>JARJCQ010000011.1:0-1200000 GCA_029281465.1 Mycena epipterygia | reverse complement strand
CCTTGTTCGTGTCGAAGCCGCGGGACTCAATCCGGTAGATGCGCGCATCGGTAACATCGACATTCCAATGTGGCCGGACATGCCTACTGTTCCCGGCGCTGAAGCTTCTGGTGTCATTGTGACGATCGGCAACGAGGTCAAGGGATTCAAGGTTGGCGATAGGGTGTACGTTTCTTTTTTCATATTATATTCAACTGTCTCATATCTCTTTTTGTAGCGCCTTTGGAACCGCCGGTCAGAAAGTGGATGTATCGTCGTATCAACAATACAGTCTTGCACACTCGACTATTGTCACAAAAGTAAGCTCTCGCGGTTGGGGTATCGATTATATTTGACGCATTTCTATCTAGTTGCCTCCAAACATATCCATGGAGGAAGGTGCCTCTATTCCCGTAGGATTGTTCACAAGCTATCACGCTTTGTATTCCCAACCTCCATATGGGGGTGGTCTCGTTTCCGCTATGTCCCCAGGTGGGCGTGGCAAGTATGCTGGGCAGCCGATCATCATTTTGGGCGGTGCGGGTGCGACAGGCCATTTCGGTATGTGTTTCTTGGGTGCTTAGGGCTCCCTAACCCTTGTCTGATGAATATTTCTTCCAGCTCTTCAACTGGCTAGGCTCTCTGGTTTCTCCCCCATCATCACCACCGCTTCTCTTAAACACGAGAGTTTCCTGAAATCACTTGGTGCTACTCATGTCATTAACCGTTCCCTTCCCGACACCGAGGTTGTCAAAGCTGTCGCAGCCTTAGCTCCCGCGCTTTCCGTCGTCTTCGACACCATTTCTACCAAAGAGACGGTCACGTTGGGATTCGAGATACTCAAGGAGTCCAAAAAGTATAGCAAGGGCGACAAGACACTCTTGCAAATCATTCCTATCTCCATCGCCGAGGCTGAGAGCGAAGCCATCAATATTTATATGGGATGGGCTACATCGGCCTGGCCGCAAAACAATCCGTTGTCTAGGGAGCTGTACTCGCAGTTGGAAGGTTTGTTGGCTGACGGTACTATAAAGGTATGTCGTTCTTTCATTCGACACAACTAATACTCACTCGGGGTCTGCAGCCAATGAAGATTGAAACCGTCCACGGTGGATTGAATGCATTGGAGGAAGCATTCAAAACGTTCGATAAGGTTTCGGGAGTCAAGCGTGTGGTCTTGCCTCAAGAGACCCGTGTTGTTTAGACTTCCAGTACCATATCTGCCGTACCGCCTCACTGTGTAGTATAACTTGACTGTAACTGGAATCAAATGATGGTGAACAACATTTTGAGCCATCTAACGGGCTGGAATAATGAATGAATGTTTTTATTGCTGATCAGTGCACGAGCCGATGTAGGATGGATCAAGGGTGGGAACTTCCAACGCGAGCCCAATTTGCGCATATGCGAGACTCGAGCTCGTAAGCGCGAAGGTGCCCTGATAAATTTCTGCAAACAAATCGAAAACAGGTACATATAAATCTCTGGCTGCGTACGAGAAATGCAATGCAAACAATGATGTACTTCTGCCCATGACTCCAGTTGAACAGCTACGCAAATGAGCACCACCTAAGGACCGAATCATATTTGAAAGTACAGCTTCTGGAGGAATCTGGACCGTCCGCGGGTTGCAGGATACATGGAACACCTTTATGGTCAAGTTTCACGGCCCGTTGGACGACTCGGCCGGGATGCTTCTGTTTTCTGGTTAAGTACTGGAGTGGGGACAAATCGAAATTAATAGGCGATAGAAATGACTTACAGAAGAGTCGTGTTAACGGCGGATCGATCAATATCGATCAGCGACTGATACGTCGAGTCTTTCAGCCTCTAGTCCGCCTTCACTCAAGAGCGACACACACACGTCAGCTGGGGGAACACCCCACGCGGCCGTCCGGTGTCCGATTTCCGCCTACACCACTACATCTTGCGTGCCGATCGCGGCCGTCTGCACCTCGATTCTCAACTCAATTGCCGCCAACTCGCCCGCACGGTCGATATCCCAAGTACGCACCAAGCTTGGTTGCTTTGTGCCGAACCTCGCATCTACTTTCGCATTTCCCAATCACATTCAGCCTGAAGATTAAGCGTACGGCTGTGGCAGTCGGCGTATTCTTGGCCAACAGGATGCCAACAAGAACACTCATAGTCACCAAAACTATGCTCGATATGGCCACAAGAAGCTCACTGGGTCCAATGCAGACATATTCATGCAGATCAGCGGAGACAAAACATGGGCACATTTTTTTTTCGCTGCAGCATTGAGTATTTAACCCTTCAAAGAACTCAGGGACATGGTACTATTGATTTTTGTAGGTCATGGTCCCCAGAGTGCTCTACGGTCGTACAGGTACACCATCGAACTATTAATAGCTGATGTCTCCGGTTCTCTCCGGTTTCTTCCAGAGGAAATGTCTATCCTAACCTGGATGCCTTAACAATTCATACACATACTCCCTGAATGATTTCAAAGCTCCCTGTGCATGCTAGCATGCACGGCACAGTGAGCTGCGAAATTTTGAGGCAAGGCGGTCTCCCGAAAAGGTAATTTGATGGCACGTGTTTGCTTACGTGTGTGTGTGTGTGTGTGGGGGGGGGGGGGTCCTCCGGTCCTCTGAAAAAAATAAAACTCGACGTGATATCATTTTTTCTAATCTTTGGATCCCCTTGCGGGAAACACACCGCAATTCGGCTCACTGAGACAGCCGTCGATCACGACATTTCTCTTGGTGAACATGATGACGAGCTCACTAGGGAGACCCGTTTGGCGGAGAATCTGCTCATTTTGTCAAAACCGCAGCAGGAGACAGAGAGTGGGATTGGAGCGGGATGAAGGTGGAGACGATGTTAGCCTACGCGAGACCGTCACGATCAAGATGATCGCAGATCCGGGAGGCATCACCCGAATCGACACACCCACTTAAAAAACCTAAGCACGACGAGTTCACGTGCGCCCCGGGCTCTTGCCGGTCTGAGGGGGAGTGTCGGAATCGTCACAGGCACGGCTTGGAGGTAACACGTCAGCCCGGGCAGAGCCACGTGAGCGCGACACAACGTGGAGGTACATGTTGTGGACGTGGACACTACGCGTCGCAGACGTGTCTGTATGGCACGTTGCACGCATAGCCATGGGCCAGAACCATGGAAACGCGTCGAGACACATTTGGACGCGTAGTTACTACGCATCTCATGTGCCATGCATTGTTCTTGGAGTCAGGGAATTCGAACTCCGTATCATCTGGTTCACCATTGTACCAGTTATTCATTGTTCTCCTGGGTAGTATAAATACTGTACTGTAGGACCAGTTAATACACCGTTTTTCCCCTCAATTTTACTACAATAATTTTCTGCACATTCATGATCGTAGACGAGGCACAGGATCTGGCTGTTGAGATACACGCTATCAGCGGGAACTCATCTTATCTTGTCACTTTACTTATGTTTACTTACCACAATCTATTAGCCTCACAGATAAACAAACATGTCTCAGTTAATGCCTACACATAACTGAGACGTGAGTGCCTTCGTTCTACCTATCCACTATTACTTACCATTAGCTAGCATTATTTGATTCTAGGTACATATTAGAGTTAATACCTACGCATAACTGAGACCATTATTTGATTCTAGTTTGATCCTCCTCCGAGTTTGCGAGTCGAATCTTTACACTGGCTCCTCTTGGAGCTAAACACGAGGGTTCCAGTAGCCTCATCGATTTTGCTGCAGAGCCAGCTGAGCCCTGTCAAATTTTGGCCGAGGAACTTGGTTGGCACATCTCGGATGAGAAGAAGGCACGCACATCGGAGCGAAGGGACCGTATTGCGCAAAAGATGTGGGAAGATACCTTGCATATGTTGCACGCGGAGGACCTGCAGAGGAGGAGTAGTATAGAATCACACCGTGTTGTCCAGGAATTTCAAAGAACTCTGAATTACAGCTATTCTCGAAATTAATGAGATGGATCATTTTTTTTTTGAGTTCCCAAAAAGGAAGGTGCCAGTAAAAACACTACTGTACCCTCCCAATCGTACTAAGGAATGCTATGATTAGCTTTCCCATCTTATTTTTGAGCTTTGTGAGGTGAAATATTGCTTGCAGGACCCAGGAGGAAGCAAACGAATGTGCCGGTAAAGTCGCGTGCACATATTGCCAATCGGCCGCTGGTAAGCCGCTGTCTAACTGGCGTCACTTGTATCTCATTTATAAAGACCTCCAAGCACTGCTTGCCGTATGATACACCCAACAGAATGGTACATTTACCCAAAGTGAGTTGACCTTCCTTTTTGGGAATGTGAAAAAAAAAAAGTGATCGGTCTCATTAATTTCGAGAATAGCTGTAAAATGTGGCTAATGTACTAAAGAGATTGGCGAATGGACTGTTTGTAAATTTAACTAAAGTTCTTCATCTGCAAGGATCACACAAATGTAAGCAGTACGGCTAATGTACTAAAGAGAGTGGCAAATGGACTGTTTGTAAATTCAACTAAAGTTCGTTGTCCACAAGGATCGCACGAATGTAAGCGGTACACCTACTTTTCTTGCTCGTGCTGATGTAAGTGCGCGCAACGTTGATCTCCTTCGTGAAAAGACGCATCACTGCAGGCTGCTCTCCATCAGAAAATCAGCATCCTCATCTAAGAGTGGAGTGTGGGTTGCTGGAGTGTGTGTAGATATGTAGGGGGAGGCAAAAGAAATGTGTGACAGCTTCGGAAATTTTCAGCGGCTCATCTGAGCAGTCTCACGCTACGCTCTGATCCCGCTCCCACCTAACAAAGCGGATGCCACGATTTTGGCAGAGCCGCTTGATCGGAGTGTCATGCCCGATCAGGCCCTAAGTTGAAAGCTAAGATATGCGGAAAAGAGGCACAGATATTGCACACTCGCAGGCTCTTCGCCGTTTGAACACTAGGACATTGCCTGTTTGAGAGCAGCGAAAGTTTGAGTCCAAACAGAAGAAAAAATGCAGGAGTGAGTACTATATCTGACTAGGAAGCTGGACACACTAGGAAGCTGGACACTTGCCAAATATAATGATGAATAGTACTAAATGTTGAGCCATTGGACTTGTGGGAGGGACTGCAACCCCTGAGGACCATCCATGTCGAATTTCGAGGCGGAATGATGTGTTGATCGAAAGCTGTGCTTTGTCTGATCGCCGTCCAGAGGGTGAGAATATCGGTTTCTTAACGCTGAGCGGTCATCTTACTCATTTCTCCACTAATCCTTGGTCAATCCACGAGTTCTTGGGCTCATTCTGCTCGCAACGTCTCGAGCTCGCTTCCGATCCACCACAATAATCCACAGACTCATTTTCCCCATCTAATGCTTCATCAATGAACAAGATCTGCCTCCAAGTACCCCACCCTCGCGGCGCGTATACCAAACAGCCCTTTCGCGCTACGGATCTACAATTTCGCATGGGCCATTATGATGTATAAATCCTCAGTTTCAAAGGTATTCCGTCATTTTATCTGTTTTATACCTCTCTCACCGTCGTCCATGCCTTAAACCACCCTAATATCTCTGGCATCAATGTCTAAATGCCGGGTTCTCGACCGTTTGTCTTGGGAGTGGAGCGGTGTGCCCAGGTATGTCCAACTACTTCTTATGAAGCCGCCTGCAACTTATTCTGGGCAACCATGTTCTCTCTCTCTGCCGGGCGGCCCTCGTTCAATTTGCGGCATAGATCCCGTCGCACGTATCTGACATAGGAAGCCTCCAGTCCAACCATTTCCTTTGGTCCTGTATGCCTTTTTACTACCTAGAATCCATTTTCTAGCTTCCCTCAACTATATTATACACCGCGAAGGTACCGAACAAGACAGCAACAATGGATTTGTGCAGGTGTCCAGCTTCCCCGTATATTGCCTTTTCGGGAGTTCCGCCCGAAATAAATTCCCAGCACACTCAAAATCTCATCAAGCGGTCCCCAAATATGCTTAAATTGTTCACAGGATGCGCGCCTACAATCGAAGTGCTTCGGATGCTCAAAACAAGGCTCGAGGGAGCTGTTAATAGTCTAAAACGCCTAAGGTGTCCAGGTTCCCAGCGCGTAATAGTAGACCTAGTGAAAAATCCAACCCCTGCCTGAAGAACGGACCCAACAAGCTATGTTATCTATTTTGAGCGAAATTTAATCGGAAAAGTATCTAATCGCAACCCCTGTCTGTTGTCAGTGAAATATAGTATTTGGTCGTGTTTTAATCTAATCAGAGCAATGTGTACATATTTGTCCTTTGCAGACCCCTGTGCAGACCCCTGTAAAAATGGAGCATAGTATTTGGTGTTGTTAGCATAATCTAATCTACATTGTGTGCATGTATTTAAAGTGGCTATAATATCGGAGAGGGGGACCTTACTAAAGCAAGGTGATGGGCTGTTGAGCATCTGGTGCGTGGGTGGAAGAGGTGAGGAGGAGGGGGGGATCCAGTGTCAAGTGGAGTGGGGAGGGCACATAGGGGGATCGGATCAAGGGATGATGGTGTCCCAATAAGGAAGTGAGGCGCTTTGCTGAAACGCTGCGTATCAGCCATTTTAGTCGCCCCCAAAACCCACTATATACATAGCGGGAATTTTCCCTCGGCCGACAGCTTCTTGTGTATTGCCTCGCCTGCTTTGGAGTTGAAGCTGTACCATGCCATTGGTATCTCGGCATCTATCTCCTTGCTCCTTGCCAATGCTCCTTCTAGCACCTTGTACAGTCTGAGTGATGCCACAGCATCAAGCACTGCATCTAGTATGTGCGTTAGTTTTTTTGCTTAATTTAGCTGGTCGACGCTCACAATTTATCTGGTCTTCAGACAGTATTTTGGTCACCCAATCGCTCTGCCCCAGGTCTTTTTCAATATCATATCCCAGTATATCCTGGACACTGGTTTTGAACGCGAGATTGCCATACACCATCTTTGGATATTTTTCCGCCAGCACCAGCTTTGCCATCATGTCAGTGTCTACTATGTTGATCATCTCAAGCCTTAAATTGTCCCAAACGATGGCTATGTCTTTGATGCCCACTCCCACCTTTATTACGTTCTTGGACAGAATTGCTGCGATATGCCGGGTCAGTTAATGCTACCGGGAACACTATTTGCCAGCCGATAATAGCAGCTCTCTTAGTGGCGACTCCTCCAGGTAGGTTTTCTTCTATCATTAGCTCCTCTCTGGTCGGTCTCCTGGGCATGAATTCTGTGTCGAATCCGACCACACAGCTTTTATGTCATGCAGGGCCTCGTTCACATGGTGCTCAGTCATAATGTATATCACAGTGTATTTTTGAGGATTGCCCCCGGGCTGTGGCGCACTTTGTTACCAGGTCCGATTTGTTCTAACGCCTTAATTACAGTAAAGGCAGCTGGTAACTATCAATCCGCGTTTTAAATTGGATGGCGGACCATTAGACGCTTCCAACACCAAAGCGTTGGCGCGGAATGCCCATAGAAGGTAGTCTGTAGTTAACTGTGTGGCACGTCATTGGTACCCCCACTTATTATGTAAAGTGCGGAGTTTGAATTATGACCCTCAGCGCTCGACGCTTCCCGCCACTTCAACGGAAAAGCTGTTGAATTAGCTGTGATACAGCTGCCATCGGATCTTGTTAAGCCTGCATTGTTCTCCAATTTTACTCCTGTGCAACAGCTTCATAGCTACTTCTCAGATTCTTACTTGTGCTTTAGGCCATTGCATGCGCATGGCAGAACGAGTCTGGTGCTCTGTTTAATCCTCACGCTTACAGCCCAAAAATCTGTACACATACCATGCGTTCCCGATATATTTGTACCGGTACGTTGGTAACCAGTACAGCCGATGTCCTTAACAACACACTTTAATTTAAACCTGCTTCTAACCGTCGAATCACTCAAATATGTGTGTGTATAACACCTACTGCAACCTTTTCTCGACAGCTGTGCAAAGACAGTGGCGCGATTGTGGTGTTAGAGGCACTGTTCAACTATCAAAACATCGTGGATAGATCCAGGGTGAAGATACCTAGCTACACGAACAACACACCTCGAGGCTGTTGGAGTTACGAGATGCTATGTGCGCGCATTGCCCCCGGGCTGCGGCGCACTTTGTTACCAGGTCCGATTTATTTGTTCTGACAAGCTAAATGTGTGCCTTATAATTTTACTGACCTCTGAGAATGTGAGGCAGAAGGCGCAGCATATAAAGCACCCTGGGAGATCCATGGAACTATTTCATACCTACACGCCGCCCTTTCCCTCTCCACGTTCTTGCCAGCCGCTTATCACATTGTGGGTCATATTCATGTCCCACTAAGTTGGAGCAATTATTGACAATCATATAGGACATACGTATCTATTGTCGATCCACGTCCTACCCGATGACCTCATCCATGGAGCTCACCGCTTTTGTGGTGACATTCGTCGTCCTGGGGATTTCCCTCCTCCAGTTCATCCAGCAGTACATGGCGACTTCGATTCTGCGCAGCAAAATTGGACGCGCCGTGATTGGAGTATGGGCTGACGCGAATAAAAGACGCGGGTTTGATTTCTCGGAATACAAGATCCGAGTGACATACCTGGAGCCTACTCTCACCTGGGAACGCGTCGAGGAGTGCTTCGAAAGACAGAACAGGGACGAATCCGCAATCCTTTCTCAGTTACTCGACAGATACTCGATCGGATCCAGCGTCGGTGTCCGAAAAATGATTGCCCAGGGCACAAAGTTCGTGAAACCACTGGAGTTGGTTTTGCGTCCCAAGGGCGACCGAGAGACTCAGAACACAGTCCCGTTTGATTCCTTGCCCCCGGCCGATCGTCGACTGGTGCGGAAATATGAACAGCTCATCCGCGACCGAGATCAGCCTCGTAGGATGCCATGCACGGCAACTTGGAGTAACATGATGGCGGCACTAGTCGGCAATCCGCTTGATCTCACCCATGGACTTTCTTCGTATCGGGACGCAGATAGCATCGCGTCCACCCTCGACAACCCCACGATGCATATCCATTTCTCCGATTTGGTGGCATGCGGGACCGTCCTTGATATGGAGGTTATGAGCGTCGATCTTCACAAACCAAAGCTTCAGATGTCCGGCCGGCATTGTAACATAACCACGCAGGAACTAAGTGGTGTTGGTGTGATTGCTCGGTACTCCTGCGAGCCGAACCATCTCCACCTTCTCGAATTCTGCAAAGCCGATGAAATCCACGCACTCGTCATGATGGCCAAAGGATTCGTGAAAATTGGGGATTTCCGCGCAAATATGACGGCCTGGGGGTATAACTCCGTCGACGCTGTATTCGAAGCCATCATCACACGGGCCGAAACCGAGGACTGGTCTCAGAATGGACTCACAACGGATGCGGTCCGAAAGAGGCTGGAGGGCGACACAGACATCCAGTGGGGTGGAAAGTGGAGTGCACCCGCGACTACTCGCGTGGGGTTTTTGTTGACTGCGTGTGGAAATCCCGCCGTCGCCAACAGTTTCCCGCATTCCCTACTCACGGAGTGGCCTGATTCCGCGAGACACTTAGTCTCCCGGACGGCATGGAATCTGATCAATCAAGGAGTTGGATTCATCGAGTCGCCGCCCCACCTTTGTGCATCTTTGAATTCGAAGAGGGTTGTGCAAAACCACTACAAACTGACAAAAAAAGGGGGGGCCGAGTCTGGCGGCGTTCGTGGCTGGAGCATGGGCACTGGGGCAGAGTTCGTTCGCCAAGTCAGCGACTGTTGGATCGTGGCTGGGCAGACAGAACAGGTGCCGATTTTGGCCGAGCTTCACAAACTGATAGAGGAGGGTCATCTCAGCGTTGAATGGGGAAAGGGATACAACGCAAACCTGAACAGAAACAGCAAGGAGTTCAAGGCGCAGGCGGACAACTTGTGCTGGCTCCAATGCATGATGCTCGACACCTGGATCGCTCGACAGATCGATTTGCTCATCCTGAAGGACGCTGACGAAGCGGCTGTCCCAGTAGACGTTGCCACCGCCAACAAGTGTGCAGCTATGGCCGTTTCCGACACAGACCACGCTAAAGGACGAACGACCGGGTGGAAGAAATCCCGATGCAAGTTCACCAGATATTATCTGGCACGCCTGGCAGACGGGATATCTTGGGAAGACGGTCGAGTCGGTGCGAGCTGCATGTCGCCTAATGGCGGTATAGGTGCGGCAGGATGGGACGGAATGCCGGTCGGGAAGCCAGAGGACTGGGCAACTCTTGACGCCGTTTTGAGCCTCCGCGCAGTGCTGATGGCTACAAGATTCGAGCTCATGTATAACACAGATGTATTCCTCGAGCTCCAGAGGTTCGATCCGATGATTCAAATGGCCTAATTAGCACTCCAGATGTACTTGTTTTTTGTGTAGCTTTTGACGTAGGAATTCGATTGTTTTCAGAGACCGGTAGCGGGGCACCTGAAGGGTTTTGCATAGCTCGAGGATTAAGTTGCGAGGTGTTGTGGAATGCCGGATATGAGCGATATATAGTCACCTCAGAAACCATGAGTGCAGCGCTCCTCGCGTCGGGATCGGCGAAAAAGCAACGAGTGGGAAGCCACGCGCCGGGAGAATCGTTGTGATCTCCTTGGATCTCCCACGTAAAGCGACAAGAGACACAATGCAGAGAGGCAAAGAGATCCATCACGAATCTCAGGCAGTCTTCTACCCATTACCTCCAAGTATAAAACACTTACCGTCCGTCGCTCGACTCGCTTTGCAATCATCGGGGCGCCGTCATGAGAGGGATTCTTCTGTGGAGGTTCAAGCACAGGTTTGAAATTGCCAAATTGCGCGCTGGTATTTCCTCCCAGGTTTCAAGTGGAGCTTGGGGATTTGTGGTGCGAGCTCGTGATGTCCTGTTTTGGAATCCGTGCCATCATCCAGCAGACATTGTAGGATATATTATTGCACGAACATCGAATGCGAATATTTACGTAGCCGTGTTCCGCGATGTACAATGTGGTTACAGCCTGACATCTGTGAGGGCAGTCTACACTGCGAAGGGAATTTAATGTATCATTTCGTTAATATTGCCGAAATACGTACTATCTCGAATAAGAAGATAGTATCGCGTCAAGTAGACGGTCGGAGGATTAGCCTAGTTTTCGATACGTGTGCGCTAACGACACGGGGCTGTCCGGAGGCCGATGTAAGATTGGTGGTACAATGTATCGTCCGTATACATCGAAGTGGATGTAGTTTCAAGTCCAACGCATGGGAATCGACGAGGAGGTGCTTGGAAATCGCTGGGTAGGAAATCCGAGGCGAATGCAAATGTCGTGATAATTCCGGGGCGTGGCGGGAAGGGCTTGATTTAATATCGATGCGCAGCAACAGATATTTATATGTGAAACAGACGCCCAGTTACCAAAAGCGCAGGGATCGGTGCAAGGCTGGCGCGAGGGCCAAGGAAAGACGGAGAGGTAGGGCAATTACAAATGCTGGGCTGGACATCGAGGACTTGAGGCGAGAGCCAGTCCGAATACACAGGTGTGTCAGTTCGGGCCGTGCGCAGGGCTTTTTGGCGTGTTATTTGGTATTATTGGCCTTAGAGCGTCAAAGGCGGAGGACCTGACAATGAGACGACCGGAGAACTAGATCCGGCCTAAGCGAGAGAACAGCAGGTCAGTTTGAAGGCTTAAAGCCAGAGACGCAGAGATCGAGGAGGAGTTCCAGCAAGAGCCGTAAGCGTCAGGGAGCCAGAAAGCCAGAAAGCTAGAACTTCGGCTTGAAAGTTAGAAAACCAGGGTTAGTTATGCGCGATCCACGCACGTCTCTACAGCGGGTTCGGCGGCAGAAGGGCGTTCGTTTTAGCGGAATGAAGGTCACGTTGGAACTATCTTGGGCTTTGCATTCGTTTCGGGGTTGCCAGCAGTCTTTAGGTCGGCGCAAGAACTTGAAGAAGCAAGCAAGTGGAATCGGAATGACCGGAGATCAATGGCGCAGCCAAATACGGGGGGCACCGGTTTTTAGCCGTGGCATGGCGTGCCAAGGCGTGTCAGCGTGGCAGTGCTGGCGTGCATATAGTACAAGTAGCGTGCAGCCTTAAACTCGTTATACATAGTTCCCCCAGCCTAAAAAATTACTTTGCCAACGGTTTTTACAGTCAATATATCCTCTGGGCCAAAAAAGTCCAACCCCAAAATTTGGGGATTCAGTCTAAGTAAACCTCGACTAGTTATGGCCGTACTCGTTTATTTCATCGCTTCCCAGCTGCCGAAGTGCACCAGAACGTATAGGTCGTACATACATACAGGTTGTAGTTCTCCATATAAAAATAACAACAATTTGACGACAATGGCGGTTGGAGAGGGAGTCTTTCGACGTCGGGGCACTGTGACATGCATTGTTGCATTTTCTTACGGTGCCTCGTACAACATATTTCAATGGAAGGGACACAGGGCGCTTGAAATGATCAGTGTTCCTCGGAAGGCCAAAATGAGCTGGTCAATTTCAAGTGACGGGGCATGCTGGAACACGTTAACAGTTAGCTGACTTGAGTTATGGTCCACCAACTTTGGTCCATGTTAATGCACGGTAGAGAATATGGCGCAGGTAAGAATGCGGGAGGCATGTATTGAATTAAGCTCTGATAACCTACACATGTATCGCGAAAAGCTCTGGACTGTCAAGGACACAGTAAATATTAGTAGACTCGCAGTCCAAAATTCAGTCTAAAATTCAGTCAACGTACCAAAACAATTACATCGGCAGTAGGTCTCCTTCAAATATTCGAGTTCCAAGGCATATAAGCTTTGGGCTTGAAGGAATTTTCAGGTTGGTGCACAATAAGGCTGAGTAGTGCACGCCAAGCGTGCAGTGAGGCGTGCATGGCGTGACCGAAGCGTGCCTTGGCGTGCACAGACGCGTGCACGGCGTGCACATTGTAAAAAACGATGTGTAAAGAATGAATCCGATGCCTACCCCCATACCGGTACCAAAGCTCTCTAATAATATGGATCGCGGGTTTACTAGGTGTTGACTCGGAACCGGTCAGTCTGGCCACGGGTAAAATTCGATTCGTTTCAACTGACTTTTGAATTGCGTGGTCTTTTCGTGTTCCAAGAGTAAAAGGGGATGATATCGATAGTATATTCTGGAGAAGAGCAAACTTGTGAACGTAGTGCTCGGCTTACATATAGCTGGCCAAACGAACGCACTGCAGGTCCGTCTGTACAGTGTACTCTCACTTGCGCCTTTCGAACGCTGTGGGATATTAGAAGGGGTCCCTACCCACCCTCCTGCTATGTTTTCATAAACAGTTTGGATTGAGGGAGGAGAGTTAAGACGCGACTTCTTATCCCGGACTCCGCAGTGGGCTTAAGGAACTGTTAAGGATCCACTTAAAGTCCGGGGAAACAAGGCCGTTGACACTGGAAGATATATATTTGAGGATGGTGCTACACGCCTACTGCGCTAGGAGTCAGGCGAATGGGCAGAGTCGAGGGCAGTAGTGGCACGGTGCACGCTTGCACGCCGCACGCCAGTCACGCCACGGCACGCCGTGACACGGCGAAATCACAAGGCCCAAATACGGGCACACGCCTCATCATCTCTTCCGAATCCTCCACCGCCGCGTTAGCCTTAACTCTACCTTTCCACCGCGCCCGTGAGTACTTTAATCTTCTTTTTCTCTCCCTACACCACGCTAACCCACGCCAGCCTTCTTTCCCTTCGTCCTTATGCGGGAGTTTATGTAGCATCGCTGACGATCTGATTGCGCGCAGGAGCAGGATTCGCTCTGGGATATCCGCTTCGAAGCACGCGCAGCAGTCGCGGCACAGCGCACAACTCCGCCGGCGCCAACCCCGCCCCCATATCCATATCGACCACGGCCCGCGACGAATTCCAGAGTCCCGCCCACGCCAGCGCCGGCTTCACCAACGGTCCCGCTACGCCTGCATCTAAACTACCGCGCTTCCTCCAGTCCCCCGCCTAGCGCGACTGGTTCAAATCCCTATCCGCGAGCGTGAACGACAGCGCATTGGTGACACCGAGCGGACAGCACCGAGCGCAGCGGAGCTGCTCACCCTCCACGAGAGCGGCCACCACCGACGACTTTGAATACGACGATCTACGGCCGCCGGGTAGTCCGCCTAGCGCATACAGCGGCGGCGTGCCACCGCCCGCCCGCGTACACGCTCAGAGCGGCACTTTTCCTTCTCGCAGTCGACGCCGCCGCCGCCGCCGCCGTCATCGGGCCACAGCAGCGATCATGGGTATGGACAAACGCTGCAGCTCACGCGGTCCCCGAGCCGACTAGGGGGCGGGGACGTCGCGGCGCGGTTGAGCGGGTGGTTCGCGCATCTGTCGGGCAGCACGAGCGATTTGTCGCTGACTGCGCCGCTGTCGGGTGCGTTAAGCCAGACGGGTACCGCCGCGGCGCTTGCGTCCTCGACAACATCGACTTCAAGAAAGAGCGAGAGCGGCGGGGAAGGGGCTGCTGGACAAGGCGGTGCGCCATGTGCTTGACGGGGAAGCGGCGCCGAACCGCAGCGCGCAGGAGATCTGACTCCTGGGCGTGCGTTTACCTGACTGGGCCTCGAGGACGAGCGGCGCCCAAGCGCAGCAAGCGTACTCGCATTCCATTCCCAAATCCCATTCCCACTCGACCGACGCCAGCGCCAACGACGGGGACCTCGACGCGGGGGCGTGGCCCGCGCGCTTCCGCGCGCACTTGTACGCGCAGGTGTGGTGCACGTACCGCGCGGTGTTCGAGCCCATCCGCGACTTGCCCTCGCTCGCGTCGCTCCCCCCGCCCCTGTTCGTCGCGGCGAATCATCACACTCCCAATAACCACGCGAGCGGGAGTCTGCTGCTGTCGCCGAGCCAAAGCGACGGCTTGGTGTCGAGCGCATCGTCGTATTCGCCGACGCATTCGCATAATTCGCATGCGGCGGGGCGGTGCGGTGCGGGGGAGCCATCTGAGCACGGCGAGCACGGGGAGCAGTGCGAGTAACGCGAGCACCACGAGTACTGGGACGGGCACGAGTAATAGTAGTGCGGGAGGAGGTGGAGGAGGAGGGGCGACGCAGCGGCTGAGGACGTGGTGGCCGCTCGGGGCGCGGACGCAGAAAGGCTGGGCGAGTGATGCGCGGTGGGGGTGCAAGCTGAGGACGGTGCAGTCTGCTGGCGATGGTTGGAGTAAGTCGTTTTTCCTTTGCTTTTTTTTTTTTGCGGTTTTCCTTTCTTTGTTCTAGTTGTTTATTTTTTCATTCCTCCACGCTACGCTACCCCTCGTCCACCACCTCCACCTTAATTTTAATCTTGTCGCAATCCTGCTTCGTTCCTTCTAATTTTCACCATTTCTCCCCCACGACTGCGTCTCTCTCCGCGTCTTCGTCGCCTATCTCCTTTACCTCTCCTCCATACATTCACTCCACTTCCTCCCTCCTCCGTCTCCCCTTCTTCGACGCACTTTGCGTTTCATTCAAGTCGACATGTTCTCGTTTATTTCAGGAGCTGTCACCTTCCTTTTTGGGACTTTCGACTTTGATATCGTTTCTCGTTTCCTCTTCCTGCATTTGCATCTCCGCATCCCGGATACTCCGGGATCGCTTCCTTTATGTGTCGCCCGCCGTCTCCCCGTGCGCGTTTCCCCTCTTTCCTTCCTCTTCGTATTCATACCCCCGCTTGAGACCGTCGCTGACCTTACCTTTTCTTTTAGATTCACCCATCCGACCCCAGCATCCCGTCATTCCCACCGCGGACGCCCGCGGCTGCTGTCCTTGTTCAGCAGCCAAATGACATCTGCAGTCAAATGACGACGAGGTCTACCACGACACCGACTGGGTACCCGACCGCCATCAGCAGCGTCAGCACGCCTAGCACCAGCCACGGGGTACCCATCTTTCGGCTATATCCGTCCGACTAATACGTCCCCATCCACGCGTTCGCCGCCATCCATCCCTCCCCATGACCGCCCTTCTTCCCAGCTGGGATCGGCAGCAGCTGCAGATGTAGTCGGAGTTCCTGCACGCATTCGTGCCGAAGCTCCTCCCGCTGCTAGCAGTCGTCGCGCCCAACGTGGCTTT
Source organism: Mycena epipterygia (assembly GCA_029281465.1). Lineage (NCBI taxonomy): Eukaryota > Fungi > Basidiomycota > Agaricomycetes > Agaricales > Mycenaceae > Mycena > Mycena epipterygia. The sequence continues at coordinate 1,184,018 of JARJCQ010000011.1, read as the reverse complement.
GACGAAGCCAGGCTTCCCGACTTCTATGCATCATGATCTTTTGCGTCCCACCGTCGCCGTGCTTCGTTCCCCGACATCCTATGCAGCTGCGCTCTGCGTACCATCACCGTCTACCTTCTCCGCGCCGCCTCCGCCCTCTGCACACCACCACTATTGTCCATCCCCACACCATCCCCCCTCGCCGTGCTCCGTCTACACACCCGCACCCCCGCGCCCCGTGCGCCGCTCGAGTCGCCGTCGCTCTTCCTGACGACCCGTGATTGTGGCGAGCGCCGCCCTGCTTGTCCTCACCCTCGCCGTGCTCCCCGCTCCGCCCACGTGCCCCCGTCCATAGCCGCGCTATGAAGGGTGTCCGGCGCCGCACGCCAAAGACGAGCTGCCGCCTGTAGACCTCCCCTTCGACTCCCTAGTTGCCCCCATCTCCGCCCTCCGCCATACCCGCAGCCCCAAACGTGCCGCTGGTACCACAAGCTCGTCCATTTCGTCGCCCATGGCGAGCGTGATCATGACTGCTTACTCTTTGTCTTTTACATTCCTTGGTTACTCATATTGTATTTTTGTGGCTCCAGTCCTAATCTCGCGTTTAATCCCCCCTCCATACTTTTCTCTCGTTCTCGCGTAGGTGGTTGGTCGCTGCCTATGTACGTATCGTATAGTAGCAAATATAATCAATCGATTTCGGCCGGCGGGTCACGACAGCGGTCGGGGAATGGGCGAAGATGGATCACCTATACCTACCTTGTACTGTAGGACTGTTATTTTTATTCGCGACAAACAACAACTGATTTAAACCCACGTCTGGCATTTCACGATGTGTACGGCTGCCTCCTGGTTTGAAGATTATTACAATTCCCCGGAATACAGGTCGCGCATGTTCCTTGAACGGCCTTTGCTATTCTTACATCTCCCAATCCAAGGTGCGCGGAATTCGTTTTATTCTGCCAAAAATATTATTGCTGTTTTCAAATATAATGACACAACGTCAAAAAAAAAAACTTTTGAAAGCCAGAGGTCGTGCGTTCGAGCCGGGATGCCGACATCAGTTTCGATTTACACAAGACCAAACAACATGTTCGCGTCAGTGATTACCGTTGCTCCTCCCCACCTGCTCTCTTCTCAACCTATTCTCGCAGTCAGGGACCATATATTGCATGTATTACATGTCTGGTTGTACAGTTCTGGGACTTCCTGTCTACCAAAAGCATACAAAACAGAAATCTGCAAAAATGCACTCATCTGCCCTCTTTCTCCCACATGAAGGTGTCATTATCCACAATAAAATTCCAACAAAACATCTTGCATCATACAGTAGCCTAAAGGAATAACTTCTTTGTGTTTCGTGTCGAAATTTGGCTGCCAGGGTCCAGCCACTACACTTTATATCTCCTTGTACATTATGGCCTAATGATGTGTATACACTAATATAATTTGACGGTACCTGAGAGGTTTTTTTCAGTGTCGGATCTCAAAAATAATTTTTTACTGCATGATTTGTGGTCAGAGTTGATCGTTTGTGTCGATGTTTCTTCATCGGGCATTAAACACTCAAATATGCATTATGACAGCTATTTGGAGTCCTGATAATGCTTCGACAGTGCGTATAGGTGATGTTGAGTAACTACCCTCTTTAAAAACCTCCCTTGAGGGCCAGGGAGTGGGCAGAGGCCACAAATTGAGTAAAATGAGCTTTTGTTTGGTCTTGTATAAATAGAAAATGATGTCGGCATCCCGGCTCGAACGCACGACCTCCAGCTCTCAACTGTTTTTTTTTTGACGATGTGTCATTATTTTTGAAAATAGCAATAAGGTGATTCCATATTACGCTTATACAGACCAGCGCTTCTTCATTCGCTCTCTGGGTGCACCGCATCATAGCGCGGATTTTGCGAATGCGCTCGTGTCAATTCCTGCTCGACAACAAGTGAGTGCAGCTTCCCTTGTTACACAAATAATATCTAGTGGTTCAACCAATTGCAATAAGTTAGGGCTCTGCGACGACAAAGATGTCTGAAGCCGGCGGAGGCTGGTTTGGGGGCTGTCTCAGAAACCACATGTTGTGGGACGGATCATTCTCAAGGATTCCTCCAGACGAAATTTTATATTGCGAAATGTTGATAGGCGGCCGAGACCAAAGTCGAGCGATCCCATTACTGATGGCTCGTGTGGAGTGCGCCGTCGCAGATGAAACCAGCTGCGCGCTGGATGTTCACCTGTGCGCCTACACATTAGTGCTTCTTTTTTTAGCTGCACCCCCCGAAAAAAAACATAATTGTAGAATTACGGTTGTTTCTGGCAGTGTTCAGAAGTTTGCCGTCGACATACTAACTATATGACTACCTTTTCGTCTTCAACACGCCAATCCCTGGCTTCTATTTTACTCGGGGTATCCGTCATTGCACCCCTAAAGAATGCAAGATGTGATAACTTCAATTCCTCGGCGTGTGTTACGAGTTCACGGAGTAATAGCCTCGAAAACTATGCTTCAATTGAAGGTCCTAGAATATCTTCATTCTTCAATAATATATCCTATAATCTGATGCAGATCAGCATAATCTCGGCGTTTTCAGAGCAAGCGAAGACATTACGATAGTCGCAGCCCTCCCATGAAATCGGTCATCAGTCGTTCAAGTTTGATAAAGTAGCAGACCACCCGATACCACGGTTTTGAAGTGAGACATTCAGAATTAGATATGTTGGAGTGCAATGGAGTCGATGCCAGCATTTATTCAGTGATATTGTCCCTGCGGGATCCTGGTTCAATATTGACGTTGGCTCCATGAAGATGTGTTGAAGAGGAGAGCCGTGAGATACCAGCTGCAGAGTATCCCCGAAATCTTTTGATCCAGACTTGAATTGACTGAAACGCTCCAACAGCTAACGTTCAAAGCTACAAATATTTCAGCAGATTTTCAGCATCGACACTCATTCCGACCTCAAAGCATGAGCCTATGTACTCATCACCATTCAACCACGGACCCGCGGTTTCGGACCTCAATTGAAATTCAGGATATTTGAACTACTCACCTTCATAATAGAGCCTCCAAGCTATCCTGCCATTAAGAGGGCCAGGTAGCGCGGTGGCTTTAAGCGTGATCGGGTTTTGTAGTAGAAGTTGAGTAGAAGTTAAGTCTATTCGGAGATAACTCCGCGAACTTTATACTACGCAGTGACACATGTGAGTAACGCGAGAATAAATAAGTACAAGCGCGCGAATAGCGCACCAAAGGGTCGTAAGTACTTGTAAAACGAAAAAGAACTACTATGAGATAGAGATAATACAACCCCCGGTTGAACGGGGGTTTGAACTCGAAGTCCGTTACAGGGTGTACGACACTAGCTAATCAAGACGAGCCTTTGTGGGTGGGGTGGGCGATATCCAGGTCAACGCAGGCATAGAAAGCGGCAGCGGTATCGGCGATATTCCAGCGGGCAAGAATTGTCTGCCTGCCAGTGTAGCCATGTAAAGGCACATGGTGAATCACCGTATGCGGAGGCTTGGCGCCATGGTAGTCGAACGAGGCGAGCTCGGTGTTGTGTTTGGATAGGATGAAGTATTCCTGGCACGTGGCGGTGGCGTGCGGCGCAGTGAGAGTCCACGTGAAGTTGAGAGGGGCGCCACGGGCCGGGTGGACCAGGGTGAAATAATCTACCCACAAGCGTTCCTCGTTGAGCTCGTGGAACCGCACGTCGCCGCCGTTGCGCTTGAACGAGCCCTTCGGTGCCTCAACGCTCTGCGGCTCGTACTTGACGTCACCGCAGCCAGGTACCGGGACATCCCTGCAAAGAATTTGACGGCTCGGCGGGTGGCTGACATAGCCGTGCCTGGGGGCGGGCGCCACAGCCATGTGCAACGCAGCGGGGACAAGTGAGGAGAGGGCGAAGATGTTTACCATGAAGGGCAAATCGATGAGATAATCTGGATGTTCTCGATATAATGCTGTTAAATACATAGATGAATGAGTTAATGCTCCATGAACAGGTGGTTACTCACTGGAAGTGATGCGGGCGGAAATGCGTTTGAGAGTTCTAAATCATACGGCTTTTATGTTGGCAAGCTCGAGCCACGGACCGGGAGAGTAAAAAGTGGGGTATTGACCATAATTATGCAAAATGGCCGCGGAGCGGGGATAACAACCCCAAGAACCCCAAAAAATGAGGGATAGAAGGAACAGAATGAATTAAGTCTATGTCCGTTTTGCTGATGCGAGAGTGTTGGCGCTCCACCAACTTGGATCGCACGCCGCAGGCGAAAAAAAAGTTCCGGTAATGTATTATTACTTTTTTCGGTCACCATTCTACCACCCAGTTAATGATGAGTTACGTATTGTGCCCCACCTACCACGTAAGAAACAGGCGAAAGTGAAGTTCCGGTCAGCTGGCGAAATGTGTTAGAAGTATACAGTCGTAAACTAGGGACCGAAACGGCCAGGGCCCGCGGCAAATTGGACATCTAATAGTGAATATGTTGAAGTGGTTCTTTTTTAGAGACAAACGGCAGACCTTCTGGCTATCTGACAGCAGAAAGGTTCATGTGATTCCGGTGCGTTGTAGTGTAGAACGAGGTGAATCTGTCCAGAGGGCCCAAATTTGGCCAAATAACGTAGAAGCGAAACATTTTAAAACGATTCGATTGACCTCATCCACTGAGTTTGAGTATTCAAGATCCTTTTATGTGTTCTCCTTGACCCTGAAAACACCTTACTGAGACCTGGCAGCTTCGATGTAGCCCAAAATGGGCAACACGCCACATGTGCCGGAACACTGCAAATGATGGTCCCAAGGGGCACCTGCCAAAGAAATTCCCTACACACTGGTTGAGCATTTCAAAATTCTTGGTACCAACTTAGGAACCAGGTCTCAAATCAATAATGTACTTTTCACCGATCGCGCCGGTCCGATATCCGAACGATAAATATCTCATAAAATATTAATATCCTTCAGCATAAATAAATGTAAATTAATAGGAAATTCACTGCATGGCTGTCTGTTGTTAATTCAATTGTTTGGGGCGTGTGTCTGGCACTAAATCTTCTTGAACCCCCAATCTGTCTCTCCCTACTGCCTTAAATCTTGAACACATGATTAAAATACTTCGGTTGAACATTTTTGTCTACGGCCCAATCAAACCATGCCCGGTAACCACAATCTCATTCTCACCTTTGTGCAAGCTGTGAGTTGAAAACCCATGGTAGATATACCTATTGCATAGTACCACCAGCCTCAATGTGAGCTGGTATTTGTTGGAGAAAAACAAACAGTCGACAGACCACCATCATGATCTGTTGGATTTCAGTATTGTACAAAAATATCAGGCTCAATGTGAGCTGGTCGACGCGCATGCGTCGACCGAGTGAACGTTGAGCCGTGTCTTATTTATCTGACATCTTATCTGGAGAAATGTCTAGCATCTGCCAACAGGTCCAGGATGAGGTGCCAGGGGGGTGCCCGGAGGGCCTTTGTATTATCAGTGAAAATATTAATGAAAAACTTCCTTTATTTTTTCCTCTTTTTTTTAACTGAAAACTATGTGAAATTTTTTAATTATTTTCGCTACTTTTTTTTGAAAATTAGGTGAAAAAATTGGAGGTCTTGAAAAAGTACTATCAACCGCCGGGAACCTGGCCACCTTAGCTATTTTCGGTCATTAATAACTCCTTGATGGTCTCTCAGAGCGCCCGAGGGCTTAAAATGGAAGGCATACATCCTGTGAACAAGTGAAGCCCACCTACGCCAATTTTAGTGATGTTTTGACTGTGTGGCGAATTTATTTCGGTCAAAACTCCCAAATAGGCAATTGACACGGTACCTGGCCACCCGCGCAAATCCAATGTTGCTGACTCAATTGATAACTTTGCAGTGTATAATAATGCTCAAGGGATGTAGATGATATATTGTAGGCCTTAAAACTTTACACTGGACCCATAAAAAGGGCAGCACCAGATGCTTCTGATAAGAAGGGGGAGCGGCGGGATCCATATCTCCAATCAACTGAGGGCCGCGCAGCAGTGAGAGGGCGCGCACGGCCAAAATAAGCTTTATGTGGCTTAATCTACTTGTTATGAACCTACCTGGACCCTCTGTTTCATATTTGAGTCGCACTGCTGAGAACCCGACATTTAAACATTGTTACCACCGAAAATCGGGTGATTAGCGTATCGGACGACATTGAGAGAGGTATCAAATAAATAGAATTAAGGCATATGTGTACAAATGAACTTTCCATTATCATCATAGCCCATGTAAAGCGTTGGACCCGTAGTGTTGAAGGATCCATTACTACGCAGGTCGTCGCGTTGGGGTCCTCAAGGTCGTATTGCAGTCATATGTCCGAGTTTTGCATAGAAGGAGTGCAGTTATGGAGGTCCTTTCATGCCCAGGAGAAAGCCCGAGATCAGGCAAGAAGAACGAGCCCATGAAGTCGTGGATTGGCGCAGAATTGGTGGAGAAATGAGCGAGATGGCCACTCGGAGTTAAGAAAATGATTTTCTCACCCTTCGGCCCGCAATCAAACGCGCCACAACTTTCGATCAACTCATCATTTTGCGTCCAAACGTAGCATACATGGGCGTCAGAGGTCCTACTCCCTCTCCCGAGTCCGAGCCCTCAATATTCAGTAGTATTCATCCTTGTATTTGGCAAGTGGCCAGCTTCCCCGTGTGGCCAGCTTCCCAGCGCGTGATAGTAGTGAAAATAATTAAAATTTTTCACCTACTTTTATGGGGGTAATACTGTCTCATAATTATACCAGTTTTGAGCAAAAAAAAACACACTGCTGCTCAGAAAAACACACAGGTACCCCCACCCCAAAAAACACACCACCTTTGTGGAAATCCAAATATACACAGGTCTACGTTTCTCACAAAAACACACATATGGGCCATATACTGTCCAATAATTCAATTCAAAAACCTAAAAAAAAACACACCTCAAAAGGGATTTTAAAAAAAGCACACCTCAATCCAAGCCACAAAATAAGCACACCTTCACCTTTGACAAAAATTACGACGCAACCTGTTTTTTTTTGCCAAAAAATGACACAGCAGAGTAGTAGCCACCTTCGTCACTTCGTTACTTCGCTTATTTCGCTTAGGAACAAGAAAGTTCGTGACTTTGATGGAAAAGCGTGAAAGCTCGGCACTTCCACAAATAGCTGGGAAAGCTTGTCACCTCGACTAAGATCGGCCATCAATCTTCCTTCACACAAGCCGGGCGTGTTTTTTATATATAGATCCCTCATCTGAACACTAACTCTAACTCTAACCACTAACCACTAACCTCTAACTTCTAACCATTAACCTCTAACCAACTAACCCAGAGCTCTAACCACTAACCTGCTAACCCAAACCTAAACTGCCATTTCGGCAACCTGTTGATTCCCATCACTCCGTGCTGTGCCGGACAGTTGCTGCTGAACAAGCCCGGAATATAAACTCACGAGCTTTTACAGAATAGCATCAAACTCACGAACTTTCACACATTCCCATCAAAGTTACGGAGATTCACAACGCTACGCAAAGTAACGAAGTGACGAAAATGGCGTGGACTCGACACAGCACCTGTGGATGCGAAATTTGCCACAGGTTGCTCTCCGCTTTTCATACTACAAATGATTTTGGACCAAAGTTCTATCACGATCCAACCCCCGCGGTAACAACAAGACTAGAGATGAAGGTACAACGGCAATGACATGAAGGGGGACAGTAATAATAGCCCAGAGATCGGAATGGCGGCGTGAATGGACAAAGTGCCGAGTAAGGAGACTGAATGAGGCAGCAGATGGTAATCGAGTGTGCAGGAGCACATACAGTTGGATATTCCATTTCAATCAGCTCAATGTATGGCACATATACTGTCCAATAATTAAAAAAAAACAACGACCATATGGCACATATACTGTCCAATAATTAACAAAAACGACACAACTTCGAGGTAAGTGGGGATAAAAGACACAACTTCACCAAAATGGTCTCTGAAAAAAAAACCACATGCACATTGAGCGCAACATTAGACACAGTTGATGTTTAGGACCTAAAACGACACACCTTGCAAAAAAGGCGAGCAAAGGAAATGACACACCCTGGAAACCGAGAGAAACTACACAGCCCAGAAATTGAGCAGCAAGAGACATAACCTATTTTCCTGGGTCATTGAGGGTGACCACCATCTGTGGATAGTAGAAGAGGGGGGATGCGAGCAAAAGACAGATATGGTGATGGAGAAAGATGGCAAAAGCATTGAGCCACTTGAAATGGAATATCCAACTGTACGTGCTCCTGCACACTCGATTACCATCTTCCACCTTACTTATTAAGTTTCCTTACTCGGCACTTTGTCCATTCATGCCGCCGTTCCGACCTCCGGGGCATTATTACTGTCCCCCTTCATGTCGCTGCCATTTTACCTTCATTTCTAGTCTTGTTGTTACCATGGGGGTTGGATCGTGTTAGAACCTTGTTCCATAATGATTTGTGATATGAGAAGCAGAGAGCAATGTGGCAAATTTCGCATCCACAGGTGCTGTGTCATTTTTTTGGCAAAGAAAATACAAGTTGCGCCGTAATTTTTGTCAAAGATGAAGGTGTGCTTATTTTTGTGGCTTGGATTGAGGTGTGCTTTTTTTTATAGTTCCATTTGAGGTGTGTATTTTTTTTAGGTTTTTGAATTGAATTATTGGACAGTATATGGCCCATATCAATGCTTTTGCCATCTTTCTCCATTGTCATACCTGTCTTTTGCTTGCATCCCCCTCTTCTGCCATCCACAGATGGTGCTCACCCCCAATGACCCAGGGAAATGGGTTGTGTTTCTTTCTGCTCCATTTCCAGGCTGTGTAGTTTCTCTCTCTCGGTTTCCAGTGGGTTTCCAGTGTATGTCATTTCATTTGTTCGTCTTTTTCGCAAGGTGTGTCATTTAGGTCCTAAACACCAACTGTGTCTAATGTTGTGCTCAATGTGCATGTGGTGTTTTTTTTTTGGAGACCATTTTGGGCAAGTTGTGTCTTTTATCCTCACTTACCTCGAAGTTGTGTCGTTTTCGTTGAATTTCACCCTAGTTGTTGTTTTCTTTAATTATTGGACAGTATATGTGCCATACACACACACCCCATGGCGCATATTTAAATAAACCGGTGCACGTCACTCCTGTTTTTTAACACACCTTCTTTGGAGACTCAAATAATTCGCCACCTTCCTGTCGAGACAAAAGAAATACTGCCTACCTTGCAGCCAAAAATGCATCACTGGTCATCTGTGTAGCAATTCAACATGCACCATCCTAGAGGATATACTGATGCTGCAGCCACCATCTTTCTTGGAACATGCGCTCCATGGAGCACTCACCAAGCTATTGACTAATATAGGCATGCATTGAGGTTCAATGAAGCTCCTATGGTGGTCTTAAAAGTATCTCATCGTGGATCCCTACCGGCTCTCTGCCTTTTCCATTGCTACAGCACCAGCTATTGGAGATTCATATCTGGGACTGGACCCGATGTCTCCTGGTTAATCACAACTTGTTACATTCATTATCATGCTCAAGTCCGAACGAGATCCACCTATTTATTCTGATAATCCAGTTCAACGATTCTTTTGCATGTCTGAATGACTGATGTTGAATAATCTCAATTGTATCTTCACTTCAGCTTGAAACTTCGATGGCAAAGTTTCAACACTATCAGTCTACTTAATATATATTTCAATATCACTGCTTGAACATTTCGAGTTTTTCGGTGAAAAAATTGGTGAAAAATGTTTTGAGTTTTTCAGTAGTTTTTGAGCAAAGAATTAGGTGAAAAACTTGAAACCTTTTCCTAAATTTTTTGAATATTGTGAAAATGTGGTGAAAAAAGTGCTGAAACAGTTTTGAAGTTAAAAAAATTCATGAAGGAGTTTCAAGTTTTTCGCCAACATTTTCGTTGAAAAACTTGTGTAAAATGCAAAACATTTTTCACTGATTTTTTCACTGAAAAACTTGAAATGCTCAAGCAGTGTATAACGGCGAGTCTGACTGACTACATAGTTGAGCGCCATGCACTCAATGTTCAAATTCATGGTGACATGAACTGGGTGCACTTCAATTTCTTTGCACTGGTTGAACATTTCAAGTTTTTCAGTGAAAAAACTAGTGAAAAATGTTTGGAATTTTACAGCAATTTTTCAGTGAAAAATCAAGTGAAAAACTTGAAACTTCTCCATGAATTTTTTGAACTTCAAAACATTTTCAGCACTTTTTCAGAAAGTTTTCACAAGGTTCAAAAAAGTCACAAAAATGTTTCAAGTTTTTTCACCTACTTTTGTGGCAAGAAATTGCTGTAAAATCCAAAACATTTTTCACCAAAATTTTCAGTGCAAAACTTGAAATGTTCAACCAGTGTTGGCTGTATTTCATTCATCTTTGTATTAGATCCTCGCAATTCAGAATATTTTGCATGCAACTTGAGTCTATTGTGTTCCTTCTCGGCTCTGAACTTGGGGACCTAGAGGTATCTCGTTAGGTAATTACACCGCTTAGTTCAACACTCCCTGATTTCTTCGTAGATCCCTCCACTACTCAGAGCCTGAAACTGAAAAATGTTGAGTTGTGTGTTTCAATCAGAAAACTCGCCAAGTACATCCAGTATTTTTGCCATAAATCCAACTTGAGTTCACGGGAATTTGTGTGAAGTGTCGTGCAACGGCCAGTATTCCCTTTCATTTGGAATGCATTTGAGCAAGATTTATCCAAGTATCCAATTTCATCCTTCGCATGGTTGGAATTGTCTTAGTCCCCGCGTTTAGAGGTGAAATTGAAATCAGATTATACAGAACAATAGCTCGGGTGTTGATGGACAGTTGGGAGTCTGGGAAGTCCAGTACACGGAACACAAGAGCAATCTCAAACAGTTGTGTGCTACATTGTGTCAATATACATACCGCCTTGAGTGAACTGTCCATCATGGTACCTTGCAAACTCCACTTGAGGGCCATTGAAGTGCTTCTTGTCTTCCTAGTGGCTGTCCTGCGGTCTAAGGACCAAATTTGCTAGGTGGGAGTTTTTTTTTGTGGTGGTGCTTGGCACCTGTGATGGATATGGGTACTTTTACTTAGTTTCTACGTACTATTTTTAGCCACAGTCATTTCCGGAATTTGCTCGCGTGAACTCGCGTGAATCATTCTGGCTCTGAGTCAACATTGACAGGATAGTGACTCGGAGTCCGGAATCCGGGGAATTGACTCCAAATGACTCATTCGTAGCTTAGTATATATACATCCAAATGTACTCTTGTAAGAATAACACATCTTGAATACAACTCTCATCTTGCCTCCATTTCTGTCTGAACTAAGTCTCTCTTGAAGGATCTGCGTCGTGCAGTCTTTCACCCTCGATCGAGCAACAGCGTCTTGCGTGTTCATCACCCTTCGAAAGGCCTGCGTCTCGCAGCCTCTTCAAGTCTCCTGAAAAGACCCACGTCCCGCAGTCTTTTGAGCAATTGATCACTGAGCAACAGCGTCTTGCGGGCTCATTTATCATTGCAGTCAGTTGAACTCTAGGATCCTCTTACGGGGATTTCTGGAACCCTCAAGCTCTACTCGCAAGCCGAGTAGAACTCTATTTCTGCAACTTGGGTTATTTACGTGTCAAACGCGGCAAATCACCCTGATCCTTAACAGCACCTGGGAATTATTTTACAGCATATTAGCCGCGAAGAAAAAAGGGTTTCGAGGGTGTGAGTTCAATTTTGCTCCTATTAGGGTGGTGAAATTTATTAATTTTGGACATGTGCACTTTTCTCAATCGTTACAGACGGTGCGTTTTTTGATTTGGGAGGACCAGGGTATTTAAATGTTGCAACGGCGTGGCTGAGTACAAAAGCATGGACCTTGGCGGAGTGGTGCAAATTTTCGTCAAGACATGGTAAGGTGGGTAAGAATAGGTGAAAATATGGTCAGCGGTGCACCAAGTAATTATGAGACACTATTACAGCCATATAATTTTTCAGTGTGAAAAATAACAGAAGTTTTTCACCAATATTTTCACTGAAAAACTTGAAATGCTCAACCAGTGACACTGGGTCCAAAAAGTAATTAACAACTGCACGACCCCTCCCTCCCTCTTAGATGAGCACAGCCACACCCAAATCGGGTAATTTTCTCGGTAGAATGGTCGAAAAAAGGACAGTTTTGACCGCAATCTGGCACACATCGTGGCTGATTTGCACTAATCTATAGTGTTTTGGTCGTTCCCGATGACTTTCTCAACCCTCCATCACCCCTTACACAGCTCAAAAAAGCTCGATTTCTTTTTCCAACCATTTCAAACACGTTTTTGAAGTGTTCTGCAACTTTTCCAAAAAATGTGTTAAGGTGCCCCGGACCCCACCCTCCCTCCTAGCCGGTGTCTCGGCATTCTCCGGTGAGTGCCCCTTGGATGGTCCAAACAAAGTCGTGTTGCGCGCGCCCAGTAGCAAGTCTTTTCACAATTCCTTTGGTGCATGAGGACATCATAAGGAGTAGATTTATGTTCCACAAAACTGGGTCAAATCGGGATCCTCTAAGGTATTGAACACCACGGTGTTTTGCTTCTACATTGTGGTTCGCTTCCTAGTTTGTGACTGTATTTTCTCTGTCACCGTTCTATTTCCGAGTTGATGATGAGTTGATATAGACTCCACCTACCTTCGGCAACAGAACAACGCCGCAGGCGAAAAAAAAAAAGTCCAGTAATGTGTCACACTTTTGCGATTCCTCCACTTCCGCTCTGTGTTTCCCTCAAATGCAATTTCAAGCTCGTGTGGTCATAATGCGGTCCTCTTATGATCACGTCTGCTGTCAACAGATTAGCACACACCGGTGAAAGAGAAGATCCGGGCAGGTAGCTCAATGCACCGGATGTACATTTACTCATTGTGCACTTTTGCGATTCCTCCACTTTTGCTCCGAGTCGCCTTCAATTGCAATGTCAAGTTGGTGCGGACATAACGCGCTCCTCCTATGATCACGTCTGCTGTCAACAGATTAGCACACACAGGTGAAAGAGAAGGTCCGGGCAGGTGGCTCAATGCACCTTGGGAGAGGAGTTCAGACGGACAGGTGCCGGACAGGTCGATCTGTCAGCGGGGTACCCTTACCGGTCCGTTTACGGGTTGATGGGTCACCCAGCATCTTCTGCATATCTGACTGGAATTCAAGTTGAAAACTAGTAAGTTAATGAAGAATGTTCGAAAGGATTGAACTCACCTATATACATATTAGTTAAAATTCATTCTCTCCCCTGGGTGGCCTTTCGGAACTTCCCGAAGATACGATGTAAGTTACATGTAATGACGTTCAATGTCCCCCAAATCACTTGGCGCTGAGCAAATTATTTAACGGCTCATTCGGAATAAATCGGTATATGATACTCTTACCAGAATAGCATTTGCTCACCTGACAGATGCACCCCGAGCCAAGTAAATGAACTTATACACTGCATCAAGGTATGTTATCTTCCTCTGTGCAGAATGAGGATGTGCCGAGGAGATTCCAAGGTATGAGTGGATTCTCCCAAAGTATCTATAGGGTCTGATAGTATTACTAGAGTCCAAGAAATAAAAAATCGCACCCAGTGATACAAGTCTGTGCACAGACCTGCCATGACGGCCATGACCCATGGACGGACGGGACCCGTCCATCAGGCCAGCTTGGAACTCGCATCGACGGCCAGATGAACCCGTCCCACCCACAGTGACGGCCGTTTTTGCGACAGACGGGTTAGAGCCCTATTTATTTATTTTGCTTCTCGACTGACTGACGAAATTCACCTGTAACTCGGACAGCCAACAGATTTCATTGCATCAGTGCATAATTCCATCGATGTTGGTTGCAGCGTCGCAGGTGGTCTGTGTTTCAGTTTCATTTGAAGTCACTAATAAGCACGTTTGCCATAGCAGCTCAGACCACTCATCCGCACTTTAGTACGCATCTGTTTAGGATGGCATCCGAGACAACTCAGAGATAGCCATTGCGGGACGTGGCCTCATTGATTCACAGCCCAGATGTCGCGGAGAGAGAATATTGGACTGAGTAACACAGAGACTCAAGATTAAGGAGGGATGAATTTATTACATTCACATAGTTGAGAAATAGAATACGGCGCCCAGTTACTAAACTCCCCGCACACTCCAATGACAAATCCCAAGGTGTAGTCTCTACAGCAATTGCATACCATATTTTTCGCCACTAGGGTGGGGGGGGGGGTTAAATTATACTCGCGTGGTCCAAATGTCTGAACAACGAGTTTACGGAAGGTCTAGGGAAGACTGGTTACGAGTACATATAGTTACGAGTCTAACGATGCGCGTATCTTTGATGGCGCTTGATGGCGCACCATTGGCGGTGCATCAGACTGTTGCGGGATACCATAACAGGCACATCACCGATGTTTGATGGGATCTTAAACTACCCATTGACTCTGGACTCGTCCACTTCTTTTTGAAAAAGCAGTGGACACACCTTTTTTTTTCGGGTTAACATAAGGACTATAGTAGGTCTTCCTCCCCCAGCTTCCAGGGATTCACTTCTGGGTGTACGAGCTTATAGCTTGGATGCGGACCACTTCTGGTCACATCAGTCGCCGACATCGGTAAACACGACGAATGATGGCAGAAATATGACCGCTGATTTTGTGGCTTGCAAAATACACGCTACTGATCAGAACGGGTACCCTTAGATTTACCGCCTGCATACCATGTGCCTCCAGAGTATATGTAAACTGTGTAGCCCGCTGCGCGGCAGGGCCCGCTATGTAAGTCCATCCGTGCACAAGATCCGAATTCATCGCAACTTCGTCCGGCCCACTAAGTATTCAATGCCAGAGATTTCAAGTTTTTTTCTCGGCTTCTGACTTGGGGAGTGGGGTCATGGCAGCAGGAAACTTCGTACTTATGTTGTTCTACTTGTTTACAAAATACAACGCCACACCCCGATTATGTCTGAACAGATAATTATGCTAACTTGGATATCACCGATTCCACGCCTCATGGTTAAGTTTAAAGGTAACTGCAACTCAGTGGCCCACAATGCTACATCATATGACAAGTCTCGCCGCACTGAAGCCCTTGAAAAGTCCCAATTTGTTCTGTTACTAAGGGATGAAGTATATGACGAGGGAGAAAGTATAATACGCTCATAGGGTACAAACAGTGCGGAAAATGCTATTCAGGCTCCGCTTGCTGCATTTGGCTCTGGCCCGGGGCCGACTTCGGCTCCTTGAATAAATGAATGATGAACAGGAGATGCCTTACGCTCAGCTGCGGCATTTCATTAGCAAAAAATATAGATTAATTATGAGTAAATTTATCCAGAACATCAACCTATCTATGAAGAAATTGCTGTAGCAGCGCGGAAGCAGAACATTTGGTCTTGAATCTCAGTGGATCCATTGATGACCAGGGTATGGCGGTCATAAATTGACGAACATCCCAGACGATTAACACACAGCAAGAAATATCTATTGGCCAGCAGATATTTGAAATACAGAAACTGAATGTTACAGTTCTTTGCAGAACTTCGGGCGCGACTCAAATTTTTTTCCCCTTTTTTGGCACTTTTTTGATGGTTTGGACCAGGACAGCTGCCCTGGCCTCAAATCTGGGCCGTTCGCCTCGGGAGTATGCTCAATCGATTCGCATCGTGAATACGCAGTTAACCGCCTCCTCATAATTTTTATATGACACCGAGAACTGCTTTGTGAGCGGTGAAAGCAATTACTTTTGATCATTTTTGATCATTTTTCAGCAGGACAGCTTGGGAATGGGCTCAATCGATTCGTATTTCAAGTGCTCAGTTAACTGCGTCCTCAGATTTACGGCCCCACCTCCAATACGGCTTTCTGGTAGACAAGATCCCTGGTAGGTCATTGCTTTTGATCACCAGTCAGCAGAACAGCTACTGCGGCCTCAGTCCCTGACCGTTTTCCGTGTTTATAGGCTCATTTTACTCGTCTTCCCCCTGCGCAGGCAACCGCCGACTCAGAATCCAGAATTACAGATTTAATATAATTTCTAGTTTTTCACCTTCTCCCAGTGAAAACATACAGTGAACATCCTATAGTGTGTATTATTCTAATACAACTGCATAGTAGGCTGGGTAATAGAGTAAAGTGCGACATTTCAACAAAATAATAGTTTGTAGGTGCCTCAAAAGCAGCTCACAAAAACCTGCTTAAACGCAAACTCCTGTACCAGCAAAACGCCGTGAGAGCCAGCTGTGAAATATAAGGGTTGTGTGCCCTGCAGATTCAATAGGTGAAGAGATTGAGCCTATAGGCCAAACAAATGATTAAGATCTGAGGCCACGGCAGCTGTTCTGCTGACTGGTGGTCAAAAGCAATGACCTACCAGGGATCTTGTCTACCAGAAAGTCGTATTGGAGGTGGGGCCGTAAATCTGAGGACGCAGTTAACTGAGCACTTGAAATACGAATCGATTGAGCCCATTCCCAAGGGTAGAACAGCTGTCCTGCTGAAAAATGATCAAAAATGATCAAAAGTAATTGCTTTCGCCGCTCACAAAGCAGTTCTCGGTGTCATATAAAAAATTATGAGGAGGCGGTTAACTGCGTATTCACGATACGAATCGATTGAGCATACTCCCGAGGCGAACGGCCCAGATTTGAGGCCAGGGCAGCTGTCCTGGTCCAAACCATCAAAAAAGTGCCAAAAAAGGGAAAACAAAATTGAGTCGCACCCTAAGTTCTGCAAAGAACTGTAAAGGTGTTAGTCCTTCGATTTTGAGCTAACAGGGTGAGCAGAGAGGTTAGGAGGAAGGGGGTACCGTAAGCTATAATGTGATGAAACCAAATAGTCACCAACGAAAGCCGTCCATTTCGGTGAAGACATGGAGAATGCTAATCAAATGGCGGAAACAGACTGATACGTCTGACGTAGGCTTTGGGTTGCTCATTGTGGTAGGGGGCAATATATGACACTCCAACATTGATACTATAAGATTCATGCGGGATCTAGGCAGGAATGAAACAGCAGACCTGGAACTGACACGAGAGAAAGGTGAAAAAATTGATGAAGTTAAGTCCAAACCGGGACAACAAAACTTAGTATGTGCAAAATATCTCCACCTTCTGAATCTGTACTGGCAGTTTGGGTGTGTGATTATCTAAGTGTCATGTGGGGGTGCAAAGGTGGTGCTTGCCGACCTTATATTTCCAGGAGGTTAGATTCTGTACCTTCAGTTCTAACTGCTCACCAGCTGTTACAAATGTTTCGGGAATTTCGTCAAAGTTCAACTTCAACCATGGGTCAAGTGCAACCTAGATGGCTTTTCTCGCTCTTCACTAAAGTGAGATGTTTTCCTCGTATTTCGCATGTCTGGTGGTTCGATTTGTTGATTTCACAGTATATGTATGTGCCATAGCAATAATAGTAATCGGCTCTGAGCAGTGAGCACTCAAAAGAAGAGATGAAAAGTTCCCACTGAGCTTTGGCGTTTAAATGTCATACAGCCTATGGCTGCCTTTTGTTCGCTCCTGACAGTGCAGGGCAATTATGGTGTCTGCTGGTTTCTGTGCCCTCAAAGAGTGGGGGATTTGTCAGCTTTAAATGCCTCGCCGCTCGTCGCCAACCTTTGGTTGCTCTTCGCGGCGTGGGGAACCAATCACTTCTGCACCCTTTGAGATGTGCTAAAAGGATCCACAGCGATTGAAATGGATCTAGGAATTAAAATAAGCAAATCATGATTGTAAAGCCCAAGTTTGCAAGTCCTGAATCACAGGCTTGAAACTATGGCGGTCCAAATACACTTTTAATAATCCACTACTTATTTTGCTGTTTCCGCTACTTTTACTGTTAATTTGATCAAAATCCCGCTACTTATTCAAATTTGAGAAGATGAAAGAAAGTAGCGGGAAAAGTGAGAAATTCCCGCTACTTTATTTGCCCAATCAAGTTTCCGCTACTTTATTCGAGCACATCATGATCAAAATCCCGCTACTTATATTCGTTTTGACAGATTTTGATCCCGCTACGTTTTGGGATTTGCTCATCCTGCTACTTATATTTTCAAGTCAATTTTTTTTCCAGCACTATAGTAAGGATTGCAGTTAATGGTATTATATAACTAGCTAGAGTATGGTAAAGGACAAGTGAGAGGGGAACTGGGAAATTGGAGAAAGAGACAGTAATGGGAAGGGAGGAGGAGAGGGAGGCACATCAAAGCAGCTGTCCAGCGCCTGCTGCACCTGCATCGGCGGTGTTCTGCCCACAAAGAACGATGTGGGTGTCTGTGGGCGGCTTGGCGGCTGCTTGTACGGCGAGTGGGACAGCGACCTCTGCTCTGGCATGGCAGGATACAGCTACACATACCCTGGTATGTACGGGCTGCTGTACTGTGTGAGGAGTGCAGCATAGGACCCGTATGGTGAGGGCGTACCCCCTATAACAGCGGCCTCAGGCATGAGGTAGCCCATTGAAAAGGCACGGATCTTTTCGCGCCTGAAATCTTTGCATTTCGGCACTGTTAAAACTATTCTAACAATAGACTAAGGGATATAAGGATACCAGTCCACTCCCAGGACTGAGTGTCAAAGCCACTACAAAGCACTTAAACCAACCATAAACACAGAACAAGGAACCATTAGGTTGCCTTGTAAGACTCACCTGGCAAGCTGTGCTATCCAGCGCAGTAAGTTCGGTGTCAATACAAGGTCAGGTTGGCCATACAACTATCCCGACAAGTTGCGCTATCTGGCGCAGCGAGTTCGGATTCAATATTGGCACAAGGCAATTAAACCAGGGATTAGATGAAGGAAACCGCAACAGATTCCTAAAGACATGGTGGCAGGTTCTTACACTGAAGATAAAGGGTTACTAGAGGCATTGGTCGCGGGCGCACAGACCTAGGTGTA
Organism: Mycena epipterygia; assembly: GCA_029281465.1. Classification (NCBI taxonomy): domain Eukaryota; kingdom Fungi; phylum Basidiomycota; class Agaricomycetes; order Agaricales; family Mycenaceae; genus Mycena; species Mycena epipterygia. Next base: position 1,165,143 of record JARJCQ010000011.1, on the reverse strand, counting down.
AACCCGGGTGCACAGGCTCAAAAGGAATACAATGAAACCATCACGTGACCCGGACACGTCGCGATGCACCCGCGTCCAGGAAGCTTGGTGAGGTGGCGCCGTCATTCACTTAGTAAAGAAAGGTTCAAGGGAGCTTACTGGGCCTACGTAGTGCTATATAAGCACTCTGGGCATGACACGCACCCTGATGGATGATAAACCAGATAACTAAGGTGGTTTCACCATTCACCACTGGATGTATACCCAGAAGAACTTATAAACCATCGTCATATACCTTGGCAGCTTTCCAATCTGCCTATTTATCAGCCTGATATCATGTTCTCACTCAGCTGTTTGTAATCCTTCTCAGTAGTATAAAAGCCACACTTGTAACAGTAGTTAGACAATGAATTATCGCCTGGTTATTGGCACACTAGCGGCTGTTAGCTTAAAAGACCTAGTCTTTGCTATAGTCGTCTAAAGTTACCTCTAAAACTCAGGCATAACTTCTACTCTCAGATTAAAAACCTAAGCTTTGGCTGTCCCTGTCTCTTCATAAGACTGTGCCCACCCAGTTGTCTACTCAGACCTCCGGCACACAGCGTTAGACCTCAAACACTCATCTCAGACTTTGTCTCCAACCCACTTGTCCCTGCTCAAGCATCGACTGTCACTGTGCTCATAGAAAGCTTGCGCCCAACAGCCTAGCCTATTTGACTACATACCTCAACTAAGTCTTCAGTATACCAACCCATTCTAAAGTCACTGTTGTTAATAAGTCCAACTGTCCTTGCGACTTGCGGCGCCAGCATATAAGAACACCCCAGACCCCGGTGCGGCTGTAATAGGCTCACCGTTGAATCCAATCCAACCTAGTTGTTTTGAAAAACCCAATCAGACTATTTGATCATTTGAGCACGGAAGTTGTCTTTGAGTTGACGGTTGATACGTGACCTACCTCCCCGAATACAATACACAGTCGTTGAGTTGTTGGTTGGTTGTTGTGTAGTGATTAAAAGATTTGAGTAGACTTTGTCTCTCAGTATAAATCACCAGATTTCACCGCTGCACCCCGGCGCACCGTTTCACCATTGCAGGTTCTTGATGGGCATGACCGCACCACGGCTGTTCTATGCCCATGCCACTGCCTGTAACCTCTAGCTAGTTATATAATACCATTACACTTATAGGCTGAATCCAGCTGAAAAAAAAATTTGACTTGAAAATATAAGTAGCAGGATTTTGATGTGCTCAAATAAAAGTAGCGGCAATTTCTCACTTTTCCCCCTACTTTCTTTCATCTTCTCAAACTTGAATACGTAGAGGGATCAATCAAATTCACGATAAAGGTAGCAGAAACGACAAAAAAAAGCAAAACAAGTAGCGGATTATTAAAAGTGCATTTGGACCGCCATATGAAACAGCTTTAAATGCCGCCTCGCTCGTCGCCGACCTTTGGTCACTCCTCGCGGCACGGGGGGCCGATAGCTTCTGCGCCCTTGAGCATGGATCTAGGGATGACATAAAACAAACAGACCATGATCGGAAAGCCCAAGTTTGCAAGTGGGCTTGAAACAACTTTAAATGCCCTGCCGCGAAAAGCAACCGAAAATTTCCAGCAACTCAGCATGGGTCGCAGTAAATAAATTCTCTGAAGGCAGCTGGGACACAAACATGGCAACGAGCATGCTGGTGTTGAAGGTTCAAGGCAAATCCGAGGGTTCAGGAGGAACTGATGTGGGTCGGCACAGTGCTGACAAACTCGCAGTCTGCTGTTGTATGTGTTCCATTACAGGGGCTATGACAATGGTGTCTCATCCTTTACTAGTGGTGTTCTCAATAAGGGGTACGTACAGTTGAAGAAAAGCTTCTATGGGTAGCAACTGTGTAACCTATGAAAAGCAGATGGTAAGATACATGATGGCAAAGATCACGGTTCAAAGTGAAAATTCCAGGGGAAGAACAGAGTAGTCAGAAAACGGATGCAGGCAGCCATTACAAAAAGGAAAAAATTTACCGACACCGGGACAGATGACCGTAGGTGGAGCAGTCTATAAAATATGTGATGGATCAGGGCAGGCCAAAGAATATGCATACTGTTCATATCAACAGCTAACTGGGAATGTGTCGCGGGGTTTGACGGGCTGCTGGTCACTGCATAGGTGGAGTGAGGGCAGAACAGTGAGGCATGATAACATGTACGGTTGAAAGCGACGGGTCAAGGACTTAACAGTGGATATAGCAGAACCTGAAACGAATTGAGTATATGTGCGAGTTAGGGAGGGTTATAAATGCACTGATATCACTCAATGCATCAAAGGAATCAAACGAGGCAGAGAGGCGGAATCCAGATGCAATGAGACTGTCGTGCAGATAAGCTGACCAGTCCAAGCCGAGCACGAGAGGGTGCTGATCGTCTAGTTAGATATCACAATGCAGGGTGATGGAGTGATGCCTGAGACGCCCAACGTGGATGGTGATAAGATAAGATGAACGTAGTTTACGGCTGGGGAAAGCGGCTAGCAAACACAGCAGAGATGAACAAGCACTGCAAGACTCTTGAATAGGTGAAAGACGGAGGTACAGTGCTGGTGATAAGCCTTGCAAATAACCACTAGTGGAACACGCTATTTTTGTGCCTTTCAGTTGTGTTTGCAATGCATATTATCTTATATCCAGCACTAGTACCGAGACTCAGAGGTAGCTGGTTGGGCCAAGATCACAGAGTAATGGGTCATCAAGGGGGTAATACGTCGAGGTGACTGGCTGCACTTGCCCTGAAATGTGTAGGGGTTTGTGTAGTCCACTAAACATCATGAGTAACTTCATATTCAATTGGGTTATGTTGGGTATAAGCTCAAGTAACGAATTGGGTTGAATTGCAATACCGTTGTGACGCATTTGGGTTTTAGAGATGTGGACATTAGATCAGATGACGACCTAGAACACCGGTCGGACCTTGTTTCAGACTATACCCGACTATACCCGATGGGCTCAACTATATCCGTAGTTGCCGGCCTGATCGGCGATTCCCAAAGGGTCAGATTAGACTTCTACCAAGAACCCAATTATGGATATAAGCCGTGAGGGGTATCGTTCAAAAGCTGCGACACTATACTACATGGTATAGGGATGCTAGCTGGAGGGGAACGAACGAGGAGTGCAGGATATAGGAATCAACCCTGTATCTGATGTCAGTTTTGGCAGATTGAAAATAAGCTCAGTGCTGACTGAGCTTGTGGCCTTTCAGCTGATTGCTGACTGAGGTTCTGTCTTGGTGGATGACTGTAATATGGTGTGCTCAAGACTTGCAGCCAATGGCATCGACTGGATTCACTATACCGGATAACTATCCGACGGATACGCGGCTGTTTGACTCATATTTTCTTATATCTGCTTGTACTTATTTATTCTGGGACTTGTATATAAGTAGTAGGTTGTCGCTACTAGAAGGACACAGCATCACCCTACGACTAGTAGGCATACACTTGTGATTCGGGGCAATCTGGGATCTTCTAGTTGTGCACTACCATATAGAAGGGTGTGGTATCTCGAAATCTTACTTTATTGGATGTATATTTGAATCAGAATTATATGGGATACTAGAACACTGCCTTGGATGTTGGAACTGCTACTAGAACACTGCCTTGGACGTCGGAACTGCTACGAGAACACTGCCTTGGACGTCGGAATTGCTACTTTGGATTATATCCACCCACACCACAAACCCCACGGAGTTGTAAACTCACCACATGCTCTTGGGTATTGCGCCTGTCATCTTCGGACACTCAACCTTGCCTTGGCTATTGCCCTGTCGCTGTGAAGCATTATAATATCTACCGTTTTGGATATATTGTTTTGCGCAAGCAAGCAATATCTCTGCAACACAGTACTCTACACACCTCCTCCTATCCAAAACCTCTCCCTTCAACCTTTTAAAGGCTCTGAAGCAGGGACTGACACTCATCGGTTTCTACTAGGAATCTTACGTCTTATATCTTGCTCTTTGTTGGTCAGTTGCATAGGCTTTTGCTTATATCCGCGAACTTTGTGTTTGGGTATACTGTACATACCTGTAGGGGAGCAACCATCACGGTCATGATGGGTCCGTTGTGTTGCCTTTTTTTTTCTCCCAGTCACTGTCACGATGAGCTCGGTTGCCTCAAAAAAATTGTGACATACCCAAAAAAATTCTCGAAATTTTCTTCAGAGCTGAGAAACTGTGCTGGACATATAGAAACCTCTAATCTGGAGTGTGCAATAGCAGATATCTGTTCTGATCACCCCATGAAGGCCGATAATCGTGAGAAAAAAATATTAGTTGTTGCCTCTTTGAGCAACGGTCACGATCACGGTGGTGCCCGTTGCCTGAAAAAGAGGCAACAGACATGTCACGGTCCTCAGGGCGTTGCTCCCCTACAGGTATGTACAGTAAACATTTCGAGTTTCCCTACTAGTTTACGAGCACACAAATCACCGTTAATCAAGACAGACATATTGAGGAGCGTAGACTAGGTGCCCGCTGACGCAGTCTCAATACCTTGCTTTGCTAGGCAGTAGTCCACGACCGACTTGCAGATTTTCACAAAAATACAGATAACCAAAATTAAACAACGGGCTGCACGAACCTTCTCAGAAAACTCCCACTTCCTCGTCTGTTTTGTGCTTGCCTTTTCCACCCACATAGCCCCTCGGCACTCCCCTGCTACGGCCCTTCTATTTAGGAATATTATCCGTGAAGAAAGACAATGCACTCAGCACATGCGCCAGATGGCACGCACCAGCTGCTGGAGCCCTCGTGCGCATATCCTAGGATTTGGATCGAAAATTTTACCGAGCCGACCCATTCCGCTTACCTGTCTTATCCCCAGTACCTGCATCCTGTCATTCTCGTTGGAGCCTGCGGCCCGCTACCACATTACTTGAGCATGAAAGATTTGCTCGTCTTGGCTACTGGTTCGTTATTGAAGTTGATCACTCACCATGATATTTGTATCATTTTAGAACTACGGCTCTCGTGCTTGCTACCTGACTGAATAAGTACGTCGCAATTAATCACGCTGAAATGGGTAAGGGCTTGATCGGGCGCACTGCTTGGCTCTCTCTTGCCTTTACACTCCGCTTCATCAAACAGGCTGGAGCGTATTCCAATACGCCTGACACGTAGGGTCACATCAAGTCACACAATGTAAATAGTGATAATTTATAAATACAATCATCTTTGCATTTCTCGTGTCATTAGAGCTCAGCACTCGCTCATGGCCCGCGATTATGGTGCCAAAGCACGACGCAAGGCTGCCACTGCATGTAAACACAAGAAGAAACGTGATTGTCAGCGCAAAATCAAAGTACTAGCAGCGCTTCTCCGTACGGTGGCAGCATTCACTGCCTCACTTTGCTTAGAGGCCTCAGAGCCCACCCCCATGCACACCTCTGTGCTTACGGGTCAGCTTTGGCTCTCAGAAATTTTGGCCAGTCACCCCAATCGTTTTCAGAACCAGCTTGAGATGGCGAAGCACGCATTCTATCGACTATCATTTGAGCTGCAGGCCTATTCAGGCCTTGCTTCCACAAAATTTGTAACAGCTAACGAGAAGCTCGCCACATTCCTCCACTTTGCTCACACTGGGTGTAGTAGTTGCATGCTACAGGAGAGATTTCAAAGAAGTGCAGAGAACATCCATAAGTACGTGTATTTGAGCAATTCAACATCATGTCAATACCGATTAAATCTACTTGGGGAGTGGGGCCGTGGCAGGGCCTGGCAGGAAACTTCGTACTTATGTTGTTCTACTTGTTTATAAAATACAACACCACACCCTGATTATGTCTGCACAGATCATTATGCTGACTTGGATATCGCTGATTCCACGCCTCATGGTTAAGGTTAAAGGTAACTGCCTGAACTTGAGCCACACACAGCACAACAAGGTCGTTCTCAAAAGGTATCCTTTTAGATTCAAAATGGCCCTCCGGGCACCCCTGGTACCTCTGGACCAGACCTGGAATGGGTACCATGGTTTCCCCCAGGACTATTTCATGGTCCCAATCCTTCGTTCCTGGACAAACAGGAAGTTTATAATTCAAGATTGTACATATGTCAAGGTCAGGAATTTTATCCAATACCCAGCCATTTTAAATGACCGAAGAATACAAGATGATAATGTTATCTCATTGCCGCCATCCAGCTCGTCGCCGACCTTCAGCGGCTTTTGGCACAGACAGGCAGTTGGATTGAAAGAGGAGTGCAGGAACCATCAGTCTGTGAACTCGAAGATAGACAATAAATTTGCTTGGCTCTCTTTGAGACAAGCTTTATTACTCCTGCCTTCAGCTCACAACATGCTTAAGATTGTCTACAGAGCAATACAAGACAATGTGCGGCCTCGTACCGCTCATTGCAATTTGCTTACCCCCTTCTCTGCAAATTCTATGCCAAATGAGTACAAGCTACAAGCCGAACATACACACATACCCTTTGAGAATCGCCGAGCAGCCCAGAGCTGTCTGGCTGCGAAGCCCACCATAAGTTCCGGCGCGATAACAGCGATGAACATCATCTTGAGCCGCCGCCAAAACAGTCGCAGCAGGTAACTGCCGGTCGGCGACAATGCACACAGGCAGCACATTGCTTTTGCATTGCTTTATAGTTTGCGGCTATTATGTACAATTTAATCGAGCATTAAACCTGTTTCTGAAATCCTTCAAATGTCATTCCACCCATGCTGAGAAGAAACTGAAATCCACGCGCGGAGGCCCTATGTATCCGATTAAGTTTCATGGGGTGTACTTTGTGTTTTTTATTCTGCCCTTCAGGTGCACAGAATCTCTCCACTCAATATGCAACTTACGGTCTCTAGATCTCAGCATCCTATATATCCTATATACAAAAAGACGTGGAACACATCACCTGATAAATCACCTGATTTTGTCACGTTTTCTGCACGTGAGGTCTTCGGCCGAAGGCCTGCACTGCCTTTCGGACGTGTGTTTGCCTCGCGTCGCTAAGGCTCCTATTTGCAGCAAACACTACCTACACTGAGACTGCCTGCCCAATAAGGTATGAGGATTTGGTCTTTCCTTATGGACTGCCTCTCACTCCTCCTTAATAGCAGAGATAATTGTCTTTTGCCCTGTATAATAATACACTACTTCTGCTATCTGCCTGTATTTCAATAAGATCTAGCAGTGTTTTCCCCTCAGATTTCAGCCCTTCTATTCCTGTCTTTTCTGTACCTTGCCTCCAAGCCTCTGTAAGCTTCATCTTTAGTGTGTTGTTCAAGTTCCTCTCTGACAATTTGCCACAGCTAATCTCCTTTCTCCCATGTGAGCCCTATTGGCCACTTTTAAGGACTGATTTAATTTTTTTTTATGGGACTCAAGGGATGAAACTCCTCCTAATACTCCACAGAGGGCTCAGATTTCTTTTCAAAGACAGGAGCATGAAAACCATACTCTTGAAAGCCCACACTTAATAGTAGAAATAATTGTCTTACATCCTGTAATATACTACTGCTGTGCTCTCTGTCTATATCTCAATAAGATCTAGCAGTGTTTTCCCCTCAGATCCTCTTGCCAAGTTGAAAGTTGGATGTCCAATCATGGTCCTCCAAAACTTGGATCCTACAAATGGTCTTTGCAATGAAGATCAGGCTCATTGGGGGGAACATAATCGCACTATAGCATTTATCCCCTGCATCACAATTATTTCCTCTGCAGAGCAGCTTTCCTTTGCTATGAAATGACATCAATTCCCTGTTCGTCTGGCATTTTCAATGACAATAAACAAAGCCCAGGGCCAATCTGTGGACCATGTTGGCCTGGACCTGCGGACAGATGTGTTTGCTCATGGACAGCTTTACGTTGCATTCTCTAGGTGCACATCCAAGTGCTGTTCAAGCAAGACCTCAATTCTACTGTCACAAAAAAATACTGTATACCCAGAGGTGCTGCTTTAATTTGTTTGTAAGTCTTCTTATGAAGCCTTATCAATTCTCTGACTGAATGATGCACAGTATATTTATCAATGCTCAGCACAGTGTCCCCCTGCCTGTTCCTTGAGCCAACCCCAGTTCTTGAGCCGCATTTAAAAAAATGGTTTTCTATCTCATTACTTTACTTTCTGGGCTCAAATGTCTCAAAAAATCCTATTTGATGTATAGTAGCACTTCTAATAGTACATGGACACCTGGAACAAAGAAGAGCACCAAAAACAGGGCAAAATGTCTGTTTACAGGTGTTTTCAGATCCCGGTCCTTGAGCCACCATATTATTTACTTTTTAGATTCAGTTCACGGCCGATTCCTTCAAAACCAGGATAAGATTGTAACCATTCGATAGCCAGAGATGTTGGATCAAAAGTTTTTGCTGAAAGGTAGACTAAATGAAGAGTTATTCACAAATTAAGTTCCGGCGGCTCAAGGAATGGTAGTTATCATTACTTTATTGTATCCCGTTGATAAAACTTTTCATACTGAGATGCAGAGCCCCCCCGGGGTTTGGGGCGGAGCCCCAACAAGCTGTCGACCCGCCGAAGGGACGGACGCGAGCGCAGCGAGTCGGCCGTGCCGAAGGCACGGGTCGTAAAGCTTGTGTGATAGGAATATTGCAAATTCGGACGATGCCGGTAGCCACGTGATGTCATGATTTCGACGAGATCTGGTAGATCACTTTTACCATTTGGAGACCTGGAACCTAAGTCGGTACCAGGAACATGGCACACTATTTTAATAGGCCAAAGTCCTTCTTTTTATCTTTATAGTGGACTGTGTATTCCAGTTTTCATTCATTTAGCAGCCTACTGGTGCACCAGCCTGAAATTGAGGTAGGCCTGCAGTCATACAAAGCACAATAAATGCTGATGTGAAGTGTATATCTGCAACGCATGGCACAATGAAATAGATATCAGAGCATGAAGGCAATGGAAGGGCACATAGGCATGCACCAACAATGTGAACAGTGATACTGAGGGCATATGCAGGAGACAGACAAAAAATATATTGACACCACACCTAAATGAAAAAGATTAAATAGACCAAACGGGCAGATAAGATTAGATCAGACGGAAGAGTAGGGTTTGGAACCGAGATTAGGCTCCATAGTGCGCGTGTGCACAGTGACGGTACATGCATCAGATGAAGAACGGGAAAAAGATATGAAAAAGGGATGAAAACAAAAGGATGCGTAAAGGAGGGATCGAACGAGTGACTGCACGCTTACCTAAAAATCGGACAGCCACTATTTTATCACAAAAATCGTATTGAACTCGATAAAAAAGACTACAAACACAGCCACTAAGCAAGTAACTAAGTTAAGGTGATCAAATGAAAAATTTAGGTCGCCAAAATTCTCCTATGAAGTTTGTTTAAATGGACGATTCCTTATTACATAAGTACTCGTAATATTTGAAGATCCATTTATTTGAATCTGGTCCTTCTGGTCGACTCATTTTACAAAAAACATGTACATTTACCTCCCGACCAGAACTGAAGGATAACCCCAAACTCTACCCATATTTCCGCAGCTGCCGTGGGGCCAGCGATGGATCTCATTTTCATGCCTGGGTTTTGCCGACTGCATGGCTCGCTACCGGAATTGAAAGGGGTTTATCGGTCAGAACGTCTTGGCAGCATGCAATTTTGCGATGCTCTTCGTGTATATTCTCAGTGGATGGGAAGGGAGTGCATCTGATTCTGTAATCTTCGAGTACGCACGGGAGAAGGACTTTACCATGCCAGGCAGGAAGTACTATCTCGCTGATGCGGGCTTTCCCCTTTGCGATGTCCTTACTCTGTACCGCGGGGTTCGATATCATCTCAAAGAATGGGGTACAGTGCGTCAAAAATCTGTGATCTATTTAAAAAAATTTCAACAACTTACGGGATAAATACAGGCCAAAAACACGAGAAGAACTGTTCAATCTGCGTCACTCCCAGACGCGGAACACATCTTCGGGGTTACAAAGCGCCGATTCAGAGTGTTCACTCGAGCACCGGAATACCCAATCGAGACACAGGCAATGCTCATTATGGCAATAGGTGCTCTTCATAAATGTCGGAATCGTCACAGGCACGGCTTGGAGGTGACACGTCAGCCCGGGCAGAGCCACGTGAGCGCGACACGACGTGGAGGTACATGTCGTGGACGTGGACACTACGCGTCGCAGACGTGTCTGTAGGGCACATTGCACGCATAGCCATGGGCCGGAACCATGGAAACGCGTCGAGACACGTTTGGACGCGTAGTTAATACGCGTCTCATGCGCCATGCATTGTTCTTGGAGTCAGGGAATTCGAACTCCGTATCATCTGGTTCACCATTGTACCAGTTATTCATTGTTTTCCTGGGGAGTATAAATACTGTACTGTAGGACCCAGTTAATACACCGTTTTTCCCCTCCATTTTACTACAATAATTTTCTGCACATTCATGATCGTAGACGAGGCACAGGATCTGGCTGTTGAGATACACGCTATCAGCGGGAACTCATCTTATCTTGTCACTTTACTTATGTTTACTTACCGCGATCTATTAGCCTCACAGATAAACAAACATGTCTCAGTTAATGCCTACACATGACTGAGACATGAGTGCCTTCGTTCTACCTATCCACTATTACTTACCATTAGCTAGCATTATTTGATTCTAGGTACATATTAGAGTTAATGCCTACGCATAACTGAGACCATTATTTGATTCTAGTTTGATCCTCCTCCGAGTTTGCGAGTCGAATCTTTACACTGGCTCCTCTTGGAGCTCAACACGAGGGTTCCAGTAGCCTCATCGATTTTGCTGCAGAGCCAGCTGAGCCCTGTCAAATTTTGGCCGAGGAACTTGGTTGGCACATCTCGGATGAGAAGGCACGCGCATCGGAGCGAAGGGACCGTATTGCGCAAAAGATGTGGGAAGATACCTTGCATATGTTGCACGCAGAGGACCTGCAGAGGAGTAGTATAGAATCACACCGTTTTGTCCAGGAATTTCAAAGAACAACTCTGAATTAAAATGTGGCTAATGTACTAAAGAGAGTGGCAAATGGACTGTTTGTAAATTTAACTAAAGTTCTTCATCTGCAAGGATCGCACGAATGTAAGCAGTACGGCTAATGTACTAAAGAGAGTGGCAAATGGACTGTTTGTAAATTTAACTAAAGTTCGTTGTCCGCAAGGATCGCACGAATGTAAGCGGTACAGCTACTTTTCTTGTTCGTGTTGATGTAAGTGCGCGCAACGTTGATCTCCTTCGTGAAAAGACGCATCACTGCAGGCTGCTTTCCATCAGAAAATCAGCATCCTCATCTAAGAGTGGAGTGTGGGTTGCTGGAGTGTGTGTAGATATGTAGAGGGAGGCAAAAGAAATGTGTGACAGCTTCGGAAATTTTCAGCGGCTCATCTGAGCAGTCTCACACTACGCTCTGATCCCGCTCCCACCTAACAAAGCGGATGCCACGATTTTGGCAGAGCCGCTTGATCGGAGTGTCATGCCCGATCAGGCCCTAAGTTGAAAGCTAAGATATGCGGAACACAGATATTGCACACTCGCAGGCTCTTCGCCGTTTGAACACTAGGACATTGCCTGTTTGAGAGCAGTGAAAGTTTGAGTCCAAACAGAAGAAAAAACGCAGAAGTGAGTAGACCTAGTGAAAAATCCAACCCCTGCCTGAAGAACGGACCCAACAAGCTATGTTATCTATTTTGAGCGAAATTTAATCGGAAAAGTATCTAATCGCAACCCCTGTCTGTTGTCAGTGAAAGTCTTTGAGATTTCGCCCCCAGCACGTGCCGCCGAAAGTGGTAATTCGCGTGTCTTGTTTGTTCCACGTCCCGATGAGGCCGTTCGAGCTGAGCCAGCTCGACGCGTTTCTTTCTCTTGCCACCACCATGTACCGCCGCCCCCGCGCTTTTCTCCTGTCGACCAACGAGCCTCTCCCCCCTTCGTGCTGATCCTCATCGAGGCATTGCCACTCGACAACGCCATCTCCCCGCTCACTGCCAGCGTGGCGACGAGTAGCTCGAACTGGCCAGGTCGCCATACCCTGTGAGTGATCCCACCAGAGACAGGTCCCTCAAGGCGGGATCAATCATGGTGAAGGGTGTCCTGGCCCGGGACGGTCGCGCCGCGTTAGCCTTCGGTGGCATCGGTGGATGCAGGTGAATACCTATATGGTCCCATGCCCCGCGCCTCTCGCGATGTATGCGAGTGGGGCCTCTTGGTGGATTTTCCCTATATTTGTGCATCGAACGCCACCCGCCGCCGATGGTGTAAACCTCTGCTGCCTCTCGATCCCATCCTTGTTCCTTTCCCTATTCCTTCCACCCTTATATTTATCCAATAGTTTTCCTCCTGTATCCCATGTATTCCTAAATAACTATCTCTCTTGTCCACTTGCAATCCACGTTTCAGCGCTACTAGCCATTGATCAATTCCATGCCGCTTTCTGAGCCTGGCGCCTCCGGCTCGATATCTGGTTACTAGATTTGGGGAAGAAACAAACATGACACGCGAGTTGCCTTATTGGGAAACACGTGTTGGGGGCGAAAAGTAGGCAACTGTCAGTGAAATATAGTATTTGGTCGTGTTTAATCTAATCAGAGCAATGTGTACATATTTGTCCTTTGCAGACCCCTGTGCAGACCCCTGTAGAAATGGAGCATAGTATTTGGTGTTGTTAGCATAATCTAATCTACATTGTGTGCATGTATTTAAAGTGGCTATAATATCGGAGAGGGGGACCTTACTAAAGCAAGGTGATGGGCTGTTGAGCATCTGGTGCGTGGGTGGAAGAGGTGAGGAGGAGGGGGGGATCCAGTGTCAAGTGGAGTGGGGAGGGCACATAGGGGGATCGGATCAAGGGATGATGGTGTCCCAATAAGGAAGTGAGGCGCTTTGCTGAAACGCTGCGTATCAGCCATTTTAGTCGCCCCCAAAACCCACTATATACATAGCGGGAATTTTCCCTCGGCCGACAGCTTCTTGTGTATTGCCTCGCCTGCTTTGGAGTTGAAGCTGTACCATGCCATTGGTATCTCGGCATCTATCTCCTTGCTCCTTGCCAATGCTCCTTCTAGCACCTTGTACAGTCTGAGTGATGCCACAGCATCAAGCACTGCATCTAGTATGTGCGTTAGTTTTTTTGCTTAATTTAGCTGGTCGACGCTCACAATTTATCTGGTCTTCAGACAGTATTTTGGTCACCCAATCGCTCTGCCCCAGGTCTTTTTCAATATCATATCCCAGTATATCCTGGACACTGGTTTTGAACGCGAGATTGCCATACACCATCTTTGGATATTTTTCCGCCAGCACCAGCTTTGCCATCATGTCAGTGTCTACTATGTTGATCATCTCAAGCCTTAAATTGTCCCAAACGATGGCTATGTCTTTGATGCCCACTCCCACCTTTATTACGTTCTTGGACAGAATTGCTGCGATATGCCGGGTCAGTTAATGCTACCGGGAACACTATTTGCCAGCCGATAATAGCAGCTCTCTTAGTGGCGACTCCTCCAGGTAGGTTTTCTTCTATCATTAGCTCCTCTCTGGTCGGTCTCCTGGGCATGAATTCTGTGTCGAATCCGACCACACAGCTTTTATGTCATGCAGGGCCTCGTTCACATGGTGCTCAGTCATAATGTATATCACAGTGTATTTTTGAGGATTGCCCCCGGGCTGTGGCGCACTTTGTTACCAGGTCCGATTTGTTCTAACGCCTTAATTACAGTAAAGGCAGCTGGTAACTATCAATCCGCGTTTTAAATTGGATGGCGGACCATTAGACGCTTCCAACACCAAAGCGTTGGCGCGGAATGCCCATAGAAGGTAGTCTGTAGTTAACTGTGTGGCACGTCATTGGTACCCCCACTTATTATGTAAAGTGCGGAGTTTGAATTATGACCCTCAGCGCTCGACGCTTCCCGCCACTTCAACGGAAAAGCTGTTGAATTAGCTGTGATACAGCTGCCATCGGATCTTGTTAAGCCTGCATTGTTCTCCAATTTTACTCCTGTGCAACAGCTTCATAGTTACTTCTCAGATTCTTACTTGTGCTTTAGGCCATTGCATGCGCATGGCAGAACGAGTCTGGTGCTCTGTTTAATCCTCACGCTTACAGCCCAAAAATCTGTACACATACCATGCGTTCCCGATATATTTGTACCGGTACGTTGGTAACCAGTACAGCCGATGTCCTTAACAACACACTTTAATTTAAACCTGCTTCTAACCGTCGAATCACTCAAATATGTGTGTGTATAACACCTACTGCAACCTTTTCTCGACAGCTGTGCAAAGACAGTGGCGCGATTGTGGTGTTAGAGGCACTGTTCAACTATCAAAACATCGTGGATAGATCCAGGGTGAAGATACCTAGCTACACGAACAACACACCTCGAGGCTGTTGGAGTTACGAGATGCTATGTGCGCGCATTGCCCCCGGGCTGCGGCGCACTTTGTTACCAGGTCCGATTTATTTGTTCTGACAAGCTAAATGTGTGCCTTATAATTTTACTGACCTCTGAGAATGTGAGGCAGAAGGCGCAGCATATAAAGCACCCTGGGAGATCCATGGAACTATTTCATACCTACACGCCGCCCTTTCCCTCTCCACGTTCTTGCCAGCCGCTTATCACATTGTGGGTCATATTCATGTCCCACTAAGTTGGAGCAATTATTGACAATCATATAGGACATACGTATCTATTGTCGATCCACGTCCTACCCGATGACCTCATCCATGGAGCTCACCGCTTTTGTGGTGACATTCGTCGTCCTGGGGATTTCCCTCCTCCAGTTCATCCAGCAGTACATGGCGACTTCGATTCTGCGCAGCAAAATTGGACGCGCCGTGATTGGAGTATGGGCTGACGCGAATAAAAGACGCGGGTTTGATTTCTCGGAATACAAGATCCGAGTGACATACCTGGAGCCTACTCTCACCTGGGAACGCGTCGAGGAGTGCTTCGAAAGACAGAACAGGGACGAATCCGCAATCCTTTCTCAGTTACTCGACAGATACTCGATCGGATCCAGCGTCGGTGTCCGAAAAATGATTGCCCAGGGCACAAAGTTCGTGAAACCACTGGAGTTGGTTTTGCGTCCCAAGGGCGACCGAGAGACTCAGAACACAGTCCCGTTTGATTCCTTGCCCCCGGCCGATCGTCGACTGGTGCGGAAATATGAACAGCTCATCCGCGACCGAGATCAGCCTCGTAGGATGCCATGCACGGCAACTTGGAGTAACATGATGGCGGCACTAGTCGGCAATCCGCTTGATCTCACCCATGGACTTTCTTCGTATCGGGACGCAGATAGCATCGCGTCCACCCTCGACAACCCCACGATGCATATCCATTTCTCCGATTTGGTGGCATGCGGGACCGTCCTTGATATGGAGGTTATGAGCGTCGATCTTCACAAACCAAAGCTTCAGATGTCCGGCCGGCATTGTAACATAACCACGCAGGAACTAAGTGGTGTTGGTGTGATTGCTCGGTACTCCTGCGAGCCGAACCATCTCCACCTTCTCGAATTCTGCAAAGCCGATGAAATCCACGCACTCGTCATGATGGCCAAAGGATTCGTGAAAATTGGGGATTTCCGCGCAAATATGACGGCCTGGGGGTATAACTCCGTCGACGCTGTATTCGAAGCCATCATCACACGGGCCGAAACCGAGGACTGGTCTCAGAATGGACTCACAACGGATGCGGTCCGAAAGAGGCTGGAGGGCGACACAGACATCCAGTGGGGTGGAAAGTGGAGTGCACCCGCGACTACTCGCGTGGGGTTTTTGTTGACTGCGTGTGGAAATCCCGCCGTCGCCAACAGTTTCCCGCATTCCCTACTCACGGAGTGGCCTGATTCCGCGAGACACTTAGTCTCCCGGACGGCATGGAATCTGATCAATCAAGGAGTTGGATTCATCGAGTCGCCGCCCCACCTTTGTGCATCTTTGAATTCGAAGAGGGTTGTGCAAAACCACTACAAACTGACAAAAAAAGGGGGGGCCGAGTCTGGCGGCGTTCGTGGCTGGAGCATGGGCACTGGGGCAGAGTTCGTTCGCCAAGTCAGCGACTGTTGGATCGTGGCTGGGCAGACAGAGCAGGTGCCGATTTTGGCCGAGCTTCACAAACTGATAGAGGAGGGTCATCTCAGCGTTGAATGGGGAAAGGGATACAACGCAAACCTGAACAGAAACAGCAAGGAGTTCAAGGCGCAGGCGGACAACTTGTGCTGGCTCCAATGCATGATGCTCGACACCTGGATCGCTCGACAGATCGATTTGCTCATCCTGAAGGACGCTGACGAAGCGGCTGTCCCAGTAGACGTTGCCACCGCCAACAAGTGTGCAGCTATGGCCGTTTCCGACACAGACCACGCTAAAGGACGAACGACCGGGTGGAAGAAATCCCGATGCAAGTTCACCAGATATTATCTGGCACGCCTGGCAGACGGGATATCTTGGGAAGACGGTCGAGTCGGTGCGAGCTGCATGTCGCCTAATGGCGGTATAGGTGCGGCAGGATGGGACGGAATGCCGGTCGGGAAGCCAGAGGACTGGGCAACTCTTGACGCCGTTTTGAGCCTCCGCGCAGTGCTGATGGCTACAAGATTCGAGCTCATGTATAACACAGATGTATTCCTCGAGCTCCAGAGGTTCGATCCGATGATTCAAATGGCCTAATTAGCACTCCAGATGTACTTGTTTTTTGTGTAGCTTTTGACGTAGGAATTCGATTGTTTTCAGAGACCGGTAGCGGGGCACCTGAAGGGTTTTGCATAGCTCGAGGATTAAGTTGCGAGGTGTTGTGGAATGCCGGATATGAGCGATATATAGTCACCTCAGAAACCATGAGTGCAGCGCTCCTCGCGTCGGGATCGGCGAAAAAGCAACGAGTGGGAAGCCACGCGCCGGGAGAATCGTTGTGATCTCCTTGGATCTCCCACGTAAAGCGACAAGAGACACAATGCAGAGAGGCAAAGAGATCCATCACGAATCTCAGGCAGTCTTCTACCCATTACCTCCAAGTATAAAACACTTACCGTCCGTCGCTCGACTCGCTTTGCAATCATCGGGGCGCCGTCATGAGAGGGATTCTTCTGTGGAGGTTCAAGCACAGGTTTGAAATTGCCAAATTGCGCGCTGGTATTTCCTCCCAGGTTTCAAGTGGAGCTTGGGGATTTGTGGTGCGAGCTCGTGATGTCCTGTTTTGGAATCCGTGCCATCATCCAGCAGACATTGTAGGATATATTATTGCACGAACATCGAATGCGAATATTTACGTAGCCGTGTTCCGCGATGTACAATGTGGTTACAGCCTGACATCTGTGAGGGCAGTCTACACTGCGAAGGGAATTTAATGTATCATTTCGTTAATATTGCCGAAATACGTACTATCTCGAAGGTAAGAAGATAGTATCACGTCAAGTAGACGGTCGGATGATTAGCCTAGTTTTCGATACTTTTGCACTAACGACACGAGCTATCCGGAGGCCGATGTAAAATCGGTGGTGCGACGCGTCGTCCGTATACATCGAA
This sequence comes from Mycena epipterygia, assembly GCA_029281465.1. Classification (NCBI taxonomy): domain Eukaryota; kingdom Fungi; phylum Basidiomycota; class Agaricomycetes; order Agaricales; family Mycenaceae; genus Mycena; species Mycena epipterygia. Next base: position 1,147,628 of record JARJCQ010000011.1, on the reverse strand, counting down.
GTGAATGTAGTTTCAAGTCCAGCGCATGGAAATCGACGAGGAGGTGTGCATATGGAAATCGATGAGGAGGCTGGAAGTCCGAGACGAGTGCAAGATGCCGTGATAATTTAGACCCCGCGGCGCGGCGGGAAGGGCTTGATTTAATATTGATGCACAGCAACGAATATTTATATGTGAAAGAGAGGTTTGCTTACAAAAAGTGCAGCGATCGGTGCAGGACTGGGACTGATGCGAGGGTCGAGGAGAGGTAGGGCAATTACAAATACAGGACAGGACATCGAGGACGCGAGGCGAGAGCTGGATCAGAATATACAGATGTGTCAGTTCGGGCCGCGCAGGGGATTTCAGCGTGGTGTAGATATTATTAGCCTTAGAGTGTCAAAGGCGGAGGACCTGACACTGACAACGAGACGACCAGAGAAGAACTACGTCCGGCCTGAGCAAGACGAGCTTGAAGGCTTCAAAGTCAGAGACGCAGATATCCAGGAGAGGTCACAGCAGGAGCCGCAAGCGCCAGAAGGCCAGAAAGCTAGAACCTCGGCTTGAAAGTTAGAGAACCACGGAGTGGGAAAACACGCGCGATTTGGCGATCCATGCACGTCTCTAAGTATGCAGCGGGTCCGCCGCGGAAGGGCATTCGTTTAAGGGGAATAAAGGCCATGTTGGAACTATCTTGAGCTTTGCATGCGCTTCGGGGTAGCCAGCTGGCGCGAGAAGCAAAGTGGGATCGAATGACCGGAGATCAATAGCGCAGCCAAACACGGGCACACGCCTCATCATCTCTTCCGAATCTGCCTCGGCCGCGTTAGTCTTAACTCTACCTTTCCATCGCGCCCGTGAGTACTCTTCCTATACTACGCTACGCCGCGCCACCATTCCTTCCCTTCGTCCTTATGTGTGGCATCGCTGACGATTTGATCGCGTGGAGCAGGATTCGGGCTGGGATGCCCGCCTCGAAGCGCGCGCAGCAGTCACGGCACAGCGCTCAGGGCCCGCCCGCCGTCGCCGCCACCGAGCGCGGCGGAGCTGCTCACTCTCCACGAGAATGACCACAACACCGACGACTTTGAATACGACGATGTACGGCCACCTGGTAGTCCACCAGCGCGTACAGCGGCGGGGTGCCACCGTTCGCCCGCGAACGCGCTCGGAGCGGCACTTCGCCTTCTCCCACGTACCGTGTGGGGTTCGAGCCCATCCACGACCTGCCCTCGCTTGGGGCGCTGCACCGCCTTTGTTCGTCGCCGCGTATCCCCACAATCCCAATATCCGTAGTAGCGCGCCTTCCCACCGCGGACGCCCGCGGCCCACGTCGCGCATGCACGATTGTTGTTGTGGTTCCTAGACGCGCCGGCGGCGCCGTTTGAGGTGCACCGGATGGCGCTGGCGGGGAAGGCGGCGGGGAAGGATGTAGGGATGACACTGAAGGTGCGAGCAGGTCTTATTAATGAAGTCATTAACCAATCTGCCAACATGTAGCTCATCATGTGCGGTCCGGACGTACCTAGGCGCGACTCGCTTGACCATAAAATCTGCCCGTATGTTTTGTCTCGCTTCATTGTCCTTTCACTGATTACCTTCCAGTGATTGCATGGCGCTCGGTCGTTCATATGTGCTCGAATATGCTGCAGAGTCGGTCCTTGCTACGATATTGTATCTGCGGATCATTGAGTGTATTTGCAGCACATACCACGACTTCGTGGAAAAACAAGGCAACGAGTTCGAGAACCCCGATCTCTGTATTGGCTTCAATTCTGGGGCGTCCCAGGTTACCAGATATACGTGGCCGACGACCTTCAAACTTCTCGTAGAGCGTAAACTATCTAGTTTGTTTACGGTGCGTCGGTGTGATAAGAACGACGCTCATTCACCGACAACGTATGTTATACTTAGGCGTACAATCGCGAGGAAGCAGAAGGCGACGCGGCAATGCTACGTGTTGCCGGTGCAGCGTTGCATCCCGCGCTTGGACCTGCTCTAAATCCCTGGGGAGGCATGAAGGGAGTTCCAATGACGCACAGCGTATACGGTTTCCAGGTAGAGAACGGGTGGTTGGCGGGTGGATTCAGGTGATCAACTCCACCGAAAAATCTCGGTTTGTATCTTGCGCTTCAGAGTCAATTCAGACATTGCACAAATGTTCGCGCTCATATTCCTAAAACAAAAATCACTTGTACTATGATCAAATGACCTGCTTTCGAAAGCTGACTGAATCGGCATAGAAGATTTTAGGCGATAAAAACTATACAATGCGGCAAAGTACAACTACCGTTGAGAGGCACTCAAAGGCAGTCGGGAGTCACTTATATTGATTCAACGTCCAAATACCAAGTTGAAGTGAAGAGGAATCGAAGTTCACTACATGGCCCAAATGCCCGAGTCTTGTAAACCGGCTTGCCCGTCCCCTCCGACCATCCAAAACCTTCTCAGGCGGTAGATATGACCCTCGCCCCCCGCCCACCTTTCATGGACCTTTCGCCCACCTTTCATAAAGGTGAGTCACGCCGCGCCGCCGCCTTCCGCCTCGATCAAATCTGTCCTCATCGTGATCACCATGGCCCGCCCACTGTCAAATAATAACAGGACCGGCCGTTCGTGGCTCACCCCGCCCCCATGTAAAGGCGAGTATATACAAGAAGAGTGGGAGTGGGACTCGCCGTTTTTAAGCGAGTCCCACTAATGATGAGCCCGCCGTTGGAGCCATCAATCTTGATCAATTCATCATCAGTCGGCTCGACGGCATTTATGCCCCCCCAAAAAAACCGAGGAATATCGGAGGCATTTCGTTAAAGAACAGTTAATGTGTATTTTTACAGTCGTTCACCAGCGGTTCTCGTCCTTCCCTCGTAACCTCTTGTGATTAGCCACATCGTCGTTTGACCGGCGTCATGTACGCAACGATGGATGCAACAGATAAAGTGCGTGCCTCTTCTCGCAGGGTCTATCGACTGGATGAGAATCCGTCCAACGTTCAACTCGACTCGGCTCAAGTTAAACTTTTAATCTGATTGATTCAGACACGGAAGAATGCGGTAAACCGTTGTCAACCGTTCTCACCCGGACCAGGAGACCGTCGTTGGCACTCAACATAGGCGCGGAACACTCCGAGCCAGAGGCCAGGAACACGACGCCCAGTAGATCTGGCTGAACGGATATCGAGAACGGTGCGCGCATCTGGTGCCAGCAACAAAAATACCGCCCAGCGAGTGTTCATGGAGGGTCTACGGTAGTCGGCGCACTTCCTTGTTTCCCCACGCCCAGAGCATCTGGAGTCCGATGGTGTCGAGTGCGTCGAATTTCGCGGTGCAACGAGAATTCAGCAAAAGCAATCATATTGGACCAACCGGCCAACGTTCGGGTATCAAAGGGAGCTAGGGGTAGAACTTGAAGGTAAATCAAGGGATTACCCGCAGCAGGCGAGCACGCGGTATTCGTTCTGAGACTGCCCGCATGCTGGTGCTTTGAAGGGGGAGTGCAATTGGCCCCGGGTAGGACGCGCGGGAGCTGCGCCTGGGGGTCGGAGATTAGCGCCGTCCGTCAGGCTCCACTATAAGGCGGCTCACCTGGCCACAAGGGAATAGAGAAGACTAGCATCGAGTTTTTAGCGTGGAGGATTGACGGAGGTATGTACATATGGCACTCACGATGAGCGAGGCCGACCATCAAGGCGATGAATATAACTTGAGAAAAAATCAGCGGGCGGTATGTGTGGTGGGCCGGATCGCCCTACCAAAGCGGGGCCTCCAGATGAACTGGAAGGGGATGATGTTCAGCGCCGGTGATGAATATAGACGACCAAACATACGAAAGCCAGCAGTAGGATCAAAAGAAGGCTGGATGCCAGTCAGCCAGCCTGAGCGGAGAGATAGTGCGGTAACCACGAACTTTGCTGCCACCTCGGTTCCTAGAAGATATCAGGCAAAACCGGGGGGGCAGGGCATGGATTTTAGCTCACTAATTATCCATGCAATGAATTTATTGATGATTGCCGCCGTTCTGGATGCCGGTCAGTCTATATCTGTTTTTGTAGGGGCAGCAATGGAACCGACCGCTTGCGTAGCAGGAACACAAGTGTCCCAGTAATCAACAACAACGATATGAACGTGCCGAGAGCTGAGGGGACCTTACTAAGTGAAACGACACAAGTCTAGGGCACGAACCACGATTGCTATTCGCACCGAAGGGGGCCGCAGACAAGCTTGCAATATCTGTCAAGGTCTGTGGGGCTGCATGAAAACATGCCTCGCCAGGAGATACGGAGTAACTTCCCTTTTTCGGACCTTGGAAAGCCGCCGAGAGGCGCGCTGCCAACGAGAAACCGAGGGCTTGCATTAGGCTTGTGGTCAACTCGTGAGGGAGGAGCGATGAGAAGAGCCGGGAGAGGAGTCCGGAGTACGGGAGACGAGCTGGGGGTGGTTTCTGGGAAGGGAGAAGGAGGGCGAGGGAAGCGATGCAAGGCGATGAGTGATTCATACCAGCGGCACCGGCATTCTCACGGTGTACATTCCATCACAAGATCAGATATCAACCACTGGTCCAGAGTCCAGACTCGGGATACCGTGATGAGCAAGAGTACTGGCCACCCATCATATCTGGTGGAAATTTGACGCTCGGCTGTGCCGACGACAACGGGGAGTACTATAGGAAGACCCTCTTGCTTGGTATTTTATTCACGTTTTCAGATCTAGATGGGCAGGGTGAAAGTGACGCCTTGACGCCCAAACTGCCGCCACCTGATACGATTGACGCCAACTTGCTGGGAAGTCGGCGTCAGTTTTGTCACACTGCCGCAATGTCACGCAATATTTTGCCGCCCTCAACTGCTGCCAGTGCAAACCGACGTAGCACCTTACAACCTTATATATACCCCTATGCCGCTGATTAATGATAAATAAAGTACGGCTCCCCGACTCTACCAACAGGATACTAACTGGGCCCAAGTTTACCTTTGATCCTGTGGCTTCTGCGCACATTTTGGGGAGTGGGTTTAGGATCCCATTTGCTCCCGCTCTTGCATGGTTTCTAGGGTTAATCCTCACCGAGATCTACTTCTCGAAGCGTCCTCTTCTTCTGTGGACGAGTTGGAGGCCGATCCGTCACCGAACAGATTATTCGCCCGTTGTGTTAAATGTGCGGCTCTCCACGACGGCAGAAAAACAACAGTGTTGGAGTATTCATGGACCGCCAGATAAATTATGGAACATTGGATACAACCGCTTACCGGGAAGCGCAACGGCCTGATTGTTCGATGAATATCACAACCAAAATAGATCCAAATTCTGTGTTATAAGTTGTCAACCAGATCATCTTAGTGTACTATCTACACTACAATTTACTCCAGGCAGATAGACCCGATGGGTATTGAGAACGAGTCCAAAACTTTAAGGGAGTCCAAATATACCTAAACACGTGAAAGCGCAACACTAGACCGCCATCTATTGTAGTCCCGGCATGAGGGATTTTGGGTCTGGGACTTGCATATACCTAATGAGGGACCCAAAAACCCTAGTACACCCACACTGACCAAATTTTGGATGGCTCATGGCACAAAGAACTAAGGCCATATCAATGGCCATCAAAGTCGGTTGATTGTGGCCACAAATAAATTGTTATTTTGCTGGTCCGACCAGGTTGTTTTGCACAACTATTTCTCTAGCAACATCATATGATGCCCTAGTGTAGCCCTACCAAGTTTCGAGACCATATTCAGGCTCTGGGTAATAGAAACACTAGTGTTGCTCTTCTATATGATGTTGCACTTCCCGGTAAGCGGCTGTACCAATCAATGAAGTCCCTGGTATTGCCGGAATTGCGAAATATTGCCTGAGTGCTGAAATATGGTGAGGATTCTGACAGCATTTGTGTCGGTCAGACAACAAATAGTCTATAGTAGATCCCAAGAACGGTGCTCTCAGGGCTTCCATGTAAAGTAGTGAGGGTCTCTGAAAATTGAAGTAAGCACCTAACTTATTATCCCCATGAAATAGGGCCTGGTTTCTCGCTCAACAATAATAATCAATTTATATGCGTGAGCTTGCGAATGGTAAAGACTAAGGTAGATGTCAAGCGACATTTGGAAGGTGTAATTCCTCAGTTATTCTGTGGGGGGCACAAAGGAAATACCGACGCCGACTGGCGCGAATATGGTTCATAACTGACGCCAACCTGTCACACTGCTGCCATGTCATATTGAATTGAATGCCCCTGGATTGACGCCGGCAAACTGAAGTGACGCCGCATGATTGACGCCCTGCCGCTTGATTAACGCCAAGTGCGGCCGCCGTCCCACCAGAATTACCAACTTGGAGACCATCAAGTAGCTCAAAATATGCTGTTGAATTGACACCGTGCGTTGTATAATATGTATCTAGTGGCGAGAAGTACTGGGAAGGCTTGACTACATGGGTGCTATGCTGCTGATCAGCCGACTGACGCTAACTTGCCGCCGGATTGCCGCTAACTGCCACTCGGGCGTCAAGGCGCCACTTTCACTTTGCCCGATCTAGATCTGATCATAATTCGGCTGATTCCGAGTCAGCCTCCAGTATTGAGGCTTCGCCAAGTGGTCGGGCCGTCTGCGTTAATACGATCCCCGTCACGGACTTGTGCCACTGCGACGGATTTAAACTGAGCTGCGGCATTGGACTCGCAGCCAGGTGTCAAGACTATCAGAAAACCTATCTTGACTCAGTTCTAGACCTCGATAAATAGGAGCAGTTAGAGTAGGTGATTGTAGAAGGATTATGGATGAACTATGCGAAGGATTATTGAATTTCGAAAGATCACAAGAGCGCACTGGCTTCGCGTCCCAGCACTTCGGTTTAGCTTCAAGCAATGAAACATCCTTTTTTGCGAGGTCTTCATAAACAGGGCAAAAAAGTTGACAGTTGAACCATTTTGTGGTTGAAATTGACATAGAGTCTGTCATTGAAAGGTGAATATATTATAAATCAGGGCCTTTGGTGTGGTGAGTGGATTCTGAAAGAAGGCGGATTGAGTCAAGATTGAGTTCTCGCAGTAGACCTGAGAACGCCAAAACAGGAAAGGCGATAAACGCCGGATAATCAGATGGAAGCACGATAGTGGAACTACCCGCAAAGACAGAGGATGCCTACCATCGAAATACCATTTAGAATATAATTCAACGAGCGAGCTCCCAGCGTGAAACGATCATTGTAAAGGCCCATTCAAGTGATCAAGTGGAGGTTGAATTTTGCGGATGTGAGCTCCGGTATTTTGGGGAAGTAGTCGCATTAACGTTTCGCAATCGCACTTTTCTCTCAATTCTCACCTGAATCTTATCTCAGTGGGAGACATGGGTTTGTGACTCTACTAGTTATTTTACAAGGCAATGAGCGGTGTACCTTTGCACGTCGCAGCCTCCCGAACTCTATCTTCTACATTATTTTGTGGTGGCAGGCCAGCTTTGTAGACACCTCGTTGTACACGCTCGGGTTATACGTCGACGAGGCTGTCGCTATCGAGATGCTCTTCACATAGTTGGAATGTCCTCATTCGATCAGACAACATGGGCGTGATCGGCGGGCACATTAAAAGGTGTTCCCTAATGTCGGCATAAACTCTGCCACACTGGCATTCACGACTGGCTTACTCATCACCCAATATTCATCTACGTTCCCTCCGCCGCCAATCTCGCCGACGCGCCATCTCGCTTCCCTGACCCCACCTCAATGCGCGTGATTGTACTACTACTAGTACACAACGATTAGCGGCATTTATCAATGCTTCGGGGGGGGGCGAGCACTGAACGCATTGCAGACGTCGCGCCCCTGTGAGCCGACTTCATATCGACAGTTCCGCATCCTCTCATCCTATGGTCTCGTGCGTCTCGGAACCAGGGTCGTCACGCTCGTCGGGCATTTGGCCCTCCTCTCGCGCACCGCAACTATCACTGATTGCCGTGCTTCCTGTGCTTTCCCAATTCACTCCTAGACCTTTGCAGGAACCATTTCACATCTTTTTCAGTCGCAGGTTCACTACCAATCTCGCCGCCGGCACCAGATTTTAATTTTAACTATCACTCGCACGTCTGTGCATCCGCGCATGGTCACCCTGCTGATATCGTCTCCCTTTCCTTTCACGCATAATCTTGTCGCAGGGATTATTTTATTTTATCTTATGACTTTAATTTGTCGTCATTCCGTTCTGTTTGTGGGGTCCTCGGGGCCGTTTCCCTTGCCCTCATGCGAGCCTTGCTCTTGGAGCTACGCTCCGTTGGGGTTGCCTTGGACCTCGGTTTCAAAGGTACCATTTAAATTTTGCGCATTTTTTCAGGTTTTGACCCGCCGATTACTGCTTGCCTGTCCGCTCCCGCCATCGGCAACTATCTCAGGGTATAGACAGTGCTTCTGGGTGCCCCCACTCGAATCCCAGCCCATGCGCACTCGTTCATCATATAAGACGTCGCACATCTTTCTAGATGCTCGAAACACCGTGTTTTTTCTCACCGGGTGCCCGCTGCACCGCGCGCATTTACGAAAAACAGATGGCACGATTCCCCTACATCCCCCCCTCATGTACATATTTTTCCCGTATCTTTGTGTGTATGTTGAACTGAGATCGAACGGAAACAAAACCAGGGTTGATTTGCGCGATGCGTGTCGTCACAGGCTGTCGCGCCCGCCGCGCCATCAAAAGGTTCACCTCCCATCAAACCCGTCGTCATCGTGATCGGCGCGCCCGCCCTCTCCCCCAAAAGAACACTGCCAGTTTTCCACCTTTACCCTCCCCTTCCCAACTTCCCAAGGCCCATGTAAACGTGAGTTAAGAGGCCCCGCCGTGCCATCAATAACTTCCGCCTCGATCAAACCCGCGATCAGCGCGCGTGCTGTCAAAGAAAAGGTAGGTCCGGGGGTGGACCGAGTTGTGTCCAGGTCGTGCAGGTGGGGTCGCCAAGTCGTGCAGCAGAATGATAATAATAGATGAAGAAGAATGAACCTAAGCGTAGAACAATGAGTAACGTGAATAGAATATAAAACTTAGCTCGGTTGTGGTCAAAGGAATGTGGATTCGCGAGTGTATTCAGCAAGAGAGTGAATTGTGGTGGTGGTACGAGACAAAGAGAGAATGATCCGTGATCTACCAACAAATAAATATCAAAAAGATATAAATAAGAGTCCTTCATTGGAAAGCCGCGGCTAAAGTTGAACCTTCGTCAAGCAGACAATCCGGGAGCTACGCAAAGACAGCATAGGGAGAGCACGCCCCCCGCAAGACGTTGACATATGGTTGCCCAAGCCACAGTCGGCTCGATCCCCGGCGTAGTCCGAGAAGACCGAAGACTTGGATCCAACTCGTTGCGTTGGTAGTACGTAGTGAGAAAACAGTGTCTGTGTGGTATACGAGGTAAGTGAGCATAAGAATATGAAGAACAGTTCAAAAACACTATAACGAGATATTTCCGCAACAAACGAAGACGTGGCAGGGGTGTGTGAGAGGAATTGGTTTGCAAGCGAAATGCGTGATATCTCCGTTGTGCAGATGTAAATAGAATCTGAGAGTAAAACAGTGGATATAATGTCAGTAGAGGTAAAATGAGCATGGAGGAGTGATTGGAAGAACAAAGCGAAAATTGACTGGGGTGTGCTGGAATATTTGGTTGGCATGTGCACTCGGCCCGAAGCCCGCAGGCGACGAGCGAGGCAAGTCGCACTGCCACAGCGCCCCTCTACAAAACAACAGATCCGGCCATTTCCGGGTCACCCTGCCTTGCTCACCTCCCCATGGCAAGGCGACACCTTTCCATGTAAAGGTGAGCCACCTCCCATGTAAAGATGACGCCGTCGCTACTGCTTGGCAAGGCCCGCAACCCGCTCCGACCCCGCAGTTTGCAGCCCTAGCCCGCTCCCGCTCCCGCCGCCGACGCGACGCGTTTGCTTGCGCGTGCGTCCCGCGTGATGCCCGGCGCCGGCTACCGGCTCGATGACGACAATTGCCACGTTCCTCCGCCCCACCGACTCGATACACAAGCGTACGCCAGTCTATTCTAACTTATCCCGTCATGTGCACACTGCAATCAGGGGCCTTCATACTTGACTCCCTCAGGCAGCCAACACTCTTTCATTTGCATCTCGTAGTTACTTCCATTGACCCGCAGTTGTTTTTCAATGCATATCTGCTTTCTTTCTTGTGTAGACCTTCGCATAAATACATTGAGTTCTGAGCACTATGCACTGCTACAGGCACTACAGATCTACGCGGCTATTTTAGTTACATGGATTGCTACATTGTAGCAATCTGTAGCAGGTGCCTTGAGCTACAAACCAGGGACATAGCTATTTTGCTATCCCAGCTATCCCAGCTATGTTGTGTCATATATCCAAGTGCTTTTTTCCTGATAGAAGCTTATTTTTGTCTGGCTGGCAGCGAACCGCCCCGTAAACTCAAACAGTGAACTTGAACTATGGTGACCCCCCGACATGCGGCGTTTATATCTGGCTGGCAGCGAACCGGAGCCCCGCAAACTCAAACAGTGAACTTGAACTATGGTGACCCCCCGACATGCGGCGTTTATATTTACATGAGGCTGTTAACTGACTTGGACATTTCTGTAAGCAGCTTCATTGTCCTTACAGCATATTGCTGACCGAAATAAATCTCTGTAGCAGCAGAACTAAATCTTGTAGCTTCGGTAGGGTTACCTAGCAGGCGCAAGAGAATATAGATTACAACATAGCTTACTTGCAAATTTATATAGCTCACTGTACCACTTGCTGGCAGATATGATGAGCTCTGTAGTGCTTGCTCGAAGCTACTGTTGACACGGTAGAGCTACAAAGCTGTGGCCGGCGCTACTACCGCCATAAACTGCTATTTGTCCCTCTATAGATAGCCGGCGAGATATTTCCCAAATGGTTTTTCCTGATGTCTGATTTACATACGTACATGCATTCCCAGTAAATCTCGAGTGGAAGAATGACAAGAGGTCATGCTGCTGATTTGTCCTTGGTGTACCCACCGACTCCCCCGTGATATTAGCCTATTTGTTGGTGAGTGCTCATATTCCCTACCCGCCTTGCCACTTTACGCTTCGAGTTCAAGGCGGCCGATGTCGGCGCCTCGGGTATTCGGATTATTTGTGCCCGTTGATTCTAGTCCTAGTGAGTCTGGACCTCCCCCTATCTTGTGATTCTTTCTGATTTTTTCCTGCCAGTCATATACTTGTACTACTAGTAGCCTCGACTCATGGCTGCATTGTTTACGGCGATGGATGATTTCGTGCAGGTTGCGGGCGTCTTTCGATTACATGTAATATTTATTCGAATCGATGAATGTTTCTTTTCGTTTCTGTATACTTGAGTATACATACATTGAGTTATGAGCACTATGGACCATCCAATTCCCAATTAAGTCGGCTGATTGTTTTTCCCCTGTGCCAGAATGTTACCAAATTTTCAAACCTTTTCTTCCTCTCATTCGGACCCACGAATGACTCCAAAGTATGGCCTATTGACCTGATAGGTGGAAGCCGGGTCTGCAACTGTTCAAGATTGAGGCGAGCTTTCGGCTACAAAACACACTTCGACTCCCTGCGTTCGAGTGCGCATTGTACCAAAAATGTATTTTTCCTGCCACCTGACTTTGCTCGCCCCTCTTTGTTTTGCAGAGCCTCTGCGAAGCTTCTTCCTGGGGGAACAGTTTTCAGTTTATTTTCGTCTCTGTTCAGATTGTCCGTCTTGTCTCGAAAGCAAGGCACTTTATTCCTCCCCTGAGAAAACCTTGTTCTGCAACCCTTTCTTTAACTGCGTCAAGGCAGCATTCAGAAGCTCCCCCCCAGTCGGCGAACAATGCATTGAAGGCGGGTCATGGGAAATCAATCAACTCCACAACGACTCGATGCGCGGACCTGGACACCCGCGGACGTGTTCCTCCCCCTGCACGAGTCTACCTGCGTTCAGAAGCCGTTGAAGGGGCGCAAGAAGAAGCACTGTACACCGCAGTTGCCTAAAGCCCAGCCGCTTGTGATTTCATTTGTTTTTTCTTTTCAACCGCGTCTGCGGCCGGTTGAACGCAGATAAATGTATTCATCCTTGTCACTTCCTCTTTAGACACTCATCAAACGCTCAGATTACCATCACCAAACTCCCTTAGGTCCATGTCTCATTGCGTACAAATCCTGTGCCTACCACTCGGGTATCGTGCAAGGAGCACGGTAAGGAGCACGGTAGCCTTCTGTAGCCTAGTCCAGAGCCCTAAGGACGCGTAGAAAAATCAACCATTAATTGGTTGCCCGTAAGTTACAGTAACTACTGTACAATAGGTTGGAAACTATCAGAATCATTGACTGGACAATAGGATGAAAGTGGCCAATTTTGGTAACCCTTCAACCTAAATTGGTCAACCTATGAAGAGATGCTTTTTAACCTAAGGCAGCTGAAATTTAACCTAGACTATGGTGTATTCTAGCCTAAGTCTGGTTGAACTATAGGTTGAATTTCATGCTTTTCGGTCTCCCCAGAGCGTGGTGCTGGCAAGAACAATGTGTGGGCAAGAGTCACAGTGACTCGCTTCAGGGCGCATCATTGCCGATGTTAAGCGACGCTGTTGAACCTGATGGATCAGTTTTCGTTCGAGATAGGCATTCAAGGCGTTCGGTACCATCAATAGACGTTCTCGAACGCCTACGCTACTAAACATGTATGTACTCCTGTCCCCAGGCCTCACCAAGATCTCCTGCTTTTGGTGATGCAGGCCCACTGGTCGGCGTCCTCTCCTTCCAGGTATATATCCTCGGAGTCCACCAGTAAGCAAACGCTGTTTGGTAAACCCAAATGTGCTTTCAGGCACCTGACGACATCCACTTGTCCCTTTTCCAACGCTGCCCGGAGCGCAGTCTTGTATTCGCCGCCTTGGACTGCGGTGTAAGTGGACCCTCGTTAGAGTCCAACGTATTATCTCTCACCTTGAATCATCGGGTTTGCTCTGTATTGCAGGAGGAGCTCGACGATTTGCAGGTGTCCACAATAGGCTGCTCTGTACAGCGGAGTCCCATAATGGGGCCCTTGGACTCCCGCGTTAGTGGGACCTCATCTCTGATCAACTTGGATTCTCACCTGGAATATTCGGGTCCGCTCCGTGTTCAAGTAGGAGTGTGACAATGTTCAGATGTCCACGATGCGCCGCTGCGTACAGCGCAGTCCCATCAAGGCCGCCTTAGACTGCGGTGTTAGTGAGACCCCAATAGAGCCCAATACATTCTGACCGGGAATGTTCGTGGCCGCTCCGTGTTCAAGAAGGAACGTGGCGATATCCAGGTTGCCCTCATCCGCTGCAACATATAGCGCGGTCTCAAAGCCAACGGGGTCGCCTTGCAATGCCGTGTCAGTGGCAGCGCAGTGTCAAGGGTAACGTGCAGGCAGATAGTATCTTCTCACCGTGACTGCCCATCCGAATGTACCGGATATTTGGGTCTGCTCCATGTTCAAGAAGGAACATGAAGATGTCCCGCTGTCCGGGGTCCGATGCTGCTTGCAGCGCAGTCCCATACTGGTTGCCTTCCGATTTCGTGTCAGTGGCATTCACGTTAATCCAGAGGTCTTCTCACTGTGGATATTCGGATCTGCTCCATAATCAAGGAGTAGCTTGAGGATATCCATGTTTCCATCACGCGCTGCTACGCACAGCGCAGTCTCAAAGCCGACGGGGCGATCTTGCAGTATCGTGTTAGTGGAAACGCCGCGCAGGCCTCGATATTTTCTCACCGCGAATACACCGGATGTTGGGGTCCGCTTTATGTTCGAGGAGTAGTTTGATGACATCCAGGTTTTTATCATATGCTGCTACATAAAGGGCAGTCTCAAAATCGACGGGGTGACCTTGCAGTATTGTATTAGTAGGAACACGCGGGCCTAGATATCTTCTCACCGTGAATGCCCTTGCGAATGTATCGGATATTCGGGTCTGCTCCACGCTCAAGAAGCAGCCTGAATGTATCCAGATGCCCGGCGTCCCATGCCGCTTGCAGGGCGGTTCCGTAGTGGTCGCCTCCAGATTCCGTGTCAGTGGCATCCATGTAAATCCAGATGTCTTCTCACTGTGGATATTCGGATCTGCTCCATGTTCAAGGAGTACCTTGATGATATTCGCGTTTCCATCACACGCTGCTACGTGCAGCGCAGTCTCAAAGCCGACAGCGCCACCTTCCAATATCTTGTTAATGGAAACGCCGCGTAGGCTTCAATATTTTCTCACCATGAATGCACCGGATGTTGGGGTCCGCTTCATGTTCGAGGAGTAGTTTGATGACATCCAGGTTTTTATCATACGCTGCTACATAAAGGGCAGTCTCAAAATCAACGGGGTGACCTTGCAGTATTGTGTTAGTAGGAACACGCGGGCCTAGATATCTTCTCACCGTGAATGCCCTTGCGAATGTATTGGATATTCGGGTCTGCTCCATGCTCAAGAAGCAGCCTGAATGTATCCAGATGCCCGGCGTCCCATGCCGCTTGCAGGGCGGTTCCGTAGTGGTCGCCTTGAGATTCTGTGTGAATGGGATCTGTAAATTTAGATAAGTTCTTACCGCGAATGTTTGGGTCCGCTCCATGTTCAAGGAGTATCTTGACGACGTCCAGATTCCCAATAGCTGATGCACCCTGAAGCACCGTCTCTTTATTGTCTTGGAGTCCCATATAGATCAGTGGTCTTCAAAAAATCAAGGCCATCATCTCACCTAGCAGGGAATTCGGCTCTGCCCCGAGCCGCAGCAGCAGCGCGACAAGTGTCACATCCTGGCGCGAGACCGCTAGCTGAAGTACTGTGGTATGCTTCGAGTCTAAAATTGATATTTTATTTTGCATGTCCTCCACTAAAAACTCAGAATCATACCCCGAACCCTTGTGTTGACATCAGCCCCGGGCTGAGTGACCGAATGCAAGATATCCTCCGTGGGGGCATCCTTTCGCAGTGCCTCCTGCAGCGATGTAGTGTGGCCACGTGCAATTGTGGCGTTCCAAACATCCCGCATGGGGAGCACTAGTAAAAGCATGGCAAGAATTTGACCGAACGACCAAATTGATTCACTGGAACCTTGCCTAACGCGATTGCGATGAAGAGTGAGTTCAATATTTATCAGGAATACGAGATTTATGACACAAAGAATGACCATGCCGACGACCGCCGGGAAGATGCTTGGCGGTGCGGGAAATGTTTCCAGTGAATCAGGCTGCTCTGAGTGCCATCGGCGGTAGACGATAAATATGGTTAAGAACAGAACCGTCGGAATAACCAAATTGAGTCCGGGTGCGAGAAATAGCGAATAAATCACAAGAGAAAGAACACGCAACGTGCTCGACCGCAGAGGGATATCGTGGTGCAGGATGGTGGTCGATGCTGATTCGCAGAATGGTGAAGTTGCAAATGAGCGAGGATGGCTCCAAAGCCAGATCCCAAGAGCCGCCATCATGGAGAGGTGAAGGGAGCCGAGGATGAGGACGATCCGCTTGAATACGGAGTGTACTGGGGATTGGCGAGCACTTGGTTTTTCTCTCTCTGCAGAGTGGCATTAGAGGGAGCGGCTGTTGGATAGCAGGTCGTATGCAACGTACTCTCTAGTCTATAAGCGAACGAAAGGCTTCCCAGCTCGCCTTCAATATGCCTGATCCAGGAGGTCCAGTCCAAGCTGATCTCGGCCGGTCCGGCCTGAGACCTGTGCTGAACATAGAGAAGAAAATAGATGAATGTGTTCGTGTTGTTCATCCAGCTGAGGCTGAGAATGATGTTTGCGTGGAATGTGGACAATCCAATCGTTCGAGTCTCGACCATGGCTGAGGTCAAAATTGCGAATGCGGTGATGAGGATTGTTGTCGACTGGGTCTCGACCGACTGGAGTTCGTAGACAGAAACTTCTCCGTCGCGGAGAACACCTATGACGGGGATGAAGCTGAGCAGATTCTGGGTGTAGATTGCTATGCGCACTCCGATCCCGGAAATGTCGGGGTCAGAAGGGATGCAGGGCGAGACGAGGCTCATGGCAGTGTGGAAGAAAACGTGGTGGCTTGCCCGGCTTTGCCGTCATAGTCGGATAAGGTGTCAGTACAGCGGCTGTGTCACCCTATTTATGGGCGGCCGCTTCGCGGCCTCGAACCCCTAAATCACATTAATTACTTAACCGTTCTATAACGATTACCTTCGCGATTCTCTGCATCTCTTTGATTTCATCCCCATATGAGCTAACCCCTCCCGTTCTTTGTTTTTGCGCCGTATCTCAGCACTCAAAAATCCCACGAAAGGCTGCGCAGTGCTCACAGCCTTCCAAGATTCTTATCTAACTCCGTTCGTCAATACTCTCACCGTCGCCGAAATTAACACTCTTCGAGCTGCGTCCCAATGCTAAAGCCGTTGAGTCTGACCCATTCTGCGGTTGTTCAAAGCAAAAGAATGGTCTCATGATTCAACAGGGGTCTGGTGAAATTGACGCGGCAGGCGCGGCATTGACGCGCGACTGACGCGGCAACTGGCGCGCTGTCTCTCACCGAGCACACATCACTTGTTTGACCCCGCAAACCATCCACACAACGTTTTCTAGGCTAAATACACCAGCGGAAGTCAAAAAACCCTTACCTAAAATGTGGTCAGTACAACCTCAACCGTCTCTAATTAGCAACTAATTAGTGCTAATTAGGCCTGGTTGGCCTTGTCTGCACCAATGTACATTGCCTCCCAGCCGCTCAAATATGAGGAAAATGTGAATCTGAGTAGCATACATGAGTCCGCATCATGAATAATGTTTGTTGTGGTACTAATTTACTAAAGTTACGCAGCCTGATGAGAACCGTACCGATTCCCAGTTTCGCGGAGCCTTTCCAATGCGCAACAGATTACTAGGGACTGTAAAGATGAACATATGTCTGTACAGTGACCATGTCCGTGGTTATCTCCAGCCGGTCTTTGGTTCAAGAGCAGCGTGAATTCAAGTTGGCCGAGGTAAAGGTTGCGTTTATCGAGATAACTCTGTCAGAGTCGAACTAGGTTCCTGTCTAGCGAATCAAGCTGAGACCCTACTATGGCTACTGGGCCTTTCCCTCATTCAACTAACTGAAGAAGGAGAAACCATGCACAAGTTCACATAGCTTTTACGACTGGACTCACTGATCAATTATGAATGATTTTAGATTTACACTTGTACTTTTTTACATGAGACGCAGACCCGCTTGCTTCATTCATCCATGAATAAAATAAGATGGATGGAATCTCTGCGCAAGAAGATTTCTAAATTAATTCAGCAAAGGTTTATGATGCTTATGAGTGTTGGCTCGGTAAATCAGGACGTGTTATCTGCAACTCAGACTATGTCACTACTGCAAAATAAATTGCCCAGTTTTAGACTTAAACCATGGGTGTTTAAAATATCATATTTGGAGCCCAACCTCGCACCCAACTTGGTGCCCAACCTCGCGTGAAGTTAGAACATGAAATAGTTCGGGACTCTAAGTTGGATGTCAAATAGTACTCCAGCCTCCGGACCACGATTTGACATCCAATCTGGACCCCAGCTTATGTTCCCGCTCGGTTTGGCCCACCCATTGCCCTTCCCGGGACCAAATCACAATATGGCCCATATTGGACTTAGGTTGGAGTCGAAATTGGGTCTGAACTTGGGTGTGAAATAAGATATTTAAAACACTCTATTAGAACTATGAACGTGCGTGTGCACTACTAGATAACGTGAGGCCAATGTTGAAGAGTCCCAAATTGAACCAGTAAGTCGACAGAAGTCGTTGCGGAGCAGGCACAAGATGATCATGAACAATTATGGACAGAAAGTGTTCGATGAATGTTGTTAAGAACTCAGTAGTGTGCAGAGGACCAGTAGGTGAAGGGACAACATTTCTCTCTAAGTCAGTCCGACTGGGCCGATCTGTTGGAATTATTTGATTCCAAGGTTCGAACTCGCTGTCCGTTCCAGCTCATTGTTTGCCTATCGTACGCTTTTCAACGCACTCTATATATAGGTCAAGCAAGCTACTTGTTGTTCTCAACTTGTCCTTAGCTCTTCCTCAACACGATCCACCTTCCACCGTCTATGCACTAACGGAGCACTTCTCATCAATTTTCGGGTTGAGTGATATCACACATAGTGCATTTACAGACAATTGAGATTTACTGCATGACTACCAACTATGTCTGTATTTTAACGATACCGACACCGAAAACTGCAATATTTTGGTCAAACTGGCACCAACCGCGACACCATTTGAGATCTCAGTATCTCAATTGAATTATTTCCTGCATTTCTTTTCTTCCATTGAGCGCTACAGGATACAGGATCTGTCAAGGCATTGTATTGAACGAGCCACGATCGGAACGGGGAGGACCACATCTCAACTCATGACCAAAATTGAACCTTGAGAAATGGCTTGTTGCATCGTCCTAGGAATGATGAGCCCGTTGGGCGCATGCAATTTTATGTTCTGCAATTAGTTGGTTGCACTCATTCTGAGATGGACCGGCATCAAAGACCGAATACCCGAATAATATGAGGCTCGTTGCTCTGATATCTCTTTCAATGATTCCTTCTAAGTACCGACGAGCCATGTGCCTCTACCTGAAACATGACTTAAATGAAGTTGACTGTGCTCTGATCTTTTTCAGACTCTTCAAGTCAAAGTTGACTCGCAGGAATTAACAGGCACCAATTATGTACTGTTTCTATCCACATCTACCCCCCATGCAGCTGAAAAATGGTGGTTGATTCGGCCGAATCTTCTTGTTCAATTGTAGCTGTGACTGTGGTATGTGCAAAATTTGATCTGGGTTGAAATGGGCTCACCGATGTTCGTCTTGTTCCCCATTTTTCAGCAAGTTAACCTTGTGCTGCACATACATATGTATTTTTTAAAGTCTTCATGTTAGGCTGGTCATCTGGCTCCACTCTGTGATTCGTGTGAAAAATAAAGACTCATCCAATCTTGTGTCAATTGAATCCATGGCAAGATACAGGGGGAAAAAATCCGTGAATGGGTAGGTAGAAATGGTAGATAATCATGATCCTCGGAGGTTTCTTCCTGTGTGCACTGTTAATTGAGAGTAGTACTAGGTCCGAAACACCATAATTTCACTGTGGAATGGAGCTGTATTGCAACTATACAACGTGCCAGAACATGCCTAGGCAACGCGGAGTTGACGCGGCAGTGGCTGTGTTGACGCGGCGTTGACGCGCACCGGCGCGGTACTGACGCGCATTGACACGGTGCTGACGCGCATTGACGCAGCAGCGGCGCGCACTGGCGCGGCAAGTGACGCGGCATTGACGCGGCACCCACGCAGTATCGGGCTTTTTTAAGAGGTCCTACAAGTATTGAAATATCAGTATACATGTTCACAAACGTTCCTAGCCTCACGAAGGTCACAAAAATGACAAACCAGGCTGACGGACTTCATGTTTCAGCTTGCAGGAATACATATTAACCCTGGCACTCCTCACTTTGAGTGTCAGGCCTTCTCTGACAGGTCCTGGAGGTCATTTCGAACGTCGTACATACGTCAGAAATAGCGGCGGCAAGTTTTAAAATGCCGCGTCACGCCGTGTCAATGCCGCGCCGGTCCGCGTCAATGCCGCGCCAGTGCGCGTCAGTGCGCGCCTGCCGCGTCAATTTCTCCGGACCGATTCAACAGCCTTAATTCATGGTGGAGAGTGTTTCTCGCTATCTCCGGGATCTCATTTTCGCCTGCGAACACGACTGCTGCATAAATTCGCGTTCCACCGGAGTTTTATGCACCTCTTGATCCCACCGTCCTCCCGGTGCCCCTCGCTCTGGAGCGTCTCCTTGCCTAGTATTACGCACCTGTCACACAATCGATTCCTCTGGAGAACAACATGCTGAGTTGTTCTTTCTCAGCACCCAAATACATTCAAAATCGGGACTGAATTCCAAAAAAATCAGTTCAATCTCGCATGCCTCTTGGAATTTCTCCGATGCCTCAAAATTCTTGGCCCAATTCCACACGGAGTCCAAACATCTGTTCATTCTACGCTTTTTCACTGGCGGCCCTGTTCTCACCACTCTTCTCCAAGATCAATTCGTTGTGTACAACTGACATTTTCAAGCCGCACTAGCAGCCACCTGCGAATATATCACGGAGGAGTTGAAAATTATGAACACTTGACCTCAAGGGACCAAGTACGACCTTTGAGGACCTCCCATACCAGATTTCAACGCAAAGTGATGTTTCAGCCGAAGTTAAGTACACGAACTTTAATCGGGATTACACCGTGTGAGCCATATTTCTTAACTTTGCCTCGCCACCCACACTCGCCACCGCTCGTTTTCCACCAAATCCCCACCATTTCACGACTTCATGGGCTCTTTATACTTCCCCGATGCGTTGCATTCACCTCTGATATAGCGCCGCTCAAAGAGCATGGATGCCACTGCACACGACAGCGAGGAAGATTTGGCTCGCATTCTGATCAGCCGCGGTAAAACACCTCTGTATCCAATGCGCTATTCAAACTATGGGTCTGGCACTGGACATGGGCGTTCTTGGTTACTCACCCCATGCTTAAAAGCCTTGATCACCATTTTATCTATTTTACTTCCGGCACAACATTGGCCATTACCTTAAAACACGCCATTTCGGTGTCGTAGAAGTCCAGGATTTTTTGAAAGGGTTGCTAGTCCCTACGGATGGAAATATATGGTCAGTCATATACATATATCTACCAATAGTCGACCTTCACTGTATCCTGGGTCTACATGTCTGTTTCCTCTGGCAACGCACTTGGTTTACCGACATGTGCCAAAGGCAGCAGTCTCCCCCTTCCAAGGCACGGTTGTATACCCTCCTTTTACATAGGATGTACATATAAACTATCCACAATCCCATATGTGTACCTGATGTTTGGGATCTGGATACATTTTGAGCTCAGTCTGGGCTTCAGCGGCCTATGCGGTGAGGTGGCCGAGTACCCTGTTTGTTGCCTTTTTGGGCATGCGAGCAAAAAAGAATTCATGGTAGGACTATAGTCACTCCTAAAATTCACTAAAATATTTCTAATCATTCATAGGATGTATGCCTTTGATTCGTAGCCAAAACCGCCGTGAGGCTCGCTCACGGCGCCCGAGAAATGACGACATTTGCTAAGGTGGCCGAGTACCCAGTGGCCAATAGTACATCCTTTCGCATGCGTGGAATGTCTGGCCTGGATTCTGAGGGCACACAATGTGTGGATCTGCTGCGTTTCGTGCCTCTCCCCAGATTTCTTTTGCACATTCCTGGACGCTGGCTGCCTCAATTGATCAAATTCCACTTTGTGCTCCTGTCGCAATCACCTGGAAGGACTGCGAAATCTGGCCAGACTCCCATTTTTTTGAGGCGAGGCTGCTGTTCACGAACTTCAAAATTACCGCTTCCTTTGGTTCACACCATTCTGGAGACTTCATGGCTCTGTTCGCCATGGTGCATGTGGTGCATTTCGTCCATCAGCTACTTGACATTTTGATTGTTGGGTTTTGGCGTTTTGTTGATGTTGTCGCATTGTTGATGATTTTTGTCAACGACGGTGAGCTCGACATTGAGCTTGAAACTTTTGAGGGGTATGCGGGATGGGATGCAGGGATGGAGGTCTTGCTTGGGTAGGAAGGGATTTGAGTTTGGACAAACTGCCAAGTCATGCATCAGGAAAATCCAAAATTGCTACATAGACCAATATAGACCTATATAGACGTCATAGTCGATATAGCAAACAGGCCACCTATATAGAGAGGGGGGACCTTTGTTCGAATTTTATAGACCATCACAGACCATCATAGTTGGTGTTCCATCTTTCATAGTTGCCATAGTCAGAGCACTCATAGCACTCATACACTGTGTTCCGACCCCATGTAGATGCAGACTGCGTCTATGGACGTAGACACAGTGTAGACGGATGTAGACACATATATTAGTCTACGTGCGGGCGGCTACACTGAGTAGACACATAGGTCTACATGTGTCTACCTGTGTAGACAAATATAGATGGAGGTGGACCAATGTAGACTCACATGGAACTGGCCAAACTTACCAATTTTATTACATTCTGGTCAACTTCTGGCGATCTGTGTCTGAGGTGTGTCTACGTGCATAGACGGAGGTAGCCACGTGTAGACACACGTAGCCAAACGTAGCCGAATGTAGCCGAATGTAGCCGAAGTCCAGCTACCTCACATAAGAATACGTAGACACACGTAGCCAAATGTGTGTCTACGTTCATTGATGTTGCCTCGACAACCCTGTCTACCCACGTAAGAATACATAGACACATGTAGACAAGGTATGTCTACATGGGGTCGGAAGGCAGTGATAGTCGCGAAAGTCATAGACCACCAAATGAAGAAGGAAAAAAAGGGTATCACAGCAGGCACCATTACAGCTTCGTAGACGTTTCAGTTCAATAGCAGGTACATATATTTGAAACTAATGAGTCGAACGAGACAAATAACATTGAATATCGACACTACGCGGAATTGAACTCACGACCTCGCGAGAACAGTAAAATCTCTTAAGTGACAGAATAACCACTATGCTAAAGAACCATTGGTATGAATGAAACTAACAGCACCTTATTAGTCCTACACTCACCCATCACCATCCACACCCTGCTGGCTCTGAGTCTCTGGCATCTCAACTTCTTAAAATGTGGAACTCAAGCACAATGTGCCATCCTGCAGAAAAAAAAATGAGACGGCATACTCATGCAGCTCAAGTGATGGGGCCAGGTAAGATGTCTAAAAATAGACCAAAAAAATCAAAGTTGTAGAGCTCAAAAAGCTCTACGAAAGTCATCTAGGGTCAAATTTTGTCTAAGGGCTTTGTTCTCCTGCAAATCACCAAATACTTTCCCAGAGCCGGCGGTTCAACTCTGCAATCTTGACCACATTCCTTGCACTCATTGTACCTAGAGCGATGATAACTTGAGAAGGCTAATGATCCTTTTGACCAATATCTGGCATCTGCAAAACATTATTTCCCAATTTTAGGTGAGTTGATACATAGACAGTCATAGCTCACAAAAGACAGATATAGCCCTTCAATACACCCCCATAGAGAGTCATAGAACATTGTAATAAAGGACAACCGTATAGACAATCATAGCTCATGATAGACATATATAGCTCTTCATACACTCCCATAGACCATCATAGACCCACATAGCCAGCCATGTGTCTATGATAGCATTTGGTTTTTCCTGATGTGACAGCATTTGCCGCATTCACGTTGTTGGCCGAAATTCCGGAGTTGTCACGTTTCGGCGTTTCCTACTTAGTCGCGTTGTGGTGTTTTGGCGGCACGTTGTCGCGCTGTGCAACGCCTGACACGCGACAATCAAACTGTCAAAAATCTGATGTCGACTCTTGGGTGTTCTGTAAGATAGGCGCAAGTCACTCTCTACGAGGATCATGTGATCAAACCGTGACATCGACAAGGCTCCAGCCACAAAACATTGGGTCACAAAGTAGAACCGAGAAACAGTGTATTTGAGTCTTTTGAAGAGATCCCTGGTCTCAGAATTTAAAAATATCAATTATTGGTGAAGCAGTATAAGAGCCTGTACGGCAAAAGATTCACGCAGAATCTCGGTCTTCAATCCTGTGGTAGGCCCAAATTTTCAGCATGTTAATTCAAGCAATGGTAACACTAATGATATAAAGTGGCTTGGGAATGCAATTTCCCCTGAGAAAGAGAGCTACGGGTCATTCAAAGTCCCAAGATTTTGAATTATTTCCTTATAAGGCAATAAAATCTGGCCAGATTCTGTTGCCGTACAGGCTCTAAGATTTTATTGACTCATTTTTTTTTGAGTGTAGAAATGATTGTTTTCACGTTTGGGCATGGTTTAAGTTTCAGACAACCAAAAAAAATTGCCACTTATGTAATGTTCTCACGGCCCATATATGGTAGCACCACCCAGGACAAACACTCTTACATATTGTGGATAATTGCCCTACGGGCGGAGCCTGGACACCCTTTATCCCTTCCTGCATCTGATAATTGAGCTCGTAGCACAGTGCAGGGACGCCCATGCTTCAGTCAACGTGATAGGGGGCTTGGTGTTGTTTGACTAGAACTTCGGCCATTTCAGGTGTGATCCGGAGTAAATAGGCACGCTCTCCATCCTTGAATGCGACTTTGTGTCGATGCGCTCTTTGCGAGGCCATGCCAGCGGCACAACTCCAATTTTCCCAACTCACTCCTCCGTCTGAATCTGACGTCCCATTTTCCGTGCTGCTCCTCATACCGCCAAAATTCACCCAGGATGACTCATACCGCACGCTCTCGACGGTGAGCAACCCCAGTCGGATGATGAAGGTACCCAATGCCGCCTCCCTCGCATCCATCTCCATCCCTGTCAGGCACGAGTCCATGGTTCTCTTTGGCAGGTGTGTCCCCACCATCATGCGCAGCTTAATACCTCACCCTTGTCCCCAGATAACTTGGGCGCATCTGCCGACACGCTCACAGCACCACTCAACGGCATCCGCATGTTTGACATCCACTTGCGCATAAATGCCGGAAGCACCTTCGTCACCCACCATGGCACCGTCTACCAAAAGGAACTTTGGTTCCAGTCCGATTTAGAGAACATCGATGAAACGCTGACTATAATCCCGCAGGTGAAAGATATATCACAAATACTCAAAATGAGTATCAGAAATACACCAAATCAACACTACAACACCACTATCAAACGTGCGAGGTTCGGGGTTCCAGCCAAGTATTAGACTGTTGCAATTTGAGGTTTTACTATCTATGTAACTTCTTTAGCTAATGACACACTTTGACAATCTAAGTCCGTCTTAGGCGCTTTACGCGATCTATCGACCTTAGGAAAGTGTCTTTATGCAATGTAATGGAATGTGATTCGATTGGGACGGTCAGAGGACCTTGGAGACCTGGTGAAACTTGTATCTGCCTTGTTCAATGATTCTTTAGCTAATGCTGACTGGATCGTCGTTGCAGTGAACTAATGCGCCCTTATATTCTATTCTCACTTGTTCCACACGTAAATCAGGCCTTATAGACCTTAGTAACACGCGTCACTCGCAATAATATCCAACAAAACGTATATTTGAACAATAACACACAAAAGAAACTTTATAGGCTTCCCAATAGTATTCCGAATAGATGCAACACTTCCAAGACGGCACACTGGTTCAGCGTGAGCGCGGCAGGAAAGGGGAGAATCCACTGGCGTCCTACTGAAATCCTACTGGGTATTTATACTACGGTAGGAACCCATATACGGACATAATGTACAAATGAAATAATACTCTATCTGGTATGGTTATGGGCTAGATATATTGCCCACGGCTAAACGGAACTGATTCTTGGTACATTCTGTGATAAATATGGAAGAGATTTAATAAATAGGTCCGAGAAATATAAGAATTGGTATATTTGGGACAGAAACCATGCGGTCTCGCCCTGGTTTATCAGCCTATCGTTGCCAAGACATGCGATCCTTATCGCAACACGCCTGTTTCCGCAGTCAAGGCCATGCAAACCATCTATTATTAGCATGCCTATCCGACTTTATCCGAAACATCGGTCAAAGCGAGCCTTTGCCGGGCCTCGGCAAGGACCCAGACCTCTGTCCATCATGTGCGGCCTCGAGATGTTTATCGATGCAAGTGTAACACACATGGTTCGTCTCAGATGCCTAATCGGGTTTCCTTCTAGAACCATCTAGCCGTAGGAACGCCTGTACTGATTCCTCTTGGTCCTTCGTGCTCTTGGGCCCTCCCTGGTACTTGTTGTAGTTCATAGACGGATAATAAAGACCATATCCTTGATAGGAACGTGCGGAGAAACCCCAATTCGATTATAGAATGGTTTGGGAACCTCTTTAGCTAAAGAACGGTATCTTCAATAAACTCTGACCAACTTGGCGGCCGTCCTCTATATGAAGCTCCAGACTTCGGCACACGTGTAATTCCTTAGCTACATGCTCGGATCTCACACTAGCTCGCGTTTGGTAATGATATGTAAATAGCAGTTTCTTTAGCTAATAGGTTATACAGCACTTGTAAAATGAAGAATTTCACGGGCTGGCCATTTAGCCTGCTTATCATCTCCCCATTTCATAAACTATTGACTGTCCCCAGTCAACCTTGTTTTCTATTTTGACTTTAAGCGAGTGTTTTTCACACCTGCTGACAACTTGTTCCCAATTGGGAAGAATCCGATCACGTCGTTCCACGGAGTCAATCGTGATGGAGGATCATGTCCCCTTTCACTTTTTGCCCGTTTAGGTCGTACGGTTCTTACTCCGATTAACTGCAACTTGAGCCATGCTCAGCTATCCTCGGGTTCGACTTTCTCAAGTCTACACCTTTCCCTGTGTTCCTTCCGTCTTTGGAAGTATCATCGTCATGAAAAAGGTAACACGGATGTTTTAGCTATAGTTCTTTATTTTTCCAAATTTCTCCAGAATATTTGAACTCTTAGCTTCAGAGACCCTACTTATGGCGCCTGATTCAAACTCGCAGCTTGCGTGAGAGAGTTCGGCGTTTTAAACCGACCTCTCGATCGGTTCCCGTGACGTTTTTCACTTTTTCACTTTTCCCACCACAACAAACTGTACGATGGACGAGTCTGCCCCCCAGTGCCTGGCAGAAATCGTCAATACTCGCAATTTTTCTTCCTCAACACCTATTCCCAGCCTTCCAGCGTACATTTTCCGTGCCGCCGACTTGATTGCCCCGAAAGACGTCCCTGACTACCCTCTTCTCCCTGAAGAGGATAACTCGTATATGTTGACGACGCCGAGAAGGAAGTCCCTCCTTTTCTTGACACGCCTTTCGTCGCGCATGCTTTTTGCCCTTCGCAATCGTCCCAGCACGTATTGCGCGTATAAACCCCGACTACATTATTGGCCTCCTCCGCAAATCTCTTTCGCGTTTGTGAGCTCAAAATGATGTTTTTTAATTCACAGGCTTTTATTGACGCGTCTTTCTTAGCGTATTTTCGCCAAATCGCGCCCTTTCGGGTCCCCCAGTCTCCTATCCAGACTCAGTTGGTCGTTGCTCTCTTTGGAGTCATAAAGGCGATTCCACCCACTTGGTGGACAAAAACTGGTTCGATCTTGATCCTACTCTCGTGAATTTGGACCCACTCCCCGTGCGTAACAAGAGTTTTCCTTATTAACACCTTTAGCTAATGTTTTACATTTCTGCAGGGCTCATAAGCTCCCTGTTAAACTCGAGCTTCCCCGCTTTCAGCTCGTCCATCCGCGACCGAGATTCGTCCAACTCGTTGTTAGATAAAGAGGACGAAGCACGCTTCAAGGCGTTTGTGGGCAAAAGAGGCGTACGACTTCGGCACATTTCTTGGGGTGTTGTCCAGCCCAAGTCGTCCCGATCTTTCCGATGGAGTTATTGAAGAGGCTATCCTAGCGCCCCTTCCAATTCTCGTACGCCTCGTTGTCCTTATTTTTACGCAGCGCTCCTGATTTCTTTTCCACTTTAGCGCCAAGTTCATCAAGAATAACGTTGTAAATGGAGTCCCTTCCTCGGACCTGGTTGCCCGCTTCTGCGGCACCCTTTATCAACTTATTCCACAGGCATATCCGGAAGGCTCGGAAAATCCCCGAAATACTTCACTTAGTCGCAAGTTTAGGGGACAACATCGTAAGCCCCTTTTTATTTCTCCTATCGTTCTTATGCGCCCTATTGACGACCGACGCCCTCAGGGCACTCGTCTTCCTATCAACTTGCTCTTCCCGTTACACATCGACCCCGTCCCACGAATCAGGGACCGTTCCCTCAGTTTGGGAGGATTCGTTTCGTACCCGGGTGGAGGAAGTCGATGGTACGGATGAGGCCCGTTCACCCCTTGTGCGTCCTGCTCGTTTCCGGCGTTCTCGGTCCCGCGCGTCTTCACGCGGTCGTACTCCTGCACCCAGGAGTCTCGGCGAGATAGGTTCGTCTTCTTCCATTCTAGCTCGTCTTTAGCTAATGAGGAACGTACCCATTTTTAGATCTTGACCCTGAAGGCGATAGTCTCATTCCAGCCATTGAACAGATGCCCGAGCCTGTGGATGAAAACCCAGAGGTTGTTGGAGGTCAAGACGGAGACGGTGGAGGAGGGGGCGGAGGAGTGGATGATGGTGAAGATGAGATCGAGGAGGACGTCCCATTGGTGCGCCCAAATTATTCTCTTTCTTATTTCCCATTAATCCATGTTCCGTTCCTAGGCTAATCGTCGCGGCCGTCGTTCTACTCGACCGGATGGCTCGGCTTCGAACCCGCGCCCCACAAAGAGAATGCGGGGCCGTTCCTCTACCAAAGGCAAAGGGCGCGCAACTAGTTGTACTCCGTCGCGTACGCGTTCACCGGACAGCGACCCAAAACGGCTTCCTACCCGTAAACGGGGACGCGGGGAGAAATCCGGCAAAGAGCCCTTCGATTCTTTAAACCCAACTCCACCAGTCAACGTTCGTGGACTTATTGATGCCTTAACACCTTACGCTTCCGCGGTGAGTTCTATGGAATCAACCCTTTGTTCCTTCTCACGCGTCTTTCTAGGCTGATTTTCGCTGCACCAATTGTGTTTCCTTTAAGCGCAAGTGCGGTGCTACCAGTGCTGGGACTCGCTGCCCTGCTTGTGTCTCGCACGGAAACTCCTCGTGCTCACTTAACGACCCCTCTGCTGGTAATTGGGCTCGCATGGGCCACTATGCGCCATACGTTGCTCTGGGGCCTCATCGTACGTATCCGTTCTTTGAGGTCCTGCGCCTGTTAACAACAATAGCTAATGTTTTGTTTCAGGCCTGAACCAGGCAATTCACAAGGCATCTTCCGACCGCCAACAGTATTCTCGTTTGATTGCTGCCCTTGCTGATGCGGAAGCGCAGTTAACCGAGTCTACCACTGCCGTTCGCGTACTCCTGGGTTACCAACTCAAGTTTTTCCCTCAACAAGACCTTGCCGACCTTCATCAGGTCCCAGGGGAGGCACAAGAGCTCTATACGACCCTCCTCAACATGGCGGCTCTAGAATCGAAGGGGGGCGTCCATGTGGAGCCTGCTCTCATCGGCGGCCTTACTGCAAGATGGGACTTGACTCCTCTCAAGGAGAGCGAAGTCAAAATCCTGAAGGCGATGGTAGAAAGGATGAAGTCGCAGCCGGTTGAGAATGCGGAAGAACCCAACGCCGGGCCCACTAGCCGCCCTCCTACACCCATGGATGACTTGTAAAGTTTCGGACGCCTACTACTTGTTCTATAGCTATAAGTCTGGATAGCGTATTTCCTTTCCAGACAAGTATAGATAGAGCCAAGTAAATCATGCCTAGCACTTTATTTTGTAGCCTTTCTTGAATTTTTATCCAATTGCTTCAGCTATCCCAATTAAGTGTCCGACCTTGCGACCATTTCTCAATTTTATCCTAAGTAGCCGAGACCGGGCCGCTGTCCCCTTTTGGGTTCTTATCAGCACATCTTATCTCGCTTCTTTGGTTACTTCGTTATTCGCCGGACCCATTCTTAGCATTTGTCGATATTTTTAAGTGAATAATATATCGGGGCTTAATTCTTTTCTTGTTTCAGAACATGCCATATGGCCTCATGAGCGTCGGGTATTTTTATAGAAACAGCCGGTTGATCATGAGAAGCATGTGGTCTGTATTTGATAAAGAATGCGCAATAGCTAAAAGCCATTGATCCCCAAATTCCCTGTTTGTACTCGTATCCAAACACTTTTCGAGATGGATCCCCTTGACGCTGCTACCGCGGATAAATTCCCAGATCTCCCAGTCCGTGCCGATATTACCGTCAACCCTTTAACGGCGACAGAGTACCTTCACTTAGGTCGAGTACGTCTGTCTCTTCTTCTTTATGAATTCCAGTTGACCATTTATGTGTGCTTGATTTAGCTCACCGTCCGCTGTCGCCAGTGCGTTGAGCGCCACCGTCGCTGCTCTTTTTCTACTTGGGCAACATCTTGCGGGGAATGTTTGATCACTGCCAACCGTTACTGCGACTTCGCCAACCGCTTGCGTTATGTAGCGGTTCTGCGTCGTTACCGTGACGAGCTAATCAATTCTAACGGTCTGTCTCCTTCTTATTCCGTGCGATCCCAAACATTAGCTAATGCTTGTTGTAGGACCGAATATGGAGACCATGGTCGCACAGTTCTATGTGGACCTTTCTTTCTCCTTTACTCTATTTGATGCACGCCTTGGACAAGACGAGACCTATCAGCACACCGCTCTGACCAACGTACTTGACACCATTACTTCTGCCCCGGTTCTTACATCTCTTTGCCTTCTCAGCACCGTGATGGATTTACCCGTTAATTTGACGCTTGCTATCGAGGATAGAATGCATGTTATTTACGAGTCGTTTCATCCCTAGATCCCTATTTCGCTTCTTAGCTCGTAGGTAGTCAAATGGGGCGAACGTGCATCATTAGCTAATGATCTAAACGACCAAATTCGGCTTGATATCGTGATTTCTAGAACTCTTGGAACATTTTCGCGGTATATTTTAAATCATATGTTGCCATACAATTTGGTTCCGCCTTGATAAGGGTGTAGTTTATGTGGACCGTCCTTGTTCCACCATGTTCTAGACTGTTTTGCCAAGATCCGATGTTTCAGACCTGCATGGAACGATAGGCTTCCTCACCCTTATTCGTTCTTTTTATTGCAATTGGCAATATGTACATGCGTTCACTCAGATTTGTATTGTTCCGCAATAGCTAATGCTGTATTTGGACCATGAAATGTCGCAAAATTTTGAAACAACTGATGCTTTTCGTCTTTTCCCTCCCCATTTCATAAATTTAAACTGTCCTCAGTTTATAAAACTAAGGAATAATGTTTAATCGAGGTGGGCCGACTTTTTCGGGAATTTTTCCTCCCCGATGTATAAAAGCTTCCAGTATTATACGCCATACATCAGTCTCTTCACATCTTATCCTCGTCTTCAGAGCATGGCGCCCCCCGTTGCTCCTCCTGCTTTCTTTACCAAGCTCACTCCGGCTCAGTTTGAAACTATCGCCTCCGTCGGCAAAATCGTCCGTGCTACAAAATATGACGACAAGAATGACCAGCGCGTCTTCCTCGATGAGAAGGTTGTTATCCTTGTGCGTCTATTTTTGCCATTTACTTTGGCGCATTCCTGATATATATATATATCGCTAGGACGGATTTTCCGCTTTCCTCGCCCACATTGCTACCGAGCAAACTCTCTACGACACTTTTTATAGCGTCAAGAATTCTTACCACCAGAGCTGCCACTCATTCCGGCGGTGTCATTGGTGGTCGCTACCCGCTTATTCTCGACCTCTGCGCTCGTCTCAAAGCCGAGAGAGAGCGTGCCAAGAATGCTGTACTTCTTGCTCAACAACAGCATCGCCAGGAGCTCGAGGACATCCGCGCTCTCAAGGAACAGAAGGACGCCGAGGCCAAGGCTGCGAAGGAAGCAGCGCGCCTGTCCAAGAAGGATAAACAGCGGACTAAGGTGCGTCTACTATTCTTTAGCTAATACCCTCTTTTCTTAATGCACTTTGTTTTTAGACTAAACGCGTCAAGAGCAAGCCAACCGTCGAGGATGCCGATGACGAGGGTTCTGTTTTCGACGATGCAGACTATCCTTTGGAGTTGGCAGAGGGTTCTGGTGAGGCGGACGACCCTATGATTGTTGATGATCAAGTAACGGTGCGTCCCTAGATGCTATTGCCAACTTCATGCAGTCTGTTGACGAACTTCGTGCGCAACTCTACGAACTGAAGATCGTTCCCTCTGTCTCCGACACTGTTGGTCATCGCTCAACCCAGTCTTTGGATGAGCGCCCTCTTGTAAGCGAGACTCTTGTTGAGGACATCAACCCGGAGCTGGCGTCGCAATTGATTATTCAATCTAGAATCGCGGAGTTCCTGAAAGTGAGCGTCCTCATTCGGTACGCATCTCCTTCAGTCAAATCCGCGGCTTTGACCGACGCTCTCGTCCATATCTCAAGGCAATGGCAATCCTTCGTTCAACTGATCCGGTCACAGAGTCCCGTGTGGTTACAGAGGAATTCGACTCCCCTGGTGGTCGTAAACGACAGCGGAGGAGTCATTCTCTCGCCTTCGATGATTCCGAGGATCAGTTTGCCGGTTCGTCCATTATTAGTTAATGTTTTCTACTCGTCCCTGACTGATTATTTTCAGCCGCTGAGCTCGCAACTAACAATGACCGAGCTAAACAAACTGTTGCAGCCGCTAACGCCGCGCTCGCTTCGTCTGCCCACCAGGCTACTATCGGTTCTCTCCGACTTGAAGAATCAGAGTTGCGAAGCCGGATTGCTTTCTCTAACTCTCAGCTCCGATACCAGCTTGACCATCGCGAGTACCTCCTCCGGGACCTCAAGCGTGTCCTCGACGCACAGCATCGGCGATCGCTCCCCAGCGGATCTTCAGCGCGTGGTTAGAGTGTACGTCTTTCTTTACTCCGCTTATTGGTTGGGTCTAATTTTAGCATTATCCCATTAGGATTTCTACCGCCTGCTATAGTTGCGGTATCCATTTCCACGGACCGCTTGACTGCCTTAACGACCCATCCATTGAAGAGCTCGACTAAAGTCCCCGTTTCTATTTTTGGCACCGGCTACTACGCCTACCACTGTCTTTACGCTATCTTGCCCGCTTTTATCTCTCAGCATTGTCCAACTCTTATACGCTCCTTATGACCTCGCATATACCACCAACTTGATTATAGCTACTGTGACATAGCTTATCCATCCACGCTCTTTATCGAATTAAATGTCTCTGTTTGCCGTTGGTTTTAAACAACTTATTGTGTTAAAGTTAAGCTCGGAGTCGTTTGGAACGGCGAGGACCTTGTTCGGGATCGAACTCGGCCTGTACCTCTTCGAGGTCCAGCTCTGGGGCATCGTCGCTCATATAACTTTCCGTATCAGAGTTATCATCATCATTAGCTAAAGATGGACGGATACGAATTCGATGGAATTGCATGTCTTTTCCGAGGTATTCGTCTGGCTCGTTGTCATCCTCTGCCAGTTCGTCAAGTACTTCTTTCGATAAGTCGATGAGATCTAAAATATTATCCGGGATCTCAATTTTAGTGCGTTGCTCGAATGGTACAACTCTGAATTGTCCTATTTTCCCATGGAACATAGCACCATCCATCTCACAGCAGAGATATGAGCCACCCTTCGTACGCCTGACCACAATCATAGGACCCATATATCGGGCGTGCATTTTAGTGTTCAGCGACTTCTCAATTGTTGTATTTCGAACCAACACCAGAGAACCTGGCTTGAAATCATAATCCTTTATTGTGTGCTTATGTACTTCTTCGTACCGTCGCACCGCCTTGCGCTTTTCCTCATTTACTCGTTCCCTCATTTCGTCAAGGTGGAACGAGTGTTTAGCTAAAGCTCTGGCTCGTAACCCAATTAGATCTGCCGTGGACAACGCTGTATCAGGATATTCTACTAGCCAAGTGGCTTCCTCAATATCCAGGGGTGTTATTGGATGAGCACCGCAGACAGCAAAATAAGGTGAACACCCTAAACCGCGTCGAATTGTAATACGGTCCGCCCACAGTACCTGTGGAAAGAACCAGTACCATTTCTTGGCGTCGCCACCTGTGGCTTTATATAATGATTGTCTCATATCCCAATGCCCTCTTTCTACTGGACCATTAGCTTGTGAATTATACGGAGATATCTTTATCCCGATTATCCCATATTTAGCGTTCAACCATTTAAGAGCGGCTATAAACTGTGGTGCGTTATCTGTTACTATCCATTTTGGACAGCCCCACCGACAGATTATGTCTTCTAGGAGGAACCTCCCGAGTGTTTCGCCATTGTCTGCTCGCAGTGGCCTGGCTTCTAAATATCTCGACAAAGAGTCCCTTGCAGCTACCACAAATTTATGATTATTGGAGGGAGTCCCCATTATCATAACGTCCGTGTGTATCTTTTGAAAGATACTGGGGGTTAATGTGGCTACAGGAGGTACTTTTAAGAGGGTCTTCTGCCTAAGTTGGCAGCTATGGCACGTGTTAACGTACCACCCTATGTCTTTGTCCATTTCTGGCCACCAAAACCTTAACTCAATGAGAGCCTTGGTGGCGAAATATCCTCGATGCCCTAAGGAATTATGGGAAGCTTTCATCATGAACATCCTATTTTCCTTGGCCACGACTAGTTTGTGAGTAGAACCATCGCCTCTGCGATATAATTTCCCAGCTTTTGACAGGAAGAAGTTGCGAGCGAAGCGTATAAACTTCTTGAACTTTTTATTGTCTCTTAACCCTTTTGGGCGAACCATAGGGTTCTTAAGCCATTCAATTACTAGTTCTAGGCGAGCGTCTTGGGCTATTCCTGCCGTGCTCCTGTGATCTTCCACATACGGCTCTCTCTTTGACGGATCATCCCTCAGTGCTATGTCAGGAAGTAGCATTTCTTCTTCGGGCGGGCTAGTCATCATATATTGTGGCATGACTAGGTTTTCTGCCTTATAGGCCTCCCGTACCCCGGTCGTAAATACCCTTTCTTGTTCTATAGCTAAAGATAAGTCTTCCTCAAAATCGTCAATTGATTCGGCAGCTCCTGCCAGAGACTGGAGATATCCGCCTCTTTCATCAATCTGATCCTTGAAGTCCTCAAAATCTAAAGGCTGAGGTATGTTATAATCCCAATCTTGGTGATTATCCGGCGCTGGGTTCTCATCATACCCCTCTTCAGTATTTTCGAACACCTCGTCTCCTTCTTGTGGTTCTCGTCGTGACAGACCATCTGGCGGGAAGGTCGCGCCTTTCACATGTTTTAGTTCGAAGTGGAACATGAGAATTTGCTCGATCCATCTATTAATAGTTGCATTTGGACCCATTCCTGGGTTCGCTAGCATTCCCTTAAGATATAGCGCGTCTGTCTCAACTACCAGCTTCCGGCATCCTAGGATCCAGTATTGCATTGCTTCAAGGGCTCTCTTTAACCCATATAATTCTCGTTTAGGCTGCGAGAACCTTGACTCGCGTTCATTCAAGGTTATAGACGCGAATTTAGCATAGTACCTGACCTTCTTATCCCAGGGGTCTATCTGGTACAACTGGATTCCTACAGCTCTCCAGGATGTATCCACAGCTAGTACAATGTCGGTGGGCCATTCATGATTTAGTGGTTTAAGATTCTTAGCTTTAGCTACAGATTCTTTTAATACGTCCATGGCCTCCTGTTGGTCCGGACCCCACACGAATTCCTCTCCTTTTCTTGTCAGCTTTTGGATATTCTCGCCCTTCTTAGCGTAGTCCTCAATAAACATCCTCATGACGCCAACCGTCCCCATAAATTTCCGCACATCCGATACGTCTTTTAGTGGACCCCATCTTAGGATCACACCTATTCGATCAGTGTCAGGTCGCCTCCCTTCCCATGAGCATATGTGCCCTACAACCGAGAAGGAGTCCGCACATAATATTGACTTCGGGCCTGAAAAGGTCCCATGACAATATTTTATTCTCTGAACTATTCGGTTCAGATTTTGAAAGTGCTCCCATACGAACTGCCGGATGCCCGTATTTTCGGGTATTGTTGCGTACGATCCATCTTCCTGCCGGTACCTCGTTCCAGGACCTCTAATCGGTACATCATCGATATAAGGGATAGTGTATTTTGGAATTTCGTCCTGGAGTATATATGTTACATCATCGTGGAATATAGGGACCGAGTTAGTCCAGCCTTGAGGTAGTTTAACTAACCTAAGTGCCCCAAAAGGTGTTTGGAACGTTGTGTAGTCCCTTGATCCTTCGGCTATATCGCGATGATCATACCCAGAGTATAAATCCAAACACCCACCGCAGGCCCGTCCCGCAAAGTGATTAGCTAATTCATCTGTTGCTGGCGGAACGCCAGAATGCGCTATTGTTACGGCATTCAGGGGTTCCAACGCATGTACCAGACGAATGCTTTTCCCATCCTTCTTTATTACTCCAAAGAATTTGCTCCTATAAGAGGCATTTGATGGTTCGTAAACCCCTGCATCGATTTTGGTTTTTATGACCTTGCAGAACTCCTCAAGTTGACCTCGAGGAATAGGGATACTACGTTCGACCCATGTATTATGTTCTACCACCGGGAATTCCACTGGTGGGAAGAAATCATGACGAAAGTTTCCCCGTTCTTGGTCATTCCAAGCAAATCCTTCATTCTGTATAGACATGAAGTCGTGCATCAATTTTCTCTCTTCTGGTAACAGAAAACCTTCGGGATGTAATTTATCGATAATGTCCCTTCTTTCCTCGGTATAACGACCCGTAGGTACGTATTCGCCCGGATTGGGGTTCAAGATTGGTAAATCCTGCAAGGGATCGCCTACTATTTGCCTCTTTATCCGATACTTCTCTGGTAGCTCTGTGTATACCGGCCTGACCTTTAATCCTACTGGTTTGTACTTTTTGCCAGCGAAAACCGAAACCTTTTCTTTAGCTAAAGATGGTTTTGTACTTTCTTCGGATTCTGGTCCAGGAACTATAAAGTCGGCGGACTGGCAACACCCGCACCTCACTCCTTGTGTGAGTACATGCGTGGTTTTAACTACCGGAGCGTCAGCCTTAGTCCCTTTATAGACTTTGGTCTGATCTTTCTCGGGTTCCGTCACATTTCCTTCTTCCCAGGTAAATACTTCGAACTTTTTACCGTTTGAAGCCTTCTTTTGCTTCTTTCCCTTCCTTGTACACTGACTAAATTCTTGAAACAATGTAGAGGCTACTTTGTCCTCCTTCATTGCTCGAGAACCTATGGATGCACTAAGGTACGCCTCTTGGATTTCAGTCCCTGTAAACTGCCCCTCTTTTGGCAGATAATATCCTTGAATCTCCAACTCTTTATTCCCATTAAAACCGAATTTTAATGCCAGCTCTCCTCGTTCATGCTTCTGCATTAATTCATCGAAGATTGGTGAAAACCCGATTCTCCGGCCGCTGGGTCAGCAGTCCTTGTATGACCATCCCTTTCTTCGGGGACGGACTCAATAGTAGCCTTTCTTGGCCTTGCGGAATCCTCATGCTTGCCTCTGGCGAATGTAGGGATTGTTACCCGCTTGCCCGTATTAGGACACTTGAGTGTGATCGTCTGACTCCCATCTGAGTTATTCTGCACCGTGCTTTCAGTCAAAATCTCGAAAGGTCTCCCTAACAAGGCTTTATAAGCAGGTCCCTTTATAATATGGACCTGTAGATAAACTGTCATATCCCCGAATTTGAAAGGGATATTTTTAGCTAATCCAACTGATTTTTCCAATGATCCGTTCGCGCTCTGCATAATAATCTGTACGTCAGGATCCCATCCTAGTTTCGACTTCTGTGCTTGTTCTAGCGACATGGAGACGATCTGGGACCCTGAATCTGTTACACATTCAACTATGCCTTCTTTGTTCACGGACGGATGTATTACTCGAAGAGACGCCGAATCCCTGGCTACATATACCTGCTTTGGGGCTTCATCAGGTCCCAAAGTTTCCAGATACTGCATATAAGGGTCTGGAACCATTATAGATCCAGCCGGGTATTCTCCGGCAGCGGTGGTAATATATACACTTGAGATTTGAGGTAGATCATTCATACTGAGTGCGTCATACTCCAGTCTGAGAGCTCCTTCATCCAAGGTAAAAGGAAGCGCTAACTCTTCATTTATTTGGGCAAGTTCTTGTCTTACTTTAAGAGGAACTGGTTGCCGAACCTTGGTGATCTCAACTCGTGATTCATCCCGTACGTCTGGTGCAACACCCAACAAATCCCTCATCTTAATGGTTATGTCGGTGTCCAACAGCTGGTTGGATAGTCTCTTTCCTAAACCATCCACTTGTACAGGGGCACGTACTCGGTACGCTTTTTCTTCTCGCTTAGAAGCTGCTTCTTTTGACAGGTGGCTGTGCTGGTTCTTTGATTTCTCAATAGACCGGCGATCAACTATCGGAACTTCCCGATATGGCAAGGTAGTTGAGCCATCGTCCCTTTCGGTTTCCCCTCCTTGGGCTACCTCCGCAATTCTGACTTTGCGTTGCTTCGTTATTTCAGGTAACAAGTCCTCCTCTTCATCATCATCACTCTCCGCGCCTGTCTCTGATCCCACGGTTGCCCTTGTTCTCCAACTTATACTTTTATCAGCTTCTGAACGGCTCTCAGGAGGCTTAGCTGGCTTGGATTTCCGCACTTTTGCCTCAATCCCTGAGCCATTTAGAAATTTGGAGCGGGGTTGCCATTTGTATTGGCTCCCCCTCTTGTTAAGGCAAACTGATCTTGACTAGACTGGGGTTCCCCCGCCGCTAATCCTCTCAAAAGCAACGCATGCAGTGCTTGGGTTAAGTCTATTCCTCCCGGAGTCGGAATAAGACCGGCCGCTGGTTGAACAGCGGCCATAAAGGTGGGTTGAACCACCCCTGTGTTATTAGCTAAAGACGACTGGTTTACTTGTTGAGCTCTTGCGAGTTTAACTTGTAAGGACCTTATTTCGTCTCTCGCGGTTTCTGCATAGTCCTGTTGCCTTTCAGATTCATTGCTCGAGTAGAAGTTCTCTTGAACCTGCTGCCCTTGAGAATAATAATTCTGGTTCACGGACTTATTCCGCCAATAGTCTTCAACGCGCTGCTTTTGGCTTCCCGGACCGTTAGGGATCCACTTGCCATCTCCTAGTTTGTGTTTTCCTCCCTCAACGGTGAGATATCCTTTATTGATATGCTCATCTTTGTGGGGACACTCCCTGGAGAAGTGGCCAGTTTGCTCACAATAGAAGCAATCCCTATCGCTCCCTCGTTCTCCTCGACTATTTCCAGACGAGTAACGGTCCACGGCCTGCGTATTTGAAGACGTATTGGTCAGGTTTACGTCCTTGTGAGGAGGTGCATCCCGAGTCCTGTTAACTTGTTGAAGTTGACGAAGTAACTCAGTATGCCTTTGCTCGTTCTCTTTTTGTGACAATAACATATTATCTTGCATCGTTGCAATTGACGCCCCGAGCTCTTGGAACCTTTCATCATTGGACTCCTTTTTCACCAGGGAGTATTCAGATGACCTGACCGTCTCCTTGGGTCCTGAAGGCTGAGTAGACTCTGTCTGAGTTTCGGCCATAGTTTCCGCCATTTTAATCAGATCCGCAATTTCTATTGGATCCTCTCTCCTCTTGTCTTTTACTGGTTGTCCTGCCACAGGGGCTGGATTTAGACCAGGGACTTGAGTGCGCAATAAAATAGTCGAACTAATGGTCAACCTCAAAGTAGACGCTAACGATGCTTCCAAGGTGTCAAGATATTTCTTGCACGCTTCCGAGTTGGTGGTAAGGGCTCGCCCGCTCAACAACTTTTTCACAACTGTGTGAAATTCAACACCAAACCGCCGAAGCAGTCCTTCTTGTGTGACGGAAACACCCTTATATTTCTTACAGATCTTTGAAAGATTCTCCATCGAGCCTTCCTCCGAAGTTCGTACTTCCGGATAGCTTTTAAAGACTTCTTCCAAAAACTCTTCATAGGTGCCGTTGGTATAGGCTTCTATATTTCTCCACGCTCGCTTCTTAGCCCAAGGAAGATACTCCGTAAAGCACTTCTTTTTCTCAGCATCGTCGGTAATTTTACCGAGCGAGATTATCTGATCGAGCTGATCCACAAATGTCAGGAGATCCTCGTGATCATCCGAGTCAAAAGTGGGTTTGTTCCGATCCCATGAATATGGTACCCTGAACGTTGCAGTCGTTGGCGCTGTCTGCGCATTTGGTTGTGCCGCATTCCCAGCGCCTCCAGGTCCTCCAGGATTATTAGTGCCCATGAGGTTCTGAATTACTGGTGCAAATGTGTTTGTTGAAACAGGGGAAGTAGGGCGGGTAAGGCCTTCGTTTGTCTCTCCAATAGGACTGGTAGAACTACCAGCACTAGTATTAGCTAAAGCTTGTTGCTTAAGCCTGTAGGCCGAAGATCGGGATTGTGCTTCGTCTTTCGACTTAGCGCGTGCCTTCTCTGCAGGGTTTTTACGTTTACTCGGTAGAGGGGTTGGATTGAGCGGAGTAGGGGCACTACTGCGGGGTCTATCCGATCTCCTTAACTGAGGCCGTTCAAAACTGTTTCCTTCTGACTCAACTTCGCCTTGAGCTGAAAGGGGTGGATCTTCTGTTGGGACAGAAGAACTGGTCCGAGGAATTTTCGGTCCAGGCGGAGGGGTTTTTGACTAAAAGTCCTTCTCAAGTCTGTTTGACCTTGAGGTATAATTCCGGTCTTTTGGACGTGAAGTCTAAGAACGCGGTCTTTTGATTGATCGTTTGTGTCAAGAAACGAATTTGGAAAGTAGACTTCAAAGAAGTAAACTCAAATGAACCCCTCGCGGTGGGCTCCAGATGAAACGCTGACTATAATCCCGCAGGTGAAAGATATATCACAAATACTCAAAATGAGTATCAGAAATACACCAAATCAACACTACAACACCACTATCAAACGTGCGAGGTTCGGGGTTCCAGCCAAGTATTAGACTGTTGCAATTTGAGGTTTTACTATCTATGTAACTTCTTTAGCTAATGACACACTTTGACAATCTAAGTCCGTCTTAGGCGCTTTACGCGATCTATCGACCTTAGGAAAGTGTCTTTATGCAATGTAATGGAATGTGATTCGATTGGGACGGTCAGAGGACCTTGGAGACCTGGTGAACTTGTATCTGCCTTGTTCAATGATTCTTTAGCTAATGCTGACTGGACGTCGTTGCAGTGAACTAATGCGCCTTATATTCTATTCTCACTTGTTCCACACGTAAATCAGGCCTTATAGACCTTAGTAACACGCGTCACTCGCAATAATATCCAACAAAACGTATATTTGAACAATAACACACAAAAGAAACTTTATAGGCTTCCCAATAGTATTCCGAATAGATGCAACACTTCCAAGACGGCACACTGGTTCAGCGTGAGCGCGGCAGGAAAGGGGAGAATCCACTGGCGTCCTACTGAAATCCTACGGGTATTTATACTACGTAGGAACCCATATACGGAAATAATGTTACAAACGAAATAATACTCTATCTGGTATGGTTATGGGCTAGATATATTGCCCACGGCTAAACGGAACTGATTCTTGGTACATTCTGTGATAAATATGGAAGAGATTTAATAAATAGGTCCGAGAAATATAAGAATTGGTATATTTGGGACAGAAACCATGCGGTCTCGCCCTGGTTTATCAGCCTATCGTCGCCAAGACATGCGATCCTTATCGCAACACCCTGTTTCCGCAGTCAAGGCCATGCAACCATCTATTATTAGCATGCCTATCCGACTTTATCCGAAACATCGGTCAAAGCGAGCCTTTGCCGGGCCTCGGCAAGGACCCAGACCTCTGGTTCATCATGTGCGGCCTCGAGATGTTATCGATGCCAAGTGTAACACACATGGTTCGTTCTCAGATGCCTAATCGGGTTTCCTTCTAGAACCATCTAGCCGTAGGAACGCCTGTACTGATTCCTCTTGGTCCTTCGTGCTCTTGGGCCCTCCCTGGTACTTGTTGTAGTTCATAGACGGATAATAAAGACCATATCCTTGATAGGAACGTGCGGAGAAACCCCAATTCGATTATAGAATGGTTGGGAACTCTTTAGCTAAAGAACGGTATCTTCAATAAACTCTGACCAACTTGGCGGCCGTCCTCTATATGAAGCTCCAGACTTCGGCACACGTGTAATTCCTTAGCTACATGCTCGGATCTCACACTAGCTCGCGTTTGGTAATGATATGTAAATAGCAGTTTCTTTAGCTAATAGGTATACAGCACTTGTAAAATTGAAGAATTTCACGGCTGGCCATTTAGCCTGCTTATCACCGCACCCTTCATCCAGCACGAAATCTCAGCAGTTGCTGGGCCAGCCCAATCCCTGACAATGGAGAGCATGGAGGACCTCAATGCACTGCCCGTTCTGTTTAACAACGATATTCAAGTCGATGTCGAAGATGGTGTTATGCATGTCAGTACAGTACCTATTGAGTCTACTCTTCATACGACTTCGTAGAGGTCGTGAGCTCTGTAACTCTTCCGACTCTATATCATGCTGACATGAGTGTAAAGTTCATCGCCGTCACTCCGACTTCTATGGCAAGCCTGGTATCCTTCTACCATCACCTCAACATGAAGCAGCTCGCAGATATCGCGGCGTCACACTGGGTCCACGTCCCGAAGATGAAGCCTGAATTACCTGTCAGTTTAATGATGCATGCCTGTCACGACCAATGTGTTGGCATCCACAAGGTGCTCTTGTTTTGCAGGTCTCGTCGGTTTTGGGAGGGCATTGTGATTCCCAGGACCGTAAGATCCGTGCGGCACACTGAAGAACTCCGCAGGTCCAAAGTCCAAATTGCAAAAGCTCGCAACACCGGCAATAAGAAAGACGCTGGTCCGCCCCAAGATAAGAAACAGGCAGTCAGGGACGCTGAAATGCAAGCCAAGACAAACTTCCCTTATATTTTCCCGGCCGAGCGATAGCAAGAGATAGCGTTGGAGTGGCAGGCCCAGCTCAATCCGCCGGCATGGATACCTAAGCCTTGCGCTGTATGTAGTTGGAACATGGCCGTTAAAAATATGAATCCAGCCAATCCATTACAATATGATCTGACCTTGCTCCAAAACCCGTGTCTCCCCATGGAGACACTTCCGGTAACGTATAAGTTTGAAGCTTACGACCATGCTATTTTGTGTCCTTTAGCACTCCGAGATAGGATGAAGAAGGGTGTATTCAATTTATGTAATTCTTGCAAGATACCTTGAGAACATGGCCAACAGCCTTCTGATGCCTTGGCGAACTTCCAGTATTATACTCGTGCAGAACTACCGCCTGGTGTTCACATAGCCTTTGAAACTGCTTCAATGTACGATATTATGATGGTTGCCAGAGCACGCACCACCCGAATCACTCACCTGTTCAGCGAGAAGACCAAGAAGGAGCAGCCCGACGAGTTCACTGCTGTGTCACAGAGATACTCCAAAGGCAACGTTGCAATTTTCGGACACAACGTCGCTTCATTGAGGACCATACTGCTGCCGCCGAAGCAGGAAATACATGAGGCGATGTGCACCTTGTTCATCGATCTGTCAGTTGCTCCGACTCGCGAAAAAACTTAGAGTATTGCGACGCGAATTCGGCTAACGACTGCATGATCTGGTATGTCCAGGTCTCTACCCGCTCATGCATTTTCTGACACATTGCCCTAAGCGTGGCGCGCATGGTGAGTGGAGACAGAGCTTGGCTGGGAGCGGTAGAATTGTAGTAATAGCATAATTATGACCCACAGCCGTAACTGCTCCATATATTGTTACTTGGTGCGATGTCTGTCTGGCTGTTAGATACTGCCCACAGTGCGACCCGCGTCACAGTCCTGCTCGTCTCGACTTCCAGGAATTTGAACTGCATCTTGTAATATAGAGTTAATGATATACCGGTTACGGGGCCCAGTAGCACCCGCTGTCCGCTGTTACCTCCTAAATCACAGACAGATAATAGACATTGAGTGTATGTAGTTCTACATTGAGCGTTTATATGCCTTGTTGGTGTTTTCGTTTAATCCAGTGCTTCGACTTTGGCGTATTGCATTAAAAGATAACTTGGAGCATCAGGCCAGTGGCGTGCAACGGTGATTTCAAATCGGCATGATATAACCGCGGGAGAAATCTGGGTCGGCTGTTGAGGTACCAGGGGCGCCCGGAGGGCCATATGAATCTTTATCAACCTAAAAATAGACGATTACCCACCAGTGGGGAAAACGTTGTCCTGATATGGGAGTCAAGTCACGTTGTGACCAAACAGGGCCACTACAACGTGTCGCGACGGCAATAGAAGATATATATATGGATGGGAATATTGATCTGGTGAAGCCCGCACCATAGAAAAGAGTACCAAGCCTCCATCCTGCATACAAGAAAGCAATTATTACTCGTATAAAGCAGATGGTCTGAATCAGATTGTTCGTGTTTTTCTTTCACACGCCACCAGCACTCGCAAACTTCCGTATTCAATTTGACACCCCACGGGCGTCTATAGCTCTCAAAAGCCTTCTAATTTCCAACCTCGCATGTTAAGCTGATCTGTGCATCAAGGATTAGCTTTTACTTGGGAAATCAAACTCCATTCTCAAGGACGCCGATCACTCGGTGCTCTCCGATGGAGCGCTCAAAACCCGTTCAAAAGGACGAGCTGTTTCTCCCATCAATTGATTCGTCTTTCCCCCATCATCATCCCTCAACAATTTTCTGCGCACCAAAATTCCTCAACCAGTGACTGAATCCTGGCAAGATTCTCTTATCCGGATCCTTCAATGATAGTCAGCTGTCTCGCTGCTTTAAGGCTTCAAATTTTATATCGCAACAGCGCTGG
Organism: Mycena epipterygia; assembly: GCA_029281465.1. Taxonomy (NCBI): domain Eukaryota; kingdom Fungi; phylum Basidiomycota; class Agaricomycetes; order Agaricales; family Mycenaceae; genus Mycena; species Mycena epipterygia. The sequence goes on along the minus strand of JARJCQ010000011.1, from coordinate 1,103,274 downwards.
GTGGATTCGAACACGATCTTCAAGCCCATCAAGGTGCCCCTCAATACCTTCAGTCTCTTGAGATTCTCCAAGCCATCTGAAGCCTATCCCCTTGATTCAAGACTCGGTGCATTGATTCCTTTGGAGTCGAGTGAGGCGCTCAACACATACTAGATTCCCACGATCCTCTTGGACGCTATCACTTTTCAGTGGACTGATCGAGTGAGGGATTGTGGTTAAATTTAGCTGCAGTATGTGTCCCATGAACACGAGCCCAGTTTTGCTAACAATTATTCTCAGGTTCAATCCCGAACCACCAGGTTTCTTTGACGGCGCGATGGTACGTTTATCGTCCTCAATGTATATTCCCTATAATACTCACAATCTGATTTGTGGTTGGCGGCATGGTCCGATATGCTGGTGCTCTGTGGTACACCCCTGTTCTTGAAATGCGACAATATGTTCAATATCTTCGTTCAAGCTGCAGGTGCATACGTTCGATGCTCAATAATGCCATCGAGCGTATTTCGGTGCCGCTTCGGGGCTGTTTCAATTACTTACATGAATATTGCAGCCGTTTCTTTGTATGCTGCGATGCTATTTCTTCACCCGGGCCCATGCCTATTTTGCCGACTTCCCGTCTACGTCCCCAAGCGTACTTTGCCTGCGCTAGTTACGCCCCCAAGTTCACATATGTTGTACTTACTTAGTTTGTAAATGGTCTTGCCAATGAGGTTGTGCACGGACACGATTTCATGGCACACCTGCAATGTACGCTTGGCTGAAACAGTCTGAGCCGTCGAAGCACGCATATACCTGTAGAATTTGTATTTAGTGGTATCTGGCAATGATTCATGCAGCGGAATTATTCGCTCGAGTTCCATGCAAACATACCTTACTTTCCCAAGGAGACCATCTGTACCCCCGTATGCCGGAGCGAAGCGAAGGCATGTCTTGTTGACATTAAAAGCATGTTGGCTACGGGTATTATTCAATATTAACATGTGCAAAATGCCCGACTTTTCTCTTCGAGTAGATGAGTACTATATAATATGCTCCAATTCCGATGCAGCTGGAGAAGTTGACAATCTGGCTTAAGCAATCTGCCGAGGATAAACATGATGATGCAGACGAGAAATATTTTGGTGGAACCACCACTGTGTTCGCACCCAGCAGGACAAGAACATGCCTTCTGGTCACGTTCCGTATGATGCATTGGACCATCCGCAGAACTATGCTGGTCTCGATTGTCATATACCTGTTCCCCAGGATGCGGTCGATGAACTGTGCAACATGGTCACTGAAGATGTTGGACCAAGGGAAGCGCACCTTTCCTGGTTTAGCCGTGAGTTCAACGACTTGGCCCACGTCATCTACGCACAGATCGGAAAGCCCCCATTATCTTTAGACACTGCTTGGAACGTCTTTAGAGACATGTTGGAGCCTATGGCAATTGTAGTTGAGGTCTAATAATTATGATACGTGGTTTGCTCTTGCATGAAGGTAGAATTGGACTCCGCCGTCGAAACATGCATAATAGTATGCTGCGCGCCACGTCGCGAAGGCCGATGTGCACTTGAATCACTTCATTTCTTGTTCCTTCCCGAAGTAGTTGTTGCATAATTAAAATGGGCACCAAATAGCTGTTGTAGTCGGGTAGCAAGGAGGAACAGAGAGAAATAGCAATAATATATGTAGCTGTAAGTGGTCGCTGAGTCATGCCAATAGTGGTTGTGTATTGGCATGACTCAGCGACCAGTTATGCACGTGAACAAAACTTCATCCCTTTGGGAGCCATTCTCACCCTCCCAAGGAGCTATCGGTGTCTGCTAGATAGGCTCGCCATTTACTACTGGCTATTCAGAGATTTTTCCAATCTTTTTTGAGGCTGACCTGTGCCTTACACTGCCAAAGTGCACGAATGTCGCCACCACCTGGTTGGGTCAGGCGGCAGGCAGCTGTACGCAAACCTGATGTTGTAATTTCTTAAGGAATCAGACGGAGTTTAGGGTAGAATCCAAGAATAGATTTAGCGGTTGGCTGAGCTCTGCAAACACTTGAGCTTTACATACTAGAAATCTGAGCTACTTATATACTAAATTGTCCAATGTAACTAGAATGTTCCGTAATATTCTCCTGTGTTCTCCTGTGTTCTACTGACTCTTATTGACTTGTTCTCTGACTCGGTACGACTCATTACCTCGGCCATGATGCCGGGTTGCCTATTCTGGCACTAACGCCAACACCTGATGCTAGCTGTTACTTGCCTGGCTGTCAGCTGCTGGGCTCACCTTGTAACTAGCTATCGCACAGCTGACTACATCTAGCTACACACATGGCTATCGGATTTCTTCAACAGCTGGCAGTATGTGGACACAACCCTATAATTTTAAACTTCGGGGAATTTTCACAAGGCCACGCGAGAAGTTGAGGAATAGTTTAACAAGCAAGGGAACAAGTTTGGGCAGCGGCTCCAGGACTTGAAGTCGGTTTGATGAACGTTAACCTCGATAAATAGTTATGATATTTTATTGTAAGTACTTTGTGGACATCAGCGGCCTCTGCCTCGGAGTTGCCAAGCAATCCGAGGCCGAGTCCGTCGTTCAAGCAGGTTCGGAAGAGAGACAAAACAAGACATCAATCAGATCTTTTGATCGTTGCGCGGACATCATGATCACGTCATACCACCGGCGAAACTCAGCCGATGTTCGTCTTTCCTTCCGCCACCATCCCGCCCTCTTGCCCGCCTTCTCCCTCGGGGCTGCTCCATCCCAAGACTGGTCCAAATATGTGTTACCGTGGACATCAAGTCTCAATTCCGTACCCTGAGGCCCTCAAACACATCCTCAAGCATCTCAAGCCCTCGAGCTCTCAAGCATCTCAAGTCCGGACTCTCAGGCCCGCACCTCCTCAAGTCCGAAACCTTCTCAAGCATCTCAAGCCCTCAAAGCCCTCGGATTCCTCCAATCCGTTAACCTCTCAAGCACCCGAAGATTTTCATCACGCGTACTCATATTTTCAAGACGTCTTCTCCACGCTCTGGAGTCTCGGGCTCAATAATATGCGACATATATGGTCTGTTTGTGGCTTAGGGCAGTGTTTTCAGGACCAGTTGTGAGTAATCTGTCCATGCGGGCTGTATTTTTGTGGCTAATACATTTTCTTGATACAGATTACTTCATTATCTTTTGGGCACGCTGGATATAGGAAGAGTTCATAGTATGTGTATGAATATACTTGTTTTCTTTTTTTATCTTCTCGGCTTCTGCCCCCGGTACGCCCTTGAATTGAGTGCATTGGAACAGTTGCGTGCTCCGCACATCTGCTAGGTGAGGACTTGGCTGTCGGCCAGATAAGGGTGACAGCTGGATCCCAGCCGAACTGGCGCCATCCTGTCCCCATTTGCGACGTAGGCTGGTAGCCAGTCACTCAGCGGCTGGTCGTCAGCAGCACCGGATATGTCGTTAACAAGTCCCGGACACCTGGTGGCCACATGTCGGCCCGATGGCGGTGTAGGGTGATGGTTGTTTGCTTGAGATGTTTTCCGACCGGATCTCAACACGAGTAGATCCAGAGACTCCAATTAAATTTATGGATGCCACAGCAGGTTCTACTCAGTGATTTGTGCAGTAAAGAATCCAGAATGTACCTCGCCAGTCCTATTAATGTGAGCGGTCCAGGAATTTATAAGATTTTGCCGAGCCCGGATCACCCATCCGGGTATCGGAAATCTCCGCCACGATCAATCATCGGGAATCTATCCAAAAATTGAACCGCGACCAATCCGCCTACCCTACTCAGCCAGGTATAAATTGGATGAGGCAGAACCCCGATTCTTTAGTACTCGCCCATCCGAAATATCCCCTCTGCCAAATATGCGTTTTATCACTGCCGCACTCTGTGTTGTCTTTGCTCTCTCTTCCGCCGTTCTTGGTCAAGAGTCTATTACTCCGACCCCCGTGTCGTTAATTAGAGTAAGCGGCATTATCGGTGTATATTCCGTACATTCACCATGGTTTAATAGCCTATACCTTCCTGCCCGCCGATTACTTGCATCGGGCCCATCCTACAGCGCTCGTGCGTGCGGGGCCGATGTGTCGAGAAACGCGTATGCATTGAATCAGGCATCGTTTGTCCCCTTGACTCGGACTAGTGTGGATGTGGTGGGGAGGAGGAAGGTGTCGAAAGAAGAATTAACTTAGAGGGCGAACTCGGGATTAATTTGCGTGTTGAAGATGCTTCTGTGGCCTAAATATCATATCACGATGTGTTTTCGGCGAGCAAGGGCAGCTGCTCCAGAATTTAGATCCAGGATGGTTCCCCAAAATCACGAGGCTGGGGACTAGGGATTGGATTATGCATGCCACGGAAAAATCAGTTGAACAGATAATGTAGCGATGGTCAACTTGCCTTCCTTCGCGGCAAGTGCAGTTGAACACAGAAGGTGCTCTTAATGAAAACAGCACGTATACGAGTTGGTACACACGCCCACCCTCGGGCTCAACTCTGTCGCTTCCTAAACAACACCTTCGCGGACGCATGCGGCAAGCACGCGGACGCAACGTACTGGTTCGACGGCCGCCCTTCGTTGTTCGGGAGCTTCACGTCGTAGTTGAGCACGATGTGGGCAAGAATCGCCTTGAGCCTGCACCCACGTCAGCACCGCCAAAACAGAGAGAAGGGGTGGGTTACTCTAAAACGGCAAAGTGCCGCCCGGGACAGCTGTGAACAGCGTGCCCGAACGCGAGGTAGTTGAGGCTGGTCGTCACCGCCTGGTGTTTCGCGGCACCGACGTCTTCCGCCTGCCGCAGCTTCGCGAAGCGGAAGCCGTCGAAGACGTCCGGATCATGGTACAGTTCTGTTGGAAGGGTGGTGAGCGAGGTGATCGGGGATTGGACGGAGAAAGAGAATTACCGGGGTCGTGGTGCAGACTCCACGTCGTCGCGTGCACGTAGGTGCCGTTCGGCAGATTCGTCCCGTCGGAAAAGGTGAACCCGTCCGGCTTGACGACTTTACGTCCGAGGGATTCTGTTGGCCCGTTGAGAATGTTGAATGAGCAGAGTGGAAAGACTCACGCGTTCCAATACCATGCATCCGCTGCGACTCGCGCAGGAAGCTGTCGACTTTGTACATTTTGCCGATGGAGGCTTTTGTCCACCCTTCCTCATTCACGATGGCCTCGACTTCCTCCCGCAGGGGTTGGGCGTACGTCGGATTCGCAGCCAGGTCAAACAACAGGTGCGCGAACGTCTGTATAATAATATATTTGAGCCGTTCGGCATCCTCGGATTAGGTTGAACTTACATCGGTTGAAGTTCGAATGGCGGCGAAGTTCACAAAGATGACGCGCTGCACAAGCGCAGTGAGCGACAGCTCGTCGCCCACTGCGCCATCTATCAGCCAGGAGATCAGGTCATTCTAGAATTTTGTGAGCTTGTCAGCTGAATAGAGGTAAGAAAAAGCTTACCGGCTTCCCCGGCCAATCTTTGCCCAGCTCTTCCATTTTCTTCAGTCTCTCCGCAACGAGCGGCGTTAGATGTTTACTAGCGCGCCGCATGTTACTCTTCAAAGAGGAAATGAAGGGCCCGAGCGTCCTGCGCCAAGATGAATAAATAGATAAATTTCGGTTGAACGGGGTACATACGGTCGCAAGAATGCAGGCAAGAAATTAATCAGCTGGGCCTTCACGACTACATCCATCGCTACGCCGATGTTGAGCGCGAGGTAGTCCGGGTTCCGGCCTGAACGAGGGTCAGAATTGGTTCGTTTAAAGGCCAAGGACGCTAACACAGCGGAAGACCAACGAAGAACCGGTTCGAGGTTCTGCATATGACTTGCAACATCGTGTCATATACAGGGACCGCCATCCAGTCTAAAAATGTAAGGATTATGAGATGTTGAAATCATCCAAGTGAATCACCTTGATCCTGCAAGGGAAGCAGGTCGGAGAACGAGCAGACTATCTCGTCTCGCACGTCGGGGAAGCGATTGCCCACATTCCTGGTCAACGAGGTTCGGATAACAGCGGGGTGGTACGGATCCCGCTCAATCCCGCGGCCCAACGTGTACCTAGTTTGCAGAAACTGAACAGGTCAAATACCAACCCGCGAGAAACCGGAGAAACGAATACTTCGTTGGTAGATTGGTGGAATGAAAGATCCTCTTCGCGGGCGTTGGCGACCTCTTCGACCAGCTGCTTCCCGCTCACGAGGACACTCCATCTCTCGGTACCAGTCAGTTATGTTTTCTGGCGACAGGGAGCCGGCTCGGAGCGCACCTGTCGATGATGGCGACGCGGAACATGGAAGCCGGATAGCGCTCGTATCCCTCTTGGAACATCTCCTTCGCGTGGAACACATAACGGAAGACGCCGAGGTACGATAGGATGCTGCCAGAGGGCCCGCCGACCGTTGGGATAAAGTCGAGCTATATGTGCCGTCGTTAACGGCTCGTCTGAGATTCGCATGTCTGCGGTTGCGTACATTCGGTCCAGAGTAGGCGTTGCGGACGAGCAGGTAAAGCGCAGCAACGCCAGCGAGCCCTAATGCGATAATCTTGGAGTCTGAGTTATCGTCCATGAGGGGAAGGGGGAGAGAAAGGGAGAGAAAGGCTAGCAGACGTCCGCTGTTGATCACTGATTCACCGTTCATTGGAAATTGTCAGTATCCATCATATATGCATGCTGTCGACCTGTGCAATCGTCGTGCAATCGGATCCTTCAAAGATTTCACCATATTCTAGGTGGTTTCAGAGGGGAAGGTTGAATGGGTCGAAGGTGGAAGTTGGACGTTGAAGTTGAAGACCGTTTTAGATAGGCGGCAAACGCCGCGGCCTGCCCTAACTAATTGTCGGAGTTCAAAAGTATCATAGACTGAGTCTGATGGCAAGTCACTGTGGATTGCTCCTCACCCCATTTTTCTTCGGATGGTGGGGGCATATTGTGTAGTATCTTAACCACAATATCTGATTTTTTCGAGCATTTAAACCAAGAGGATCGCACGTGACGTGGATACCGGTGATTGAACCACTTTGAGCCCCTGAGTGATAATTGTATCAAAATATTCATCTCAGTGGTCACGAGTGAGTTTCTAGAGGTGAGCTAAAAGTTAGAGGTTGATATCGGCATTGTGGATTTTTCCAACCACAAATCTTGCTATCTCGGTCTGGGTGATTTGTATAGAATGTATATATGTTCTTTGATTTTATCGGACGCAACCGACGAAAAAAATTGAGCTAGCGATCAGTGATTATCACCTGCGGGTCTATGACAGTACTATGTTCAAAACACTATTTCTTGTCTGTTCTCCTTGGAAGATGGCGCAAATGAAAGATGAGCTGGCTATCGGAACAAGCTGGAGGTTTGAAGGGCACCAAATGCGACGAGTCCTGATTCCGAACCAAAACCATCTCACTCCTCGACTTGTGTTCAAATCGTCCTGCTCCATTTAACGGATTTCGGATTACTGATTCCATGGTACACTTCGTTAAATGGAGAAAGAAAGAAACGCGCGAAAATTGGACACAGGACCGGCGCCAATCAATAACCTGTGCGCAACTATTCGATATTGGTTGATTTCGCACTAATTCCGAAGGTCAACGTTCAACGGTTGAAGAAAAACAGTCGAGAAAAGTCGCATTTTGAACGTCCAGTCCATCACCTCGCTTGTCAGAGCTTGAAGGTTTATTTTATGGCGAGTAGGACTAGACACTGGGCACACCAGAAATCAGAATAGTTATGTAACGCTCTAGATCTGGTTAAGCGAGGTTATATGTAGGCGGACCTGGTTTTGAACGCACCCGAAATTAATGGCGTCCGAATGGGGCACCACGATCGTGGTTCGCATGGCAAAAATACCAGCCACCATCATCAAGTCAAGTTGACTTTGGCTTTTCTCGTCGCTGGATACGTACGACGACGGCATGCGGGATTCAAGCAACCAACAAACCTAGAGGACGATTTATGCCACAATCAAAGTTTGAAATAGATCCAACTACTTGAACTGCCTTTGTCTTTATTCAAAAACAAAAAACAAAAAACAAAAAAAGAGCTGCGCACCGTCTCTGGTTCGATCTTAGGTCCGGTCACGTTGTGAAATATACGGCTGCATAAGCCTCCGCCGTTCGATTCTGTCCACTGTTCTGACTAATGTACTGCAAAGTAACATCGGCATACAGGTTTACGGCCGAATGGATAGAGGCATGGATAGCATCCGCTACACGGACACTCGGGCACTGTTGTTTGACTGTTGTGCTGATGTCCGGGGAGACGAAACCCGCGGTGACCCTGGAGACTCCCGACGTCAACCTAACCAAGTATCCCATTCGTACCCCAAAAATAATACATGCACTGAGGATCATGGGGGCTGACGTTGCTCTATGGTTCCGAATGAACTTGAATGAATGTCTCGTACCGTTGAACCGTGGAGTAAGACAAGTGTGAGACAAGTATGGCCAAGTATGGCCGCTTAGGTAACCGCGAGGCGGAAAGGAAAGCGGACAGCCGGACCGAATAGGACTTCTATTTCCGAAGCAAGCCCTTGGCTTCAGCGACATCGGAGGGTACTAAAGCCACTGGCTCGCGAATCGACTGCAGAACGCGGATCCGTGAATAACCCGCCCACAACCCGCGCTTACGTTCAGGTCCGCTCTTCGTCCCTTTGGCGCTGACTGACTATTTACTACATTGCGTTAATTTTAAAGTTTCATAGTTTGCGCTTACCCTCTCTCCTCGAACTACCCATTTCCACCAACTCGGGACCACTCCGTGGTCGTAGCGGCCCTATTGTGGTAAGTCCACACTGCTGCGGGTCGTTCCGGAACTAGGATGAATGCTCGCCCGTTTCTTCGCTGTAACGGTCCGAAAGAGCAGCCGTTCGAGCCTGCAGGACGCCTCGTTCGTCCAGCATCACGCTGTCGATGCCACGTCCGTCCGGGGGGCGATAACGCGTTCTGTCCACGCGACCCCCCTCCCGTCATGTTTCCAGTCTACTCGGATCATTCTCACATTCCTGTTCGCCGCTATAGGTTCCAAGTGCGATTGAGACTCACCTTCAAGGGAGAAGCGCGTTAGTTCCTCTGTGAGTTCTACTTGCAGCTAATACCATCGACCGTGTCCGATCATGCTCATGCACGATTGTATAGCTGTCACTAATTGGGCGGACGCCGACATTTCGATTCTATACCATTAGGAATCGTTCGACCCACGTACGTTGTTTCACTTGGTCGCTGGCTGTGGAAGCCCCAACTGCATACATATTCAGAGATGACTATGTTGCGCTCCTTGGCATTCAGGAATGGTTCTTTGATTTTGCTTACATTTGTCTTCGTTATTCTAGGAGCCAACAGAAAAACGATATATTTCCAGCCGTAAAGCCATTCCTTTTGGGGTTCATCGTTTGGTCCAGAAGCCGTGTCGTGATCCACGTCTTGCGCTGCACACAATTGCCTCTTCATTCTCGCGGTCATCCCCTAATTTTTGTCCTTTTGCACCGTTGGCGGTGTCAATCACTGTCTTGCTCTCCCTCCGATTACATAGGTTCTGCACGCTTGCGCCTGAACTGATTGTCCTTTCGTCGTTTAACCAATGGCGTCCGATGGGCGATACATGTACTACGATTATCCGTACGCTGCCCCGCCCTCCTACCAATCCCAGCGACCCATAAGGTCCGACTCGGGCTCATCTTCGTCCCAGCCGCCTCATTCACCGGTCCAGCAGCACCAGCACCACCCCTCGCAGCAGCAATTTAGTAATCAAAATCAAAATTCGTCACAGCCATCCTATCCCACTCCTCCGCAACAGCACTATGCTCCAGGACCTACTTACATGTCGCCGACGGCTCCAGAACCCCCCCAGCAATGGACCCAAGGCTCATGGGGGCAGCATTCTTACGCGCCGCCCGCCCCACCACCAAACACACAGCAGTATACCGCGCAGCCTCCACCCGCGCGCCCAGCGTCGAGCGAGCAGCAGCAAAGGATCTGGAGTCACCCCTCATATGCCCCTCCCCCGCCGCCGCCACCACTCGAAACCCACCAATATTCTTCGCCTCCCACACGCCCGCGGTCGGACGAGCCTCCGCAGAGGATATACCAGCCCCCACCACTTCCTCCGCCGGATTCGCCTATTCCCCGACAAGGCCACAGCCACGGTCACCCGCCACCGGCCCACACCCAATCGTCGTACCACCAGTCATCACACCATTATTCCCATCCACATCCTCCCCATCCACACCCAAGTCCGCCTCAGGCCGTTAACCACAGAAGCAGACGGCGGAGGGACTCAACTCCCCCGCCGGCTCCCACACCTGCTCCAGTCCCCGAGCCCGCACCCCCAGTTGTCGCATCATATCCCCCCTACTCTCCCCCAGTGAACAACGCGATCGATTTTCACAAGGTGACTATTTTGCCCTCTCTGCTGTAGACATTGCTAATACCTCCCCCCAGCTTGTAAACTCATACCACCTCATTCTCGAAGCAGGTAAAACGCTTTCTGCGCCGCGCGCTGCGGACAGCGCGGTGGATCGCATGCTGGAAAGTGCGTTTTACGCAGCGCAAGTGCTCGACAGCGCGAGCCCGGGCAGCATGCAAGCGCCCCAGCACCAAAGCAAGACGCACGCTGCGGTGCAGGCTTCGCCCGTTGCGGTTCAGCAAGCTCCGCCCGTGCAGCAGCAGCACCGCCAGCCGCAGCCCCAGCCACAGCTGCAGCGTATCCACTCTGCCTCGACCGTATCGTCATCCTCAGACACCGCGCGCATTTCCAGCCACCCCCATCCCCCCGCTCGCTCACCCCCCAGGCCCATCGCTAGCGCAAGCTCACGGGTGGCGAAGGACCCTCCACTTCGGGACGTCAAACCCAAGGCCAAAACCAAGTCGCCCGTGAACGAGAAGGTGGCCGCCGGCCTCTATGGCCACGGGCGTGGCGGCAGTGATGCGGCGCCGTCGCCTTCGAAACCACAGGTATGTAGCAGGCATCCATTTAGCCTTGGGGCCGCTCGAGGATTAACGCGCCGGCGCTTCTCTTCTTCTGATACTGGGGCTCATTTCTTTAGTCGCAGAAGTCGGAAGATTCTGGGCACGCTCCCGCGGTCACCGATGCGGGGACTGGCGGCACGCAAGATACTCATCACGGCAGCGGCGGAGGCACACAGAAATGTCTCGGCTGTGGCGCGACAGCGACACCAGAATGGCGCAGGGGACCTTTAGGTGAGGACATGCAGCCCGCGTCTGGTTACGCCGTGAGATGTGCTCACGGAATCATCTTTTTCATTAGGTCCGCGCACGCTGTGTAATGCTTGTGGGCTCGTTTACGCGAAACTCGTGCGTTCTTCGGCATTTAGCCTTTTGCGCGCGGGGTTTCATTCTTATTTTTGTGCAGGTCAAGAAACGGATGCGCGAGGATGTCCGAGCGGGCGGTGGCGGCCGCGCGCCTAATGTTCATGGCAGCCGGACGGGACAGAACCTCAGGGAGGAGTCTCCGGAAGCCGAGAGCGACGAGGACGACGAGGAGCAGTCGTACGACCACGCCCAGATGCCGGGCAGGTGATGAGGAGGACTTTGAGAGCCGTTCCATGGCTGATGTTATGATGCATACACCCTTGCCGAGTATGATGATCATGAGAAGCAGAGTTTTTGTCTGGTGAGCCCCGGTTCCGTGTCCCTTCAATTAAAGTCGTGTTTTTTGGGGTGCATTTTAAACCCATTCGCATGGCCGAGGCGAATTCTATGCCGCTGTGCGATCATGTTTTCCTGGTCGGGTGGCTGATCTTCTCCGCGCCTGCCTTATTCATGCCCTTCTCTCATTACTCATCTTCCTATAACCATCGGACTCGTTATCCTCAAGGTTTCTGGCGACGTTGCTAATTACTGCTCTTTCCCTCTAGTTTTACGACCGCTCGGCATTGGATGCCAGCCAGCTCCGCGGACTCTGGGACCTGGTCGACTCGTCGGTGATACGGCCGCATGCTCTCAGGTCGCAGGGGTTATCCCCGGTCTGCGCGTCCATGCCTGTCACCCCTCAACCCTCGGCATGTCACTTGGGCGAGCTGACTCGAGGTTAACATATTATTTAATTGATACATCACGCACTGCCTGCGGTGGAAGACGGCGGTCGAGAGGCCTTGTAGTTGCAGGTAGTCAACGGGTGCTATTACATCTTGTACAGGTGCTACACTGCGAAATTCTCCTTGGAATACTTACCAAACTGACAATATCTTTGCCGGCTCGCCAACCAGTGTGTTCCGTGACAGAATGCATGATCTCTGCTGTGTGGTTCACAACGTAGCCAAATGCTACGAAAGGCTAGTGCACGGTTATCGTCGCAATTCAAATTTCCCCGCGCTTCTGACTGGAAATGGACATTGTCTATATCCGTAGCGGCAGTGCTCCTTCTCCAACTCTGCTAAGTTGAAAATGATGGTGCGGCTCCAGGCTTGCCGCGCCACAATCTAATCTGTCAGGCAACGACGAAAAAATAGCGAGCAGTGAAAATGCAAAGACGGAAATATGATTATTATAAGTACATTGCGCGGAAACCCAGGTATAAACTACAGTCTAAGAAGAAAAACAGCACAAAGAAATGCAATGCAGTCCGCGCGCGCATCAGAAATGTAAATGCCGCCAGCGGGCGGCGTATCGGAAATGCAGCGAGCGGCGGGGCATCAGACACGCAGCCAGCGGTGGCGCATCAGAAACGCAGACGCAGCCAGCGGGCGGAGCATCAGGCACGGTCACCTCCCAGGCAGCCCAGGCTGCCCCTTGCCGCCCCCGCCAACAGGCACCTGGTGGTGCTGCCCATGCAGCGCGTGCTGCTGCCCCCCAGGCATCATCGGCTGCATAGGCAGCGTCATCTGCATCCCCATCCCCCCGTGCCCACTCATCCCATTCACATTCCCATTCACCCCAGCGCCATTCACACCAACGCTAGCTCCAGACACGCCTGAGACCATCCCGCCGCGGCCAGGCACCATCATGGGCCACCCCCCCGCGTACCCGGCCGGCATGCGCCCGGACTGCATCAGGACGTTGGGGTAGTACATCTGGTACTGCTGCTGCGGCTGCTGCTGCTGCTGTTGCTGCTGCTGGATGGGCTGCCCGCCCTCGACGGCAGGCGGTGGTGCATTGCCGGTCGCGGGCGCAGGGGACGGCGCCGCGCCGCGGGGCGAGCCGGCGTTGGCAGCGGCACGGAGGTGCGGGGCGGTGTGGTAGGTGAAGTTGAGCTGCGAGGGGGGGTGCGCGGCCATGGCCATCTGGGGGTTTTGGGGGTTTTGTGGTTGTTGCTGGCTCGGGTTCTGGCTCGCGGGCGAGCGCGTGGCCATGCGCTGGTTGGGCGCGAGGGGGCTTCCGCGGGAGGCGGCCATGACGGCGGCGACGTTGGCTTGGGCTTGGGCTTGGGCTTGGGCGCTGTTCATGCCAGGTCGCGGGGTCGAGCGCCCGGGCTGCACTTGTTGCTGCCCTTGTTGCTGATGCTGCTGCTGGGGTGGTTGTTGTTGGTGCTGCTGCTGCTGCTGCTGCTGCTGTGGCTGTTGCTGCTGCTGTGGTTGTTGTTGTTGTTGCTGCTGCTGTTGGTGTGCCAAACGATGCTGCATCATGAGGGCTTGCTGCTGCTGCAAATAATACATCTGCGCCTGCGAAGCCTGCGACGCATTCGGTGGTTGTTGGGAATTGGGCTGAGCCACCTTATTGGGATGGAGGGCCTTCGCTTGGCCGTTGGTATTTCGACCCGCTGGAGGCTGATTAAGGAATTGGGCGTTCGGTATTGGGGGCTGGAAGGTAGGGACGACGGATGGCGGGCGGGTCTGGGGATTCGACTGCACTTGTTGGGTAAGAGGAGGTTGGGATTGCGGTTGAGGGATAGAGGGCGGCGACGGGGCGTATTGGTGTTGAAGTGGTGTGGGTGTGCGTTTCGAATCCGCGGCAGAAGGCACAGATTGCATGTTGGCAAACATATGTGTGGGGGAAGGGGTCTGATTTGCACTCGTGTGCGTGGAGCCGTTTGAGAACATGGTTTTGGGCGTGCCAGGTCGGTTCTGCTTCTTTAGTTTCTCCACTGAAGCAGGAGCGTATGCTCCCATGTTCTGTTGGGCCACGGACTCCGCGGCGGGTGCGGAGGGAGTAGGGGGCTTGGTTTCTCGGGGCTGCCGTGAATGCTGGATTGCCTCTAGGATTCTGTAGCTGTAAAATTGGTTAGCTTGAGCCGAAAGATGCAACGACCGTCTATACTTCTGGTTATGAGTTCGACCAGGTCGCGGGGTCATGAACTGCATGATCTTTGTGCGGCGAGCCTTTTCGATCTCATCTTCTTCGGGGTCCATGACGGCGGCTTTCCGTTTCAGGGAAATGGGCACAGTCGGAGTCGACACTCTCAGAACGTGATTCGCAACACGCGTGAGGTGTGGATCCGGAGCAAGACATAACGGCGGAGACGTCGCGAGCTGTTCGGCGTTGAAAGGGATGCAACGAAGCACGAAAATCGCGACTCACCAAAAGTCGCGCTTCGATCTCCAACGCGTCTTGGTCCGTCCATTTGCCCCCGTGTTTTCGATTTAAAGAGCAGATATCAGCAAAGAGTGTCTCCCCGTTTGGATGCAGGACAACGCGGGTCCGTTCAGGTTTATCCAGCGTGGCTTCCTTACTTCGCTGCTGAGGTCGGTAATCCAAAAGCTCGACAATCATGCACCCTGTGAAGCGGACGATGAATACGGGTCCCTTGATGAATGTAATGCACGAACCATCGTAGAATGGGACTTTGACAGCGTCAAAGAGATCCAGAAAGTCTACTGGTATTCGGTGTGCGCGGATATCGTCCAGCAGACCCTTGGAGCCAATGAGGGGACGTAAACGGCCGAAACGTAGGAAACACACTGATATCTGAGTATTGTATAGGAATTTGGCTGCATTGTTCAACGTCCAGTGTTCCGGATGCAAGTGCACCGAAAACGACGGCGGTTGTGCTTCATTCTTCTCTAGCAGGTCCTGGAAGGAGGTGGAGTCAGAACTAGACTACAGGAGCATACAAATGAGACTTGCCTCGACATAACGCGTTCTATTGTAGCCCGCCATCGGAACATATAGTCCGCCACTGAGACAAGAAGCAGCAGGTAAATGGTGGCAGTGTAACAAGCGATTTAGATCACGTGCTCATCTCCGGGCCGTCAGACTCAATGACGCTCAACTTCAACCACTCCGATGTGGATGGAGCTGCTTGGGCCGCTTGCCTTTGGTTTACGCCGGTCTTCGAGATATCTGTCATACCTGGGACTGTGCTTCTGTATCAATTCTTATCCACAGGCTTCCGGCGTCGACGAACCTAGTTAGGCGCAGCATTGACTCTGCCAGTGCGTTGAGCTGCTTGGGGCTACGCCTATACCCAAGATATCTGCCATACTCGGGGCTGCTCAGGACCCTTGACTTCTGTTTCAGTTTTTACGAGGCTGTAGTCGTCACAAACTCTCGATTCTGCGGCGACTCAAACTGATTTATTCAAAGAGAACTTAGTGGACGTAAGGAACATTGCCAAATCCAAATATTTCTGGCCCGAGCGGGCCCGCAAATTTGACTCAGTGGCCCATTCATAGTAATATCCCGAAGCCGTGGTGGTCGCTCGGATTACAATTTCTCTTGAAGCGCTTCCGCGTTTCCGAGGACCAAAATATATCACAGCCATTAAAACACCGAGTACTGTCTGCAACTCATCCTCAGCTTTTCCTCCCAGTTCGAACCATGGATAATCCCCCTGCAGTCGCAAAGGTGATTATATCTATTCCTCCCGCATTCCGTGCACCAGTTCTAAACTAATTACATCCCTAGATGAAGCAAGCAGTTCTCGACATCATGCGCGTCCTGTGCCTCGATCCTCTAACCCTCCTTCCCTTCGAACAAACGCCCACCCTCGAGCCTTTTCTCCTCGAGTGCATCTCGGAGGCCCGCAAACGCAAATATTTCTCTGGCTCCTCTGGCTCCTCCGACCAGCAACCCATCCAAGAAAGCCACATCCGCATCGGCGCTGCCGTCGGGCACTACGTCTGGTTCCGCCCAGGCCTAGTCCCCCACAAAGTCGCCGTGCTCGCCTCTCTACTAATGGGCCTGTACTATTGCGTCGATGACTGCTGCTTCGCCCCGCGCTCCCTCGCGGAATATGGCTCCCGGCTCGTCTCGCGCCGGTCGCAGCTAGAAAAGGGGTTGGACGATCTTACGGCGTTGAATTCCGAGCTCGCGGATATGTATGACCCCGTCATCGGGGATCTCCTGCGCATGTCGCACCAGGCGTATATGATGGGAAACTACCTTGAGGGGCGGATGTGCGGGGCCAAAGAAACAGAGGCAAGCGGCGCACCCAACATCCAGTTGAAGTTCATTCTACTAACATACATCTGATTCCAGTGGAAGGTCAGCAAAGACGCACCAATATTTCCAACCGTAATGAAGACCATAACATCCGCCGCAACTGCTTTATATTTGTTGTCCTTCCCCCCCACCGCGCCGTTCACCAGTTATCTGCAAACCCTTCCCGACGGAATAACAATCCACAACAACACCGCGTTCGTTGAATTCCACATACTACATATGTACTATTCCAAAGCGAAAATTAACAACGACTTGCAGAGACATCATGTCGTACTACAAAGAAGCCATGGACGGCGAATTCAACCGCGTGCACCAGATCGCGCAGCTGCATGGGGTGACCGGCCCTGACATGCTGGGCGAACTCGCCAAGGGCGTGGCTGCGGCGCATGAGCGAGTGGTGCGGTTGCTCGAGGCTGAGGATGCTACGGGGCTGTTGGTGGAATGCTATGCGAAAGCTATTGTGGGGTTCGTTACGTTCCAGGCGCTTCATCCACGGTACAAGCTTAGAGATTTCGGGATTTTTTCGTTCTGAGGCATTTCAACCAACGATCAAACTTGGTTGAAATTGTAAAGTATAAACGACATGTATCACTACATGTGGTCATTTTCAGCCAGAATAAAAGACGACGAGACTTCGTACAGCTCAATCTGGCACAGCATCCAGGACCACGAACATATGAAGATCAGCAGACGGTATGATCGGCGTCCACCGCGTCTGGAAAAGGAAATAAACCTCAACCAACTTACCCTTTTGGGCCTGAGACAATCACTTGGGTGCGATGGAGGTCTGATATATATAATCTTAACGCGAATAATATAACTTTACGCGAATAACATAACCCGCATCCCAACGCTTCGCTGGCACTGAATGATTTTACATGTGGGGCCGCGCGCAGCCTCCTTCGTGCAGAACGACGTGGCTCGGTACTTCGCCAGCAAAGGGCATCTGAAGCGCTGTGGTGCCAGCCTGCCAGACCGAGCTAAGATAAAAAACGTGAGAGCTAAGTTAATATACATAGATCTAAACGCACTTGTGACCTCGCGCACTGACGGCAGTCGTGTCAACCGCGATGAGAATATCCCCCGCCAGCAGCGTATAATTCCCTCCCAGCGTCGGATCCGCTGGATCCGCGGTGGGGAAAGAAAGCTCGCCTCTGCCGGTCATGATCAGGACATATCTGCGAATAAATGCGTGTCAGATGCGATGCTGGAAGATGGGATGCATACTGAGGGGCAGGCGCATTGTGCAGTCCGGAATCGGTCAATTGTGTGAAGAGCGAGTAGCTGCTATTTTCCGTCGCGCCTAGATGCGCGTACGACAAGGCGCCGACCGTGCCCGTCGCAGTGCTCTCCACGAGCGCCGGGGTGAGGGCCCAGCATCTGCAAGATACGTCGTCGTCGAGCAGACAAAATACCGGAACGAACTAGGCGTACTCGAGGGCGGAGAGGTTGTGTTTCCCAACCAGCGCCGTGACCGTGAGGTTCTGCGGCAAAGCGGGCGTCTTTAGAGGCAACGCGGGTGCCTCCGCGTCGTGTTTAGCACAGGCAGCCAGTGCCAAAGACAGAGGCCAAAGAAGGGTGGAAAGCATCATTTGAAAACAGGCAGGCTTGGAAACGGAGGGGGCTTTTGTGCGCGCTCGGAGCAGCTTTAAATGCGCACACAAGTGAGAGGACAGGCTTCATCTGTACTGAATCAGCCTATCACCTTGGGTTCAGTGTCACTGTTCGGACAGGTTCGTGATCCGGCGCCACGCGTCGAGTGTACGTCGTCAGGCACATTAACATTCCTCGGTTGGCTTTTTTTTACACGGGGAGTTTCGTTCCAGCAGAAATTGCTTTGAACCAGAGTGAGTCCCAGTATTTTTTTCCCCCAAAAACTGCTTCAACGTTTTTTAAAAGTACGAAGGACGAAGTGGGGATTTATCACACCGCCACTGATGAGGTTCCTGGTTTCCGCCTCAAGTGGCATAATTATGTCCGTGTTGAATCCATTGACAGATGCATTCTGCGGTTGGGAGGGTACCTTATCGTCGCTCGGGTTTTCCGACGACACGCCAGTCACCCGTTCATGTCCATACATTGAATAAGAGTGGGATGTATATTATACACGGTTCTGGCTCCTGAATTCGTACAGGTCCACCAGGCTGGAAATGCCGAGCCGTTTGACGTTTGACTCGTGGAATCTTCAAGTTGAAAAGGGAGAAAAAGAGGAAAAATGGTAGCCAATCCACCGCACGTGATCGCACCGGCTTCCACACAGGGCCGGGATCTTGCGCTCAAACTCCGTCCATGCGCCGTTGAACCGAAGCCTATCTGCTGTCGGCGCTCGCATCCCCTACCCTCGTTGGCTCCGGGTTAATCGTGGACTCCGAGGTGGAGTCTGGACCCACCTGGAGCTCCAAATGGGCTTGGAACTTCTCAATACGGCACTGCAACTTGATCGCGCCACTTGCAGGGATTTTCAAGGAAAAAAGGTCTGGGCGTGTGTGGCTTGCGACAGAAGTTTACCCTGCGGTGATCCCAGGAATACACAACCTTCGACTCCTAGCCAGGCTTCCAGCGTGG
This sequence comes from Mycena epipterygia, assembly GCA_029281465.1. Taxonomy (NCBI): domain Eukaryota; kingdom Fungi; phylum Basidiomycota; class Agaricomycetes; order Agaricales; family Mycenaceae; genus Mycena; species Mycena epipterygia. The sequence goes on along the minus strand of JARJCQ010000011.1, from coordinate 1,084,389 downwards.
TGCGGTGCCGGTGCACAGCGCCCGGTCAAATTGTGGCACCCAAAATGTCAGTGAAGCGAAATGGGACGGAAATAGCACATCACGAAGCTCAGCCCCACGCGGTGACTTCACTCTGCCGACCTCTTGAATAATTTCTCTCTCAAGACTGAGATCGCTTTTGTGGGCAGCCTCCCTGCCATACTCCCGGTTCAAGTTTCCACGCTGGGTACTCAAGGTCGCGTAATTAACCCTATCACGCTGTAATTTGCAAGAAATTTGCGGGCTTTTGTCGAGAATACAGCGTGATTCCATCTGCCAATACGTCTTTAACATTTGGGGATAGATGGACATCAGGCTTTTTACAGGAAAAGAACTCACTTAACGTAGGCCTTTGATATACTGCTTGACTTTGACATGGCACTCCACAGCTCTCCCTCATGTTTCCTGGTCCACGATGATTAACCCCAACGACCCACTCGTGCAGTTGAAAAGTATGCAACTCTTACCCTCTCATCTTCGCGCCTGACAATCGTTATGCAGTCACCTCTGCAACATGCAGTTTTTTTGCTCTAGGGACGACGATATACCGGTCAGCTCCGCTTCCCCCCTCTTACCCCGCTTCATTTTCATCTCCTTCGTTAGATTGTACAAGCGGCGAGGCAGATTTTGGGCGGATGACGCTTGGGCCCTGTTCGCATTCATGGCTCTCATAATTCAAGTGGTCGCTATATTTCTGCATGTAATAATTCCGACAGGCTTTGAGTGAACCTACTGACGAACAACTACAGATTCCTGTTCCAAACAATTTGTCCAAGACAGCACGGGTAGCAGGTGAATATCGTTCTCTCCAAAAATTTCGGTATTCATAACTGGAGAACTCCCAGCGTACTATTTGACGGCCTTTTCCTTTTATGTGGTCATCTGGTATACTCCACCATTATCTACATATGTCACCCCCCCGCTAAGACTCATCTGCAGGGGGTCCCGACTGAGCATCCTGTTCAGTATTGTCCGGATCGATCCATCAGAATACAGACGCAAAAAGCTGTTCTGGATCGCCGTAGCTTTCGTCGCAGCCACCCTTTTCTTGTTCGCACAACTGCTTTGGGTCTGCGAACCGGAACCCGTGTGGAAAGATGCTCCCAACCCCCAGTGCCAGTTGCCGCTGCAGGTTGCGATCTGCCAGCTCGTCAGTGCGTGCTTTGTTTTGCCCTCAGGAAATGCTTCTAATTTTATGTATCATTATAGCGGACGTCATCGCTGACACGATCCTGCTGCTCGCGCCGATACCGTTATTCAAGAATCTAGCAGACAAAGTGCTACGTCGCAAATTGACCCTCATTTTCTCGACTTGCGTTGTGACTACCATCGTATGTTCGGATGGTTCGTCCTAGAACGGCACTAACACTAAACAAGGTTTCGCTTGTCCATGCCGCATTTATCCTTCGAAATGGTGGCGTTAAGGTCGTCATTTCGGCGCTAGTTGAAGTGAGCTAAAATGCGTCGCTTAATACGTTCCGTATATGTACTCATGCGGGGTCAATATCCAGGACTGTCTCAGCCTCATCGTCGCGAACATCCCCGTTGTCGTCACCTCAGTAGTAAACATTGCCAGCGAAACCGACCAAGTCAGGACAGTCCAAACAACATCACTGCGGTTCAACACCATGCCCTGGTTTAGCGGAGCGCAATCGACCGGCCGAGGCGTGACGACCAGGGGGACTGGACCAATTACGACGATAGGCTTGCACACGATCGGTGAGGAAGACACCGAAGCGGGGGAAGGCTCGTATGCCAAAACCAGCAAACAAAAGAATTCCTCGGTTTCGTGGAATACTCGTCGGGATGTCGCGAGCGAGGGGACCGCGGTACACATCACAAAATCCACTGCGCAAAGTTCAGCAGATAGTTCCACTGTTGTCGGCGTCCGTTCACTCTCATCTGCATGATTGATACCCATTCACGATTTATTATGTATCACGCTATGTATTAGGGTAACTTATACCTCTCTTGGATGTACAGTAATGGAAGTTTGTCTTGGATCGCACAATTTCGAGTAAGCACCTGATTGACCATATAATGCCCTACGACTACATGATGTATGTACGTACATATATACGGTATGGTCGTGCAACCCAAACTGCGAATCCGATTTGAAGGAGCCGCTTGTCTCCCGGTAACAGATATCCCATCTAGGAGGCAGACGGGACATCCGAGAGTGAAGGATCCTCCGCCGTCGCAAACGATCTAGGCGGTCCAGCATCCGATTCCCCGAAAGACGAGTTATCCGTATCCAAAGACGCACTTGCGACATCCGGCGAGGGCACCGCAGGCCGCAAAGCTAAATTCACAGCGAATTCCGGACTCGAGGGATCGTGCAGCGGCACCAAAGACGCCTCGATGTTCCGGGGGTGGAAGTATCGCTCGTTCCACAGGTCGATGAATTCGCGCACGGTTTGCTCTGGATGGGCGGGCGCGTGTGCGTGTGAAGTGCTAGGACTAGGCTCCGGACCGTCGACGGGTGATCGCGGGGAGGAGGATGACGGGTCTTGGAACAGAGCGGAAGTAGTCTGCCCCTGCTCCTCCGTACTTGAATTGTCCGGAGCCAATGCTGCAGGGGAAGCCTCCGGCTCCACGTATCTCGAGAGCTGGACACTGCCGTAGGACGACTCGGACCGTGCTACTGACTTGCTCCGGGCGGCATTGATCACGAACTCACCGGACTCTGCCGACGTCGGAATCGGGTTGTTCGGTCGAGCTGGCGGCAGTAGCGTATACACAGGAAGGTCGGTGGTGCTACTGTCCGCAGCCTCCCGCCGCGTGAGTGAAAGTTGTCCGTTCCAGGCACTCGAGACATCCTATGAAATAATATCTCTTTCAGTGTGCAGCCGCCGCCGAGAAAAATTGCAAAGCGTACAAGCATAAACCGACTCCAATCATCGGAGTTGATCGCATGGGCCCATGTCGGATTCGTGTATGCTCTGGCGCGGGCCAGAACGTCGGATCCCAATTGCATGATCGTGAGAGGATCAACAGGCGCGAGCGCCGCTGCAGCGGGAGTCTCGAAAAACGCAGAAGGACGCGTTGTAGCCGGAATAGAAGGCTGGAGCCGGGTGAAACCGGCTGCCGCCATCCACGAAGACGGTACCTCCACCGGGGCGCCGGCTTGGCGGTAGGGGGTCGTGCTGCGGCGGATACTACTTCGAGGCGAAACCGGGCGGACTTTGAGATCGAAATTAGGCCCAGTGCCGGGCGGCGGGATCGGCGGGATCGGGTAGTAGGACGTAGCGGCCTCATTGGTCCATTGATTCACCATCCGCATCCACTCCCGGTCCAAAGGGTCGCCATATCGATGGAATGTCCTGACGATCAGGACAAAGTAGATCACACCCAGTGAGAAAACGACGGTGAGGCCGATGCGAGGGCCGAGGGCCGCACGCGGGGATACGATAAAGTCGGTGGCATCTTGCGAGGACCCAGAAAGCCATACGAAAGACATGATGGTAACAAAAAACAGAATAATCGACCTGGAACGACCGTCAGCACAACGAAGCGACGAGATGCGGAGGTTTTGTACCAAGATAACCAAATGGCTGGCTGGCGACGGCGGAGGGTTCAGGTTCTGTGGGACAATCGGATAGGGGATTGCCTGCTCACCATGGCCAGCAGTACCCAGACATTCCACCATATACTTGTTGATCCCTTCTGGGCCTCCTATGCGAGAATTAGCTCGAAATCCACAGGCGCGCTAATAATGACGTACGGTGGCAAAGGAGCTCGCCTTGTGCATCTTACGCATTGTACCGAAACGGATGATGTACATACAGCCGTACAGGAGGCTCATGAGCGAGCATATGAGAGAGAACAGCGCCGACGTGCGCGTTATCGGGTGGCCCGCCGCGTCAATCTGGAGCATCGTGAGAATGGCTCTGTGCAAGCGTGAGGATGGGGGTACGACTTGCAACGAGCAAATGATACGTACGACATCAGCAGTACAGATATGATATTCAGAGTTTTCCACTCGCGCATTAACGAGTCGATGAAGTTCTCCCAAGTTGACCGGAAAACCAGCAAACTGCGAGGCAGTGGTGCCGTCTGGTCTGGCGGCTGTATGCTGAGGAATTGGGCTGGCCACGCGGGGTTTTCCGCAGGATTCCACTGCTCGGCCCTTGCGCGCGCCATTCGTTTGATGTCGGGCAAGCTGAGCCGCGCGTCTTCGAATATGCGACTGACACGAGTGAAGTAGAGCGAGGGGATGCGCAGGAGGAAATGCAGATAAAGCTGCCGTGGGATCGTTTCGAAAAGGAAAAAGAAGGCAATCAACATGGCGGTCTGGAAGGTCGTGTAGAGACTACTGGTGCTACTGCTCGATGTTGCAGGGAGTGGCAAGCCGCTCGCCAACGAGTACTGTGCACTATCCACCATATGCGGCGCGGATGATGTCGACCAGGGAACTATATGCGGACGAGGAAAGGCATCGGGGACCTCGATGTGCGGGTGATAGATCCTAGGAAGAGGGCGGCTGGGTGTCTTGTAAGTGTGATTAGAGTCAGATGCATACACCTGGGAAGACCGGCGGGACGATCTAGAACGTCGCCGAGGAGAGTACCAGCTTCGAGGACGTGAACGAGAGTGTGATCGACGACTTGGTGGTGCGATCACTGGTGCTGGATGTACAATCACTGGGGACCGTGAACGACTGCGAGACCTGCGAACGACGCGAGGGGAACGACTGCGAGATCTCCAAACGATGTGGGGAGGGGAACGGCTACGAGACCTGCGAATGATGCGAGGGGAGCGGCTACGCGACCTGCAACTGCGAGATCTCCCAATGATGTGGGGAGGAGAACGGCTACGAGACCTGCGAACGCTGCGAGGGGAGCGGCTACGCGCCCTGCGAACAATGACGGGAGAACGGCTACGAGACCTGCGAACAATGACAGGAGGGGAGCGGCTACGCGACCTGCGAACAATGACAGGAGGGGAGCGGCTACGCGACCTGCGAACAATGACGGGAGGGGAGCGGCTACGAGACCTGCGAACGATGCGAGGGGAACGGCTACGCGACCTGCGAACAATGTCGGGAGAACGGCTACGAGACCTGCGAACAATGACGGGAGGGGAGCGGCTACGAGACCTGCGAACGATGCGAGGGGAACGGCTACGCGACCTGCGAACAATGTCGGGAGAACGGCTACGAGACCTGCGAACAATGACGGGAGGGGAGCGGCTACGAGACCTGCGAACGATGCGAGGGGAACGGCTGCGCGACCTGCTAACGATGCGGGGAGGGGAGCGGCTACGCGACCTAGACGGACGCGCGACCGCGACGACACGCGTAGGGGAACGACGATACATTCTGGAAGGGCGCGCAGCCTGGACGAAAGGGGGCGAACGTCCCCGGAAGCTGTCCCACGAGGGTGAGCGGGACCGCCGACGTTCATGCGAGCGGGAACGGCTGTGGTGCCGGCGCGATGGGAGATCCGGAGACGGGGCTGGCTGGGAAGTGTTGTATCGATTGGGTGCGGGCCTATACCATTGTATTCCTGGCGGTGAACGAGAACTTCGTCTGCCTTGGTGAATGATTGGAGTGAACAGATTCGCTGGAGGTAACGCTGGGCTTGTAGGGGAAGGCGCCGCGTATTCTCGACCAGCAACAGGGGTATTGGGTCTGGGAATATACCACTCTGCCCTTGGCGGTGAACGAGAACTTCGTCTGCGTCGGGGTGACCGCGAGTCCCGTACGATTGGAGGCATCATTGGAGGGCTTGGTCGGTAGTACGCTGGGCCTGCAGGGAAAGGCGGTAGTATCGGAACACCTTGGAAAAGTGGTGGCCCTTCCTCAGGCACATATCCTGCGGGTGTCTGGCGCCAACCCGGAAGAGGGTAGGGCGCGAACTGACCAGCTGGTGCCGAAGGGATGATAACAGGCTGCGCGTACCCCGCGGGAGGTGCGCCATTCATAGGAAGAGATGTGCCTGGAGCGACGGTAATCGGGTCGCTGGTCGCGTCCAAGCCAGGGTACTGTTGTTGAGCCGGACGCGCCGGCCGCCGCCACCGACGTGGAGGTGCATCGTAGGGATTGACAGGCACAAAAAGTGGCTCGGGTTCGTGCGTGTAAGGCTGGTACGGATTGGGGGCCGTGGCCGCAGGCTTGGGCAGCATGTATTGCTGGTATGGATTGGGGTAAGGATTGGGCACTGCGCCCGGAAACTGGGGTGATGCATAGCTTTCAAATACGGGCACTGGTCCTCCTGCCGGCTCGTAGGCGTGGTTCCGACTACCTGGCTCTCGGTTGACATTCTCCTGCGCGGGGCCCTGCCTGGGATTTACACTGGCAGCCTGGGCCGTATTTTGTGCTGGCAGAGTCTCGTTTGGTCCTCGCGAATGCGCAGATGTCCTGCTTGAATCCATGCTCGGTTTTGAATGGTTTCAGCGCGGCGGCGTAAAGGGAGGGGGGAGGCAAAAAGTTTGTAAAAAACGAACTAAGATCTGCCAAGCGGGCGCCAATCAGATCTTTGCAAAAGGGATCCGTCCAAGATCTGCCATCGCGCGACAGAAGGTGCTGGCCGTCGATGTAAAGGTTCTGGCATAGAGCTTGGGTTCAAATGAAGAGAGATACTCGATCGTGTGCTGCCAGCGTAACAACTGCGTAACAGTGACAGTGTCGTGCTGGTCAGTGCGCGGTCACGTACCCAGCGGGCGATCTCTGGATCAGCCAGTACTTCCCACGGGGGTCGGCGGTACACCTGGTTTCTTGCCGGACTCTTCGATTATCTTCAGCCTCTCCCCGCCATTAGAACAGCCAAAGGAAGAACAAATGCACTGTGCCCAAGACACCCGCAGAACTTCTTCCGCATGGGGCTGCAGTTACGATCGAATCACTTGAACAATGGCTTGAAAATTTTCGAGATCCAGCTCCTTCCTCCCTTGCCCTGCTTTCCCAACTCCTCCGGCTTTGCTGCGGCTTATCGTTCCGAGCTTAATTGCTGCTCCTAAACTGTCGGCTCTCGTTGCTACTACCATGCGCGAAGCGTGTGAAGAGGCCAAAAACCGGATGGAAGCGCCGTGGTTCTCATCGCAGACGATCGAGAATGTAGCCAATGCGTTTCTTCAGCGCACTTCATGCGTTGAACTGTTCCTCAGATTATTCTCCTCACGACGGAGTGGCCGCGGTACACTTACCAACTCCGAGGTGTTCCAGTTCTTGGGCAAAAACGACAAACCTTTATTTGACAGCGCCAACATGATTTTGCAGATTTACACTCGGTCTTGTCTCTTCCCACCTGAGGGTGAGCAAAACCGAAGGCGAGAAGTTGGCATTGAAATTCTTCAAGAGCTTACTGCCCAGATGATTTTACATCTCAACCAGAAGTACGGCGTTTCCAGGGATGCACTAGATCCGGGAGCACGGAAGCTGTCCGATTCGTGGGAGCAGCGAAGTTTGGACCCCCGTCAACAAATACGCGCCGCGTTTATAGAAATGCGGGTGGAGGCGCGCTGTGCCACGATTGGATGCACAGAATCTCTTCAGACCTCATCCACGTTGAAGTGTTCGGGCTGCCAATTCTTGTGTTGGTGCTCGAAAGAACATCAAAAACGCACCTGGACCGATTCCAGATGCACGCATCGCGATGTTTGCCGGACGATGGGCCAACTTTTCAAAGCAACAGGGGAAAACTTGGACGATGCCGCCGCATTTGGTCGCAGCGTAGCGAAAATGCCTGCTGCCGATGTGATCGGCCTGGCCGGTTGGCTTGACCGATTTCGTGCACTGCGCGGCCACATTGCTTACGATCCCTCATGCGTATTCCTAATTCTCGGGAGCCATTTGCAATGCACTGTGTGCTCTGCTATCGACTGTCCCAGCGTGGGTTCAACACGACGTAACGAGGTTCAACAAGTGCAGTGGGTGTGGGGTATTCCAATTCTGCGATGCTGAGTGTCAGGTACGTTACACCACACTCTTTTAGAACAGAATTCTGAGAGGGAGCTAGTTGAAAGGATGGAAAGATCCAAGGGCTGCTCATAAAGAGGTATGTCGCCGTCGATTCTTATTCCTAATTTAAATGCCATCCACAGATCTGCAAAGTAATCAAACGCGTAGTCGAAGCAGGCGGACAAGACCTCACTGATTTCCTAAAGATATCGCAGAGAACAACCGACGGCCGCGTTTCCCGTGCCGATATTGACCTCGTCGTTGCTTGGTTCACGAAATTCAACCAGCACTTCGTGAATATGTGATTCTTCTGCGGCACAGAATTATCGATAAATAGCCGAAACATGCAGTTGTTTGTGTATCTCCCGAATGTTGTATGATCCCAGCTCCTTCCTCGACTTCCATAGCAGTAGCTGAATATTCTGGTCGACTTTGCGTCAACTCGCGTGCGTAGTGTAGATTACGCATGTAATCTAATCTACCGAACAGGCACGTCTGGGTTCACCTTTCACTGCCTGGCCGTCCACTCAGCTCAGCTCGCAGGCTCTCCGATCTGAGCTCGCACCCGATACAAATACCGGATCGCCGACGCAAGCCAGATTGGCAAGGCGAGTCTACAACGGCTCTTAATTTATTTAAATTACCACTTTCACTCCATGTTCATTAAGTGTCTTTTGTCGCGACCCGGAGGACATGTTTGTTGAGATTCTGATGCCAGACTAAGTATTATGATTTGAATATGAGCTACAACAGGTTGAATATAACGTGATTTCAGTGTCTGCCCTTCCAACCCCATCTCCCTTCCGCGCGGTATTTTCTACCGCTATACAGCACTCGTATTGGACGAGACCCCACTAAAGGGGACATTTGAAGCGGCATACTGGCCCCAGGCGTTTTTCGATGCATCGCCGGCCTCTCACACAGGAACGCTCGGGAATTGTCCCGGGGCAATGGCAAGTGGGAAAAGGCTAAAGCATTATAGCGGATGCAGCTGCAGACAATGGGAGCTGCTTACCCCGATGGCTTCCACCGTCGTGGTTGCACTGGCAGCGTCTTGGCCAAGAACGGCAGAGGTGAGAGCCAAGACGACACAGAGGACGGCAGTCGTGTAAGCGGTAAATCGCATATTGTGGTAGAGCGATGTCTTTTAACAGTGGAACTTCGAAGAAGTGCTAGGGACCTCGTAGGATTTTAATCTCATTTATACCGGCTTGGATCCTATTTGGGGCTAGATGAAGGAGTTTCAACCTCGGCCCGTGATCGTAGTTCAAAAATTGTCCCGCGCCAACAGCGGGAAGGATTTGAGCTGCTTCAGGATTACGACGGCGCAGGGTCGATCAGGTACCTGAGTGTTCACTCTTGGAAAAGTACGAGTCGGAACATGCATACAATTGCGGGAACTAAATTTACGAAAAATTAACCGCATATAATTGAATTTGGATGGCTATCAGTCAGTCTTTTAAACAAGTTTGAAAGGAATGTAGGCGCATTTGACGCGGCTCCATTTAAGCGGTAGACATCAAATAAATACCGGTTTGATTTGTATCTAGCGGTACTCGGAGTAACGATGAGCATTCTAGTGAGTGCCGTCCTAAGCCGTGAATTGTCTCGTTTCAAGGTACTGTGATTTTAGATCCGCGAATAAATTAATTCAGCAGTTGCCCGGGGACAGCGATTTTCCTTTCATAAATACCGCTAAGCAAGTTGAAGAACATTTGATCCGGAGGTGTTTTTGGCTGGTGGTTCCTGGAAGTACGGTAGAGACAAGTGTGCAGCGCAGGCAGCCATAACCTTATTTTTCCCGTGCCAATAAGGTCGGTGACTAGAATTTCGGATACTATTTTGTTTAATGTGGTGAGGATCGGGTATTCGTAGGCGCCAGGCGGCGGCTGGGACATACATAGACGGAGCCTGGGTCGACTGTACGGACACTTTGCGGTTGGTTCGCACGTGGCAGAAGGCCATGGATTTATTTATAGTCCGAGTCTAACTGTCCATCGAAACCAAATTCCAGTGATTGCTGCGGAGTGCATTCGTAAAGGGTACATTTCTACTGGACTTGAATGCGAAAGCCAGCCTGCATCGGGATTAACATTTAAACCATTGGTATACTACCACCCATGAAGCATCTAGTTTTCAAATACTGAGAACCCAGTCAATATAATTAGCTAAAACATATTGTACACCCAGCGGACCAGGCCACGATTCCAGCTGCCCATTCATCGGCGCCCGACTCCAACAGATCCCAAATTTCCATAGCTTTTTCCGTGATTTTACACAACATCGCTGCGCCTATCGGGACAAGCGATGTCTATAATGCATGCTATGCGTTTCTCGAAGCATTGGCCCCGAACACATGAACGCTCGATCCCGGGACGGCAAGGCGGGCAATGCGGCGGCGGCGGAGGCTGCAGATCACAGGTAAGGTGGGCATAGAAAGTTAGAAACATTAAGGTCCAAGTACCTTGATGATTATACTCGGCAATGGCGCTCTGGCTGCGATATCCGAGTCTCCCGGGCCAAGAACGGCCGAAGAGGAAGTGCCAACGACAAAAAGCGCAGCAGCCACAACGTTCAAACAAGGGGTAAATCGCATGGTGGAACGAACAAAGGTGCAATCTGGAAGTGATTCCTAGAGAGTAGGTATACTCCGAGTCCTCTTTATAATGTCTGATATGTCCCCGTTTAAGGATAGATGAAGGCGCGTAGGCTCGCGACCGGTAATTCAACCACATTGACACGTGACATATCATGTTCAAAATTATCGCGGACATTGGATTGGCAGCTGTCATCTGAACGGGTTGAGGTACATAGAGATTTCTAATGATTTCCAGGGAGGCGGGGCGCGGGGCATATATATATACGAGCTCGAGCATCAAACCAAAAAAAACATTTTCCTTCTGTGTGGATGTTGAGTCTTGACCTTCTTCAGTCTGACGAATATTCTGGCGACAAGCTCATTTAAAAAATCTGTGGTACCCATCAGGGGGACTCAATCGCTGTTAGCGGCTTGTTGCAGTAACCGACTACTCACAAAGTACATATAGCGACAACGCCGTCGTGAAGCTGGATTAACACTAATTAGCACCCATGTAAACCAGAACCGTTACCCGTCGGGGGTCACTTCGATCATCAACAATATTAATATTAATCCAGCGAGATATGCATACACAGACGAGAAAATCCAAATACACAATACAATAAGATACAATTACAAGATATGGCAATTACACAAAGTCCTAGTCATCGAGCGGGCACACTATGTCGGTTTCCGCAACGCAGATGCGGCGCTGGATGCACTCTCGCCCCCGCACGGTGTGCACGGCGGGCGCGGGGGTGGTGGCGGAGGCGGAGGCGGCTTCGGTTTGTGTTTGGGCTCTTTGTGCTGTTTGTGCTACATATTATGGTGACAGTCAATATCCTGCAGCGGCCCCGAGCACGAATATGAAGTATGTACGTACCTTGTGGTTATCTGCAGACTGTGCGTCTCGGGCCTCGATTCCCTCCTGGCCAAGAACGGCTGAAGAGAGGGAGAACAGGAGACATAGTGCAGCGATGGCGGATAGTGTGAAGCGCATGCTGGAATGGATTCTGAGTGAGAAGTGTGTGTGTGAGGGCGGATTTTCTGAGGTATACGTATACAAGATTCCTGGTTTTATAGATGATTTGACCTTCATTAGAGCCTAGATGAATAAATTTGCGCCCGCAAATTGAACATGGACACGTGATGTGAGTTCAAAACTGTTGAAGACACTGGCAGCTGTCCGGGACCGTTGCACTCTGGAGTAGAAACACTGAGGGACCAGAGCATATGGCACGACGCACTCTCCCGGCCCTCGAGAACGACACAACGTTGGCTTGGTAGGACCAGTGTGAACAAGATTGATTTGAAAATCAACCGAGTTGAGTTTTCCGCCAGTCGCTGACGTTGGAGTTTCTAGCGAAGATCTACCGTTGTATTCCATAAAGACAGTAATTGATTTTAGATTGAGTCCTTGATAACTTGTCCAGTTACGCGTGTTAGAGTCAGTTCAATTAAGTTAAGTGCATCCGGGCTGTAATTGTGTGGTAGACATCCGTCGACCTTTAAAGCATGACAGTAATATCCGCCCGTTTGTTCATATTGCAATGAGTTATAATAGACTTTACAGCTGTCAAACCATCTTCTCATTTCGCGTGGTTGTTTCATGGATTCCTAGAGGCCTACGGAAGGGTGTCGAATTTCATCAATGTCTAAGCGCGGATTCTATCGCTCACGAGGAAGGAGCACGTACAGCCATTTGGGTCGAGGTGCACTAATCACTCACTCCTAGTGCCGCCAAACGTGCCCCACGCACCCCTGAAAAATTCCATCATAATCGCTACCGTCGCCTCATCATCCACCGGCACCAACTGCGTCGCAAAAACCATCCCCACGCCGCGCTTACGATGAATCGCCCACACGACGTTGGGCATCCCGCTCCAGCTGACCGTCCCCGACGGCACCCGCGAGACGGGCAGCTCACGCGCGCCCTCCGGATCCACGATCAGTGCGCCTCCGAGGCACCAGTTCACCGGCGGGAGCGCCTCGGTGCCAACGGACGCGGGGATCCCCACCGTCACCGCGCCGTATTTCTCCGTCTCGGCCCTCAGGTCCGCGAGCAGCTTGCTCCCGTCGGCGAACTGCGCCTTGAAGAGGAGGTCGACGTTTGCCGGCACGATGAGGATCTTGGACGTCGGCGCGAGCAGGTCGGCGAGCAGTGCGCCGAGGTCGCGCACGCTGCACGAGAAGTCGGGGTTCTCATCGACAACAGGGACCAACTCCGCAGCAGCATCATCGGATCGGCATACCATCTGCAGCAGTCGTTCGCTGTGGGGATTGGTGCGCGGCGGAACGGTGGACGCAGTCATGTCCAGCCGGTCGTAAATGTTCTTCTGAACGTATTCGGAGAGGGATTTCCCGGAGACGCGTGCGACGAGCCGGCCGGTCCAGTTGATGCTTATGCCATAGGCATAACCTGCGCCAGGATCGAAGAGCAAGGGGACCGAGTCGAAGGAGTTCCCTTCTTTCGGCTCCTCGACGCTGGCACGCCATTGCTTCACCAGCGGCTCGTCGCCGGCGGCAAGTCCGCTCGTATGCGCCAGCAGATGGCGCAGCGTGATATTCTGCGTCGGTGGGCGGAGCACGAACCCGCCCTCCGGCGCCGCCTCGATAACCTGCAGCTTGTCGAATCGGAGCTCCGGCAGCCACGCGTCGACCGGCTTGTCCAGCCACGCCTCCACCTCGTCCACCCCCAGCCTGAGTGTCCCGCGTTTTTCCGACTGGTCCAGTTCCAGCGGCCTGAGCAGCCCGCTTTCCACGCACTGCAGCGCAGCGATGTGCGTTATGAGCTTGCCCGCGGAGCCGAGCTTTACGACGCTGTCGGGGTCCAGCGGCGGCGCGGAGGGCGCAAGGGACTGGTGCCCGTTGGCGTGGTGGTATAGGGGTTTGCCTGGTTCAATGGTTGGTTAGTGGCATGTGGGGAAGCAGGGGATGCCGGCCTGTTGCGTCTACGACGAGGCCGATTGCGCCTAGCAGTTGGCGCTTCGCGGGGCTGACTGCAGTGGCGAGCGCGCTTTCGAAGGAGTTCATCGTGCCGTTGAAGTGCTACTAGTACGTAGCGCAGCTGAGGAAATTGTTGTGAATAGAAACTAAATCAAGTCAGACTCCTGAGAGTTGATAAGTCAACGTCTCTATTCATACCTGAATCAAGTCAGACTACAAAGACGTGAGTACTAGATAAATACGAGAGTAAGTAGAAGCAAAGCTCACCTCAGAGTTGATAAGTCAACGTCTGAGGTGTGTACAAAGTCCGGTACGTATATATACTACTAGACAAACTAAAGGAGATAACGGTAACATTGTATTTACAGCTACGCATACCAGAGTGGTCGAACAATGAAAGATAATGATCAGAAGTCCACAGGAGAAGCTGTTGTACAGTAATAAATTCGCGTGAGACTGTTATAACTTACACGGTCCGATTGCTGTCTTGCAGCTTTCAACAGAAACGCTCTGGGTGACTGGGTTGACCTGATGAGAGGACCAGAATCAACCGCTTTTAGCTTTGTGACGATTTCAAGCTTGAAGGACTTCCCGCTGGAATCAAAACCTCAACCCGCGGAGGCGCCCAGCACGGCGTCAATCTATTCAAAGCTGCTCAGGCTGTCAGACCCGTAACATTACACAGCCTCTATGTGAATGGCAAGGTAGTGATCTCTTCGTGTAAGACGCGGGTGATGAGAGGGCGGGAAACGGTGCTTCGCACGGAAATGAGAGAGAGAGAGGTGTGTGTGGTGGGGATCGGCTGTGGGGCTTCACGACGCAGCGGGCAAAGGCTGCGGGGAAGTCCGGGTCGGAGGGAGACGGGACGCGGGCACGGCCGAACCCGTACGCAAAGGCCACCGAGGGTCTGTGAGGAACGAGACCCAAAGCGACCCGAGCGCAAGCGAGAAAAACCAGGGACGGGAGGGTGGCAAAAACAGAGAGGATGCGTGCGAGGAAAAACTTTTCAGAGGCTTGAGAACTTCAGTGTCGACGGTGCAAGGCGAAGTCTGTGACAGGTGGCAGTGTAGATTAGATTCATAATCTAATCTACACAAGGAGGGAAGGCGCGTCTCATATCATCTATCACTACCTTGCCTTCCACTCAGCCCGGCTCGCAAGCTCGCAATTGACAGAAACACAAAGGCGGTTTTGGAAGACTATAGCATAGCACCCCGGCTGCTTCTTCCCAGCCATGTCGTTCTCACATAGTTCTGGAATTCATATCTCTGGAGGCATATTCTACGCCGCTGGCAGAGATATGAACGTCCAAAATAATCAACAGTTGGCGATCTGGCAGTCAACCGCGATGTTAAGCGAGCTGGGCTCACCGACACCCTTTTTCACGGCTCGGCTCAGAGCGAGTCACTGATACATCTATCCCTTCGTCATCGGGTCCACACCGGAATCATAGAGATGTGGCTGGGAGTGAAAGGTTCTTGCCCTACAGTCTGTGTCTGTCCATTTTATATTTGTCCCCTCACTCACTGGCACCGCAGATACCGCCACGAGATGACCACCTTCCTCTCGAATATTGGTTCGACCTGATACCTCCCGCGCTGCCTCGAGGAGATCCGATGCGACATCCCCGCCCGTGCCAGGTCCCAGTGGCTATTCCCGGCATGTTTCGTGGCGAGGTCTTCCTGCTCCCGGTGATGTAGGGTTACCTTCCCGCTAGCCACACAGTAGCTGAATTTGATACACAGTATGCACCGCACCATTAACCATCTACGACAATCAGCGGGGGACTATTTGTTAGTGGGAATGTAAACAACATTCAAACAAATGGTACGTGTTCTATATACCTGCAAAAAATCCGTCTGAGCATTTTTTTGCAAGGGATCGATATACTGCGTCGCCATGTTTTTCTGTCCGCGCTCCATAACTCAGGGGAGAGCTTTATCGAGCCCGCTTGTCATCCCGGAACACGAAGTGCAATATTGAAGCAGTTACGTGATTGGTCGCTCGATACTTCCGCAACTGGTCTACTTTGGTTCTACGGAACTGCAGGGGCCGGAAAATCGGCAATCGCCCAGGCATTTGCCGGGATATGCCAGCAAGAAGACCGACTTGGTGGCTCATTTTTCTTCAAACGCGGACACGAGCAGCGCGGCACATGCGACGGCCTATTCGCGACACTCGCATTCCAACTGACGCGATTCTCTTCCGATCTCGATGCCGCCATACGACAGGTCGTCGAAGCCGATACCCTCATGGTCGGACGAGCGCTGTCGGTACAGCTGCGCGAGCTCTTTGTCTCGGTCTTTAAAAAGATTCCTCCACCCCATCCACTTCCAGTCATTGTGATTGATGGTTTGGACGAATGCAGAGATTGCCGCATCCAGACCCACCTGCTGCAACTTTTGGTTGGAGTCATTCGAGAACACCAGCTCCCGGCTCGCATTCTTATTCTCAGTCGTCCGGAGCCACACATTTGGGATTTTCTCGGGGATCAACTCGATGTATGCGGGCAGCTAGAGCTCCGGGCAGAAAACTCATACAACGACATCAGAACCTACTTTTGCGCCGAGTTTGCACGGATTCGCCACGAGTTTTCCCGGATTCCTCGCGACCATTCGCCATCACAGTCAAGGACAGTGCTCGAGGACTCGTGGCCCTCGCAGGACGAACTTCGCCATTTGGTTCACAAATCATCCGGGGTCTTTATCTATGCATCCACCATAGTCCGTTTTGTCGACGATAAATGCTCTCATCCTCACGCTCGCCTGAAAAGGGTCCTATAACTTGACCGGGAAAGCACAGCTCCTCTCGACGACTTATATACCGAGATTCTCTCTTCTGTTTCGAATTCGAACCACCCAACGCTTCTCCGAGTCCTACACGCCACATTCCGCTTCGAGCTTGATCTAGGTCCACACGAAATCGACCTGCTCCTCGACCTGCCTCCGGGAACAGCCCGAATTTCCTTGCACGGCTTGCAGTCAATCATAAAAATACCACCTGCCTTGACGCGCGTTTCAAGTCCACAAGGTGTAATGGTTCTGCACAAATCACTGCGCGATTATTTCTTGGATCCAGACAGGTCACGGTCATGGTGTCTCTCGACTCATGTGCTTGACTCGGTGTTCGCTCACCATGCGGTCCGTTGTTTGGTCTCTCCCTTAAAGGAGGGCACTTTCCCACAATTAAACTATTTTTATCAGTAAGTGTTTCCGAACCCGACTCACAACCAATTTAACATTCGTCAGCTCAGTTTTGCGGTGTGTGTTGTCCGATCTCAGTGAACTTCTTTCTCCGGCCCAGATCTTGGATTTCCTTCTAAATGAACATGTGCAACCTTTGTGGTTCGGGTCTGTATATTATTTTTCCGAGCGCCCCTCCGAATTGGTGGGGAAATGCCTCCAGGTAATGATGGTGTAGTACCGCATGAGGATTCTGAAAGCTCATCCCCACCAGAGCTTTCCTTCAATACCTGCAGATCTGAGCAAAATATCCACAGATAGCGACTTCATCTCGCGAGTTTTATCGAATTTGACGCCACGCCAGAGGTCATCTCACTCAACCTGTCGATTCGACTCCATCTACATGGATGTCTTCTCCGACAATCC
This sequence comes from Mycena epipterygia, assembly GCA_029281465.1. Taxonomy (NCBI): domain Eukaryota; kingdom Fungi; phylum Basidiomycota; class Agaricomycetes; order Agaricales; family Mycenaceae; genus Mycena; species Mycena epipterygia. The sequence continues at coordinate 1,067,339 of JARJCQ010000011.1, read as the reverse complement.
CCTCCTCCTTGACATTCTCCGCATTCAGTTCATTGACGGACCAGACTCTCTGCCTTCTAACCTCGAGTTTCTTGGCTGTACCGCCACGGTTTTCCGACCATTTTGCATCTTCAATGGACTCATCACTAATGATTTTTTCCCCGAGGGAGACTCACCTTTCAATTTCCTGTCCGATCCCCAGAGGGCTGGGAATTTATATGAGGATCCGCACCGCACCACCGATAAGGCGACTATCCGTTGGATTCGTCTGATGAAAGAATTCCTTTCGGGGGATGACTTTTACCCGTATAATCTACCCAGGTGCTTTTTTACAATCTTATTCCGGTTCAAATTCTTACACAGTGCGGAGCCCGTTGACATATCTAGGGAAATGTGGGCCAAGCCGAACGTTACTTCACGAGATCGAGACATTTCATATGGCGGCCCTCTTTCCTCTGTTTGCGGCGAATCTCGATGGGACAGATTCGTGGGACAGGATGTTTCTTGAAGCGCAATATTTCGATGGTGTTATTGACTGGCTGCGTGTGAGGAGCTTTTATTTTCATGCGAGTGCGAGTGAGACATTGACCCCCTCCCCCTCGCTCCTAGCTATTCCCCCAGCCGCCGATTGAGGCTATAAAATTCTGGGAAAGACAAAGATCTGATGCGTGTCGATTTTGGGATTTGGTAGACGGCAGGAACTCACTGTAGAACTTAAACAAGTCGCACAGCAAAGCTTGTCTGTATTTTACCTACTCTACTGGTTTTGACTTTTCGAAATGAAGATGTTGAGCACGCGAAGTGAGCGGAGGGTGAAGTCGCAGCTGTCACGATATCAAAAGCTCTGAAGAGGGTCGGCGACGGGTAAAGGTAAAAAGACAGTAGCAAAGTAATCGCGGAACGTCATGGAACCTGAGGCTGATATGCTACCTTTGAATGTTTTAAAAGTCCAGAGATGAGGAGCAGGAAAGCACGTCGCATGTTTCAGCTGTTCTAGAAATTGCTGTTGAGCTCAGTCAGCGCGTATGTCATACATCCAACCAAACCGCGGCGCCATCTTGAAATCTTCCATATCCAGGTATTGGTGCTTGAATCGACAGGAAATCCCAGCCTAAGGTCCGATGGTCAAGACAACAGTGGAGGGTGTACGGTCCATCGTGGATGCTTAAGAGATGGCGGCGGATCAAAATTGTATATTTTAATTTTCTAACAGCTCGAGATTGCAACCATTTAGTGGGGGGAAAGTCCGCTGCCGATACACTTAATTACATTTCATTGCCATCACAAGGCGAAAAAAGTCCGAGATAGGGAATGAACAGTCACGTGCAGACAGTTGAAAACAATAATTTAACTCATACTGAGAGTGTACTGCAATCGAATTCGTGAATTGTCTGGTACTTAGAATAAGCCTTCGCTCTCTTAAAGTACTCCACACCACCAAATCCTCGTTTTAATCAAATGTAATGCTACAGAGACCGTAGGATCTGAGGAGATACTACAAAGTAGTAATCTTCACAGATCCGATGAGATGCTTTATCAGGTCCAACTCACAATAGCCCGGAGAGTGCGGGCCATGCGTTTCAATGGCTGGTTTGAATTTCCCAATCGAAGCCAGAGAGTCACCGCTTACGCTTCTTGATTTTCACCCTCTCCGAAACCGAACATGCTTGGGTTTTCAATAAGCTCAGGAATGTTACCGGACGCTGCTTATGGGTTGCATCCCGCGTCGATGCCCCAAGTTGAGCATTGATTACCAAGTAGCAACAGACAACAAAATGAGAGCCTTTTAGCGCCTGGAATTAATAGTGGGTTGAAATGTACGGTGGAGCGGCTACTGCGCCGTAAGATCGCGGACACTGTGCCAAAATCTGCTGGTAGCATGAACCACTATTTATTTAATCAGCAGATTCACATAAAGGACTCACTCGCATCGACTCAGCAGGGCGTCCGACGGCGGAGCCGCCGCGATCCAGGGGGCGCCGACCTCTGTTCTATTGAAGACCATCTCCGAGTCTGCGGCCAACGACCATTTTCGCCACACAGGCGTGATGATCGGGCGCAATTTGATGTTGGGGTCGAGGTTCACCGCGAAGGAGAGGAAGCCTTGCGTGAACGCGTTGATGAAGGCGGTGTTGTTGAATCGCGCGGGTGTCGGGATTTCAGTGAAAGAAGGGAAGTAATAGACTACGTCATCGGCGTGTGTTGCTGGGGGGATCGCGAATTCGCCCTATGTGGCCGAGTTAGCAATTTTGAACAAGAGTTGAGACTGTCAACCTTGTACGAATCTCTTTTGAAAGCCTTGAGCAGGCGATATGTAGGGCATATAAAAATCGCTGCGGTGCAAGTTGATTTTTGATGGAATATGTGGAAGGAAGGACTGACATTCTCCCATGATTGCGTTCACCTGGTCGAGTGGAGACCCCAGCGATTGATAAACAGATGCGACGGACGCACTCTCCTTTGCCCCAAACAGAGGGAAGAGCTCCCGGACATACTGCGCAACCTCGTACTCCACGCTCTGGTTCACAAATATGTTTCCTTCGTGGGAGTTTGTTACAGAGAGCAGAATGTCCTGTACAATGTTGGTAAAAAATGCGATGTTGAGAAAATGGTGGAATCTCACCCCGTTCAGTTCGCCTTGCGCAAGGCCATCCGTCGGACTCTGCGTTATGAACGACCCATCAACGACGGGGACGAATGTGAACGTGCCCGTGAAACCGGCGATGATTAGGTCAAGGTTGATTTCTTGTAACAGTGCGGCATCGACTGTGCGCAGACAATCAAGGACATTTGTGTTGTTGCATCTGGGATAATAAGCAACGGGATTATGGGCAGAAGGAGAGGAGGTACCCGGCTTGGGTTGCCACGCTGTTGAACAAAGTCTAAAACATATATCAGTCAAAGCACATCAAGGAATCGACGGAATTACCTGAGGAATTCTGTCGTTGTATTGATACTGCGACGGCAGGAAGGTTGAACTAGTAATCGCGGCCCTGAAGAGTTTGGGCTTTGTTTTTCCGTTCTGTGCGACTATGTGTTGGATGACAGATCCAGCGCCTATCGGAAATGATGTTTAACACTGGGATTCATAAAGGAAGCATTACATTACCTGCACTTTCTCCCCAAATGGCGACTTTATCAGGATCGCCGCTCCAGGCGCTCTCAGTTGAATTCATAGACTGGTGCTATACTACACTCACCCAAATTTAGCAATCTACGAAATGTTCGTAGGTTATAATTCCACGTAAGAGCAGCACACATTTTTATTAACCCAGCGCAAGGCAAAATTTTGATCAACTGTTCGCCACATCAGCGAGAATTGTTGGATAAAGTTATGTGGTGCATACGCAAACCAGCATCGAGGGCACCTCCCTCCTTCACCTCCTGGCCCGCAAGAAATCCTTAGGGAGAATAAGTAAGACTCGTGCTGCTGATGAGAGTATTTACCAAATAGTCCAAGCCTGTATTGAATTATAACGACCACGACCTCTCCGTTCGATTCCTGGACAAGCTCTGCACCGTTGTAGGCGCTGGCAGAACCGAGAACATATCTGCAGGTACCACACATGTGTCAATGAACATCGCAACCTATGAGTAAATATAATCACCCTCCACCATGAATCCAAACGATCGTTGGTAGGAGCTTGGTGGAATTTAGAGCGGGTGAATAGACGCTAAGGGTGCCATTTTATGAATCTCCATGCGGAAAAATGAAATAAATTGAATGCAAACCTGAGGAATAAGCAATCTTCGGATTGCTCATCATCTCGGGCGACCTCGGGATTTGTGGGAGAAGCACCAAACGCTCCTTGGTAGCACTGGGGCGGATTACTGTATGCCAGCTGAACCCCATTGACCTTGGAAGGCGGGGTAGGCGCTTGCCAGCGTAAATTCCCTTCCAAGAGTATCAGCTTTGTAGGTATACATCCCAAACCCGTGCTTACCAGTTGGAGGGGAAGCATAGCGAATCCCTAGGAAACTCGTGATGTTGAGGTTCGTGTCGACGACTCCTTGGTGTTGCGCGTAACCCAGATCGGCTACTGGAGTAATATCTGAGTTCACAGTAGGGACAGAGGCAAGGACTCCTTGGTATTGCGCGTAGCCGAGATCGACTACAGGAGTAATAGCAGAGTTCACAGTACGGACAGAGGCAAGGAAAATAATGGCAGTGTGCCGAAAGCTGACGGGAGACCCGAGAGTCCATCAGCAAAACCTGGTCCCCCTCTGGAGCACTCCAGAGTACCTAGAGTAAGCCAGAGAGCCAGAGTAAAACTGGCCGCTTGTGAGTGCACCAGAGTCGGTCAGAGTCCAGTCAGAGTCCGTCAGAGTTGGGTCAGAGTCAGTCAGAGTCCACTCAGAGTCCGTCAGAGTTGGGTCAGAGTCAGTCAGAGTTCGGTCAGAGTCAGTCAGAGTCCAGTCAGAGTCCGTCAGAGTTCGGTCAGAGGCAGTCAGAGTTCGGTCAGAGTCAGTCAGAGTCCACTCAGAGTCCGTCAGAGTTGGGTCAGAGTCAGTCAGAGTTCGGTCAGAGTCAGTCAGAGTCCAGTCAGAGTCCGTCAGAGTTGGGTCAGAGTCAGTCAGAGTTCGGTCAGAGTCAGTCAGAGTCCAGTCAGAGTCCGTCAGAGTTCGGTCAGAGGCAGTCAGAGTCGGGTCAGAGTCGGCCAGAGTCGGCCAGAGTCCTGACAGAGTCGGCCAGAGTCCTGTCAGAGTCGGTCAGAGTCCTGTCAGAGTCGGTCAGAGTAGCTCAGAATAGATGCCAGAAGGCTTCGAAGTGAGCTAGAATGCAGCCAGAATACGCCAGAGTGCACTGGAGTGGACTCGGTGCACTCCAGTATACTTTGGTGGACTTGAGTGCATTCCAGAGTGGACCTCTTGACGACCGAGTGCACCAGAGTCGTCAGAGTGCACTCCAGAGTGACCAGAGAGCACCAAAGTATACTAGAGTGCACCCGAGTCCACTCTGACGACTCTGGTGCACTCGGGAATGCACCCGAGTGCACCGAGCTGCAGAGTGACCAGAGTGCACCAAAAGTGGCGCACTCTAGTATACTTTGGTGCTCTCTGGTCACTCTGGAGTGCACTCTGACGACTCTGGTGCACTCGGTCGTCAAGAGGTCCACTCTGGAGTATGTCAGAGTACGCTCTTGCTCTTGGGTGCACTCTGGGACTCTCTGGAATGCACCCGAGGGCACTCTGGCACACTCAGGTGCATTCCGGAGTAGACTGGACTCTTGTGCATTCTGACATCCTCTGGCGTGCTACATAGAAACTCCATGCACTGTCAAATTGAGGTAAAAAAATCCCAAGGTATCTACATCTAAAACCGCTAATCTTCGCCCAGCAACTCCCACCCTTCTTCATCATCATCGGACACTTCGCGGCGTACCTGATACTGGAGCTTTGGCCTAAGAAAGGACTTAGTAAGACCATTTCAAAACACCGTATAGTTGACCAACCTTAATTTTTCCATCCACGAATCCCACACCGCTAAGATACGGGGACCTTGCGGTAGTCCGAGGGCCTTCTCGATCGTCCTGACGACCCGCTTATAATACACCCCATAGTTTTGTTGCGAAATCTTAATGGAGCGGTTTTCGAGTGTTTCGTCTAAGACATTTTTTATCTAACACAGCTTCAGTTGAATACAAAAAGATTTCTGAGGACGCTCACGAGGGTGGCCGCCGCAGCGACGTGGGGAATCAAGACTTGCGTGAAGCAGTCTCGTGGAAAGTGCAGGTAAAACGGTTTGCTTTGCCCTACACCCCAAATCCAAACCTGCAAAACATCCATTATAGCCTCGTGGGTGAAATCTGTGACCTTGCCCTGGAGTAGACGACAACAACTGAGCATACAACATGGTTATATGAGAAACATACCTCGTGTACTGCAGTCAAGAACTGGTTGCGCCAGAGGCATTCTTCAATTTTCTCCTTGACCGTAGCCTCGTACTGCGCTTGCCCAAAGCTTGTTTCAGGCATATCGGGGGAGATGATGGCTTTGTACTTGTCAGTAACAACGAGGCGGGCAATACTTTTGCCAGTGGAGCGGAAGGCCGCCCCACCAGAAAGAACCTGAATTTCTGAACTCAGTTCCACAACAAAACCTTTGAAAAATTTGAACTAACGTAGAGCGACATGCCCTCTGAGTGTTCTTCGTACCATCTCTTCCCCTGAAGCGGCGATCCACTCCAAGTCTCGTACTCTTGGATACTCTCAGACGCGAGGGTGCCGCAAAGGGAAATTACGTCCTCTTTTTCAGGGAACATGTGGTGGGTAACGAGGTGTTGGAATTTGTACTTGCCCAGCTTCAGGCCGCGCTGAATGCCGGACGGATAGAACTTTTCATAGGCGTCCTCGCGAACGGGACGTCTGCGTTTTGATTTTGATTTTGATTTGGAAGATTGGGCGTCGTCGTCTTCTGTATCGTCATCTTCCGTGTCTCCTAAATGCTCTTGGGCTGCTCTCGCCACTTCTAGGCGTTCTACCGTTGGGGGTTTGGTAGCACGATTACGGATACGATGCTGTTGCAGCACATCTGTGGGTGAGGGCTGGACAGGGCGCGATGCAGCCTTGGTTCTGGGCTGGCCTCCGGATGCGTCTGTGACTTCATGTGAGTGATGGTCTCAAAAATAAGGAAGACGCTTACCTTGACCCGGTTTGGCTTGACCTGGTTTGGCTGTAGTACGTTGTCCACCTTGGGAGGCAGGGGGGGGCTGTGCGGCTTGTGGGCCGCCTTGCTTCGTACCTGTGGCTAGAGGTGAGTGACGGTCTCAAAATGGGGAAGACACTTACCTTGGCCTGGTTTGGCTGTACTGCGTTGTCCACCTTGGGAGGCAGGGGGCTGTGCAGCTTGTTGGCCGTCTTGCTTCGCAGCTGTGGCTACAGGTGAGTGACGGTCCCAAAATGGGGAAGACACTTACCTTGACCCGGTTTGGCTTTACTGCGTTGTCCACCTTGGGAGGCAGGGGGGGGCTGTGCGGCTTGTGGGCCGCCTTGCTTCGTACCTGTGGCTAGAGGTGAGTGACGGTCCCAAAATGGGGAAGACACTTACCTTGACCCGGTTTGGCTTTACTGCGTTGTCCACCTTGGGAGGCGGGGGGCTGTGCGGCTTGTTGGCCACTTTGCTTCGCAGCTGCGGCTACAGGTGAATGATGGTCCCAAAATGGGGAAGACTTACCTTGGCCCGGTTTGGCTTTACTGCGTTGGCCGTCTTGCTTCGCAGCTGTGGCTACAGGTGAATGACGGTCTCAAAATGGGGAAGACATTTACCTTGGCCCGAGTCTTGACGCACGGAGCTTGACACGCTGCCGGTTGTCTGACCGCGCTGAGCATCAGAGGGAAGAAGCAGCTGAGAGATGACGGCGTCATGATTGAGGAACCGTACGTGGGACGGGAGCTTTCTCTGTCAGGTACATGAGAATGTGATGTACATCAGACCGAAAACGACAACGCACGGTTGGCTCTAGCACCCGCCGAGGCACCTCGTCTTCATCAATGTCAGACAGAGGTGCGACCTGTTGAAGACATGAGGAATCTCGTGACGTGGCGCTACGAGATGCTGAACCGAAGCGATAATCGCCCGGCTCGTCGTCTCGCAGACAAGGAAAATATAACTCACAGTCTGCTTCCTGGGTTTGGCGGGGGCTTGATTGTCATTCTCGGGCTCCTCATCAATCAGGTGCATGCGCTTCTTTTGCGGTGTCGAATCCGCGATCTCAAAAGCTCTTGCCTTGCGAACAATTTCGCCGCCGGTGCCAGCGTTTGTACGCTGGCTGGCCCTGGTCGGCGATAGATTTACTACAACATTTTCTGTTTCCCTTTTTAAGTATGCACTTGGAAATAGGTTGGCACTCACCTTTTCTCGACCCAGAAGGCTTATATGCGCCTCCTTAGAAATAGTCAGTCAGTAGGTGATGAAGGGAGGTTGCTTGCTTACCATCATCTTCCTGTGTATCAGCCATCTTGCGCTTCTTAGTCTTCTGTCCTTCTTCATTAATCGTGTCTTCTCTTTGACGTTTCGCACCTAGGAATGGTCAATAGGTGAGTCAGTGGAGACGATATCCCCTGCTCACCGTTCTTCACTTGGGCAGTAGAGGACTTTCCGCGAGTAGTGGGCTTGGGCTTGGACTTGGACTTTGCATTGGAGGCCATGGTGGTCGAAAGTCAACCAGGTCCCGTGCCTATGTGTGTTGACATTTGTGTTTGTATATCGGCTCATGCGTCGGACTTAATCGGACTTGATCGGTACTACGAATTAGAAACTGTTAAGCGACCTGCGCCTGATAGTTACAGTACAGAGGAGTCTACCAGGCAATAATTGCCCAGCAGACAAGGGTAAAGGGCAAGGCCATTCATGCGGTAAGATCCTCAGACACGCAGAAAAAGGACTGAGAGCAAAGTCAGTATCCCAGCATGGTTTGAGCGGAGTACACATACCAAGTGTCAACTCTTTCTGTAATCGGAAAGAGCGCGGCCGTTTTCGAGCTGCTTGCCGGCAAAGACGAGGCGCTACTGGTCAGGCGGGATCCCCGCCTTGTCCTGGATCTTGGCCTTCACGTTGTCAATCATATTGGAGGACTCGACCTCGAGCGTGATGGTCTGGTCTTGACGAAGATCTGCATGCCTCCACGGAGACGTAAAACAAGGTGAAGGGTGGACTCAGTTTGGATATTATAATCCTAGAGGATGCGCCCGTCCTCAAGCTGCTTGCCAGCGAAAATGAGACGTTGCTGGTCCTGGTGACGACAAGTCAGCAATGAGAGTGAAAGATAAGAAGTGGTGGTGCCACTTACCCCTCTTTGTCCTGGATCTTGGCCTTTACATTGTCGAGCATGTCGGAGGACTCGATCTCGAAGGTGATTGTCTTGCCTGTGAGGGCCTTCATAAAGTTCTGCATGCCTCCGGCAGACGAAGGACGATGTGGGCGGTTTTCTTTTGGATGTTATAATCCGAAAGGGTCCGCTTGTCCTCGAGCTGAAGATGAGACGTTGCTGGTTGGGGGGGATGCTACGATGGCGAGTCAGCAACGAGAAATCAAAGAAATAATGTGCCACTGACTCCTCCTTATCCTAAATCTTGGCCTTGCCTTGACGTTGTCGAGCGTGTCGGAGGACTCGACCCTGAGCGTGATCGTCTTGCCAGTGAGGGTCTTGATAAAGATCTGCATGCCTCCACAGAGACGGAGGACGAGGTGGAGGGTGGATTCCTTTTGGATGTTGGAATCCGAAAGAGCGCACATGCCTCCATGGAGACGGAGGACAAGGTGGAAGGTGGATTCCTTTTGGATGTTGGAATCCGAAAGAGTGCGCTCTTCCTCAAGCTGCTTCCAGGCTAAGATGAAACGCTGCTGGTCGGGGCGGATCCTGCGATGGCAAGTAAGCGACAAAGAGATAAGCAATGGTTGTGCTAGGGGAATCGTTGGTGGGAATGGAGGACATCTGCTGGGCGATGATCGCCTGGCAGAGACTTGATTGTCAATGAAGCTGGCGGCGAAGGTCGCAAGATCGTGCCTGAGGACGACCCTCGGAGCAGGCGCACGAAACCCCCTGGGCTGGGCGATGATCGCCTGGCAGGGATACAATATCGTCAACATTGTCGACTTGAACAGCAAAAAGCTTAGGTAAGGCAAACGGGCATTAACTGCTCCTGACGATTTCTGCAAGTCACCCAACTTTAAGCGGAGGAATTAATTCCAAATTCCACAAGCATTAGTTACATCTTGATTATGTGCTTTGCATCGCTTATGCTATTCAATTTTTAGGGAACAGGTCAAAGTTAGTCTCCCTAGTCAGACCAAATGAGCATGATAGTTTTTCTGGAAAAAAAAAAAAAGACAAAAAATAACCTGATATATGGTCTGATTTTACTCGCGCTATGAAAGCCGTAGGTGACCCTTCCGGATTCGGTCAACCCAAAATGGACGATCCCGTGACAGTCACATCAGGACGCGCCAAAGCCCTCATCTGCGTCGCATCGACGCAGCCCGCCACGGACCAAGGTATGGCAGGCTATGCTCAGATTATCAACTGGGATGTCCCTGAAACTCCTGCTGCTCGAAAACTGCCCCTCTCATCGGCTACAAACACCACGCCGGCGCTGCTTCGTACGCCGCAAGCATCTGTGGAGATCATGTTCCCTCGCCATCTGGCGACCTTCCCACCTATCGAGTTTGGCTCAGTAGGAACCCCTGTAATCCCTTTCAGCGTCCATTTGATAGTGGTGCGGCTCAAAACTGGGGAGTACATCGAGAATTTTACGGGCTAATTCAATGCCTTCGGGGGAGTAGAAGTGGAAGGCGAGACTCCTTTGACATAGGAGAAGTAGTAGAAGCAGCGGAGCGAGGCCGGTGGCGCTCATACACGTAGAGATGGACGTTGTCGACGAGACGCGGTCTTAAAAAATGGTCGTGTTTGGCAGTCACGTGCTGATGGAGACTCTGAAACCCCACCTACGGCTATCATAGCGCGAGTAAGACTGGACTAGGTCAAAGTGGTAAATTGAGCTCATCAGTACAAAAAATGTAGGTGCGTAAATTACACAAGAGCTCCCTTCTCTGAATACTCTGCACATGTGGTATTTACACAGGACAATACTATTATACAGGGAAGTCAAGGTCGCAAAACCGCAATAATGTTTGCCGCACATCTTTCGACTGCTTGTGTGTATTGGGGGCCCTTCCGTTCCAGCTGTAGGTTGTGCTTCCACACTGTGTGCGAAGCAAGAATCCCTCTGTTACTCTCTAGCTGTCCGAGGCGTTTTTGATACCAACGTTCCCATGTTGGTGTCCACCAGCCAACATTGATTCCAGACGAGACAAAGGCTGGAGGTCTCGGCCACCAGGACACGGTGGAGGTTTGGTCGCCATACATGTCACTTTGACCTACACAGAGATGAAGCTAATTTCTATGTCAAAGTAGAGTCCAAAACACTCACCTGTCGCTACGTGGTAAACACCACAGATTAAATCTATCTCGCGATCCGTAAGATGATCGTCCCAATAGGCCGACGTTGAACGACCATCCCACAGGCAGATCCCGTCGATGAGAGAATCGTCACTCGGTGAGACGGCGGGTCTGCGCCTAGGCGTGTAAACCAGCTATTTTGTCGCTCCTAGGGACGGCTTACCTCCCTAGGAACATCTATAAGGGAACAGTCACCATCCCTAGGGACCCTGTTCGGTGGTATACAATTAGAGTCAGAGTGAGCTCCGAGCTGCTGACTGAGTGTTAATGATACAAGAGGTCTGGAATAGTGTATGTACGTGGGATTCTTGGCTCTTCCCAAATGGGAGTCGGGATCGCTGGCATATACTAGGAAGCACCGTCTGATTCAGTCCATAACCTATATATAGGGGCGGATTGCGCGGCGAAGTTAGACACCATACCCAGGAGATATGCCAAAGCCCAAGGCAGACAACAAGGATTATATCCGGGAAACACCCAAGAGACTGCACGGTTGAGGTTTATGGCACGGCGTTGGCCCTAAATAGGATATTTATCCTCCCTAGGGGACATCGTACACACGGATAGCTGCATGTCTAGGATGGTCAACCGTCCTAGGGGCAGTAATTACTATTACGACTGAGTGGCGCACCCTACCTAGGGTTACTTCCAACGAAGTACGAACCACCAGGCATAACCCACGGGACCTGGCTATAGGTCTAGAACCCACGTGACACACGCGTCGCGTTGCAAAGGCAAATAACAAAGACAAAGCCACCATATTTAGAATACATATGGGAGCTGGCTGCGAGAGAGATATACCCGAGCATGCTGCGTGGCTATTCGGCGCCACGGCATGGCTGAGCAACGACGAGATGACACAAGGCTTGGTGTTATAAACCAAGCCGCACCAAAACGTCCTCACGGCGGCATACGCGTCGGCGCGGCCGTCCCTAGGATAAATCAAATATACCTAATATGACTCCTAGGAGTCATTGCGATGACTGTTTCGGCAGTTTCAGCTACGAATCATGGCGGCATAACCGGCCGTCTCTCCGAATTTCCAATACTCTCTACTCAGTTACTCATTTCGTATTATTTCTGTTTACTCATATCTCACTGTCATGTATTCTCAAAGTAGTATAAAACCCCAGCTAGATCCTGCGGTTCAGGAGCATATCACGCCCCAGTATTGCCTAGACTTTGGTCGCAGCATTGCTTGTCAAGGCATTGGTAGACTCTTGGATTGACCGCAGAGATTTGTTGATATAAAACATCTCATCTCTTCTGTATCTGTTCAATATAAGACCTTTGATTGTTGGCTACCTTCGAAAGCTTTAAGTACCAAGCTCGCTTGTAGCTGCAGCTGCTAGTGCAAAGGTACCTCGGTTTGTATACTGAGGTCTGCTGTTGGAACTCCACGAATTGGTGTGGTCGCAGTACCCTAAAGGTACCTTGGTTTGTATACCAAGGTCTATTGTTGGAATCGTACGAATTGGTGCGATCGCAGTACAAAGGTACCTCAGTGCCTGAGAGCCGAGGTCTATTGTTGGCATTCTACGAATTGGTAGCATCGCAATACCGTCTAAAAGGTACCTGTCGTTTGTACACACAGGTCGTCTGTTGGAACTCCACGAATCGGTGTGGTCGCAGTCCCCTATACCCACTCCTAGTGATCGCAGTAGCGTCCTAGGGAGTAAAACCCGTTCCTAGGAACACATAAAAACCATATAAACCCCGTTGCTTCGGTAACTTGGTAGCCCATTTCAGTTGTTTATCAACTATCGTTGCCTCCCACAAGTCCTAGACAGACTCTGAAGTTTGATTCGTCCAAATATCAATAAGTGTTGATTCAATCTTAGTCGTATACTGCGGCGTAGACCTGAACTCAAGTCCGCACTGTGTGTTGTGTGTGTGTTGGTTGGTTGGTTTGGTGTTTTGCATCACTCTATATCAGTCCTAGCATAGGCCACGCTCGAGTGCACCGTTTCATCGGCCCACGGAAAACTTCATCCTCAGAGACCACTGATCTTGCGAGACGACCAACAATGCCTCCGTAGAGTAAGGCCGCACGACCACGGGGACTGCGAAGGAATTGACGACGGATTGAGACATAAGTATGATAATCTTGGAGATCGGGCTTATAGTTCGCTGGTCTGAACCCTAAGCCGGAGTAGCGAACGGGATGGTGGGTCGAGTGGCCAGGAGAGATTTGTGTGGAGCGGAAACACGTCAGGAATGTTATGCCGCGAGACAGAAGCATTTGCATGACGTCTCTCAAGTTTGGGCCCCATCCTTGTCTTACTATTTCAAGTGCATCAGTCGCACTTCGTAGTAGAAGGTAGAGGTCGTCCCGCTGTTGCCCCTTCTCGAAGATGACATAGTATACTTCATTGTTGAGGATCTCCCTCCTAGCTTCGATCGCCCATTCAGAATAGAGGTCGGAATCGCCTTGATGAAAGTCCAGTAAAGGTCTTGGAATATCCGCCAAAGTGTTTGCTCGTTTACAGTGAGCAAGGAAACAACGAATGTTGTTCCATTCGGTCTCGTTGTGTACCGTGATCCCAGTATCGCCAAGAAGTTTTTTGACAACTATGGTGGCAGGGAGGTCGAGACTGGTCTGGACACTATCTTTGGTTGCAGTGCATCCGAAGCGGAGATATGCCATCTGCGTGACAGTCAAAGCGATAGATGTACCAGCGAACGTGTCGGATTCCACGTCGTTAACGGGAGTCGATTGCCCATCATCAGTGCGCTGAAGGTCTAATTGTGGCGATAACTGTCCCTCCTCCAGCTCTTCCGTGTCGGGTAGCATTTCTGGAAGCGTGTCTTCACCATCTCGCGCCGGGAGCCCGCAGCAGGCCTCCTCGCCGAAATGGTCCTCCTCATCTGATGCGTCCCCTTCTGGTCCGAAGTCCTCACACAAATCCCATTCATCATAGTACGAGTCGTAACGACGTTGAGCAGGACCGAATTCGTCCCAATAATCATTGTAGTTTTGACGTCCAGCTGCCCGCCGAATATAGTAGCCATTAGACTGTTCCCAGACAAAAACCCGAGCTCCTTTGCGACCGGGAGCTTGTCCCTTCGCTGCGTGATCTTCCCTCTGTTTCCGACGTTGCTTGTCCTCATGTGTTTCGCGGGCAGCCCGCTCAGTGTTATGCCGCTGTCGTCGCAGGAAAAATGTGTTCATTTCCTCCCCTTCGCGCTGGCCGCTATAACGCTCCACAGGAGGGAATAGGCGGTGAGCAGCGGTCGAAAGAACTAGTGCTGCAGAGGGGAGTTCTTCTTGAATGGTAACACTCGAAAGCGTAGGAGATGCTGGTGGAGCAACATACGGATCACTATCGCGGCACGAAGAGATGACCGTCGTCCTCGCTGCGGTCACATTCATGGTCCACCGACTGAACGCGACGTCCCCTGGAAGGTGGTGCAAATACGTTATTTCAAGCTCATCAGGCACGAACTGCAATGACTTCAAGCCAAAAGGAATGAAAACTTCTGGGTACTTTTCGATCTCGCCCCAGTAAATGTAGAGGGGGATAGGAAGGCGCGAAGCGATGATTGCTGGAAGGACGAATTGGAAGTCATGGGGCAGGTTGACAAGGATGGGGTAGCTGCCGTTGGGAACACTAAAATCGACGACTCCACCGATTCTAGGGATTTCCAAATCTCCAGCAGCTGATTTCTCAAGTTTATCGAGCCACGATGGATGAATGTCAGCCAAGCGGCAGACAGCGTCCCTCCAATCGGGAAGGTCAAACACGTCAGTGTTTTCAGCCCCGTTTCCGACGTTATTACGGATCGACATGAACCAAAAGTGCATCGCCAAGTCAGCAATGAGAGGCAAGAACCCTTTGATGGCACGGAAGATGACGGTTCGGGCCGCGTTTTCAGTGCGGTAGGTTTGGAGATAACCCCACCGGGATGGATAACCGAACGGGACGGTGCCCTTCGTGCGGGGAAGGTGATTGACCTTCATCATGGCTAGCAAGACACGGCGCAGGGTCATTTCGAGGCGATACCATTCATCCTTGAGATCATTGGGCAGGCCCCATGGGCCATTATCCATCTCATCCAGCATCTGGACGATGGGGAGTGTAGAACGTTTGTAATTGAGTGGTCCAAAGAGTTCTCCGTACCACGGATTTAGAGCTGGTATAAACATAATGTACGAGGTGGCAGACGCGGCATATGTCGGCGAGAATAAGTTTCCATGGACGGATGCGGGATTGGGAGCCGGGGCCTTTTCAGCGGTTGGCATGTTTATCAGAAACTGTGGATGACCATTGTACACAGAAAATATTTTCTTTTCAATGCGTGCATGGCCCAGGAGTGGTATTCTCTCCATCTAAGAACCAGATCTGTCAGTCAGGTCGTAGGAATGTCTGCGGATTAAATACTTACGGGCAGAGTCGGTGCAGAGAGAGACATGGGTCGTTCGAGAATGTGTAAATGTATGAATTACGAGGCGCTGTGCACCAGGCAATGAATGTCCTTTTGCAGTTGGCGGAAGGGCTCAGCTGCGAGGCGACAATGCACCAAACAGATAGCGGGAAACTGTGGTGCGGTAGGCGAGTAGTGTGAGGGATTCTGCGAGGTGACTGAGCGCCCGGTAGAGATGGTTCTGGTTTGGGAGAGATCTTTGAAGTCACGAGATTTACGTTTTAGTAATTATTTCTTTCGTTCCGCCACATTAATATCCCAAGTACTGTCCGGCGCGCTTGCACTTGCACCCAATAGTACCTCTCTACGTCAACACTTTAAACTTTTTTTTCGGCGACACTGGTTTTTTTGACCATTTGAAATACACATTTTGTTCGTTTCAAAGCTCACAGCATTTTACAAGTCGAGTCAGTCATCCAGGCCCAGTGAAAACCCCGTCTTAGCCGGCATCGGCCAGTATTGAAGTGCATCGCGTCAATTTTCATTTTCAAGGCTGCGCGATGCAGCTCGATGCCAGACCTAGCAAAATCGCGATACATAGTTTGACACCTCTTCGATGATTTCAAGGCCGGTCGAGAGCATCCGATATATTTTAGACGTTACTATACCTGCCGATACCAGCCAAGACGGGGTTTTCACTGGGATCCAGGGGTAAGTCGGCGCTTGTAGCCGGGTGCTGTGTTTACCGGGCGCTTATCGAGCCACGGCATCTTTCTGCCTGACTGAGACTGGTATCGTTCCAATTCCATTAATATTCTCCGTCCAAGTATTGTTACTAGATGCTACGATTCAGGGTTAAAATATGCAGAGAGCATTGAAGAGTAGATGCAAATAATGACCGAGGTTGTTCAAGAAGACGAGCATAGATGTACAAAAATGAGAACCAACTAGAAGTCACTGCGGTCAACATGCGGGGCAACTGAAAACCGCACGTAAGGTTTGAAATGTGCCCAAGCCCGCTTGCAGTTCCCATTGGCATATCCAAACAGCCCCGCCAACTCTCGGTCTTCTCCTGTGTATTCCATGTCCACATACGTATGTGTTTCCCATTCCCCTTCATCATCCAGTTCCCAAAGAATCTTTGTTCCCAGCATGCCCTCTATCGTGTTCATTCCCATGAGAGCCTCGTCAAGACCATCTCGCAGAAGCGGATTGACCGTCTCAAACCCATAAATCTTTTCATCCATCTCTGCCACCTCAAGTAGATAGCCTTGGGTGCGCGCATCATCCCCAAAAGCGGTACCAAGCACCATTCGGCGGAGGGAAGAATGGGGGGTAGGGCCACTGGGGCGCCTAAGTTGCGCTGTCCAAGCATTAAGAGTGCTGTTGAGGTCTATTGTCGAGGGGGGCCAGACAACATGGTGCGGGGTTAAGAAAATGAAGGTGGTTATGGGCGGAGGAATACTGGCGAGATGTAGATGCCATGAAGTGGATTCCCATGGACGTGCGTCTGTGGTTGTGCTTTCTGAACTGGGATCAGATCGTAGTTGGAGAATTCTGCAGCTCCCTGGCAGGGTGTCCAGTGCAGATTGAGCAAGAATATAGCCCAGGGGTTCTTCCAGTTCGTTGGTATATACAAAGGATAAGAGTTTGAGTTGGGTGAAATGGGGAGAATAGTGTCTGATTGCGCGCCAGATCAAGGAATCTGTGGGAATAAATCCAAAGTGAAGGGAGACAAGATGTTGTCTGAGGTGGGTCATGGTGGAGAGCGTAGCGAAGAAACGTAGGGCCAGATCTGTGTTGTGTAGATTGACATGTCGGTAGAGGTAAGGTTGGAAAATTTCTTTGGTAGGGTGGCAGATCAACGCCATTTCCATGATTACAGAGCGAGGAAGCCGCCAAATATCCACGTATTCGTCAACTACCACACGCCAAATATCCATGGGCACTGGGACAGATGTTAGACACAACCAAGAAAGAAGGCGTACTGCAACGCACCCTGGACTTTGCCTTTCTCCAGATCTACCGTTATCTCATCTTCAAGGGTGTCCACCTGTGGCATCCCCGCGTCGGACATCGATTAGGCCAAACAACAATCGGCGTGGCTTGCTTGTTGTGGTAGAAGAGAAGAGCGGTTTCCTTTTTGGGAACTCTAGCAAAGCTATTTTTCGATGCGCTTTAACATATTTACCAACAGTTGTATTCACCGGAGTTTGAGGCGAATATTCAGCGGCCATAATCCGGCCAATACAGGGTGTATTGGCCGGATATTGGGCAAATATTGTCCAAATTCAGCTCGACCAATATTCTGAGAAAACAGGCCCTATTGGCCGAATATTGGCCGAATATTGTCTGAGCTTTTTTTCTCGACCATGTATATTTCAAAAAATCAAATTCATTGCACAACTACGCTACCACAACAAGTAATACGGAAGTGTCTGAGCTCATCCTCCGGATCCGGTATTAAAGCCTCCCTAAGTTAACCTGTATCACAAATGAGTGGTCGAGCGCCGCCAGATTCAAACGAGCTTACCCTAGGCCCGCGGCTCGCTCATCAGTGAATGATAATGCGAAGTCAAATATGCCGGTAATCCAAGGCATAACGTTACCTAGGTCGTTCCGTCTCCGTTCTGGCCTCTGGGCATTGTCGACGCGTGCACAATATTGAAGACAAACATGCGAGCACAATCTAAAAACCTTGAATGAATACGAAAAAGGAGACGCACCGGAAATTTGGAATGGCTGCACGATGGGTGCGGGCTCGAGCGACTGCTCGAGGGTGCCGAAATACACCGTCTGTACGGCGGCGGCAGTAAGACCGCTCAGCGAGCGGCGCGAGCTCTGCGTCGCACGTGAGGGTCAAGCTATCCGTGTAAATCCGTGCACACACCCGCCGATAATCGCGCGCCGCACCTTACGGGACATCTCAGGGCCATGCAACCGCAAAGCAGCGCGCCGTCGCGAACGCAAGCGCGCCCAGCTCGAGCTTGGGTGTGGGCGGGGTGTCTTCGACCGCCACCAGGGGCACCGCGAGGATGCCGATGCACGTGTGGGTGGGGCGTGCGGATGCGGGCACAGAGTTAGCACCACTAAATTAAAGGGAATAAGTATTCGGATAACGGACCTTGAGTGCCTGCCCACCATTCATCTGAATCTCGATGTTGACATTGACATCTCTGCGCCACCGGGCGCGGTGAAGATGGCGCCGAAGTTGTCTGCGTAGTGCGCTAGCATCAGTCGCGGTAAGCGAGAGTGAGGATTACAAGACGGAGAACGCACGACCTTCGCTGACGACCATAGAGCCCTCGCTGAAGCGTTCCGGGAGCGCGGGGCAGATGTGGCCTGTGAAATCTACAAACATTGTCAGTGGTAACTGAAGCGCACAGGGTACCCGCCAGCCACCTCGTCCAAGCCGAAGAAGTCCAAGCCGAAGAAGAGGACGCGCGATGGCCCTCAAAGCGAGTCAGTCATTGAATAGGACTAAGATCTGCGGTGAAACTCACATGCGATGACACCGCTCGTGTCGTCGGAGCTCCAAGTCAACGAAAACGAAGTAAGGAAACAGCCACGAAGTCCTGGACAGGTAAGCATATCAGTGGTCCACCGGGGGCGCATCGGCGCCGTCCGCGTCGACGAGCGTGACGGAGAGCGGCGCGTCCATCGTCGCCTTGGTCACGCCTGTGCCGAAGAGGATGAGCGCGCGGAACATGTCTTCGTCGGAGAGGAAGGCGGGGTCAGCGGGACGAGGGAATGGAGAGAAGGGGTAACACACCTTGTCGTCCCCAGCACAGAACACAAACTCGGCGTCGGGGTTCTTGTAAAGGAGCCTCTTCACGATCTCGCCCTACATCCCACGTTCCGCTCAGTTACCCATCCCATTTCAAGCCTTCAAGCAGACATACCTTTTTCACAGCAATGGGCCGCACTTCCAGGTCGTTCTTCCCCACCAGCACTGCAAGCGCCGCCGTCAATAAAACACGATACATGCAACAAAAGGAAGTGGACACACCCTCAATAGGCCGCTTGTGCGCGAGGTTGTTCTCCAGCAGGTCCTGGCATTGTCTGCACTGGAACTGCCTGTCGTCGTCGTGAGCGTCTGCGATGTAAGGGAAGCGCGAGTCACTCACCCCCACTCCGGGTCTGCCGCGCGGTAATGCCACGTAATCGAGCTCTTCTTCATCTCGATATGGCTCCCCGTCGTCCTCTACAAGCAACCCTCATCAGCCTCTCATCCACCTTTTCGCGCATGCAAGAACAGGAAACACACCTCGGTATAATACTTGAATATCTCCTCGACCTCGCCCGTCCACCCCATATCGAGCTTCTCCGTAAAGTTCGTCCATGGCATCCCAACGCCGGGCTCGCCCACGAAGCCGCCGTGCTCGGCAGAGAACCCGACGAGCTTGAGGTGCCCGAGGTGCTGGACGAGAAACACGCCGTCACGTCCGGAGATGATGTACACGATGTTGCGCGGGTCCGCGGAGAGCTTCTCCAGCGCCTCCAGCGTCGCCGGCGTTGGCACCGCCATGCTCGGCGTCTTCACGATCGGCGCGAGCGTCCCCTGCATGCCCGTCAGCCCACTTCACCAAAGAAACAAATGAGGGAAGGAAGGGGACGCACATCATAGTCAAAGAAGAATAGTCTCTTCTTCGCGGCGTGGTACTTGCTCTCGAGGACATCCTTGGGGATGTACGGCGTGCGGCGCGCGGTCTCCTTGCCGCCGAGCTGCCCCAGGAGTATCTTGACGAGCACCGCGGCCCACGTGTGCGATGTGTGCGTCGTCACGACCTTGTGCAGCATCGTGTGCCGCGCGAGCTTCTCTGGCGCGGGCATCAGGAGCCTCGTTGATTGCAGCCGCTACCTCCTGCGTGCAGAGAAAGGATAAGTAAAGTCCGAAGTAAGGAGTGGGAACACATGGGAAACCGGGGATGGGTGGCGCGGGCGGGACGGGACAGGTAAGGATGGAAGCGAGGAAGGAGCAGGAGGAGGGACGCGAGCAAGGTGGAGGAAGGAGGAAAGGAGGAAAGCCCACATACCCCAAGATTCCACGGATTAACCATCAGCGCCTTCTCCATATTCTTGCTAATCCCCATAAACTCGCTCAGCACGACGGGGCTCTGCTTCGTGCGGCCCTGCGCGATGACGAACTCCATTGACGTCGTGTTCATCCCGTCCCGCAGCGGCGTGATCACCGCGAGATCCGCAACGGAGAGCAGCGCGTAAAACTCGTCTTTCTTGAGGGCTTGGTGACTGGGGGATGTATTAGTTAGAGGTAAAGCGACGGGGATGTTGGGGGATTGGGGGGACGCGAGCGGTGTTCGATGGAGGGAGGGAAGGAGGGAGCAAGAGCGGGAGCGAAGAGGCTGACGGTGAAGGAAGGACGGAAGGGAAGGGTGGTAGCGAAGAGCGCTAATGGGGAGGGAGCAGTCCGCCACGGGGAAGTGGCTCAGGAGGGAAAGACACCACTCACTAATGATGCACCGGCACGAAATCGAGACTCCCAAACTCGCCGTTGATGTTCGCGACGAGCTGGCTGATCTGGCGCTCGAGCTTCGGCGAGTCGGTGAGTGCGGGCGAGGTGGCCTGGATGAGGACGACGTTGCCAACCCAGGCGGCGTAAGTCTGGAGCAGCTTTTGGAAGAAGTGGAGCTGCAAGACGAATTAGGAAGAGGAAGAGCGAGTGGGAGGCAGGAATACACACCTTCTGCAAGACGCCCTTGACAACATCGAGCTTGTCCCGCCCGACGATGATCTTCTTCCCCTCGTACAGCGCGAGCAGCGACTCGAGCTTCGGCCTTGATGCCCGGGCGCAGGCTGGGAGGCGATTAGCAGTGTTTGCGCCAAGAAAATAAGGAAGACACGCACATATCCCGCCCAACCCTCTCCGCATCCACGCCTACCGGACAATGCGTGACGGCGGTGACGTGCCCCTCGGCGTTGATACCACGCGTGGTCGTCTCGTACCCGCAGACGCGAATACACGTGCTGGTGAAGTGGCGGCTGTACGAACTCGGTGATGACAGAAAGCGACGTTGGCGGAGTTGCCGTCACCAAGCGGCCCACCCAGTGATTGCAGCTCAGCAGAGTATTTCTGGAGCTGCTGGGTGATGCGGGCTTTGATGTCTGGGCTGTGTTGCGGAGGTGGAGTTTCAGGATCTGGAAAAAAACAGCGTAAGACAAAGAGCGGCGTTCGAGAAATAAGCCACGCGCTGTATTGAGTTTGTGTGCGAGGAAAGGTGTTCCGCGATATTGGGGTTTATCCCGGTACAACGGGTGGTTGTCAAAGAATTCGCGCTCCTTCTCCAGGGCGTAGCTAATGGGCCGGTTTGAACTGACGTCGCGAATCTTGCTGAAGTTGTAGCACTTCTCGCCAAGGAGATGAAGGAACTCGCCCCACTCGTCTTGGTTGGCGTGCTTGTCGGTCTTTTCGGCAGCGTTGTGACCCTGGATGGTTCGGCAAAACGAAAATGAGCGGGGGCGGGCATTAGAAGGGCGGGCGTCGTACCGTTATTATCGGGTCCTGCGGTCAAATGAGAGCACAAGGGGGTAGAAGGGTCGTGGTGGGCGTAGATAGACTGGCAAAGGAGGACGTAAAGGTCGTGTGGCTGGAGCTGTTGCGCGGAAAGAGCGAATCGCGGCGTGCGCGGTGGGGAGGGCGGTCCTTGGGTCGGGTGCCAGCAAGGCCAGGCGCGAGAGGAACGCGGTGTGTTGTCTGGAGCCGCAAGATCAGTGGGACTGTTAAGATTTCAGGAAGAAGAGGACGTACTCAGAAACGGCGCGATCCACGTCCGCGCGCGGAGGCGATGGAGTCGGCGTCGGCGGTTCTGTATCGGACGTTCAAGGTTACTAAGGAAAGATCTCGTTCAAATACGACCTGTACGCGAAGTGGGGATGCTTACCAAAGCACGACGCATCAAGGATTTTTTACAAAGCTCCCCTCATCTGAGAAGGGTGTTGATGGGGACACGCTGGTCTTGAAGCATGCCGGGGAGGGCGTGTGCGGAGTTGTGGGACGGGAGAACATCACAGCCATGGCAGAAGTGGAATCGGGAGAGGGGAGGGAGTGGGTGAGGGAGGGAGCTAGACGGTGGTTGTTTGTTTGGCTGCACCCTGTTTGCCATCGCCGCGGCACCTTCTAACGGACGCGTCGCGTCTAATTAGGGTGACTCTCTTCAGGGTGACAATCCACCCGTTTCATTGTCGGAGGCGACGAAGGCAATGATCGCTGTTTTGATCGCATCACCCGACAGAATATGGTGCAAACTAACACTCGAACAACCTCTCTGGCTAGCAGTAATTCCTCGAATAAAATAAACTACGACAGAACGAATTCACAAAGCAAATCATCTCAAATCAATTTGTTTGTGCACCAACCGCCTGGAGGCAAAATATTAGTGGGGGGAAGTTACATGGACAAAATTACTGACCAATCGTTTCAGATGCTCCATGAACACCTGCAAGCTCACATCGTCCGTGAAGATAGCCTGCCCGCTATTGGCGTTCTGTGTGGAGCCGTACATGTTGTTGGTCATGTGCGTCGTCGATGGGTTGAGTTTTGAAAGTAGGAATTGAGCTTGACTTCCACCCTGGTCGCATACGATGTATCGCGGGATAGGGAAGCGGTCCACCAGAAGATCCTAGAGACACTGATGAGAGGAATGCAAAACGAAGGACAAGAATACATACCTGGGCATCACCGACCGGCACTTCAAGCAACTCCTTGAAATTGTCATAGCCTTCTTGATCCTGGTATCCCTGCTTGCGCCACTGCGCCACAAGCTCGCCGTGGAAAATGAGAATGTGGAAGAACGTGTCCAGTAAGAGGATAACATCGTGCTTAATGGACACACTGTCCAGGAGAACCGGCTGTGGCGGGGTGTCGAAGGTGTACGACATCAAGGTAGGCTGTATCATGATCAACGAATTGTTAACATCCTCCTCGTTCAAGATGTGCCTTGATTGGTGTCAGCACCATGTTACACCACACTGAGAGTGAAACGTACCTATAAAAGGCCGACTCATCCGGGCTGTTGTTAAACACCTGCAAAAACTGACTTCTCCGCAAATGGAACATGAACTGAGGATATATGCTGAAATTATCGGTCAACCGGAAACTTGTAGGGTCTTCTTTCCGGTAATCGGCGAATTTCTGGCAGAGACGTATCAACATACGGTCAAGCCACCTCAGCACATCGGGAGAGTCGTCAATCTCGGCCTTGAACACCGCGATTCGGGCCATTAAGACCGCTGCAGTCTCCTGGTCGAACAACGCCGCAATGCTCGGTGATCCGGCTTGAGCAAAATTGCGGGCAATGGTTGTGACACGAAGACGCTGGAATCCGGAAGCATGCTGATAATGAGTGACGAATTGAATGAGACCACGCGAGCCGGGCTGGAGAGGTTGACCAGCAGGAGTGACAACTTCGAAGTAGACGCCAGTCGAGGTACGAGGAGTGATGACATTGATTTTCCAAGCTGACGTTCCCCCGATTCCGATCTCCGTTTCACCCACACAAGGTGATTTTTTCCCGGCAGAAATGGCGTGCCCGATGAGCCCAGATACTTTGAGTTCCTTGGTCGTCTTTTCGGGCGTTAGCGGTGAGTTAACTGTGTGAGAGAGTGTGCCTACTTGAACATCAAAGGTAGCGTTGAAACCCATCTGCAGATGCCCTTGTTCGTCCTTGTTGAACAAGCGGAGGAAGCTCTGCTTGAAGATCGACGTGGCGGAGGAGTCGGACAAGACGATCACGCCGTTTGTGGAGTTTGGCAAGGACTTCATCTCAAGAAGCCCGACTTGGTCGAGACATCCTGCGAACAGATTCACTGCGTGCCCATTGTTTGAAGCGCGCTTAGCGAGACCTTCGTAAAACTGAATGCATGCGTGAGCTAAGCTTTCACATGCGGTTGTGGAAGGCTCACTTTGGTAGCACGCTTGATGCTGTCTCGATCAATATCATGATGAGATCGGATGGGCTCCTTAAGCGCATTGCTAACAACCATCCCGGGACCTTCGGCAGCAGGTCCACCCGCGAATAGCATGATACGGCCACCGGTGTTGGGATATGTAGTCTGGGAAGGGAGAACGGGTCGTTAATTGGAACGAAACGAAACATTGGATAGTCTACCTCAAGCAGCCCGACAGCGACGCTCAATGCAACACCTGTGCATCTTAAAGGATGTTTATCATTGACGACAGGCCAAGGGTCGCGGGTCAACCCCTCCAGGATACCAGTCAACTGGAATTCGCACTGTTGTACAGGGAGGAGGAATCTGGAGGCCCCAAACGACTGTTGCGTCTTCGACGTCCGCCTCGACTGGCGTACTGGCGCGCTTTGTCCGGTGCTCCCACACAGCCAGCTTTTGGTGTCCGCAGCGGCGTCGAGCTGCTGCAGCGGGAGAAGATGTCGAGCGGCAGGCCGGTGTACGCCATCATGCTTTTACGGTCGGAGGTGCGCAGCGAGGTCGGGCACGAGAGCGTTGGTGCACGCGCGGCAAGCGGCGGGGAGTTGCAATTGTCGAGGGTCTGCAGGAACCCGGGGAGCAGCGAAACGAGGGAATATTGGTAGGTGCAGAGACGTTCCACTGGGTGCCCGTAGAACATTATCTGCGCTCAGTCGTTAGAGATGAAACTAATTGGAAACCGCGGGGCACGCACCCGTTTTTGCAGCATCAGCGCTTTGACGAGGACGAGGGTTCGCTGGCGGAAGGTGTGGACGAGTTCGCGGCTGGCGGGGGGTTAACTCGATGAATGAGGGAAATGAAGGACACAAACAGATTGGTACCCATGTACAGGCCGCTCTCAGTCAACTGGCCGCGGACGGACTGCTCCAAAGACGAGCCAAAGTCGTCTAGAATGCTCGTTTCTCGAAAGTCCCTGTTGATTGTCAGCGACGGCGGGAATCGAGATGGGAAAATGGGTACCTTTGATTGAACAAGGCCGTCGTCACCACACCCAGTTTATCGCTGCAAAACGATAAGAATGAGTCTACCAACGTTACGGCCCACGCACCGTATTGGCCCGAATATAGGCTTGGAGGCCAGGACAACGACAGCCTTTTGGACGGTGGAACGGGTGACGTCCGGCATCTTGACCAACAGCGCAGACGCAGCAATCTGCTGATTGCAGGATATGCCAAAGATTGTCGTGGGATTGGGCCCGGACGGGACCAGGTGGAAATACGAGTAGTCCTCGGCGCTCTGTAACAGTTAGTCATGTCTGGCATATGCCATCGAACGCGCGACGTACGAGGTGTGCGCCGTCGGGAAGGGCCAAGAACGGCAAGATCTTGGCCACTTCCTCGTCCTCGAAGATGTCCCCCGTCGAGTATTCAATCCGTGGCCCGACCTTAAACAATTCAACGGAGTAAGACTGCAGGCGTAATTATACTTACCAGATGATTGAAATCGACGAGTGCGATACCCAGGACGAGCGGGCTGTCGCCCGGGAGCACCAGCATCGACTCTGGCCTGGCTTTGCGCGAGGACCCGGACGCGACCGAGGCAATAGACTCTGTGTCGCCTCTCGGCGGGGACGGAGAATACGTCGGGATTGTATGGTCCTTGGGTTCCTCGTAGACTGACGGGGCTGCAGAGGTATTGGGGCTCTCTGGAGGCCCTATTTCGCGAGTGTACATGCTGGAGTCGTCTGGTTCCGAGCTTAGGTCGGTGTCGAGGGTGTAGGGGTTGGACGCGCGGTTTGAAAAGGTGTCAGAGTGTTTGGAGGGATCTTGGACGGAACGTCGCGAGGAAACCGCAGGAGAAGAAAGGGAAATGGAGCGCCCTGGTCGGGGAGCGAGGGAATGGCCGGCTGGAGACGTCGTGGTTGTTGGGAGGTGATTGTTTGTTTGGCTGTGGCCTGTTTACCACCACCATCAATGAACGCGTCGCGTCTGTTCCAGCTAATATAGGTGACACTGCAGGGTGACTATCCACCCGTTTTGTCACGACGCGAACCATCCGCGGATGGTTCGCGCTGTGACGAAACGGGTGGATTGTCACGGTAAGTGACCAACCCAATATTTCCCGCGCAACCCCTCCAAGCGTCCAAAGCCCCAAAGTACTTATGCCGTTCCAAATCCCGGACGACGACGCTCGGGCCCTATACGCCGCACTTCCAGCCTTGCTTCAGAGCGCCCCTGCCACAGATTCCGCCGGCACGGCCTTGACCCAACTTTACCTCCGTCTTCAAGAAGAAGGCCGCCGATTGGATTGGCCTTCAGCAGCTCCAGGTACGGAAATCTAGCCCTGAAGCTATGCCACTGCTCATATAAAATATAGCTACTGGCAACCACGCGTCCATACGCGTCCAGGACAGGGACCTCAATCCTGGCACGTCTTCTTTGCCTGGTGACTCGCTCCCTGGGACCCTGTTGCCGCCAGCTCAAATCTTTAGTCTCCGGGACGTGGGCAACAGCTCGCCGCGCGCCCGTGATAAAGTGAACGACCCAAACAACGCTTCCTCGTCTGCGATGCGACCACGTAAGTCATTTTTGGGGGCTTGTTGGCTATACTTACTAACAACTTCTGCAGGCTTTCCTACATATTCAGTCCCAAGTAGTCCAGCGCGTTCTTCGTTATCCAGCCAGTCCCCGTGCCCTGAGATTTCGTTTCCCCGGGGGGCGGCGTTGTTGCCGGCGTTCATGCTGCAGTGGCCATCGCCCACGCCGCCGGCCTCCCCTGCCCCTCTTACCTTTACCTTCAGATCCCCGTGTGGGGGGTCAAATCCGCCGCAGGTATCTTCAACAGCCAGTGGATTCCCAGAACATCAAATGCCGACCACGCCCTCGCGATCCCCGCATCCACCTTCAACCCCATCCCCTTTTCCTTTCGGAGCCGGAACTCCATCCAGGTCTTCGTCGCCTTTACCTGCACCCCCGCGCCCCTCTTTGCTCTCTCCCTTGAGGTTGCCCACCCGCGCATCCACGCTGTCGCGGTCACCGTCCCCGCCGTCATCCCCTACATCCACGCTTGTAGGTTCACCTGTGAAGGCTTTAGCTTGCACGGACCTCGTCCAGACCGACATACAAACAGACGAAGTGCCCCTTTCTTCAGTGCTGGGGAAATGCTCGGCATCTCAGGCGGGTTTGAAGGAGGGTACCGTACAAGCTCCTCCCCGCCGGTCTGACCGAATCGCCACTGCAGTGGCAGAAGGGGAGGGAGGAGGGCAAGCGAGTGACGATGATGACGACTACGCCAATGCACCGAGAAGGGGACAAGGCCCTCAGCCTCCGGGGATAAGACCCCCGTGTCCTCGAGGCGGCGATGCCCCACGCGCAAGGCGATTGACTCGAAAACGTATCGCAGCAACTGTTACTGCCATGCGCGAGGAACTCGAACGGGAGCTGGAGGGTGATGACGAGGACGTGGATATGGAAGATGGAGATGTCCAGTGCGTGAAGAAGGGCAAGAACAAGGGAAACGCGGCAGGCGGGAAAACCAAGGGCAAAAGCGCTAAAGGTGGCAAAGGTGGCAGGACCAAGACCAAGGATGGCGTCAAAAAGTCTGAAGTGGTGTGGAATATCAATGGTGAACCCCCTGTGGCTACTCGGGAAGCTGCTTTGCGTATCGTCCAGTTTGGCATGCTGGCCATCTCACCAAGCCTTCAGAGCACGCTCACTAGCTTACTTTTTGAGCTTCAGCCTCCGACATCGTCTGCTTCCACTGCTTCCACTGCTTCCACCGCTTCCACCTCGAGCTTTGCTGCAGCTATGAGTCGTTGCGCACAGCTTGAATCACGCAGCATCTTGACAGACTTTGAGCTCATGATGAGTTACATTCAGGCTGCGTTGTATATTCAATGGTAATTGCGTGATATGTTTGCCATTTGTGCTTGCTTATCTTGGATCCTCAGGCGCCAGAAAGTTCCCAAGGGAACTCGGGTACCTTGTTATCGGGTACTTGCTCAAGAAGTCAATTATCCAGGAGTGACAGAAAATTCTATTCAACACTGGTATTCAGCCGGAACGCGCCTCATCTATCTGGCTGCTGCCAGTAAGTTGTCTCTTGTGATCATTGCCTTATCTGACATTCTCTTGCAGCCAGCATGTACATCATACCAATGATCGCCGTCTGTGGGCTCAAACGCAAGATCTGTAAAGAGGATAATGTCGAAGTTATTGAGCAGCTTGCATATCTGCTCTGTGCGCCACATGGTGAGTTTGTTTTCATTCCTTTCTTTCTTTTGATTTATTCATATTGTTCTCAGAACGTGATCACAGGGATACGCTGTCCAGAGATTGCGCCGCTGTTACTAGAACACTTGTTGTTCCTGAAATGGTCTATATCCAGCAAGTTAGTACACAAATCCCGACTGCTTTTTCTCTCGATTTCCCCCCCGATTCCTCTGGGGTTAGCGAGACTATTCAATTTGGTGAAATAGACAAGATGGCTTCAAGACTGCGTTCCTTCAAATGGAAGTAAGTTGGCAGAATCTAGTGGTCTTTTCGCCACTGACTTGTTTTAGTTACTTCAAACTGCCGCCTTGTGATAAATGTTGGCGCGCCCTGGAAAACCCTCTCCTCGCGCCAACTTTACCTCTGCGATTTGATAATCTCAAGCTGACAGAAGACTGTGTCGCTGAAGAGGTCACCATCCGTACAGGTCTCGATCTTAAATCCACCCCTTGCCCTGTTGGACCCGAGAACAGTTATACATGGACAAACGAGCAACGTTCCAAAGCTGCAGCTGCACCGGTTGTGAAAAACTTGGATGATTTGAGCGAGAAGGTCGGTTTTATTTCAGGGCAAGATGGCTGTACTGACAATTCATCCTCAGCTGGCGCGTTTACACGTTGATGGCAAGAAGGTGGATGACGAATATGTTTGCATCCCCCCAGAGATATGTGAAGGGTACGTTCCTTTGAACTCAGTCAGAATTTGAGCCTGACATATTTCGCAGCAAAGTTTTGACACTCCGTGGCCTCGACAACAATCTCCTGGCAATGGTGATTACAAACCTCCTAGACACGCTCCCTCATCTTGAGGAGACTTCTATCCCGATCGTCTCTGCCATCATGACTGGGGACGTTTACCCGGTCAACTCTAATCAGCCGGCGTTCAAGTACTGCTCTACTCACAAGGTCTGGTACAACCGGTATTCTGAACAGGTAAGTTGTCAGTTGTCAGTCGCAAGTGTGCCAGCCGTTCTGATAGATTGTAAGGGCCATGGTGCACCTGGGGGTGTTCATCCCAACATCTGCTGCAAAGAATCGGTTTCACGCGTCAACCACAGCCAGCGCGCACCTCATCCGTCAGAGGAAATGAAGGAAGATCCTGAAGAGACTGAACTGCTGGCCGAGTTCATCCAGCTCATAATAGTGGTAATTGAACTCCATGTCCGTGTCGCCTTTACTTTGTATTTTCCACTATTCACTGTGATGTTCCAGATCAAAAAACTCCTTCCCGATGAACATGGCGCTATTTCAGTCTTTGTCTCACGTTTACCCTTGAACGAGCGGAGCCTTGCACATCCTTTCGGAGGCTTTGTTGTTAATGTTCGTGTATCAACGCGGGGACATCGCGATGGTGGGGACAAACTATTTTGTGTGGTCATCCCCTTTGGCACCTTCACTGGGGGTGCCCTTGCCCTCTTTGAACCGGGTTTTGTATTCCCACTTCGTGCTTGGGACGCAATAATTTTTCCCTCGTGCAACGTGACCCACTTTAATCTCGACTTTGAAGGAACACGCCTGTCGTTGGTTTTGCACTCGGACAAGTATGGTGACCGTTGGGTTCAAGATGAGAATGGTTGGGGATCGAGAGAGGCACCGGCTGAAGTCACCCAGTAGTAGAAATATGACTCCATATTTTACGCGAAGTCCCTACTTATGGCTGCGTCACTTCGCTGATCTAAAACTCCCCCCACGCGTCTTGCTTGGTCATCGCATCAAAATTCTGTTACACTACTCACCACCTTTCGTCTTGCCACTCTCGCCATCCTCAACCTGAGGCTTCGCCCCTTCTCAAAATGCACAATCACCTCCACACGCGCTTCCCACTATCGCCTGCTTGAGACTGTCTAGCAATAATCGCGAGGCAGATAGGCATGTCTGCGTCACCATTGCTGGGCCTTACTGGACTTGGAATTCCGATTTGAAGGCAAGACGTCAAGACATCGTATACACAGATCTGGATTTGAACGGGAATCTGACCCTGAGTTGCACTGGTTACTTCCGAGTATTAACGGGTAGTTGGCCGAACAAAGGTTATTAGACGTGCGTGCGTCCCTCGTGTGTTATATAAGATGTTTTGGATCCATCGCTTGCCACAACTCTTTTTGCTTTCCCCCTCTGGACCTTCTCTTGCCCTGCGTTTAACGTTGAGCAGGCCTCCCTGCACAATCTTTACGACAGATGGCCATGGAAGAAAGCGACCCCCTTGGTGACATTTTGGAGCTGCAAGAAACTGAGACTGAATTTGATCTTGACGTGGACCTTGAACCTACGCGCTCGGAGCAGATGCTGCATTATTATGGTGTCGACGAGACAGACAATGGTGGGACCGGCATGGATGTGGACAGCGATCTCCCGTCCGAGGATCATGCATACGACCAGCACAATAGAGATGATGAGTACGCGCAGGACGGCGCCAGCTTTGAACCTACACCATACTATAACTCGACCCAACTCGATGTTGATGAAGATATGGCCGATGACAACTACTACGAAAGTGGCGATGCAAATTCCCAAGGTGCGTTCCTAAGCATCTTTTTTCTTTGCAATGAATCTCTCTGATTGTGCTCAAATTTAGGGAGCCCAAGCAACCCCCGTGAGGTCGTGCGCAGTAAAATTAGGGAAATCCTTGTCGCGAAAGTCCCCGCCGAGACGGGGATGGATGATGGGATAGACCCAATCTGGGAGGGCAAACGGGTCGCGTTCACTCGTGGAATGACGAAGCTCATATCCATTGATGCTGACGATTGTCATTATATGGAACAAGGGATATTTCAACCCGACCCGGACCTGGGCGTTGGCCTGCTTCGTATCCCCGTCGGGGAATCCAAGCCATCGCGTATAATCTCAAGGACGACTGTGCGTATGACATTGCTAATCAACTGTAGCACCGTTACTCATGTTGTCTTGCGCAGATGCTGCTGGTGATATCGGGAGCGGTGGAAGTGGAATTAATATCTATCGACGAAAATCAGCAACCCACCTCAAAAGAGAAAGAAAAAATTCTTACGTCCTGTATGCAACAAACAGACGAAGAACCACGTCTAATTCTAACTTCGGGCGGGCTGCTCATGGTCCCTCCCTTTAATTATCTTGCATTACGGAATATTGGGAAGCGGGACGCTGACCTGTACTGGTTCTTCTGTCCCCCGTCAGAGCCATGCCAGAAGGCGGAACAGATTTTGCAATTGTGAAACATTTGTATCTTGTCATATTTTGTAATATTTTTATTTCTATGTGTATACTTTCGTTGCTCCATGTCCCTGTAAGAGCACCACCAGACTGAGATTTTGCTGAATCGGGATACGCATTGGTCACGTGCCTCTTCTCGCGTCTGTTTGAAATTTCAACATTGTCCACCATCTACCTGACGCATTAGTCGTTGCTCGTAGATCGCCCAGCCGTGCCAAACTATATACTAGTGCAGTAACCAATCATACTGTTCAGTGATTATCGCTCTGCAGTTTGGCTGGCCACTGACCGTTTCGCGTCTACTCCCAACCACCCACGTACCGAGCAATGCTACCACTACGCGGCACAATCAACCACCCAATGCTCCGGCCATCGAACCGG
Source organism: Mycena epipterygia (assembly GCA_029281465.1). Taxonomy (NCBI): domain Eukaryota; kingdom Fungi; phylum Basidiomycota; class Agaricomycetes; order Agaricales; family Mycenaceae; genus Mycena; species Mycena epipterygia. Next base: position 1,035,297 of record JARJCQ010000011.1, on the reverse strand, counting down.
GCACCTCCTAGTCGGATTTCAGCGGCAGAGGGTCGTCATGGCATTGATAAAGTGCCGTTCCCGCGTGTGAAGCGCCCACCCAGACTCGAACTGGAAGAGGAGCCTTTCATGTCGGTTTGGGGGGCATCCGATACAGCCCCTGCATTGGGAATTCAGCCCAACGCTGCAACATCTAGTTCAATTCAAGGCGCCCCACGACCCACCACTGCCAAACATTCTACAGGGGTGCTCCAAGGGTTAGCCTCTGGTCCAGCAACAAAAAGAAGGAAATTATCAGGCGACCACGGTAGTCAAGGTATAGGCGCAACCCGCATCACGCTCTCCGCCGAACAACGGACTGGGAGCGGCGTGCAGCCTAAAAAATGGCCAGTGCCTGGCACGCGAGTCCAGCAGCGTCCATCCAAACTCGAATCAGAGCCTTTTCTGCAGTTTTGGGAGGATTCCAGGACACCCAATATCGCTCCTGCATTGGACAGGATCCCGCCTGCAGGGCTAACATTTCCTCCCGCACAAAATATTAAGAACCAACGCCAACCTGCCACCGCCAAACGTCGTTTGGGAACAAATCAAAACCAAGCATCTGGCGGCGAGGCTCGCCAAGGCGCAGACGCAACCCTTATCACATTCCCCATGACACAACGGACTGGGAGCGGCGTGCAGCCTAAAAAATGGCCATTGCCGGGCACGCGCGTCCAGCAGCGTCCATCCAAACTCGAATCAGAGCCTTTTCTGCAGTTTTGGGAGGATTCCAGGACACCCAATACCGCTCCTGCATTGGACGGGATTCCGCCTGATGTTACATCTCCTGCCGTACAGCATATCGAGCAACCCGCCACCACCAAACGTCGTAAGCAAAACCAATCATCTGGCGATGAGCATTCCCAAGGCACAGATGCAACCCGCATACCGCCCCCTCCCCCCCCTCCCCCTCCCGCGAAACAACACACTGGTAGCAACACTCAACACCCACCTGCAAATCGCCTCCTTCGATCCTATTCCTGGAGTTTTCCAAATTCCTGTATATTTGATAATGGCCTCGAGATCTTGTTCCGTAGTTGGTTGCTATGGGACAATGAGAGCCGTAGGAAATTTGCGAACAACCTTCGCCCGCAATCATTATTAGCCACGATCTTTGCTCACTACGAGCAACGTCGAAATTGGATCTACGACTCTTCAATCAACACTATCGACATGTCCACCATCCAGAACACGATTCGACATTCACTCACCAAAGAGTACAAGATACTCAAGTACGCATCCGACTACGGGTGTTGCAGGACATGGATTTGGAAAGTTATAATGGTTCGGCCTCTCAATATCCTCATTTAAAAAAATATCTATTCACACATGTACAGGATCAAAAGACTGAAATACAACAATATTTCGGGCTCTATCACTCGGTCCAAACGACTTGTGCTTCTGGACACACGACAACAGAAACGAAAGGCCGACCACAGCTCTTGGTCCCCATCAACTCGTTTGATTGGAGGGTGGTCCAAAGCAAGAAAGGGTCAAGGTGCACTTGGTCGGACTACTTCGCGAGTGCTACCCCACGGGTCCCCATTGGCAATGCAGAGGGTGGGACCACACCCGTCCACGAGCATGAGCTCCCGCGTACTTGCCAGCACAAGCAGTGCCGACAGGCCGTTGATCCTGAGGGTGCTATCATAGAGACCGCCTGGCCGCGCATTTTGCAAATCATTCCTGAACAATCGGGTGATAGGTATCCAACCCCGCATAAGATATCCATCCCAACCCAAACTAGGAAGATTGAGTATATTCTCATGGGGATAACCTCCTTCCAGCGTCACGGACATTGGGTTTCCAAGATCCGCATCCGCACCGGCGAGGAGCTCCTTTTTTACAATGATATTGTCGGATCTTTGAAGAAAATGCCTTCTGATGACGAAATTGGTCCTGGAACGATTCTATTGACCTACCATAGAATCTCTAGCACGTATATGGTAGGTTTGTTATCATTTCTGAATCAATGCTCAATATTTACTTATTTATTTCGTAGACGCACCGCAAACTGAAGGAAGTCGCCAAGCAATACAAAGAGGCAACACAGAGAGTTGGCGTCAAACCAGCAACCCCTGTCTCTGAATCTTCTCCCCCGCCGCCTCACGCTCCTCCGCCGCCTTCCCATTCCGCTTCATCCGACAAGAAAAAAGAGCGGCGCCGCAATTCGGAGGATGCCAATAAAACATCTACAGGAGTTGGTGTCGAGGCTGCAAAGGAGGACCGACCCAAGAGCAAGGTCAAAGATACAGCTAATCGGGCTAAGGCAGAGGTTACCCATCGGGTGAAGCCGGGGGACATTCCTCCGCATCAAGCACCGACTGCTCCAGCAGTTTCCTCTCTCCCATCGCCTCAGGCTCCCCAGCCGCCTTCTCGTTCTGCTCCACCAGGCAAGAAAGAAAACAAGCGCCAAATTTCGGGCGACGAGATTACTAAAACAAAGAGAGCCGGCGCGGAGAGTGCACCTGCAAAGGAGGTTCAACGTAAGCCCGAAAAAGCAGTTGAGCGGGTGAAGCGGCGCCAAATCTCTGACGACAAGACTAGTAACAGACAGAAAGCTGGCGACAACACGGGTCGACGCAAGGTCAAAGAGAAAGCTGAGCCGGCCAAGGCGGAACGGCTTGAGGGTGAACATCGGGAGAAGCTTGGGGACACACCTCCACGTCAAGCCCCAATTGGCGCTCCTTCCGATCCCTCTCCCCCGCCACCTCACACTTCTCCATCAGAAGAGTGGACTGCGTTGGGTGACGCTGCACACCTCAAGCACAAAAGCAAGAATAATAAAATAGCGAAGTTTCCGGCCCCTTCACCTCTCAGAACAGACGGCAATGAAGAGCTGTTCCCATTGTGGTCCAAGAATCAACCTGCGTAGGTCATCGTTTGCTTTCACTGTATCTATATCAATTTTTTTGCAGGTTGTTGCCAGCATCCTACGACTATGAAGAGGATAGCGATCTACGTATGTCTCCTCTAGCCGAGCATCCAAATACTCAAGTGTTTTACAGTCTTCATTTCGCCTGACACAGACCCGAAGACACTATGTCCCTATTGCGACCGCCCCCTCCCTCAACCAGCCACGGTGTTGCTTACGCGCCTCCTAGACGAGGCCTTCAAGAAATCACACGCAAGAAAACGACCTGCCAACCCACTCGGACGCAAGGCCCCGATCCATGTCTTCGCTAACGTGTGCAAACGTCATGAGTTCGAGAGCAATATCCTCCCCCAGGCCAAGGCGCAGGGATGGCCGAAGGATATTGACTGGGCGGGTCTCGAGGGCCGTGTGCTGAACATGGCGCAGGATCTCTCCTATATCCTCATGGATCCAGGGGACCCTATCGTCTATCTCAACAAGGAGGAGAAGCCGCAGGGCGATGCTGAGACGCGGAAGACGCAAGATGATGGGAGCGAGCCACATCGGAGTAAGGGCCCGCGCATGCGCTGCATCTTCTGGAAGAACTTGCTGGCAGACTTGAAAGAGAGCGGCACCAAGGGCATCAGGAGCATGACGGCACAATTTGCCAACTTTGAGAAGACACAACTCGGCTAGTAAGTGTTATTCTTCCAAGTTTTCTCATCGGTCATGTTCTGTCCTTGTAGCTACGGCGAGATCGGCTCCGCCATTATTCACCAAGTCCTTTATGATCTCTTCCCGCTCCACACAGTCAACCCGGATTTGATCAGCCCGCTTACCCCAAAGGATTTTTTTCAACTGATACTGGTTCCTGAGGTCGGGATGCGTCTCGTCATTCAGGATATGGACCTGAATGTTGACGATGAGTTGGATAAGGAGCGAGCCATTGATGTGCTGGAGCAGAGCTCGAGGTACGGCGTTGCTATGTTTCCTGAGGACGGGAGAGGATTGGCAAACGAATCCGACTCGGAGAACGATGCTAACGAGGAGGTGATGGGGGTTGCGGACCTGATAGTCATGAAGAGGGCCCTCAAGCGCCGGAAGGAGATCCTGGACGAGGAGGGGGAGGAAGATGAGGCATGGGACAAGAAGCCCCGGCTAGACGAAGTGCAGAAGCCCCGGCCGAAGCCCCGACCGAAGTTCCGCTCGGTAGTCCAACCGCCAGCCAATACCGATTCCCAGAAACAAGCTGTGCAGAGCGGTTCAGAGGTCGAGCGACCACTAACCCGCGCTCAGGCTAAATTAAATAAAAGTAGTGCAGTGTGAATATATTTCTTGTTTTGGATACAATCACGTGTATAATTTTATTTTTCAAACTTGCTTTCAACCATCTACCTTTCCATCCTCAACCGTCTTCCGGGCGCCAGTCGTCTGGGAGACGCTCGATTTTACTCTTAACAGCTCGCTTTTACCTCTTTCTGCAGGGTGCTCTGTCGCCCAGTAGCTGGCCGATGCCCTCGAGGACAAGATCGGCAACCAGGCAGCTTCAAGTTGAAGTTGTAGCTGCAACTGCACAGACAGAAGCATCTCCAACGAGAGCCAAGGTAGCAGGGGAAAAACCAGAAGGAGAGAAAGGCAAAAAAAAAGTCGAAACGCGTCCTGAGAGCTCATTGTCTTCGTTGTCCTCGTTGTCCGACCTCAGTCCGGAGTCGGAAGAGCCGCTCAACCCTGAGAGCGACGACGACAACAAGCAGCTCAACTCTGGAGATGGAGAGGAAGGCGCGAGCAAGGAGCAGGGGGGGGGCGAGGAAAACGAGGAGGAAGGCGAGCGGGGCTCTGCACAAGAGGAGGAGCAGGGGGGGGGCGAGGAAAACGAGGAGGAAAGCGAGCGGAGCTCTGTGCAAGGGGAGGAGCAAGGGGGGAGCGAGGAAAACGAGGAGGAAAGCGAGCAGAGCTCTGTGCAAGGGGAGGAGCAGGGGGGGGGCGAGGAAACTGAGGAGGAAAGCGAGCGGAGCTCTGTGCAAGGGGAGGAACAGGTTGAGCAGGACCTAGGTCACGAAGAGCAGGGCGAGGGTGCGGGTGACAAATCCTCACCCAACGTTTCTGACGACGATAGCAATGAAAGCAGCTATGTACCTGAGGCCGATGGGAAAGAGGGATCCAATGAGGAAGAGGACGAGGAAGCGGGGTCCAATGAGGAAGAATGGAAGGGTGTGAGTCAATCCGCGGCGCCATCTCCATCGCCGTCTTCAACGTTGTCGTCGCACGGTCGACATGAAAGAGAGAACCTCAGGTCCAACACGGATGGGTCCCCTGGTGCAATGAAATGACGCGACTCCGGCAGAGAAACTAAACAGCAAGAACGCGATCAGCAAAACACGGAGGGGAGCGACTCGGACGAGGAACCAGCTGGATACCAACCCGCAGGTAGGGACTTCGCTCGTTCTTTCCTGTACTGAATCTCTGACGTGTCATGCTTAGAGTTGAGACGTGTGCTCCAGTCCCGCAGACCTGTCCTTACCTTGAATGACTGGTCCCCCCCCCCCGCTTCCCTTGGTGTCTACGACCGCGGAGATGATCCTGTCACGGAGCAATCCCATCCCCGCAGACCTGTGCCCACGGTCAAAGACTGGTCCCCCCCCCCTACCTCTCTTGGCGCCAACGACCGTAGAGTTGATCGTAGTCCAATGGTCACGGAGCAATCTCCACCCCAAACCGTTGAGCGAGAGTTAATTCGAGAGGTCACTGTAGATGATCCGGAGGAGGGGTGGGCAGCCCAGACGCCAAGGCGGTGGTGGGCTTTCGATAACAACGCGCAACGGAATGTCGTCACACGTGTTGCATACACGCCCGAAATGCTTTCCACATTAAAATCAACTGAACCAAAACGCGGTGTGCAGCTGACCACTATTTCAAAGGTATCAAACATGGGCGTCCAGCATCTAATACTAGACTGCGATGTAGAAATGAGTTTAGAGGCAAAGTCTTATAACGTACGTTTCTCACTTCCCGCCCATCACTTAATTCACCTCGCCCAGCGCATGTTCGTGGTAATGGAGGGTTTAATAGAAATTGTCCTCGGGTCCAATTCAAGGGGGGGGGGTGAGAGAATGAGAATGGGTGCACCTGGCGCCATATTCAGCATTCCCTTAGATGTCGGTTTCAGAATTGCAAATGTGGGACAGAACACTCTAGTTTTATATTACATCACTACCTAAATTTTTTGGTTTATTCATATGAACCTGAGTTTCCGAAGATTTGGCCAGGTTGTGGGATTGACTAGGGAGCTGAGCTATAAGGCGTAGTAAATCCCTTGAAGAAAGCGGGGAAAAAAAGAGGACGGCCAGGGTTGAACATGCGAGGCTTTTTACTGTTGTTCGACAAGCGCCCGACAGGAGATACACCTCTGTACACTGCTCTACCCAGGCCGCCATGAAACTGGGTAACATGGACTTAAACCCCCAATTCTTCAAAGCTTACACACGCCTTTATCACCAAACTTCAGATCATTTATAAACCAACTGGCTTGAGTATGTACGAACGTCAAATACAACGAGCATTTTTTTTCAAAAACATATGTGAAAATCGGGAAAAATCAAGGGCGTATGAAAGGCTTTAGTCCGCGCCAAACAACGCAAGGTCACTGAGGGGCATGCCATCTGATAGGTCATTAACCAAAGTCGTCCCAAGACGTGTTGAGCATACCTATGGGGCTGAAATTCAAGCCCAGTTCCCTTCCCTGTTCTTTTAGCTGTGTCGCGTCTGTCTCCGCATTGTCCGCCTTGTTCGACGCGATCTGATACAATCGACAGTAGTATCGTTCGTGCACTTGGGCCTCACTTTTCCGGCGCAGAAGAGTTTTGAAAAGAGCGCTAGCTGTTTCAGCGCTCGCGCGCGCTATGTCAGCGCTCACACGCGCTTCGGCTGCCAAAGCTGACATGAAATCCGCCTCAGCGCGACGACTGGCGAGAGCTGCGCATGCTATTTGGATCTTAAACATGGCATCTTCACGGGGGTCGAGTCCACGTGCAAGTCCGAGATGCGCCTATGGAGAACTGAGGAATGTGCTTGCTGTGAAAAGACATCTGTACAAACCGCCAGCTTCGAGTTCCCGGATAACGTCGTTTCTCCTGAGAGGTGGTCGGAGGCCGCGGTCTGGTCAGATGATAGTATGGACATTGAAGGAGACTACTTGGCGACTGTGCGGCAAGCAAATCGTAGACGTGCGTATATGGTAGACGTGCGTGTAGGAGAGAGCTCTTTCCGTACATGCAATCACGTGCTCCACAAAGCTCTCTTGACCATTACCCATTGCTTGACGCACTGTCGCCAAAGTAGTGACCTTCAACTGCTCCTAAATTTTACCTGGTGCACTGCGCCTAGTAATATCTTCACGTAGAATCCTTACTGTTCGGTGCCCAGTCGCCCAGCAGCTATGCCAAGGACCAGCTGCAAGCCGTGGGGCTGCCCTTTCTGCCAACAAGGGTTTGATCTTCGCCCTGCTATGCTGAAGCACCTCCGCCGACCCAATAGCCTTTGTCGCCGTCTCCGCATCAAGCGCTCCCTCAACAACGAACAAAGGCTTCCTCGCCCTGTTTGTTACTCCGCGACGGAGCAGGCACAGGCACAAGATATCTCCACGGCGGAGGATGAAGACATGGTGGATTGGGTTGACAAAGACATGGTGGATTTGGCTGAAGACATAGTGGATTCAGTTTACGAAGACATGGCGGATTGGGTTGATGAAGAAGACATATCTATGGATGTGGACGGACCTTCTAGCGAAGACGTGCCAAAGTCATGCCTAGAGGAGTTTCCGAATGCTGCATGGCTAGTGGAAGAGAATGGGCAATCTTACATGCAAAAATTCTACAGCGATGAGCACGCTGACAAACGTGCCGATAATCTGTATTACCCATTTGCTACTTCGGATGAATGGCAGCTGGCGTCGTTTCTCAACCGGTCCTCTTTATCAGTAGCCGAGACGGACGAGTTTTTGCGGTCGCAAATGGTACGCATTTATTTTATTTTATTTCAACAACCACAACATCTTATTCATCCCTACAGGTTAAAAAAATGGGTCTCTCATTTAGGACCACGAAAGATCTGCGGAGCCGGATCGAGATGCTCCCCAAAGGGCCGCAATGGCAAGCCGAACCTTGGCCGAGCCCGGGCGGGTTCCCGGTCAAAGAGCCCCTGACGCTGTTTTATCGGGACGCGCTGGAATGTCTGGAGTCGCTACTCCAAAATCCGCTGGTCCAAGACCATATCGATTACACGCCGTTCAAGTTATTTACAACCGCCGAGCAAACCATGCGGGTTTATACGGAATGGCTCTCCGGCAATACTGCATGGGGAATGCAGGTGCGCGGTTTCTTTTCGAGGCTGGATTACCCTGACCATTTGGAATAGGAAAAGATTCCCACTGGAGGTACTATCATAGGAGTGATAGGTACATCAGATAAGACCCAAATCACCTCCATGACGGGCAACCGTGTAGCACACCCCTTCCTGCTTAGCATTGCAAACATTCAAATGGAGTATCGAATGAAGGCTTCTCACCAGATGTTCCTGCTCACCGCCATGGTACCTGTGGCAAAATTCAATGTGAAAAATAAGGAGCATCGTGGTGTCTTGAACAACCGCCTTTACCACGCTTGCGTGGACTTCGTCCTCCGTCCCGTGAAAGAAGCAGCAAAAATCGGTGTGATGATGACCGATGCATTCGGGAGACGACGATGGTGCTTCACCCCGCTTGCATCACATATAGTAGACACTCCCGAGGCTCTCATGGTGGCTGGTGTTGCTGCAAACCAATCGCCCCTTACGACCGCATCCTCCAAACACTTCGGCAACCCATCGAGGCATCGCGTGCGGACAAGAGAGCGCACGTTCAGATTAATTCGCAAGGCCGAGGCATTTGCCAACCCTTGGGCCCTCACGAAATATGTCAAGTGCGCAAAAAAACTGGGTCTAAATGGTGTCCACAGGCCATACTGGCGGGATTGGCCTATGTCTGAGCCATCCACATTCCTGATGCCCGAGATATTACACCACTGGCTGAAGATGTTCTGGGACCATATGGTGAAGTGGTGCCTTCACGCCGCTTCCCCAGCCGAACTCGATTTTCGATTTTCAGTTCTTCGCCCTCACACTGGTATGAGACACTTCAGAGAAGGCATTTCAAAGGCGAAGCAGGTGACCGGTCGGGAGCATCGAGATATACTAAGGTATATAGTCCCAGTCATCGCTGGGGCTAAAGGTATAGACACCAAATTCCTGACCGCGATTCGGAGCGTTGTCGATTTCATATACCGTGGACAGGCACCCAAAATCGACGAGAAAGCCCTGGACAAGATGGATGGTGCACTCAAAACTTTCCATGCCAAAAAGTCGGCAATCTTGAAAGCCAGAGCACGTAGAGGGAAGCGGGGCCCAATCAATGATTGGCGCATTCCGAAACTGGAATTCCTCCAAAGTGTTGTCTCCTCAATCCGGGCTAATGGAGTTCCACTCCAATGGAGCGCTGACGTGACTGAACGTGCTCATATCCCGTTAATAAAAGAACCTGCCTCCCGGTCAAACAACCAAAAACATGAACAGCAAATATGTCGCTACTTGGATCGTCGCGACAAGGTTGATCGATTTGATCTTGCCACCGCAATGGCGAAGGCGGGTGTTGAACTTGGTGTCTCAAACTCTGAGGGAGACGAGTCAGATGCAGACGATTCAGACGAAGAAGGGCCTGTATTAGTTGGAACAACCTCAGAGCTGCTGCAGAACATAGAACCAACAACGCGATTTAATGGGTCGAATCGGGCTTTGGTAAACCACTTCACGCACAGTGCCCGACTGTCGAGTGACAACTTCCCGCATACCCCGAGGCCATTCCGCACATTCACTTCATCTCAGGGCAACACCGCCTTTCATCTGGGAAGAGATCATGTCGGGCTGCAGCAAACCGTTGAGGATGCCAGCATTATGTTTAAACTCCCTGATTTGGGGCCGGCTCTTCGCAGATATTTGCATCGGGTTTCCCTTTCTGAAGACCTTACCCTTGTTGGCCGTCGCCCTGCCCTCAAAGATGGCACTCTACCCCCCATGAAATTAAAAATATGGCATAAGGTCCGGATGCAATCTTTCGCGTTCCACGATCCGGATCGAGTTCTAGATCCAGAAACCGTGCATGCCTCTCCTTTCGATTCCGACTGGAAGTTTGGTCGTGGGGATGCAGTGCTCGTCAATTCTGATACGAACTATAAATGGCCGCGCAGCGGACTCAAAGGTCGGTATCCAAGAAACAGTGATGCTCACTTTACTGATCTCCCAGTCAGGTCACACAGTCGGCCAACTTCGCATGATACTGTGTATCGCACCGAACCAAAACCTTCCTGCATCCGCAACCGCTGAATTTCTTGCATATGTGGAGCGATTCGACATCGTGGGCCCTGGGACCGATCTCGCAAGCGGCATGCATCGCCTGAAAAGAGCCAAGAAACCAGATGGAACTATCATCGGCGATTTCATTCCGCTCGACCGACTAAGAGCACGCGTAGAGCTCACCCCTCGATTCGGCAAAACAGCGAACCGCAGGTTAACCAAGGAAAATAGCTTGAATGCGTGGGACAACTTCTGGCTCACAAAATACTTTAACAAAGATTTTTTCTTCGCCTTAGATCAGTGACTGTCGCTGCAGAGTCTATTATATCCGGGGGGGGATGGGTGGCAATTGTCTAGACGAGACTGCAGTTCTGACTTTCCATTTTAATTTCGCACACAATGGCTGTCCCCACACCGGCTTAATTGCACTTGGTTTCAGGTACCTTGATTTTTGCCCCTGGTGCCACCGCCACCCTACACTCCACTCTCTGCAAGCTTTGTTATCACCTAAGTGATATCACTCACATGACCGCGACACGGCTGTTTTCGGACTACTGCCTGGATCCCACAATTCGAGTTCAAATAGGGTTTGTCTGGAAAAGTCGCTATACCCCGCTAACTATATATCTGCATAATACTCCTCCAGTACTTGATTTAGTAAGTCTTTTGAGTTTTGACTCGCAATCCCAACTGACCCGCTATTCTTTTGCAGGAATTTTAATACAATTTACGGGATAGCTCAATTTGACTTCAAATCGCCATGAACAGGTCTCCAATCCCGCCGCGTTCTTCATCGGCCCCGCACCGATTTCTTGTTCAATTCATCTATTCTAACCTGATTCAGTCTTGTACCGATACCTGCTTTTTCTTCCTTTTTTAAAAATGGGATTCAGACGTCTTTTGGAATGATGCGGATGTGGTAGATGGAGAAGTTCTTCAGGAGGCGCCGACAAAGCTGGTAAGTAATGCATCTTAAGCATATATTAATGGGATTTTCACCTCTTTGCAGCGCTTTTTTCTTTTCGAAAGCCGCCAGCAGCGGTCTGTCACGGACGTGATCGCCTGGTGCACGTGTTCCAGGCCATCTGAATAAAAATGGAGAGCCTCTTGAATGGGTGATTAAGCTCGGCCTCTGGTATTTAAACACGCACTCACCAAACACAGAATACTATGCCCTATGCTTATATAAGCATTTCGGGCCGGTACCCACAACCCGCCACTACATCTTGAATTTCACACAAAATGAGAATGGGAGGTGCGAAGACTCGGAAATTCAGTTACTATTCAAAAACTCCACCACCGCAAACTCGGCCGGCGCCATTCCCGTGCGCACCCGTCCGTCGCTGCCAGGACTAGGAAGGACCGGATTCTTCCAAGTATTTCTACTAAGTCATTTCAAGTGGTCGCCGTACCGATTTGGGGTGTATTAGCAACTTCAACTATGTGCCTATCAAATTTTTGAAAGTTTGTACCATCCTTCTCATCGAAGGAATATGCAGTGAACCAGCCCTCTCTAGTTAAGTTGGCTCACCGCGCATTTCATGGGGGTAGAAGCGTCGATAGTGTGGGTGTTGCAACTTCAAGCTCGCGACCACAAGCGCCGGGGAAGTCTGTCAAGAGACTGCATCTCATTTTTTCGGTGACATTATTCTACACACAAGACTGTAATATCACGACGACGCTTAATTCAATTTATCTTTTACGAAGCGATACGAAACAGATGGAAGATAATTTAAATTTGACACTCCAAATCAGTAGGCTCAGAATTACTCTCAGAGCAAGTCAGCGTAGTTGAGGTACTGCAGAGTGAGTCGACACACTCCAGAGTGCCCCAGAGTAAGACCGGTTACTCTGGATGACCAAACGTCATCCAGAGTAACCGGTCTTACTCTGGGGCACTCTGGAGTAGCGGTCCTACTCTGGAGCACTCTGGAGAATGACCTCTTACTCTGGAGCACTCTGGAAAATGACCTCCTACTTTGGGCACTCCGGCAAAAATCCGGTTTTGCTGATGTCATTGCAGATAAAGATTAAACCTGAGGCGACGAGCAACTATATCCTAGGGAGTCTTGCAAACCGACTTTATAGACTTTTGTGAGGAGCTCTCCCGAAAAAGTTAAACCGAGTATCGACGAGAAGAGTGGCATGGCAACAGTTAAACCCCTTTTGCCGCACAGCTGAGAAACATTATTCAGCGTGAAATGAGCTGGAATGGCTAGTAGGACAAGGGCGGCCTTGATCGGCAGGGACAGTTGGGCAATCAAGGCACGAAACATGGTCCATGGAGGTCAACGCTTAGGCGCGAGGCCCGGGGAAGGCGGAGTTGGGAACGCGCCGGAAGCCTCCGATCACCTGCGAATCGGAAGCCGTCGTGGATTTGAGACACTGACTCGGACAGAACCAGTGGCACGAATGCCTGAATATGCAGCAATGTGCGTGTCTCTAGATCTGTGCGTACAGGTGCCTCACATGAATATTCGTCTAGTAAGCCCGACCCGCCGGACCCATTAACAAAACCCAGTCCACTCTCTCGGGCCTCTCGTAGCTACTCCGGGTTACCTCCCGCGCTACTTCGACGAGATGCGATGTCTTACTACATCTACCGGCATCCCCGTCGGTGCCAGAATCCAGTAGCTATCACACATTTTGATGGCCCCTCGGCCAACCCTCGGCGGACTTGTGCGATGTCAGCTGAGGTTGGCCGAGGATTGGTCGAGGGGCTCGATGTCCGACATTGTGCGATGTCATGTCAGTTGCGACATCGAGCCCCTCGGCCAATCCTCGGCCAACCTCAGCTGACATCGCACAAGTCCGCCGAGGGTTGGCCGAGGGCCATAGTCTCTCGTAGACAGACGCTTCAACAAATGAGCTCGTACCTCGTAGACCTCCCACCTCCCTGCTCATCACTCCAGAGCTCTGAGTACAGACACCCTCCCTCTCCAAATACTCTTGTCCAGCACTCCAGATGCTCTCATGTCGGGAAATCTTGTGATCGACAAGTAAACTTTAATGTACTAGTAACAGCTGAATATCAATCGCACCTTGACTACACTCATCGCAGGACCTCTGGCGGCAATACGAATATCCTCTTGGCCGAGAACGCATGAAGATAGCGCGCCGAAGATGAGGACGAAAAGCGCAGCAGTAGGGCTGTATCCGAGGTGCATCGTGGGGTGTGATTTGGAATTTAAATGGGTGAGAGGGAGGTGCGTGCGTTAGCATCTCTTTTGGAGGGAGTTGAGAGCACTGGCGTCTCTTCTAGAGACATCTTATAGTGTGCGGTCGCGACGTTTGGTAATTCAACCACGCCACGTGACGTGTTCAAAATTCGACCGAGCCCGGAAGTTAGCATTACTTGGCACCCAACCCGTGGCAACTGCGATATCTATGCATCTGCGGAACTGCCACTGCCCGCAGCTGGCCTTCAAAATTCAAACTTCACTGATCATCCCGGGAATTCGATCGCCGTTTGCGGCTTGGTTTGCTGGAGTCTTTTGGATCGGAGTGGGCAGTGCCATATGCGAATGCTAAGTACCCCGGCATCGAGTGTCCTTAGGGAATGAGATTTCACGGCGCCAGTCTTGAATTTGGGCACTCCATTCCATTCTCCGATTTCGCACCGAATGGGTCCACTTATCCACTCAAAATCCAAATCCATATCACCTACACCGAGCAACAGTCATTGCCTCGCTGAATGGATTTCGCGAACCTTTGAAGGCCCAGTCGATATATCGAATTTACGGTATTTTAAACCATTCCACGTAGATCCTCATCTCCCGCAGGTCCTCCGAGTCGCCCGAGTCCTGCAGAACTGTGTTCTTCCAGTCCCAATACTGAAGATAGAAACTCCTAGAACAATTACGAGCAGACCAGGTAGGTAGGTAGGTAGGCAGGTAGATAGGTAGCATTACACGCCACAGTCCAACTCATGAACGCCGGTTTCCAGGAATTATCCCGGTCTACAGGCATTATATACACCTTCGTCCCTGGGCCTCTCAGATAATGTCCATTCAGACTCCTATACATATATATTTCTCCTCATGATCCTTTCCCCTCGCTCTGCACGACTACCATGCAGCCTCCCTCATCGTTCCAAAATTCCTCACTCCAAACAAACGATTGCGCTATCCTCCTCAGGACACTCAATGCGTTTCTCCACATCGACACAGCGGCCCTGCACGCAGGCACGGCGCTCCACGAGCGGACGGCAGGGGAGGGGCGGGCAGTGCGGCGTCGGGAGGGGCTGTAGGATAAATAAGTCGACATAATGGCGAGGCTCGTAGACTGAATCGTACCTTGATCACGCTCGTCGTAGGCGGCTGGAGATTCCAGGAGATGGATAGAGAAGCTAAGAGTGAGTAGATGCACAGAAAGCTTCAGCTGGGGGCTCGCACCTTGATAACGCTTGTCGCAGGGGGCTGGAGATTCCAGATTCCAGATAAAGAAATAAACTTGAAAGTGAGTAGATGTCCCTAGAAATCTTCAGCTGGCTCGCACCTTGATAATGCTCGTCGTAGGCGGCTAGAGATAAGTTGTAGATGTATATAACAAATTACAGCTGGGGACTCGCACCTTGATCGGCACGCGAACGGGAGATCCGATTCTGGCGGCAATTTTGATGTCCTCTTGGCCAAGAACTGACGAGGCGATGGCGCCAAGGACGAGGATGAGGAGCGCAGCAGGAGAGGTAAACAGTTGCATTGTGAGTTGCGTGCAATTTGGAATTTAAATGAGTGAAGGGGAGGCGGGTCCAGGTATATTTCCGTCTTTTGGATGAGTTTGAGTATGTCTCCAGCTCTTTTATAGTGTCGAATTCATGTCTGCCCCGTTTGGCGGTCGCGACGTTTGGTAATTCAACCCAAATTGAACCACGCCACGCGACCTGTTTGAAATTGGGCTCGGATACTTGGCAGCTGTCATTGCACAGAGTCCCAGATAACTACTGTAGTTGTAAATCGGATTTATTTTTCAATTGTTCAGGCGGTGGGTGGTCGCTCCCGTAGGTGTGTCTGATTTGTATTATAAAATGCAGTATTTTTTCGAGGTTGAACTACTTACCTTCTCAGTCTTGAAAGAAATCCAGTTGAGCCTGAAATCCCCCGAAACAGGTCGATTTCGGATTTACCTGGTACCAAATCCTTGGCAAAACAAACTGCACGGAGGTAGCCCGCGGCCGGCTTTCAAAATTCAACCACTAGTCCGAGTTCAAACATGGATTCCGACCGCTGTTAGCCGCTAAACCAATTTACTGGTATGTAACTGGAGTTTGAATGCTACGTGCGCCGGCTCTGATTGCCCATAGGGAATACGAGTTACGGTGCCAGTTCTGAATTTGGCATGAGACGGCGACGCACCTCTTCGCGCTCCATCTGCATTCTCCGGATTCGCACCGAGTCTTCCCGCAGAACGCGCCCACTCAAAACCCTCTTCCATATCATCCACGCGTCGATCTACGGTCGATTCTAATTATGAGAATCGGTGAGTGCGTTTCGCGAGGAGATGTGGTATATCTCCGACTTATTTTAATTTTAATTTTATTCGCGCGCCCTGGACCAAGGAAGCCTTATGTTTAGAGAATTCATTGTGTGTTCGATTCCCACCGGAGGCATACATACTCTTTTCTATTTTATTTTATTCATTTGCCCTTCGCGCGGCATACTTAATCCTTGATGTAATTACTTAGAGGAAGCCTCCGTAGATCAATGGTTGATCACCTGAGAAATATGTGGTACGATAGAGAAAAGTTTTCTTCAGGCACTGTAGGTTCGACTGCATGGACCCGGACTATCTGCTTTCTTTCTTCTTCAATGGGTGCGTGTGCCAGTACACTGTACGCGTATGTGAAGACCCCTACGCTATCTCAATTTTCGATAAGCCACGCCCTTATTCGAGCACAGTCCTCAGTTCAAATCGTTATTCTATTCCACGTTGGCCCCGACTGCACGCGTTCAGTGTACCGATCCACGGGGCCCGGGTTGTAACGGTCACAGGTCGGGACATAAGCGTAAGCGCGGCAAGGTGTCTTCCACCACGACCCGCTTCTCTCCGGGATCTGGAGATGTGGGAGGGAGGAAGTTAGAACACGGGACGGTAAAAAAACTGGTTGGAATACGCAGGGTGTATTTACCTACATAGCGAGTTCTAAATAAAACAAATCCAACCTCGGCCGTCTGTCCCCGGTCTTGTTAGCTAGTAGCAGGCCACGCTTAATGCACACTTACTGTGACTGGCCGAGGCGTCTTCGAGGATCAGCGAGGGCGCACCGGACGCCCGGAACGTAGATGTTGCGCATGAAATCCCCGCAATGATCTATTGTTCAACGAAATTCAACCCAGATCACGTTTCGTAGGGTCGTGGATGAACTTCAAGTTGAATGGGATCCATGTCCTGGGAACGTGAATCGACTCTACGTCGTCGAGGAATCAGCTCTCGGATCCGAATTAACCGCCGGAAAAGTAACGACTCGGAGGTGCTGGTTGAAGTGCTAAGTTCCGCCCGCGGCCCACGAGTAGCCTTGTACTTACTGGGGGTTAATAAAAAAATAGCCGATGAATTTGTAAAGCCGCCTGAGCCAAGCCTGAGCGGTGACGACTAGAGACCGGCGACCGAGTGGGGATTCCGTAAATTCCCTTCGCGCGCCGAAACACGATCATGTTGATTCAATTTGCCATCTATACCGCAATCGACAAGTTGAACCATACCTCAGTCCCGCGCGCCAGGTGGCGTGGGTTTAACTTAACTTTGTGATTGGGAAGACGGCGACCTGGGATATTAAGGTCGCATGTTCAGGGCGCGGACCGAGTACAATCGATTGCATCGATGATTCGCCCTAGTATTTTGTTTCCAGTGAGTTCGACGGATAGTGGATGGATGGGTTGAAACTCGATACCGCCGAACACTGCCAGCGTTACGCAGGTGACGCTGGTACCGGTCACACGTTACATTAATTCTCGGCGCGATGAGCATAGAGTCGCGGAATCGATCTACAGTATCGAGAGCAAACGCGAGTTGCATTAATCGGAATACGATGCAGTGTCCCTGATTGCGAAGTGGACCCGTACGGCAGTGTATCGAAAGGTGGACCAATGGCGTAAGTGGGTACGGCTGAAGGCGGCGAGAGAGAGAAAGAGAAGAGTTTCTGCAGAAGACTCCCTGTAGAACCGCACTAGCTCCGAAGGCGTCGAACGGCGTTGGTGGGATGGAAGAACCCGGACGTCACAGTGACAGCGTCAGTCACACCTCCAAATTTGAGGCCGGTTAACCGGAGCGTCTCTTTCTCTACACTTTTCATGAAGCACGCGCGATTCTACACGGCGCTGCCCGCGTCGGCCGTGTCTGCTCCAATTCAGTCTCGCGCACGCTGTACACATCGTCAAACACCCTCCCGCTCTCCTTCTTCGACTCCCCGCAGGGCCCGAACACCCGAAACGGCCCGCTCCGCACCACCCACCGCCTCCCCATTGAGGGCAAGGGCGAGCTGGAGGGGCCGAACAACAAATTCCACCTCACCCACGCTCCCCTTGCTCTCGCCGCACCCCATGCCCCGGCAACACCACCGCACCCCGCCCAGCTCGCCCTCTTCAAGCCCTACACTTCGGCCCCACCCCACGTGCGGCCCTGCGCCGACTGCGGCCAGCACCCGCGCGCACCGCCGCCGTCGTCCGCGTTACACGCTCGACGTCGCTGCGTACGGTATCCCCAAGCGCGGGCATCATGCGATGCAGACCGACGCCCCGCTCGCGGTGCAGGTCGGCGAGGACGATTATTTCATCCGCGAGAATGCCAAGGACGTTGCGGATGGTGAAGCATGCAGGTGTGGCGCTCATTTTTTCTCTTATTTTGCTTTCTTGCTGCCTTGCGTCTTTTTTGTGTTCGCTCGCTCTTTACACTCCCCTCACGTGCCTCGACACTTTTTGTCTCTTCTCATTCCTTTCAATACAATTTTTTTTCTCACTTTAGCAGATGGCGCAGCGTAATCTTATGCGTCGGTGGGCGGCGAAACGCTGCGGGGTGACTGGGGTTGACCCAATGAAAAGACCACAATGAAGTGGAGAGTACAACTCGGACTCGAAACTTACACAGTTACAATGGAGCGTTTGGCCTTGCATTATGGAGGGATGCAAGAGGGATTCTTTTCAAGTACTTCCGAGGCCGACGTCCCTCGAACCAAACAACCGCTCTCGTCCGCTTTTGTGATTTATTGATCGAGATTCCAAGCTGTGGAGGTTTGTCCCTAGTATGAGCTAGGCCCGGTCAACGTTCAACCCCGCCCCGCTTAAGCGCTCAGTACGGCGTCAATCTACTGTACTAATCCGACCAAGTGTTCAGATGGGGTGATTGCTTTTCCGAAATGAACACATAATAAACATTAAAATGAACACCTTGGGTGAACCCGTGAATTAGTACAGCATTGACTTGTCAGAGCTGTTGTCAGACTCGTAACAGCATTGCACAGTTATGTGAAGTTGTGAATGATTGTCTTGACAGAAATACAAAGTCGGTTTTGTACAGCACCCCGTCTCTTTCTTCCTTGCAGCCATGTCGTTCTCACATAGTTCTGGAATTCATATCTCTGGAGGCACATTCTACACTGCTGCCAGAGATGTGAACATCCAAAATAATCAGCAACTAGCGATTCAGTCAACCTCGATGTTGGGCGACCACTCACCGACTCAGACACCCTTGCCACGGCTCGGCTCAGAGGGAGCCTTCGATATACCTACACCCTCGCCATCGGGTCCAGACCGGAATCATAGAAATGTAGCCGGGAGTGAAAGGTTCTTGCC
The DNA here is from genome assembly GCA_029281465.1 of Mycena epipterygia. Taxonomy (NCBI): domain Eukaryota; kingdom Fungi; phylum Basidiomycota; class Agaricomycetes; order Agaricales; family Mycenaceae; genus Mycena; species Mycena epipterygia. The sequence goes on along the minus strand of JARJCQ010000011.1, from coordinate 1,016,259 downwards.
TTACAGTCCGTCTCAGTCAATTTTGTGGTTGTCCTCTCGTACTCAAGCACCGCAGATACTGCCACGAGACGACCACCTTCCTCTCAGATATCGGTCCCACCCGATACCTCCCGTGCTACTTGGACGAGATCCGATGCGGCATCCCCGGCGGCGCCAGAATCCAGTGGTTATCCGAGTCCCCGGGATGTTTCGCCGCGAGTTCTTCCTGCTCCCGCTTATGTGTGGCTGCTGCCTCCCACTGTCAATAAATTAACTGATTTTGATTCACAGAATACCCTGGCAAACCATCAAGCATCCACGATAATCAATGGCGGATTATTTGTTAGCGGGAATGTAAACAACATTCAAACAAATGGTACGTGTTCTATATACCTGCAAAAAATCCGTCTGAGCATTTTTTGTAAGGGATCGATATACTGCGTCGCCATGTTGTTCTGTGCGCCCTCCATAACTCGGGAGAGAGCTTTATCGAGCCGGCTTGTCATCCCGGGACACGAAGCGCAATATTGAACCAGCTACGCGATTGGTCGCTTCATACTTCCACAACTCGTCTACTTTGGCTCTGCGGAACTGCAGGGGCCGGGAAATCAGCAATCGCCCAGACATTTGCTGGGATGTGCCAGGAAGAGGACCGACTTGGGGGATCATTTTTCTTCAAACGCGGACATGAGCAACGCGGCACATGCGACGGCCTATTCGCGACACTCGCATTTCAACTGACGCAATTCTCTTCCGATCTCGATGCCGCCATACGACGGGTAGTCGAAGCCGATACGCTCTTGGTCGGACGAACGCTGTCCGTACAATTGCACGCGCTCTTTGTCTCGGTTTTTAAACAGATCCCTCCACCCCATCCACTTCCGGTCGTTGTGATTGATGGTCTGGATGAATGCAGAGATCGCCGCATTCAGACCCACCTTCTGCAACTTTTGATTGGAGCCATTCGAGAACACCAGCTCCCCGTTCGCATTCTTATCGTCAGTCGTCCGGAGCCACACATTCGGGATTTCCTCGGGGATCAACTCGATGTGTGTGGACAGCTAGAGCTCCGCGCGGACGAGTCATCATACAACGACATCAGAATTTACTTCTGCGCCGAGTTTGCACGGATTCGTCACGAGTTTTCCCGCATTCCTCGCGACCATTCGCCGTCAGGGACAGTGCTCGAAAACTTGTGGCCCTTGCGGGAGGAACTTGACCATTTGGTTCACAAATCATCGGGGGTCTTTGTCTATGCATCCACCATAGTTCGGTTTGTGGACGATAAATGCTCTCATCCGTACGATCGCCTGAAACGAGTCTTACAACTTGACCGCGACAGCACGGCTCCTCTCGACGACTTGTATACCGAGATTCTCTCTTCTGTCTCGAATTCGAACCACCCAACGCTTCTGCGAGTCCTACACGCCGCATTCCGCTTCAAGTTTTCTCTGGGTCCACACGAAATCGACCTGCTCCTCGACCTACCTCCGGGAACGGCGCGACTTTCCTTGCATGGCTTGCAGTCAATCATAAGCATACCACCTGCATTGACACGACTGTCAGGTCGACAAGCTGTAGTGGTCCAGCATGAATCACTGCGCGATTATTTCTTGGATCTGGACAGGTCACGGACATGGTGTCTCTCGACTCATGCACTTGACTTGGTGTTCGCTCACCATGCGGTCCGTTGTTTGGACTCTCCCTTAAAGAACCGCACTTTTCCAGAATTAAACAACTTTTACCAGTAATGTGTTTCCCGAACCCAACTCACACAACCAATTTAACATTTTGTCAGCCAAATTTTGCAGTGTGTGTTGTCCGATGTCAGTAAACTTCTTTCTCCGGCCCAAGTCTTCGACTTCCTTCGAAATGAACACGTTCAACGTTTGTGGTTCGGGTCCGGGGATTATTCCAGGGGCACCTCCGAATTGGTGCGGAAATACCTCCAGGTAATGATGACTACCACGCGAGCATGCTGAAAGCTCATCCCCAACAGAGGTTTCCTTCAATACCAGCAGATCTGAGCAAAACAATCACAGATAGTGACTTCATCGTGCAAATTTTAGAAAATCTGGTGCCACGCCAGAGGTCATCTCACTCAACCTGTCGATTCGACTCCATATACATGACTATCTTCTCCGACAATCCCCTCCTCCTCGATGTCCTCCGAATTCAGCTCATTGACGGACCCGCATACGGACCAGTACTTCTGGATTCTAACCTCCGGGCCCTTGACTGTACCTACACGGTTTTCCGACCATTTTGCGCCTTCAATGGACTCATCGACGTTTCCTTCCCCGACGGAGACTCACCTTTCGATTTCCTGTCCGATTCCCAGAGGGCTGGGGATTTATACGAAGATCCGCACCACACCAGCGAGAAGGTGATTATCCGATGGATTCGTGTAGTGAAAGAATTCCTTGCGGGGGATGACTTTTACCCATACGATCTACTCAAGTGCGTTTTGGCTGTCTTTTTCCGGTCCAAATTCTGACACAGCGCAGGTGCCAGTTGGTACATATAGGGACGTGTAGTCTAAGCCGAATGCTGCTTCACGAGATTCAGACATTTGATCTGGCGGCCCTCTTTCCTCTGTTGGCGGCGAATCTTGATGAGATGCACGCGGTTAACCCCATATTTCTTCAAGTGCCATATTTCAATTGTGTTATTGACTGGTTGCATGTGAGGAACTCTTGCTCCTATGTAAATGCGAGTGACACTGACTCCCTCCCCTTGCTACCAGCTATTCTCCGAGCCGCCGATCGAGGCTATAAAATTCTGGGAAAGACAAAGATCTGACGCCTGCCAATTTTGGGATTGGGTCCACGGCAGGAATCCACTCGAGCCGTAGAATCTCAAGAAGTTGCGCACCAATGCTTGTCTGTATTTCGCTACCCCGCTGGTTTTGACCTTTTCAAAATGAAGATGCTTAGTGCGCAAAGTGAGCGGAGGGTGAAGCCGAAGTGGTTGCCTCGATATCAAAAGCTCTAGAGAGGGCTGGTGAGTTAGTTGGGCGGCGAGAGGAGCGCAACAGTAGATCTCATGCTGTATCGGGAGAGGACTGTTTGTATAGCGGCGACGTTCTTGGAGCTTCCAAGATTTTTTATCTCATGTATGGTACTGACCTAAACCTAAAACTAAAAACTCCTCTAAGGAGTTGAATTTCAACCTGGGCACGTGATCACAGTTCAAAAAATATTATACATTTTTTGGAAGGCATAAGCTGGGAGACGAAATTGCGGACGGCGCTGGAACCAGATGAAATTCATGATCAAGTACAAATTTTTGCTCGGCTCGCCAAGCTCTCAGGTTTGGACCAGTAAGTTGACAGTTGACGCAAACCTGCGGGAGGCATACAATAAATAAGCATGTTTTGAACCTGAGTTAGCATAACGGAGAACGTTCTGATGTCCTTTCCGTGCCACAGCAATTTCACAGTACCACATTTAATTTTAAATCCATGGACTTTTGTGCCGTGCCGCGCTGGGCCCGGGTGAATTGGAATTGGACTGTTGCTGGATTAGTTGATAGAGCTCACTATTCGCGGGAAATTGATTGACGAGTTCAGCGAATTTGGAGGTCCAGTCATATCAAATTTAGAGCATGTATGTACTAAACCCCTGCAGTTACCCAAGACACGAAACTCCTAGAACTGGCCATTACTCTTCCTCTGATCCCTGTACATATATCTTTTTCTGTGGGCACTAATAATACTTCCCTGCTGCTCTGGCCTTCCTACGAATCACTCCAGAGTGCACAGTGCAGACACCTTCCCTCGCTCATCGCTCCAAAAATCCTCACTCCGGACACAAGATCGCGATATCCTCCTCAAGACACTGTAGCTCAATGCGCCTGTCCACATCGACACAGCGGCCCTGCACGCAGGCACGACGCTCCACGAGCGGGCGGCAGGGGAGGGGCGGGCAGTGCGGCGTCGGGAGGGGCGGGGGCTGTAGGATAAGTCAGTCGAAGTTGATATAATGACAGTGAATACGCTGGCTCGAACCTTGATCACGGTCGTCACAGGCGGCTGGAGATTCCAGAAGTTGAAAGTCAATAGATGTATATAGCATAGTAATCTCCAGCAGGGGCTCTCACCTTGATCACGGTCGTCACAGGCGGCTGTATATTCCAGCAGATGGATAGATGAATTAAAAGTGAGTAGATGCCCTTAGCAATCTTCGGCTGGGGCTCGCACCTTGATAACGGTTGTCACAGGTGGCTAGAGATTCCCAGAGAATAGACGTTAAAAGTGAGTGGATGTGCTTCAGCAGGGACCCGCACCTTGATCACTGGCAAGGTCGGCGCAAGAAGGGCAGCCCGGCCAGCAATGTCCATGTCCTCTTGGCCAAGAACGGACGAGGCGAGCGCGCCGAGGACGAGGAGTGCAGCAGTAGGGAATATTTGCATCGTGGGTTGAATACAGTTACTGGGCGTGCAATTTGGAATTTAAATGAATGAGAGGGAGGCGAATATATGACCGTCTCTTTGGAGGGATCTGGGTATGTCGCCGGCTCTTTCATAGTGTCGAATTCATGTCTGCCCCGTTTAGCGGTCGCAGACGTTGGGTAAATTCAACCGCACCACGTGATGTGTTCAAAATTACGCCCACCAAGACATCTGTCAGTCGCCAGGGGTCCCGGACAACTGCTGTACTCGCACCTCGGATTTCGTCTTTTAATCATCCCAGGCGGTGGGTAGTCACTCCCGTAGGTGTATCTGATCAAAAATTTCTGTAGTATAAATGCATCATTTTAGTGTGGTTGAAAGCTTACCTTCTGCGTCTTGAAAAAAAAGTCGAGCCTGAAACAGAACACCCGAAACAGGTCGAATTACCTGGTACCAAATCCTTGGCAAAGGAGACTGAACGGAGGTAGCCTGCGGTCGGCTTTCAAAGTTCCAACACTGTCCATCTCGGGATCTCGATCGCTGGTAGTTTTTAGCACTTGCTGGTATACACCGGCACTGGTCAGACACGTGGCCGACAGGTGAAGTCGACATGCAGGACACATATCGGAATCACCTGGTCGCCAGCTGACTGTGGACTGGCTGCCAGGTTTATTCGTGTATGGGGCCAGGCTGGGGCCAGGTTCATCTGGCTACCAGCTGGCGGTCGGAGCTGGCGAGGGCCTGTGGGAGCAGATGCACATTTTATTTTTATTTTATTATTCATTTCTAGCGCACCATATTGCAGCAAAAATAACATGGATTAAATACCTATCTAACTTGTGGTACATTACTTACTTACTGAATAGAGTTGTAGAACGACCTGCGCGGACATACAAGCAGGGAAGGATGACGGAAGTCTCGTGAGTGCAACCGTCGTTCGTTGATATCCCCTTTATTGACATGCAATCTGTTCGCAGCCAAGCTTTGAAGGCAGCATCCCAATGGATAAGGAGTCAAGGCATGGACTTAATCCAGAAGATCGAGCTGCAGTCGTACGAAACCACCAGACGATCCAGCGAGAGGAGAGTAGGGTGGGAGAGCTAGAGAGTTGGGCTTTGATTTGAGGGCTTGAATAGTTTTGAAAACTTGAAGACTTGTACAGTAGCGGAGAAAAGTTCCAGCTTGTTGGCGAAGAACTTTTGAGGATCCAAGGACGAAACTTGAGGACATGAAAACTAAGCTTGAGGACTTGAAGATCAGGTTAAGACTGAGCTTGAGTACAACATGCGATAACCAGATCCATGAGCTGATGTATCCGACTTGAGGCTAGGACGACAACCGCGATGTTGAGGACCGGGTACTTGATCCAAGAACTTGTTGATACGGGGAGGTAACAGGTAGGAGACTCAACAGGAATTAGGTTCGACATGTATGCGCAGTTTCGTCAGGAGGCCATTCGGGATGTGGGCGTCGTCGTGCCGAGAAAGATGGTTTGACGAGTGTATCATCGGCAGTTGTGCTTGAAGCGGATGCGATGTTGATGTGGGTGAAAGAGGCCAGTGCGGTAAACCGTAAACGGTGTAGTGGGAGAAGGGAGGAAAGACGTGTTTGCAAGCGAGCAACATGCACGTGATGATAGACGCCATGCCAAACAAACGCACGGACCTTCGAGTCGACTTAGAGTCGAGCGCTCGAGCAACTTGGCTACAAAAACCGCATCCTGGCATATGGCAATCCAGTGTTAAAACCTTAAAAATACACTCAGATATTTCCGACTTTCTGACTGGATCAGTACTTTGGAAGCAGTCTCCCTCAGGAGCGGTAGCGCGTGTTCGCCCAGACTCCTGATGAGAACGGATTCAAAAGACCATTATGTAGTTAAGAAATGTACAGTACATTAATAAAATGAATAACCTCGAAAGATTACTATTTTCAAAGTAGCCTGGACAGAAGCTGGCCGCATGATGTTGCATTCACGTGGGTGTGCAGCTGCCGGAAAGCTGAAATCCCAGCTGACGGATGTAGCTGGAAGCTACCTGGTGGATACCTGGGGACAGGTTCTCAAAAATGTGTCTGCTATCTGACCACTTCAGGTGGTATTAACGTGTCGGCACTTTGGCGGTGTAGTATATTGGAATGGAGGTACGAATGCTACGTGCGCCGGCGTCGATTGTCCATAGGGAATACGAGTTACGGTGCCAGTTCTGAATTTGTACATTCTATCACATTCTCCGGATCCGCACCGAGTCTTCCCTGCAGAATGCGTCCATTTTTCCAGTCAAAATCCTCTTCCACATCATCTACACGTCGATGAACGGTCGGTCCTAATTATGAGATTCGCTGAGTGCGTTTCGGGAGGAGCTGTGGCGACTTATTTTTATTTTAATTTTAATCATTCGCTCTCGCGCGCCCTGGTACTTATGTAATCTCCCACACAATCTGCCTAAGGACGCCTCTGTGGATCAGTGGTTGATCATCTGAAAATTATAGGCTTGCCGCGCTCATTCCTTCAGGAGCTGTGGGTTCGAATCCCACCAGAGGCATAAGCCTGAAGTGGGCTGTATGTTTTTACCTCAGCTTGAAATTTCCCCTCGACTTTTTCCTTTTCACTACCGAAAATGTGCATTGGACTTTTGGAGACGGTACATATTGTTGACAGTATGCTCCAAAGCCAACAACCGCTCTCGTCCGCTTTTGTCAATTCTGATCGCCGTGCTCGCTCCCTCTTTCATATGATTAAGGTACAGAAAATCTGTCCGCAACGCTCCCAAACCTCATGACCAATTATCACTCACCAGTGCAAGACCTTCACCTTCACTAACCCAAGACGAACCCATACCCAAAAATTACAATTGGTACCCTACAGCTGTATCGTATCTCTCGCATGTAAGCTTTTACGTATGTAGCGCCACCGCGCTGGCTACTCCCGCCCACATAGACATCTACGTATGGTTAGTTATAAGCAGAGTGGGGTGTGTGTGTCGGAATCGCCCATATGTGTTTGGATGGCCCATATTATGCGTCGGTAGATCGTAAGTCGTGTTGGATCGTATGCGTCGGTCGAGTGCTGCGTAGGTCCGTGCGTGCTGCTCGGTCCGTGGCAAATCGAATCGTCCTCGGCCCCCGAAATACAGCCAACCCATCTCACCCACCCACCGCCCGTGCCGCCTCGTACCCAGACCCGTACGCGGGCGAGATGACTGCGACGATCACCGATATATCTGCAGGCGTGTTAGCGCTCATGGTCGGGCAGGAAGAACAGGGAAGGAAAGAAGGCGAAGAGGAAGAGGCAAGGAGGGGTAGAAAGAGGAGGACTAGTGTTCGCGAAAGAGGGAGGAAGAGAAAAGATGAAGGAAGACGCGGAGGTAGAAGAAAGGTAACGATAATAAAAGATAGTCAACTCACCATCATTCTTCCCCCCACGAAACACCCTCCCCGTCTCCCTCGCCCGGCGCGCGAACGGCGTCTCGTCGTCCTCCGCCTCTCCCTCCTCTGCCTGCTCTTGCTCTGCTGCCTTGGCCTCTGATGCTGCTGCACTCCCCGCAGCCGCCGACGCGTCCGCAGAAGTAACACCAGCGGAGGACGTAGCACACGACCTCCCCCTCCCTCCCCTTCCGCCTCTCGTCGCCACCCTTCTCGCGCGCGAACACAGCGCCTCGCTCAGCAGCCCCGCGAGTGTCCGCCGCCTCAGCCGCGCGCTGTCCACTCCCGCTCCTCGGTCTTTACTACCTTCCTTCCCTCCGTCAACACCCGCCTCGGCAGCACTAACATCCACGCCCTCCGCCGCCCCAGGATAAGGGTATCCCCCCTCACCAGCGAACATCCCCCCCACCCGCCCCACCTCCTCCAGCACGTCCTCGTCCCACAGGTTATCCCCCAGCCCGTCGCTCGCGAGGATGACGATGTCGCCCCCGCGCACGGGGAGCGTGAAGACGTGCGCCGCGGACGAGGGCGTGATCTCGACGCGTGCGGAGGGTTCTGGCTGCCCGGCTTTCGGGGCGGATTTTGTTGAGCTGAATTTCGCAGAGGAAGTGGAGGCGGAGGCGGAGGTGGAGGCAGAGGCAGAGGGAGGGCCCCACCACCCCTTTACCGTATTCGCAGATGTACTTCCAGCTGCCGTACTTGAAGTGCTCCCCCCACAACTCGCCGCACTCAACTGCACGGGCGTATTCCACCGCCACCACATCTCCTCGCTGCGCCACGCAACCTCGCCCCCGCGCACGAGCATCCCCATGCAGTCCCCCAGGTTCGCGATCTTGAGCACGGGCGTGAGCTCCGTGTCGGCGTTGTTCGGGTCTGAATTCTCTAACTCGACATCGATTGTATCGGAGGTCAAAGTCGACTTGGAATGCGACTTGGACCTCGCCGAGCCCGACCCCTCCCGCTGGTGGGCCTTAGACCTCGACCTCCCCGGCCGTGCAGCAGCGTCGCCCTCGGGATGCGCCGGCACCCGCACATAGTCCAGTACGGCCACGAGCGCCGTGCTCGACCCCGCGCGCAGCGGCACCATCTCCACCTCCTTTTCCCTCTCCCTCTGTGCGAATGGAAGTGGCAGTGCGGAGAGCAGGGGGTGCGGGTGCGATTTCGGCGTAGGTGTAGGCGTCGGAGGTGTGCTTGTCCGAGGGGGGGTACTTGACGTACTTGAGGAAGCAGACGCGGAGGAGCTACTTGAGACAAAGGCTGGCACGACATGCGCGCCCAACGTCCGCTCATACGCGCGCTCCAAAATGTTGAGCACGTCCAGCCCGTCCGCGAGCTCGTCCAGCTCGTGCGCGAGCGCCGCGTCCAGGGTGTCTGCGGGCGCTTGCCAGGGGGCATCATAGTCGTATGTGTCGTAAGGTGATGCGTACGGAATGCCGTCCGCCGCGCCGTACGTCGACGCATACGTTGACGCATAGGGCTCGTGCCCCCACGGAACGTGCGGCACGGGCGCGTCGAGCCGGTGTGCGGACGATGACGCATAGGATGACGAGGTCGACGCCGCGTGTTGGACGTGGGAGCCGTACGACGTCTTTTGCGTATACGACGACGCCTGTGGTGCGTAAGAGGACGACGCGTAGGATGACGACGATGCGTAGGTGGCCTCCCACGGGGCGACGACGGGGGGCTCGGGGACAGCGGAGGTGGCGCGGTCGACCTCGTCTGCGCAGAAGTGCATCAGGCGGCGGGCGAAGAGGGCGGAGGCGCTTGGGGAGGAGGGACCTGGGGCTGGGAAAGGAAATGAGAGTCAGCATGTGTTTGACGGGAAGGAAGAAAGATGTAAAGGGCGAAAAATATGTATTGAACGGAATGAAGAGTGGTAAATAAAGTCTCGAGGCATAACACAATACACAACACCCGTAATGGGAGGTTGAAAGAGTGTACGCAAAAGGCGAAGGCCAGAAAATAAGAAAAAAATGAGCGCCACACACCTGCATGCTTCACGCGCGCCCATCCACCAACGCCATCTGCGACGCCCATTGCATTCTCGCGGATGAAATAAGCGTCTTCGCCGACCTGCACCGCGAGCGGGGCATCCGTCTGCACCTGGGTATGTACTCCCCTCGCATGGTGCCCGCGCTTGGGGATACCGTACGCGGCGACGTCGAGGGTGTACCGCGGGCCACGGCGACGGTGCGCACGGGTGCTTGCCGCTGCCGGTGCAGGGCCTGCTCGCGGGGTATGACCAGGGGTGTAGGGCTTAAAGAGAGCGAGCTGGGCGGGGTGCGGTGGTGCTGCCGGAGCATGTGGCGCTGCGAGAGCGAGCGGGGCATGGGTGGGGTGGGGGTTGTTGTTCGGCCCCTCGAGCTCGCCCTTTCCCTCGATGGGGAGGCGGTGGGTGGTGAGAAGCGGGCCATTGCGGGGAGTATTCGGGACTGGCGGGGAGTCGAAGAAGGAGAGCGGAAGGGTGTTTGACGATGTGTACAGCGCGCGCGAGGCTGAATTGGAGCGGACACGGCCGACGCGGGGCAGCGCCGTGTAGAATCGCGCGTGCTTCATGTAAAGTGCAAGAGAGAGAAACAGCCGGTTCGTCCCGGCCTCAAATCTGAGGGTGTGACTCACGCGGTCACAGTGACGTCCGGCTTCTTCCATCCCACCAACGCCGTTCGACGCCTTCGGAGCTAGTGCGGCTCTACGGGGAGTCTTCTCTGCAAAGCTCTTCTCTTTCTCTCTCTCGCCGCCTTCAGCCGCACCCACTTACGCCATTGGTCCACCTTTCGATACACTGCCGTACCGGTCCTCTTCGCAATCAGGGACACCGCAACGCCGTATTCCGATTAATGCAACTAACGTTTACTCCAATTCGATTTGATGCTCGTCGCGCCCCAGGATTAATCTAACGTGCGACCGCTAGGCAACCGGAAACAAATACTGAGGCGACGCCGCGAACCGTCGGCAATCGATTGGACTCAGTCCCGGTCCCGCGCGCACTCTCTTGTTGGAAACAAACCCTTAACACGACACCTGAGGTCGCCGTCCCAACAAAGTAAATTAACTTCACGCCACCTCGCGTCACGTACGGTGTGGTATGTAAGTTGTTTACATCTAAATCATTATGAACAAATACTGTTGCGCGGGATCTCATCGGTTTTACTTCCAGTCTCCAGTGAAATCTCGCATATCGGTCTCGAGTTGATATCATGCGGGCTGATCAACTTGACAGAACGCTCTGCTTATTTGTTATTTCTATTAACTCTCAGTGAACAGCACGCAGTACTTGGCACTTTCAAGCATCACCTCTTCAGAACGATCGATGAGCGAGGGAGCCTGTCCACGTCACCTCGTTCCCCGGGACTTGGATCCTACGGCATTTTCCCGGCGATTCCCCGGTTCGAGTTTTCAACAGCCTTGGCCTTCGGGCTCTTTGGGCGATTTAGGTCCGATCCCTCGAGACGATGCGCCCACATGGACATCCAACGCATCACAGAACTAAGTTTCTAACCACTTGATTTTGATTTGAACTTCAAGTTTTAACTTCAAACCGTGTACAGTACGTCACCTGGGTTGAATTTTGTCGAACTATGGATGGATACGGGATCTCGGCGCAGTATTTGACTCCGCCGCGTCCTCGCTGACTGAGAAGACAGCCTTACGACAATAAGCATGCATTAATCATTGCTCGTTACCAACAAGTCCGGGGACGGACGGCGAAGGTTGAATTTGTTTGATTTAGAACTCGCTATGTAGGCAAGTACACCCTGCGTGTTCCAACCAGTTTTTTCTGTCCCGTGCTCTGACCTCTTCCCTCCCACGGCTATGTACTGCGTACAAATCCCGGGGAGAAGCAGCAATTCGCCCTGTTGCGCTTACGCTTATGTCCCGACCTGTGACCTCGGACTTGCGTTCCAACCCGTCGATTAGTATGTACACCGAACGGGCGCAGTCGAGGCCAACGTGTGTCCATTGGTATTCCCAAATAAAACAATGATACAGGACCGGCAACTTCAAGCGGGATTTTCGCTCTGCGCGTACAGTAAACTAGCACCCCGCATCCGATGAAGTAAAAGAGAAGAAAAAAGGCTACTACTTAACCATATCTCCGGCGGGAGTCGAACCCACAGCTTCTGAAGAAATGAATGTGTACCCAGATCATATTTCCCAGGTGATCAACCGCTGATCTACAGAGACTTCCTTTCATAGGTTACGTATGTAGAGGATTAAGTAGGCGTCCAGGGCTTACGAAAGGTTGAGAATTAATGAAATAAAAATCCTTCCCGATGCCTCATGCCTCCGGTGGGATTCGAACCCACATCTCCCGAAATGAATGTCCAAGCATATGTTTTTCAGGTGATCAACCATTGATCTACAGAGGCTTCTTTGCAAGGGCTGCATGGAGGACTAAGTATGCCCCGCGGAAGGGTGAAAGAATAAAAATGAGATGAAAATGAAAATAAAAATAAAAGTAAAGCCAAGTCAGAGCATACATGCCTCCGGTGGGAATTGAACCCAAAACCCCTGAAGAAAGATTGCTTTCCCGTTAATACTTTTCAGATGATCTGCCGTTGATCTACAGAGGCTTCCCTTCAGTAGTTACATCAAGTGCTAAGTAGGTGTCTAGGCCACGCGAAAGGTTGAGGAATAAAATAAAATAAAATAATCCATCCGAGTGGGACAGATGCAGACTGAGAGTCGACCTCGCCTCTCCTCACGAAAAGTGCTCACCGCTCATAATTAGGACCGACCCAAGATCGACCGTTGATCAGCGTGTAGATATCTAAATATGGAAGAAGATTTTGAGTGGAAAAATGGACACATTCCACGCGGAAGACTAAGTACGAATCCGGGGAAGGAATATCACGGAATGCAGATGAAATGCAGCTGGCGTGTGACGTGCCCAAATTCACTGGCACCGCGAACTCATATTCCCCAAGGAAAGTCGGTGTCGGTGTATTGGCACTGCCAGCCCAATCGGATAGACTCCAGTAAGCAAGCCGCTACGAGCGATCGAAATCCCCAGAGGAACGGTGAAGTTTGAACTTTGATGGCCGGCCACGGGCAGATGGCTAGGTACTACCTCAGTAATGACAAGGATTTGGTATGAAGTAAGTCGATCTGTTTCGAGGGTTGTTTGGTCTCAGGCTGAACTGGACTTTTTTTTAAGACTCGTTTTCAACCACACTAAAATGACAGAAGTTCATGATCAATATTTATGCCTACGGGAGCGACCACCGCTGCCAACTCTCTAAACTCGGTTGGATTTTGAATCACGTGGGGTGGTTGAATTACCGAACCTCGCAACCGCGCCTTCAGATTCAAACAGAACACGTCCGACACTGCGGAATACGCTATATTTACACCATAAAATACATGCCAACTCATCCAATCCCTTCCACACAAGACAGCAATCCACCAAACTCCCTCTAGGAATTCCGAACATGCATAACTCCCTCTCACCCATTTGAATTCCAAATTGCAGCCTTCACACAATGCACTTCGCCACATCGGCGCCCTCGCCTCGTCCGTTCTTTTTCAAGAGGACACGAGCATCGCCGCCAGAATCGGAGCTCCCATAGCCCCCAGCTGAAACTTGCTATATAATATACATCTATTCACTTTTACCTCATCTATTCATCTTCCGGAATCTCTTGGCCTGTCATCTTCTGGAATCTCTCGTCCATCATATGGACCAGCCCCGGGCGACGAGCTTGATCAAGGTGCGACTAGGTCTATGTACGAACTACGCCGACTCACTTATCTGACAGCCTCCGCCCTCCCGACGCCTCACTGCCAGCCCCTACCCTGTCGCCTGCTCGTGAAGTGTCTGCGTAGGGCGGCGGATTGCATGCTTTGAGCTGGATATCGTGATTGCTTGTCTGGAGTGAGGGTGTTTGGAGCGAGGGGGAGAGGGGAGCGGGGAGGGTGTCTGTCGAGAAGAGCGAAGGAAAGGATTATGAAAGACCAAAGACATGCAGGAGTTGGAATGGCCATTACCTGGTCTGCTCGGAATTGTTCTAGGAGTTTTGTCTTCGGTAACATGCAGTGGTTTGAGGTGTTGTAAATTAGATATATCGACTGAGCCTCCAAAGGTTTCGCACGAAATGCACTCACCGAGGCGATGACTGTTGCCCGATTCAGACGATATGGATGTGTATTTTGAAAATGAACGCATTGGGTGCGGAGAATGCAGATGGAGTGCGAAGAGGCGCGCTGTCATTAATATTCATGCCCAAATCAAGGACTGGCACTAAATTCCCATACCCCAGGTAAACTCGGCGCCAGCACACGTAGCATTGGAATATGGCACTGTCCACATCCCTTCCGATCCAAAAGACTCTAGTAAGCAAGCCCCTAACGGCGATCAAATTCCCGGGATGGTCAGTGAAGTTTGAAGTTTGAAGGCCGGCCACGGGCAGTGGCAGTACCTTAGATGCATATATATCGCAGTTTCCACGGGTTGGGTACCTTGGGTACCAGGTAATTGAACTCTCCGAGCTCAGTCGAATTTTGAACACGTCACGTGGTTTGAATTGCCAACCGTCGCGACCGCCAAACGGGGCATATATGTATCCGACACTATAAAAGAGCCGCGACATACCCAACTCCCTTTCACTCATTTAAATTGCAAAGCGCAGTATTCAACACACGATGCAAATATTTACCCCCACTGTTGCACTCCTCGTCCTTGGAGCGCTCGCTTCGTGTGTTCTCGGCCAAGAGGACATGAGCATTGCTGTCAGAGCACCCGCGACGAGATTGGTCAAGGTGCGATTAATATTTAGCCAATTACTAGGACATTCAGGTTTACTTACTTGCCCATGACAAGATTCCCCGTCATGAAATCCACGATCATCGCAAGATTCGCCGTCATGAAATACACGAAATGAAGGACTGAGGGCATCTGGAGCGCTTGACGAGAGTACTATCTGACAGGGGGGAGGGTGTCTGCACTCTGGAGCGATGAATAGGAATGCCAGAGGCGTGGGGAAGGATTATTAGGGGTGATAGAAAAAGAGCCGAATCGTGTCCTGATCTTCGGAATTTTAGGGTTTTTTTTTGTGTTGGGTAACTGCATGGGTTCACAAGATGCTGTAATTTTAATATACAGTATCGACTAGGCCTCCAAATTCAATAAACTCTTCAACCAATTTCGAGTACCGGGCTTCATCAATTAATCCAGCCGTCGCTCTAATTTCAATTCAACCGAAGAGGGCTCGACACAAAGTCCTTGGATCTAAAATTAAATGCAGGATTGTGAAATTTGACAGTGTAATGCGGTACGGATAGTACAGCTTAACCGTTATGCTAAGTCTGAATCAAAACTTATTTATTTATTGGATGCCTCCCGCAGGTTTGCGTCCAACAATTGTCTAGCTGCAACCTACTGATCAAAAGAGCTTGGCGGGTTGAGAAATCGGGTACTTGATCATGAGTTCTATCCTGCTCTACCTCGCCCCACCACCGGGTTTTAACTGAAAATGAGCAATCCTTTTGAACTGCGATCACCCAAGGTTGAAATTCAACTCCTCAGGTCTCCGGCTCAAGCCAGTACCATAAATGAGATGAAAATCTTGGAAGCTCCCAGATCTTCGCCGCTATGCAAACAGTCTCTGCCTGAGTATGAGATTGACCATTGACCTAAGGATTCTTTCCTCGGTTTCCGCTATTATTTTATTTGCCCCCCCGCCGCCGCAAATACTTGACTCGCCGGCCCTCTTTAGAGCTATTAATATCGTGACAGTCACTTCGGCTTCACATCCGGTCACTTCGTGCGCTCAGCATCTGCATTTCGAGTCAAAACCAGTAGAGTAGGCAAAATACCGACAAACCTTGCTGCGGAATTTCTAGTATAGATTCGAGCCAATCCCAAAATCGACAGGCATCAGATCTTTGTCTTTCCCAGAATTGTATAGCCTCAATCGGCTGGTTGGGAAATAGCTGGTAGCAAGGAAAGAGGGTCAGTGTCGCACTCGCGCTCGCATACATAAAAGCTCCTCACATGCAACCAGTCAATAACAGCATCGAAATATTGCACTCCAAGAAATTCCCGGAGAGTCGGATCCGCCCCATCCACATTCTCCGCAAACAGAGGAAAAAGGGCCGCCATATCAAATGTCTCAATCTCGTGAAGTAGCACTGGGCTTGGCACGCATTTCCTTAGAAGTTCTAGTAGGTAGATACTGCGTTGTGTAAGAATTGGACCGGAAAAGACTCCAAGGGGGAAAAGAAAAAGAAAAAAGCACCTGGATAGATCATATCGGTAAAAGTCATCCCCCGCAAGGAATTGTTTCACCAGACGAATCCAACGGATAATCACCTTCTCGGCGGTAAGGCGCTGCTCCTCATATAGATTCCTAGCCCTCCGGGGATCGGACAGGAAATCCAAAGGCGACTCTCCCTCGGGGAACGAACCGTTGATGAGTCCATCAAAGACGCAAAGTGGTCGGAAAACTGTGTAGGTACAGCCAAGAGCGAGGACGTTGAAACCCAGAAGTACCGGTCCGTCAATGAGCTGAATGTGGAGCACATGAAGGAGGAGGGGATTGGCAGAGAATATATCCATGTAGATGGAGTCGAGTCGACAGGTTGGGTGAGATGCCAACCTCTCCGAGCGTGGCTTCAGATCTGATAAAAATCGCCTGATGAAGTCACTATCCGTGAGTGTTTTGCTCAGATCCGCCGGTATTGAAGGAAACCTCTGGTGGGGATGAGCTCCCAGCATACAATCCTCGCGTGGTAGCCAGCATTACCTTGAGGCATTTCCGCACCAAGGTGGAGGTGAATGTGAAATAATCCACGAACCACAGAGGTTCAACATGTTGATTTCGCAGGAAATCAAAGACCTGGTTGGGAGTAAGAATTTCACTGCGATAGGACAACACGTAGCACAAAATTTCGCTGATGAAATGTTAAATTGATTGTGTGAGTTGGGTTCGGAAAACACTTACTAGTAAAAGTTGATTAGTTCTGGGAAATTGCCTTCCTTTAAGGGAGAGACCAAACAACGGACGACATGGTGGGCGAGTGCCGAGTCAAGCACATGAGTCCAGAGACACCATGACCGTGACCTGTCCGGATCCAAGAAATAATCGCGCAGTGATTCGTGTAGAACCTCTACACCTTGTCGTTTTGAAATCCGCGTCAAGGCAGATGGTATCCTTATGATTGACTGCAAGCCGTGCAAGGTAAGTCGGGCTGTCCCCGGAGGCAGGTCGAGGAGCAGGTCGATTTCGTGTGGACCCGGAAAAAGTTTGAAGCGGAATGCTGCATGTAAGACCCGGAGAAGGGTTGGGTGGTTCGAAACAGAGGAGAGGATCTCGGTGTACAAGTCGTCGAGAGGTGCTGTGCTGTCCGGGTCAAGTTGTAGGACACTTTTCAGGCGATCTTGGGAATGAGAGCATTTATCGTCCACAAAACGAACTACGGTGGATGCATAGATAAATACTCCCGATGATTTGCGGACCAAATGGTAAAGCTCCGCCTGCGAGGGCCATGAGTCGTCGAGCAGTGTCCTTGACCGTGATGGCGAATGGTCGCGAGGAATCCGGGCAAACTTGTCGCGAATCCGTGCAAACTCGGCACAGAAGTAAGTTCCGATATCGTCGTATGATGACTTGTCCGCACGGAGCTCTAGCTACCCGCATACATCAAATTGATTCCCGAGCAAATCGCGAATGTGTGGCTCCGGACGGCTGACAATAAGAATGCGAATCGGGAGCTGGTGTTCTTGAATGGCTCCAATCAAAATTTGCAGAAGGTGGGTCTGGATGCGGTGATCTCTGCATTCATCCAAACCATCGATGACAATGACTGGAAATGGATGGGGTGGAGGAATCCGTTTGAACACCGAGACAAAGAGCTCCTGCAATTGTACGGCCAGTGCTCGTCCGACCAAGAGTGTATCGGCTTCGACGACCTGCTGTATGGCGGCGTTGAGATCGGAGGAGAAACGCGTCAGTTGAAACGCGAGTGTCGCGAATAGGCCGTCGCATGTGCCGCGCTGCTCGTGTCCACGTTTGAAGAAAAATGAGCCACCAAGTCGGTCTTCTTGTTGGCACATCCCGGCAAATGTCTGGGCGATTGCCGATTTCCCGGCCACTGCAGTTCCGTAGAGCCAAAGTAGACGAGTTGCAGAAGCATCAAGGGACCAAGCACGTAGCTGGTTCAATATTGCACTTCGTGTCCCGGGATGACAAGCCGCCTCGATAAAGCTCTCTCCCGAGTTATGGAGGCGGACAGAACAACATGGCGACACAGTATATTGATCCCTTACAAAAAATGCTCAGACGGATTTTTTACAGGTATATAGAACACGTACCATTTGTTTGAATGTTGTTTACATTCCCGGTAACAAATAATCCGCCGCTGATTATCGTGGATGGTTGATGGTGTGGTGCATACTGTGAATCCAAATCAGCTACTGTGTTGATAGCGGGAAGTTAATCGTACATCAGCGGGAGCAGGAAGAACTGCCAGTGGCCGCGAAACATGCCGTGAATAGCCACTGTGACCTGGCACCGACGGGGATGTCGGTAAGGAATCAGATCTCATGGAGGTGGTGCGGTACTGAGAGCGAGAGGTATCGGGTGGGACCGATATCTGAGAGGAAGGTGGTCGTCTCGTGGCAGTATCTGCGATGCCTGAGTACACGAGGAGACAACACACACACAAAATTGACAAACACGTACCGTAAGGCAAGAGCCGCGGCCGTTCACTCCCGGCTATATTTCTATGATTCCGGTCTGGACCCAATAACGAGGGTGTAGGTATATCAGGGGCTCCATCTGAGCCGAGCCGCGAAAAGGTTGTCGGCGAGCCCAGATTGCCTAAGATCGCGGTTGATTGAATCGCCAGCTGTCGATTATTTTGAATGTTCACATCTCCGCCAGCCGCGTAGAATGTGCCTCCAGAGATATGAACCCCAGAACTATGTGAGAACGACATGGCTGCAGGGGAGAAAGAAATGGGGTGCTGTGCTATAGTCTTGCAAAATCGCCTGTGTATTTGTGTGAAAACAGCTGTGCAATGCTGTTACGCGTCTGACAGCAGCTCTGACAAGTCAATAGATTGATGCCGTGCTGGACGCCTAAGCGGGGCGGAGTGGATCCCCCGGCGACAAATCTCCAAAGCTTCAAAGAGTTATTTGGTTCGAGGGACGTCGGCCTTGAACAAACTCTGTTGCATCTGAATCCCACAACGCTCTCGTACCGTCTCCAAGTTCAATACACATTTTCAGTCAGTCTGGTTCAAACTGAGAGTAAATATCAAGCTGAGGGGACAAAAAAACAGAGATTGTGGTATGCGTCTGGTGGAATTCGAACCCACAGCTCCTGAAGAAACGTGGAATCACCCTCAGTTGATCTACATGCTCAAGTATCAATAGGAGTCCAGGCCGCACGAAAAGGGCGAATTAATAAAGGTAGAAAATGAAATAAAAATAAAAACGCACACTGCCGACACAGGTTGGACACAGGCCTCCGGTGGCCAGTGTCTGTAGGCGCCGCGGGTGGACTTGTACTCGTGCTCGGAGGCATACTCGGGCAGGAATAAATATCCTCCCTTGCGTTCCTCTCCCGGCCTGAGTTTTCTGCGCTAGCGCTTGTGCTCGGGGGTAAGTTGTTTGAATTCGACACGCGTGAGCCGTACGACGACGCATACGAGGCCTCCCACGGGGCAACGACGGGGGGCTCAGAGACAGAAGCGGCGGCCGGTCGAGGGCGGTCGACCTCGTCTGCGCAGAAGTGCATGAGGCAGCGGGCGAAGTGTTCAGGACCTGCGGGGAGTCAAAGGAGAGCGGGAGGTGTTGGACGATGTGTACAGCGCGCGCGACGCTGAATTGGAGCGGACGCGGCCGACGCGGGGCAGCGCCGTGTAGAATCGCGCGTGCTTCATGAAAAGTGCAAGAGAGAGCCGGTTCGTCCCGGCCTCAAATCTGGAGGTGTGACTCACGCTGTCACAGTGACGTCCGGCTTCTTCCATCCCAACGCCGTTCAACGCCTTCGGAGCTAGTGCGGCTCTAAGTACGGGGAGCCTTCTCTGCATAAACTCTTCTCTTTCTCTCTCTCGCCGCCTTCAGCCGCACCCACTTACGCCATTGGTCCACCTTTCGACACACTGGTCCACTTCGCAATCACGGACACCGAACCGTGGTCCGTATTCCGATTAATGCAACTCGCGTTTGCTCCAATTCGGCGATTCTCATCGCGCCCCAGAATTCAATTAATCTAACGTCCGACCGCTAGGAGCCTCGCTTCAGCGATCGAGAATTTCAACCCGAAACAAATACTGGGGCGACGCCGCGAACCGTCGGCGCAATCGATTGGACTCGGTCCCGGTCCCGCGTGCGCTCTCCTGTTGGAAACAAACGCTTAACCGCGGGCAGTATTACTTGGCACTTTCAAGCATCACCTCTTCAGAACGATCGATGAGCGAGGGAGCCTGTCCACGTCACCTCGTTCCCCGCGACTTGGATCTTACGCCATTGGCCCGGCGATTCCCGGGTTCGAATTTTCAACAGTCTTGGCCTTCGGGCTCCTCTGGGCGATTTACGTCTGATCCCTCGAGACGATCCAATCACATGGACAGCCAACACATCGCAGAACTAACCACTTGATTTTAATTTGAACTTCAAGTTTTAACTTCAAACCGTGTACAGTACGTCACCTGGGTTGAATTTCGTCGAACTATAGATGGATACGGGATCTCGTGCGCAGTATTTGCCTCCGCCGCGTCTTCGCTGACTTAGAAGACGGCTTGGCCTGGGTGTTACGCAATAAGCGTGCGTTAATCGTGGCTTGTTACTAACAAGTCCGGGGACGGATGGCGAAGGTTGAATTTGTTTTATTTAGAGCTCGTAGTATGTACGTGTTCGACCTTGGTTCTTTCGTCCCGTTTTGACCTAGTCCCTCCCACCCACCCACCCACCCAAATCCCGGAGAGAAGCGGGCTCGTGGTGGAAGACACCTTGCCCTGCATACACTTTTGTCCTTGCTGCGCTTACGCTCACGTCCCGAGTCCACGGCCACCTTGGACCCCCCTTCCAACGCCGTGGATTAGTACGCCGAACGAACGCGTGCAGTTGGGGCCAATTTACGTGTCTATCCCAAGTAAAATAACGACTTGACCCGAGGACTATCACACTTTGTCCGTGGTGCAAAATTCAAATACTGTAGGGGTAGTCTAATTCAAGTATTCAGTACAGTATACTAGCGCATCCGCACCAGATTTAAGGGGGGAAAAGACATGTGAGAGAACCATGCCTCCGGTGGGAATCGAACCCACATTTCCCGAAGAAAAGCACGATTATCCAAGTATATGCTTTTCATGTGATCTACCAGAGGCATCCCTGTATGGGCTGCATGAAGGACTAAGTATGCCGCGCGAAAGGGTGAAAGAATAAAAAAACGAAAATAAAGCCAAGTCAGAGCATACATGCCTCCGGTGGAGATCGAACCCATAGCTCCTGAAGAAATGAAACCTGCTATGAATATTTCTCAGGTGATCAACCGCTGATCTACAGAGGCAACAGTTGTGGACACGCCGACGTGCAACGAGACCTGGGCCGAGATGGAGAAGATATATTCCAGTGGACGCGCCCGTGCCATTGGGGTTAGCAATTTTTCGATCAAGACGTGAGCCCGTCTATCGATCCGCCCGTACGCAGTTTCACAATGGCTCTAGGATTGAGCAGCTCTTCAAGACCGCAAAAGTCGTGCCCGCGGTGAACCAGGTCGAGTCAGTATTTCAGCTCGACGGCTACTTGCGATTTATGGTCGAACAGGATGACCCCGTACCTCGCACAGCCGGAGCTCCTTGAATATTGCCGTGAGAAAGGCATCGTGGTCACCGCGTATAGCCCAAGCGGTCACGAGAATGTTCGCAGCGACCCGACCATCGACGCCCTCGCCACCAAGTACGGCGTCACACCCACGCAAATCATCCTTTCGTGGCATGTCGCCCGCGGTGTTTCTGCTGTTCCGAAGAGTGCCAATCCCGATCGCCAGAAGGAGAACCTCGCCGTACATGTTGGATATAAATTCCCAGCGATCGAATCGATGTTAACCTTGATCGATGCATAGTTGCCAACTCTGAGTGCGGAGGATGTCTCGAAAGTGACTGCGTTGGATAGAAACGAGCGAATCGTGACTAAGATTGGTCCGGACGGGAAGCTCTACGGGTGGACAGCGGAGCAATATGGATGGTAGAACGGTCGCAATTGCAGGAGTAGGAAAGTATTGCTTGAATTTGCGAGAAATGTCGAGAAAAGAAGGAATAGTAAAAGCTGCCAATAGATCTGAAAATTCCTTGTTTGGCCATCGGAGTTGCATTCCCAATCTAGACGAAATGACGTGTAGCCTCTCGGGACTTCCAAGAGGCCCCCGGCATATACGGTTGTATGTCCGATCTGGATGCTGACGGATTTGCACAAGGAGGATAACCAAAAAATCTATGCCAAAACATTGAAAAGGAATGGATAAAATATTTTCAATAACCTTTGCATGTCGGTGGATTGAAAACACACAATTGATTCAAAAGTTCTTTGAATAACTTCATTGTATCTTGGATATCTTTCAGATTCCCTTGAATATGAGAAAGATATTTTAAACAACACAAAGGTCTTTGAGTCCTGAATACATGGAAGTTATTGTAAATATTTTGTCCCTTTCTTTTGAATGTTGTGGCGTGGATTTTTTGGTTATCCTCCTTGTGTTGGGTCAAAAATGGCCTCTATGTCTCATCAGAGTGCGGACATATTGGGTGGTTGTATGTCCGATCAGGATTCCTAGATTTTGGGCGTTTCCGTCCGTGCCTTTTTGCGCCAAATCCATACGCATTGTGATCAGATGGTCCATTTTTCGTCCATTTCAGTGCGCATTCCCGATCGGACATTCTGCTGCGAGAGGCACCCTTTTTGGCATGTTGGGGGGAAATTTTTCAAGATTTTCGTGGAGGGCTACGATACCCCGCTGGGGCTATACGTGCCAAAATTTGGTGGCTGTAGCTGGGCTGGGGCGTGCGCATAAGGATCGGACCTCAGGGCGACTACCTGTGTTCTGTCCCTACTTTGGATCGGACGTTGAACACATTTTGGCATATGCCGGGGTATGCCGGGGCCAAGGTACGCGTACCGTAGTACGGTAGTCCACGCTTTGATTTGTTTGGCAACTTTCCTTTTCCGCATTTTATGTCGCTGCTGGACGCTGTTTAGGGTGCGCTAGAGGCCTCTTGCAGGGCTGGAAGTACCCGGGTGGGACTGGAGGTGACGGGTGAAGTTTCCCGAGGCGGACAGAGAGCGGGAACGCATGTAATGACCTGAAGTGCATGCTTTTTCCATCTCCTCGCACCGCCGTTGAAGCACATCCAAGCCACGTCTGCCATGCCAGTACGAAGGCATGCAGGCAGCCTTCGGCCGCCCTCAGCACACGTGTGGAACGCCGCCCACATCACGTGTATTGCCGTTCATTACAGGCTTACAGCGCACCAACCAGTCGGTGTCTCCGTCGGCGGGATTAGCGTAGTGGGCGCGCGACGATGGTCGGTCTGCGCGGTCAGAGGCTGGGCGCGTGGTGGCGCACTGGTGGCGCGTGTTTGGGGCCGTGGCCAGCGGTCCGCCTTGGGGTGATGTACAAACATGCGAGGTACGAGCATCAAGGTTGTAGCGTCTGTTTATAAGAGACTAGGGGTGATGCTGTTCGTCCACCTCCTCTGCGCTGTCGTCGGATTTGGCGGTGTCATCGCCGCCCCCGCTCCACCCGGTCTCCGAGTCGTCGACGCGGGCTCCACGCCTCAGCGCTTTTGGCCTCGCGAGGCGAGGCAGTCGCGGAGGACGGCTCGCGGGCGGGCACTCACGTTTTTGGATGGGATGTATGAACGAGCGCCCTGCCTAGGTACCTCGGAATCTGGCCAGCCCATCAAAATGTACATATTAACTTGACGAGCATGCTCAAAACCGTTACCTATTTGCCACCGTTATTATAATTCAACTGCAAAGCTTTGAAAGGATAATATTATAATCTGGTTGGAATCTTAACACGCTACAAGGCCAAGGTTTGGAGCAATGGTCAGTATTTTCCAAGTGGGAGTCGTCTCTTGGGTTCACAGAAGATCTCCCGAGCCCGACTATATGGTTACAGTGGTCTGTGAATTCAAATTTTATGAATCGGAGGCATTCATCAACTACCTCTTGTGCGTGCTAGAACCCGCGGCTAATGTAGATAATACATACGAGAAATCGCACCTTCCCGCAACTCGGCGTCTGATACCATGCAGAAAGCCCAATGAAAGCACGCCGGCTCCCCGCGCGAAACTTGAATAATGAATACTTGAAAGAATGACAGTTGTACAGGCAATTTATTAATATAGTAAGCCGCTCTGAGAGGCAATGCGATATATAACACCAAACGGGTTCAGTCAATGCCAACGTGTTATTCGAAAATAACGACTTGAGGACTTGGTTCAAATGAGGGTAAATTAATTCAAGTACACTGTAGGTCTGCATACATACCCCGCACTCCGCGTCCATGCTGCCCACTGGTACAGTACCCACCGGCGCCGCCGCCGCGCTCTTCTATTGTGCCGGTACCTTCTTTCTCTTTGCTGGGCCGGGCGGCTCTACGTGTGTGGGGATTTAATGTATGGGCGTGCAGCCCCGGCCTTCCGACGAGCGCGAAGTGTGCCTGAGATTTCTCATGAGGGATCAGACATCGACGTCGACCTCGCCGTGTCGCGTACAGACAGGTACCCCCGCCTGCGTCGTTTGTGCGCGGGGATGATGTTTCAGATGGAGACGAGAAAGTCAGACTCGGGCTTGAAGACAGGGTCGGATAATAATCTAGCCACGGGCGGTCGACCCGGGCGGCTGAGGATGCTGGGAAGAGACCTCATTTAGCTTCCTTTCTCCTACCTCCTCTTTCGTTGGAATTGGCGTGGAGTTGGCTTTCCCATGCTGGTTGTGATATTATTCAGATGCGTATGTATGGCTTGATGTTTATGAGAAGCCGTGTGGCGTGTTGTTTAGTATCAGTCGAGGTTAAAGATTGACGCTGCCAATTTGAAGGGTGTTACTGTAATAAATACATGTCACCCGAGACCCAAGGTCTTTCCCGTCGTATTCCCTATGGACGCCCGACGCCCGCGCACGTAGCATTTTCATAATGGCACTCACTGCCCACTCCACTAGGTAAGCTGCTAGCGGCGATCGAAATCCCCCGGTGAACACCGTGACTTGCAGTGTCGTGTTTTATCTTTGAAGGCCGGCCGCGGGCAGATGGATATCTACCGCAGTTGCCAAAAATTTTGTCAAGTAATTAATATCTTGGTTTCATTTTCAACCTTAACTGGTGAAGACGATAATCGACCTTCTTCAACCGCAATAAAACAATGCATTTTAACTGGCTCTGAACCTCTATGGTAAATACCTACTTACCGGAACGACTACTTGCATCGCCTATGATAATTGAAACCGACATCCAGCGCGCCACTGCGGTATCTGGACGGGTCCCAATACTTGCCTTCAATGGACCTGACAGCTGCCAATGTCAACTCTTGGTGGACTCGTTTTGAACACGTCACGTGGCGTGGTTGAATTACCAAACCTCGCGACTGCGCCTTCATCTAGCCTCAAACGGGGTATTGTTGACACTATAAAGAGACGGCAATATACCCTACTTCTTCCTCCAAACGAGACGGCAGCAACCTCACCCAACTCCCTCTCACTTCCAAATTGCACTCGCAGTGTTCAGTCCACGATGCGCTTCACCCCTACTGCTGCGCTCTTCGTCCTTGGCGCGCTCTCCACGTCCGTTCTTGGCCAAGAGGACGTGAATATTGCTGCCAGAGCTCCTGCGACGAGTGTCTTCAGGGTTCGAGCCAGTCTACGCTACGCCATTATATCTACTGACTGTTTATCCTTCACTTTATTATTGTAGCCTCTGCCGCTCCCGACGCTACACTGTTCGCCCATCATCTGCCGCCCTCTCGAGCCGCCCGAGCGTCGTTCGTGCATCCGGGGCCGTTGTGTCGACGTCCAGAGGCGCATCGCGTGTTTTGAGCAGGATATCGTTTGTCCGCAGTGAGGGTGTCCGATGGAGCGATGAGTAGGAAGGAGTGAGGATGTCTAGAGTCATGGGAGTGTAAGGCTGCAAAAAGAGCTGCAGGGATCCGAGAAAAAGCGAAATAATTGCGTGGTGGTTCCATTAATATTAGCTTTGTATCTTGGGTAACTGGGCCCACAAGATGTTGTAAATTTGATGTATCAACTGAGCCTCCAAAGGTTCAGAACGTCAACCAATTCCCCGCGAATATCCCCAATTCAAACGCCACAAAAGCTTGGATCTAAAATTATATTACTTTGAAACCGGATAGCGCGCTGCGGCACTAAACGGTACTCATCAGCGCTCACTGCCATACTACCCCCGATTCAGCCGGTATTTATACAACGCTTCCACAGATTCACATTAATCGCTTGTTCCTTTTCCTTGCGTATCATCGAAAAGCTTGGCGAACCAGTAGTTTGTATACAAAAATGCGGTACAATTTACCCGGGGTTGAATTCAACTGTAACTATGGTTCCCACAATTGTGTGTTCCGACTTACATACGCCGTCCGGGAAATGAACAATCCAGCGGTAATGTATATGCGGACATACATACATATGCGCGAACGCTTTTCGAACTGCGATCACGTGACGAGGCTAACCTCCTAGGAATTCCTTCGTCCAGCCCCAAATGGACACCAGCCGGTACCATAAAGGAGGTGAAGCTTCTGCCAGCTTCACAGAACTAACTGCTATCCAACCAGTCAGCCCGCTCGATACAGCATGAGATTTACCGCCGCATTCTCTGTCGTCTTCGCGCTCGCCTGTCAAGCCGTTCTAAGCCAAGGGGCTACTCCGACCACCACCACGGAGGTCACCACGGTGCGCACACATCTCTCCTTACTGGGTGCAGCGATGGTACCTACTCACCTGAACCCACCCTAATTTCAGCCTCTCCCCTCCTGCCCACCTCCTTGTCCCGGGCTGCCTCCAATCACCGAGCGCGCGTGCATGCGGAGACGCTGCATCAAGAAACGTGTAACGGTGCCATTTGGATGCCCAATTCCTACGCAGCCAGTATTCTGTCCCGTTGATTAGTGGGTGTCGCGGTCGTTGAAGACGCGTAGTACTTTTGACGGAAAGACCGTGGCGCAGCGGGATGGAGGGTGCGGACGCGGACGGAAATAATGCTAAACGCAAACTGTGGGGCTCTCGGCCGGAATATAATGATTTAAATTGGCGAAACGATCGCCGCGCACGGGCTGGCGGGCAGAAAGATGCTTACTCACGGAGCGAAAGCGAAAGCGGAAATCAGTTGAGTGGACAGCAACGTACCGTTGGGGAAATCCCGCCGATTTTCCCACCAAAATCGTTCCAACCACCCGGTTCTCTTCGAGAAAGCCTCCGGAGGAGTCTCGGTGACAATTTTACCTCCCGATATTTGCGTGGTTAGACTGCAACAAACGGGGTAGGAAAAGTAAACGAGTTTTTATGCCTT
This sequence comes from Mycena epipterygia, assembly GCA_029281465.1. Taxonomy (NCBI): domain Eukaryota; kingdom Fungi; phylum Basidiomycota; class Agaricomycetes; order Agaricales; family Mycenaceae; genus Mycena; species Mycena epipterygia. The sequence goes on along the minus strand of JARJCQ010000011.1, from coordinate 988,939 downwards.
ACTAACGTAACACCCAGGTGAACGTGAAGGAAGCGGCCAGTGATCGCTTAATCTTGTAGACCGCGCTCCAGTTTGATTCAGGACCTCGCTGCATATCTTGAGGCCCTGAGTCGCTCGCAGCTCACTTGAGAGAAATGCCGCCCACACCCTCGACATGAACTCTGGACGTGGGAACACACCAATGAAACCAAGCGGCCCCGAGAAACTAATCGATATCCAAGCTTACCGCTGCATATTGCACGAAAACTGCTAAGCTCAGGGATTTTTATGCAGCGATCTTGGGTAAATCGGGCGTAGCGCCAAAATGAGGGGCTCGGAAAGGGCTTACATTCTCACCAAAGCACCTCGGAGTTAGCTGCCGAGCCGAATTAAGTCTCCGCAAGACGATATAGCACTCGGAGAGAATACGCTGACCCGCCATGAACGTGCGTCCGAGTCCGGGCATACATATTGAAGGTTTCGCGCTTCGCCGGTATCATGCAGGGCCTTCGAGTTCGGAGGCCGTCTATGAGGTTAGCTTACACGCAGCATCACGTTACACAGTGGAGCAAGGTGCAAGGTGTCAGTTGGGTGCGACGCTGGCCCAGCCAGTGTGCGACTTGGAGCTGAGCACGGACTCTGCCATGGAAAGTTCCCAACTTTTGGCACGGCCAAAAACCATGGATCTCGAAGGCAAGAAGTGAGACAGCCTGAGGGAGGTGACTGGATATCCTTGGTGTAAAGGGCGGGATAGCGGGGTGGACAACTTGAAGGAGTAAGAATGGAAAGAGGAGGACCAACATCGCCGCCATCATGATCGGCGTCCAAAGCAATGTTAAGTTCTCACGCTCAGCCATTTCACAGCAAACTACAGCGCTTGGTAACATGCCCAGCGATCCTCAGGAAATAAATTGCTGCTGTGCCACTGTACCACTCTCGCTGAGTCACCCGGCCCCAACCGGCGTCGACATGTCTTCCCCGTTCACCCCACAACTGGGGACCAACTACTGTCCCAGAGACGCGGAAGTGGCGGAGATCAAGGCTATCCTCATTGACCCTATTCTTCGATTGGAGTGCCTCGCCGATTAAATCGCCGATATGCACAAGGCCATCGACGAATTAACGACAGCTGAGCGCGATAGACTTGCTGCGTACGTGGCGGACTAGAGCGGACTATAGGGCTCTCATTTCTTCTGCTCAAAGGCTTCCCCTCGAGAGATCTCCATCGCCTGCATCCCCACTCACCGGAGTTGTGTTATGAATGCCAGTGAGGCACCGCTCCTGGAGAACGGTTTCGCTCTCGACCCTCGTCTTTGGGCCAGTCTCCATGTCGTTCAACCTCCCCACACCGTTTTCACGCCACCGAGACCTCTATCTCGATGGTCAGGGAGAAGCTGGTACAGCAGCTGGAGACCACCACGACATAGTTGGGTCGTTTTGGCCAGTGTCCCTTGTCGATTTCGCTCGAAAGTATCGCCAGCATCGCCCCAGACTTCCTTCCATCCTCGCCCGAAGATCTTTTCGTCCAGGCGTTAATTCCATTTGCACCCCGTTGCCAGCGTATTTCATTCACAACCGCCCCATCAACACTCGATACATTGCGAAATCTTACAGAGACCGACGCACCCATCCTGCAAAGTATCGCGTTCCACCAACGCGGCTAGTCGTACGATCCTGCATTTGAATGGACGTCTCGCGATGCTCCGCGGCTCTCACATATCCAGCATCTCTGTTGAGACGTGGAACAACTCTTTCCTTCTAGAATCACACCTGCGATAGAACCAGTTGACTGTCCTGTCGATTGGTGGCCCCCCAGCGAGTCGGACCGGAATTTCACATTCGATTACAAGTCATATGGCCTTGCAGACAATCTCCAGGTGCCCCGCCCTTCGAAACTTCAAGGTAATGGTTGACGATCGTGCCCCCGCTGAAACACCGTCGACACATCCTATATTTAGTCGAATCATTTATTCACAACCTCGACGTATCCTAGGCCACAACGACAACCCACACATTCACTCATTTCCTCACCCGACGTTCATTACCTGAATTTCGGGATTTTACCCGTTGCTGCCGCTGTGATTCTGATTCTATGGATACAGCTCCCCCGTCCCTGGACAGTGTCTCTATCGGCTGTCATGCACTTCCAAATTGTACTTTGCCGAGATGCTTCGCAGCTTACCACCCAGTGTACAACGACTCCAGCTCGAAGACACACATGCAAGTCCACTGTTATTTGCTCTCAATGACGACGACCTAGCGGTTCTCATCCCCACCCCAGGGTGTGTCCCCCCCTTCTTTGTCCGGCTCTACAAGAACTAGTCATACATGAATCCCGGTCAACCTCAGACGAAGCCCTCCTGCGGTTCATTCTCTCGAGGACGGCCGTCTCACCCTTTCCTACGCTGAAGCGCGTTGAGGTCCAGTTCGCCCGAGAATGCACGCTGGGTCTCCCACCCCGGCGCCTGCATCCCTTCATCGAGACAGGCGAGTTCACCGCCGCCATCACGCACTATCCACCGTCCCTTCCAATATCATCGCATTCTTCGCCCTGGCCAACTGATGGACCGGTGCCTGATTTAGTCAAAGAGGCTGGTTAATCGTCGTTCGGGGGCGATGGGAGGTTCTTTATCTTACATAATGCAAGGACGTCTTCGCACCAGGCTCGCTAGTCCCAATATTCAAAATCGGAGCTTGAGTACTCGGAGAGACTGGTTTAAAATAATAAAATGGGTCGGGTTCCGATTCCGTTGTTTATTTATTTAAAACTTGTTGCCAGGCAGCAAAGAAGTGATTCCGAGTCTTGCGTACCTCTCCAGAAGTTCAATACACACGTTTTGCTCATGACCGGCGCTCACAATGTCCCATTCATCTGCAAATACACGGGGGCATCGGTAGGAACAGCGAGTCGAAATTCTTTTGAGCGGTATTTAATGCTTCAGCAGGCGTTCTATAGCTTCTGCAACGCGTACTCTTCGGGGTCTCCTCCTCGTCCTCCTGGAAGACTCCAGGGTCAAGTGAATCTGCTAGACAACCGCACACTGGTCATTTCTGCTGTCAGCACACAAGCTCTCCCCCACTCCTAAATGACCTGTTGGATATTGCCGTTCTTTCCACCGGTGCAGTAGAAAAGGATGCCAAGCATTCAATCCAGTTGGTGTGCGCCTTCTTGGCGGTTATTTTCAGTTCACTTTATCCACGATGTTTCTCCGTTTCCGCGATGTAATTTAGCGTTGTGATTAAGTGTCTATTGGTCTATATACTACATCCTCATAGGCTTGGCATAACCGTGATATAAATTATAATTTAGCCAACCTAGTTGGTGGAAAATCATTGCGGCGGGATTTCTTTCATCGTTTTAAGTAATTATGGAACGTATTTGACCCACACGCCTACCATTATAGAAGTCCCTTGAATTGTATTTGCCCAGAAATAGTTTTGAACCAAGGTCACGTGCTTAGGTTCAATTCCTACGCGAATCGTCGAGCCTTGAATATAATTCAGTATTCAATGCATCCCAGATATTGCAAGCTCCTAAAACTAATTATTTCACTCTCCTCGGATGGGGCTTTGTTCATCGTCCCGTTTTATAGGCTCATGGACGACTGCTCCCGATATTCTCCAGCAGATGCCGCCTGACGCCACCGTCAGTGCACACCAGGAGTCTTCTCCAGCGCACAGAGCGAATGAAGGTTGATAGGCTTTTCCAGCCCAGTGACCTCACAGCGCCAAGCTTAAGAACTGTCAACTATAACCTGCGGACCCGAGGCTGTGATATTATTCCCGCCACCGTACAATCCAACCTGCCACTCTCCGACTCGTTGGCATGAGAACGTTGTATGTCTAGGGCAAAATAAGCCAATTAGTAACGCGTGCGTTCCGCAACCCACGCAATTCCGAGTCTGCACGCCTAATTAGCGATGACGTTAACAATCAATCAAAGCGTTATATAGCATCAGTGGACCGTTGAAGGGGTGTTGCCCGGTTTGGAAAATCACAAAGCTGGCGATGGCTTGCATTAGCAAAACCAACCATTCCAGATAGTCACTGGAATAGAACAAAAATTATCGAGCCATAGCGAATCCGGCCGCAATAATTATGGGTGTGCGGTTGGCATTAAGTAGGAGTTTTGAATTTGTTCCTCACAGAGTTGCATGTCTTTTAGGCCGATACTCAACAACGTCCATCGATGAAACAAGATCCGACTGTATATTCATGCTAGAATCACCGCCAGAATTTAATGAAGGGCATAAAATCCACTGTATAGTGTATGGTCCATAACAAACTTGAACTTGAGCCCCCACCGCAGGGCGGCCACGAATATAAATTGTAGCTGAGAAACCCTGCTGCAGATGAGGAAACGGATCCAAAACTTACGAAGTATAAGACACACGAGTACGAGGAACATTAATAATTAATTGCACGTCCCATGACACTGAACGGATATTTGCCCGTTCAATTAATTACCACGATGCGCCTAATTGAGTCGAGCCCAACCTAATACGAATAGTTTTTGATCCCAGTACAGTGGAACATCTTGAATTTCTTAGATGTATTGGACCGAAAGGAGAAGCCAGCTTGCACCAAGTTGTTTAGTTAGCCCTGCCCTACCGAGCCAACGCCGCCGATTTCACGGGACCAGAACCGAATAAATTTCAATGCGGCGTACCATTGTGTTCCAAGGACAATATTTCCAGAAACTTCAAGCGACAGCTGCCAGTGTCTTCAACGATTTTGTACTCACATGTCACTAATTTAATCCTGGTTGAATTGCTGCAATTCTAATTCATCTAGCCTATAATGCACATCAGAGCGAGTATAAAGCGAGGAAACTTCGAGCATACTCTCCAGCAATCCGCTCTCTTCCATACTACTTCTCGCTTCGAGTCCAACATGCGATTCACAACCTCCACCGTCGCCGCACTCTGTGTCTTCTTCTCCCTCTCTTCAGCCGTCCTCGGCCAGGGGGAGATTGCGGGAAGCAACGTGAAGTCCGACAACCACCACCACAAGGTTGACAAACACCACCACCATAAGGTAAGCACTCTAGGCTCGGAGTGGCTGTCAAAGCACTGATTGTCGCCTTTCGTGCAGAACAACCCGCCGCCATTCCGATGCCCTCCCTGCAGCCGGCCCGCGTGCGTGAGAGGGAGAAAGTGCGTCGAGCGTCCCATCGTGTGCCGTGAAGGCGAAAGCGACATCGTATGCCCCTTGGATCGCCGCGGCAATGACGACTTCGGAAACGACCGCGCTGGTGACGGAGGAAGAGGCGGCGCGGGAGGCGATGTCGAAAGGCACAGAGATGATCATGGAAGAGACGGCCATCGCAAAGACCGCGGAAACGAACGCGGACGGGACAGGCACGGCGGGAACCGCGGCGAAGGACATGGACGAGACAATCACGGTGAAGGGAAAGGAAGGAACGACCATGGTAAAGAAAATCGCCACGGGGATGAAGAGGCCGGTCGAGGTGGCAATGGGGGACGGGGTGGAAATTCCGAGGACGGGGGTCGGGCGGGTGATGGCGGGAACGGCGGTGCAGGCGGCAGTATTTTCGAACGGCGGGACAACAACGACCGAGACAGGGAGCACCATGGTGAACACCGCGGAAACGAACGTGGACGGGACAACGGACGGGACCATCGTGGTGGACACCGCCACGGGGATGAAGAGGCCGGTCGAGGTGGTAACGGGGGACGCGGTGGAAATTCCGAGGGAGGAGGTCGGGCGGGTGATGGCGGGAACGGCGGCGCAGGTGGCAGTATTTTCGAACGGCGGGATGACAACAACCGGGACAGGGAACACCATGGCGAAGACCACGGAAACGAGCGCGGACGCGACAGGCACGGCGAGGAACATGGTCGGGACCACCGTGGCGAAAACCGCGGAAACCAACGCGGACGGGACCGTGGTGAAGGACGTGGAAGGGACAATGGCAGGGAAGATCGTGGTGAAGAACACCGCCACGGGGATGAAGAGGCCGGTCGAGGCGGCAATGGGGGACGGGGCGGAAATTCCGAGCGCGGAGGCCAAGCTGGCAATGGAGGCAATGGCGGCCCGGGAGGAAATGTCTTCTGAGGAGATTGGGGTGTATCGTCTCCTTTGATTGGGTATCTTGTATTAATCTGTATCTTGACGTGTACGAATATCTTGTTACTGCTATTATCGATAGGAATTGTAATTTTGCAAGCTTTAAACCGAGATTTGAGGAGCATGAGGGACGGCAAGTTCGACTATGACCCAGTCCAGAAGTCGCAGCTTAATTCCTGACTTGTCAGAAAATTGAATTGACCTTGAGAGATTTGGAGTACGTTGAGTGAAAGTAACATGAGCTGACTGCCGGGCGTAAGATTTCGTCCCCGTGGCAAGATGACTCACCCGAAAAGAATATATATTGACTCGAACGAAACAATATAGATCTTGTCGAGGAACCTAAACCATTTCCAATCCCTCGCTAGTCTTATATAGCTGACGAATCGAAGAAGAATGCGCTATACTACGCTTCTCTCTCTTTTCTCTCGCTGCCTTTCTCTTCTCTTCCGGGTTCGCGGCGACGGGGTCCAGCTCCACCGCATCTACGGGGCCCTCTTTATCATCGTCTTTGTTCTCTGCGATTTCTTCCTCGTCCTCCCTCACTTCCCACCCCGGGATTGGGTCCGCGTGGATCTTGACACGTTCCACCCGTAGAAAGAACTGGGGTTCAATGTACCCAATATCGTTGCCCGGCGTGAGGACGACGCCGTTGCTCGAAAGGTAGAACTTTATGTCCGCTTCGAGGGCGCGGGCTACGTCTATGAAGATCAGCACTTCGGAGGAGCTCCGCATGCCTGGCGTGAGGGCTTTAGCCCTCGGTGATGAGAGGTGGTATCAGCATACCACTTATAACGTCGCCCGAGACACCCTGCGCCATATGGATATGATTGCGGGACATGCGGGACAACCCTTGCTTTGCTGAGACAGTTGAGCAAGAGCGGGATAACGACATGAGATCCACTTACAGATAAGCTTCCATGCACTCATCGAGGTCCCGTGGACGGCCATAGGGATTTCCTTGGCCGAACTGATGCGCTTCATATCGAGCGATATGTCCTAGAAACCGTATTATGAGCCCCAACTGCGCAGGGGGGTCGACCACCACTGACCGACATGGAGTGCCCCTGGTTCGCGCGAATCCACCACGAGTTGATGGTTCCGGTACCAGGCTCATACAGGAGGTGGTAGCGCGACTTTTTGTCGTCGCGCACGATGTTTTCTAGCATTGGAAAATCGATTCCGCGGAGCGAGCGGTGACGCAGCTGGGACAATCCTCAGTCATGAGCGATAGTTGAAGAGGTATACATACCAGCGCTCCAACGTTCACATAACCGTCAGGGCGGATGGGAAGGCCCTCGCTTTTGGCACCGTGGCGCAAGAGATACGATAGTTCGCGCGACGCCCTGAGCTGTTCTGGAGGTTCCCTTTCCTTCTTAAGCTTCGGTGATGGTTTCTTGGCAGTCGATCCATTGGGCGGAGGCCCGGAATAATTCCTAATGATTACTGGGAGAACATTTCGACATCGTGGCCGGAAGAGAGTGGGCAGCATGCAGAACAAACAAGCGACAATTTCTGTCCGAATTCGAGCTTTACCTTGCACTCCGCCGGAGGACGCTGCTGCGATCTCGACAACTTGCCTGTGTCCCTGGAAGTCCCGAAAGGCTACCACGTCATTTCGTCTGGCAACTCCGATGGCCAAAAAAGGAGTTTTCAGATCTATTGGCAGGGGCACCGGTTTTTAGCCGTGGCATGGCGTGCCGAGGCGTGTCAGCGTGGCAGTGCTGGCGTGCATATAGTACAAGTAGCGTGCAGCCTTAAACTCATTATACACAGTTCCCCCGGCCTAAAAAATTACTTTGCCAACGGTTTTTACACTCAATATATCCTCTGGGCCAAAAAAGTCCAACCCCAAAATTTGGGGATTCAGTCTAAGTAAACCTCGACTAGTTATAGCCGTACTCGTTTATTTCATTGCTTCCCAGCTGCCGAAGTGCACCAGAACGTACAGGTCATACATACATACAGGTTGTAGTTCTCCATATAAAAATAACAACAATTTGACGACAATGGCGGTTGGAGAGGGAGTCTTTCGACGTCGGGGCACTGACATGCATTGTTGCATTTTCTTACGGTGCCTCGTACAACATATTTCAATGGAAGGGACACAGAGCGCTTGTCATGATCAGTGTTCCTCTGAAGGCCAAATTGAGCTGGTCAATTTCAAGCGACGGGGCATGCTCGAACACGTTAACAGTTAGCTGACTTGAGTTATGGTCCACCAACTTTGGTCCATGTTAATGCACGGTAGAGAATACGGCGCAGGTAAGAATGCGGGAGGCATGTGTTGAATTAAGCTCTGATAACCTACATGTATCGCGAAAAGCTCTGGACTGTCAAGGACACAGTAAATATTAGTATAGACTCGCAGTCCAAAATTCAGTCAACGTACCAAAACAATTACATCGGCAGTAGGTCTCCTTCAAATATTCGATCAGAGTTCCAAGGCACATACCTTCCAGAAAGCTATGGGCTTGAAGGAATTTTCAGGTTGGTGCACAATAAGGCGGAGTAGTGCACGCCACAGTGCACGGCAGTGCACGCCAAGCGTGCAGTGAGGCGTGCATGGCGTGACCGAAGCGTGCCTTGGCGTGCAGAGAGGCGCGCACGGCGTGCACATTGTAAAAAACGATGTGTAAAGAATGAATCCGATGCCTACCCCCATACCAAAGCTCTCTAATAATATGGATCGCGGGTTTACTAGGTGTTGACTCGGAACGGGTCAGTCTGGCCACGGGTAAAATTCGATTCGTTTCAACTGACTTTTGAATTGCGTGGTCTTTTCGTGTTCCAAGAGTAAAAGGGGATGATATCGATAGTATATTCTGGAGAAGAGCAAACTTGTGAACGTAGCGCTCGGCTTACATATAGCCGGCCAAACGAACGCACTGCAGGTCCGTCTGTACAGTGTACTCTCACTTGCGCCTTTCGAACGCTGAGGAATATTAGAAGGGGTCCCTACCCACCCTCCTGCTATGTTTTCATAAACAGCTTGGATTGAGGGAGGAGAGTTAAGACGCGACTTCTTATCCCGGACTCCGCAGTGGGCTTAAGGAAGGATCCACTTAAAGTCCGGGGAAACAAGGCCGTTGACACTGGAAGATATATATTTGAGGATGGTGCTACACGCCTACTGCGCTAGGAGTCAGGCGAATGGGCAGAGTCGAGGGCAGTAGCCTGAGTGGCACGGTGCACGCTTGCACGCCGCACGCCAGTCACGCCACGGCACGCCGTGACACGGCGAAATCACAAGGCCCTATTGGCAGCTTCTAGTGACTATTATTCCTTTTCTCGACATCTCTCGCAAATACAAGCAATACTTTCACATTCCTGCAGTCGCGACCATTCTACCATCCATATTGCTCCGCTGTCCATCCGTAGAGCTTCCCGTCCGGACCAATCTTATTCACGATTCGCTCGTTCCTATCCAACGCAGTCACTTTCGCGACATCTTCGGCGCTCAGAGTGGGCAACTATCGATCAAGGTCATCATCAATTGCCCTGCTGGGAATTTATAACCAATACGCACGGCGAGGTTCTCCTTCTGGCGGTCGGGATTGGCGCTCTTCGGAACGGCAGAAACACCGCGGGCGACATGCCACGACAGGATGATCTGCGTGGGTGTGACGCCGTACTTGGTGGCGAGGGCGCCGATGGTCGGGTCGCTGCGAACCTTCTCGTGGCCGCTTGGGCTATACGCGGTGATCACGATGCCTTTCTCGCGGCAATAGTCAAGGAGCTCGGTCTGTGCGAGGTACGGGGTCATCCTGTTCGGCTCGTAAGTCGCACGCGTTTGGAACCAACTCTTGGAACACTGACTCGACCTGGTTCACCGCGGGCACGATTTTTGCGGTCTTGAAGAGCTGCTCGAGTCTAGAGCCATTGTGAAGCTGCGTACGGGCAGATCGATAGACGGGCTCACGTCTTGATCGAGAAATTGCTAACCCCGATGGCACGGGCGCGTCCGCTGGAGTATATCTTCTCCATCTCGGCCCAGGTCTCGTTGAACGTCGGCGTGTCCACAACTGTGAATTCCTTCAATATGCCCTCGAAAGTGGATGGTGTGTCATAGCCGCCTGTCAAAATAAGAATCAAAAAATCGGAGCACTTTTATTACACTCGGCTCACTTGGGTATTCGATGGTTTGGGGGAAATGCATGAGGTACTGCGTGGAAAAGGTCAGCCAACCCCAGATATTGACCGAAAGGCAGAGCCCACCAAATCAACATAATCTAAACCCAAATTTCGCAGACTCTCATCGAAGGAGCGCGCAACGTACTTCGGGTGGTGCCACCTTTTCGGATGTAAATAACCAATCTGGACTCCAGACGTGGAGGGTCTCACGGAAGTTTCGTTGTCACGAAAATGTCCTCGCGTGGCAGGCCCGAGGCGCGTACAGTTACACCGACAGAAGCCTCCGTTCCTGATCGTGACCCCGTCAGCCTCACCCAATACGTAGGGGGTCAAACCACTGGCTCACCGTAGATGTGGGCCGTGTCAATATGACGGTACCCTGCCTAGAACAAGATGAGTGAATTAGCACTCAATAAATCTAAATATAGCGACGTGGAAACTGGACCCACCTCAAATGCGCTGAGAAACCATTTCTGCGCGGCTACAGGGTCGGGAGAATATGCACCGAGACCTGGCTCGCGAACATGAGTACGAGCCCAATACCGGCTTGGGGCAGAACGAACCTATTGCGGGAATGGACGTTCCAGTGTTCAGCTTTATCGAAGGAATGGTTGCCATTGAGTATCCAGCTATCATCGGGAAGACAGGTCTCTTATATAGTTTTCCTTGACAGGTCCGGCGGATAATAATGTGCGTCTCCCGTCCACCACAGTCAATGAATAATAAGATCGAATCCCGACAAGACGGAGAACATCCCGACAAGACGGAAATTGCTTGATAATATCAAGCTGACAGAGCGACTCGGATTCCGTAGAGATACTGGAATAATTCTCAGTTTCGACGGAGATTTAACCTCGGATCACTAAAGCGGCAAGCCGTGCTCCCGGAATTAACGCGATTCATATTGAAGCTTTTTTCGTACATAACGGGGTCGAATCAATTAATCCCAAACCGCGGCTACTGGAATGATTTCTCAATTTCCACAGCTCGGACGTACATACTATAGACCCAACCTCGGATCTGTGAAGCCGTGGTGCAAAAATAAGAATACGGGTCGATTATTGAGGTACTGATACGCAACGCGCGTGGGTCAACGAAATTAATCCCAAATGGCGGCCGTTAATACCTAGGTTTTGTTGACGCTTGTTGATTCTGAGACACGACGCTCACACAGCACGTGTCTGTGACGGCGTGACACCTTCTGCTTCTCCTTATCCGCCTATGTCGACTCAGCCCATCCGCGACTACCTCACAAAACAACTGCTGATCGAAAAAAACATCGTCAGTAATATCTGAACTCTTCCCTAACCACCCTCACTGGTCAACAGGTGACGTATCGCTCTCTCAGCCGAGTCCTAACGCTCAACGTCAATGTCGCGAAGAAGTTCGTCTTTTTTCTCTTCCCCTGTGTTCTGTGTCCTGATAAAATGTGACCGGTACAGTGAACTCGCCGATTTCCACGCCAACGATGGACAAGACTTGGCAGCGACGTATCTCCTCAGCGGCCAAATTCAGCCTGTGCGGAATGACGAGGACGTAGATATGGACGACCGCGATCCGTATGGCGACGACGATTGTGAGGATGAAAATGGGGAATATGTGCCACAGACTGAGATTGTTTTGGTCGGGGAGCGAGACCTAGAAAGTGAGCGTCTTGAGCTTGTTCTCCGGGGCTGTCTCATCTCTTTCAAAAGGTGCCCAGGCACAATTCATCCATTTGGAGAGTATCCATGTTTACAGTCTGTCTCCCTCTGTAATAAGGGTAAGTATCTATCCCATTGCATGTGTATGTGTCGCTTATCCTTCCAGGACGCTGGGCTACTCTGTACACCAACCGAGATCGTAAGGAATCTCGATAATAAGAAGGGCTCTGAGCTAGCTGCTGCTGTGGGAAAGATTATCAGTGCACAGGTGAACGTATGTCGTTGCTTTCATATCTAGCGGCTTGGATGTGACCACACCTACAGGTGTCAACTAAGCCGCTTCCGAGCTGGGGAGGCCGGAAGGCTCCTCCTCCCGTGGCTGGCTCCTCAAAGGTCACGGTTGCACCGTCAGCGGTCAAGAAGGAGGAGGAGGCGAAGCCTAAAGAGAAGGCAAAGCCCGAAAAACCGAAGGCCACCGGGAAACTAGATTTTAGCAAGGCAAAGACTAAGCCGGTGAAGAAAGAGGAAGAGAAGCCCGCTAAAACGGAAACGAAGCGTAAAGCTGCGTCGAGACCCCCATCGGTGGCAAGCTCTATCGGAGAGAAAGTCCAGGCTAAAATGGAAGAAAGCAAGGTTCTTATGTTTCTCGCCTACGCTCTGCCCGTACTCATTTGGCTTAGAGAGGCACTAAACGCAAGTCCGCTCTCGCCTCGGACTCGGAAGAGGAGGACAAGGTCGTCGCAAAACCTGTAAAACCTGTGGCGAAGGCGCAGTCGTCCGTGCGCGTGCGCAAGGGCGTCGTGCTTTCGGACGACGAGGACGACGTGCCGCGCGCGCCTACCCGCAAGGGAAAGGGTAAGGCGACCCGCCCCCAATTCTGACTCGGAAACAGAGAAGAAACTGCGCGACATGATGGATATCGACGACGGTGCGTGACCTTTGAGCTGTTCCGTACACCAACTAACTTGCTCTAGATGCTGTGACCCACGCCTCGCGAGCGCCTGCCAAGCCTGAGGACGAGCCAGAGGACGAAGATGAATCCATGGAGGCCCCCGAAGTCATCGTGTCTGACGGAGACTCGAAGCCAGCTCCCGTGAAACGCAAGCCGAAGAAAGTCGTCCCAGTGGGGAAGAACGGTCTCAAGAAGAAACGGATCGTCAAATCCAAGATGCGAATCGACGACAAGGGGTACATGGGTATGCCTTGAATCACTATGTGCTCTACCATCCTTATTGATATCTGCAGTCACCGACGACTATTCAGAATACGAGTCCGTTGAGGAGGAGGAGCCGCCGCCGCCACCCAAAGGCAAAGCGAAGGCGAAGGCGAAGGCTGTGGAACCTGCCCCTGCCAAAGAGAAGGCTGCATCGAAACCCGCTGCCAAGGCTGCTCCTGCAAAAACCACCAAGGCCAAATCGAGTGGTGGAGCGTCTAAACCTGGGCAGCAACAGCCAGGCTTGGCTAGCTTCTTTGGGAAGAGCAAGTCCAAATAGAGAATCCTACGTCATTTTCCGAATTCGGAACTGAACTAGTCTCCCGTAGTCAGACTCCACAAGTTTTATGATAGTCGATAAAACTTTTATATGGAGTCTGATTTCGTTGGCATACCCCTTAGAGGACTCCGATTTCTCGTGATCGAGGCGTGACTACACGTGATATTCCCACGCTCCCGATTAGGACGAATCGCTCGTTAGCCTCCTGCGCGAGACGTCGGGGTAAGGGAAAATGATGGAGAGGCTCGAGATGGATCGGAGAAAGTTGTAGGGGTTTGGGCACATATAGATTGGGTCCGGAAGCTCTCGAGCTGATCAGGGATCAGACTCAAGCCACAGGTGCGTAGTCGCGAAGGGCCGGAGGCTCGAAAGGGACGGAGTGGGGATGAGCCATGTGGAGTTGTCTGGATAGGTGGAGGATTCTGGAGATGGGGTTTTTGATGTACAGCTTGTACGCGTCGCTCCGCCAGCGGCCGAGAAGCTGGATTTCGTAATCGCTGAAACCAGCGGCAGCGGCTTCAGAAGCGGCTCCGTGACGAAAGCTGTGACCGGCAAATCCTTTGGGGTTGATTCCAGCGGCCTCGAGGGAGCTGCGGATCCCAGCGACAAAGGTTTTGTAATGGAGGGGCTTGCCGTCCAAACCTTTGAAGAGTGGCGCACTGCCAGCTCGAGGAAGTTCCGTGAAGAGGTGTTTGACAGCGATGACGGGGCATGATGGCGTGCCGGGAGCGGCGGCGATGGTGATGGTGATGCCCTTGCGAAAGGGGTCGTTTTTGGAGCCAGGGAGGGTGAGGGTAATGTGGGTACAGTTTTCAAAGTCGGGGAAAAACTGCACGCTGTCGCGCGCAAGGTTGAGACTGGCGTCCTTACCACCGGAGCCGACGGTGATCTCGCCGGATCGAAGGAGACCGGCGTAGGCGAGGCAGTACGCAGCGTAGAGGGTGGTGTGGCCGGGGGTGACGCCGGGTCGGAGCTGTGCGAGGATAGCGAGGAGAAGGGGGCGGGTGATGGGCTGCACTGGTTTCCGGTCCTGTTCCCCGTGGAAGCGCTTAATTCCACGGATGAGGCGCTGTACAACTGGGGACTTGCAGATGGAGAAGGGGAGGTCAGCGTCGACGTGCAGGGAACGAACTGCGGAGAGGTACGCTTTAATGGTTTTGGGTTGTACACGGCCGGCGAGGCTGGCAACCCAGCACATGACGGCGGGTTGAGTTGCAGGGAGGATGGCGCCATTGGGGTTGTACAAGCTATGAAGCTTGGTGTAGTTGATGAAGGACCGTTGTCCTGTGGAATAAGTTTTCCGAGTGCTGCCCGAGAGCCCGTGCCAAAGGTAAAATGAGACGGTCTTGGGCCATGCGGTGTGCTGCTCGTACCACCAATCCAGAGGAGCTTGGAGGACGGCTGCTTGTCGAGGAAAGGCGCCAATTCAAACATGTGTGAAAAGGAAAAACGGGAAGCGGCGTCAGCGATCGCATTTTCAGCGGAAGATAACCAAACAGATGAAAAAGAAAAATCAAGCCGGCATGCGAGGGCAAGGAATTGCTGGAGTAGGGTCATGGTGGGCATGGAGCGGATGGAGAAGTTGACCATGCTGTTATAGATGGCCTCGTTGTCGACGTGGGTGCCGCGGAATTCGTCACCCCAGCACAGGACGGCATGTACGACAGCTAGCATTTCCTTGACTTGGATATGCTCGTTGCGGTGGCGACGCGGGCATCGGACAGAGAACCAGCGGGTTCCAAAGTATCCCCCGAGACCTTTGGAACCACTGGCGTCCGTGTAGACATGTAAGATGCGGCGCTGCGGGCACACCAGGCGGACACCATTCCAGCCCGTTGCGAACGTCGCCCACCAAGCGATGTCGCGGCGAGCGGGTTTGGAGAGGCGGCGGCGGGAGAATGGAGTCGTGAACTCCCATTCAAAGTTGTATAGTCCGCGCAGGAAAGCACGAGCTGTCGGGATGACCTGCGATGCAAACTGCAGGAAGCCGGTGAGCTCCTGCACCTCGCGGAGGGTGGCGTGCGTGCGGTGGGACCACTCGTCGAGAAGCTCATTGAGATAGGTAAGCTTCTCAGCGGGTAGGCGGGCCTCCAGTAGTACTGTGTCGAGTTCGATGCCAAGGAACTCGAGTGAAGTGCACAGGCCGCAGGTTTTTGTTGGTTGAAAATGGAGGCCGAGCTGCTCCCCGAGCGCGAGCGTCCACTCGAGTGCCTGTTGGACTTGGAGCAGCGGGATGTTGGGTGCGAAGACTTTGAGAAAGTTGTCGAGGTAGTGACAAATTGCTGCGGGCAGGTGCCGCTGGAGGATCCAGTGGAGAGCCTCGGCGAAAAGGTTGAAGATGTAGGGTGCCGATCGGCAGCCAAAGCCCAGGACCAGGTCGTGGTAAAACTGATCCTCCCAAGTGAAACCGAGGAGATGCCAATCCTTCGGGCGTACAGGGATGTGGCGAAAAGCGGACTCGAGGTCGAGCTTGACGAGAAGAGAGCCATGACCGGCTCATACGATGTCGGTGATTGCACGGTCGATCATGTCGTACTGTATGGCAGCTTCGGTATCGGCGATGCTGTCATTCACGGAAACACCGCGGGGCCACGAGAGGTGGTGAATGCGCCGGATCTTGGTGGATCGTTTGCGAGTTACTGCGCCCAGAGGTGAGCAGCGGAAATTAGCGAGCGGGGGTGCGGGAAATGGGCCGGCAGTCCGCCCGTTGGCGACTTGCGCGGCGATGTCTGCGGACAGAGCGGCGGTGGTGGCAGGTGAATTGAAGGCAGACTTCAAGTTCGTGCACATTTGTGTAGCTGTCTTATCACCCGTAAAACCCAGATTTGCACCATGTCGGATTATATGAATTAACGTTGATACAAAATTTTTGTCGGGATAGTCGCGTAGGTAAAAAGTCCAAGCATCCTCGTTGAGAATGGAGGAGACGGTCGGGATTGGGGGTGCATCGACTGGGGCAGTGTTTGCCCGTGGGTCGGTATTAGGCCGTGGTGGTGGCGGCGCGAGGGCAGGGAATGAGTCGGCGTAAGGTAGGGGAGGGGGAGCCAGTGCGAGGGAGCAGGGGATGACGGGTTCGTCGACAGGCGGGCCGTGACGAGTAGGCGATGGTGACGGAGATGAGCTACTCGTCCGGCCGAGCCCCTACTTGGAGTGTTGCGTGAGCGGATGGTCCCTCCCGCACCCGGGTGCCGAGCATATATGCGGGCGCTTCCAAGCGCATGGGCTGTCGCACTTGCCGGCGTTGAAGTTCCGGCAAGGCTCGTTTAGTGAGGCCGGGGTCTTCTTGGCCAAACTGGAAGTTTTGGGTGTGACGCTGATTTGCTTGCGGTGGGGGTAAACGTGCGAGCTTAAGAGCCCGATGTCCGAGATGGCCCATCCGTCGTAGGACCCCCGCGAGCATGTCGTTCCGTCGCCGGTTGAAGTACAGCGTGTGGTACTCCAGTACTACTGCCCACTCGTATTCCGAAGCAAGGGTGGAGAGGTGTGTGAGGTAACGGTAGAAGTAAGCCGTGGCGCCCGTGCGCGCGGGTAGATGGGCGGTGAGGATGGCGAAGTACGTGTGGAGGGGGAAAAGGACGGAGTTGAGGTTTTTGTAGGCCTTGTGCTTGGCCACGTTCATCTCAAAAGTGCCCGATGCGCCAAGGCTATACGTGGGCTCCGATTCCTTAACGCGAGTGTCCAATTTGTACAGGTCCGATGCCTTGAGGTCGTGCGTGATGGCCGAGGTAATGCATGCCGGCTCAATGTCGGGGAACAGGGCGCGGAGGGAAGGTGACGCACCTGCTGCAGAGTCGAGTGGTGCAATGGGAGGAGTGAATTGCGGCGTAGCCACTTGTGGTGTTACGACGAGTGGCGGCGGTGCTTGGACCACGGCGGGGGCGGGGGCAGGGTTTGCGGCGCTGATCGTCAACGCGTCGAGCAATGCCTGGAGCTGGCTTTCCACGTTGGCAAGTCGCTGCTCGGACGTGACCGGCGGGGGGTTGCCTAAGCCGTTGTTGCCATTGGGCATGGGGTTGGAGCTGGAGCCATCGTCGGCGTTCATGGCGGTCGGGTGCCGAGGGGTACCGGCAGGGTGCGTGACCTCACGGAATAGCGGAGAGGGTGTGCGGGGTGGAGGAGGCAGGTCGGTGTAATCTGCTTGTTCTGGAGGCGGACGGGATGCGAAGCGACCGTTGACTCGGTACTGGGCCGAGCGAGGAGCCGTGGCGACGGTGAAAAGATTTAGAGTGAGGCGACAAGATTCTAAATTACTGCGAGCGCAGTGTGAGACGATGAGAAGAATGTAAGTGCGAAGAGTGCTTACCTGCGAGCGCAGTGTGAGACGATGAGTCTTCACCGCGCTCACGGGTTCTATATATACTATTGAGTGTCAAAGCGTAGAATGAAAGAGGAGAACTTTGACGCGACCAAGCGCGTGCTTGGTCGCCAAAGCGGCGCGTCCGTCTTGTTTGCTAACATGGGGCAATCCACACACCCACACACATTGCCCCTCCACTTTCCCTGCCTTCGGGGTACAAGAGCCATAAAACTACATCTAGAGGTATCTAATATGTAACTGGATGCAGATGAGAGTTTTTGAAGTAAATTCTAGCAGCTCTACTTTGCATTGTACCTGCTACAGTATTTTTTAACCTCGAAGTGTCACTGTCAAATCAAAAGATCTCAAATAAATTCAAAATTGACTTCAAGAACACTGTATATGCATTTTGAGATAGATTTAATGGTAAAATAGAGCTAATTGCTCGGTATGCATCCCGAACAAGCTCAAAATCCCAATTGGGACCGTGGGAATATCACGTGTAGTCATTTGGCGATCACGAAAATTCGGAGTACGGCAAGGGGCGTGCCAACAGATTCAGACTAGAACTGAACGCCAGTCGCGCTATGGGGATATTATTCTTGGCCTTTTACAACCAATTCCCAGCGTACCTTTACATTTAATCAAGTGCGATGTAGTGATGGTTGTACTATGTATCACTTTCGACATGATGGTTATTTAGCATCCATCCATTCTAATTCAACCATAAATTATTTGAATCCCTAGTGCTGCAGGAAATCCGCGAGACGCAGATTGGCATTCACACTGCATCGCCCTCTTGATACCCAGAGAAAAAAATGGTTGGGATTCTGTCATTATCTTCCCATGTGCTGCCGCCCAAACTTCTGCACGAAGGAGCACCCGCCGGCGATTAAGATCGAACATCGAGAGAACGAGTTGCATGTCGAAACTGGGTCGCTTTCATGAAGACCTCGAAACAAGTTGTCGGTAATAACTTGACAGAAATTCTCATGGTGGTCGAGTGGACGAGGGTGATAGGAATTCGGAATCGGAATAAAAGCCCAAGCACGAAATAAGGAGAGTCATAACAAAGCAACCAAAGAGCCCCGATAGACCTTGCCCGGTGCAAGATGAAGAGAGGAACACGAAAGCAGCGCATCAAAAAGTTGGCCTTGTTTGGCGGGAGCATTCGGGCCGAATGCCCTGCCCTACTACTCCCTTCTCCTCGTGTATTCCATCTCATTACCGCGTTCCTGCACTTGCCCTCCAACCATATCATCGTCGTAAGGGAATCATCTCTTCTGGAGATTCCTTCATTCACAACTCAACTCGAATTCAGCTCTTCAGACATGAGTCGCCCCGAGCGTAGTGGCATTGCCGCCAGTCGAAGCATAAAGAAGAACACTGCTGTGGCGAGCACACGCACGCCCCATGGCTTCTTTGGCAATGAAATTTCCACTCAACGCAGCAAATCCCGTTCCCCATCCCGAACTGGCTCGGGATCACGCAGCGACCCGTTCACACTTTCTGCCGCCCCTGTCGCCCCTACCATCAAGCGCAAGCGGTCTTCGACTTCTGTGGGAACCAGCACCACTCCAGCCACCACAGACGACACCGACCGTGGACAACGCATAAAGCCGAAACCCTCTGCGACGTCTAATTTCGCGCAGAATCGCGCCCTCCCTGTAACATCCGGCTCGTCGTCCTCGCACCGT
Source organism: Mycena epipterygia (assembly GCA_029281465.1). NCBI lineage: Eukaryota > Fungi > Basidiomycota > Agaricomycetes > Agaricales > Mycenaceae > Mycena > Mycena epipterygia. The sequence continues at coordinate 969,606 of JARJCQ010000011.1, read as the reverse complement.
CCGAAGAGGGAGAGAGAGAGGGCCAGATCCTCATCTGAATACGCCCAGTGGCTGCAATTGCCGACCGCCATACCTTCCAGCGACAGCGCTCGCCGAGGTGTCGACAAAGGGAAATCAAAGCAGGGGGTGGAAATAGTTGTGGCGCTCCCTCCGGCGCCGACTTATGCTGGACCATTGGCCGCCGCTGAGTACGAGCGTATGCGGAAGGAACTAGAAGCACTCAAAAAGACTGTGCATGATAACAAGAAGACACTTAGGAAGCAGAACAAGGTTTGCTATCTTCCTGCATTCCACTATTCATTAACGAAAACACATTTAGACAATTGAGGAACTCAAGGTTCAAATGATGGCCGAAACACTGGTGCGTAATTGAATTGTTGTGTACCCGCCCGCAGTAAATGTTTTTTGACAGGCTCGAGAAGAGCAAGAAAAAATGCTCGTCGCCGCCTCTTCCAAGTCACGAAAGAGTGAAGAGCTCCTGCAAACGATTGAAACTTCCCTACAGTGCCAAATCTGCATCGAGCTCCTCTCCAAACCTTATGCGATTGCTCCCTGCGGCCACATTTTTTGTCTGGAATGCCTCCAGCAGTGGTTCCGTTCAGCGCCGTCAAATGACTCTGATAATGAGATGGACGCAGATGCGCAGGAGGAATACATCCTACACCGCGAAAAGTCATGCCCATGCTGTCGCGCAGCTGTCGTACGCCGGCCTGTACCTGTGTTCGTCGTTAAGAACATAGTGAATGCACTTCGCGCCGCCGCCGCCTCGCCTCCGGCTCCTCCAGGAGAGGAAGATGCGGATCCGTGGAAAGGGCTTTTTCTACCCGACTACGAGTCGACATCGGACAACGAGGACGAGGGGGTGTATGACTCGTCCGAAGATGATCCTGTGCAATTCTTCGACTACTCGGACGAAGACTTGGATGACTTGGAGGGCGCCGAGGTAGAGCTCGCGATGGGTCTGGGAGTTTTCCCGCAAGATCTAGCGCGCTTCTACGAGACCCCTAGCGGCAGTGAGGAAGGATCGGCTTCAGATTCTGAGGAGGAGGAGGAGGAGGAGGAGGAGGAGGAAGACGTAGAAGACGAAGGGTCGGACGACTCGGACACCAATGTCGCATATAGTCTCGCGCGCTGGGAGCCACCCACGCGTGGTGGGTTTGAAAACGGGTCCAACGCCCTGTGGAAGATGCAGCGTCGCGGATGCACGCCGCGGCTCATCACACTGTTCAATATGCGCTACGCACACGACGAGGGGCTCGTCGCACATGTGTCCTCACTGGATGTCGTGGATGACGTGTCCATGGGGCGCAACCGACTCTTCCTCGGGTGGAATATCGACATCGATCCAGATGTGGAAGGCGATGCAGAGAAAATGTATATTATTCGCCAGCTGCGCGACATTAGGCGCCATCCGGAGCGGTGGATTGTGACGGATCGGCACGGATTTCCTGGACGTGGAATTGTCGACGCCCGCCGGCTGGCACCGGTAGAGGAGGATGCGGAGATATACGACACTTCCGACTCGGAAGCGTACAGCATCGGCGATGATTTCTTGTAGCACTTTTTATTTATTTATGTATCGATAATTATGTACATTCAACTGACCTGGCAGTCAGATATGGACAACTGCTAGATGCTGTCGTCAAAGTTCTTGATATACCATATGTCACAGGTGCCTTTCTCGCCAGCATACCCGAGTAATTTCACGCCATTACCCTGCCCTCCGCCCTCCACATTCAAAGTATACTGGTTTTGTTCGGCAAATCGCACCCTGTGGAACCCACATTTAGTACGGATGAGTAAAAGCAGAGACAGGGAACTCGCATAACGCTGCCATTCCAGAGCCCGGCATCGTCCTTTTGCGCTTCGAAGGTGAATATAGTCGGGAAGTCGCCTATGGCCATGTACACTCCTGATGTGCCCCATTTGCCAACGTTTCCCGTGGTGAGATAACGCCCAGAAGAGATGTGGCGGATAGAGAATCCTTTAAGGCCAACGGGGAGGATCTCAAACTGATACACAAACGAGATTAATGGACCACGATCCGAACAGCAACAAAGAAGAGGACGCATACCCTCTGGTTGAGATTTTTGACTGCCGATTCCCACTGTCGAAAACTGCAGTTGCCCTTGCCTTCGTCATAATAGTAATCCATGCTTTTTTTCGAGATATGTGAGCGGATCCTGACAGGCGTTCGGACCTCCACAGGACACCATCCCCTGTAAGGACTGTCCAGCGGAACTCAGCGTCTGTTAGTAGGCACAAGGGCACACTCACTTCAGCTCGCGCGTTACGGCCTCCGCTTCACGGAGCTTGTCTTCCAGCTCCTTTTTAGAGCTTTCCGCCGCTCGACGATGCTGTTCCGATTCGTCCAGTTTACGCTGCAAGCTCGCTAGTTCAACGCGCAGTTGCTCCTGCGCTTTGGTCTGCGCGTCCGCAGCGTTCTTCGCCTCTTCCATGGCCAGCTGTGCGGCCCTTTCCTTGTGGAGGTTCTTGACAGTCTGAAAAGCATGAAATGAGACGGTTCTCAGAGGCATAGCCGTTGTACATACCGGAAGAAGCATTCGGAACACGATAGGGCTGAGATATCGACATGCACGCATAGGATCGCAAGCGACTTTAGGGTCTTCGGCCACCTTGTCCATCTATAGATATCGATTTATGGTGAGCAAAATTATTGTAGACTGCGCGCACCTCTCGAACGATTTTGACCATCTCTAACCTGCAGTCCCTCATTGCGTTGTCTAGTCCCAAAACACTGCAGCCGTAAGGAACCAGGTTGTTGTGTGGCATCGAGGGTTCAGACTGGTCCAATGACTGCTGATCCTGATTCGATTTAGTCGACGACAAGAGTTTTGCGAGCTTCGGGACATTTCCCTTTCCAATGGCCACGGATCGACCCTCTTCGACCTCCCATATGGCTGTGGTAGATATGAATGAAAGAGAAGGAGTGTGTAAATGATTGACCCGCACCCTGTTGGATGTTACGCCGTATGATCTTGTATTCCATGTACGCGTCCAGCAGGGCGGAGGTGTATACACCGACATTGTCGTAGTCTGAGATCGTTCCGGTCAGATTATGCACGTTATCCGCAGTGAAGTCGTTACTGAGGGGAGTGCCTCGAATCTTTTTCTCGTAGAAGCTCCTCAAGCTTGTGTACTTGGTCAAAATTGCGCTGCGAGGTTATTGGAACCTGGAACCCGATATAGGAGAGTCGGAAAACGTACTTTGTGCGCACGGGACAGGCCATGACATTCTTTGGGAACTCCATCGCAACAGCCTTGAGACTCTGAAGGGTCCAATCTTCAACTGTAGGACCTTTGATGTCCCCACCGCCCTTCCAGGAAACCGCGATGGTGGTCTCTCCGTCAATTTCCATGTTGGAGTTCACGATGGGTGCCCGCGGCCCCTTGAAATTGAGTTCCGCCCCCAACCAGCCCTTGATCTCTCTCGCTTTTGAGCGGTCTTTAAGCTTGATGGAGATGAGCGCGTTGAACTCTCCTCCCTCGATAAAACCCGAGATGAAACAGTCGCCGTAGACGCGGGTGAACTCTGAGTCGGGGAGGTTGGCAATAGGGTCGAACTCAGTGAGGTTAGATGCGTTGAGACGTTGGTTCGTGACGCGGACTTGGATTAGGTAGTTTATATCGCTTTCCTCGAATTTGTTGATGTCCACAAAGGACGCCGCGGACTTTGCGCCATCCGCATCGCATTTGATCTGCAAAAAACCTAAGCATAGATAAAGGTCATGAATTTTGTAACTCCCTAGCAAGAGAGAAGACGCGTACTGCTAACGTTCAAGCTATGAGTTACTTCACTGATCTTGTCGATGAATCTCGCGGTCCAAGCGACCTCTTGGGCGTTTCCGCCGTCGGGGGTCACCGTGCTATCGTAGTGCGGAGGAGGACACCGCTCAGAAGACCTTCCGCTCGCCAGTTTTACCGCATCGTTGACGCAGAGCTGTTGGGTGAAGGAATTGAATCTGTTCTCCCGAATTAGAGAAAACAGAGTGAATAAATTGGATATACCCCATTCCAGGCCGCATCGAATCGTTATAGGGAGCGAGTAGGAGAGCCATAATGCCACTAGATTGGGTGCTGCAGAGGGAGACAGGCGCGTCGTGGGTGCGTGTTTGTCAAAGTTGGACACGGCTTGTCCTGCCGAGTCTTTGTATTTCTAGCACATGTTGAATGGAAAGGTATTTTTGGCCATAAACAAGGAGTGAGATGAAGGATCAAAGCGCTGGGTCAACGCTGGTAGTGGATGACGGATTTGGAATAGCCGCGGTGATAACCGAGCGGAGTTTAAAGGCTTCCAGAAGTTAACGCGCCATTCAAGTTCGAATCAGAGTATCATGAAAGGGTCTCAAATATCCTAGCAAGGCTGCACAAGACGTTCTTAATGACTATCTTCTCAAAAAGTGTATCATCAAGGCGGTATCCAAAACGGTGGATTGTGGCGGAGACACGAATCGTCGACTCCCAAGTCCACCGGTGGAGGGTGTGGAGATATACGACACTTCGGACTCGAAAGCGTACGGCATCGGCGATGATTTTTTGTAGCACACATTTTTTATGTATGATTAATTATGTACATTCAACTGACCTGGCAGTCAGATATGGACAACTGCTAGATGCAATCGTCAAAGCCGTTGATGTACCATATGTCACAGGTGCCTTTCTCGCCAGCATACCCGAGTAATTTCACGCCATTACCCTGCCCTCCGCCTTCCACATTCAACGTATACTGGTTTTGTTCGGCAAATCGCACCCTGTGGAACCCGCATTTAGTACGGAGGAGTAAAAGCAGAGACAGGGAACTCGCATAACGCTGCCATTCCAGAGCCCGGCATCGTCCTTTTGCGCTTCGAAGGTGAATATAGTCGGGAAGTCGCCTATGGCCATGTACACTCCTGATGTGCTCCATTTGCCAATGTTTCCCGTGGTGAGATAACGCCCGGAAGAGATGTGGCAGATAGAGAATCCTTTAATGCCAACGGGGAGGATCTCAAACTGATACACAAACGAGGTCAATGGACCACGATCCGAACAGCAACAAAGCAGAGGACGCATACCCTCTGATTGAGATTGTTGACTGCTGATTCCCACTGGTGAAGACTGCAGTTGCCCTTGCCTTCGTGATAAGCGTAATCCATGCTTTTTTTCGAGATATGTGAGCGGATCCTGACAGGCGTTCGGACCTCCACAGGACACCATCCCCTGTAAGGACTGTCCAGCGGAACTCAGCGTCTGTTAGTAGGCACAAGGGCACACTCACTTCAGCTCGCGCGTTACGGCCTCCGCTTCACGGAACTTGTCCTCCAGCTCCTTTTTAGAACCTTCCGCCGCTCGACGATGCTGTTCCAATTCGTCCAGTTTACGCTGCGAGCTCGCTAGTTCAACGCGCAGTTGTTCCTGCACTTTGATCTGCGCGTCCGCAGCGTTCTTCACCTCTTCCATGGCCAGCTGTGCGGCCCTTTCCTTGTGGAGGTTCTTGACAGTCTGAAAAGCATGAAGTGAGACGGTTCTCAGAGGCATAGCCGTTGTACATACCGGAAGAAGCATTCGGAACACGATAGGGCTGAGATATCGACATGCACGCATAGGATCGCAAGCGACTTTAGGGTCTTCGGCCACCTTGTCCATCTATAGATATCGATTTATGGGAAGCAAAATTATTGTAGACTGCGCGCACCTCTCGAACGATTTTGACCATCTCTAACCTGCAGTTCCTCATTGCGTTGTCTAGTCCCAAAACACTGCCGCCGTAAGGAACCAGGTTGTTGTGTGGCATCGAGGGTCCAGACTGGTCCAGTGACTGCTGATCCTCTTTAGTCTCTGACAAGAGGTCTGCGAGCCCCTGGACATCTTTTGCAATGGCCAAGGCTCGACCCTCTTTGACCTCCCATACGGCTGCGGTGGTGAATCAGACGAAAGCAGTACATATAAGCATTGGCCCGCACCCTGTTGGATGTTACGCCGCATGATCTTGTATTCCATGTACGCGTCCAGCAGGGCGGAGGTGTATACACCGACATTGTCGTAGTCTGAGATCGTTCCGGTTAGATTATGCACGATATCCGCAGTGAAGTTGTTACTGAGGGGAGTGCCTTGAATCTTTTTCTCGTAGAAGCTCCTCAAGCTTGTGTACTTGGTCAAAATTGCGCTGCGAGGTTATTGGAACCTGGAACTCGATATAGGAGACTCGGAAACGTACTTTGTGCGCACGGGACAGACCATGACGTTCTTTGGGAACTCCATCGCAACAGCCTTGAGACTCTGAAGGGTCCAATCTTCAACTGTAGGACCCTTGATGTCCCCACCGTCCTTCCAGGAAACCGCGATGCTGGTCTCTCCGTCAATTTCCATGTCGGAGTTCACGATGGGTGCCTGCGGCCCCTTGAAATTGAGTTCCGCCTCCAACCAGCCCTTGATCTCTCTCGCTTTTGAGCGGTCTTTAAGCTTGATGGAGATGAGCGCGTTGAATTCTCCTCCCTCGATAAAACCCGAGATGAAACAGTCGCCGTAGACGCGGGTGAACTCTGAGTCGGGGAGGTTGGCGATAGGGTCGAACTCAGTGAGGTTAGGTGCGTTGAGACGTTGGTTCGTTACGCGGACTTGGATTAGGTAGTTTATATCGCTTTCCTCGAATTTGTTGGTGCCCACAAAGGACGCGGCGGACTTTGCGCTGCCACCTGCATCGCATTTGATCTGCAAAAAACCTAAGCATAGATGAAGGCCATGAATTTTGCAGACCCCTAACGGAAGAGAGGACGCATACTGCTAACGTTCAAGCTATCAGTTACTTGACTGATCTTGTCGACGAATCTCGCGGTCCAAGCGACCTCTTGGGCGTTTCCGCCGTCGGGAGCCGCCGTGCTATCGTAGTGCGGAGGGGGACACCGGTGAGAAGACCTTCCGCTCGCAAGTTTTACTGCATCATTAACGCAGAGCTGCTGAGTGAAGGAGTTGAATCTGTTCTTGCAATTAGAAAACGGCGTGAATGAATTGTACTATATACCCCATCCCAAGTCGCATTGCGTCGTTATAAGGAGCAGACAAGAGAGCCATACTGGAGTGGAGAAGAGAGGCGCGTGGTGGGTGCGTGTCAAAAGAGAGCTTGTCCCACCGAGTCCTTTGGATTTCGAGCACACGCCGAAACCATGTTGAATGGAAGCCCAACTGACATGACAAAGCCTCGAGGAAACGAGGAGTGGCGCTCTTAGTTCGTATTGCGTTGGTCGAGTCTGCACGACGCAGAAAGACTTTTGGAAGAAAACGATGGATTTGGCGTAGTGTATTTTGGTCATATTGCGACAAGGAGTCAGAAGAAGAGGATCAGTGCACTGGCACGTAGGCGCTGGTACTTGGGTGCTTTGGAAAATACAAAAGACGTCGGATTCGGATAACCGCTGGTGATAGCCGAGCGGAGTTTAAACGCTTCCAAGAACGAGCATTCAAAATAAAAATTCGAATCAGACGTTCTTAGCTACATGTATGTTCTATAGTATAGTGATCCCGGAGGATTTTCTTCAGACGATCACGTAGAGAGCTATAGAGACTGAAACGAGCCTACATAGTATCTGTCACAAAAATATATCATCAACGCACCGTCGGACTCAAAACGTACAATAAATGGCGATGATTTTTGTAGCACATTTGGTAAAGTATCACTAATGGTGAATTAGCACTGAGCTCAGATTTGGGCAGCTGCTACGTGCTAAGATCTTCAAATTCCTTTCTGGAGCTTTCCGCCGCTCTGCGTGCTGTTCCGACATTCCTGCGCTTTAACGCATCGCGCCGGCGTTCTACGCCTCTTCCATGCCGAACTGTGCCTTTCCGTTTTCGATGTTTTTGACAGTCTGCAAAGCATGAAGTGAGAGCGTTCTCAGACATAGCCCTTATACATACCGGAAGAAGCATTCGGAATGCAGTAGGACCAAGATATGGACATACTCGCCCAGGATCGCAAGCGACTGTGGGGTTTTCGGCCACCACGTCCACCTGTAATTACCGATCCATGTGGGCCAAATTATTGTGGACTGCGCGCACCTCTCGAACGATTTTGGCCATCTCTAACCTGCAGTCCTTCATTGCTTTGTGTAGTCCCCAAACACTGCCACTGTACTGAACCAGGTTGCTTTGCGAAATCGGGGGTTCAGACTGGTCCAATGACTGCTGATCCTGATTCGCTTTAGTCTTTGACAAGAGGTCTGCGAGCTCCTGAACATCTTTTGCAACGGCCACGGAACGACCCTCTGCGACCTCTAATATGGCTGTGGTAGATGTGAATGAAGGAGAAGAAGTGTACTGATTGTCCCGCACCCTGTTGGATGTTGCGCCCTATAATTTTGTACTCCATGTACGCGTCCAGCAGGACGGAGGAGTATGCACCAACATTTTCGTAGTCTGATATCACCGTAGTCAGATCATGCAGGATACTGGAGTGAATTAATTACTGAGCGGGGTGCCTTGCATGTCTTTCTCGTGGAAGCTGCTCAAGTTTGTGTACTTGGTCAAGATTGCGCTATGCGGTTATTGGGACCTGGAACCCGAGGTAGGCGATACGAAAACGTACGTTGTTCGCGCGGGAGAGGACATGACACGCCCTGGGAACTCCATCGCAAAAGCCTTGAAACTCTGCAGGGTCCACTCCTGATCCTTGATGTGCCCACCGCCCTTCCAGGAAACCGCGATAGTGGTCTCTCCGTCAATCTCCACGTCGCTGCTCATGATGGGTACCTGCGGCCCTTTGGGATTGAATGCCACCTCCAACCATCCCTTAATCTCTCTCTCTTTTGAGCGGTCTTTAAGCTGGATGGAGATGAGCGCATTCAGCTCTCCTCCGTCGATAAATCCCGAAATAAAGGAGTCGCCGTAGACGCGGGTGAGCCCTGACTCGCGGATGTCGGCGATACGAACGAACTCGGTGAGCTTGGGTGCAGTGAGACGTCGGTTCGTTACGCAGACTTGGATTAGGTAGTTTATATCGCTTTCCTGGAATTTGTTGGTGTCCACAAAGGACGCGGGACCCGCGTCGCCTTTGATCTGTAAAAAACCTAAGCGCCAGATAAATCTCGTTGATCCATAATCGGAAAGCAGACGCGTACCGCTAACATTCAAGCCATGCGTTACTTGACTGATTTTGTCGACGAATCTCGCGGTCCAAGTGACCTCTTGAGCGTTGCCGCCGTTGGGCGCCGCCATGCTATCGCAGTGCAGAGGAGGGCACTGATCCTCTGTCTCAAGCTTCACTGCGTTGTTGACGCAGAGCTCTTGGGTGAACGAGTTGAATCTGTTCTCCCGAATTAGATTTAGATAAAACGGCGTGAATAAATTGTATACACCCCGTTCCAAGCCGCATCGCGTCATTATAGGGAGCAAGCAGGAGAGCCATGACACGATTGAACCGACCACGCGTGGTGGATGCGTATTGCCAAATGAGTGGGAGCACAACTCTGCTCCTGCCGAGTCTTTGTTTTCGAGCACAGGAAACAAGGGTATTCACAGTGATGGGGGACAGCAGCTAGGAACAGCATCCAAATCCAGACCAAGTAACACAAAAGGCTCATCCGAATCAGACTCAAGGCTCGTGCCGCACATCTTGTTTATTATGAGCGTCCACGAATAGGCTTACGGACACCTTGCACATGTAGTATAAATTGATTCGTTTTCGCAATAAGGCGGGACTCGGGAGACGTGTCTTGACAGACTCGGAGGATCGGATCCGGGTGGTGTGACGCTCGTGATGCATGTGACTGGGTGACTAAATCTCGCCTTTGCCGGCTCTTTCGTGAGCTCAAACTTTCTACCTGAATTCCATCGCCATCTGGGTCCTGCGCCTCGAGGATTGAGTTCTTAGTTGAACATTTCCTATAATACTTCGTTCGATGCAGGAGGCTGAGGAACAAGGCACGTCCAATCCTCTCGCACTTAAAGCGCGGTTACCAATGGATGCTGTTACCACAGACACTTGTCGTATTTGCAGCGCTCCTGCGGAAGTGGAGCAGCCTCTCTTTTACCCGTGCAAATGTTCCGGTACCATCCGGTATATCCACCAAGATTGGTATGTATCCCGTTCCCCTTCATGACGTGCCATTTAGTATGTTTTCTCTTACAGTTTAACAACTTGGTTAGCGCATAGCAAGAAGAAGACCTGCGATGTCTGCAAGCATCCGTACTCGTTTACGAAAGGTCTGCGTGTAAGACTACCCTGAATTTCCAGCGCTTACACTCCCTCCAGTCTATGCAACGGACATGCCTACCCGGCTTCCGCCCGTGCTTCTCCTGCGCCGTGTAGCACAGCAGTCGTTCTTTGCAATGGTATTCGCTGTGCGCGCAGTAGCAGTGGCCATCATATGGCTCGCAGTTCTCCCTTGGGTCACTGTCATGACATGGAGAATGTATTTTTCCATGGGGGACTCTACGTGTGTCTCTTTATTCATTTTTTGGGTTACAGGACACTAATCCGGTATCTCTTAGTGCTTGGTGGATCAGCGATCGTCCACGTCCCCCTGACACTGAACAACACAGTTCTTTCTACTTTACATTCCATTCGGACGCGACCGCCGTCCCTCCCCCAGATACATTCATTGCTCGGGTTGTCACCCATCCCCTTTGGCTCTCTTTATCATCTGATATCTTTACGGGCCAAATCATCGCCTCACTCGTGGTCCTTACGTTTGTGGCCGTCTTCCTCCTCCGCGAGTGGATATCCCAGAACGCTCGGCCAGGAGTGTTCGAGGACGATGATCCCGAACCCATCGCAGTATTACCACCGCAGCAGCTTCTAGAACCGCCGCGCCCTTTTCCTGTAGCGCCGCATCCGAACCCGAACGTCAACGATCGGATTGCTCTGGCACAGCGGCAGATGGACGCTGTGAGAGCCATGGACGCGATGAGGACCTTCGAGCCGGATCCAATGCGCCCAAGCAGGAAGCGCCGTCTTTCTCACAAAGGGAAGGAACGGGAGGAAGACGGCGGCAGCATTGCAAGTGGCAGTCGTGTGTCCGCTGGTTCTGTGTCTCGGAGACGCGTCCGCAAGGACGACAGCGAGAAGTCGGACCAGCAAGATAATCGGACTTTCCGGCAACGACGTCAGACTGCGCGATTATCCGGTAATTTTCTTCGACCAGAACCTCCCATCCCTTCTCCAGACAACGCCGACAACTTCGAGTTCACCTTCAGATCAACTACTCGTTTTCCACCAGAAAAGGGTAGCCTCAACCGAAGAAGCGTATCTGAACCGCCTTCTATAACCAAGTTCTCTCCTGGCTCGGATCTGGCCCGGGTATTGACGACCAGCCCGACGACACCTATATTTCCCCCAGTTGTTCTTGAACGCCCCAACGGAACGCTTCCATTCTCGCTCCTCAAGCCCAACGCTGACGAGGATCAGACTGGGTCTTCTGACTCTAACCCTCAGAAGTTCAGCGCTTTACCCTTCGATCCCCATTCCCTCGATGATACCCGTGAGCCGTCACTGCGCGCCAAGGACAGTTCCGTCAGCCATCGACGTCCACCGCTGCCCAGCAGCACGCCGATTATTGTCAGCGAAGATCCTGCTGTTCCAGCAGTGTTGTCGCCGCCGACACCTTTGGCCTCTCCGAACTTAGCTACGTACCGTGCACCAGAGGAGCTGGAACCCGACGCAGGCCCTTCGCGGCTCGATGAGTATTTTGATCGTGATGAGGATGTACAGACTCCCAGCGGATCCAAGTACAAAGGGAAGGCCAAGGCGGACGGGGACATGGAGATGGAGATGGACTTGGAGTCTGAGCATGCCCGGTATTTCGCGGATGCGGAGGACGAGGATGAAGATGAGAATGAAGAGGAAGAGGAAGAGGAAGACGACATGCCGAAACTACAGGCTGCCAGTGACTCTGATGAGGATGATGAAGGCAGCCCTCGGAATGAATACGAGAACGACGAAGTCGATGGGGACTTTGAAGACGACGTAGACGAAGATGAAGGGGGCGAGGACGAGAACGGAGAAGATGGTGGGGTCGCGTTCGATGCGGAGGCACCTATCTGGCAAGCCATCCAGATCGAGGATGACGAGGTGGCTGAAGTTGCGGATGGGGAGATGGATGCCGGGGTTGTTGAGCATGGGCTCGATGTCGCTCCCGCTGGGCCTCCGGCTGGAGCTCTAGACGCTGCTGGCGCCATCGACATCAATGATGACATGGACGGGAATGTCGAAGACGACATGGAGGGCGCTATGGAAGGCATGTGTTCACCAGCTTGCTTCTCGTGCTAGCTGATAACCGAGTTTCCTGTTTTAGCCATCGGCATGAGGGGTCCCGTTTACGGAGTTGTCCAAAATGTCAGCACATTTCTTCATGAGATCATAGATGTTCCAGAACTAATTTGTATCCTCAGGCTGCACTAATGATCTTTGTGCTCGATACTGCTATCGGCTTATTGGTGTGGATACCTTTTACCCTAGGCAAGTCCACGGCTTTGCTTTCAGTGAGTACTGTCCGACATTTGGTGATCAGGTCTAAGTATTGTTTGCAGTTGGATCCTCACCGCTTTATCCAAATTCTTCACCTTCCGATCCGAGCCATGCGGATCGTCACCGATCCTATTGTTGATTCTGTCATGTACATCATCGCCGCGCTGCTGCTCCCCTTAGTTGCCCGGCTATTGTACCGAATAGTCAACCTCTTGTTCCTCGGAGTGCTTTTCTTAATTTCCTTGGTCTTTGGGCAACACAGGGCGGAGAAGACGTTCGAAGTAACTTCCTCGGTGGTGAGTATTCGCTCTTTTTTTGTCCTTCGTGCTTCTCATAGGTTCGCAGTATTTCCGGGTTCATAGGCTATCGGACAAGCCACTAGAGCAGCTATTCGGGTGGAGCTCTGCTTCGTCGCCAACGACACCGGTTCCGTCCACAATTTCCGCTTCCTCCGGGTTCCAAGCCACCGTTGTGAATGCTGCGGAACCGTACTTCGCCGCTCTTGGGAAGGAAGTCCGTCTGAGTGCTGCACAGATTCAGACGACTTGGACGCGACTGGCTCTGGGACATGGGCCAAAAGAGAAAGTCTTTGCTGTTGCCCTCGGCTATGTTGTTGTGATGATTCTGGTTTCACTCTATCTGAATCTTCTCACTGTCGGAAACATGAAAACAGCCGGTCGTGCTGTGAGGACCGCTGTTCGGGAGCAGTTGCTTGTCTTGAAGGTTCGTGGCTTGGAGTTGGTGTACTACTTGATCTAATCTCTGCGTAGGTTGCTACCTTCATCTTCATCGAGCTTGTAACTTTCCCACTCGGTTGCGGCATCGTTCTCGATCTCTGCACGGTTTGGCTGTTCCCCGAAGCCAGCCTTATTTCCCGCATGGAGTTCTTCAAGCAGGCGCCACTTACGGCGATGTTTTATCACTGGGTTGCTGGGACTATGTTCATGTAAGCTACACGCAACCGTTCCCGTGCGCTAGCTTATGTGCGATTCATAGGTATTCGTTCGCTGTATTGCTGGCGGGATGCAGAACCCTGTTGCGAAAGGGAGCCATGTGGTTTATCAAGGATCCGCAGGATCAAAACTCGCACCCAATTCGGGACATACTTGATCGTCCTACTATAACGCAGCTCCGAAAGATCTGCGTGAGTGGGATCATGTACTCATTTGTCGTCGCGTGCGTAGTCGGCAGTGTAGCCGGGCTATTGTTTGTCGGAAGCAAATCAATACTTCCCTTCCGGTGGAAAAACAGGTTCGATTCCGCTGATATCCGTATTTGGTTTCCATCTCAGACATTTACTAGGGAGCCTCTTTCGAACGTCCCGCTCGATCTTATATTCCTGCATCTGGTCCTCCCATACACGACACACTACTTCAGACCTCGAACAGGTATCAAGAAGGTGTCGAAAGCACTGTGGAAGTTTCTGGCGAGTCGGCTTCGACTTTCTTCATACTTCTTCGGAGGGCGTCACCCCTACGAAGAATACACCTCGAGCAGTTGGTGGACAATACTCTTTCGATCCGAGGAAGATTTGGAAGATCCATCGAATATCAAGGACGGCTCATTCCGGCGGGTACCTGCGACGGACAATATCTCGCTCCCTCGAGATATGCGGGCCACCGCTGCTGTGACCGAGCATGGAGAACCAATTGACGACGAGGCTCGCCAGCTCATCGTTATGCAGAATGAAGAGGCTGTCAAGGCCAAGCGGGTGGCCCAGGACGATTATGTCGTTGTTTACATCCCCCCTCACTTCCGGTATCGGGTGTTCTTCTTCATCGCCATTCTGTGGGTGGCGGGCGCCATCTTCCTTGGGGTCGTGTTTGCTCTTCCCATCCAGCTCGGTCGCAGCTTCTTCCGACTCTTTGTTTCCCGCCATGTTCACGACGGCTACTCTTTTATTGCAGGAACGTATCTCCTCTGGGCTTGCTATCTCATTGGCAGGGCGGTTGACCGACTAGATAAACGTCGCCAACGCAGAGGGGGAGACGAGCCTCGCGCAGATCTTCGCCTGTTGGTCGTTAAACGCGGCCTTTTGTGGATAGCCAAAATCACCTACATGATTCTATTCCTCGGTATCATCATTCCCACTCTCATTTCTCTCGTCGTCGATCTGTATATCATCCTGCCAATCCGGTTATCATTGGATCCAGCTCTGGTTCCCCGCATACGCATCGTAGATTCTTGGGCTTTGGGACTGTTATACGCCAAAATTATGTTACATATAACTCGGACGCAGCCTCCCAATCCCATAGCGCGGGGCATGCAGCACGTATGTCGGCTGTCTTTTTTCCGTATTCTGCTTGCTGACTTCTCTCCTCATAGATAACTAACAACGGCTGGACGCATCCGGAGCCTGTTACTGCGACCAAGGAGGTTCTTGCGCCACTGACATTCGGCCTCCTGGGGATGATCCTCCTTCCGGGAGGACTCTTCCTCCTCGCCCAACACTTCGTCCCACTTATACCGAGGAACAGTAAACTTCTTTGTACGCCGTCCCTATATACTTTCTGGGAAGCCTGCTAACTTATTTCCGCAGTTATGGAAGTCTATCCCGCGATTTTCGTGACAGTCGCGGGCGTCCGCTTCGGCGCGGTGTTGCTCGAGATGCTAGGTACCTGGTCTCAGTCAATCCGAGACAAGGAGTTTTTGGTGGAGATGCGGCTGCGGAATCTGGAACCAGATTCTTCTAAGAATAAGGTGGATTAGAACATTAATTATTATCCGGAGCAGCATCACCAAAAGCATTGTATGAATTGTATATCCCACCAATCTACATATTATTTTCTAACGAAAAGACGCCCGATAATTACGGCTCGCGGAGTTGTACCTCGGTGCGTAAGGGCGAACTGGCGGACGGGCATTCATATTCAGAAGGGGTTGGGAACGGCGTATTTTCTTACTCGCGGGAACGGTTTGCGGAACAGCCTCTGTTCCAAGGAGACTCGGATAGAGGTAACGGCATTGGTGTGTACCTGTATCCACTCGAGTTCACCGCTCCGTTTTTTTCATCGGAACAACGGAGATTGCTCGATGGACATGTAGAGCCAGTGCGGAAACCTCTCCGCGGGGACGGGGAAAATGTACGTGAAGAATACGGCAATGGATTGGATTTGTGGAGGTCTAAGGGTCCGAAGATCTGGATGTCGAAATGGCGGCTTGCAGTTGCGTGTGTGAGACGTTGCATGGAATGTTTGAGCTACCCGCATGAGAGAGAGAGAAGCTGGAGTCATCCGCAGTCTTACTGAATGGGCAACTAGATATTTGTATCGAGCGAGCCTCGACGTTCCGCTATCACTAAAGATATTTTCGATATCAGGAGGGCTAGCTGTCGTTTATCGTTCATCGTGAGCGTGGTCGTGGTTGGTGAGCAGACAGACTGGGAACACACACATGCAGTGGCTATGCCTCGCGGGGTATTTGTCCGGCCCGAAATGATTGCCGTGTGAAATGCCGGAACGAACTTCACAAACAACCTTTGCGTCTTGGCGTACTCCAAGTGTACTCACACTAGTACGCGTTAACAGGAGACCTCTTGGATCAAGGCCTGTTGGCCTCAAGAGTTTTTAAATTCCAGGTGGCATTGCAGTGTCCCGAGCAGGCAAATGGCTCGAAGGTTGAGCTCCGGATAACGGTCGCGTGACAGCTACACAAGGTTGGTGTCCTTCCTTTAGCACACAAAATGGAAGATCATCTCACAGCCTATCCTAGCCTATCGCGCAGGAGCACTGTCAACATTTTACCGGGAAACGCCAAGGGTAGTGACTTCTCTGATTTAGATTGCTGTTCACCGTATTATCAATTTAAACTCCAAGCCTCTCCAAGCCTTGTTCATCAGGTTGCACGGTGAGATTATCCATACGACTTATTTGTCTTCTTTGACGCTTCATGGGATCATCATGCCTTCTATTCTCGGCTCCTCGTGTTACTTCTGGCTCATGTCGCATGCTCGACGATAACAATGTGATTCTGGAATCTCTACGAAGCTTATAAGTAATTCGAATCTTTGTGGAACGTTGTCGTCTCGCCCTCTGTCATCATGTTGTGGCTGTCAGCTTTCGTCCTCGGGCTCGCCCAGCTCAGTGCTGCCAAACCCCTCGCAAGTAAGCGATGGAACGATGTCGCTGTCAAGCATGCATGGGTCGAAACTCCTCGCGGCTGGGAGTTTCATTCTACTCCTCCTGGGGATCATTTGCTCGACATGCGAATTGGTCTCAAGCAGAACAAACTCGAGGAACTGATTTCCACTCTGTACGAAGTCAGCGATCCTGCCCATGAGAGGTGCGTAGTTGGGGTTGTGATTGTGAAGTGGCTCCCCATCCTTACACTTTACCAGATATGGTCAACACTTGTCGAAGGAGGAGGTTGACGCTCTCGTCGCACCCCACCCAGATTCCGTTGAGGCCGTCGAGTCGTGGCTTCAACACCATGGCATCAATCCCACCGATGCTCACTTCCGTTCTGCTGGCGGTGAATGGATCACCATCCGCGTTTCCGTATCCCAAGCGGAGCGCATGCTTGACACCAAGTATGGCGTGTACCGCCATGCTGCCTCTGATTCCTATGTCGTTCGCACGATGGAATATTCCCTGCCTCGCGAGCTTCACTCGCATGTCGATGTTGTCACTCCGACTACATATTTCGGCACTATGCGCAGTATGCGTGCAACAAGTTTCTTGCAGCCCCAAGTCGTAGCGACCGGGGACGAGGAGTCCTTTGCCGCCGAGATTTCGCCGCTTGCTGTCCCGGCTAGCTGCGGGACGACAATAACACCAGCGTGTCTTCGGGCCCTGTACAACACCACCGCTTACGTTCCCAAAGCAACCGCGACCAACAAACTTGGTGTCGCTGGATATCTAGAGGAGTTCGCTAATGACGCAGGTGAGTAAAAATACTACATTCTTCACAACTAGTATTAATCCTGCCATTATTTTAGATTTACAGGTCAATACAACACCAATTGTTGAGACTCGCACTAAGCGTTTCGGTTTTTAGACTTTCTTCAAAGCGTTCCGGACAGATGCCGTCGGCGGTACCTTTACCCACGTTCAGGTCAACGGTGGCCTGAACACTCAGTCAGATCCCGGAGTCGAGGTAAATGATCGCCTCTCATGTTTTTACCCCGTACTAATAGAGAAATTAGGCCAACCTTGATATTCGTAATTATAATTCCCTCCTTTAGCCCTATCAGTTGCTCATTTTTCTCAGAGTACACTGAGGGAATTTCGTTCCCGACCCCAAACATCTACTACAGGTAACGTCCTTGTTCTGCTAACAACTGTACCAATGTTTCAACTCCGTAACAGCACTGGTGGATCGCCTCCTTTCATGGCGGACAGCTTCACGCCGACCAACACTAACGAACCTTATCTTGACTGGTTGAACTTCATCCTCAACCAAACGACTATCCCTCAGACCTTCGTAAGCTACACATCTTGTGTTCACTGAAAGCAACTAATTGCTTCGCAGACCACCAGCTACGGTGATGACGAGCAATCTGTATATTTCACTGCGATATTCCGATAGACAGATTCTGATGTCGAATTTTCTCAGGTTCCCCAAGACTATGCGACTACCGTCTGGTATGTCACGTGATTTCATGGTTGAACCATGGCTGAACATTTCTCTGGCAGCAATTTGTTTGCACAGCTCGGTGCTCGTGGAAGCAGTATCATGTTCAGTTCGGGCGATGAGGTGGGAAAAATAATTCCTCGCAAATACTCGGGGCTAATATACTTCAGGGCGTCGGCGGGGGCGACTGCCTTACCAATGATGGAACGAACAGAAAAATCTTCCAACCCGCCTTCCCCGCATCTTGCCCTTTTGTCACGGCCGTAGGCGGGACCACCAAGGTCAACCCTGAGGTCGCTGTGAGCTTCACTGGAGGAGGTTTCTCCAGGGATGTCATCGCTTTGTGCATTTGAAATTCAGCGATCCTGACTTGTTTCGTTTTAGATATTTCGCACAACCGTCGTATCAAACCGCCTCCGTTAAGCCTTTCCTCACTGGCCTTGGTACCAAGTTTGTCGGGCTCTTCAACGCAACCGGACGGGGATACCCTGATGTCGCCGCCCAGGCGAACGGTTTCCAGGTCGTCATCGGTGGCCGAACCTCGTAAGTCCTTCATTTGACTCCCCACTTTCAGCAGCATTGATTGGCATATTATTATTCCAGTTCCGTCGGCGGGACCAGTGCGGCCTCCCCCGTACGTCTTTGCAACCCAACTAATCGAGCGATATCACTAACGCGATTCCTCGCAGACCGTCGGAGGAATCGTTGCCCTTCTCAACGACTTCCGCATTTCAGAGGGCAAGGCGCCTCTCGGGTTCTTGAACCCCCTGATCTACTCGACAGGCAAGACGGGCTTCAACGACATCACATCTGGGTACGCGATCTTCACTCTTCCCGTTTACCGGGACTGACGGAGTTGTCGATTGAATTAGGTCAAACCCGGGTTGCGGGCAGACGTACGTAATTCATTGATGATTTTTCAACCGCAGATACTAAATTCAACAGCGGCTTTACTGCGGGCGTAGGCTGGGACCCCGTTACCGGTCTGGGCACACTCGACTTTTTGAGGCTGCAGGCTTTGCTTGGTTGAGATGGAGGAGTCTCGTAGTTAAATGTGCATGTACAAACGAATCAATTGGTTTTCAACTAGGAGCCTTTGTTTTCCTCGTCTTGTTGAAATACAGCGTTAAATTCATTATGTACGTGCCCACTTCATACATATATGTACAGGTAGGTATATTCCGGCGCGATATAGCTTCCTTCTCCGTCAATGATTGCGTCATCTAACTAACCACTCTAAGATCCCGCTCGGATCGCCGTCCCACCACCCTACTTCTGAATCTGTCGCTCCACGACCATACGCGAAAACTTGCTCCGCAGCCGGATCTCAGGGCCGTAGAAGAACAGCACGAAGGGGATGGGCACCATCACAGCCGCTATGAGCGCGAAGAGCGTGTTCGCCCAGTTGTACCCGAGACGCGCGAACATCTGCTTTGTGAACAAGGGAAAGATCGTCGCCATGATGTTTCCTACGGAGGAGTTAAGTTAGGAAATCGGAATCGACGCGAGAGTGCTGCAAGGAAGGAAGGATCTCACGGCAAAGGCTTTGTCCGGCCAGCGCGGACGACGCGAATGGGCCGTAGCTGGCAGACAGACAGACAGACAGATCAGAAAACGAACTTGCCAATGGGGATGAGTAAGACGTACCAGTCGGCAAGATAACTGAAGACGGCTAGATAGACGATGAAGGTGGCCCATATGTACATCTGGTGACAGTGTGTTCAGAAAATTAATATTTTACACAGAGGGCCGGGACTCACGGCGAGGGCGATGGCAAGTGAAATCCAGGGCACGGATGGGAAAGCACACCACGCGTAGATGAACATGCTCGTCGGTAGCATGATAGCAGCAGCACACGCAAGAATCAAGCGAGCCTCGGGACCTCTGCGGTCGAAATGTTTGCTGAATGACGGCCAGTTTAAAACCAATCAATGCATACTCCACGACGCCAGAGAACGCACTGGTATAAATGTTCCTGGTAAAAGTTAGATGCGAAGCCGAGGGCAGTCCCAACTCTGCATTAATGAAATGAGTTATGGTTGAATTTTCGGGTCTAGAATAATTCACTCACACCAGGGATACAAACATCGTTCCCTCTTGGCCGACATTGAAGTGGTGGAGTTGGTTGAACAGTCCGGGTATAGATCTGGACATGCTCAGAGAGAGAAAGTAGTGAATCGAAGGTTGTTTACTCAATCATGCAGAACAGCACCCCCCACAGGAAACCAATCCACAGCTATTGCATGTTTACGAGGAACGACTGGAAAATAAAGGAACTCACACTAAAGCTCGATACCACAGGTTCCGTCAGAAGAAGGTCTGAAGTAAGGTTAGCTCCGTCGTCTTTGTGGAGTTGAACCTATACACACGGATCGGACGAGTGCATGAGATGTAAATCAGTTCAAGTAGACTGGTCCTCTCGTCCTCAATCCTGGCGCGATAACGGTGATCTCCCGTTTCCTTGCGGGTCTTCTTCGCTAAGCGCGTAAGCAAGATGGACGATCTCGTTTCTCTCATGATTATGGGAACCAGAATGGAATAGGCGCCACAGATTCTGGAGACGGTGAGTGGGTGCAATTAGAATGGAAGGAAATTATACACACATCATCTGGATCCATTGCACCCAGCGCCATTCCAGTTTCGGGTTCATTTCAACCCAGCCCGCCACGACCGGGCCTAACCCTGTTCCTCCGAGGGCAGCGGCAGAAAAAATCGCCATGGGCAACCCACGCCTGTCATCCGGCTGGTAAGCCAACCGGAAACGTGAAATAAAATTACCACTGACTCATGAGGCGTCCAGAGGTCTAGAGTCGGAAAGAAGTGGGTTTAAATCATAAAAATCATAAATGCTACGAACCTGCTATTGTTCCGCCCACCTGCCCGGAAAATGATGAGCACTATTGAATATATGAACAAATATTCTTGCGACTTACCATGGTGGCCCAAGTTGATCCGAACGATCCCTGTAGAAATCTGGCGATGATAACGGTTTGGATGTTTTTTGATCTACGACGAGATAAATAAATTGCGGCTTGAAATAGACGTGGGCCCACAATGCTATCAGTAGATACATGAATGTGAATCCAATCGCGGAACCAATATACAGTGGCTGGCGTCCAAACTCCTCGCTGAAACTCGAGGAGACGAGTGGGACGAGCCCAAAACCTAATGTATATTAATAAACCAAAACTTGAAGAGACGAGAGAGACGAGACAAACCTAATGTGTAGACAATAAACCCAACTGTAGCTTGGAACTCGGTGCAGTTGAGGTCCCGCTGCAGATCGGTATGAAATTACGCGTCACAAAGAGGCTCAAAGATGTACCGTCATAGAGGCGAAGCCCAGATTATATGCGGAAGAGGTGGACGCTATATATCAAGGATCAGGACTACCAAAATCAGCTTTATGAGTTTACGTACCGGCAATTAAGGTGGAGTAGCAAGCCAGTAGGGTGATGGTCCATTTTTTAAAGCGAGGAAAACAGGCTGGATTTCGAACATCTCCATCCTTGAAGTCCACCTAATCGCGGCGGGTTAGAAAGAATTCGACGCGTCGGATCAAAGTATATCCACATATATGGGCTCATCGATCGGTGGTGATTTTTCCAAGTCGGGATGGTGGGGCTCCCTTTGGCGCACGAAGACGCTCAGGCGCGCGAGCGTGGTATCCGTCTCTTGTGCATCAGGCCTGGACGAGAGACTTATCCTAGGATCGAGACCGGGTTCGTTGATTTGCTCGAGCGATTTGAGAGCCAGCCCCTCGGGTAAAAAGGGTGGAGAGCAGTCGTTTGGGGGCGTAGACGTGGGCATCGTGGTGGTAAGAACAAAAGGTGGACGCGTTTAAATTGTTGATGAGCGGGGCAACGTTAGCCCCGCATTAGCCAATTTCAAGGCAGAGGCTTCAAGTTTAATGCGTATCACCAACATTCGGGACAACATTGAGTCGGTTGGGCACGGCCGCCGCAGCGTGCCGACCGCGGCGCCCGTCGGGGATAACTGCTTATCACTGCGCCGAGAGCCCATCAAAGTCGGGCGGGGCGATTCGTGGGCAATGTTGCGGCTAGGTCGGAAACGATAGATGTTTTCGATTTTAGAGCAGATTTCGGGCCGAGCACAGCCTGAGGCCAAACAAATATGTTTTGATGAGTTCAATCGCTCCCCACTCTACAATACTGCATGCTAGTATGTCTAAAGGTAACCGACGACACATACACCGCTCGAGCAAAATAATTTTCATTGAAATTACTGGGTCAGTTGGATACCCAGGTTAAAAAAATTGGCATATGTTTGGCCTCAGGCTGTGCTCGGCCCGAACTCTGCTCTAAAATCGAAAACGTCTATCATTTTCGACTTAGCTGTAATGTCGACCTGCTCGTAACTTTGACAAGGAGTCGACAGTGGACAGGGACTGGGCGAAATGTTGAAGTCATTTACCACGTGACTTGGGTTGAATTTCAAGTTCAAGTTCTGGGAAGTTCAACCCAATTCGGCTGGTACAAATAATTCAAACTACATGGATGAAATGCGCGCTAATGCTAAATCAAGAAAGGAATAAACTCAAAAGAAAGACGAGAAATTGTTCCCGCAAAACAAGCATCGAGAAACAGCCTCGAGGAGCTCTTCCACCACCCAGCTCTGCGCGGAGAACGGCAGCCAATTTGGAGTCGAGTCAGAACTGCGGCGAGACAGCGGAAGGAAAGCCTTGCGGCTGCACCCTGTACAGATTCGTACCATGGGTGTCGACAGGATGAAGGATGTCACGGAGCATCGGCCTGCGTTACACAACCGGTCAGGTCGGGCAGTGCATAACGCAAAGATAAACCTACTCCAGGTGTGCCCCTTGGGACAGCACGCGCCGTTCTCGTCATCGAGGAATATAGAAAGGCCGCAGGCAGGGCACTTCTCCTCCATCGCATGCTGTGCGTGCTTTTCTTTTGAGAACGAGGGAGTATTGGACGAAAGTGTATTCAAAAGCGTCTCGCCTTCGGAACGCAGGTAGGCGGTTGCGCTAGGTAGAATCGATTGCAGGACGATGCGCATGAGAAAGGGGACATCGTTTTCTGTTCCGCGCCGCTGTCAGGATCATCCCATCCCGAAATGACTGCGTAGCGATGATTACCTTGTAGGCATGTGGCAACAGCAGAAAAGTGACGACAGAGGATTCTCAAGAGTATGGAGGATATGCTTTTAAGAAACTGATGTGCAACGGTGCTGTATTCAGCCTGTTTCGAGGCGTCGGTTGTGTGGCGCTGAGGAAGTGTGGGCGGAATAAGGGGAGATAAAAATAGAAAAATCGAAAGGCAACTTGCCCAGCAGAAATCAGCCACGGAGAGTCTCAAGCGGAGAGAGAGAAGGACATCGCATCCGAAAAGGTGCTGCTTGAGGCTTTGTCGGAATTCTACGCGTAATCGGGACCCGGCATCGCTGGTCCATGATCGGAGAACAGGGCTCGGCGGGTACCTATCTGCGTTCGCTAACAATGTTTCTAAAATACGGGGATGGAGGTCGAGGAGATCTTGGAGGCGTAAGAAGACGGGTCGCAGAAGATGAAGAGACGTCGCTCCGGATGCTAATACCGCGTCAGTCACAGACTGCAGGAATAACGGACGTCCGAGAGAGTTGCGCACATGCTTTGGCCGACGATAGAATCGCGCCAAGTTCGCAAAGAAACGCGTCATGCGACGGGGGGTCACATAACCGAGCAGCTGTAGGCGCACTAATCAATCAGAGGATACTTCACGATTCAGCGGACCCCGCTTTCCTACGAAAGTGCTTTCATGTAATACATCGTACTTGTAATCGAAATTAGCCGGTTGGGCGGATCTTACAGCACCATGAAAAATTAATACAGAATGGTATGCGAAAAAACGTACTCTTGGGCCCACAGAACGACGGAGGCGTCGTAGGGGATCATCCCGCTGATGCGGTTCACGTCACGCTTCGAAACCTTTTGCCGTTCGGTACGAACAAAAGCGGAGCGCAAGATGGTTGAAAGTCCTCCGCTAGTTAGACCGCCCAAGCTCTGAGACACATCCTCAAGACTAGGTTCCTGCTTCAGCGCGTAGATCACATGGATAGAACCGTCAAAGAGGGAGACAAGAAGCGCATCTTCTTGTTGCACGTAGTGAAGCCCGGAAACTGGTTGGAGTGAAGAGGAGCCGACAGAAAACTTTTGTGTACAGAGGCGAAGCGACCGATGGCCGGACCAGCCGAGCGCAGCCGAATCTCCAGACCACAGAGAAATGACGCCTGGGGTGGCCCTCACCAGGACCATCTGGTCAGACGTCAGTTTACGCACGATCAGTTGATCTGACATCCATTCTTACGTCGTTCCCGCCAGGCAGGATCCAAGACAAAGCAGTTATTCCCGTATTATCGGGCTCGAATATGGCCGGTTCTGCTTTTTCCACGCGTGTTTCGATAGTGTGATCAAGAGAGAATCCGGAGGAAGACGACGCTGGGCAGAGAGATTGGATGATCTTTATCAGCCCCACCGAGCCATCGGCGGTACCGTAGGCAAGCAAGGTTTCGCCTATACATTAGGATCAGCACCGACCACTGTGGGCTAAAAGCGTCTCGGAATTACTTTCTGTGGTCCGCGCAGGAATCCAAGGGGAAAACGCGAGGTGCGTTATCCATTCATCCGAAACTTCAACGGTGGCAACATGCTCTAGTGCCGAATTCTCAAATCTGTACTTCTGTGTCAGGTGTGACGAAATAAGATGTTAATACGAATAAATGCGTTACCTCCAGAGAATCAGAGTCCCAGCGCGGGTTCCGGTTACGAGCAGTGAGCTATTCAGGCAAGGGCCGGGGGTGACGTCGAAATCCGCATGACTCGACCATAACAAGCCTATCAAGGGAATCAACACCGGGTAATTTTTGCTATTAGTATGAGTCAACGATTGTGGCTACATACTCGTGATCTGCGCCCGGATGGTCTGTTCGGTCTCTGTATATCCCTCACTGGGCGTCAACTCGGCGATGAACGGAGTGGCCTCGTAGAGCTGGACACGAGTCAGCGACGGCGAAGTCGAAATGAAACGCACGCATGGCATCCACACTCCATGCTTACCTTGACCCATTCTCCCTTCATCGTATTTTTGGCGGTGTGCCATAGGGAGAGATCCATGTTTGAGCTTAGAATGGCTGCGACACATCTGCGGAGGCAAATTTAGCGCGCGTCTGCGAGAAGCAAGGTGGATGGCAAGGAGGACATGCCACGTACCCCCCGTTCCCCGTCAAGTTGCTGGGCGAGCATGAGATAGCGCGGAGTCCGACGTCCATGGAGCCCAAGGAGACCGCGCCCCATTCTAGTCAACCAGACGGAAATCCCGAGTTGGTAGTAATATAAATGGTGTAAACCAACCTTGGGAGCCCGCTGGCCAGCTGTGGACATCGCGTGGGTTGAAATCAATCATCGTGGAAAACCACTTGACGTGAGAACTGTGCGCATCTCCTGCGGGCTGAGAGACCGAGTGGACGCCGCGGTCGGGAGTCTGATGTAAGTATACAACAGAATACGGAATGCCGTCAGTGATCGGCCAGCATACTCAGGATTTAAACTTAAAGAAGGTGTGGGCATATACGTACCAAGATATAAACAGAGCCTTTCGTAAGGAAGAAAACCTGTCCATCCCCTGACCACTGGAGACACGAGAGCGACGGCCAGGAGGTGACGCTCGGAATATTTAGAGCACTGAGAACTTTGGGCGATGCAGGTGCAGCCGTCATTTTCTGACAAGTAGGTAAGATAGCTTTCCGAGAATGATCCATCTACCCCCCACACTTACCGTGCCCGCGAATTCAATCGACTCGGAGAAGCAGAGCTATCGCAGTTCGGACGGCGCTTTTTGCGTCAGCGTCAAATTTGAATGCTGCTCACGGTACCGATATAAGAAAAGAACCGCGATGAAGACGGACCATGGGCTTACCGAATGCAGACTGGGAGCCTCGTGTACAAGAGAGTGTTGGTGAGAACTTTGGAAGACGTTCAGTTTGAAAGCCGCCGCTCGGAAAAGTCTCGGTTCAATAGCGTGACGTCAGTGTCACACACGTCAACATTTGTACACAACCCGTCTCTCTTTCTCAGATCCTCGTCCGAGATGACTGTCAGTGCTCCGTCGTGCTCGAAGGATCGCCTAACTCTCTGGTGGTCTAGGACCTTACTTATTGCTACTTGCACATGTCAACCTACGATTTACAAGTGCTAGACACGCTTGAAAGCACAGACTACCTCAAAGGCGAACTCGCCAGCGATGGCTAGTTATTTTCCGCCGAATTGTTTATAGCTCTGGCGTTAAACTTGTCGTCTGTTATAGACCTCAACATCCCGGCGCACATGGTCCCGCCTGATCCCGATGACTCTGACAGTCTGTGGCAGATCCCTAACCGAATACCTGTGTGGCTCAATTAACGGTTTATCTATTCAGTATTACCCTCTCAAGCGCACCCGTCGTACCCATACGGGAATCCTACTAACGTCAAGCATCCAGCTTCGCGGCCCCGCCCACCATATGACCCGTCTTCTCGTGCGCTATTTGAGGACATGGGCTATGACGGCGGCGGGGTAAACGGTGCGCTAAGATGGAGAGATCTCGCGATGGAGCATCTACTGCCGGTCGACGAAGAAAAGGAGGAGGCAAAGCGCGCTATCGAAGCGCGGAAGATGGCAAGCGGCGCGTCGAACGCCACGGCTCCGCAAGCAGGAATGGGGCAAGATCAAACTGCCGAAGAAGATGACGAGGAGGAAAACGACGAAAATGAAAACGATGACGAAGAGGAGGACTCGGAAGGGCTGACGGAAGGTGAAGAGGAGGATGAAGGTTAATAATTTCCGTATTCTTGCCTTGGGATTTCGTGGTCTGCGTCGAAGTCGCATTACTGCAACATCTTTTTTTTTTGCTACACGTTTGTCCTCTCCTAAATTTACAACTCTAGAGTTGGTTGGACCACAAGGTAGCACAAGGTAGCGAGCTGCGCATTAGGCCGAAAATAAATTATCGTTGACAGATGCATAGGTTTCTTCACGAGGACTCGGAAAATCTGAGTTTCAATGCAGACATCGTACCCCCATTAGCATTGACTTTGATAGTGCTCGCGGTTAGATATCGAACAGCGGCAGCGACTGGCAGTGATAAGTATTAAATTTATTGCACTTGATTCCGCGTAGTGGTCATGACTGGTAATGACAGATGTGGAGAATCCTGGAGAATCACTGTCAGTAAAATTACAATCCGCGGAAGGCGCGCGCTTGTACGACGGGGCCTGTGTCGTCATCGCCGCTGCACCGTTGCTCCTCCGTCGGCCCCGAATATTTGGATCCAACGTAAGTAGTCTGCGACGCGCCAAGTGACAAGAATCTTTGTACAACAACAAAGGTATTCCGAATCCTACCTACCTACCTACCTACCGACGGGAGGCCGATTCATCGCACGACGCGAGCTGCGACCGTTCTCCGGCGAGAAAGGGCATGGCAGGGCATAGCGGTTTCAGCAGAGTGATTTATGTAACGATTTGATCTGGAGGATTTGCTGCCGGGACCTTTTCGATGTAAAATAATAATAATGCGATTTGGTCGAATTCCGACGGTGGAATTGACCTGTAAATGGATCATCCGCGCTTGATCCGCCGGCTCCGTCCTCGTGGATATGAGAAGATCCTCGGCGACGTCAGCTTCGACATCGTCCCCCTCAGTCCATTAAGGAATTTTATGCTGTCAGGTCGTCATAAGGGGAAATGAAAATCATCCACGATGTGGACGTGCATGCGTGGATTAAAGAAACTGCATATGGAGACAGATAAGACTCGGACGAAAATAAGGTCCCCGTTCAGTCCGTCTGACCGGAAGCGGCTCTTCCTGCGCCCAGTTTCTGTCCCAACTCGGAAATCCGTCGCCACGTGCAGACGATCAAAACAGGAACGAGGTCGGCAGCCGTTTTATTACCTGATTTAGCGTCCGCGCGCTTCTGCATCTACATCATATGACGAGCAGAAGCTTTCACGTTGAGGAAGCGGCACCGGGGATCATTAACACAATCACGAGAAGCGACAATTATACAGATTCATATTAACGACACGAGCGGGGAGGCCCCGTTTTTTGAGAACTACGAAGTTCAGTCTATTCGATAAATAAGTGTCGGAGGGGAGGATAGGATAGGATAAGATGACGATAGCAAGGTTAAAGCAAAGACGTATGCTACAATGAGGCTGAGGTGATTGATGGAGAGCAAGGAAGGTTCTGTGGCAGCTGTTCTGGCATCAACTAAAGGCAAAAAGCTAAAGTGTGATGTTCACGCACGAGTTCACTGATAGGAGAGAAAGTATGCCGACAAGGCAGGGAGGTCGTTTGAGCCCGCCTCTGAATAACCCTGGCGACGCGAGCCGTTGAATTTCAGCGCTACGACGTTACCAGACCAGGGCTTCGGCGCGGCTCCCGAGGTGATGTGGTATATCGAGCGGTTGATAGGCGACCCCTTCGCGAGCGCGGTAGGCGAGTAAAAAACGTGAAGGGGGAAGCGAAGCAGCTCGCCGTTGAGCCCCTGCGTGAGCACGACGCTCTCGGGCGGCGCGTCAAAATACGGCTGGAGCAGCGGAACGGGGCACAGGCCGTGCGAGGGGCGGTGCGGCGGGCGACACTTGACCGTGATGATCTTAGGTCGGTCTAGAGAAACGGGTGGGAATAAATTAGATGAGCGCGTTGTTGAGAAAGACAACGCACCCTCGTCCGCGACAAATAATATGGCAGAGATGGAGATGTACTCGGGTTCTGCGGGTGGCGGCGTCGCGATCATGTTCGAGCCATAACCCAGCGCGGCGGGCGCGGGGCGACATACTTCGCGGTGACGCGGCCAATCCTAAAGGGTGAGTGGCTCAGCACGAAATGACGCGGTACAAGAGACAGAAACGTACGCTGCGCAGGTGTTCCGCCGAGCAGTACCAGGCGGTCTGACACCGGCTGCACCATTGCGTGGTAGGGCGGCCGCAGACGAGACACGGGTGGTTGGTAGAAGAGGGGTGCATAATTGACGCGATAATTGACGCGATGTCGACTGCTAATAGCTACAAGGAGAGAGAGGAAAGGAAGGTAAAATACACTGAGGAATAGGCGGCATGGCGGGGCGCCCTTTATATGCGGGCGGGTGCACGGTTATGTGAATGTATGAAACCGGTCGGAATTGCGGAGAAAATAATTATTGGTGCGGGTCCTACTTGGGAAGACGGAAGATGGCGCATCGATCTCGATGAGGGGGGGACTGTGGGTCCAGGAACCACATTGGGAGGGTCACAAAACTCAGAGGAGAAAAAGGGGACACCGTGGTAAAGGGTAGTGGGAGGAATGCAAATCGGGATCAAACAGTAAAACTTTCAAAACTCTCCGCGCCGTCACGCCTGACAATTACCAAATCACACGATGAGACTCTCGCTTGAATGTTTGATCGTATTGATGTCCTCATTGGGACCTGATGCGGAAGAATCAAAAAAAGCGGGGATGGCCTTGTGCTTTGGTGGAAATTGGAAGAGGCACGCAGAGGCACGCTATACCGAAAGAGACAAAGCGGGAGTGATACACGCGTGAAAGCGATAGGAATCAAGGATGGATATCGATAATCGCTGGTCAGCAGATTGCACGCTAGGGAATGGACAAACGCATCTCAAGCTTCGGCTTCGAAATAAGATTGACGCCGAGATACATGCGCCTTGCCGCAGGAAGGGGAGCAGCGGAATCACAGTCTCAGAAAAGGGGTATTTGGAAACTCGCACCCTGTGTATTAACCTTTGCTTCGCGAATTTGAGTTGTTAAACGAACTTCGAATTGTTCGAGACTATTGTACATGCATGCTACACTGAATCGGATCCAATTACTCTGGTTTCTGCACCTCAGTGCGAAGGAACGCCTTCCAGTCCTTCATCTCGGGATACATCTCTCGACAAACGGGAATATCAGCATTGTATCCCACATCGTTGAAGAACTGCAGCAGCGTCAGCGTCAGAACGCGTTCCAACCAAGCACCATCAACGCACCTTAAACATCAGCCTTAAGTCCTTTGTCGCCGTGCGCACCGCCCAGCTCAGCGCACTGCCGCCGACCATCTCGGGACGCAGCTCGACCCCAAACACCTCCCGCCACCCCGCCTCGAGGTCCTTCGGGGCGAGCGCCTCGCCCGCAACGTCGACCTTGCGCCCGATGTACGTCCCGGGGTCCTGCAGCACAAGCGCCGCGACCGCGCCCATGTCGCTCGCCGCGACGAACTGCAGGCGCGTCGTCGCGCGCAGCTGGCACAGGAACATTATCTTCGTGAGCCGGCTGACCATGGCGGCGGGGTCCCCCTGCACCAGCTGGTCCATGAACGTCACCGGTCGCAGCACCGTCGTCGGAAGAAACGGGTGCTTCTCGCGCAGGTACTCCTCCCCGTCGCGCTTCACGTCCAGGCTAAACGACGAGAACACGTCAGTAAGAATGGGATGGACGGAGGAGACGCGACATACTGTGGGACGCCCGTCCGGTCATCGGGCACGCCACCAAAGTTCGCGCCAGCGTAGATGAAGTGCCGCACGCCATGCGCCGCCGCCGCGTCCGCGAGTGCACGCGCCTCCGCGGCCTCACCCGCAAGCCCGCGCGGGTTGTCGAGGCCCAGCTGCACGGAATATACTGCATAGACGTGTTCTGGGGCCGCGGCGGCGAAGAGCGCGTCGGGCGCGTCCGCGGTGCCTTGTACGAGACGCACGCCGGTGAGACGCGCGAGCGCGGCGCTCTTGGGCGAAGACGCGTCGCGCGTCTGGGCCAAAATCGTCCATGAGGAGCTGTCGGGTGCGGCGTCGTTTATCTTCGCGAGGGCTAGATAATAGGCATGATGTGAGTGTATGGGTTTGAAGGAGAGGGGTAGAGCGCACCCCGGACGACGCCGGAACCCTGCTTTCCCGTGGCTAGCATAACGAGCACCACTTTGCTCCTTGAAGAGGTCTCTGCAGAGGTTGCTGTAGTTGATGTAGTAGACATAGGGGACATTGGGTGTTCAGGGTTGTGGAGAACGACGAGAGATGGCTGGGTATTTATGTGAATCTGAGACACAGCCGACTGTATTAGGGTCCGTGTATGCGTTTTGCCGACTGTATTGCTCTCCGTCTATGCGTCTTGCCGCCACTAATTATTTGAATGTTGATTTGAATGTTTGCTGCGCGGTTATGCGGATGTGGCCAAAAAAGGAAAGGAGGCAAAGCTGGACAAATTTCGGCACTGCTTCGGGGCACGGGCCGGAGGCGGCTTCAGCTCAGAACTCGATCTTTTGCGGAGCCTGAAGCCGCATGGACTGCTATCCGAGAAAGGCTTTCTACCCAGAAAGGCGTTCTTGCAGAAAAGGAGCGCGGTGAGGAGCGCAAGATCAACTGAGTCCGATCACAGATACGGTGGATGAAGGTCGGGATCTGTCGGGATGTGTGCTGGCCGCTGTGGCTGATACTGGCTGATGGGTACCCGAACTTCAGATGGAATCTTGAAAGAAAACGCAAAAGCTAGGTCCCCAGAGAGCCACTCCACTTCTTGGCCGTCTACGGAGTCTACCAGGAGATATTCCTTTGGTCGTGTGCAGCCGAGGAGATCGAGGGAAGAAGCCAGAGTTTAAACCTGAGAAGCAAGAGAATATCTGGGCCTTTTGCCACAAAATATTTGGCAGGTCTTCAGCGCTAGTCGTACATGCAGCGCTTCTAAAGACAGACACCAACATGGAGAGAGAGAAACAAAGCCGGAGGGCGTTGGCAAACAGTCGACAACATTCATGGCATCAGTTCCACGTCATGTACTGGTTGGAGTAATTTATTGACCCACTGCTTTACACTCCTTCGCTCTTCTCTTTCTCATGGTTGTGACTCGCAAAACCCCAGTCGCGCCGGTGCCCACTGGGTCGCGCACCAATTCCTCTCAGCCTCTCCCGCGCGCAGCAAAGCAAAAAACTTCGTCAGCTTTGGCCGATTCTGAACTCGCGGTGCCTCGAGATAGTCTTACTCCAGCTGCTAAAAATGTACGCACCTTCCCAATTGAATCTATCTTTGTTGTCTTCGAGGGAGAAACGAGGACTAGTCGCGGTTTATATCCTGCATTCTAATCACTTCTCTTTGTAGGCGGCAACATCTCAGAAACCACCCACAAAATCCAGACATAAAAACAGACATCACAAAAAAGCACCAAAGGTCAGTTTAGGTCTGCGTATGTATTCACAAAAAAAAAACTGAAAGTCCGCACGCTAGCCCTCGAGTAGTTTCTTAGACCAACTTGTCTATCTCTCTATCTTCCTCCTGGGGCTCTATGCGTTCACCACTTGTCCGAAAGATGATACCCTATCTAACCCCGTATGCCGGTCTCTGTCCCAATACCGCATCCACGTCCTCGAACCCTACGTCCTCCCGCCGATACAAAGAGCGCTATCGCACCCATCCGTCGCGCCATACGTCGAGAAAGCAGAGCGTCTGGAGCGCGAAACCATCCGCCCCGTCGTCCTCAAAACCGCCGCCTTCTCTGCTCCGTACGCCACCCACGCCAAGCGCGCTGTCTGGGACAGCGCCGTTGTCCCTGCTTACACCGCGTACGTCGTCCCCCAATGGCGCGCGCACATCCTCCCGCCCTGGAACAAGCACGTCTCCCCGCACATCGCGCGGGCGACGCCCTACGCCGTGCGCACACAGCGCTCACTGGAGGCCACCGCGGCCGCGCTGCACAAGACCTACTCCAAGCGCGTCAAGCCCGCCGCGGTGCAGACATACGTCATCGTCAAGCCTTACGCGATCCGCGGGTACCGCGCCGCGCGCCCGCACGCGCTCACTCTGTACGCGCACGTTCGCGCGCTCGGTGCGCTGGGAGCGGCGAAGGCCGGCGCTGCACGTCGCGAGTACGTCGACCCGCACGTCGTACGCATCTGGGACAAGGTACTCGAGCTGAGCGGCGCGGGGCCCGTCGGCAGCCCGACGGAGCAGGCTGTTGTCCCCACCCCGGAACCAGAAGCGCCAGCCTCGACCGCGGCGACGACAGAGGAGGCGACTGCTGAAGTTGTGGCGTCGGCGACGTCGTCCGTCGCGGCCGTTGTTACTCCGGTTGAGGTAACATCTTCGACACCCGCCGTTACTGCAGAGGAGGAAGTCTCCTCCACGACGCCGTCGTCCACGCCCACCCCATCAAAGGCTCCAGTATCAGCCTCATCTGTGGTTCCCCCTCCGGCCGCCGAGACTATACCCCCCGTCGCCGAAAAGCAGGCCAAGGTGACCCCCGCCGCCGTCAAGGAGGAGCTTTCCGCTGCATCTGTGGTCCAGCAGTCTGCGCACGGCATGGAGTCCCCCGTCGTCGAAGAAATCATCGCCGACGTCGAATCTTCGACGGTAAAGGCTGTTGTGACTGAGGTGCCGTCCGAAACAGAGGCCAAGGTTGTCGAAACGGGGACCGCCGCCGCCGTCGAGACGGAGACTGCTGCCCCCATCGAGGAGCTGTCCGCTGCGTCTGTGGTCGTGCAGTCTGCGCACGGCATGGAGTCTCCCGTCGTCGAGGAAATCATCGCCGCCGTCGACCCCGTCGCCACCGTGGTCCCCGAGCCCGAAGAGGAGGACGACGACGGCGCGATGGACGACTTCCTCTCGGACATCGGACTCGTCGAGGAGGAGCCGGAGGAGGGCGAGCAAGATGAGGAGGACGTGCCGCAGTTGACGCCGCGCGAGATACGCGAGCTGGAGCGGATTTCCGCGGAGGAGCAGGCGGAGGCGAAGGTCCGGAAGACGGCGGAGAAGCGCGCGGACCTCGAGGGGCGCATGGCGCGCTCGAAGGAGACGCTGACCGCGATGGTCGTCGCGAAGAACAAGCAGCTGCGCAAGACGCTCGTGGGCCTGCGCAAGGCCGCCGTCGCGCGGATGGACGATCCCTTGAGCATCATTGGGAGCCAGCTGCCGGCGCTCGAGCGCGAGGCGGACAAGCTGCTCAAGGGGCTCGAGGGATACCTGAAGAAGGACGTCAAGGTGAACAAGGGCGGTGACCCTGTCGAGCGGACGGAACGATGGCAGAAGGTCGTGACCAAGGTGGAGGAGAAGATCTCGGAGAAGATACAGATGACACAGGGCGTCATCCAGCAGTTCCACGTCGATCTCAAGGCAGAAGAGGTGAACGAGGTATGGTGTTGTTGGTATTTTATTTCGCTCTCTATTTTCTTACGGGATAATACAGGGGATGGCGATCATTCAAGAAGTCAAGGACGCGTGCAGCCGGGCGCAGGGCGACGTCGGCCTCGACCTCTCGTGGCTCGACGACGTAACGTACATGGACTGGGCGGTTTATCACAAGCTCGCGGAAAGTAAGACACAGCACAC
Source organism: Mycena epipterygia (assembly GCA_029281465.1). Lineage (NCBI taxonomy): Eukaryota > Fungi > Basidiomycota > Agaricomycetes > Agaricales > Mycenaceae > Mycena > Mycena epipterygia. The sequence continues at coordinate 935,237 of JARJCQ010000011.1, read as the reverse complement.
TACACAACTGCTGGCCGATATACTGACGCATTCGTTCTAGTCGGGGAGGACTTCCAGGCCGAGGCATCAGAGATCCAGGCGGGCACGCACGCGCACCCGCCCGTGGACCCGTTCATCAAGCGCCTCGAGAAAATGCAGACGGACCTGACGACGCACGTGAACTCCCTCGTCGCGCGGATCGCCAAGATCAATCAACGGGCGACCGCGGCGTTCGCACTTGGCGTCGAGCCCCCTGCAGAGCCAGAACCAGCGGCAGACGCGGCGGAGCCAGAACCAGAGGCGGAAGCATCCCCCGCACCCGAGGCCGACGAGCCGCGGGTGTCCATCCTCCCCGTCCACCCCATCCCGCCCGCCGCTCCCGCAGACGACTTCGATCCCGCGCAGGTTGTGATCGGGAAGAGCGCCGCTCAGGTGGCCGAGGCGCTGCGGAATGCAGAGCCGGCGCCTGTCCCCCCGCACGAGGAGTTGTAGTTTAGCGGTGTTGTGTTGGTGTTGGCGTTGGCATTGGTTGGCGGGAGCCAGCCATTCCGGGCGCTGCGGGCGGGACTATTCCGCTGAGAGATGAGATGTGCCGTCCGATTCCTTCTGGCTCTGGGCTCTGGCTCTGGCGCGCTTGCCAAGCACATAACTTATTCGCTTTCTGGGCCGCAGTTCTACTCTGTCTGTCTCTCTGTCTCTCTGCCGCATGTAATTTTTAAAAACTTATTACATTCCATTCCACTCTTTGTCCTTTCCTGTTTTTTTCCTCTGTTTTTGTTTTTGTCCTGGACGTTTCACTGCCGCGTTAGTGCTCTCGTAACAAGGTCAGGCACGACCATCCCATTCCCATTCTTTCCTGTTTGTTTGTTTCTTGTCCTGAAAATTTCCCTGGCGCGTAAAATAACTTAGTACTCTCGTAAAAAGGCAGATCTGTGTCCCAGCCGGCGTACGTATAGGGCAGGCATATGTTTTTTGTAATGCCTGAAACTTCACGCATCACATCGCGTAGCCACGTTGCCGGTCACCGATGCACAGCATCTGCTCGCGTGGCTTTCATTTGCAAATGCGATAGCAAATGCGGAAGCAGCAAAAGCTTCCACCAGGAGAAGTTGATTCCGCGTCTTGGCTTTTTCTCAGGTACGCACTACTTAGACTCACACAGGTTCCCCGTCGCTCGACCTCAGAGCGAGGGCCGCGAAATCAGGTTATACAATGATTATACATTTCATTGCAATCGTGCACGTGCAATTTCAATCTCATCGCGTTGAATGCGCGTTTATTTAAAAATAAGAAGTAAAATAGACTCTCCTTGACGCGACGTTAAGTACTCATGATGCATAGTGATACATCGTGGCACTCCTGGTCCTGGTGGCGCGGACTTTGGCGAACCTCGCTGCTTATACATCGGGCCCATCACGACGGTGACGCTAAAAATGAACGCGATTGGAGGATCTACAGGGCCCAATTGAAAAAGTCTTTGCAACCGAAATCTTGAATCCTTGAGACGGGGACCTTAAGATGAAGATGATCTGCGAATCATGGGATGTTACTAGTGGCCTGCATACTACTAGCAACGAGTGGCGATCCTGATTGTGGCTGCAACTGCAAGGGTATACGCCGATTTGCATCCCTGGTCCAGCGGGATGTCGCGCGCCGCTCCTGGCTCCCGTACCGCGCTCGAGAGTCCGACGCACACAGGGGAGGTACCCAGTCTCCACCAAAAAAATTGGACCGTGGCTGCAGAAAAAAAAATGAACCCTACAAAAATTCGCATAGGACATCCGGAGAGGTACTCACAAGTGGATGTTTCATGTTAACATCCTTTCGACCTCAACTCGAGCGCCGTTTATCCGTTGAACCTCCGACCCCAACTTGGACCAACCGACAGGTGAAATTGTGGTCGAAGTTGGACTCGGATAGATCGTGTCAGTCTGGACACGATCTGACATTCAACTTGATTCTCCCTACAAGTTGAGGTCGAAGTTATGCTCAAATCGAAAACTTTGAAACAAGGACCGCGCCGGTTGAATATTATCCTGCCCAATCTCATCGCAACCAAAGAAATTGCACCATGCCGAAACCTTCCCGCGCACATTTTTATTCTGGATATGCCCATCGGGACTGCAGTGAACGGAAGAACTCTCGGCCGTACGGGGATTTTTTTCACTCCGGGTTTTTCCTCCGTACGATGCCTGATCCACGTCATCAGGGTGTTCTTACCAATCGTGCTGACTCTCGGCTCCCCCGACGTGCTCTAAGGCTGCTTGCGGCTAAGGGTGGATAGCCACCCATATTCTAGCTACTTGTTTGTCCTTAGTAAACTGGCTGTTCCAATTTTAGGACCGCGTCAGTATAATTCATCCTCCATGCCTATGCATACAAAACTTTGCGTCGAAATTCGCGTCGCACAGGAGTCCAATGCAGAATCCGACGCAGAATCCGACGTACAGCCTCGTTGCAACCAAAAACAAAAATGAACCTCGCCAATAACATTGCATACCAAAAAATAGTGCCCACAGGAGTCCGACGCACACTGGAGGTACCCACTGACAGTATCGTGAGCTCATTACAACCCCCCCCAAAAAAATGAACCCTGCCTTGGAACATTACATACATACAAAAATTCGCACAGGACATCCGAGGAGGTACTCACAAGAGGATATTTCAAACATTCTTTCGTCCCCAACTCGAGCCCCGTTGAACCCCAACTTGGACCAATCCGGCAGATGAAATTTGGACTCGGATAGATCGTGTCAGTCTGGACACGATCTGACATTCAACTTGGTTCCCTAAGTTGGGGTCGAAGTTAGGCTGAAATCGAAAAGTTTGAAACAGGGACCGCTGGACCGCGCCGGTTGGATATTATAGTTGTCCCTAATCGCATCGCAAGCAAAAAAAAAAAGTACTTGCGACTTGCTTGCGACAGTAAATACATACAAAAATTCGGACGCACAGAAGTCCGACCCAGAGCCCGAACGCAGTCTCTTTATTGCAACCAAAAAAAAATTGAACTTCGCGACAACATTACATACCAAAAAATTGCGCTCCGACGCAGAGTCCCATACACACCGGAGGTACCTACATTAACAGTCGCGAGCTCAGTGCAACTAAAGAAACTGACTTGCAACGTATGAAAAATTCGTGCAGGACATCCGGGGACTCACAATCCAATAGGTGTTTCAAACATCTCCTTTGCTGGCCCCAACTTCAACTTCAACCCCAACTTCAAAGCCCCAATTTCAAGGGTGCCAAGAGGGATCGAAGTATTTGACATCCAGCTTGGTTCCCGAACTCAGCTTCAAGCCGAGTAGAGTCAAGTTAGTCGGATCGAGAAGTTTGAATGAAACACCGAATAATCTTCATCGCAACCCAAAAGAAAAATTAACCTTGGCTGCGGCCTTACATACATACAAAAAATTTGCGCGCACAGGAACCGACATACACTGGGGGTACCCACAGCCTCAGTCTCATCGCAACAGAAAGAAAAATGTCGAGCCTGCCTTGAAACCTTACGGTAAATTTGAGACGTGACGCACATTACCCAGCCTCAGTCTCATCGCAACAGAAAAATCAAATCAAAGCCTGCCTTGCAACCTTGCGGTAAATCTGAGACGCACATTGTGGAGCCAGTCTCAATTTCATCTCAACAGAAGAAAAAAAGTCAAGCCTGCCTTACGGTAAATCTGAGGCGGTGAATCTGAGATGTCCGTGACGCACACTGGGGGTACCCAGCCTCAGTCTCAGCGCAACAGAAAAATCAAATCAAAGCCTGCCTTGCAACTTACGGTAAATCTGAGACGCCCACCGCGGAGGTCTTAGTTTTATCGCAACAGAAAAGAAAAGGAACCGTGCCTTGCAACCTTACGGTAAAGAGCCGGTGATCTAAGATATCGGTGAATCCCTTGGCGAAGACATGCAGGATAAGGTTGAGATCGCCGTTACACTGGTGCGGTCCTTGCGCGGTCCTCAAAGTCATTCCATAAATCACTGAGTCACAAGGGGAGAAAAATTGCCAGTGTCAATAGTGGACGGCGCGGGTGGAGATCCAGCGGCCCGGGCACAGCGGGCGCGGTGGGTTGAAGAATATGTACATACTTGGGGAATGTATTGTCTGGTGCCTTTTGTTGTCATGGGTTGGCCCTTGTCCCGACTTGGACGAGGAACGAGTTGTGAAACGTAGTCAGTAAGTATATCAGCTTGTGTCTTCCGTCATGGGTTGGTGAAAGGAGTGGCTATGGCGTCCCGACGAGGAACGAGTTGTGGAAGTGGCTATGGCTTCGAACCCAACAGTCCGACACGAGTCAAGATCATGGAAAGAATTGTGAAAACACACATATATGATAGTCTCTCGTAGACAGACGCTTCAACGAATGAACAATGAGCTTGTGCCTCGTATATGATGGATGCATTTTGATCAATTGACACCTATACGTTCCTCCTCCGAACTCCACCGGACAGGCATCATAAGCATAGCATAAATACAGCGTACACCGACGCGGAGGTCGCAAGAAAAAATGAACGAAACGAAATGAAACGAAATGAACGAAACGAAATGAAATGAAATGGAGCGAATAGGTAATAGTAGTCCTGAACGACGAATGCGTCTAGGGGTCGGCCTCTTTCCAGCGCAGGTTGGACTCGTAGAACTCGATTAGCTGGGAGTAGTGGTCGGTTAGCGGACGTTGTACAAAACACGGAAGAGAAGAAAAAGGGAACGGAGAGGGAACCAAGACGCGCTAAAAAAAACTGACGCGCTAAAAAAAAAAGGACGCGCACCTTTCGTGGAAACTTGTCCGAGCACTTCTTCGAGTCCTCCTTGATGCGCTCGCCCGAGTTCCTAAAAAACAAAAAACAAAAATAAACATCGCGCCCTCCAAGATACGCGACAAAAGCACATACAGCGTGAAGTAGACGTAGAGCGTATCGTCGACGCGCTCGACGGTGTCGATGTGCCGGATGAGGTGGTCCCACGCGGGAACGTGCATGTGCTTCGACATGTCACCGATCTCGTCCTCCTCCGGCAGCGGCTCCACCGACTTCAACTTTTTCCCTTTCTCCTTATCCTTTTCCTTCTCCGCGGTCTTCCTAGGCTTCTTCGCCGGCCGCGCGTCGTCGTCGTTGTCGTCGCCTCCGTTCTCCGTGGCCTTCACGGCGGACTGCGACTTGCGCCCGCGTTTCTTGGGTGGCGCGGACGCGGAGCCGCGTTCCGCGTCGGAGGCGTCGTCGACCGTGATGGACTTGCGCGCCTTCTTGGCGGCCGCGGACGCGGGGGGCGCAGACTCGGAAGCGGCCTTCTTCGATGGCGCCTTCTTCTTGTTCTCGGCCCAGTATTGCTCGATCAGGTCTTTCGCGTTTCTGCGGCGTGCGTGAGTGAGCTGAATGAAATTTCCCAAGGGGAAGGCACGTACGCGGCGTCCTCCTCGATGACCCAGCTGTTGTGCTCGTCGCTGTAGCCTTTCCACTTGACAAAGTACCCCAGCTTGTTCTGCGCGCGCGGGTGAGTTTTCGTGCAGCGTGCGACGGACGCGTCGCGGTGGCGGGACACACCTTCTCGAACTGGCCTTTTTTGGCGTCGAGGATTTTCTCAATCTCGTACTCCTCCTCCTCCTCCTCGCCCTCCCCTTCCGCGCCACTCTGGCCCTCGCTGTCTTCGACCTCGGACTCGTCCTTTTTCGCCGCGGCCTTGGCGGGCGACTTTGACTTTGACTTTGCCTTTCGTTTCCCGCTATCGCTGGCGTTGTCGGAGGCGGTGGGCGAGACGGGTGCCATGAGAGTGCGCTGAAGGTGCGAACAACTTTGCAAGTGTTGAGTGTTTGGCAAACGTGTGAAAATTCAACAACCGCCACCAAATATCACAGGCGCAAAACCTTCTTGAACGTTCTCTGGCTAAGTGGATAGCCATCTTGAACTCGTCACAATTCGCGACACTACAACTCGAACCGAATTCTCTTGCTAGTACAAAAAAAAATTATATATTCTAACACAAAAGCAAATCATCGGCGACGGGAGGGACTGGCGCTGCGGCCGCGGGGACCTCTGCCTTTTTTCGGGCCCGTGGGCGGGGGGCGAACGAACGCGTAGTCGCATTGGATCGCCTGCTCCAGCAGCATCGTCCCCGCCGCGCCGTCGATCGCCGCTTGCGCATCGTTCATCGTCTCATATTCGACGAGCGCGTAGCCCTGCCGTCAGTGTCAGTGTTTTGTTACAATAAAATAAATCCGAGCGTGGGGATGGGTGAGGGGAGTGCAAGGAGGGGAACGCACCTTGACGTATCCCGTCCGACGGTCGAGGTTGAGGTGCAGGTTCTTGATCTCGCCAAACTCGGCGAACTTGTCCGTCACGTCCTCCTCCGTCGCCTCCTCGTGCACGTTCGTGACCAGGACGATCCAGCCCTCCACGGCTGCAGCACAAACGCAACCCGTCAGCATATAATTTCAGCGCGCAGGGGAGGGGAAAGCGCACATCGTGCGGCGCGCGTGTCCGCGTCCTTCACATGCGAGGTCTCGACGCGGTCGTACGTGGGCTCCGTCGCGACCGTCCCGTCGTTGCCGCCTATAGTGCCATTGTGATTCAGCGCCGATACATAGTGGAACAAGGTGGGCAAGACGGACCAGGATTTTGGAAACCTCTGCCGCGTCTCCGGACTGCTCCACCGGCAGCGACTAGGGAAGGGAAGGGTTATTGGCGGTCGGGGTGCAGAAATGCGGGGATGTACCATCGTCGATGTTCATTTCATCGTCGGACATTTCGTTAGTTGGTGAGTCGAGGGTAGGCGCAAGACGCGGATGCAAAGGGATTGTGACCGTGGGAACTTGTAACTTGATTGAGCCAAAATTGGGTACAGCCTGGCCTTTCGAGTCGACTCGCAGTGACGGGAGAATACCACGCAGCAAATATATACGTAGTCTCGAAATACACGGTCAGAGTGAGATGTAGGTAGGTAGGTAGGTTGCGTATAAGATATGGAATTGTAGATGAGATGTACAATGGGTTTCCTGGTGAGACATTGGGTTAGTGGACCGGTGGGAGACTACAGGGTGAGCAAGCGAGATAGTGGGTCATGAACAACATGATGATTGAAGGAAGGAAGTGTAGGTGGAATGGGAATGAAGGAAAGTCGGGAACACTAAAGCCGGGTGATGGCTTTCGAGTCCATGGGCATCCCTGAACGAGACAATAAGCCGCATGCAACAGTCGGAGTCGCTCCGCCTACCTGTCGGGTCGATACCGTTCTCCGCGAGGATGCGGTTGTGCCGAATCAGGCGCGCCTGGTCGAAGCTGAGGATTCACAACACAAGTCAGTGGCTGCACAATGGGACACGCATGATACACGGCGACGCACTTGACGCGCTCTCGGCGCATAATGTCCATGACCTCGCGCGTGCCCTGCTCGTCGAGCCCCGCGCGCGCGTCGCCGTCACGGACGTTCGCCTCGAGGTCAAACTCGGGCGACGACATGCCCGCGCCGATCTGCGCCGAGAAGGTCGCGAGCGGCTGATAGCTGTTGAGCGTCGGGAACATGTCCCGCAGACGGGCGGGGACGTGGGGGAGCAGCGACGCGCGATAGCGGAAGACAACTTGCGGGGTTAACGTTAATTAGAGTTGGGTATCGGCGCGGACTGGGATCGACGACGTACGCATGAGGAAGAGGGCAAAAGAGGCCACCAGGGAGAAGAAGAAGAGCATTGTGGAAGAATACAGTAGTTATAAGGATCGGGTAGGGAGTGGGTTTTGGCAATAAGTTGCTAGGTTTCTGGTGTCAAGCGGGTTTCTGGCAGTGACTAGTGACTGCGGGAAGGTCTAGGGTGCACCGCCACGATGTGTGTGCTCCGGATGACGATATTTGTCCGTGTGTCGTTCTAAGGCCATGTTTGTCCGTGTATTATCTCAACGCCAATGACACCATCTGACTCCCAATCATTTCCTATTTTATCAAACACAATCGTGTTCTCTTCGTGTCTTTGTAATTTTTTCTGGGATACCCCGCACACACTAGGACTAGACCCACAATGGACGCTATCTTTGAATCACTAGAGGTGCGACGGCTCTCCATCCTCCACGCCTTACTCTAAACCGCGTGGCAGCGAGAGTTCTGTCCCCCACTCGATTCCTCCCTTCTTGCAGCGCTGCTCGCCGATATTGACTTGGATGGTCACCAAGACGCCCCGTCTGTCGCGACACCCGAAATCGCGGCCCTCCGCAGCATGCTCATCGAGCTTGCCGCCAGCGCAGACGAGTCCCAGGGACTTGACGAATTCTCCTACTCCGACGAAACCAGCAGCGAGTCCCCGGACTTTTGCACGACCACGACCACGACCTCTGTGTCGGATCTCTCTGGCGGCTCAGGTGGCTCCGGCCCATCTTTGCGCTCGTCTTTAAACTCGCCCCTCAGCTTTTTGCAAGCGGCGTTGCCACACATCCCCGTGGAGCGCCTAGCGGTGGCGTTGTCCGAGTTCGATGCGGGCGACGACGAACTCGACATGTGGGAGATCATCTCCGTGATTCTGTCCGAGGAAACAGAGAAAGAAATGCGCGAACGCGATTTAGACGAGGACGACATGAAAGAGATGGCCGCGGAGGCCACATGGGAGACGGTCGAGCCCAAGAAGGTCGCGCGCAAGACGAAGAAGCGGGCTACGCGCGGAAACAAGATCACTCTCTCCGACGTCCGGCAGCAGCAGCACGCACGCGCGGGACCGTCTACGCTAAGACCGCGCGCCGACGACCCGTGGGCGCAGCTCGCGTCCTTGTCCACGCACGTCGCGCAATTCCTCCCCCCGCACCCCGCGTCCTTCTTCCAGTCCTTCTTCCACTCCCCGGCGCACGCCCGCACGCCGTACGATGCCCTCTGCGCAGCGCTCGCCGCGATTTGTGCCGCATCCCCGCCCGACGCCGACGCGCACACGGAAACGCTCTTCAACCTGCTCGACATGCTCCTCCCCTCGTACGCGGACCTCGACGCGGACGGCCGCGCGCGCCTCGTCGCCGACGTCGAGCTCGCGCTCAGCGCAGCGCAGGGCCGCGGCGAGGACGCGTTCGAGCTCGTCAAGGTCCTCCGCGACCTCGACTCGGACGCCGCGGACGGGCACTTCGAGCTCGGCATATACCACACGCCGCTCAACTCCCCCACGCTCTCCCCGACGGGCGGCGAGCCCAGCCCTCAGTTCCCTGCCGCGTCCCCGCGGCTGCCTACGGGCCCCGCGCCGACGCCGCCGCCCAGACTGAAGCCGCCACTGGCCCCGGCGACGGGTGGCTCAGGCGCGAAGCCGAGTGCGTTCCAGTGGCAGGCGGTCCCGCCGCGGCGGAAGCCGCCCGCGAACGCGCCGCACCCGCTCGCAATGCATATCCCCGCGTACGCGACGGACGTCAACGGCATGCGCGTGCGCGGGAACGGCAGCAGCAGCGGGGCGGGAAGCGCGAAGGGCGACGCGGGGGTGGGCGCGTACCGGCGGCGCGTGGGCGCGAGCTTGCGGAAGCGGGACGAGCTGCTGCGCGAGGCGGCGCGCATGTGGCAGCGCGGAAACAAGAAGACGCGCGGGGGGGAAGTGGCGTATTATTTTGCGGAGCGGGTGGGTTTCATTTGTGCTTGTGCGATGTGTGTGGTAGATGCTGACTTTGCTTTAGGCCCGGGAGTTCCAGGAGGTGGCGAGGCGGGAGGCGTTGGATGCCGCGCGGATGATGGTCGAGTCGAAGCGGTGCGTAGCGCTCTCGTTGTTTTGTTGTTTCGCTATATGCTTATGTCCTCCGAAGGTTTTCCGCACGCGAGAAGGACACGGTGGATTTGCACGGCGTCACGGCCGCCGAGGCCGTCGTCATCGTCAATGAGATCCTGCGGGAACAGACCTGGTCTGCAGGTTACTTTATTCTCTCTCTCTATAATAACTATCAACTAACAAAGCGACGTGCAGACAAACCACTGAAGATCATCACCGGGCGCGGGACGCACTCGGCGGGCCAGGTCAGCGTGCTGAAGCCTGCGGTGAAAAATGCGCTGGCAGAGGACGGGTGGATCGTTGGTACATGGGACGGCGGGCTGATTGTGCGCGGGAAAAGGAGCGCGTGGGGCGGGTCGTAGCCCACGGGCTAAGGGATTCATTCTGTACTGTACTGTATCGACCATATAATTATTCTGTAGCCAGTACGCAGACTGTATCGATTTGTTTCTTTTATTCGGACTTGGGCCAGACGCGTTTAGCCTTAGCATCAGCGGACTCCGGAGGGTGCCAGCACACATTGGAGTACACGCTTCGCTTACTCTGCCACGACCACGACTACGATGGACTGGAGGCAGCTGCAATCGAGCTTGAACAAGGGCTTCAGCACCAGTGTTCAGGCTACAAAGGAGCGTCTGGGGCGCGTGGGGCAGGACGAGATTACCGAACTCCCTCAAGGTAAGTACATAATATCCAGGTCTTGAAGTTCGCCCACCATACGCGCGCGCAGAATACAAAGATCTCGAGGCCCGCGTCGATGCCCTCCGACAGGCCCACCTCACCCTCCTCAAGTCTGTATTCCACCTCTACAATTCGCATGTGCATAATTACCTGCTAGGATCACCAAAGTCTATGAATCCGAGGCGTACGACTACCCCTCGCAGATCCAGGAGTCGCTCGCGGAGCTGTCCACCTCGCTGAGCTTCGGCGTTTCCCGCCTCGCTACGCCCAACGCACCGAAACCCGCGCAGCCGGCGCCGGAGCACAAGACGCTGCCGCACGCACTGGGGCGTGCGGCGGCGGGCGCACAGGCGGTGTTGCAGGCGCATAGTCCGCCGGGTGGGGAGCCGCTTGCGGCTGCGCTGGGCGTGTATGCGCAGGGCATGCAGACGATTGCTGCTGCGAGAGTTGAGCAGGTACGTATTTTATTTTTATTATTTCGCTGTGAACGCGGGCCGTTGGTGTCCTTTCGCGGCGGGGTGATTGTATGAATTGAATGAATGAATGAACTTTGTTGCAGGACGCGGCGATCCGGCTGAACTACCTGCACCCGTGGCAGCAGACGCTGTCGACGACAATCACCATCGCGATGAAGGCGCGACAGGCGGTGCGCACTAGTCGGCTCGAGCTCGATGGCGCGAAGCAGACGTGCGTTTCCGCCCCCTCCGAGTCCTTCACCCATAATTGTTATTGTTATATGTAGGTTGAAGAACGCGAGCCCCGCGAAGCAGGAGCACGCGCGCCTGGAGGTCGAGAACGCGGAGGACGACCTCGTGCAGAAGACGGAGGTCGCCATCGCGCTGATGGAGAAGGTCCTCAAGAACGTCAGTCCCCGCTCGCACTCATCACTTTCCACATCATCGTATATATATATATGTATTCTGCGCTGACGCTTTACGTGCAGCCGGAGCCCATCAAGCACCTCAACGAGCTCGCCAAGGCGCAGGTATGCATTTATGCATTTCTGATAATGCGTGGGGAGGCTGGCTGATTGTGAGCGTAGCTTATTTTGTTCGCGGTGAGCGCGGAGACGCTGTCAAACACGCAGGCGGAGCTGGAGGAGCTCTGTATTGCGGCCGAGGAGGAGAGCCGGTGAATGTATTCGATATCTAGCTGCGGCGCGGAGCTCCTCGTCGCGTACGAGCGGGGGCATCGCAATATAATCGGAAGCAATCATGGCATTAGTCTACCCCATTTTTCCTTCAATACATTCATGGAATATTCGCATTTTTTTTTTCCCCTTGCGCCGTTGAATAAGAGAACTTCCCCACTGAACTTGACTCCGAGCCAGTATTCCAAGTCTCACGTAAGCGCTCCTTCCTATTTTGGGAGTTGGAGTCGACCTGCACCTGCTCCACTTTCACTTGCTTCTCGCAGTCTCCACGAACTAAAAACACGGGCGATGTCGTCCAACGAATCGAATTATGATGAGGAACTGAATCACAACCGCAAGGTCGCTGCTCTCACGTCGCCTCGACGCGCTGGCGCAACATCGAATCACTAACATTTGGACCAGAAGAAACGCAGAAAGGGAAACGATGGATTACCGACCCCCTCGAGAGACTCTTTCTCACTGCAGCCCCTTTTGGATCTACTGGACGACGTGGAGGGGCCCTTCGATGATTCCATAGATGAATTGCTCCCGGAATACCTCCATGATAGAGCTGTTCTTCAAGAAAAGGAATCCGAACGAGATGTACGGGTAGGTCGTTGCAAAAGGAGCATGCTCTTTCGGTGTTGAATCTATCAGAATAAAATTCTTCGTCCACTGACACGATCGGACGTTTCGTCGTTTGTCGACGCAACCGCGACTGCTGGTTCCTCAAGTTGGTCCGTCTCCCAGGCTATCGCGATACGTAAGCTCAAAGTCGGCCAGGTACGCCCCTTACAATACAATACAATAAATCCCATCTTTACGGCGCCCACAGGAACGACGACGTGCGGGCTATACGGAAAATAACAACTCCACTTGTGCACTAAATCTTACTGAATTGCCGTCGGTCCCGACGTCGCTTCCAGAACACACGAGCGTTATCATCGAAGCGCTCGAATCAATTACGACGACTCCGTTCGAGAACTCATTTGCAGCGCGTCTGCATGGCGTCGCACGCGGAGCTGCCATCCCCGGCCTTGTCTCGGTGGACTGGGAGACAGTCACGCCGTGGATGCACCTTATGAGTGATATACGGGATCATTACAGCTTTTCCCAGTACGTGCTTTTTTGTTCTTGATTTACATGCAATTTTCTCACTTCCCCGTAACTTTTTTACTAGCCCCGAGCGAGATCCCCCCTCCAGCACGGTGTCACCTATCACGTACACCTCACTACAACCGTGGCATTTAGATCAAGTCCATGATTTGCTGGGCCGCGCTTTCTGGTCCGGGATAGATGGTCAGTTTCACCTGCCTGCGAATTTTGATTAATTAGCTTGGGCTGACATCGCTCGCCAGTGAGCGACTCGCTTGAGTACTCTCCGGAGCGGTGCACGATTATAGCAACCTATAGCCGCCTGGTCGTCGGCGTTGCCATTATCAGTTCTCCCCGTGAGACCTATATCACGTATCTAGCCGTCCGCGCGGGTTGGGACAATGCGCAAATCGCGACGTGGGTCGTATTCAAATCTTTCTACCAATATTTGGGGTTTGAGATGCCCTCTAGGACGATGCTCTACCACTTGATTACCCTAAACCCACACCAGGACATCACACTCCACGTCTCGGCCAACAATTCTGCCATGGTATTTCTGTTTCTTTTTGTATGCTTAGCGAGGCATTCCGGACCTGATACCGTGCCCCCTCAGCTTCTGTACAACCGCTTTGGGTTCAAGGCCGAAGAGTTCGTAGCTGGGTTTTACGACGCGTATCTGGACCCCCAGTCGCGCGCGTCGAAAAATGCATTCCGCCTCAGGCTTCGCCAGCATTAAGCACTGGTCCTCTCTTTTGAGAGAGCGTTTCCTAATATGAATCCGCGTTTCCCACTGGTAACTGTTGATTGAGCGCGCTGTAATCAGGCGATATCATTTGTGCAGCACGCCCATTGAATCCACTTCTGGTTAGACCCGCATTTGCTGCCACGCTGATCTGATGCTCCGCGCCTCAGCGACGGGCCCCCGTTCCACGACGTCGATAAGTACTGTACATGCGCATGCGCATGCACACTTTATCTTCGCGCGAGAAACGTGCGGACAGACGGAAAGACGGAAGGACGTCTGTTTCAGATTGACGATGTGCGCACGCAGACTGGGGATCTGATATTCCCGCAAGGACCTGCTTGCCATGCATTGGGATCCTCGACCTGGGCCTCCGCCGACAGACAAGTTGCGCATGCTCGTTCCTCTCCCGCGGCGATTCTTTTTTATTTGTGTTTTCTATCGCTTTTTACCCCACGTCCAAGAGCTGTCTGATATTCCCACAAGGACCTGTTTTCCATGCATGTGCTTCTCGACCTGGGGCTTCCGCCGACGGACAGGTTGCGCGTGCTCGTTCCTCTCCCGCGAGGTTTCTTTTTCTTTTTATTTTCTATCAATTTTTACCTCTCGTTCGAGAGCTGTCTGATATTCCCGCAAGGACCTTTTTTCCATGCATTGGGATCCTCGACCTGGGGCTTCCGCCGACCGACAGCTTGCGCGTGCTCGTTCCTCTCCCGCGGTGATTCTTATTTTATTTTATTTATTTTTGTCGCCTTTCCCCCTCGTCCGAGAACCACCGGTTTATTCATGGGTCGGGGCAGCCTCGGGCTCCGAGTCGCCTCGGCGGAGGCACCAGCTCCTACGTTTTCCTCGTGGAGGGTTGGCAAAAATGGGCCTTTTATTTTACTAAGGGCGGCTTCTATTCGGCGGGTATAGCATCAGAGTACTGCATTTATTTCTGAAGCGATGGTTTGAAGGCTTTGTTCACGCAAACAAGTCTGTTCCGCACCGTCTATGATTAACAGATTATAAAATAGTAATTATTACAGCGACGGTGATAAAATTATTTCTCTTTCGACCTGTATCCGAACCACCTCTTTGAACAGGTTAGGCCGTAGAAAGCCATCCCGGTCCCCGTTGGTGAGCACCTCACCCCGACTAGTTTTGAAAAGTTGAATCCCGGCCTGCAGCATTGTCTTAACGTCGAGAAAAATACAGACGTCATAAGATGCCCCGGTAGCTGGCGGTGTTAGGAAGCGCGAGAAAAAAACAAATTTTTGAGATACATACTATGGCTGTAGTTTTCGGCTGGGGTCATCGGTACTAGATGTATGAAACCGTCGTTCCATGGTGGGATACCGTTACGCGCTGGCGATATCGATATAATGAATCCTGAAATACGTGCGATATGGACGTACCAATGTAATCCCACCCTCGCAGATTGACAGAGCAGACGGCCATGGGCAGTACGGAAGGAGAGGTTATTCTTTGTACAGTGACATCCACGGACTAGAGGTACATGAAAGATAAGGGAGGCAGGGGGCATATTTCGGGTCTCAAATTCGCACCTTGATAGAATGTCCGAGTCTAGATCGTACCCATAGGTTGTCTGCCAAGATTCGGTTGTCGAAATCCTGCACTATTTTGAACCGCCTGAAATGGTCTGCCTTGAGCAGAGCATCGAATTCGGAGTGCTCCAGTTCTTTGAATTTTCTGCATCGCTTCTAAAGAGAGGTGAGGGACGGCCGAGTCCAAATTTTACGCGGCATACGAGGTCGGGGATGCGGACGAAACCATCTGGCCGTATTTGCAGCCCCTCTCGCACGGCGCCGTGGCGTAAAATCCAGTTTAATCTTGTAGTGAAGAACTTAAATTGGCTGGCAGACGGCGGCTCCGCCTCGACGTCCTCAAAGCTGTCTTCTGGTGGGTGTGGATAATCCGTCGATAAGAATCGGCGGCCACTGCATCGGTGTGCTTGGAGGATCCGAGACAAGGGTCTGTAAAGGCTCATGAAGGTTTCATCAAAATAGCGCGTTTGTTTATACGTATTGAATATACGCCCCTTCGCCTTCCCCACACGAAAGACGTGGCGGACAGAGACTTGACCTTCTACCATGTCGCACTCGCACACGCACGCCCCGGGCGAAACACACTCCCACTCGCATGGTCCCCCTCAACCGGCGCCCCAGCCAACAGCTGACCCCGCGCTGCAAGCTCTCATTGATGCCGATTTCACCCCGACTGCCCTTTCCCTTTCCCCCGATAACAACTTGGCTCTGTGTGCTGCGCACTCACAAGAGAAGTGCGCCGACTGTGGTGTCGACTACATAAATATGAACCGCCTCTCGAAACTCCTCGTCGCAAACCCCACGCTTCTGTGTCCTCCGCCCGCCAATGTCGTGTCGCAGAAGCTTTCCCAGATGGTAACAACTACGAAGGACGAGGGGAACGTACGGGCTCTGTATCTGAACCCATTCATTAAACTCATTCGTATGCAGACGTTGTTCAAAATGGGCCAGCACGGACAGGCTATAAGGAAATACACTACAGCAGCATCCTTTGCAGTCCAGCGACCACCATGGGAGGCGAATCAATGGATGCGCGAGGAGCTCTCTACTGTCGTCTCAAATCGCTCCGCTGCATACCTAGAATCCCGCGATTATATTGCTGCATTAGCAGACGCCGAAATGGTCATCCAACTCCGGAGAAACTGGGGCAAGGGCCATTTCCGGAAAGCGAAGACACTGGTGGCGATGGAAAGACTAGAGGATGCATCCGAAGCATTAAAACTGGGGCTGGCGTTTGATCCCGCAAACGCGGTACGTGGAGGTCGTTCACGCGTTTCATGCATGCAAACTTATTTTACGCCTCCTAGGAACTTTTGGGCTTCTTGGCGGAAATTCAGGCGAAGCAATCAGAGAAATCTGAAAAACAACAACTCGCCGTCGCTGCGAACTAGGTCGCAGCTTGATACCATGAGATTGTGTAGTATGTACGTTTTGCATACGCTACGGGCTGGCAGATCAACCTCACATAGGGATTATGAAGGCCGATTAATTTATCTGACCCGCGCACGTTGCGTATTATTCTCAATAATGGACCCGCATTATTACGTTTGAACCACAGCTTCAAGGATCCGAGGTTGGGTCTCTGTACCTCCGAGTCGTGGAAATTGAGAATCATTCCAGTAGCCGCGATCTGAGATGGATTCATCCGACGCGTGCGTTCTGTATGAAATCTTCAATATGGAACCGTGATAATTTTCCTGGAGCACGGCTTCAGTTAGTCTCCCGTAGTCAGACTCCACAAGATTTATGATAGTCGATAAATCTAGGCTTCAGTGATCCGACGGTCGAAATATAATCATTCCAGTGTTTCGATGGAAAGGATGGCTTCGCTCTGTCAGCTTGTTATCAAGCAATTTCCGTCTTGTCTATTTAATTTACGGTGGACGGAGACGCACATCACCATCCGCCAGAGCTGTCAAGGAAAACTATATAAGGGACCTTTCTTTCCGATGATGACTCAATGGCAACCATTTCTTCGATAAAGCTGAGCACTGGAGCGTTCATTCCCGCAATAGGTTCGTTCTGTCCCAGGCCCGTATTGGGCTCGTACTCATATTCACGAGCCACGTCTCGGTGCATATTCTCCCGACCCTGTAGCCGCGCAGAAATGAATGGTGAATAAGATTGGTCCGGACGGGAAGCTCTACGGGTGGACAGCGGAGCAATATGGATGCGTAGAACGGCCGAGATTCTAGGACTGATCGTTTACGGGAACAATGAGATTTGTGAGAGCGAAAAGGTGTCGGAAGAAAGAATACTTACTTAGCAGAGATCCGAAATTTCCTTTTTTGGCCATCGGTGTTTCATTCCCAGTTCAGGCAAACTCACATGGCAGCCTTTCGGAAGGAACACAGGCAAGTTGTGGAGATCAGGCGGAGTCCTCAGGCAGGGTTAACTGCAGCAAGTAAACTTCGAATTCGGACGAAAATTAACGCTTCAAGTTGTTTGCTCTGCATGCTGCCGCGTCGTGTCTCAAACCCTTGCCAGATCAAGCTCACATGTAGGCATTATGAAGGCCGCCATTTGAGATTAATTTCTCTCGGCGCGCATTGAGTATTATTACCTCGATAATCCACCCGCATTACTATTTTTGTACCACGGCTTCAAGAATCCGAGGTGTATAGACTATAGTATGTACCTCGAGCCGAGCTGTGGAAATTGAGAAGCATCCATATCCAGTAGCCGCGGTCTGGATTAGTTCATCTGACCCGTGCGTGATGTATGAAAATTTCAATACGGATTCGCGTTATTAGCGAGGTGATTCCTGGAGCACGTCTTTAGTCTCTGTCAGCTTGGTATTATCAAGCAAATTGCATTGATATTATCAAGCAATGTTCTCCGTCTTCTCGGGATATTCATTGATTGTGGTGAACGGAGACACATGTCATTATCCGCCGGACCTACATATTCATCCACCAGACCTGTCAAGGAAAGCTATATAAGGGATCTTTCTTTCCGATGATGACTCAATGGCAACCATTCCTTCGATAAAGTTGAACACTGGAGTGTCCATTCCTTCAATAGGTTCCTTCTGTCCCAGACCTGTCTTGGGCTCGTACTCATATTCGCGAGCCAGGTCTTGGTGCATATTCTCCCGACCCTGTAGCCGCGCAGAAATGGTTCCTCAGCGCATTTGAGGTGGGTCCCTGTTTCTACGTCGTTATGTTGAGATTTATCGCGTGCTCATTCACTCATCTTGTTCCAGGCAGGGTACCGCCACATTGACACGGCCCACATCTACGGTGAGCGCGATGGTCTCGACCGTACATAGGGCAACACTGACGGGTTCACGGTCAGGTACGGAGGCTTCTGTCGGTGCATCTGTACGCGCCTCGGGCCTGCCACGCGAGGACATTTTCGTGACAACGAAACTTCCGTGAGACCCTCTACGTCTGGAGTCCAGATTGGTTATTTACATCCGAAAAGATGGCACCACCCGAAGTACGTTGCGCGCTCCTTCGATGAGAGTCTGCGAAACTTGGGTTTAGATTACGTCGATTTGGTGGCTCTGCCTGTCGGTCGATATCTGGGGCTGGCTGACCTTTTCCACATAGTACCTCATGCATTTCCCCCAGACCGTAGAATACCCAAGTGAGCCGAGTGTAATAAAGTGCTCCGATTTTTTGATTCTTATTTTGACAGGCGGCTATGACACACCATCCACTTTCGAGGGCATATTGAAGGGACTCACCGTTGTGGACACGCCGACGTTCAACGAGACCTGGGCCGAGATGGAGAAGATATACTCCAGTGGACGCGCCCGTGCTATCGGGGTTAGCAATTTCTCGATCAAGACGTGAGCTCGTTATCGATCCGCCCGTACGCAGCTTCACAATGGCTCTAGGCTTGAACAGCTCTTCAAGACCGCAAAAATCGTGCCCGCGGTGAACCAGGTCGAGTCAGTGTTTCAAGAGTTGGGTCCAAACGCGCGCGACTTACGTGCTGTCGAACAGGATGAACCCGTACCTCGCACAGACCGAGCTCCTTGACTATTGTCGCAAGAAAGGCATTGTGGTCACCGCGTATAGCCCAACCGGCTACGAGAAGGTTCGTAGTGACCCGACCATCGGCGCCCTTGCTAGTAAGTACGGCGTCACACCCACGCAAATCGTTCTCTCGTGGCATGTCGCACGCGGTGTTTCTGCCGTTCCGAAGAGCGCCAATCCTGAACGCCAGAAGGAGAACCTCGCCGTGCGTGCTAGTTATAAATTCCCAGCGAGCTAACTGATGTCAACGTTGATCGATAGTTGCCAACTCTGAGCGCGGAGGATGTCGCGAAAGTGACGGCGTTGGATAGGAACGAGCGAACCATGAATGTGATTGGTGCGAACGGGAAACTCCACGGGTGGACGGCGGAGCAATATGGATGGTAGTAGAACGTTGGCGATTGCAGGAGTGTTTAGACGAGAGAGAAAGAGAGAGAAAATGGCGTCGATTAAAATGGACCCTTATCGGGTGAGGAACGAGCAGCCTGAGGTACCGTGGCAGCGTCTGTCAGGAGAAACTACCGAAAACTCCTTTTATGACCATCGGAGTTGCATGCCCAATTCAGACGAAATGGCATGGTAGCATATACGGCGTTCCGGGACTTCCAAGGACGACAGGCAAGTTGAGTTTGCACGCAGAGTTCCTCCAGGAGGGGTAGTAAACTTCAAATTCCGAAAGTTGACTCTTGTTTGTTCTGCATCTCTCCAACTACGATGTCGAAATGTTCTCAGGCTCCTAGGAATTATTCCGGGCCTCCGCCTCCCAAGAGAGGGACTGCCAAGAAACCACGGTCGAAGCCCTGAAAAGGATCTTCTTCTGGAGCCAATACCTTTCAGGGCGTTCCGCGAAATATTAATATCGTATCTCCTGCGCTCCAGCCAGAAGCGTGGCGGGGTGCCCATCCTTTCTGACGCTTATGTGAACGTTGCGGTGCTGGTGTGTAACAGTATATCGCTGCACCCAACTACCGCTCATAGCTGAGCGCTGTCTCTCTCAGCCTCTCTCAGCTGCGTCAATAGTCGCACCACGGAATCGACATTCCAATGCTACAAAACATCATGCGCAACGACAAAAATTAACCTGCATGAGCCTGCGACCGGAACCACCGCCCCCAATTCCAACGAACTTGATAAACATGCCCCGACTTCTGGAGAGTTTAGAATGATTGCCACTTTTCCCGTCCCAAATCCTCTGCTACTTGAATCTCGGTTTAAATTTTGAAAAATTACAAAGGTTATCAATAATAGCAGTAACAAGATATTCGTACACTCCAAGATACAGATTAATACAAGATAATATCATCAAAGGAGAAGACGGGAGGACCGTCCGATTCGTATGCTCCGACGAGCTGATTACCACCCATAATGGTGCTTTCCATGCTCTCTGTCCTTCCCGTTCCTGCCCTTCCCTTTATCTTTCTTGTCTCCCTTGTGGTGGTCTTTGTTCCGGCCCTCGCGCTCGCCTCCATAACCATCGCCGCCTCGTCCAAAGATGCTGCCGCCTGCGCCCCCGTTCCCGCCATCTCCGGCTCGGCCCCCGCCCTCGGAATTGCCACCCCGTCCCCCGTTGCCACCTCGACCGGCCTCCTCATCTCCATCGTGGTGCTTGTGCTCTTTGCCGTGGTCTTTCTTTCCGTGGTCTTCTTTGTGCTTGTTGCCGTCTTTCACGTCGCCACCCGAGCCGCCTCGTCCTCCATCACCGGCTCGTTCGTTGTCGTCGCCTCGTCCAAAGATGCTGCCGCCGGCCCCACCGTTCCCGCCATCGCCCGCCCGACCCCCGCCCTCAGAATTGCCACCCCGTCCCCCGTTGCCACCTCGACCAGCCTCCTCATCTCCATCGTGGTGCTTGTGTTCTTTGCCGTGTTCTTTCTTTCCGTGGTCTTCTTTGTGCTTGTTGCCGTCTTTCACGTCGCCTCCCGAGCCGCCTCTTTCTCCATCACCGGCTCGTTCGTCATCGCCGCCGCGTCCAAAAATGCTGCCGCCGGCCCCACCGTTCCCGCCATCGCCCGCCCGACCCCCGCCCTCGGAATTGCCACCCCGTCCCCCGTCGCCACCTCGACCGGCCTCCTCATCTCCATCGTGCTGCTTGTGTTCTTTGCCGTGTTCTTTCTTTCCGTGGTCTTCCTTGTGCTTGCTGCCGTCTTTGACGTCGCCTCCCGAGCCGCCTCTTCCTCCATCACCGGCTCGTTCGTTATCGTCGCCTCGTCCGAAGATGCTGCCGCCGGCCCCACCGTTCCCGCCATCGCCCGCCCGACCCCCGCCCTCGGAATTGCCACCCCGTCCCCCGTCGCCACCTCGACCGGCCTCCTCATCTCCATCGTGCTGCTTGTGTTCTTTGCCGTGTTCTTTCTTTCCGTGGTCTTCTTTGTGCTTGTTGCCGTCTTTCACGTCGCCTCCCGAGCCGCCTCTTCCTCCATCACCGGCTCGTTCGTCATCGCCGCCGCGTCCAAAGATGCTGCCGCCGGCTCCACCGTTCCCGCCATCGCCCGCCCGACCCCCGTCCTCAGAATTGCCACCCCGTCCCCCGTTGCCACCTCGACCGGCCTCCTCATCTCCATCGTGGTGCTTGTGTTCTTTGCCGTGATCTTTCTTTCCATGGTTGTCTTTGTGCTTGTCGCCGTCTTTCACGTCGCCTCCCGAGCCGCCTCTTCCTCCATCGCCGGCTCGCTCGCTATCATCCCCACGACGAACGGGCTCCCGCGGGCACTCGATTTCGGACTCAAAGCAGACGGGGCGGTCGATACACTGTCTCCCCCTCACGCACGAGCGCTCGGTGCGGCGGCAAGAACATCCCGTGGGCGGGTGTGGGTTGTGCTACACGGTGAAAGTCAATATCTGAACATTGCAGCGACTCCGGACCTGGAAAACTTACCTTGCGGTGGTTGTCTGACTGCACGTCCCTGCCCACAATCTCCCCCTGGCCGAGGACGGTTGAAGAGAGGGAGAAGATGACACAGAGTGCCGCGACGGTGGATGCTGTGAATCGCATGTTGGACTCGAGTGAGAAGAAAGTATGGAAGAGAGCGGATTGCTGGAGAGTATGTTCACAGTTTCCTCTCTTTATACACGCTCTGATGTGCATTAGAGGCTAAATGAATTAAAATTGCAGCAATTGAACCAGGTTTACAGTACAGTTGGCGCATGTGAGCTCAAAATTGTCAGCTGTCGTTCGAAGTTTGAAGCACTTCAAGTGGAAATATTGTCCTCGGAACACGATGGTACGCCGCATTGAAATTTACTCGGTTCTAGATCCGTGAGAGCGGCGGCGGTGGTTTGGCAGGGCTAGCTAAACAACTTAGTATAAGCTGGCTTCTCCTTTCGGTTCAATGCGTCCAAGAGATTCAAGTTCTTCCACTGCGCTGGGACCAAAGCCATTTTTGCATTCGTCTGCGTACGTTGAGCTACTTGATTAACGGCACCATTGTTAATTAGAAGTTTGCGCAGAGCCATTCGGGCGTCTCGGATTTTGCTCTATGCGCCCAAACAGAATTTGACAGTTACAATGAGGCCATCCTGAGTATCAAATTGGCGTGGCTCCAAGTAGGGGAAGTGTCTGGAGAGTTCATGGGGGTTTTCCCTCTTTGGTAGCCATTAACCATTGACAAGCGCACAGACTTGCTAATTGTATGGTAAATATGCCTTGAGGCTGTCCTCCGCTGTTTACGTTTTAAACAAAACTGAAGCTCGGGATCCATTTCTCATATGAAGCGGGTTTTCCGAGCTACGATTTGTGTTCATGGCGGCCTTGCGGTGGGCGTGACATGGCTTGCCGTGGACCTATACTGCATCTTGTGAGCTCGACCGATCATATGCATATTCTGGCCCAGATCGGCATGCATGAATGCACTGCAGAATTGGATCTTGGCGAATATGACCCGCTTTCATCAACGGACTTGAGTGAAGACAATTTTGGAACAGGCAAATTCGTACTTGATTATTGCAACCGCACAGCCGTAATTATTGCGGTTGAATTCTCTGTGGCTCGGTAATGTTCATTATAATCCAATGATCACCTTGATAACCATTCTCCGATGTACGCAAGCCGCCGCCGACTCTGTGATTTTCAAAATCGCCCGGCAGTCCATTCAAGACCGGTACCGGTTCATTGATGCTATATAGCGCTTTGATTGATTGTCAACGTCATCGCTAATTAGGCGTGCAGACTCGGAGTTGCGTTGATTGGCTGCACCGACGCGTTGTTAATTGGCTTTTTGTGCTGCAGACATACAGCGCTCTCATGGCAACGAGCGGACAGTGGCACGTTGGATTGTACGGTGGCGGGAATAATGTCACAGGGTCAGGTTTGCAGGTTATAGTTGACGGGTTCTCTGGGAGCGCGAGGTCACCGGGTTAGAAACAACCCACATACGGGCTCCACATTAATTTGCACTCTGCAGAATTACGGATCCGGTGTGAACTGACAGTAGCGTCTGCTAGAAAATAAACAAGGCAGCTTGAAATTGGAGTGATGCGTGAATTTACGAACTTGAGATCGCTCCGTGAAGAGATATCATCTGGGAGGATAAAAGTAAGGCTCTTGTGGGATGCCATTGAAAGGCGCGGAGGAAAGTTCAACCAAAGCACGTGACCTTTGGTTGGGCGATTTAAATAAATTTATGATCATATGTTATGTTGAAAATTCATTAGTACTGATAGAGAGACTCTGGAGGCTCTTGGGAGTTCTAAACAAAGTGATTCAGAGACGGGAGATCGGGTGAATGCCAGCATCGAAGGCGAAATTCCGCAGTTCAGAGAACGAAATACGTTCAGGAACTGCGTGAATTGAATGTTGTCATCGTCGATTCCGCGTAGCATATGTGAAGGGAGGATGCGCCGACTGTGATCATTACTTGGAAATTTCGAGCGGTCTGGAGCGGTGCACCTAGAAATTAGCTATACGGGCCTACGGCTTGTGATCCAGCTCGGGGAGCGTCAATTGACAGACCGTTAACTGGTTCCATCGAACGGGTTTGAATTTGATGATAAAAGTCCAACTCTTTGAACGAAAAGAGAGAAGCTGGATAGAGCACACGCGATGGAAGAGCTACGTCATTGTGATCATTTCTCGCGGTTCCTATGAGTGTTGAGCATGCTGATGTCTTCGGCGCCTTAATCTTCGGGTGGCGATCCGGTAAGTAAAAACGATGACCTATGATGCCCGCGACTCTCGGTAATATCATGATATTTAATCGTGTGCTCGCTCACCTCCACCTCCTATGTCGATCGGCGAGCTGACGCGTTCTACGCGACTCGGCCCCGAAAACTATAAATCAGGAGCTCACCACATGCTTTTCTTACTATTCTCCTGCCAACATCATGCATCTCGGATTCTGGGACTTTGTCTGGGGTCAATTCGCCAAACAGCAGCCTGTGGTCAGAGCCGACTTGACTGACAAGACGGTCCTTGTTCTGGGCGCAAATACCGGTCTTGGGTTCGAGGCGACGAAGCACTTTGCGACGATGAACCCCGCACGGATAATCCTGGCGTGTCGAAGCCAAAGCAGAGGACAGGCCGCCATCGAAAGTATGTTGCGCGTTTTCATCGACCGAATAGACTGTCTCAGCCGTGCGTCAGAATTGAAAACCGACACGGGATACGCGAACGCAGAACTGTGGATCATAGATCTCGCCGACTTTGAATCCGTCAAGCGGTTTGCGGACAAATTCGAAAAGGACGGAGGGAGATTAGACATTCTGGTTGAAAACGCTGCATTCGCCGCGATGAATGGATACGAGGCCACCAAGGACGGCTGGGAAGCGTCGTTCGTCGCTGCGTTCAGCAACTCCTGCCAGTTCTCTCTGACCGCGGCATAGACTTCAAGTAAATTACCTCGCCACCTCGCTCGTGGCCCTCCTCCTCCTTCCGGCGATGATCAAAACCGCCCAGGATCATTCCACCTCACCCAGGATTGTCGTCGTTTCCAGCGAGGTCCACTACTGGGTCGACATCGAAAAGGCCGTTTGCGAGAATCCGGGGATCCTCAAGACGCTAGGAAGCTCCGAATACTGTACCCCCAAGTGTGTTGCGAAGTGGACCCTGCCTAGCCCAAACTGACTTTGTCCTCCAGAATCATGGAAAATAGGTACCCCGTCACGAAGCGTACGTGTCTCCCGCACGCATCCCAATCCAAGCACTCGACAACTCACCAGTTCTCAACGTCCTCTTCGTCCGAGCCCTAAATGCGCGCCTCCCGCCGTCGACGCTGCTGACCGTCGACACCGTGAATCCCGGGTACTGCTACTCCGAGCTGCGGCGCGGCTTCTCGGGCGTCATGGCGGTGGTCGACCGTATCATGGAGCTGATTCTCGCCTTTTCGACGGAAGTGGGCAGCCGGCAGCTCGTATGGGCCGCCCTCGCGCACCAGGACGACCCCGAGAAACTGCACGGCCAGTACATCTCCGCGTACGACGTGCGCGAGGTCAGCGATTTCGTGCTGAGCGCACAGGGTGCCAAGGCGGAGGACCATATCTGGGTTCGTCGCGTTGTTCCCCGGGGTTTTTATTCAATCTGACTGCTTCCTCAGGACGAGATGGTAGAGATATTGGGCAAGATCGACCCAAGGGTGACTGCCAATGTCGAAAAGTACCTTTCATATGCATAATTCCCAATATTACCTCTATGTATAACTCAATTATTCGTCGGCCGGAACACGCCGTGGTGAGAAGCATATACCATCTCAGCTCGAACCACCACGCACCATGGACGCGCTCGAGTTGAACGCCACGACAGGCGAGCCCTTCCTGCGCCTCCCGGCCCCGTTTGCCGACATTATCATCACCCCGCCGCGGATGAGAGACGTCGAGCCTAGCGTCGTGATCATGAACGACCCATCGGTGTTCACATGGATGGGGATCAGGGGCGGGTCCTCCTACACCTCCGCCCGCGCGGAAGGGTGGCTCACGAAAATCAAGGCAGAGACCGACGCCATCATGGCCGAGCTACGCGCCGCGCCAACCGGCCCTGCCAGCGGATCCCCCGTGCGCCACCTCCGCGAGGTCCAAGCGGATGGTACGGATATTTTCATCGGCGACGTGGGGCTGGTGCGGTCCAGCTGGACCGAGGTGCTCGACGCGGAGGAGCGCGCACGGTTTGTCGCAGAGAACAACGCGCGCACTGCGGGGGACCCCGATATCGCGTGGCATGTCGGCTGTGTGCATTCCCATTCCATTCAAGATGATTGTCAATCCTGATATGGGCGCGCACAGATTACCTCGCGCCGAGCCACCAAGGGCGCGGGCTGATGACAGCGGCAGTGGGTGCGATAATTGCGCAGTGGGGCGTTCCGTGCCTGAATGCGCGGCGCATCCGGTCGTCTGCGTTTGAAGGGAATCAGGGCAGTCTGAAAGTGCTGTTGAAGAACGGGTTTGTGCTTGTGGATACGTTGGTCGAGCACGTCCAGGTGGGAGAGGAGACAAAGAAGAGGAGTTTGCATCTGTTAGAAAGGATCGGCTGATCCGTCGGATCAGGATTCTGCGCTTGGACCACTTTGAATATTTGGACTCTTCTGGACTACGGAGCACACCATTTCTCGTGTGCATACATTACCAGGTATACGCTCGAAATTCAAAGAGTAACACAACAATAGGACGGATCTACAATACTTCTTGGACGGCGCCAGTCACAAACGTCGTATTTTCAACCGTGATCACTCCCAACTATTTCGCACCTCTCTCGAGCGATTTGCGGGCCCTTACCGCTATCCAGGGTCAAAAACTGGTAAGATTTTGAGACATTTTTTGGCGAAATTTTGCATGGTCACGGTGTTCCCGAAGGTGGCTCGGGAATTTGAGGTTAGTGTATTGAATCGAAGAGGGGGTAGGTGATGGGTCTAAGTATATTTAAAAATGGGGTAGCGAGTCAGAGACTTTGAGCTGTAATTCGGGTGTGAGCAAGGTCTGTACTGTAGAGTTACGACGTAAAAGAAATCAAGTCGCTGAGAACTACAAAATCCGCACCGCCGAGGCATTTTAATTCAAGGCTATAAGTGATTGAGACAGCGACGCAAGACTTGCGACTAAATTCAACTTGCCCGAGATCGCCGACACATGGTTCAACTCCATGTTGAAGTCAACGCGAGGGTTCAACTACCGGGCGATGGAGTTTAGATCACAGCACACTATGTATAGATTCGGGACGAACTTTCAGCGACGGGAACTCCCAAAATCGCGCTGCTGATGTGCTGAATGTTCAATAATCATCGAGACTCGGAAAGGCAGTGCAGTTGTCATACGCACAAGGTTCTTTGATGGCTTGTCTGTACCTCGGGATAGGTGAGCTTCGGAATCGACCTGGGACATCTGTTGCAGATCTAGAACAAGATACGAATGGCTTGATTTTCGAGGCACATTGACGTGGCCTACCTTTGCCAAAAGAATTACACAGGAATTTGGCGGGGCATTTTGATCAAAAATCCGCTATTGATTTTATCCTTGTGCGAACTCCGGAGGAAGGCGGCAGATCGAAACGGAAAACGAAGGAGCGCACGCCGCTGGCGTAAAGTTTCCGATAACTTGGCGGGAACGGCGCGCGGCACGTGATCTCATGCTTTGAAGCTCCGCCGCATCTGGCCGCGGTGCCGCCGGATTGATGGCGGACCCTTTCCCAGACTTTCCAATCCCAATTTTCCTGCGAAAAATCAGGCTCTCTATCGGTAGTAGGAATTATCCGTCGGCGGGAACACGCCGTGGAGAGAAGCACAGCTCAAACCATCTGTTGAAATATATGGCAAACGGGAAGAAAAGCCCGCAATAAGAATAGCTAATCTCGGCTCCAAATCAACTCCAGATGATGCGGAGATCTTCCCCGTGCTGCCTCTCAGCGGCGCTACGCGGAAATTCGCCGTCGCTACTATGTTCATATTACTCATAGAGTCGTACCTACGGTATAAAAGACCATTGTACCCCAGTTCGGTGCAATCCCATTCCCCCCCCCCTCTTCCCCATACCTCATATACCGTAACCGCCACCTACCATGGACGCGCTCGAGTTCAACGCCACGACGGGCGAGCCGTTCCTGCGCCTCCCGGCCCCGTTTGCCGACATTATAATCACCCCGCCGCGGATGAGCGACGTCGAGCCTAGCGTCGCGATCCTGCGTGACCCATTGGTGCACTCATGGATGGGGAGCAGGGGCCCCGGGGCTTCCTACAGCGCCGCGCAGGCGGAAGGGTGGCTCACGAAAATCAAGGCGGAGACCGACGCAGTCATGGCCGAGTTACGCGCTGCACCAACCGGCCCTGCCAGCGGCTGCCCGGTGCGCCACCTCCGCGCGGTTCAGGCGGACGGCACGGACATCTTCATCGGCGACGTGGTGTTGAGTCGGTCGGGCTGGACTGAGGTGCTCGACGCGGAGGAGCGCGCGCGCCTCGTCGCGGAGAACGACGCGCGCGTGGTGGGGGACCCCGATATCGTGTGGCATGTCGGCTGTGTGTATTTTTCATTCAAGATGATTGTTAATGCTGATATGGGCGCGCACAGATTACCTCGCGCCGAGCCACCAAGGGCGCGGGCTGATGACGGCGGCAGTGGGTACGCTGATAACGCAATGGGGCATTCCGTGCATGAATACGCGGTGCATTCGGTCGGGTATCTTTGAGGGGAATCACGGCAGTCTGAAAGTACTGTTGAAGAACGGGTTTGTGCTTGTCGATACGTTGGTCGACCACATCGAGGTGGGGGAGGGGGAAAAAAAGCTGTCGGTGTATCTGGTAGAACGGATCGCCTGATCCGTCGGATCAGGATTTTGCGCTTGGACCACCTGGAATATTTGGACTACGGACCACACCTTGTCTCTGTATTTACATACATTGCCAGGCATCCGCTCGCATTCAAGGACCAACACAACAACATTTAATGGAATAGGACCAATCTACAATACTTCTTTGGACGGCGCCAGCAAGAGAAAGGCTAAACTTTCCCTCCCTGCCGCCGGTCTGCACTCAAACACGAGTGCCATATACATCCTTGGGCGTGACGCCCCCCTGGCCGCGGCGGATGTTCGCCTGTGCCCACCTGTAAAAGAATCAGCATCAAGTTGACGAAAAAGAGTATACAACACGCACTTCTTAATCCGAATCGACTCAATCTGGATGAACCCGGTCGTATCCGTCGGCTCGAATCCGCCCATCTCGTCCATGGAGCTCTGCCGCTCGTCGTACAGCCCCTCAGAGCTCTCCCGTCCCTCGACGACGACGTTGCCCTTGTACAGCTTCAGCCGCACGAGCCCGTTGACCGTGCGCTGGCTCGCGGGGATCGCGCTCACGATGAACTCGCGCTCGGGCGTGAAGAAGTGCCCGTTGTAGAGCATGCGGCTCAGCTCGATCGTGACGAACTGGTCGCGCAACGCGCGTACGTTGCGGTCGAGCGTGAGGCCCTCGAGGTCGACGTGTGCCGCGCGCAGAATGGACGCGCCGGGGGACTCGTAGCACCCGCGCGACTTGACGCCGATGAAGCGGTTCTCGACGATGTCGATCCGGCCGATGCCGTGGGCGCGTCCGAGCGCGTTGAGCGCGAGGAAGATCTCCACCGGGTCGGTGTAGGTCTTGTCCGTCGCGGGGACAGTCACCTTGGTGGGGAGCCCCGCGGTGAACTCGATGGAGATCCGCTCAGGCGTCTCGGGTGCCTCTTCAACAGCAGTGGTCAATTTCCACATGTCCGTCGGCGGCGTGACGTTGGGGTCTTCGAGGATGCCAGCTTCGTACGAGATGTGGAAGAGGTTCTCGTCCGTTGACCACGGCTTGGAAGCAGTTTGCACGACGGGAATGTTGCTCTTGGCGGCGTATTCGAGGAGGGACTGGCGGCCAGGGAAACGGTTGTAGAATTCTAACCCAGCATTAGAGCATTTCGTGCTTCCGCAGGAAATTTGACCATACCAGGCAGACGCCACGGGGCGATGACCTTGATGTCGGGTTTGAGACCGTAGAAGGCCAACTCAAAGCGGACTTGGTCGTTGCCCTTGCCAGTGCAGCCGTGGGATACATAGCTAACGACGGAGATTAGAAGGAGAACGCAGAGTAAAGCGTAGACAACTCACTTGCATCCTTCCCGGTCTGCGACGGCAATCATGCCGCGAGCAATAACGGGGCGGGCGAGCGACGTTCCGAGTAAGTAGACGTTCTGGTTCCGTTAAAAAATGAGCCGAAGTAGACGTCGAAAATGCTCACCTCGTAAATGCAGTTCGCCTGCACAGCGGGGTAGATGAGTTCAGTGACGAACTCGCGCTTCAGGTCCTGCAGACTGGTCAAACATCGTATCAACAGGAAGAGGGCAGCACAAACCTCCAGGAAAAACTTCTTTGCGCCGACTTTGAGAGCTTTCTTCTCTGCGGCAACAAAGTCCTGCGCCGATCTTCAGCACCTTTATGGTGGGCGATCATGAAGCGAACCTCCTCTTGGCCGACATCTGCCATGAACGCGTACACCTCGTATCCCTGCTCAATGAGCCAAGCGAGGATGCATGAAGTATCTGGTGTTTTATGAGATTCGCAGCAGACTAGCTAAGGAGACACACACCCAGGCCACCAGAGTAAGCAAGCAGAACACGTCCAAGAGAAACAGGCATGGTGGAGAGAGAGAGAGAGAGACTCAGTGACAGAAGAACACGATCCGATATCGAGTCAATCGATTCGCGAAATTTTTCTAGCTTTCACGTGACCATCGTCACAAATCCGAACAAGTCCGAAATAGGGGCTCAAGCAAGCGAACTCTCGAACCCAATGCGACTCAAACAGAGGCGCGATGCGAGTACCTCGAATCTATCCAGTATCTTACACACAATACATCTATAAAGTACTAGTATTTTGCTCTCCGCGTGATGGTCATCTCATTCGTCTTGATGTTGAACGTCGGCACGACGTTGTGCAGGAAGACATCACCGCTGCAAGATTATTGAGCAAAAGAAACGACGTTGAACGGGAGCAGCGTACAGGATGAAAACATTGTCGGGTGTGTCCGCGCCGCCGTTCTGCGTGCCAGAAATGCATACGAGGTTGCCGTCGTCGTCGGTGCCCGCCTCGAGGATCTGGTCCCGCCCATCAATGGGAAATTTCTTCCCGCCGATGTTCACCGAGAACGCGGGTGCAGTCGCATTGCAGCCTACGAAGTACGTGTCCTGGTCCGCGTCGTACGTGGCCTTGGGCACGAACCCGGCGTTGTACGCCTTCGCGATCTTGGTGGGGAGGTAGTTCAGCGTCGTCCCCGTGTCCAGGATGGTGTTCGAGTTGGAGGTGTTCAGCTTGTCCGAGCCCTTGAAGATGTAGGCCTCGACATCGACGGTGTAGTAAAAGAACACGGCGTTCGTGCCGGACGGCTCGCCGGTGGTGGCTGAGTAGCCCTGGACGGGAACGGTGACGGCGGTTTTGTCGAGGGCCACGGGGGGCATGCCACCGAAGGCAACATATCCGAGGTTGGGGTCAACAGTGCTGTTTTCTGAGGGGCTGCCACGGTCGAGAGCAATGGAGAAGACTGGCGAGAAAAATTAGAACTAGGACGTTGATTTGCGATTGAAAACCACTAACATGGGTTGGTAACCAAGCCCTGCTTGACGGCGGTGAAGAAGAAGGGGTCATACGGAATGTGGTTCGCCCTCGACGCCTTCGTGGGGTCCGTGGTGTTGAATACACTGGTCAGCCCCGAATATGCGAGGCCCAGCAAACCACTGTTAACGCTATCACCATTCCATGCCGCGAGATCGGGTGTGCCGATCTCCTGCTGGGTAACAGTGAGGCCGCCGACCGACACGGTATCGAAGCCGACGGGCCCGGAGAGGAACTCCCCGTCTCCGTAGGAAATGTTGAAACTGACTTTGGGAAAAGTCTTGAACGTCTTCGAAGCAGCCGTGTCGAAACCGTCACTTCCGAAGCCACAGGTTTCCGTGGACTCCGGGAAGCCCGTCAGGTTGAAGCATTTGAACCCCTTCTTTACGAGCCATGTATCGGAGCTGCGTAGAATTTATTAGATATGAAAGCAAGAAATGAAATGAGGACATACCTTCCCGTGTCCACAATGGCGGTGAAGGTCTGCCCACCAACGGTAATATTGGTGAGGTATTCCTGTACATTCATCAGAACGAGAAGTACTGCGCAACGGAAAACAACCGACCTCATCGAGGTCAGAGCCAGCCAAGATCGCGGTGTTGTTGTTCGACGCGTGCGAGCGCAGGGATGCCAGCATGGACTTCTTGGACTTTCTCCGCGGCGCTTTCGAAGTTATGGGCACGAGGAATTGGGCCTCAGGGATAACGGCCGGTTCTAGGGAGCGGGGTGCGTGGGATACATGCCGTACCACGTTAAATTCGGCGCTGGTAGCGCAAATGAGTGACAAGACAGAGAAGGCCGCGAGAACCATTGTCGGATGAAAAAGCCGCTGAGGGAGTAGAGAAATAGGCCTTCATCTTGGGATACTTATAGAGACGCGGTATCACGACACCATGTGGCAGTGAGTGGGGAACGGCATGCGATCCCTGCATGCATCACATGCAGTTTGCATGGGTCCGGAGTTAAGTCCAAAAATGGCCGTAACCGTTAGTCCTATTGATAGCAACAGCACCAAAGCTCTACTCAAGTTGCTTGAAAGCCTGAAAATATCCGGAATGCAGACCCTCCTCTGGTGAGTTGCACACACCTTACAAAACTCGGCTAAAGTTGTGACCCCTATTCCGCAGAACGCGCGGAGATGAAATCCATGCTGCCGATCAATCAACCGCGAGCGAGCTCTGCGCTGCTATCATGGCGACAACTGGCATATAGAAGCGATGAAAACACGGAGCCCGTATTCTCGGGACTTCGTCGTTTTCTTCGCCGGTATGCACCACGGGCTATCAGTGGACAAGCATGATGATAATCGGAATGGTGTGTCCCGCGTTATAGGCGACGCGGTTCCATAGAAGTATCCTTGCGTCTCGTTTACAGCCTTGTTAGCTGCGAAGATCCAGCCGGTTCGACCGATAAATTGTACATCTGCATGGATTGTCCATGCAGTGATTACTACAGTGATAATCTAGTGAGCGTTAATTGTACTCCAGTTTCTAGGGCGGAATATTTTGTTTCGGCGGAATATTATACCGCACACGCTCCTTCGCATCCCACTCGAAGATGGGAAGCGGGTGCGCCTCGGTGTTGAATACCCACTTGTCTAGCGGTATTATATCTTGGTCGACGAACATCAGATAGAGGTATTTTAGTCTAGGACGGAAGCATTAGCGAGGATGAATCGAGCTGCGGGACGAGGGACGAACGTTTCGGCCAGGAAGAAGCTGAATACACAAAAAGGTTGGAGGTCAGAGATGGGAGGAAGAACACAAGGGCAACCGACCTGGGCATCTCGTCCAAATGTTTGACGGGCGTTGAATCGACGTTGACAACGCTAGCATACCCGCGCTCCATCCGCGCGTGCTTCTCGATGGCCTCGAATACCGCCCTGGAAACGACATGAGCACGTCCTGCCCACATCCAATCAATTCGAACTCACCACCCACGCTCTCGCCATATCTCAGCCTTCGTCGTCCGCCATAGAATATAGAAGCTCTCTACCGCCTAAAAACGAGTCAGCAAGTGCATCAAGTGTGCCCAATCGACCGACAGACCTCTGGGCGGAGTAGATACGTGCTCTTTTCCGCTCTATAGTCTCGCGTCGTATCGGTTCTCTGCGGTTTGGGGTTCCCGAGACCAGGCGGGACACCGCCGGGCCTTCCGTCGGCTTCCCATTGTGCGAGCAACGTCGTCCATTTGCCGGTTGTGTACGCCCCCGTCGGGCGTGCCATGGACATCTCGTCGGGACCGAGCCCGCTGGCCTGGTCTGCATAAGTAATCCAGCATGTCGTTGCGATCCCCTCTGCGGCCCAGGTGTGGAGCTCCTTCGTCGGCGGCGGCAGGTCAAGTGTGTGAACACCAAGCGCTAGCAAGCCTGGGAGAAAGCACGAGAGGTGCTCGAACTTGAAGGTTGGGATTCCGGAATTGGCGTCTGTGACGTAGAGTAAGTTGCGGTTGGGGGTGACATACAGCAATGTGTCTATTATGGACTGGACGGCTCTGAGGTCTAAACCAATCTTAGAAGAAGCGAGACGGAAATAGAGTTATAGAGCGTACACAGGGCCTTCGTCTGGGGCTCCGATTGAGCTGTGAGAAGCCACTGCTTAAGCAGGTATTCGTGTGCGCTGTCGGCGTAGGCGCCGACGGAAAAATGATCTGCACGCCGTCAGCGTCAAACGAGGCCGCGACGAAAGGCTCACGGTTGGAGGGTGTCCCTGTTTGGGCGTCCCATTGCGTCGGGAACTGGCCGTCGGTGATACTTGCATTATACATTACCTGCATGATTTGCTCTGTCTGTGAAGGCATAAGTTAACGCCAAACCTAAAATTATGGACTCACCCGTTCGAAATATTCAGCGCGGCCAGTCAAATGAGCGAGATATTTGCTATCATGAACCATTAGCACAGATCCCGGCATGAAGGGATATTTGACGCACTATTCCATCTGGTTACTGAGCGCCTCAGACCAAAGAACCGCGCCCGTCCACCCGCCTCGGGTGTCACCGCTGAATTGGGGCATGAAAGAACGACGAGGACTTGCAGGAAAACACCCACGTTTGTGGGTTCACGGCGTACATCGGGAACCCTGAGGCTGTTTTAAAGGCGGGTAGTAAGGATGCCCCAAGCTGGTCCGCCTTTTCGAGTAATACCGGTTCTCCAGAGAGGGCATAGGCCGATAGAAGACCTCCCAAGTAGCGGATGATCGTCTCGAAGAAGGGTGCATATTCCCCCACGTCGACATCGAATGTCGCCTTCGAAACGACCTCGAGACCCTCCTCGAAGAGCTCGTATAGACCCATGATCCACATGGTGTCTAACGAGTCAAAGACGGAGACCCCCCAGCCATTGAAGCTGCAAACAGTTAGCACGGACAAGAATGCGGAGACAATTCAAGTACTTGTTCACACTTCCACCCGAAACAGGCTTCAGTTCGTCAAATGTCCATGCATCCCGTTTGTAGCTGGAATAGGCATGGACGTACGCCTCCCGCACTAATTGCGCACGGGCAGACAGAACCTCGGGCTCGGCGCTAAAGGGGAGAGTCTGCCGTCCATAGCCGACGAGGTAAGGTCCAAAGAGCCACACTGTCAGGATGAGGCAGAAGAGGTATGGCAGCCAGCGCAATACGGGTCTACTGTAAAAGAACTGGAGGTTCTGTAAGGACAGAACCTTCCGTTTCGGAGGGAAACTCGTCTGGCGGGTGTGGAACGGAAGCATAATGATCAACCTCGGATCGGCGACAGGACGCCGTCGGCCGCAAGCAGAACCAAATCCAGGCCTCTTGCTTCAAACCCACCACCATCGTCCCAGTACCACTTGAAATGCCTGCTTGCCTCGCATTTGAATACACTGCGCATCCGACTACGTACCAGCTGCGTTCTCGCCAGTCGCGACTTAGACTGACCGCTCCGTCCACCCCTAAATACTGGCATAGAACCAAGACCCGCAGGTCTCCAAGCTCCCTCGAGCACGACCCGAGTTCCACCTTCGGTCTTCTCCTTGGTCCCTGATATCTGAAATGCCACTCGCTATAAGTGGCTGACCCGGAGTTCCGTGGAACTCCGTCAAAACGCACAGAACTAAAGATAATATCGGAGGAACATATTTGGCAAAAGGTATATTAACTGTCTCTAAACTCGTCTTTCGCTGCCTCCCCACCAAGTGCAGCGTTCTACATACCCCCTAACTCAGGCTGCGACGGGGGATGAAAGGTATTTATGGACTATCGCAGTAACCGTTGGATCTACTTCCCCAAGTATAACTAACATCTCATCCTACGAAGAAATTAAGCAAAAGTTAACAATTCGAGACAACAAGGACGAACCCAGACGTCATTTTGAGCCTTGACTCCTTCTGGACTCAGCACAAAGTCGCTACTCTCCATGACCTTGCAATTAGAGGTGAACTCTCCACGGAGCTTCTCGGGATGTTCCTGCTCGCCGATGGCCCCGAACACTAGTTGGCGGCTGCCCTCTTCTGTTGTAAACGCCAAAGCCCGTTCCGATAAATGGTCGAACACAGCTTGGATCCCTGAGAAGGATCGCCGCAGCTGGGAATAACAATAGCCAGGATTCACAGCATTGACAATGAGCGGCGTTGAAGCCGAGAGTCGAGCATTCAGGGCTCGGACGAAGAAAATGTTGAGAACTACGATGCGTTAAGTGATAGTGGCCAGAGGCGAAGGTGGCACATACGTTTCGTGAGCAAATACCGGGCATCCATGGCCCTAGGGAAACTCAAGTAAGCTTCATTGGAGACGAGTCACGATGGAAATATATACTGACTTCTTGGTACAGAATTGAGCGCTTCCAAGAGTGCGCAGGATTCCAGGATTTTCACGGACGCTCTTGTCAATGGTGCTCCAGTAATGGACGGAACTCGATACAACCACGAGCCTGGGCATTGTCGAGTATTGTTCGGCCGTTCTGAGCATCACCGGCAGCAGCAACAGAGCTAGAAGCGGGGTCGAGAGACAGTTGACTTGAAGACTTATACCGGCGTCCATGAGCTTTGGGCAGAAGAGAGAAATAAGAAACGAACGCAGACTCCCAGCCGTCTTTGGTGGGTTCGTATCTCGTCGCGAAGGTTGCGGCATTTTCAACAAGGATGTCTAGTCTGCCTCCGTCTTTCTCGAACTTGTCCGCAAACTGCTTCACGGACTCGAAGTCGGCGAGATCTATAAGCCAGACCTCTGCTTTCGCGTAGCCAGTGGCCGCCTTTAATTCTGTGCTTTCGCGTGAATATAAATTCGGCGACACGCAAAATCTCCAGAACTTACTTTCTATGGCTGCCTCCCCTTTGCTTTGATTTCGACACGCGAGAATGAGTCTTGCTGGGTTCATTGCAGCAAAGTGCTTCGTCGCCTCAAAGCCAAGACCAGTATTTGCACCCAGAACAACGACCGTTTTCCCCGTCAAATCGGCCTTGGAAACAGGTGCCTGCTTTACCAACTGGTCCTTTATAAACGTTCCGAATCCGTAACGCATGATGGTGGCGGCAGAGTTGAGGGCTAAGTTTTATTGAGTTGCCTGAGTAATGTTCTCTTTTATACTCCTAGCCATCAGTCAACGCCCGAA
This sequence comes from Mycena epipterygia, assembly GCA_029281465.1. Classification (NCBI taxonomy): domain Eukaryota; kingdom Fungi; phylum Basidiomycota; class Agaricomycetes; order Agaricales; family Mycenaceae; genus Mycena; species Mycena epipterygia. The sequence goes on along the minus strand of JARJCQ010000011.1, from coordinate 898,261 downwards.
CGACGCGTCCTCATTTCTTGCCGATTTAGTGTTCATTGCTAGTCAGTCTATGGTCCGCCGGAATACTGCATCAGCGCAATCACAAACTCCGCGCTACTCCCCGTTTTAGTCATGTATCACGACAAACGCACCAGCGACAGTTGTGCTAATAACTTCGACCTCACGACACTCATGTTTTTTCGATCGTCTTTCCTCCTAGTCTCTCTTGACAGACGCTTTATCGATACTAGCTCGTTCCTCGCTCGATAAAATTTCCTCCCACTCGAGATCCTGGACTGCCACGCCTCGTTGACATAAATATACAAAATAATCTACAACAACAACAGTGTCCCAGACGTACAACATAGACAGGTCCCTCATGGTAAAGCAGATCGCCATTGGTCCTTTGAACCTTCATTCCGCCGTATTGGATGTCGCAGGACATCGTCTGCGCGATCCTCTGGGCTCTCCTCAATTCCCGGAATTCCCGCCGCCTCCGGATCGTAGGATTCTTCGCGGAGTAAATGTTGAGAGGACGGTGAGCGCGCATTTGACAGACGCGCTTGAGATGAGCGCGAACTTCTTGACAGATGCGCTTGAGATGATGACGGTGTACCCGGTCCCCATCGCGAAGCGAGCTGCAGTGGCTGGAAAAGACGCAAATGAGTACTATTAAGTAAAAAGAGAAGGCAGGATGTCCGACTTTCAACGAGAACGGTCGATGCCGGCCGATTTGGGTCATCATGGAGCCATTGTCAGCGACCAGGGTGGATGCTTGTGATTGCATGGTGATGGCTCTGTCCAACGGGCGTGCCTCGAAGGACTCGTCATCGTTCACTGGGAAATATGTAGCTTTGGACCGGGCAGTCGGTGGCGAGGCGGAGTATGGCAACGGAGTGATGCCATTGGGAGGAGTTCCGGCATCAAATTGAGATTGGACCATGTACCCTCGTTGGACGCGTATCCAGAGGGTTTTGTTTCTTCGCAGAAGGAACTGAACGACACGTAAGCACACATACATCCTCCGAAGCAAACGTCGTACCCAAATAGCACCAATAAGAAGAGCGATAGCGAGTGCAACGACAGCGATGGCGACAATAGCGCCAGCCCTGAAAAACAATTAGAATATGGCGGCGGGATGGAGGTGGATGGTCCTACGGAAGTCCTTTACTGTCCGTGTCCGTGTCACCGGGAATGACGATAGGGCCCGTAGGTGTTGGACTCGCGGTCGAACTGGGTGTACTTGCGGAGCTACACGAGTAAGGTGAGCTTTACGTAGTTGTGAACGACGAAAACCAGAATACCTCGACGGTAGAGAATTCGCTGTATGCACAACCGCGTAGTCGATTTGGAAAAGCCCGGGGTTTTGGTTTACCAGAGTAATAGTGTGATTCCCGGTCCCCTCAAATCCATTGCCAAAGTACAGAAGAACTTGAGACGAAAACATATCCCGAGTGGCATTGAATCCTCGCGGTGGCTGGTCGGGTCGCTGGACAGTGAATTGCGAATTATTGGGACCGGTAGTACCGTATATCCCCACAGCATCGCCTGTTTATGAATTAAGCAATCTATCTAGAACTTGGCGAGGCGGATTACCCTGTGTAGGTGCCGTTGAGCACAAGCCGGTGGGAGAGAAATGGGTGTACTCACAGAAAAGGTGAAGTTTACCGAGGCATTAACCACGGAGGTCGAGCTGACAATAGGGTTTAAATGTGAACCCAGAGGACATGGTAATCAACGCACTGCGCAGTTTTCTCGCTGAAATCTCCGAGATTCGGGGGATTCATATCCCAGGATCCATGGGGGGAATATGTGAAAGCGCTGTCTGGATCGTCGTACGTGTTTGTCTGCATTGTCGACTCGGAATCGTTCTGCGGGCCAACACCGCAGGTCCAAGTAATCTGAGAGCACGAGCAAGTCTAGTTTAGTGGGGAACCTGGAGAAAACTCCGGACTCACGGAGTCAATATCAAGAGTTTGCCAATCAGCGTTCGAAATCGTAAGGGTATGGGGTCCACTTTGAAGGGGGGATTCGAATATTGAGTTCTGGAATGAGGTGGGGTTCTGTGTGAAGCCGTTTAGCGGAGACTGAGAAATGCCATCCAATGTAATATTGTAGGCGCCGTGGGCGCTGTTCCTCGATCCATTGACCCTAATCCATGTACCCTCGAAGCGTAGAGTAGCGGACGCGTACTGTGTATAGGTTGAGGTGTAGCTACCGCCGAATGCGCTATGCATCATTAGTGGGTCCCGGGGCGAGACTTTGCTTGATAGACGGACTTACTCGTCTGAGCCGTTCTGAGTCCAAGCCCCGGGGGGCCCGTATTGAATTAGCGGACTACTGTCGTCTATCGTGACGTTGAGCGGCGTGGGCATGGCGCATGGAGGGTATGCTCGACTGGGTCTTAGAAAGGAGAGTGGAAGGGACCGCCAGGGCCTGGGTGAGACTGAGAGTTTTGCTCGCCGTGTCAGGTAGGGAGCCGAGGGAGTACGTACTGTACAGGCTGTAACAGTACAAGGGAGTACAGCCGTAAAAAAATGATCATCATGGCAGTCAAGTAGATATGATCTATTTCGGTTAGATCTTGGGACTCGCGGTGGCGTCTTTGCAGATGGGAATCAACGTTTATACAGAAGCAGAGTTGATTCTTCAAATCGACGCCGGCTGTTGTGTACTGACGGACGCTTCGAGTGGCTTCTATCCAAGGGATTGACCAGCTCTTTGGACAATACGCGCCGCATCATTTAGGTGACGCTGCGGCAACCATGCTGCGACGCCATACAATCTTGAAGGGTTATTTTGGCGTGAGACAGCCCACAGCCAACCGAGCAAGCTCCGAGTGATCTTTGGATCTCTAACAGAGTATGACGCGGAAACGGGTGGAGTTGTGACCAGAACCCAAGTAGGACTTATTGCGTCCAAGACACTGCCCCAGGACGCGCCAAAAGGAGGATGCTCAAAGAGTAGGTTTTCGAGTCGCCAGATAGAAATGCAGACAGAAGGCACAGACTTTAGGCAGCGAGCGGGAATGAAACATCTATTTTGAATGAGTGGTAGGATGGTAACTGTCAAAGAGAGAATTGAACTCCGGTCTCGACGACGGCGTCGGCCCAATATAGCTCCGGGCCGGTGGGGTTCAACGTCGACAGCACAGCCACAATTGCAACCACACGGCGGTTGAATTCACTTCCAGCCTTGGTTACGCAGAAAAAGTATGGGATTTTTTTTACTGTGAAGACATCTTATTTTTATCCGTGCCCCTAACAACAAAATTCTAACAAAAGGTTGAACACACTCACTGGCAGACTCAGTTGAAGTTTCAATCGCTCAGAACTTATCTAAACTTGAAGCCCTTCGCACAGGGGATCTCCTCTGAGCTCATCAGGGAGTCTTTTAATAATGATGGACGTGTACTGACGAATGTGCGCTCACAGCACTCCACGGCATCTTCGCAATCAAGTTACACCGGATCCATCTCTGATGCAGCTTGAAGTGTTGAATGCAGTTGACCTGCGGCTATATCAGCATTAAGCGGATGGTAACATTGACACGCACCACAACCACGCAGCGCACGCCGCAGATACGTCTGAATCCGACGCCAAGGTTTGTTCGGGACGGCCATCCCATTTCCATTCAATTTGCACGATACTCTGATATTAGTCATTGGGAAATCCCGCTTTACCATGTCAACTTTACGGTACTGCTGCCATTTCAAATGACCTACGCGGATACTGAATGACCAAGTCGGTCTGTTCAGCAGGCGGTACACATCGCCGTTTAGAGCAACTTGAACATCGTAGCCGTTTTAAGAAGGAAGAAGCTGGTCCAGTGGGCTTCTTCGATGATTAGTAACTATACAGTGCCTTCCTTGCTTGCTCACGTTTCGTCATCGAGTACTCCCCAAGTCTCACTTCGATAGTGGAACTATGACGGAGCGCAGGAGGCCAAACTCCAGCTATGGTACATTTTTTCTCGGCTACTTCGGCATAGCATGACAGAATTCGAATGTCTTGGCGGAAGCACGAAGCCCAGTGGCAGGTGGTGAGGCGCCGACGGAACGGCTCGGATTTGGGGGAGGGAGGGTGCGTCCATAATACTTTTTTTCATACGGGCGGAGTTCTGAAAGAGTATGCAGGTCATTGAGACGAGACGAAAAGAACCGAGGCGCTCAGAGACTGAGGCGGTGATGGAACGGCTCGGATGGGGTGGAGGGAAGGTGAGTCCCTATTTTTTATTCCATTAATGCGGGCGGAGTCCTGAAGGAGTCTGTAGACAATCGAGACGAGACGAAACGAGCCGAAGCGCTCAGACGGTGAGGTGGTGACAGAACGGCTGGGGATAGTACGTCTCTGGTATTTTTTATTCCATACGGGCAGAGTTCTGACATCGGAGTCGACAGGCTATTGAGACGAGTCGAGACCAGCCCAGGCGAGGAGTCGCAAACGACGCATCCGAAATCGTCCAAGATCGACGCTTCATCATCGTCCGCAAGAAAGAGAAAGAAATTGCTCTTGACCAAGAACGTTTGGAGGTGGATAAGAAGAGGCTTGCGTTGGAAGCTGAATGTATTCAGCTCGAGCGGGAGCGACTCGATTTTGACCGCAAGAAGTTTAGATCAGACCGAGAAAGCGAACGGGTCGCGAGTTGCTGAACCTCAAACGAAGCGAAGTTTGGTCCGGGTGGGATTTGCAGAGAATCAACGACCAGATCGAGGGGCCTAAGAATGTTTGAAGGCTTTTAGTTGTCTAGCTTTTGTATTTTCTTGCAATTATTTCTTGCGATATATTTTTACCTTTTTCGGACGCGAAGCGTTCCAAGTGTTTGCGGGTGTGTGAATCGCAGGATTTCGCTAGCTCGTCATCCTCCAATTGGACCAGCGGGCCCATGGTGTTTCGTGGCGGGGTGCTCTATCCTCGTGGTTCGTGCGAACAAGCGTTGCTGCGCGGAGATACATGTACGTACAGGGCGTCGCGGCAACAACCGACGTCGTGATTTCAAGTTATTTCTATACAACTCTCTTCTTCACCAACCACCATGAGTGTAACCCGCAGACTCTCCGCGCGACGTGGCTCGACGACTGCCCCCGATCCCTACGCAAAAAACGCCCACTTAAATCGCGAGTCTTCGAGTATCCTCACCATCGTGCGCGTCACTTCGCCACCAGTCGTGACGCCTTCCACCCCCGCTGGCCCCCTCGAGGCTCCTGCATCCCCCCGACGCGCCCACAGACGACTCGGGAGTAATCCAAATTCCCCGTTGCCGACCCCAGGTTCCCCGGATCCTCCCCCAGTGGGGCGTCTGAGTTTCGCCTTTTCGTCATTTGCCGCGCCCCACCGGCCACCTAGTCCAAGTGGTGGATCTCCGCGTCTTCGTCCCTCGTCGCCGCATCGCGCAACATCGGCCCCATCGTTCTCAAAACCGCGTTTATCTCCGGAACAGCTGCTTGAACTTGCGAAACAGGCCACCAATCCGCGCTATGTACCCCCGTCACCGTCTGTCACGACGTCATCGGCGTCGCATTCTCCCATAATATATCCGCGATCCAATTCCCCGCAGCAAGGCCCCCACTCTCCGACCGTATCCCCTGCTACATTCACTCCGCTCCCACCAGACGTGTACCTTCCTTTCCTCGATCGTCCCACCGAAGTCTCTGCGCTTCTTTCCTCCCCGCCGTCTGCAAAACTATTTGCTCTTCTTGCGCAGACCTTTCCCAAAAATGTCGCGCCGCGCGAAAGCGACCAGCTGCCCGTAAATACAGCTGATTGGACCTTTGCGGACCTCTCGCACTGGCTCACTGAAACTACGCGTGACGAGGCGTCTGATGCGTTTTGGGTGCAGACAGCACGCAGGTGCATCCTTCTGCATTCGGAGCTCATCTGGGAGCGCCTCAAGGGTGCGCTTGGCGTGCCTCCGGAACTCGATGTCGAGTATACCGAGGCCGAGTACAATGATGTGTTCGAAGATGATGATGAGAGTGACGAGGTTATTGAGGATGGGGGCAAAAAGTCGGTTGGGCATTGGGAGGATTGGGATGCTGTCTTGGACTCCCCCGTTTTCGACCGTAGGTCCGCCGGCTCGTCTCCCAGCATGTCTCGACGCGGCACGGCCGTCGTCCCGCCTGCGATTAGCCGGACTTCCACCTCGTCCTCCACGCCTACCATCGTCACTCAGGTCGCGACGCCGCGTGACGACGAGTACTTTACCTTTTCCCCAGGTGGCATATCACCTAGCGAGGGCGGGCTGTTCATCGAGCCCGTACTCGCGTCCACGGAGCCCAACCTGCCTCCACTGTCCCTCCCCGCAACCCTTTCTGGCGAGACCGCCCTAGGGGACATCGGAGAGGAGGACGAAGAGGACGAGAGCTCGACCCCCGCCAAAGCGCCGTCGCCTGGGGAAGTGGTGGAGAGCGAGCCGCCCCAGCTGCACGGCCTGCGCATCTCGACGCCTGCGGCCCCGGTGGTGCCCTACTCCGCTGGCATCCGCTCCGCGACCACGGGCGCCCCGATGCGCTCGCCGTCCTTCTCCGCGCGCGACACACACTCGCCTACCTTCCCGCGCTCCAGCTCATCCGGCAGTGTCAGCGGCCTGCACCGCTCCGGCTCGTTCGGGAGCGTGCATTCCATGTCCTCGTCCGACGGGGCGTACGACCCCGTTGCTGACCGCGCGCCAGGCAACCCCATCTTCCCCAGCAACTTTGCGCGGCTCGCGGTAGGGCCGACGCTTGCTGCCAAGTACGTCTACCCTGCCACTTTCCTCGAGTGTCCTGACTTCTTTTCTTTTCTTTTCCAGCAATCCCGCGCTGCGCTCGCCGACGCTGCCGCCGCAGTCCAAGTACGGGTCTGGTGTGCGTCGCTCATCCTCCACGCGCTCGATCGACCGCGGAAACCGTTTCCGGCGTAGCTGGGTCGGCGGGGACGAGTACGCGGTGACCCTCGCCAGTGGTAGCAGCGCCGGTGGGAGCGTCCGCGACGCCAGTGCGGATGCGTGAATGCGCGACCCATAAGGAAGCGCAAGCCTTCTTCCTTTAAGATGAAGAAAAAATCACCAATGAGTGATTGTAAAGTGGGAAGTGTACACAATATGTATCAGGCTGGGACGCTTTTGTTTGATGTATTTTAGAATAGCACACGGCCGCGCTCGCTCTCGTTTGTTGTTTCCTTAACTGTGTCCAGGGGTTTAGTTTAATACACGATCTGTACTTAATTTAGTCGCCAAACCGCGCCAGTGGAATTGTAGGATGTGTCCGTAGAATTAGAATTATTAATCACTTTCTACTTCGCCTTCAGCCTCTGCTTCCTCCTCCGCCTCGTCCTCCCATGCTGAATCGTCGTCGTTGGCCTCTGCACCAAGCTCTCCGCCAACGCCTCCCCATTCCTCGTCCTCGTCCGCGTCCGATTCTGGCTCCTCCTCATCTGTGCGCTTGCGTTTCCCATTGACCGCCGCACCGCTGCCCTCCACGTCGCCATCCGCCAGCGTCACACACGTCAGGCGGGTACCCTTTGAATCGTACTCCGCCACGGGCGCTATTTCGAGGACGGTGCCGCTCGGGTTCGCGGGCAGGGCCGCCAGGTCGTACACATGTATCTTCCCGTCCGACGACACAGTGCACACGACCGTCGTCGACGCGCGCGGCGAGCCAGCTGGCAATGCTATTGGCAGCGTTTCCACGGCTTTGACGCTGTGCGGCACGGGGGGGATTTAGCATCCTAGAGGAAGGAGGAAGCAGAAGGCTCACCGGTTGGAATGGCCCGTCATTTGTGCGATGATCCGCGGGGGTGTTTCGGGGTCGGTCGAGACGTCGTAGATCGAGAGCTTCTTGTCCTCGGCGCCCGCGAGCAGGACGTCGCCCGTGCCGTTGACGCGCTTGCAGAATTTGACGTCTTGTAGCCGCGCCGGGTGGTGAATGGTGTGGATGAGATTCATGTCCTGTGAGAAGTGGATGAACAATAATAATAATGAGGGAAGAACGAGTGCATACCGTCGTGTAGACGTCGATTGTGGAAGCCTCCTGGACCACGAAGAGAGAACCATCTGACGACCACCGCACGAGCTCGGCCTCTGCGGTTATGTGAGTGAAATCAAGGTAGCAGGAAACATGAATCGGCGTACCCTTGCCAAGTTTCGTGCTCGCGCAGCCTTTACCCCTCATTAAATCCCACATTCGCAAAGTTCTGTCTTTGCCGACACTCAGCGCGACTTTTCCGGACGGATGTACGGCCACAGAATTGACGCGCCCCTTGTGCCCACGCAGAGCCCGCAGAACAGCCCAGTCTCGAGCCCTGAATAAACATAATGTGCCGTCCTCCGACGCAGACAGTAAATGCGAGCGGGATGGGAACAGCAGGTGCGTTATTGAACCTTGATAAATACACCGTTAGATAACAACCACAACTCCCAGATGGTCAACGGACCCTCATGGTGCATTAGCCCACCGATTTCCTTCCGCCGCCGGAGATCCCACACTTTCACGATCTCGTCCGCGCTTCCTGTCGCCAGCCATTTCCCACCGTGCGGCGAGGCAGCAACCGCCTTTATACACGAGACATGTGCGGGGAAAATAAAGACGGGTTTTAGGTGGAATGCAAGGGCAGTTGTGTGAGCGTCGTAGGAAACAGAGCCCTCGAGACCGTAGAGTAGCTTTTCGTACGAGCCAGCAATGACCTTGAATGTCGACGGAAGAGGAGTCGGTGCTTCACTTTCGGCCGCTGATTTTCTTTTCCGGGGGGCAGGCGCCGTTGTCGCCTTTTCTTTTCCCTTCACACTGGGTTGGGGAGGTTTTGATTGTGTCTTCTTTTGTGGGACAGGAGAGCCTTTGACTCGGCCAGCAGAAACCTTAGGAGGCTCCCACCTGGGCTTCTTTGCAACCCGCTCTGGCGCTTTGGTCGCGGAGGCGTGTTTCGGCATTTGGTCGAGAGAAAAAAGCGTGTTGTTTGGGAATGAGGTTGGTGCCAAATATCAGGCTCTTTCCTATGCGCGTCAATGTAACGCGTCTCTGGACTCGTCAAATATCTTCCTGGCGGCGTGCCATTCGAGACAAGGACACCAGTGTAAATGCTTTCGTTTCGACCTCTCGGCCTGGAGCGTCTGGCCCAGAACAGTTGCCTCTGTATAATGTTGCCGTCGCAGTAAAAGACATGATTTGTACCTCGGACATGCCGACAACCAGCTCCTCCTCGATGCTGAAGGGTATGCTTTCCTTCGATGCTGATTTAATGCGCTAATATGGAGCAGATTTCACCCCACCGTTTGATGCCACAGTTGTCACCTTGCTTCGTGAAGCAGGGGCGGACATCGTCGGGAAGTTGAATTGCGATGAGTTTGGGATGGGGTGCGCTGTCGCTCCTTCTTGCTGCGCACCCAGCTGAGAATACAGGTCGCTGAACATTCATTCAGCTCACGGGCCCGTTATTAATCCTTTTCAATCCGCCTCTTCGACCGTTCCCTGGGCCGAACGTGAACGACGGTCCGCAGGCGGGAGCTCCGGAGGTAGTGCGGCTGCCGTAGCGGCAGGAATGTGTTACGCGTGAGTACATTCCAAATATCCAAGTTTCATGGTTGACTAAAGCTTTCCTGCAAGTGCCCTGTCGACGGATACTGGTGGCTCGACTCGTCTACCCGCATCCTATTGCGGAATTGTGGGACTCAAACCTTCATATGGCCTTATAAGCAGGTATTCCGCCCTACAGATGGCTCCACGCAATTCATGCTGAAATAACTCGGGAAGATGGGGTGTCATATCCTTTGCAGATAGTCTCGACTGCGTTGGGGTGATGGCCAAGGATGTCTCCGGAACTAAACGCGTTTTCGGTCCGTATGCGCACACTCGATGAGACGGAATCTTGACAATCCTCCAGACATACTAAATGCCCATGATGCGAAGGACCCTACGTCTGCGTCGCTTACGGCTCGAAAAAGGGCGTCCGAGGAAGCTGCCCGAGTGTGGCCAACTTCCGCTCTCACTGATTTAAGAATAGGCATTCCACAGGAATACTTCCCGTCAGAACTATCGGATGAAGTTTCGACTCCGGTGCGGGCAGCCATCGAGACCCTCCGATCTCGAGGCGCGAGTGTCGTCCCTGTATCACTGCCATCCACGCCATACGCACTCAGTGCGTACTACGTGATTTCGAGCGCAGAAGCAAGCAGTAATATGGCAAGATATGACGGGGTTCAATACGGTATGTCGGTTTCGAGCGCATTCTCCAGAAATCCTCATCGGATTTCTAGGATTACACCTTCCCTTGCTCGCCACAGCTGGCCCTGCTAACACAGCGACTATATATGCGCGCACCCGTTCCGCCGGTTTCGGACCTGAAGTTAAAAAGCGTATACTCCTTGGGACATACGCCCTAACGGCCGAGTACGCACCTCCTGTTGTTATCCCTGCCGTGTTTCTCATCCATTGCAGTGCATTCGACAACTACTTCCTACAGGCGCAGCGAATACGTCGGCTCGTCCGGGACGACTTCAATCGCGTGTTCCGCGCTCCGGACGTTTTGTCTTCGTCGGTCACGTCAAATGAAGACGGCGTAGACGTTTTAATACACCCATCAGCGATACGCACAGCTCCCCTGCTCGGGACTCGCGATACTGAAGGCCTGGAGACGTATGTGCAAGATGTGCTCACCGTGCCTGCGTCTCTCGCGGGATTGCCTGCTCTCAGTGTACCACTCCAAACCAATAGCCAAGAGTGGCCGGTAGGTGTTAGCGTAGTCGGTCAGTGGGGTTGTGACGATACCGTCCTCCAAGTCGGGCAATTCCTAGAACACTTCAAATAAAATTGAGATCAACGCATCAAAGACACAAAAGCGCGCTTGGTCACGCGTGACAGTCGCGTTCCGAGTCTTTCTTTTTTGCAACCCACCTTTCAACGTCCCGCGCAACAAGAACTTCATGAATTTTGGAAGAGCGGGCAAGCTGTCCAACCTCGAGATTGCCCTCATGATGGGCAACCTCAACCCCACCTCCACCACGCGCCCGTGCACACAGTGCAACCGCGAAGTGCCCAAGACCCAGCGGCTGCTGACATGCGACAAGTGCCGTGCGTCGAAGAAACAGCAGAAAGCGCGGAAGAAGGAGCGGGATATGGCGATCAAGGAAGGGCGCGGCGCAAATGGGTTCTCCAGCGCGCCCCTTCTCGCCGTTATCGCAAAACAGGAGCAGGAGACCGCGGCGAAGCGTGCGTCGCGGAAGGGCGGGGCGAAGGCGAAAGCGGCAGACAGTTCCACGGCGGAAAGCTCCGCGGCGGGTAGCTCCCCTGCAAGCAGCTCCAACCCGCGTAACATGGGCATGGTGTTCCAAGCAATCTTAAACGAGCACCAGCGGGACAGCGCTGCCGCTGCGGCGCCAAAGAAGAAGGCAGTCACAAAGGTGGCTACTGCCAAAGGGAGCGCTGGCTCTGGGGGGGCTGGAACGAAGCGCAAGCTCAGCGACGTCGAGGCAAACGAACCTGGAGCGGTTTACGACGCAGAGACGGCGAAAAAGCGACTGCGGGGTGATATGCCCATGCCCAAGTTGGAGCCTATCCCGGGTTCTCAGGTACGGTGTCGAGTTTCAGCATCTCCAGTCGCTCGCTAATCCCTCTCCAGGCCGAGGCCACAAGTGCTCGTTCGAAGATCTCGACTCGGGAGGATAGTGCTAAAACGTCAGTCGCAACCGCGGCCAGTCAGACCTCGGCATCCAAACGCACTAGTACTCCTCTGACCCGGAAATCCTCTAACCTCCCTCCTCCAACAAAAATCGACTCGGACGCCAAGTCGCAGAAAGTGCAGGCGAGCCTCTCTGGGTGGCTCAAACCTGCCCCAAAATCCGCCGCATGAAGAAATAATACCGAAGCAATTTCCCTTCCTATAGCCAGTATAATATATACGGGTATGCGAGGTACAACAAATGAATGTACATCAATCAAATAATAAATAGAATGCTGAATGCGTGTGGTGTTTGATACAGTGTAATGCTTCCTGTTTCGATACAATCCTACCGTCTAGCCCGAAGAAAATCGACGAAAGTGAAGAGCCCGATCAGAACAAGACTGCTCCGACCTTCTCGAGGAATGTCACCGGAGGGTCTGGTGGCAATTCCGTCTCTTCGACAGTTGGAATGCCCTTGGTAAAGGCGTTAGATAAATGTGCGCCACGAATAACTCGATAAAACTTACGGTGACAAAGTCCATCTCCAGCGGTTTCCAGATTCTTGTGCGATACACGATTTTGTAGCCAAAGTATAACGCCGCAAAGATCGGTATGTTTATATCTGGGTTGATCATCAATGGCAGTACAGGATATTTATTGAGGACGTACAGGCAGTTAGGAACAAAGACGATTCAAACTTGAAGAATACAGCATAGCCATTCATGAAAATGAAGAACAAAGTCCAGCCTATGCCCCTGTAACGAAAAACCTCGATTGAGCACGATTACAGGAAGATGGTTGACTGCACAAACCAGTATGCCAAATAAGGCCTTGCGCAAATGAACAGGGTGAATTGGAAAAGCCAAGGACACTCACTGGAAGGGGTTGTTGTAAACATTTTTGGTCAAGTCGTAGCCTTGCGCCGTCATCCCGCGATGAAAGAAGACATAAGTGAGGTTAATTGCGAACCAACCCATGAAGCCTCCAGTCGTCGTGATATTGACAAGCCAGATGAACACGGCCTCGGCCCCAGCAGAAACAGCCAGGAAAGAAAGCAAAGCGAAGGCGGACTAAAAAATGCAGGATTAACGCCATCCAGCCCATGGCACAAGTATCGCAACGAACCGAGGCCAAAACGGCGGCAATGGGCAGTCCTTTCTTCGTGGTGTAAGCCAAAAATTTGGGCGCCTGCCCACGAATGGAGAGGCCATACAGGACGCGGGAGCTGGAAAATACGTAGCTGCTTCCAGCGGAGAAGGCGCTGGTAAAGATGCCAGCGTTGATGATGTGAGGGAAAGCTTTGCAAAATGATGAACAAAAATGGCGGTTAATCACTGAGATTGAGATTCTACCTTTTACACCAGCACTGTTTAGGGCGATGACGAAGGGAGACTGTGCGGCCGTGCCAACCCCTGCAACAAAGATCAATCAAGTGGAGCATGTCGTTGAAAGGTCATCATACTGGAGAGAAGCGCCGGGTTGTTGTACGCAACAAGCATTCCGATCATAAGAATGCCGAGCATCTGGAAATCTTGTCAGTCATTAAGCTCAATGCGCAGAATAAAACTGACATAAAATATGATGATCCTGTAGAACACCCTCTTAACCGCCTTGACAATATTACGCCGGGGGCTTAAACCCGCGTTGTTAAGAAACCAGGATATGAGATGTAAGCGAGAAACCTGCCTCTCCATCTCTGAGGCAGCTATGCAGACCAATTCCATGCCTTGGAACGAGAACGCCGCTTGAATGACAACGTTGAGGATTGCAAGAAACCGATCCGCATTGGGCTCTTCCACCAAATGTGCGCGATTGACTGCACCAGGATTTGACCAATACTTGATGTCCATGAGACGGAGTAGGAGACATAAATTCAGGAGTACACACCTTGAAACCGATCCGTTCGTGATCCGGTCCGCCTCCAAGATCCAGGACAAGGCCCGCAAAAAGGAGAACAATGATAAGGACGACTAGCAAACAAGTGAGCGAGGGATTTAATAAAGTTCGAAGACATAGACATACGTTTGATGATGGAGAGGATAAATTCGGCTGATGAAGTTTGGTTTTTAATATTGGGATACAGTATGTAAAAGCTTACATTCTCCGAAGTATCTACAAGACATATGAGAAGCAGGAAATGAAGCGGAAAATCGATACTCACCGCACGCCGAAAATGTTGATTGCGCAGACAAGTATAGCAATGACCTGGAGTGAATATGAATATTTCTCTACCAACAAAGTTCGGGGCATGTAGACGAACTGCGGTGTAGATAGCTGCGTGACTTGTCTGAAAATGATTGGGTCAAACCCTTCTTTTATTGGAAATGAACGCGGGAATCCCACATCCTTGTCCCAGAAAGTCATCAGAATCACAGCTGCAGATATCTCGACGGGGACAGATGTTCTGTGTGTATACACCGCGATGAGCATCAGTGCCGAGCCGCAGAAGAAACTTACGCGTTGGCGTAAAAATAGTTCTAATTCGAGGTCATGAGCGAATGCATCCAACGGAGAGAACAGAGCGTACCCAGCCAACAGCAAACCCGAATGCAGGGTCAACCCATCGCGCCGCTGTACTGAATTCAGCACAATTCTAGCAAGTACATAGGAAAGGCAAGGCTGACCGTAATGCGGGAATGTGCCCGAAATTGGCTGTGATAGTTAAAACGAGATAAACAATTGACTCCAGGAAGACAGCATACAGCCCAAGTAGTCATTTCCGCAATGCAACATAACGACCTAACAACTTAGCACTCATAAATAGAGGTCGAATAAATAACGCACGAATAGGCAACCGTGCCAACCAATGCATATGCTAACAGCGCCCCCAGAGGACCCGCCACCTGGAGCGCGTTCCCAGACCCAAGGAACAGACCTGTTCCGATGGTTCCAGCAATCTAGGAAGGTAAGACACTGGTGGACCACCCAAGAAGCCACTCACAGCAATCCTACGCAAAAGTCAGTAATCGATTGGAAGGTCCCAGTTGACGCACATCTGCACATGGCGTTGCTTCAACCGCCGCTGGACACGATCCAGGTCATGAAAATCAAAATCGTATCTGTCGTCGCTGGCCACACTCTCGACGATTTCTTGAGAGGACTTGCTGGCCCGCCAACTCTTGTCCATATTGAAAAGGGGAGAAAAGAAGAAGAGAAAAAAGGCGCGGAAGTAAAGAAGAGAAAGGCGCAGATCACACCTATCCGACGAGCGATGATTTAGTATACCATCGCTTCGTTATCGACGTGAGAAACGTTCAAAGTTGGAGGCTATGTTTATCGAGGCGCGTCGCTGATTCGAGCAGGGATTGATGCCCCCTGTGATGATGTATCATTTCACTTGCCAAGGCTGGGCCAGCCGCGATGTTTCGCGGCTTCAAGTTGCTGAGCCGCTGAAGGATCTCAAGGCTCGACCGCCGAGATATCCATCAAGGAACGTGTTTGATATAAAAGGTTCGCCAGGGTTCGCCAATAGGGGGAGCATTCAGTAGACGTTGGTAAGAGAATAAGCCCTTCAAGCTACGGCCGCACAACAAAACTTGATGTTAATTGTTTGATTGCTCTGTTGGCGGGTAGGTGCTCAAGCGCTCACTGTACCTGTTACCAGAGAAGAGAAAAAGCTCTTAGGTGCTTGACAAGGTCCGCCGTCGGTTATAAGTCAATTGCAAGGCCAGGCTCGCCGACATAATCACTTCAAGTCTTGGAGTTTGTTTTTCAGACGGAAGATGCAATAAAAATAAGTACTGATATTGAATGGATTTCGTTTCCACGATACGCGCCGCCAGCGCCACGGTCTCCAGTCTTCCGCTGTGCAATTGTGGGCGGAACTGGTCGGTGACGAAGGAAGGCAGAAGGTTTTGCAAAGCATGCACAAACACCTTCTATGAGTTCCCGATTAAAGAAGAAGTTGGGAAATCTCGGAGTGGATCCCTCTAGCGCTCGGGCAAACGAGTCCTTCTGCCTGGTACGACACCCGCCTATTCTCTAGTGCTACCTCTCATCCTCGCTCTAGATTGGAACCCCATTACCTCCGCTTGAAAAGTCGAAGGACAATGGCGAGTTCGTTCCCCTTTGGAAACAAGATGTAAACGGTCCTCTCTCGCGTTTGTGACCAGAATGTTCATACTGCTTAGGTCCGAGATGAAAAGGGCCGCAGGAGACTGCACGGAGCCTTCACTGGTGGTTTCTCAGCAGGGTATTTCAACACTGTAGGCTCCAAGGAAGGCATGTGCGTTTTCCCTCTCGTTTGACTATCTCCTCTCATTTTTGCATAAGGATTCACGCCTTCGGCGTTTGTATCGTCCCGTGGCGACCGATCCAAGAAAAAGGCCTCGCGTCCAGAGGACTTTATGGACGAGGAGGACCTCCAGGAATTAAAGGATAGCCGAGACCTCATTGATACTACTGATGAGATGGACCTTGCTGGTGGGATGCAAGCTGGGCATGGCGACGACGAGGAACAAGAGTGCGTACAACGGTATATACCGTTTTTATTATGTCTGACCCATTACAGTTCGGTTGCTCGGGCGCTGGAAGCATCCATGCTACCCGCAGCCAAGGACTCAGCCGGCGCACGTATCTTGAAGAAGATGGGGTGGCGCATAGGCCAGGGCATTGGGCCTCGTGTAACGTTGCGCCAAAGAAAGCTTCAGGATATGCAGGCGCTGTCGGTTCGGCGCGTTCTTGGAGCAGTTGCAGACATCCCGGAAGACGACGAAGAGGCCAAAAAACACACATACGCGCCCAGAGATACTCCTATCCTCGTGGTAGAGCGCAAAGACAATTCGCATGGCTTAGGATACCATCCTGGGATGGGCCTCAACGACAGTGTAGGTGGGAGGAAAGGCGTTGCATCTGGACCGAAGCTGGCCGGTACGTGCTTTTCGCGCTACCCACCTCATTTTTTACTGACAGAAACTTAGCTGGATTTGGTTTGGGTGCCCTCAACGATGCGGACGAAGACGACCTGGACGTTTATGACGGCGGCTTCGCACAAAACCGGAATCGTACCGCCTACGACATCATAGATAGGGAAGAGGAAGAAAAAATCTCCATAGGAGGCAAAACAGATGGGCCTCGGAGTAGATCCGATACTGTTCGTGTTATCATACCTCTAATCCCTTATACTCATGTCAAGAAGAGGCCGGCATCCTCGACAGACACCTTCCATGATGGTAAACCTGTGCTCGCGGGTTTCGTGCTTTCTTCGAAACCTGTTGCTGAAGACGGATGGTGCGTTGTGCAGCTCAACCGTTGTGGAATTTTCATTCACATATTTGCAGGTTTCCGTTGCCTGATATACCCAAAGGCTGGAAACCAGATCCGAAGCGCGTATGGGACAAGGAAAACTCACAGAAGCTGGACGATCCTTCTCAGGCGGCCCCGCAAAAGTGGAGTAGGACCGGAATTTCAGCCGACGAGGTAGGTCGGAATTACTTCAGCAAGATGATTGCTCATTAGACGTAGCGCGGTAGTCTGTTGGGAGAAACACCCTTACCCTCTGCACCCCGATCGGTCTTCGAATTCATGTCCCAAAAGGATCGTGAACGTTTAAAGAACATTGCCTCAGCTGGACCACCAACCCCGCCGGGCGACGCCGGCGCTGTTGACCCCACACCCCGTCCTACTCCCTCGCCGACAACCATAACAATCGCTCGAACCGAACCACACATCGCTCTTGCTGCCCTTCGGGGTGGGTTTATGCCCTTTGCTGCCAATCCGACCAAGCAAGCACGTTACACGGCTTATCTTGAGTCTCAGGCTACCGTTGACGCTCCCCCCCCTCCGCCAAAGCTCATGCCAGGACAAAAGATTGACGACTTCAATAAGGAGCTCGAAGACTACGCGAAGGCAGCCTTGATATTCAAACCCCTCTCTGGGGCAATGGCTGGCCGGTTCACCTCCGCGACTATCGTCGAACATGGACCCAAGATCCACGAGGGCCTGTACACGCCGTCGGCTGAGGATCTGGCGAAGAAGGAGGCGGAGCTGCAGAAGATTGAGGAAGAGAAAGTTAGTCCCAAGGCACACGCAGCGCGGATGGGCATGTATGGGCCGATGACGCGAGAAACGCAACCGTGGCAGCCTGCAAAGCTGCTATGCAAACGCTTCAAAGTGAAGGATCCTAACCCTCCAGCGGAGATGCCAGCAGATGTGGCCCCGCAAGCTGCGTATGCGGAATCCG
This sequence comes from Mycena epipterygia, assembly GCA_029281465.1. Classification (NCBI taxonomy): domain Eukaryota; kingdom Fungi; phylum Basidiomycota; class Agaricomycetes; order Agaricales; family Mycenaceae; genus Mycena; species Mycena epipterygia. Next base: position 880,471 of record JARJCQ010000011.1, on the reverse strand, counting down.
CGAGTGCAGCTCCCGGGACGGGTTGGGATCAGTTTTCTGCGCCGTCGCCTGGCGACAATGACGCCGGGACATCGAACTCGAAGGGGGGTCGCCGTGATTTGTCCAACATCGGACTCGGGGAGGACGAAGCGCAGGGCCGGGATACTCTGACTTACCAACGCCCAGCCATGGATGTGTTCAAAGCCATCTTCGCCAGCGACGACGAGGACAGTGACGGTGACGACGATGTCAAAGACGATAGGGACGAGGAAGTCCTACCGGTAGCTGCGGAGCCTACGGCCCTGTCTCTGCAACCGACCCCAGCTCCAGAGATTGTGATGTCTGGTCCTGACATCTCCGGAACGGGTTTCGTGAATGTCGGAACCTTCAAACCCACGTTCATTCCTCGTGAAGGGAAGGCCAAGAAGGACTCGGACCGCTCCAAGGACAAAAAGGATAAGAAAGACAAGAAAAAGAAGGAGAAGAAGGTTCTTGTGTCGTTTCAGGAGGATGACGAGGACGGTCCATTGCAGATTTCACCGGAGGCGCGGCACAAGAAAAAGCGCCGGAAAGACAAACAGCCCGATGAAGAGGAATCCATGTGGGTGGAGAAGCCCACGCCAGCTGTAGTGCAAGCATTCCCGATCCCTCCACCGTCGGAAATACCAGCACCGGAGCCTCAAACCAGCGAGCCACAAACTCCAGAGAGTCAAGCTGGTCCCAGGAGCCGGAAGAGAGCTATAGATTTCATGTAGCCTCAACAATACCTGTATTACTAGAGCAATGAAGTTCATGCGTCCTATTCGAATGAGGAGCATCGAGGAAGATGTCTAAAGGAAGAAAAAAAAAATGTGAGGAACGAAGAGTAGCCAGATCAAGCCAAAGAGGGAAAAAAAAAAAGAGACTGGCCATCGTGGGGGTCGAACCCAAGACCTTCGCGTTATTAGCACGACGCTCTAACCAACTGAGCTAGACGGCCGTTACATTTGTAGTTTAAGTTCGAACCTTGACCTCGTCTTAAAGACTGGGACTGGGCAGCGATGGGGTTTTGATGGGCTGATTAATAAGCGGACAGCCACACGAATTGATGCTGCGACAGGTTTTGAAGGATTATTGAACTGTAGCTTGAGGGAGCTCACAAAAGTCAGGAATTGTGGTCATATATGGGGCCTACAGCACATGCATGATTTAAATCTAGATAGAATCTATAGAACTTGTCTGCATTGCAAGATTTCCGGTTTTGTCACTCAATGTCACACTGTCGGCACACTGTGATTGTGACCCGCTCAGCGCCCAGTTTTTGACCGCTGCCGGGCTCGGCATCCGGACTCTCGGAGACAAAGTTGTTCTCAACACAAGCCTCTATGTTTTGACCGAAGGAATTTTTGAGCTCCTTAATTTACTTTGAGTTACCTTCTCTATTATTTTATCTTTTTTGTAACTCGGAAAATCCTTCGGTCAAAACACAGATATTTACTTTTATATAAACTTTGTCTCCAAGGTTTAACGGCCCGCTGCCGATGCCGCCCAGAAACTCGCTCGGCGTCTGGACATCAGATTTTGGCCGGCAGGCTTCATCAATAAACACATGCAAACAAATCACCGAATCAGTAGACGGTGCACTTTTGGAGTTTCCGCCTCAAACGTAAGCACCCGATATAGTAACTATTTTCGGCAGCTCGGCAGGCTTTTGATCCATCAAACTGCTCATGCCAAACAAACAAGCTGTCAGCCGCATCCCTCTCCTCTCTCTCCCCATCCTCGCTGCTCCCTCCACGACCACGCCCGCCGCACGCATCACCTATCATCACGCCGCCTGCTTCTGGTGACGCCTATGCCCCGCTTCGAGGAGTTAGGGCAAGCGCAAACTCCGGGTATAGGCCGTGTCGTCTCGCCGTGGCTGGTTAATGTTAGAGTGAGGATATAGTATAAAGCGCGAAGCAAGGAGTAGTACAATATCTGTTTAGCTATACTTCAATTCATTCTTTTCGTGATGCTCAATGGCCAGTATGACCCAGTAATACCTCAAGTTGCCTTCAGCCAACCCTCGACACTTAGGGGCGCTCGAGTTCAGGCCTGCCGAAGCTGCCGAAAATAATGACTATATTGGGTGCTTACGTTTGAGGCGGAAACTCAACAAGTAGACGGTGCCCACTCCCAAAGACCGTCTTACTCGGAATCCTCGTCGTCGCGTGTGTCACGTCACGTGGTCAAGACCAGAAAACCTTTAAAAAGGAAGGAAAAGTGACCTGTCACGTCCAAACCTCTCTCGTCCTTCCTCTTCCTTCTCCCCCTCATTGAAGCATCCAGTCTCGCGGCTTCGACGTTGGTAGCTTGGGGGACACATGCATTTTCTATAAGACTTATTTCAGCAACTCTGGACTCGAATGTCACCCTAAACAGTGAGTGGACCTTCCTCAAATCTTCGGACTTCGTGTCCATATGATGTTACACGAAATATATTTGCTACTTCAGAGGGCTCCGGCTCGATGAGACTACATTTTCCACCAAGATCTCTGATTCTTCCTATCCGCGTCCTGAATGTGTGCTGACCTTCATATGTTTTAGGTTTTTCCAAAGTTCGCACACGCGATGGGTTCTATTGGTCGCAGAGCTGTTCGTTTATGGAAGGAAGCGTGGGTTCTTCCTTCTGTGGTCCAGGTGAGTCGCGACGACGGTGTAGGGTCCTCCGCGCTACGTACACATTACGATTCACATACAAATACTTGGCGTAGTCTCGTCGTGGAAACATTCCGCTTGCAAATCACGTCGCTGAGGCCAATGTCTAGTTACTAAACATCGTACTCCAAGAAACCCATGCATGTTAGATGTTACAAATGAGTGTGCTTAATACTAATAAATAAAATGCGCCGACAGTGCATAAAGCCGAACAAATAGAGGGTATTCACGAATGCGAGCGATAGGCAGTCGCCGGCCGCAGTTGGGGTGAATGGGGAGGCGAAGAGGAGCTAAAGTACGTCGTGGTCGACGGGCTCGCCAGTGATCCAGGGAGATAGAGCGGGATGGTCGGGATAAGCTCGAACACATGTTGGGCAACAGCGCGGGGAACAGGTCGGCCGGGCTGGGCTGGGGGCTCGGGGGCATTCATGACTCCGTGCACGCGCGCTTCCTGGAGGACGCCGTTTCGGTGGTCGGCCAGGTTCTGCTCGTTGTTGTTGGATGCCTGTCCACGGCCGTCCCACAAGCAATGCATGTCGTTCCCGGGGATGATCTGCGCAAGTCGGCCAGTCTCGACGTCGCGGACTTCGATGAATCGACTATCGAACAAGAGGATGTAGGGAGCGTGGAAAGCCACCCGCTCGGCAGTTCCTGTAAGAAAGAACATTAAAAACGAGTCAGTATGGGAGACGAGATAGCCTACCCTCCCATTCGACCGTGCCTGTGGTTCTGGAGGGACTCGGATCACCATGCTTGTTGACATAGAGTCCGAATTCTGAAGACAACCGAGTCAGCACCAACGATGTGATACGAACAATTGGTTTACCGTTGTAGCAAAGAAGGAACTCCTCGTCTGTGGACCGGAACATACCCATCGGACGACATGATTCACACCGTTTCGCCAGATTAGCAAGCCGCGGGTCTTCTCGCTGTGGTATGGTTACGCTCTTGAAGCTGGAGACAAGCAATTAGCATAGCCTTCGTTTCGGTGGAAGGATGAATACTTACTCCAACAGATCCATGATCTCGAAGCCTTTTGTGCACAGGATGGCGATTCTAGCTTTTAGGAACATTACATCGAAAGATTCCGATGGCAAGATAAAGTCCCTATAGCTCCGGAACCAGTCCGATTTTGGTTGTCGGAAACCAAAGCGACTTCCTATGCCTGCAGGTGCCTTTGCTCTTTCGTTGATCTTATCGATGATGGGCTCGACGACGTGAAAGATGCTGTCCACCTAAACACATAATGAACATCTGTGTGAACAAGGGTGATGGCATATAGATGCCCACATTTTTGCGCTTCATAAAGATGACCAGTGTGCGCCCTAGCAGCGAACCCACACTGAAAAACTGGACGTTTCCGTTCAATTTCTGGGGTGTTTGTGTAGCGTTGGCGCTTTGCGGAGACGACGGAACCAAGGCTTCGATATGGTAGGCGAACAGCGACTGAGGAGAGGTGAATCAACCGGAACGATCCGAGCACACGAACGCACCTTATCTGCGAGGACAAGGAAGATCCCAAAGTCCTCAAGCATCGCACACTGCGTCACCATTTTCAGATGCAGGACACGCCGCATGGCTGTGGGAAGGAGATTAAAACTAGACTAAAAAGCAGAGAAAACCAAGTGGCGTACATCGAGAGTCATGGCGGAAGCCGATCCATACGCCTTCAGCGCAACCGATAGCAACTAGGCCTCGCCCGTCGGTGGTGTCTGCACAAACCATCAGCCCTCGAACACCGAGAAGAACAGAAAACCTCATACTGAAGGGTACAGAACACGTGACTTTACCCGTCAACGAGTTCTCGTGGTACGCCGGGGCGGTGGGAGGCGTCACCAGCGATGGCACCAGGAACGTGTCGGTGCTGAGCGTCTCGATCTCAAAGACCTTGTTCGACTCCTGCACGACGCGGCGCAGCCCCAGCGCCTCCTCCAATTTCTGCTTCCAGTCCGCGCGCGCCTGCGCCGACTCCGCGTACAGAATGTGCGACCCGCCCACGCGTGCGTTGTGGTGGATCGTGCACGGAAACACCGAGCGCCCGTCCGGGGGCGCCTCGGCGAGCCCCGCATTCTCGCCCCCCACATGGCGCTCACCGCGCAGATTGCGCAGGAGGCCCGTCCCCCGCTGCGTCGGCGGATCGGTGAAATTGACGAGTGTCAGCAAATCCAAAGGTATGGGCTGTTTCCAGACGCATCAGCGCGTATGTCCCAAGATTGGACTTCAGAACATACCCTTTTGACGACGCTGTACTTGGTAACGCCGTCCTTTTCTTTGGGTTTGGTCATCACCACTGCAACAGTATGAGACGCGTTCGGGAGGTGAGGAAAAAGAAATGCACTGACGATAGTTATCGAACAACAGGACGTAGAGCTCGTTCCACGTCCGGCCGCTCTCAGGCTGTCTCAACAACTTCCCGGCGTAGATCAACGATCGATTTTCATCGAGAAGGTCCATGTCCTGCGACGATGTTTAGCGCGAGTACTCTGCCCATCCAATAATGGACCTACGATCCACTCGCCGGGCTTGAAGGTGATATTAGAATTATATCGCCACAACTCAACCTTCTGCTTCGCCGAGCCCACTCCAGGCTCGCTCTCTTTTCCCAGCGCCTTAATAATCTCGAGGAGCTGCGGGATCGAGGACCGATCAATGTGGTCGGGAGGAGTCTCCTCCAATATGCTCTTCAAAAGGAGCTCATAGCGGAGCAGCCGCGGGATGGGCCGATTGATAAAGTTCTTCATGTCAAGCCGGTGCGCGTCGGGGTGGCGGATGGACATCTGCCGCAGGCGTCAGTTCGATGTTCACTCGAGGGAAGAGGAAACAACACAACCTCGACGAAGGCCTTGAACGGCGCGTTGTTCGCCATCTCATCGTCGATGCGGTACGCCGCGATGGGGTAGTTGGGGATGTAGTCCAGATACGCCTCGCGGAAGTTGAGCGCGGCGTCAAGGACGGGCTCGGTGATACTCCGGATCCGCGGGTGCTGCTCGCGTTGGATCTCGTGCAGCTTCTCGATGAGGCTGCGGTGGTGCGCGTGCAGGTGCGAGAAGTTGTGGAACACGTCCTTGATGAACTGATCCAGCCGGTCCGCAGGCACGATGGGCGGGTCCGCATTGCGCAGCGGGCGGATGTACATCTGCAGAAAATATAAACCACAAGTCAATCAACTATGCAACCACACACAATCTCGATGTTCTCCAAATCCTTGACATACGCCATCTCGCCCTTGATTAGCTCAAAGATAATGCTACAAAGCCGTCAGTGAGCGCGAACAAGGGAATAACGGAAATCATGGGCTTACGACTGGCGCTTCGCCTCCTCCTTCCGCATCTCCTGCCGGATCCCCGCCGACACGAGGTCGTGCCACTCCCATTTTCCTGGCGTGCCCTTCCCCATGGCACTCTGGAACGTGCGCAGCTGCGCGACGCTCTGCAGGTTCTTGATCGCGCCGATCGCCTCGAGCAGGTAGTCCGCGTCCGGGTTCCCCACCGCCGTCTCGTGGTAGATCGCCTCGAGCAGCACCGGGTACTTCTGCAGGTGCTCCGACGGCCGGTTCAGGAAGTGCTTCAGGTCCATGCGCGAGCCCGTGCGCGCGGACTGGTGGCGCGAGCAGCGCTACATATACAGCAAGTCAGCCGTGCATTTGATAACGTATGATGTACATAAACGCACCTCGACGAACAGCCGGAACTGCGAGTTCGCCTCCAGCTCCTCCTTCATGCGCTTCTCCGCGAGGGGGTGATGCCCGACATAGATGGGGTACGCGAGCCGGAACTCGGTCGCCGCGTCGAGGAAGATGTCGCCGATCCGCTGGATGACGGGCGCCTGCTCGCGCTGCCGCACATATACGACCTCCAGCAGGCGCCGGTTGCACTCGCGCAGGTCGAGGATGTTGCCAAAGACCTCGTCGATAAAGTCCTCGAGCTCGTGCGCGGCGATGACGGGCGGGTTGGCCGCGCGCAGCGGGCGGATGAAGACAGACTCGACGATATCGAGGTCCTGCAGGTACTGCTCCTCCTTGCTGATCAGCTTGTGGATGATGCTAGACGATTATAATGAGTCTCGGGCGGCTAATATCGACACGGCACAACGCACGTCTGGCGGTTGATCTCGCTGTCCGGCAACGAGACGATGACCTCCCGCGGAACCGTCTTGATCCACGCTTCCCGCACAGGCCCAATTGGCGCCTCCGTCGGTCCTGGTATTTGCCCGATGATCGAATTGCCCTTGAGATGTATGAGTGAGTTGTTCCCAGCGCTAGTGTAACCAAAAAAGAACCTTGCTCGGACACGAATACGAGTAGCACGGGAGGCCCTCTCCGCAGCTGGGGGAGTAGCACTTGGTCAGCATCGTGACCACCGCCGTAGGCAGCTCCTCCCTGTCGGGCGCCGCGTCGGACGGGCCCTCGAGGTCATCCAAGAACATATACACGTCTTCCACACCGTCCTGCAGGACGCGCCCGCCCCACTCGACCTCGTAGAAGAAGAGCTGGCTCTGGAGGCTGCGTGCGACCTGCAGCGCGGCGCGGCGGTCGTTCGTGGAGATGCCATGGTTGATCGCGAGGTCGCGCTGGATCTGCGACTGGATCGTGGTCACCACATCCTTACCCGTGAACGCGCGCGGATACGGGATGCTGCCCTTGACGTGCGTGCCGCGCGGGACCTTGTCCCGGAACTGGACGGCGACGTGCGAGAGCAGGGAAAAGTTGATGAAGCGCGTCTCATCCTCCTCCTCCTCCTCATCCCAGTACTCCTCCTCCTCCGCGTCGTCGTGCAGCTCCAGCGGGCGGCGTTCGTTCTCGTTGTAGTTGGAGATGACCTGGAGCAGGCCGGTCGGGCTGCGTGAGATGTTGCTCGGCCCTGCGACGTTCTCACCGAACGAGAAGAACGGGTCGTCGCGCGGGTCATCGAGATACGGATCCTCGATGTAGGCGTTCGGCGGCGAGGCTAAGGCGCGTCGATCAGAATTAAGTGCATTAAGGTCATTTAGACGTACTCGAACTTTGTCCATAACGCTGCGGGGAAAGCGGGGTCCCATTGCCGTAGAAGTTGGAGCCGGGTGGGCGCTGAGGCGAAAGGACAGCGCCATTACTATAGAAGTCGGGTGCGGGCGGAGTGCTCGGGCGCTGAGGCGAATTGTTATAGAACCCGGGGGTGGGCGGGGGGCTCATGACGGTACCATTCCCATAGAATGGCGGAGTACTTGGGCGCTGAGGCGAATTGTCATATAACCCGGGGTCGGGCGGGGCGCTCGTGGCGGTGCCATTCCCATAGAACGGCGGAGTGCTTGGGCGCTGAGGCGAATTGTCATAGAACCCGGGGTCGGGCGGAGGGCTCGGGGTCCTCCGTTGGACAGGAGCCATCGCACCCGGGGGCCGCAGAGAGGACTCCCTGGAAATTGTGCGCACCTCCGTGTCGATCGGGGAGTCCCAGTACTCGAGCTGGCTCGTGCTGGATGCTGGGCTCAGCATGCCGTTCAGGAACGGCGAAGGGTGAGTGTCCTGTCCGCTCAGCATTGAGCTCCCAATAGAATCAGCGCTGAATGGTCTCGGAGGAGGTGGAGGTGGTGGTGGTGGGAGCTCGGGCGCTGGCGCAGACACGGATGGGGGAGCGCCGGGGGGCCGGGGCAGTGGGCGGGGCAGTGGACGCACGGCTTTTGCGGCTGGCTGGGTTCCATTGGAGGTCGTAGGCGAGGCGATCGAGCTCTGGGTCGACAGTGTCCTCGCTGGAAGCCTGGGGTGTGTATCTGGCCACCAATCAGCGGACAAGACAGCTCAAGCAGGAGATTGCGTACACGTCGTCCCCTCCTCCGGCAGCATGGGCGAATCCAAAGTCGCGGTCATAGGATAATCGTCAGCCATTTTCGTGCCATTCGCGTGCGGGCCTGTGAAGCCCGCCCAAACTTCCTGGTAGAGGTCGTCGAGTTCGCCATCGCTCATGGCGTAGCGTTAGGCAAGTCTGTAGGCGCAGAGAAGTGGTTGGCTGGATTTAAGCAGTCCGGAAAGCAGTGCGATCACTGCGATGCCAACGCCCTTAGCCGTAGCCTGCCGAGCTTGCCTTATTCGGTCGAGATCCTTAGAAGTAACTTCGAAAATTCGTTCTTGCCAGAGGATGATAGAAAGGCTGAGAAAAAGGGATCTAAGAATATTGGTACTGAGCGTTCTCGGTTGAAGATTAACTTGGTGTGGTCATGTTTATGTTGCAACTTGTTCCTGACCACCATGTCGATTGAAGATCGCATAGTAGATTGCCTCCATCACGCCAATGGTCAATGAGAATGTAAGGCATTATGGGCATTATGCGAAATTTCCCAAAACATTACCTCTCGAAACCCCTCCAGGACCGTACAGATCGACCACCACAGCCTTACGCCCTTCTACGCACTTGGCTGGGAGCTCACGAGGATCGAGTTCTTGACTTTTATGCACCGTGAGCTTAGTTCGGCGGGAGAACTTGGGATGCATCCGGAACGCTGTCAAGGACGTGGGCGAAGATGGTGAAAGAAGGCACGCTCAAGATCGCGTCAGTTGTGGTTTATCTTGATACGAAATAACTGACAGAACCTACTGTGCGGTACCTCGGCACAATCGGGACGAAACTTTCCTCCTGCCCATATGCAACAACTGACGAGTTACTCTTGCCGTATTCCAAAAATAAAGCAATGAAATCGTTGAGGAGGGGATCAAGTTCCTGCAATTTGAACCAGATATATCGCTGGAAGAATCAAATGGTATTAGGCGCCTCTTAGAGGTTACGATTAGGACTCGCCGCGTCGACCGAGCAGGACTGCAGGAGACGAACTTGTTTGATCTGCCGCCTGCGTACATGCACATCAAATTGAAGGGACTCTAGAAATTCAAACGACATTCATGAGGGCAAGATGAGGCATCGACGAGGGATATTCTTTGCTTACTTTTTATCTGCCAGATTTCGTGTCCGTCATCTTGGCAGTGAGTTCAAAAAATCAACTGTTGTATTCAAGTTTACGAACCTGTGCGCATAATCTTGGATGCCAATGAGTGGAAAAAATCAACGTGTGGGTTTACGAATTTGATTCCAGAGTCCACTTCAGAAATGTTCTGGATTGCTTGAAGGAACGATAAAAGAGAACTTGTAGGGAGCAGACGAAAGCTCATTGTGATTTTGAAGCGCGACGCGTTGTTGGGCTTTATTTGTTCCCTCCTCTTCCGCTCTCCATCATCTTCTTACAGTTTTGGGCACTATAGATAGACTCGGAGTCTGTGGGCATCCATCGCGAGTATACTTGCATGCGAAGAGTATACACCTCAATAACACTGCGCAACCAGAGGACCTTTACCTCGCTTCAACTCGCCCGAAAGCCCGACTCGAAATATCCGGCACCACCGACTATGGACGGTCCGCAAGCATCCACCAGCGGCTCGAGCCCCAAGCAGACCTCGTCCGTGCACGACATCGCCGCCGACGCGCCCCCGTTCGGCTCTAGGTGCGCTCCTGCCCACTTCCCGCACACTTCCCGCAGCCAACGCGCGCTCCAGATTCCTCACCGATGAATCCGAGATGTGGACCAAGAACGCGTGGGACCACGTCCCGCCGCCGGGGCACCAAGGCGAGATCATCGCCGCGGCTCTGCTGAAGCAGCGCAGTGCGCCCGTCCCCGAGGACGAAAAGCAGAAGTACAACGAGCGCCCCGCCCGGCATTGGTGCGTCCGCACACCTCGAATCATCACCCCGACCTTTGACGGACTGTGCCGTAGGGATACGTTCTACCGCCTGAACTCGAGCAATTTTTTCAAGGACCGAAAATGGTGCGTCCTTTGCAAGGTGCCGCGCTGAACGGCGCTGACGCTCGTAGGCTGAACAACGAGTTTCCCGAGCTCACGAGCGCCGCCGAGCCAGACGTACGCCTGCATCCCTCGCTGCCTCTGCCCGCCCATGAAAACGCGCTGAATTCCAGGCCGGCCCAATGACGATCGTCGAGGTCGGATGCGGTGCGTCCCACCATACCGAGCATGAATACGTACTGAATGCGGGCCACAGGTGCGGGGAACGCCGTCTTCCCACTCCTCGCCGCGAACCGCAACCCGCTTCTCGCGCTGCACGCGTACGACTACTCCGAAAACGCCGTCAAGCTGGTGCAGGTACGCTTGCGTCCTTCGCCTGACTACCTCATTAAACCCATTCCACCAGGCGAACCCGCTGTACACGGCTCCCCCGACCGGGACGATCGTCGCCGACGTGTGGGACCTCACCGCGGACGCGCTGCCGGCCGGCGTAGAGCCCGCGAGCGCGGACCTCGTCATCATGGTGTTCGTCTTCAGCGCGCTGCACCCCGACGAATGGGTACAGGCCGTGTCGAACGTACACCGGGTCCGTCACGCCTTCCGCTGATTCTCTCTTCTATCTACTAAATTGCCTGGCACGCCCCAGATCCTGAAGCCCGGCGGACGCGTGCTCTTCCGCGACTACGGCCGGTACGACATGGCGCAGCTGCGCTTCAAGGGCGGGCGGCTGCTCGCGGACAACTTCTACCTCCGCGGCGACAAGACGCGCGTGTACTTCTTCGAGATGGGTGAGTCGCGTTCCGCTTCGTTTCGCTGTGACCGCGCCGACCGCTGCAGACGAGCTCGCGCTGCTCTTCACAGGTGCACGTGCGCAGGCGCCCACGGTCACGGAGGAGGTCGCCCAAGATGATTCCGCGGACGCTGCGGCGCTGGACGACACGCCGCTACCGACTTCACAAACACCACCTGCGGACGAGATACCGCCCACCACCCCGCAGGCGCCGCAAATCCACCCAAGCCTGCTGGCGGCGCCGCCCCCACCACTATTCGCCGCCGAGCAGCTCGGCATCGACCGGCGGCTGCTGCTCAATCGCAAACGTCAGCTAACGATGTACAGGGTTTGGATGCAGGCGAAATTCCGTAAACTAGAAAGCTGATCGATCGCTCGGCGGTATTCATTTGATTATTCGCAAGAGCACTAAGCACAACAATACCGAAAGCTTCAATCATCCAAGAGAAACTGAGGAAGCAAAACGCGCGCGCAGGCGGGCGCGGGCTGTACACGGGGGTCTGTGGGCAGAAGGCGTCAGTCAGCATGTCACCGGGGGACCTACATCAACGACGCCGCCTACACAGATGAAACGACAGCAGTTACAGGCGGCGGGCACTCACGCTTATGCGGGCGGCGGGGGTGGCGGAGGCTCGGAGGGCGCGGCGGGGGCGGGGGCAGGAGGGGCACCCGCGGCGGCGGCAGGGTCCCCGCCCTGCGTGGCGTAGTACTGGGTGTACTGCTGCTGCTGGGACGCAGCCCACTCCTTGAACTGCTCCGAGTTGACGTCGTACCCGTATGCGGCCCTGGTGGGAGAATTAGTTTAGTGCGCGGAAGGTGTCTGCGGGTGGAAACGCACCAGTATGCGGCGTACGCGTCTTGGTCGCTGGCAGCCGGCGGGCCCGCGCTGCCGTCAGGCGGTGGAGGGGGCTGGTCGCCAGGTGGCGGCGGCGGGGCGCCTGATGGTGGGGGCGGTGCGGGGTAACCCTGAGCACCCGAGTGAATTTAGTGTTAATGAAGCAAGGTAAAGATGGCGTACCGATGCCATGGCGGTATATGCGGCATATTGCATCTGGGCTTGTCGGAGCTCCATCTGCTCCTGCTGCGCCGCCATCGCGACCTTCGCGTGCTCGGATCGCACCACCAGCAGGAGGTCCTCCGTCAACACTTTTGCGCGTGCGACCTGGCCTTCCTCGGGCCCGCTACAAAAACTAAGTCAGATCCTGTCTGTGTGTTTCGGACTGGATTGAGTGCGTACGTGATGTGGATGTACAGAGGCTCGTCGCTCTCGCGCCCCGTCTCCTGGTCGACAAAACCAGACCCGATGCCTTTTATCTGCACGCGAGTCTGCGTTTCTTGCTGGATGTACTTGACGAACGAGCCCTGCAGATACACATTAAACAGCGCGCTGCGATAGGTGGGGAAGGAACGCACACTAGGTCCGACGACCTTGGCCCGGATGTTGAAGTTGCGGACGCTCTCGAGACCGACGGGCAGTTTTTCCTCGGGCCATTTCCGCTAAAACGCATGTTAGTTCGCAGAATAAAAAGATAAGGAGTGAACGGCAAGACGAACCTTTTCCTTCTTCTTGTCCTCGACAAGGCTGCCCATGTCGATGGCGATGTATTCATTAATGGTGTCGATGGTCTTTTTGAGGATCTCCGCCGATCTAGCGGTGACGTGCAGGTACAGCGGTGGGTCCTTGTCCGTCGCCTTGGTCCGGTCGGGATACCACACACCCTTGGTGCTCACGGAGCCGCCCGCCTCCTCCCGGATCTGCGGCACGTTGGCGCGGTGAGTGCTGTGGATTAGAATTAGAATTAGGCAGACGCACCTGCTGCTGGGTCGACGCCTTGGTGAGCATGTAGCGGTTCCGGACGTCGTTGATGTCGACGTCCTGCGAGAAGGCCTCCTCCGCGCCCAGTTCGCCGAATTGCGCCGCGATTTTCGAGGCGATGGCGGCTGCGCGCGCGGCGGCCTCCTGCGCGTCCGCGCTCAGCTCCAGTTTTTTTCGGTTCGGGCCCTTCCTTTGCGTCCTTTGCGTCCGGTGCAGCCTGGTCCCACTTGCGTTTTGACGACATGACGGTGGTGGTGGTGGTAGGGGAAAGTAAGACTTGAGTCAGTCACACAGGAGTGACGAGAATCTGCAGTGTACAGCCACTTGATCCTGCACTTAACGCTGTAAATGTCCTTCAAACGACACAGAGCCCAGTCCGAGGCCTCGTCGTCGTCGTCGACGTCCGCGGCGGCGCATCCGACCCCGAAGGCCCAGCGTATGACGCCCGGACCGGAAGCTTCGTCCTCAACCATCCATCCGCTCCTCTGCACGCTCCCCCCGGTCTGCAACCACCACCCGACGCCCATCGCTAATTCCAAGGACCTGGAGACGCACTACGCGACTTACCATGCCCACGTCTGTGAAGAGAGCGGCTGCAACTGCGTCTTCCCCGACGCGCGCCTGTTGGAAATCGTCAGTCGTCCTCCCCGTGTCGTTTGAACACATCTCGAACGCGTACCCACTTAGCATCAAACAGAATGCCACGACCCGCTCGCTGCTGTGCGGAAGGACCGAGGCGAGAAGATCGTGAGTGCCCCGCCAATCGCTACATTGAACGCGCGCTCAAACGCCGCGCCTCGTCAGTTCGCCTGCCACCTCGCGTCCTGCAGCCGGATGTTCCTCACGCCCAAGGCGAGGCGGCTGCATCTGATCCAGGGACATGGCTACCCAAAAGAATATTACTTCGCCGTGACGAATAAAGGCGTCGGCGGACTCTTGAAGCGCTGGGGCGAAGGTGCCAGCCTCCTCCGCGGCGAGTGGAAAGCCCGAGATTCCGAAGCCAAGCCCGCACCCGTACGCGACTCGGTCGTAGTCGAGGAGGATGACGAGGACGAGGAGGACGACGCGCCGGGCCCCGCCGCCCCGAATCACGGCTCGGACCCTCCCGCGGGCGTCGACTCTCTCGCGGACTCGCTGAATGCGCTGTCTCTCGTGCCGCCTTCGATCCGCTTCGGGCGCGGCGGCAAAAATGGCGGGTTCGCGAACGACCAGCAGCAACCTCGAGGAGGGAGGGCGCACCGGGGGCGCGGCGGGCAGCGGACCGAAGACGAGATGGATGTGGATGTGCCCCGGGGCAGGCGTGGACGCGGGCGCGGCGTGGATGCAGACGCGCATCGCGGCGGTCACGGGAAGGCGCCTAGTAACAATACAGCGGACCCGGACGTCCTTGCGTATGTACCGAGAGGCGTGCGCGCACGGGGAATGCTGCAGGTTCGCGGCGGCACTCGGCGTTGATTCTGCTTTGTATTACTGCTATCAGTCGTTCTGTTAACGTTGCTACTTGTATTGTGAATTGGAGTGCTCTCCGTGCCTGCAAGGTTTTTTTTTTTTTTTAAAAAAAAGCAAAAAGGTTTGTGAAAGGCTCGTATCACGGCGCGGACTGACGACCTGCCCTTGTCTCCGAAGACTAACTCGGCGGGTCCTGCAGGTTGCAGAATTACTTCCCTGGCCTGACAAGGACGGATTATTCCAAATCCGGGCCGCACCCTCCGGTGCGGAGGATTGTGGAAACCAAGTTTTCTGGAGGGGACGGTCTTGAACCAGCGCACTCATGAGTTTTGCCGATGAGATCAACCAATCACATTCCCGGCTTAGGGCCATTACAACCACTGCGCCATTGTACGGTGATGGTCACTGGGAATTGATGTGTGATACCCTGGGGCTTGGGCGGCATCACTATTCAGTGAAGACTGCGCATTGAAGCAGACAAGGAGTCCTAGTCAACAATGTCCAGCGACGTCTGCGGGATCCTCTGTGTAGCTTGCATCGACGTTTGTGCCGGTATCTGCCTTGACTTTGCGTCTCTCCGTACGTCCTATGCTTTACATCTGCACAGAACGTCCTAAGCATGTTTAGGCCATGCCTTTACGGAGAATCTATGCAGATGCAGGTGCTGCCGCTGCTGTGGGCGCTCGGACGCAGACGATGACTACGAAGAGGGAGAGAGAGAACCGTTGATCAACGGGCAAACCCGTTCTGCAGAAATGCCTTCCCAGCCTCCAATGCAGGCGAAACGCCCTTGAGTCACTGGCAGACTCAATTCGGTCGACGTGAGACTCGTGGCTACACGGTGCACACTGCATACACGAAGATGCACAATTAGGACAACCGGACTCGATTTGGTCGATGATTTAGCTGTAGGGCTGGCCGGTGCTATGGATGTACAACTTAGACTCGAGGATGTGTATGATCAACGTATGGTTTGGGAGCGAAAGTAACCTCCAAGGAAGTCTAACACATCTCGTACACTGTTCACTCGAACCGCTTCCAAGCATGTTTCTCGTACTCGACGATCCGATTTCTCCGTCTCTTGGGTCTATAGAAAGAGTGAGAAGGTAAAGATACGCTGGATATAATACGTACAGAACGGGAACCCGGGGCTCGATGAGGGCGCGTTGCTGCAGACTGGTGAATCGATCCCGAAACAGATTCCCTTCGGGCTGGGTACGGATATTAGAAACGCAAACGAGGCGAAATGCGAAACGCATACCTTCAGCGCTCGCAGACTCTCGCTCAAATCTTCGCCCAACTGCACGTCCACCTCCTCCACGGGAACTTTATGCTTCCCCAGCTTTTGTCCCGCTAACCCTAGCTTTAATTTCTCCTGCAATGCAGCGCGACGGACCGCATGTGCTTGTTCACGCGCAGACAGTGTTTTGTTGGTGGTTCTCCGAAGTAGTTTGAAGCTATTGATGATCACAAGCTCGTTCTTTTTGCGAGCTTTCTCGGCGAGAGCGCGTTTCTAGATACATACAATTTTGTCAGCGAAACAACGTCAGAGAAGGAAGGAGAAGGCGAACCTGAGCAAGGACTTTAGCAGCTTTGTTACGCTGCGACTTGGTTTTCCGCGGCGGCATTTTCTTCTCGATCTCCTCCGTATTTTCGGCATCCCCCTCCTCCTCCTCCATCGGCACAGCGACGTCCACCGTCATGCCCGGCGGTGCGCCAAGAGTGTCCTCCTCGACGTCCAGCTTCGCCAGCTGGAATTTGGCCTTGGTCTCTGCAATCTTGGCCGCCTTCTCGACCCGCTTCTCCTCGATCTCGGCCGCCTTTATCAGAAGCTCCTGGTGCGCGTCCGCAGGCGGGTTATACGACGTGCCCTGATGGGGCTCGAGTATTGCGGGGACTTCGATTTTGTCGCGCGGGTGGCCGTGGACGGGAACCTGAAAAAATGCCAATTCAATAACATCTCCAGAAAAAGCCAAGCAGCAGCAGCGCACCTTGACTTTCTTCGGCTGCACCGTCTCCATCCCGTCCTTGATCTCCGCCACCTCCTCTGCGGGGGCCCACGGGTCGTACGCCCCGCTCTGCTTAACCGCCTCGCTCAAGTCAAACGTTGCGCTCCCCGCGCCGAACTCCGTCGGGTCCACAATAGAGTTGAACGGCCCCTTGCGTGGCCGCTTACTTATCCGCAACAACCGGTTCTTATCCTCGGAGCTCAGCGGCGACTTCCGTTTTTTTGACGCCGTCGTCCGCGACACAACGGCGGGCACGGCCGAGCGCTGCGCCAGTATTTTTGTAGACGTCAGTTCAGAGGTTTTGAACTTCGGGAGAGCACTCCGGACTAGATAGAACAATTTGTCGTCGTCAACGCATGCAGCGTCTCGGAGAAGGAGGCAGACGCACTCTTCTCGTCGCCCTTAACATCAATCACGAAGAGCTGGTCGTCCTGCTGCTTATGCAGGAACGTGCTATCATACGGTCAGCCAAAGAGACACGCAGAACGACGGCGAAGCAGGCATACCCCG
Organism: Mycena epipterygia; assembly: GCA_029281465.1. Taxonomy (NCBI): domain Eukaryota; kingdom Fungi; phylum Basidiomycota; class Agaricomycetes; order Agaricales; family Mycenaceae; genus Mycena; species Mycena epipterygia. The sequence goes on along the minus strand of JARJCQ010000011.1, from coordinate 863,477 downwards.
TCGCGCGTTCCTCCGCCCGTAACTCCTCGATGCCCTCCTCGACGTCCTGGATGTCCACATTTTTTCTCCACGCCTTCTTGCCCTTGCGGCTGGGCTGGTTGTGCTGCGCCGGCGCCCCGAGCGAGGAGCGGGCGGATTTTTGGGACGCGGGGCCTGAAGCGGACTTGGGAGCAGCGGGCATTCTCGTGAAAAGTCGAGAGCAGAATAAATGGTGTTTGGTTCCGGGGCCGAAGCCAAGCAGAGGCTTCAATCCGTTTTGGGAATTCGCCTTTCCTCATCCGCTGTCCGACAGCTATCGCGGTTCATTGACACGGGACTGGGTCTCTGGATCAGGCGAAAGCAATTTTAATGAAGGTCGTTTTGTGTCTCAAGGGTCTGGAGTTGAACTGGTGCCAAACTCCACGTTCAACACAATTTGAGACTCCTCCGATCGAAAGCATGTTGGACGTGACCCTGAACCGTTTTTTGGCTGGAAACTGCTTATATTCTGACCACGACTACCGCTGAATCTACCTAATCACATATTCCAGAGCCCGAGGGTGAGTCTTCATGATGGCCTTGGATTCCAGTTACGTCCCGACTCTACTAGTCCAATGCACAACTTGAAAAAGTCGCACTGCTCTTTTCCAACTTTCGGTCCATTCCTCCGAAAGCTGCCGCCGATTTTGTCGCAAGCGCCATCGGAAATGCAGGCCCCGACATGCCACTTCTCTACTGTGCTCAATATGTCTTCGGCGCCCTGCACGTTGTATACCCCACAGACACACTCGAGAAGCCGACGTCGCCGACGAAGGCGTTGCTGTTTTGAACCCCGCGGTTCGCATGCAGCTGTTGCAGCGAAAGCACTTCCACGCCTTCTGGACCGCCCTCACGCGCTTCCTCACTGTCCGCGACGAAACGCAAGAAATCCGCTTCCTCTTCGACTTTGCTAGCTGCTTCAAATGCTTCACTATAGCCCCCCCGAACCCACACCTCGCCGAATTTCATCGCATTGCGGGGGTGCTATACCCCCAAATTGAAAACAGCGACGGGCAATTCGTGGCGGTTTGTATGCACAAGATGGTGTCGACGCTCAACGACTGTCTCGTCAAGGCCAATTCCGTGAAGGTCGCCCGGAATTCGCAGAAGAGCCGCACGCGCTGCCACGCGCCCGGGTGCCCCAATCACTCGCGTCCACGGGCGAGGAGTTCAAGCATTGCTCCGCCTGTCGCGTCGTCGCCTACTGCGGCAAAGCCTGTCAGACGCGCGCCTGGAAGGCCGGCACGCACGCACACAAGCGCATCTGCGCGCAGATCAAAACGCTCGTAGCCAAAGGCGGCGGCCTGGATGACTGGGATGCGTTTGTGCGGAACTGTCGGGAGGCGAAGGTGTCGGCGGATGAAGCGCTGGAGGTGGCGAAGTGGGAGTTTAACCCGGCGGTTGGGCCGTTGAATTTGGGGCGTAGTGCGAACGCAGATGGCGCGGCCGAGTTCTGGCAGCTGAATCCAGACAAGCACCCCGCGGCCGCCGAGCGCTTCGCGCGATTCGGGCATTACTGGGGACCAAGACCAAGACCAAGGACAACTTGAAAGGAAGGGAATAAAATGCAACAGTGGTCCCATAATGAAGCATTATAATCTGAGAATGTCATAGATCGAGTGAATAAATTAGATGTCCGTCAATGACCAGATGTCCATGAACACTCCCTCGCCCTATGGTTTTGGTTTCTCTCCGCCGTTCGTGTCCGAGTTGTCCATCCTGTTCAGGGCGTCCTCCACGTCTTCACTACTCACACTTTCCGCCCCAACCTGTCCGCTACTGATGCTGCTCACACTCGTCCCCCTTCGCACCGGCACCAGCTTTCCCGTCTTGTCCTCCCCTTTGTCAGCATCTCCTCCCTTGCCCTTCTTCCCCACTCCCGTCAACTCCGCCTTCTGCTTCTTCCTCTCGTCCTTCATTCCCTCCAATGATTTATCAAAGCCATCCATGGCGCGCACGTTCCCAAGAACGCCGAGTCTGCTTGGGTCCGAGAGCCAGTCTTGCAAAATGGGTAGCAGCTCCTTCTTGGGGCGGTAGGTGCCCGAGTCGTTGTCGATGATCAGCTCGTAGTCTTTTGGGTTCCGCGATGGCTGGGGCTCGTCTGCAGTTTGAGAAGAGCCTGCTCCCTCGTCCGGCTGACGGCCATTTGCTTCCTTCTCCGAGCCGTCTTTCGCTGGCTCCTTGGTCTCGTTTTTTGCTGCGCCCTTCGCCTCGCTTTCTGTTGGCCCCGTCGCCGATTCTTTCAACGGGTGCACAAAGAATTCGCCAGAATACGCGATCTCCTTTGCGAGATCCGCATGCATCGAATGTTTGCTCAATAAATCTATGGCGAATTCGGGGCCCGTTTCGGTGAATCTCCACTCTGAGGAAAATGAAATATCAGTGTCTTGTTCTTCGTTGCGAGAATCCAAACTTACCGCCGTCGAGTGTCATCACATACGTGAAAAGCTTCGCGCCCTCTCCCCAGGCAGTCATGTCGAGAAACAGCCTCGCAAGCGCTTCGCTGGTTTCCGGCGTCACCTTATGAACCATCGCGCCGACTTTCAACTCTTTCTTTTCCTCCGCCTGCGGTGTAGTGTTGTTACTACTGTTCACGCCACGATCGTCGACGACACCCCAAACCGTGCTCTTGTCGCAGGCGTAGACGGTACGGTATTGCTTTCGCAGCCCGTGATTCAGGATGCGCCCGCGGATTCCCGTGTCGGCAAACATCCAGTTGATGAACGGCCTGTAGCCCACGTAGCGGTGACGCAGCTCGCGCGGGACGGGGCCGGTTAACTGGAGCTTGTTCGCGATGAACGTCGTCGCAGAGAGCTTGTGCCCCTTGCCGTCCTTTTGTCCATCGGAGTCGTTCGCATCTTTTTGGGTCCGCTTGTTCACCATGGAACCAATGAGGGGCGAGAAATGGCGCGAGTATCTGTCTTGCGTGTCGCGTTAATTTGAGGTACGACATCAACAACGCGATACTCACTCGGTCCGAGAGTGTACAGGCGCCGACCATCTTTCTGGTCCGCGTCTTTTCGGAGAACACGCATGGACACGATGACACGGTTGTGCTTCATGAGTTTCTCCCCGGGGAGCAGCGCAGTGAGGTAGGTGAGGATGTATGGATGCAGGTCGCCCTTTCGCTTCTGCAGTGTGTACTCGGCCTCGATACTTTCGAAGCCTTCCTTCATTTGTTCAGGCCCGAATCGCGCGACGGCTTTGCCCAGCCTGTCGGGAGAGAGTTTGGCGCCGGGGTCCTCGTCGTAGAGAATCATGACGAGCTTGAAACCTGATGCAGGGACGCCCGAGACAAGCCAAGCTGCATTCCATGTTGGGTCGCGGGTACGGCGAATGGTTGGGGTGCGAAATTTGAGAGGCTCGGCGTCCGGGATGACGACTGAAGCCAAGACATACGGGTCGCAAGAGAGTGTTCCGATATCGGCTACCGGGAGATTCTTGGCACCTTGAAAAAAATTAAATTAAATGACGGGGTTACGGAATCAAAGCAGGAAACTTACGGTCAAATGTTATTTGGAGGGTATAGGTAGCCATTTCGTGCAGGATAGTTAAGGAAAGAATATAATAGTAACCGTCGAGAGAGAGAGAGAGATAGAGATGAGGGGCAGGAACGATGACGATTGGATTTTGGTTCGAACGTCATTTGCAATTATTTATAGATGTGGGATAAGATAAGATTAGATTGAGTTCAACGTTGAATATTTTCATCAAATTTTCATTGGCGACTCAACGAACAGCCGATTCGAATGGCTCGAGGCAAGATTCGCTGAACTCATACAGGTAAGTGACTATTATTGGAAGAGGGCGCCGCTCCTCGCATGAAATAAGTAGAAGGAACGTTATGAAGGATACGTGAAGTTGCCACCAAGAATTGTTAATGGACCTGCAGCATATAATGAGATTCGGGGATAAACTTGGGATAATGTCCCAATAACGCACCAAATTATCACAGGGTTGCTGAAGTGAATAAACACGGGAATCAGACGCAAGCGGCGGCAGCTAGCTCAAACATCACAGACAAAATCTTCAACTGCTTTCCAGAGAGAATAACACTCGGACACCGCAAGTTCCACGTCCGGCGCGTCGTCATCCCTGACATATCCTTACAAGAAATTGTCGTACGAAGTCTGGATCTGCCACAAACGAGGGAATATTGCAGATAGGAATTTAGCGACGTTTCGGGGCTGGGTGATGAGGGAAAGAGCAACATTTAGGTACCCCAAACTTCGTTGGACGACTCTCTCCTTCTTTCCATCAAATATTGTTGGGACTACAGTGGCATCAAACGACATGTAGAGCGTGTAGAGGCGTGAACAGTGGGTTGCCAACGCATAGAGACCTTCGAGCGTGACGAGGGAGCGCGTATGTTCAAAGTGCTCCGTCGTGAGGGCGAGACATTCGAGGCGAGGCCAGGCACGAGCCATTTCACGGACCGTGGCATCGTCTAGGTCAAATCCTACCTGCTGTTCAAGCGACACATCGACGAGGTTACCGAAAGAGAACAGAGACTGGAGAGTATCGCGTCCCACCGAGTACAGATCGATCTCATCCGCGCTCGGTGCGTGCTCATAGGTATAACCACCATGTATCTTTATTTCCCGGAGAGATGAGCGTGAGCAGTGCTTCACTAGAGCGGAGGAGAATTGGTGGGCGATATTTTTTGTCGGATGAACGAATGCATAACCTGGGATCTCTAACGTTACGAAGGGATGATTCTGGAACATGCCAAGTAATGCTGTGGCATGTTCCATGGTCCGCGTGGTGAGGTGGGTGAGAGCGGGGAAAATAGGAGATCCGAGTCCTGGGCAAGGTTGGAAAGAGGACTCGGGCGTCTGAGTTCGAGGCTCATCTCCGAGCGCCAAGAATCGTAGGTCAGGAAGTTGGGCCAGATGTGCGAACGCGGACTGGTTCAGCGCAGGCACGTTTAGGGATTCGAGATGCATGAAACGACACACAAACGTGGAAATGACTGTAACCATCAAGTCGGAAGGCTTTAAAGTAGACAAATGGATGTTTGTTAGAGACGGGCATTTGACTGCGAGGTTTGAAAGGATGTTAGATAGGTCCGAGTCAGGGCCGCTAAAATACCCGAGGTCCATATCCTTGATCGAAGGTGTGAGGAACAAGGGTAAGAATCGGGCGTATAGGCCAGTGCCAAAACTCCAATTCCACCTCAGGTTTTCGAGATTGGGAAATATGCACTCTCCCGGGTGACACAAACTGACAGCGTCGAGGAATTCGTACGGTCCAGATCGGCCTTCTCCACCCATCCTCAAAGATTTGACACGATGCAAGTAGAAGAGAGGGCGCTCCCAGTCTCTGGCGATTATGGGTCTTCGCGGACGCTAGATATCAGACCATGAATTCGATCCTAGTGTCATGAAAAGAAAATGCATACGATACTATCGTAGATGGCCAACTCCGAGTCCTCACTCTCGGTGTCGCATTCTGAGTCTTCGCCGAGGTCGACATCCCATAAATCGTCGGGCATGCATTTCGCCAAATTCAAAATCGTATACTGATGCCTCCAAAGGATGTTGAGCGCAGGATTGGTAAAGATCGTGGACGTTCTAGCGAGGACAGATAGGTCGCGTGAAGAGAGAGCCTGTCCACATATCATCTCCGCGATTTCCAGGATTTCTAGAGCACGATGCATGCTTGTCGTTCGTGGCAGTCAATAGCCGCAAAGGGCGGGAGGAAATATGAGTGGGTGGTGCACGGATTTATTGGGTCGACGGCCGATGTGTTCTGAAGACTGGGATTGGTGCCAAAAAAAAAAGTTAACTCGAGTTGGAGGTTGGAGGCAAAAAATTAGATCAAGATTAGATTATGAAGTCCGGACCGATCTTCCGCAGCTTGGACACGACCAACCAATTGAACCATGTACCGGCATACTTTGGCAGTCTCAGTGAACGTTCCCAGACGTTATCTGCTCCTTTCTTTCATAAACACTGCCAGCAGCTACGTTCAGGATTGTGTCGCGTTCAGTACAGTAGCTTCAAACAACCTCGACCGTTCCTGCCCCGACGGATCGCGCGGGTATTACCTGCCACTGTCTCATTAGGGCGTTCCGGCAAAAGCACTTACTCGAATTTGGATGGGATGCAGATATTAGCACCATACTCGGAGTACGTTCCTGCCTTAACCATTATTGGCCACAGATGCTCTAGCTCGGCGATTTGCTGCCATGGCTCCGTAATCAGGAACCGGGTCAGGTCAGTGCCCCCTACGGAAGGCTCATCCCTTTCTTGCGTTCACCAGTGAAGTCCCATGGGCCATATTAATACGTGCCTCCTGATCCTGACGTCTTGACAGTTTTCTACACTCCTGAAAACACTGCCCTCTTTCCTCCTCGACTCTGCTTCGACGTAACCACCCAACGGCCTCGAGGCGAGTCGTGCACACTGCAAGGGTCGTGGATGCGACGCAACTGTGGGGTAAATTCCACGTGTCCCAAAATAGAACATCACAAACGATGATGCGCGTTCCTTAGATTTTTTCCTGAAATTAGGCGTCCTCTTTCTCCCTCATTTTGCCATGGGAAACTCAGGATCGACTTTGTCCCCGCCGTCTCAGCCCGGGAGCGCGCTCCAGGTCTGCCTGAATAATGTCTTCACGTCGAACAAGGGCGGTGTCTCCTACCCCCAAGACTTTTTATACGAAACTTTGGACGTCAAGCCTTACAATACGAACATCCTCGTCACTCCAGCTGCTGTGGCCCGCCCTACCACGGCCGACGATGTCGCGAAGATCGTGCAATGCGCCGTTGCAAGTGCAGTGAAGGTACAAGCACGGAGTGGTGGCCACTCTTATGGGAATTACGGCGCGTCTCCAGTACCTTATCTCTCATGCCGTCTGACCTGCCCCCAGGTATCGGAGGCGAGGATGGCGCTGTCGTGGTCGACATGGTAGAATTCCAGCAATTCAGCATGGACAACTCGACATGGCAGGCGACCATCGGCGCCGGCACGCTCCTTGCGGATGTCACGTCGCGTCTGCACGATGCAGGCGGCCGTGCAATTGCCCACGGAACGTGCCCGCAGGTGGGAATCGGAGGGCACGCGACGATCGGTACGACAATGCGTTATTCACCCTCTCGCGACTTATACATCCTCCAGGGGGGCTTGGACCTATCTCGCGGCAGTGGGGCGCGGCCTTGGATCATGTTCTAGAGGTGGAGATCGTGCTGGCTAACGGTACGGTCACGCATGCCAGCGCGGCGCAGAATCCAGACATCCTTTGGGCTGTGAAAGGTGCAGCGGCGTCGTTTGGGATCGTGACGGAATTCGTGTTTCTTACGCACCCGGAGCCGCCGAACGCCGTGATTTATTCCTATCATCTCGAGTGCGCTCTGCCTTTTATTTTGTCGCGTCCTAAGAGCTCATCGCGTGGCACACAGACTCGGGAAACACGCTGGACTCGCTCCCACGTTCGCCGAGTGGCAAAGCATCGTTGCGGATCCCTCGTTAGACCGCAAGTTGGCATCGGAGGTGATCGTGTTCGAGCTCGGCATGATAATATCGGGTGCATAGCTACACAAATTCCCGTGTCTACCACTAACGAGTCGACAGGAACCTATTTTGGCACCCGAGATGAATACAACCAGCTGAACTTCGAGCAGCGGCTAACGAAGAACGCAACGGCAGTGTCAGTATCGGTGGTGGACGACTGGCTTAGTATTGTGGGAAACTGGGCTGAAACGGAGGCCCTGAAGATCGTTGGAGAAGTCGTGAGTAACAAATAACGGTCATATGCACCCAGTTGATTATTTACCCAGTCCGGGCCGTTCTACAGTAAAAGTCTCACTTTCAAAGCCACGACGCTCATCCCTGCGAGTGGGATTCAGGACCTGTTTAATTATTTTGACAACGCGGATAAGGGGACGCTGGTGCGTTTTTCCATCCTCTCGTTGGAAGATTGGTATCCGTGTACTTAACCTGGTGTAGATCTGGTTCGCGATATTCGACGTCGAGGGCGGAGCAGTGAATGATGTAGCGCAGAACGCTACTGCCTACGCACATCGGGATGCCCAGGTCCGTTTCCGTTACGGATGTAGGCATATATGAACTCATCGTGCGACTTTTCGTCCAGTTCTATATGCAGACGTATGCAGTGGGCGTGGGCTCCCTGTCCAACACGACTACGGCGTTCGTAACAGGAATGAGCGATGTCGTTACGAACTCCATGCCGGGGGTGGAATTCGGAGCTTATGCGGGCTACGTTGAGTGCGTCGTGTCGGTTCCCTCCTCTTCGCACTGCTGATCTACCACTCGGTATAGCCCGAAGCTGACGGACGGCCCGCAAGAGTATTGGGGCACGAACCTACCGCGGCTGGAGAACATCAAGGCCGTGATCGACCCCGGGGACGTGTTCCACAACCCGCAGAGCGTGAGCCCGATAGTCGCGGCTGTGAATGGTACGCAGCCAAGCGCCTCTGCCTCCGCCTCTGCAAGCGTCGCGTCGGGGTCGCAAACGCCGAAAAGTGGCGATGTGCGGACTGTGGGTCGTGCGTGGGGGTTGATATGGACTGTGCTGCTCCTCTGCCAGCTTATGATATCTTAGTATACGCGTTGGCGTGTATGTATTCCCTATAATGAACCTGACGAGCATTGAACGAACAATTAGACGCGATCAAGCCGGGCGCTGCCGAAGTCGCGGTCATGCCACCGTGTTGAGGGTTGTGCTAAGCTTAGCTGTAATGAGCGCCAATTTGAGCGCCAGGCTGAAGCGGCTTGAAGCCTCAAGTAGGCCGCGAGGTTTCCAATACAAAAGCGCTTCAAATGCATTGCTCTTGAACTCTTCCCTCAAGCCAGCGGCTTCAAATCTTACTTGTAAATCGCGTAAGCCTCGGTTTTTTCGTCTGCATTAATTGTCTCACAGATTCGAAGCAGCATGGACCAGAACGCTCTCGAATACATCATAAACCACCTCTTTCTACCCCCAAAGCTCCCTCAAGGAGATGACACGGCGCCGAAGCCTCAGGCGGCGTTGCTCCGGCACCTCTCTGTCTGTGCCAAATCGTTCTGCGAAGGGTTAGAAGGCGAAAACACTGAAATCAAAGCCCGTTGGAATGCGCTTCGAAGGACGCTGGATCGTTTTGCCGAAATCCATTCCACTTCTTCCAACATATCGCAAGGAAACTTGGAAGGAATCATAAACGGCATGTTGGTGCATGGTGAGCATATCCCGCGTGTTACCCTGACGGACTGAGCAGCTAACATCGGATATCAGACGTTTTGTGTCTTCATATCGCTTGTCAAAATGCGGGCGTAATATTGCGCAGGAGAGAGACATGTCTTAGCCTAGAGTTCTTCCAGGCATCCCCCAGCGCCGCTTTGGTTACCGGAACGACAGGAAAGCTTATCATTCAATACCCTTCTCGCCCCCGACTCTCCCTGCCACTTTCTACGACATTCATAAAGTCCTTGTCCGCGTTATTAGCAGACCTTGGTTGTACAGAGATGGCGGACTCCCTTCCGAAGACCGTAAAGGCGGGAAGCGAGCATGTTGAGTATCGGGATGTGGGCGATATTCGCTATATATCGGAACTCCTTGGAGGCATTGCTCGTGGACTGGCCCCTGTTGCAAGCGCAGCACAAGTCGCCTCGAGCACGGTCTATACCACCAAACGCATAAATGATCACGTTCTTTGGAAATCAGCCTTTCTCCCGTGGCGGCGCTCGCCAAAGTGGTTAATTATTCGTGTGGCATTGCAGACTACCATCGAGGAGTGGGGAATCCCTGAGAAATACGGTTACAAGGTGTTCATCACCTTTGTTCTGGCCAAAACACTCGAGTTGGCCAGGAGTGCTGGGGTCAGCGACGATGTGCTCTTTGTGATGAGTGCTAAGGTGTCTGCTCGGATGTGGAAGCTCCAATCTGTTCTCGATGTGCAGCTTCACAGTCACACACGTCATCCTTTTCCCATCCGCGACTTTATTGTAGCTCAAGTCAGCGCTGTCGGATCGTTGCTGAACGAACACTGGAAACATGTTCAAGATCGCGAGGCTGGGTCATCGATGTGGGCAGCTCCGACTCGAGCTCAGATCACAGCAGCGCAGGCTTTCACATTACCTCGGAGCTCCGCTCATCTCCAAGCCGTGAAAGCGAGGGCAAGTCTCCTCAACGCCCAGCAGATGGTCTTCCAAGCGAGCGAATTCGAGCAAAGTCTGCTGTGGAATGACCTGAAACAAACAGAAATAGCTTCCGGCGAATGTACGCCGGAGTTATGGTTCAAAATCCTGGCGCTGGAGCAGCGGATAGCGAATTGGAAACATACCATGCCATCTCCAGAGTTGTTGGAGTTGGCAGCCTTGATCGAGGAGCACGAGAAGCTTGCATCATCTTTCAGATCCCAGAACCCCGAAGTTTTCTCTCGGATTTTCCTCGCCGTTCTTGAGCTTTGGGTGGCGCTCGACAAATCAGCCACAGCTCGGTTTCCACGTCTTTTGGACTACTCGCCCGAGCTGTCCGTCAATTCTTTCGAGCCGCTCCTTTTACCGGAGCTCAGTCAGATGCGACGGCTCCACGAAGTAGAACTTCATCTTGCGAAACGTCATACCGGTGCTCGATATCCAGAAGTCTCGGTGTTTGCATTCTCCACCGACTGCAAATCTCTCGCTTCCAGGCATTTTTCCAGTGATAGGCATTTGCAGACGCTCTGGAACGAGATAGCAACACAAGCATTCCGTCGCAGGGACGAGAAGCTCCAAGAACTTCGTTCTGTGACCAGCCTTCACGCTTCACTTCTCGCGGAAAGGAATCGACTGGACTGCGAGTCTGAGAGCCGCAGAAACCGACGGGGGAATACCACCTTACGTCATAGTCGTTACTGCAAGCGATGTGCGAAAGAGAAGCAAGCCAACAGTTTGACCATAGAGGTATTTGAATGGCCACTGCCAGAGGTTTTTTCCATGAGTTGTCTTGTTCTATTCGAACTCTGCCTGCCGGAAGCTTTCGGTGTTTGGCGCGACACAACATATCGTTTAGCCCGAAACCATTCAAATTGCGAGCCAAAAGATTCCTCGTCGCCGGCAGTGGTCCTGCAAAACTATCCCCTTCTCAAGGATCACTTTGTTTCACACAATCCCGAGCAGTGCATTAGCATCGCGTCTACGGCAAAGTCTTTCCACAAATCTCATTATAGGGGCTGCAACTTTCCTTGCACCGATTCCGAAGTCGTCAAAGCGCATCCTCTCAAATATCAATTGTGGGACGATTTAAACCGTGAATGGCTTCCCTCTGCGTTCCCAACAGTTAACGTCCGGCGTTCATGCACCCCCTCTTTCCCCTCGGGTCCATATCAGTCTTTGACCTGGGCTGCGGTTGCCACTACCCATACCCCAAATGATGTTATCGCTCGGCAATCTGAATGTCCAGTCCAACTGTCTTATCACGAATGGGAAAATTTCGGACATTTGCGTGCTGGGGTCCGCCTCCAGTGGCGCAATATAATTCTTCAGCTCATAACAGGAGCCATTAGTCTGGCTGATCCAGCGGTATTTCTTTTATTTCGGCAGGCTGCGTGGCAGGCAGAGACTGCCAACGAAGAATTCGGCTACTATCGCGAGGCCCATTTCGATCTCTCACAAAAAGATTTCGGAGTTCAGATCGTCGATGTTTTGAACAAACGACTCGAATCCATTTCCGGGAATTGGAAAGAAGGGTGGACGGCAGCAACACTTGGTGTTGTCGCTTGCCGTTTGCTCTCTTTGAACACATTCCCATCGGTGCAGCAGAAAGCTCTGGATTTTTTGTCTCGGCTCAGACGAGTCTTATTCGACTGGATGAAGCAGGTTTTAGACCTTTTGAGCAAGGCTTCGTTGACTGGGTCTCCGGCAGTTCCCAGAGACGATCTCGTGCACCGTGTGCTGCAACTGGCTGCTTCCTGTCGCTCGACTTATGCAGTCGGATCAGAGTACTTGTTCCACGATCGTGTAGCAGTATTTATTTTCATTCGATGTCTGATCACCCTGCACGCCTATAGTCCCCCAAAGATGAACGATCTACCATCGGCCTTGCGTTATTTGCTGGAACACGACACTATTATTGCCACTGAAACCCTTGCTGCTCTTATCGACGCCATTTCGCGGAACAGAGGTGGTCTGGATGATGCCATCATAGATGTTTGGCAGGGGTTTTGTCGAGACGCCGAACCATGGCGAAAGATTGGAAGGAGATGGATGGCATGCATGACATCTGACTCTTCAGATAGACGGGTTCGAGCCGTCCATGTCAACCTTTTGGAAGGTTCTCTCCTCGTCGATGGACAGGCGCAAGGAACTCTTCCGAAGGAGATCATTCGACATTCATCGTTTATGGCTCTGTTTCCGAAACATGTGCGTGCTCATACCACAATATTCACGTTTATTTATGCATGGGTCCTTAGGCCGCCTTGGATATCGTCCCGTCAACGATGAAGGGAATGGATTGCCAATCGCGTGAGAATATGGATGGCTTTGAAGTGCGTTACACCTATTCTAGTTGTATCTGATCCTAAGTTGCTGGTCTAGGTTCACTTCAAGCTAAATGACGACGATCTGCTCATTCGTATCCGCGACAGTTCCGACAGAGTATCCGAATTCATTCCGCCGAAACATCTTGAAGGTGACATACCTAACCATCTTCTCATCGGCATGGTGCACATCTTCCACGAACAACACCAGTCCATGGATATTTATCCAGCACCTTCGGGCTGGGAGCCTCGTGTTGGAGCAGCATGGCGCATGGATCTTGCGCTTGGTTCCCGTCCCACTCTCAGACGTTGCCAAGATGCGGCAGAAAGCATGATCGACGATGTATTGGATCCATCCTCGCGTGTAGTTCAGCAACTCTCTGAAATATTCCGACCTCTTGAAGCCTCCGAGACAAACTTGATGGTTTATCTTCGGTCTGATCCTTGGTCCCAGCAGCTTCACATCGGCCTTCCACGTTATAAACTGGAATTTTCCGCCAGTCTCGGTGGCTTGGAGAGCAAGGAGCTTCCTGGTTTTTACGTGTCCCCCACGCAGTCAATTGGAACGTTAATCGGCTTACGAAGCAAACTTGTTTTGAAGTCGCATAACGGGGAGATGACAAAAGTTTTTGTCCCAGAAGGTCATATTGCAATATCCTATGGCAAAGGCGACTATCATCCAGAAGTCTCCATCTCTCCATCCACTGCTACCCAACACATCAAGATATTCGGCTACGACGTCGACGACATAGTCGGTCGCCTTGTCGGCGATGGATCACTCACCAGCTGGTACCGATTGGCGTACCTCCACACCGTCACAACTTCCCATCTTCGCGATCCACTCATTCATCGTACGGGACTACAGCAAGCACAGGAAATGCTAGCGTCCGCCCAAGCTTTTGCTTTCATGAGCCTGGAAGCGGAACACAACTACCTCCTACAGCAGATCCTCAATCTCACGCCGATTCGAAAATATTATCCCGCACATCTAACGTCCATGGAAACTGTTGGTTGGCATGGATCGCTGACACCTCTATCCCAGTGTGGTCGGTTCGTACCGTTGGTGAATGCCATCGTCGATTATGCATGCAAGCAAGCTTTGTTTCACTCGCCCGCGTACCAGGCCACAATCACAGCCGAGTACAAAGGGAAATCATGTCTGTGGGAACGGGCTGCGTACCGAGTTTCGAGACTTGTCTCCAACGGTTCGTTCCTATCTCGTATCTTCCCTCCTGTCACTAACTCTTACTTTCAGTTCAAATTGATGATTGTGACGTGTTAGCAACGCCGGCTCGTTGTCTCGATTGTCCCGAATCCATCGCAAGAGAGAAGGTTGTGACAGAAACCGCTGCCCTCGTTCACCGATGGCCTGCATTTGTAAATACCACAAACAGTTTTGATTTGTGGGAAGTTCTCCGATGCTGGAACTCCTTTTCATCGAAGCCGGTGGCGGACAGTAAAATCGATAACCCGCAAGTTTGGCTCCGGGAATCTCCTAGCGAAGTCTGGTTTCGGCTGTTCCATCTCTGTAGGGCCTCGTTGAACAAGGACAGAGACCAATATGGGTTAATGGTCGCGTTTGGAATCCTCGCATACCGTGGAGATATGGAACTAGAACTTATCCGAATCCTCCTCGCCATCGCTACAAATGCCTCTACCAACCCCGTTATCCGTACCGCTACACAATCGATTCCCATAGAGACATTTGATGATGGACTCGAGTACACATTCGATATGAACGACGCGTCGGAAATTTTGGCTGAAAACTGTTATTTATTTGACGAAGTTGAGGCAGACTCGTCTGGATTGGCACAGCAAGCTCAAGAAACATATACAGCGTGGACTGACAGGAGGCGAAAGGCCTTTTCTTTACAAAAGGAGTCCCAGTGTAACGCACTAGCAAGGAAAATTCTCAGTTATTGGCCTGCTCCCGGAACTACACCTTTAACCGTACCTGACATGGCCTGGATCTTATCAGGAGATCGGAATATGTCGTTAAATGTCCGATCCATTTTTGCTGATTTTTGCCGTTTCCGTACATCGATTTTCCCTCCAAATCTGTACGCATTGATATCAGGTAGCTTGAATTTGGGCTCGTTCGGTCCGCACAAGTGAACGGACCTCTGAGCGGCACATTGCCGTCAGCATAAGCGATCGGACCTCTAGTGAGGCGACTTCTGTACTAATAAAATACCAGAACACGCATCTTTTAGGCTCAAATGTTTGGAGGTAAGTATGGTGAACGTATTCTACCCTTGTTCCAGCCTCCCTCTGAGTCCAGAAAAGACCAGCGCGATATAGGAATATTCGAGAAGCAAATTCATGTTGAATATGAGCCTTGGAATAGAAAAAAAGCGCAAAAGAACGGTCAATTTGGGGATGGAGTTCAAAGAACTTTGGTCAGAACGTTGTCCGAACGTGCTTTGAGACAAAAATAAGATGGGAAAGGCGATTGGGAACTTCAAAAGATTCAACACTTGGACAAAACGGTTCTTGTGTGGATCGGACATCATGCTCGACAGGCCAGTTCCGTCAGCGGTTTGGATCGGACATGGTGCTCCACTGCAGCTCAAGCCGTCCGCATTCGTATCAGACATTGACCATATTTTTGGGCCAAATCCGTCCGCACAAATATCGGACAGATCATGGGTTATGCCGATCTCCTATCTTATCCGAAAGTTCAACCGGTGCTTACCCCATTGTGAACATCGCACAGCTACGGACTGAAGTGAAAGCCTTGTTCACTATCAGACTGCGTAACCGTAGTATGTTCGAGAGCGTGGAGCAGTTACAACAGGCCTTGCACACTGTTCGAGGTTTGCCACAGACGGAGCCGATAGCCTCGCTTCCTCCCTCGAAACCTCCTAGTTCCAACCCACCCCCAAAATACGCCGCTATGACCCTGGGTTCATTGTTACAACATACGACTCGCGATGTTGCGTCGATGGCGAAAGTAGGGCATTCATCTCGGAGCCATGAGCTCATCCTTCGCTTGGAAGGAATGGCGATAGATGGACCCAAATCGAAATACCTGGCCGATCTGTCCCGCTGCGTAGACGCATTCGAAAGGAGAGATACCTCAGCCGAGCCATCAGTCACGTGTAGTGGTTACGAGTATTCCTCAACACTCGAGGCTGCAATCCAGAATGCCCTTCGTCCTCAAACCCTGCTTGAACAGTGCCTAGATCAAACCGGACAATGGCCAATTGCTGGTCCTGAACCATTAGTCCAACAACTTTCTCGCGAATCCTGGGACGTCCTCCCCGCATCCTGGAAAACCACCCTGGTTCGGTATGCGGAAGGGCTGGCGGTGAAACAGCAGCGAAGGCGCATCATCATACTTTCGAGACCTGGATTCGAAGCTGAACTTGATCGGGAAATTGGAACGCGCGGCGGTCAGGGATGGGATCCATCCTCCTACCCAGACTGGCTCTTGGTTCAGCTGGATGCGGACATCTTGATACGTCCACTTCAGGCATCCATTGCTATGCACATGATGTTCCCGGAGAGTCTCCGTAATGCTTTAATGCAGCTCAACATGGGCGAGGGGAAATCTTCGGTGCGTGCTGTGTTCATGATTTCACGCGATGATCTAAGCTTTACTTACTCTAGGTCATTGTACCGATAATTTCTGCCGCTCTAGCCGACGGTGAACAGCTTGTCCGGGTGATCGTTCTCAAACCCCTCTCATCGCAAATGTTCCAGCTGCTCAAACAACGTGTATGCGGCCTGGCGAATCGGCGACTATTCTACCTACCTTTCAGCAGAGACATCCAGTTGGACAACGCCAAGATTCGGCAGGTCGTCGCTTTGTTTAAAGAATGTGCCCAAGTTGGTGGGATCCTGCTTTGCCAGCCTGAGCACATTCTATCCTTCCAGCTTATGGGACTGCACGCCTTCTGCCAATCGGAGACCAGCGAAGAAAGTCGCATGCTGATGGAGGCACAGGAATGGCTTGACAGCACTGCTCGCGATATTTTAGACGAGAGCGACGAAATTCTGAATGTTCACTATCAGCTCATCTACACCGTCGGGTCTGCCATTCCCCCTGAAGGCCGACCATGGCGCTGGAAACTCACCCAAGCAGTGTTCTCGTTGCTCGAGAAGGTCGCCAAGACTGTTGCTGATGGGTTGGAGATCAACACAGTCACTGACTCACGCCGTTTCCCTGTGACGAGGATCCTGACTCCAGGTGGTCGCCAAACCTTAGTCCAGTCCATCGTTCATGAGATCGTTTTCGAAGATGGATTGCAGGAATGGATCTCGTTCCGGACCTATGCGAGAACAGACAAAAATCTTGTTACTCGCTTCCTGCAGCGACTAGATGTTAGCCCGGACGAGGATCTGACATTGCGAAAATTGTCTGGGGAGCGCTTCGGCCATCTTCTTCTTTTGCGCGGCTTATTCGCCTACGGCATCCTGAGCTTCAGCCTTCAGGACAAACGATGGCGGGTGGAATATGGTTTAGATCCCAAGCGTTCCATGCTCGCAGTCCCATATCGGGCAAAAGACAGCCCTGCTCCTCGAGCAGAGTTTGGCCATCCTGATATGATTATCGTCCTGACATGCCTTTCGTATTATTACGGAGGTTTGACAGACGACGAGCTGAGCAGGACGTTCAAGTTTCTCCTTAACTCTGACAACCCTGAGGGACAATATGAGCATTGGGTTGCAGGTATTGATAACCTGCCAGCACATCTCGTCAATTTGCGGGGGTTAAATCTGGACGACTTTGATCAGAAGACCCGCGATATCTTCCCTCTTCTGCGCTATAACAAGGGTGTGATCGACTTTTATCTGTCTGAATGCGTGTTTCCTAAAGAGGCGCGAGAGTTTCGGTACAAGCTCACCACGAACGCTTGGGATCTCGCCCGCAGCAGGCCCAGACTCAGCACCGGTTTCAGTGGCACGAACGACCAAAAATATCTCCTGCCCCTCTCGATCGACCAACTTGATCAGGACTCCCAGCTGCACACCAATGCTCAAGTCCTCGACTACATATTGCAGCAGGAAAATCGCGAAGTGCTCTGTACAGGCTCCGACGATGCACGGCGCCTCCTGCAGCATGTTGTTGCGCAGGAACCGTGTGTGATGGTTCTCCTGGATGTCGGGGCGCAGGTTTTGGAGCTCCGGAATGAGGAGGTTGCACGAGAATGGCTGAAGCTCGAGCGACGCCCCTATGTCGAGGCAGCCGTGTACTTCGACCCGAGCAGCGACGAAATCCGTGTAGTTTCCCGAGATGGACGTATTCAGCCGCTCGCAAGCTCTTTATACAAAAAGCAGCTCGAGAAGACGCTTGTCTATCTTGACGAGGCCCATACCCGCGGTACCGACTTTAAGTTCCCTGCGAATTCACGCGCAGTAGTAACCCTCGGTCCGAGGTTGACGAAGGATAAATTGGTTCAAGGTAAGGCACACGATCTGTGATGTTTAATCAATAACTCACCCTCAGTAGGCTGTATGCGCATGCGTCGACTCGGAAAAGACCATTCCGTCTTATTCTTTGCTTCTGCAGAAATCCGGAGCAAAATCGTAGCAGCGACCCGAACCCGACCCGATGAGATCGATTCCCAGCACGTACTTCTTTGGACAATACAAGAGACATGCTCACAAATTCGACACAATGGCTCACTTTGGGCCAATCAAGGTCTCAATTTTGACACACGTCAAAGAGCGCTCAATGAACATCGTGCCCGTCCCTCATACACGAGTCTGGTTGCTGCTTTACAGGAGCGCGAATCCCGTACACTCGAGGAGCTGTATGGCGTCAAGTCAAGGTTCGAAAGCGAGAATGACGTGGAGCCGAGCCAGCTGCAGATCGAAATCCGACAGAAATGTCAAGAGCTTGGGATTATTCCCTCCGACAGCGCACTATCGGAAGAACAGGAAAGGGAACTTGCGCATGAAAAGGAGGACGAACGAGAAGTGGAACGCGTTCCCGGCGCAGAACCACTCGACCATTGTGACGATCCGAGTCTCCATGCATTTATCAGCACTGGCGTTGTCGGTCGGTTTACCAACTTCGTTTCCCTTGAAGACTGTTTGGCCAACACATCCTGGATCTCTTTGTTCCCGCAAGGGAAGGTCTTCCGGAGCAAGGATCTACGCGCGACCGCGGACTTCCGGGACACTATATCTGTGTCACGGTATGATTCCGCGGGCTCGATGGACCACTACCTCAGACCAGTGCAATGGATCTTGTCGACGTCCAAATCTGACCTCTTGTTACTGATCAGCCCTTTCCAAGCAAACAAGTGGTTGCCGGACATTCGTCGTTCGAGATTCGTGCATCTGCACCTATACTCTCCTCGTGTGTCTCGCAACACATTTTGGTCATTCGAAAATTTGGATTCGTTCACCGTTCCCGCCCGGCCCAATTGGGCACCAAACCGACAAGTGATCCACGAGCTCAACCTCTTCGCGGGCCAATTATTCTGCGCGAACAAGTCTTCGGTGAAGCAGGTCTGCGGCATCCTTGGTCTTCATTTACACTCCATGAACAACCTGGAGGAACTGCAAGGGAAGGTGGATTCCACCGGCTTTGTACAAGACGAAGGGGCCCGAACAGCGCTTGGCATCGACGCATGCTCCTTCAAATCTACCCCACTTCCTTTTTTCAGGGAATTATTTGCATCGCGTCGGAAAGGCCAAGGCTTTGCGCTCACGCATATGGGCCAAATTCTTCGGGGTAACGACCCCAAAGATCCCGATTTCGCGGAAACAAATGAAGGTGAAGTTCGATGCGGTCAATTCTAATACAGTGTACCCCCCTTCCTTGATCCACTAGTTGTAGATCCATATCCCAGACTCGACACAAGGCGAAATATATCATTCTGAGTAGACAGTTTTATGTAGTAGTATCGAAACATTATATATGTATAATTTGAGCATGATATGATACATTATAAGTAGCGTTCTTCTGCAAAATACTTTTACGACTGCTTTGTCACAAAATTCGGTCCTTGATCCACTGTGTGACTCGAAGTCACAACTCGCAATCTCACCACCGTCGACCCTCCAGTCTTTGTCCGAGCCGGAATCCTCATCATCGGAGTCGATTAGAACATTAGAGGTGACCATCCCCGTTGCTACCTTTGGTTTTAGAGTTCGATGTAGCAAAGATCAAATAAACTGATTGTCACGCTTTCGACCTTTTCGGCTTCGACACGACTTCCTGGCCTCATTTCTGCACCAAAATACTAGGGGTAAGAGACAGGGACCTAGCCAGTATGTAAAAGAACCTTCTATGCTACTTAAATGAGCGAAATTATGGGCCCAATAGCCTGCAGCATGGCATAGAAAGTCCTAATTGGGATTTTTACCTCATTTTTGGTGAACATGTGCAAACTACTAATGAAGAACAAGGCCGATGGCACCCAGATTGGGGAATAAGGAGCTAATAGGATGCCTCGACGTTGGTACAAAATATCTAAGAGTTATGGACAAAATTGTGGCCGCCATAGACATTTTGATGGGAGTGGATCAAGGACGGGGGTCGGATCAAGGACTGGGGGTACACTGTACATTCAAGTATTGACTGTATCACAGAGAACTTGTAAAGTACATACCTATCGTAATGTTCCAACGAAAGTAGAAAATAAATTATAATAGCCCATCAATGGAATCTAATGTCAGCCGGTCCAGTTTGGATCCCGGTTTATATCAGAAAATAATGCCAGTTGTTTCTGAGCCAAAGACCAAAAATCTTCTCCAGTGCCAGCACATTTGTCCCAGAATTTCAATTCTTGGTGCAAATCGCTCAAGCAGTAAATCATGATATTCGAGCGCGAGTTGCAATCTCGCGCCGCCTGGGCCAGCGCGCGCATGGACAACGGTGAGGGCCGAAAGTAGCTGGGCCGGAGCACCAAAACAGCCATGGTGAGCCGCAGCGAGTGCTGATCAAGCGAACGCGCAAAGCTACGAATCTGCTCAGAATACTGGGTGTGTTGGAGGGACCAGTTGGGGAGAGTATGGAATCCCATTGCAAAATGCGTGAGGCAGGGCAAGTGCGCGGCGGGGAAGACCTTGTCGAATCGGTGTTTATGGAGCAGGAATGTAAGTGTGTGATGTTCCGCAGAAATGGGGTGGAATGACGGGCAGTCAGAATGGACGTCCACTGCGACTCCACGGCAACTGCATATGTCCCATCAGGGTGAGCTGGAAGGGAGACGCTGCCGTCCACATAAACGACTCATCCGCATCGTCGCAAAAGACCCCCAATGCTGCAACTTGGCAAGCAAGTGCACCGAGGTTGGGGCACGCTCTGAGAATATTAGGGATGAGAGCCTGTTCCATCAGGTAACCCGAGTTGGTCGCAATCCAGAGTGTCCGCACCGCGCTTCCCACGCGGGGGGAGGAACGGACGAGATTTCTAAATGATTCCAAACTCCTTTATTGTGCGTATCGAGACATGCGCCAGGAGAGTGGGCGTCTGAAATCCACGACGAAGCAAGAGCGAGGGCTCTGGACGTGCGGAGGGACGAGGAGGCGGCCACTTCCAAGATACTAATGACGAGGTCCGCGGGGAGATCTGCCAGAGATCGTTCATGCCGCTCATAAGCTTCCAGCACTTGATCGTAGAGAACGCAATGGCAGAAATGCTTGTAAGACGCATCCGCTGTCCTGAAAATCGGGCGCTTTGCTTTGGTAGTTAGCATTTCGTAGCCAAAATCATCACAGTCTGTTATTTCTGTCAGGACCAAAGGAAACCGTACCGTAGAATGGGAGCATTTCAAGGGCCATCGTTGTCGTACGGGATGAGATGTCGTTGGCTCCGAGTCGGAGCACAGCCATGGTACAGGTCTCTATGCGACGACTGTCAGGCACGTCGAGCAGAATACCCCGTAGTAGATTCAAACATGAAGGGAACGCTTCAGCATTTTCTCTTTGCGGCGGACGTCGCGATAACGTGGCAGGAAATTTGTTTGCTTGTGTGTACGCGAAAGCGGAGTTTGAAATTCAGTCAGCCACCTCCTCTTCGACAACGTCCGTGTATGCGCTTTCTCGACTCGGAAAAGCTTCGAGGACTTCGATAGGCTCCCTGGGTCAACACTGGATCTCAAATGAACCGCTCGAACGATCTCCCCGTCGTTGCTGACCCTTCACAAAGAACTTGAGGCACAAAGCATTGAGACGGTGCGTACAAAGAAATCCAGAGACAAGACATGCATTAATGTTAAGTGTGTTTAAGAAAGTGTAGATAATTGATACAAGTTGTGAATTGGATTGGGCAAGAAAGCAATGGGGCGTGTACAGCGGATGGTTGTTGGATACATGGCATGAGGCGGCGTGCGGCGTGGAGGGCGTGGGTATGCATACGATGGATCTACCAGCGAGTGATCGTTCATTTTTCGTCGTCGGCAACTCACTCGCGGCGGCGGAAGAGGCTGCGCATGTTGAGCACGGACGGCTTGGCCTTCGCTGCGGTGGACGTGATGCTCATGCGGCGCTTGCGCGCGACGGGGGACGTGGGCGAGAGGGGGGACACGGGCGGGGGGGCGGTGGCGGGCGCCGGGGCGAACGATGACGCGAGGAAGTCGGTGCGCACGTCGCCTGTGGGGATGGGTGCTGGGGTGACGTGGACGGGGCGTCCGAGTTTGAGGGGCGCTGGCCGGCGGCGCGCACTGCCCTTGGGCTTGGGCGCCGCGGCGAATTTGGGGCTACGGGGCACGCCGAAAGCGGCGTCGATGAGGAACTCGGGCTTGTGGAGGTGTTTCGCAGCGCGGCGGGGGCGCGAGGGCAGGGCCAGGACGGACATGCCCGGGCGGCGCAAGGTGAGCGGGACGAAGTTGACCATGTCCTCGTCCTCGGCGGGCTGCACGAGGTAGCGCGCGTCGAGGTCCGAGTCCTGCGTCGACACGCTGCCGCGGCGCTCCTCTCCGGCTAGACCGGCGAGCGCACATGACACTTCGTTCTCCTTCTCCTGCTCGTCAAACTGCACCCACTGCATTTCATCCTGCCCAGAAACGAGCTGCTGCTCACCGCCCAACAGGTGCGCGTACTCCCACTCCTCATCCTCGTCCCACCACAGCCCGCCGTTGCCATCGCGGAACACCTCGCCGACGCCGACACTCGGACCAGCGGCCTTTGCCTGGTGGGCCATGACGCGCTTGGCGTGGGATTCGAGGCTGCCGCCGTCCGCGAACTGCATCATGGCGAGCTCGTTCGCGAGCGGCGCAGGACGCACGACCTTGTACTGCGCCTTCTTGCGCTTGGCAATCGACACAGCGAAGAACTGTGCCTTGCCGGATTTCGGAAGAGCCGGGATGGGAGCAGCGGGCATGGAGGACACGGACTTTGAGCGGGTGCGGGTGAGGGCCGAGAGGGAACGGAAGTGCTTGAGACCGCGGCGGGCTTTGGCAGGTGGCGAGGCGGGGATGGGGGGAATGGGAATGTGTGCGTAGGGGTTGGCGGCGGACTTTGGCTGGAAGAAGGGCGACGGGGTGGAGGGTGTGATGGGGAACTGGACGAAGACGGACGAGTAACCGAGGTTCGTGAGGTCGAACTCCTTGACTGATGGGGTCGTGCGGTGGCCCGCGGTGGTGGGGGTGTCGATGAGGTTTATGAAGGAACCAGCGACAGCGGGGCCGTGACCGATAGAGGGTCTGCGGGCGATGATGGAGGGTCTGCGGGAGCTGCTGGTGGATCCGCGGCGGCGAGGAGAGCGCGGCGACGGGGAGCCTGGCTGGACGAGGGCGGCCCAGGAAAGTATGGCCGAGTTTGAACGGCGGCGGGGGGGAGTGGTGATGGGGAGGAGGACGTTGACTGGGGGAGCAGGAAGCGGCTGGGTGGGGCGGGCCTTCTGTGGGGGGGTGGCCAAGAAGGAATAAGGTGCGCTTTTATTATCGGGGCGAGATACTGTTTGTGTTTGAGCGGACATGGGAATAGCCGATTCTGTCGTAAAGGAAGGCGTGTTTAGCTCGGGCCCACAAAATTAAATGAAAGAGGCGCCGTGACTCACCGTGATAAAGAGAGTGAAAGTAGTAGGAGGAGTGCAGGGACGTTAACGGCGTGAGTGAGACTAGCTCTGGAATGGGGAACTGACTCACAACGCAACCACTCTTATATTCCAAGGGAACAAAAGAGCAGCATAGTACAATAACCTTCACCTTAACAGTGGCCCGCCAGGGGTGTACAAAGTGATGCAAACACGGCTTCTCATTGTCGCCCATGCTTCCAGCGACCTGCCCGTTTGGGAACAAGAACAGAGCGCCCCGCGCGCTCCTGATGTGATCCAGGCAGGCGAAGGAAGGCCAAGACAGATGGCCGTCAAGAACAACAAGGATTTCCTTTTTGGGTCTGATGTGTTGTTCCTTCCGTATGTTTGCTTCCACAGAAACGTTGCACTGCTGTGCAATCGCTGTACACAATAGCTCGCTTGGACCTCGCGGCTGTCGACGCCGTGAAATTAGGCAGCATACAGTTCCGCTTTGACTGGGAAATCCGGAATCATCTAATCCCCAAGGGCCAGGGACGGAATTTTCCTTCAAGTTGAAGAAGGACTCTCTTGTTTGCCACTGCACATGATATCTATGGTCTCCATTTCTGTAACCGATCTACTTTGCTGCCAGTATCACCTCGTTCCCACTCCCTCCGGTGACTCCGGACCTGCACCATTTCACGCCTGGGAACATGGAGACGGGCTATTGTTTGGCTCCTTGTTCTTTACAATGAGTTGGAGGCGCATCAAGCGGCTCCCATTTGGGAATAACATTAACCATTTGTGCATAACATTAGCCATTTGTGCCCAAAGTGCACTGGAGACAACGTCGAAGGCCCATTCGTCGGTCCCTATTGGTTTGTCAACTGCAATTGTTCGTTGGGGGTATCCGTTTCGTTCGTTCACGTTCGTTCACGCCCGTCCAATAGGCCACTGTCAGCTGGCGAGAATTCTAGATGTCTTCTGGTAGCCTGTCAGCCGCTCTGGCACCAGGCCAACTCCCCAGGACGGTCTGCCACGCCACAACTGACAGTCGAGCCAAGCGACCCACATATAGGATTCGAAGTCGAAGTGCGGGGTATGGGGAAAGGAAGGAAGGAATGCTGGACCACCCCCTATTACCTATTTATGCAATCGCTGTCGAGCCCCTATCGAACCCCTATGTTTTCCGCGGCATATTGGCAAAACATACTTGTTAATTTGATTCCGCCCCTATTCCACCATAATTCCACACGACATATTCAATTGATTCCGCGAGACAAGACAAATTCCTGGCAAATTTAAATTGATATTCCAGGGGCTGCGAGGACGCGCGAAAACAAATGGCCTCTTCTTTTCGCCGGCACCGACGACGGAATCGGATTCGGACCCGCGTATTTGCAGGACCGTACAACGACGCAGGCGGCCTTCTGGGCTAAACCGAATCTAAACTGGAGCCTCAAGGTCGTTGTATTGGGCACGCTCACAGCTTCTGTCGCATTGTATGCGCTGCAGGCCTTGAATTCCGGTAGCGAGTGCATTCGGTTCCCGGTAGCGAATATCGAATACCCCGCACCTCGATGCGTTCACGGGCAGGTACTTCGAAACCATAATTCGCAGCGAGGCCTGTTAGTAGCATTCGGCACCGAGAAAAAGGGGTGCGTATCGGCTTCGAGGACCAGTAGCGCATGGTTTCTCTCTCGCCAGCTTCGAACGAACTCGTGTGTACCTCGTTTGATGGGCCCTTCTGGTCGCCGCGGGAGGGTAGCAGATTGTCGCGAGGCGTGCAACGTCTGGCAGTTCCAGATAAAGTGCCTGATACGGAATTTTTGTAGTTTCGGAGTGCAAAAATAAGCAGACGCCGAAGTCAGAGGGCAAGCTCCTGGCAAGTTGGTTTATTCAGAACACAGGTGATTGAAGATCGGGGAAGAAAACCGCCAACATAAACAGCTCGAAATTATCCAGTGCTCCCCATAATCGCAGGAAAATTCTGGCGGGGAACGCGGCCTTCCAGCCTTTGAGACAGGAATTAGTAGAAAACCTGGGCCCGGAAGTCTTGAGGAGTCTGTACTAGTCTGTCCCGCATAGCCACGCCTTGAATATAGCAATTGGAACATCCGCCGAGATATACAGCAGTGAGTGAGTCTCCTGGCCGAAACAATTGGTGCAAATTCACGTCGGACTGACTGCCAAACGGAGTGTTTGATTTCGATGGAAACGTGCCCCGGACTGTGCGCGGCGGTGGACGGGGACAGCGGCGGGAGGCGGCGCTAGACACACACTATTCATCTCCGATTATTATCCCTCGGGTCCAGCGGTCGCGCCACAGGTCGATCATCACCAAAAGTGTCCGAAGCTGGCTAGGCCTCGTGACTTTGACAAGAGCCATCAAGGCAAATCCAGGCCTTGGACGCGTCTCCCCAGGACCTTACGAGGGCACTTCCAGGCTAGCCGCCCCTTGCTATGTTCCCTCAAGCCCTTGTACATCCTTGAGACGTTCGACCGTGACTTCAAAAACGCGAGTGCACAAGTCCGCCCCCGTCGCGCCTTCCTTCCGACCCTCACCACCGACTCGCCTCGCGTCCTCCAGCTTCCTCCATCGCGTCAAGGTCTCCCCTCCCCGTTCTGGCCGCGTCATCCTCGACCTCCCCATATCTTTACCGCTGCAGTCCCCATTTTGCATGGACTCCAGTAATGGACGTAAATCCCAGT
The DNA here is from genome assembly GCA_029281465.1 of Mycena epipterygia. Taxonomy (NCBI): domain Eukaryota; kingdom Fungi; phylum Basidiomycota; class Agaricomycetes; order Agaricales; family Mycenaceae; genus Mycena; species Mycena epipterygia. The sequence goes on along the minus strand of JARJCQ010000011.1, from coordinate 837,372 downwards.
TATGGCACGACAACTCGCGTTTACTGTCGGGCATCGTGAAGTTGTAACTAAGAGGCGTTTGTGAGCTCCCCATTCCCTTCAGTTTCTCTTTCGCCGTGACTCGCTTCCAAGTCCCTCCGCTCTCCGAGTCCCTGTCGCGTCCCTCCCTCTTCACCTATCCGCCTCCAACCCCGTGTGCAGACCTTTGTCCCATCACCGTCATCAATGACTTTCGCCCTCACTTACTTCCTTCGCTGGCCATTGTCCTCTTCATCTGTGCACCTTCCTTTGGTCGTATTTCCCTTCCTCTCTTCTTTCACTTCGACTCACGTCATCCACAGATGTACCAGCGCAGTCCCCGGCCATATAAGCATTGACTCGGCGTAAATAGGCACGCATATATTCAGCTTTATCTTCTTATTGACGCTGCGCCAGCCTCTCCCTCTGCAACAAGCTCCTCGGCAGTATCAGCCCTCAGCAGCAGCTGCAATATCAACAAGTGGCGCGCCGAAACCACAATACCTACGTGTCCTCGCCGCCGCCCACGTTCCCAGTGTTCCCCGTCGTGCGCCCACCTCGTCCCTGTGCGTACCTGTTGCCATCCCTCATATCCCTTACATTTCATCAACCCTAGGTCCTCACTCTCGGCCTCGAAACGACGACTGGGATCGCATTCTCTATTACATTTTGGATGGCAAGTGAGTGGCCCGGCTTTCTTTGTTCCTCATCTATATTTTTCTACCATACAACTCCCTCCCTCCCGTGCTCCCCACCCCTCCGATTTCAATGCCCTCTTTTCTCGCTAATGCCCACCCGCAGCTGGTCGCGCCTCCTCTGAGTCAACCGTCTACATGAGCGCGGACATACGAAATACCTGTCTCACGTGCGTGTTTTCGCTTTTATACTCAGTCCTCAATTTTCGCTGATCCAGTTCATAGCATGGCCCTTACATTCATGATCAACGGGTACGTCCCTCGCTGCTTTCCCGGGTAGCTCGAGTCTCTGACATTTTTTTCTAGTCCACAGACTGACTTGGATCATGTTGGATGTTTTGCAACGGTCAATCCATTAATTCTCCGAGAGGTGTGCCTTCGCTAACTTGAAATGCATTCCCGTTCAGATCACCTCGGTTCCTCGGTCGTCCATTCATCCCCGGTTTAATCTCTCTTGACCGTCGCCGAATAATGTTTACATTCGGTGAGAATTTGACTTGAAATCATTTTTTTACCCCCGCTGAGTATCTTGTCCAGCTCTAGCATAATCTGTTCATCACAAATGTGAGTTGCTCCGTCGCGCATTATTCTTGTTTCTGATCGCACCTTTTTTTTTTGCCGTGCAGAGTGCCTCTTTTTCACAGCATAAATATCATTGTAAGCCCAATCGTTTGTACGGCGTTCATAATACTAATGCTGGTCTCCCTTGTTTCTTTTAGTCGGCACGCGACTCTATGTACCCCGTTCCATTAGCTGTACTGCTCCAACTTCGCAATAAATTTGTTTTTCTTTGTCATTTGAAGTTATTGTAAGATACATGAAATGGGATTGGAGCGCTAGAATACCCTTGCGAGGGTCACAAGGCCTTGCAAGGTCATCCAGCCTCGGACACCCTCGCTAGGCCTCGGAACTTTTTGAAGGCCCTTTGAACCCCCTCGGAACACGTTCACAGGCCTAGGTCACCCTCGTGAGGCCTGGGGACCCTCATAAGTGCATTGTGAGCCCCTTTCGAGCTTTTTCCGCTTTTGGTGATGATGATGAAAGGAGTGGCTGAACAAGTCCGATTTGGAACACGAACAAACATGACACGCATTCCATTTTTGCATTGTCTCTGTTTTTTCTTGTCCTGCTTCCACTCGTTCCTGCTCTCAGAGCCTTTTCCTAGGAGGTCCGTTTATTGGTACATATCAACACCAGGATTTTCCTCCAATTGCTCACAGCCAGCGCACAATACCCGCACTCATCTATTTTCTCGGCTGAAATATCTCGAACCCGGGGTTCAATGTGGCTTGCCCGAGCTGAGCGCTGATGCCAAACCGTCGAGTCAACGTTACCAAGCCAAGTATGCGCCCGCAACGCTTTTTCTAGCTCCAAAAGCTTCATCGCCTCAACAATGACTGTATTATTGAATGATGCGCGCAGACCGTAATTGCATACTAGGGGATACGAGGTTCGTTTCGTATCCGGCTTCCATTCATACCCCTCGATTCAAACATCTCATCTCATTCTACTGTTATGAACAGTTCGTCCACTATATCGTTGACCAAAATTGAGCATGTCACCTGTCAACATCGGCAGTTCACCTCGTCTCCCAGGCTAAGGGATTGATTCAGCGACTTCAGCTCGATGATCATAACCTCATTCATTCAGAGTCTCAAGTAGCGAATTTCATATTCGTCGCTCGAATTAAGAGGCTAGCGCTCCTCTAGTCTGCGATTGAGGCTAGTTCTCCTCTCGTCTCGATTTTTGCGTCGATATCCACGGGAGAAAATAGTGTTCTCTCTTTCACTGGGGAATCTATTAAAACTTCAAGTTCAAAGCGTAACTGCCAAGACTTAGCTACCAAAAGTGCTGTACCTTGATACTTCAGCCTTTCGGTCGGACCTAGCATATTAGCTCATAGCCATCCGACCTAATTTGCAGATCTTCTCCTCTCCGCGCTCGCACTTCTCTCTATGATGATCTTCTACTCTCCATATTGGTTTTTTGTCACCGAGCACAAACGCGGGCATTGACGGGTTGTCCGATAGGGCCCCGCAGTGGTTCCTCGGGCGCGGGCACCAAGCGGACACGGCGGCTTCGGGCTTGACACCGCCAACATTCGAACTTGATACTTCAAGGATCTGCATGATCGATCTACTCGGGACTGATGATATCTGGCGTATTGACGCCGCGCCGCCGATCTTTGCCACCCAAAGAGCGAATCTATCAAACCGTTCTATATTTTGCCTGCACCGTTCTACGGGAACTAAGGTTCAGCGCTCAGCGCCCGACGATGTCACTGTATGGGGTTGGCGAAACATCGACGACGAGCCTGCCGACGAGCTGGCGCTCGGGCCAGTCGCGAATGTAGTCCTTCGGGCTTTTCGTGTGGCGTTGGCGACTAAAGCTGAGTTGTACATACCCATGATCAGAGGATCTGGTTTACGAAATGCACAAAATTAGTTCAAACTCTGAGCTTACTCCTTGGCACAGTTCGTCAAGGAACTGGTTGTACACATCAAGATTGTACTTTGTTTGCTATTTGTGCTAATGTTGCTCTCCTGGTATAAAAGGGCTTCCAAAACCACCCTCATCCTCATTCACATTCTTCCTTCCTTCTTTTGCCCGGTGCAACAACTACTATAACTTTACCCTCGCCCTTTTAATCCATTCACGACCATGCAATTCACTTTCGCAATCCTGGCTGCGTTCGTCTCTGCTGCTGTCGCTGCTCCTGCCGCGAAGCGTCAAAACTCCTGCCCGCTGCAGAGTACGTTGGACTCCAAACCCACGTCTGAAGACGTTATTCATTTTTCCTTCTAGACCTTGGCGGGCTCAGTATCACGGCGTCCGCAGACACATCTGGTGCGCGATGACATAGATTAGGGTCCTCTGGATTGTTTAGCTCACGCAATTTTAGGCAAAACGCGTTGGGACGTTTTCACCATCTCCTCGGAACTGATCCAGCAGGGAGACGTTGCCTGGGTCAGTTTTCCGTATCCAGGGTTGTGTACAAATTGCTCATCTATCCCATAGTTCAACAACGACCAGCCCAACGGGAACGAGGTGTTCACGGCCACCGTCGGGTCGCAGCCGAATCTCTTCACGTTCCAGCGCAAGGGCGCGCAGCCCATCGGCGTGTCCGGATCCACCTTGCTCGCGAGCGATTCGGCATCCACTGTAAGTCGACGTCCGTCTCATTGCACTACGACGCCCTGATTCGTGTCTGCAGTTCAAGGTCTCATGCAGTGGGTGCAACTCGTTTGCGAGTGGCAATGACCTCGCGGGCGACGGATGCACGATAGAGCTTACGGACGGGACGAACGGCGTTGGCCAGTGCGTCACCTTCGCGGCTGCCAACTCCGTGGTGCAATTGCAGCAGTGCGATGCGGGTTCCCCGGCCCAGACCGTCGGGATCTTCAGCGTCGGTTGAGCAGAAGGTTGGGGTAGTTTGGTATAGTAGTTTTACATTTTTTGTGCGGTTTATTGGAGATTTTTTAATGTTTTTCGGAGTGTGCGATGAAAAGACGCGCTCGCATAAGCACTGAATATGTTTATTTGCCGGCTCATTGTACAACGGTACCGTGTCATATCAAGTTTCGTAGCGAAGTATTGCCGCGGCAATTGAGATGGCTATGGAATGCATGGGCTTGGTCTCTTGAAACTTCGGCGACCTCTGTCCTCGGAAAACTGAACCTTGGTTTGTAAAGTTACGCAGAGATTCCTGCGTCTTTTTCCATCTCCTCCTTGCTCAAACACCATTTGTCCTGCAGCTTCTTATCGAGACTCTTCTCGATGGTATCTTTACCCCACCACTCGCCCCAGCTGGTCAGGAAGATCTGGTCAGGATCTGCGGGGAAGTCGTCCCGGGTGAAGGCTGCTAGAATGCTCTGAGCACCTGCTCGGGTTGTCAGTAAAGTTTCAAGTTCATCTGCGCGGGCACTGCTTACCCTCTGGAATCGTCTTGGCATCAACCAACTGCTCCTTGGTGGGCTTTGAATCGCTGTAACGCCCAATTCCCGTCCCAGGAATCATACCAGGGGACACCGCTACGACATCGCATGAGCCTTGCAGCTGGCGGCGCCACCAGTGAGCACCGAGCAGCTGAACAAACTTCGTCCGGCAGTAGACGCCTAGAGTATCAGTCCCAGCACCAGCTTTGAGACTGTTCTCAATGTCGGCTAGCGAACATCATGAATGACGGTGTTTTGCCTGCACTCATGAGGGTGGTTCGCTTACATACGTCCGAGACCATTCGAATTGCGCCGGATGAGACAACGATAATGCGTGACTTGGAAGCCACCAACTTCTCCTGGAACAAGTGCGTCAGATAATGCTGGGCTGAAGACGCGTACTTCAGTGTCAAGTCTTGAGATGAGTCCACGCTGCTCACAAAGGTGGTTCACGACATAAGCTTCACACCATTCCGGTTTGGGAGGGCCAGATCCGGCAGCCTTGGAGAGGGCAGCGTTCAGCATCAGGTAGTCGAGTTTATCATGGCCGAGCTTCTCGAGCGTCTGCTGTGCAAAGGTCTTGACGCCCTTGAGATCGGAGAGTTCGAGCGGCAGGATGGTCAGGCTGTGTTTGCCGCTGTCGAACTTCAATTCAGCGTACGCCTTTTTGGTGCCCTCCGTGTCTCGTGCACCGAGGATAAACTTGTAGGGCTGGGCTTGCGCGAGGAGTTGCTTGACGAGCTCGAATCCCTGGGATGGTATTTAGCCAAAATTTGGCCTGAAAAAAAACAAGGGATTTACCAAGCCAGACGAGGCGCCTGTTGCTACGACTGTCTTTGCGATGGTGGTCATTGTAGTGAATGGATTGTCCAAGTCGAGTCCGAGTACTTATTATAAGGCCCGCCGATGGTGACGCGTACGCGGCTAGAGTTACGCGGCTTGTTATCAGTATAGTGCTGAGTAATGATTGAACGAAGGATTTGTAACACTGACGAATAAAGGGGATCGTAGCCTTCGAGAGAATGGTATTGCGAGTGCGACTTGATTTATCTCGGTCAAAACCGCAATAGTAATAGAGGAGAGGAAGAGAGAGAGAGTCGGAGTGAAGCGGGGGTAGCGATGTGGCAGTGCGCTATTTGGAGACGTCATCCTGCAACGTGACCGTATTCAGCTTTCTACTCTTGCAATTGTCTTTCAACAGCTCTCAACCACCTCTCAGCACACACACAATGGCAAACGACAAAGAAGCTCTCATGGGAATGGGCTTTGATGCTGCGCGCGTCGAATGTCAGCTAATGATATTATCTGTATGCAGTTCAGTCGTGCTAATCGTCCATCTGAAGGGGCCTTGAAGGCGACTGGAAACCGCGGTCTTCAGCCCGCGATGGACCACTTGTTTGAGCACGAAGGCCAGCCTATCCCGGATCTCAGTGCTGTATCAGAGTCTACATCGCGTCCAGCAAGGGACCCGATGGATGACGACGAGGAGGACGCTGCAGCGCTGAAGAGTTTGGGACTCAAGGCCACCACCGACGTGGAGGCAAAGAGTATCAAATGCTCCGAGTGTGGCAAGGTTTTCAGAAACACCGCAGTGGCTCAGTTTCACGCCGAGAAGAGTGGCCATGATCAGTTTGAGGAATCTACGGAAGAGGTCTGTGAGCACATTTGTTGTGCTTTCTGCGATCTAACGTCGCGCTTCAGATCAAGCCTCTGACAGAAGAGGAGAAGAAGCAAAAGTTGGAAGAATTGCGCCAAAAGATGATCGAGAAACGCGAGAAGAAGGCGATCGAGGACGCTAAGGAGCAGAAAGTCAGCGAAACGATTCGAAGGAAGGCTGGAAAGGTGTGCACGATACCGCTACTTGATACCGTCCTCTCATATGCGCAAAGGACATGGGCCAAATCAAAGAAGATATGGAGAAAAGGCAGGCTTTGAAGGACGCTGAACAGAAGAAGAAAGGTACATTTTCCTGTATCCCCATGGATCTCAATTAAAGAACTACGATAGACAAGATCGACGACGCGCGAGCTAGGGCTGCGATCAAAGCTCAAATCGAAGCTGACAAAAAGGCGCGCGCAGAGAAATTTGCTCGGGAAAAGGCCCTTCGGCACGGCGAGGAAATTGTCGATGCCCCGGCTTCAGCTTCGGCGCCTGCTCCTTCCACCTCCGCTGCTCCCTCGGGGATCGCTGGCAAGGACTTTAAAGAAACCAGACTTCAGATTCGCATGTCGACCGGCGGCCAGCCATATACCACCACTCTTTCGAGTGATGCCCGTGCGTTCTCCTTCAACGCCTTATGTGATATTCTGAATAATTGTCAACAGCACTGCGAGAAGTGGCCGAATTCCTGGCTGGACAGTCGTTGGCAGTTGATGTCGAAACTATTTCCTTCGCTCAGCATTTCCCCAGGTAACCTGATTTTGTTACCTTTCTTTGGCCACATATAACTTGAGGCTCTCAGGAAAGCATTCTCCAAGTCGGACTTTTCTAAGAGTTTGCGGGAGCTAGGACTAACTCCGTCGGCGGTAAGATTTGTCTCCAGAGCTTTGAGCGCTCCTCTGAAATCTATTATAGGTTCTTATCGCTACCCCTCCTTGAGCTGGCAAAACAAGTCCTGTAACACAATGTATATTATCGCAATGCAATGCTGTTCCTTCACCTCATGATCTAGAGCTCCTAGTTGTTAAATGTATTCGAAGATCGTGATTTCGGCAGTAGAGGTCCCAACTGCGATTTTCCCTTCTTCCTCTTCTATCGCAATCCTGATCCATCCATCGTCTTCCCGCACCTGGTACACCATCGAGGCCGTAGCGGAGGCAACCTCATCGCTCAAAGCGGCGGCTTGCCCGCCAGCGTCGACGGTCGTGAAAAGCGTGCCAGCAAGTCTCTGCCCCTCCACCGCGTGGTCAAAGTAGTCCTCTGTGTGCGAATCGATCCATAACGCAGTTCCGTAGGAACCTAGTACCATGTCCCAGCGAGCAAAGAGTCGGATGGGCGACGCAAATGTGCGTATTAATACGGGTGCGGTAAGGTAGGGCTTGTTATTGGCGTTGATCTCGTCGCGCGCAATATAGGATTCGTCGCATGGGAGAATGTAGTGGTGAAGAGCGTTGACCGGCCAAGGGAATAGACTCGCATATCGGACAAGAACATTTATCGGGCGCTCTGCACCGCGGGCAGCGGCGTCCCAGGACGGCTGATAAGCCAGCGACACACTGTCGAGCCGCCATTGCCATGCATGGGAGGCGATCGGTTCGATGACCCGTGCTCCGGACCCGGCACGAAATGAGGATAATGCATAAAACTCGAGCGCAACGGTTCGCACGACGACAGCATATTTATCGCACACAATGGCGTCGATACATTCTTTCTGCTGGAGACGGAAATCCAAACTTAGCTCTCGCTCGGATCTATGCGGTATGTAGGCCTACCACGGTGTAATTCGGATTTTGGAGCTCCACACTGAACTCAGAATTTTCAATGGTCCGGATATTCAGTCGAGTATCGTCGAATTTGGTTAGGAGTGTGGAAGCGGAGAATACATGCAACGTTTCTGTCACATTGTCGAGTACCTGCAATGCGACGAACGCCGAGTCGGGATCGGTTGCAAGGAAGTCGATTCCCAGGATCTCGATACCACTAGATGAAGACCCAGCGTTACATCTCGCTGAATAGGGTGCGAGGACGAGCTTACATCGACGACCTCAGTGCCAAGATACCGGCGTGTGAGGGGTTGGTGTTGATGCGAAATCCACGAAAGACCGCGAGCGAGCGTCGAGCGATGCAGGTTGAAGAATTCAGCAGATCCCAGCATTGCAAGGTATACATTCGCTGGCCGTTCGCCGTTGTCAGTGCAAGGGACATCAACCAACGGTGGCCCCGTGCTGGCAGAAAAGCAAGAGACAAGACTTGCGATTCCGGGTCGTTTACAGTTTTGAAGGTGAAACTGTGCACATACACGGGCGAGGGTGAGATCCAATTTCTGCGAAGGCGTAACGCGTCTGCGAGGCACGATTCAAGCTGGCTGGAAGTGAGCATCGCTAGATTGCGCCCCGCCAGACGGGGAATGGGGATATTTGACTGTATGACCTCGCGCTGCAATAGTCCCAGCGTGAATGTGCGTAGCTGGGTAATTTCGAGGAAATCCTTGCAGGTCTGGTCTCGTAAGAGCTCTGCCATTTACGAATGAGGAAGGGTGCCGTTACTTACCTGTCTCAACCTCCTCAGGTCTTTGACACCAATGTACTTGAAAATTATGAGGATTATGTCTGTAGGAAGTACGGGGATCGCCATTGGAGACTATAATAGCGGCCTATGGTGATCCTATGAGCTGGAGACGTCGCAGAGAATCCTCCTTACGCAAGCCTCAGGTAAAAATGCAGTACTGCGCCAAGAGATTATGGTTCGGTTGGAAGGGAGAGAGGCCCTTCATGCTGCCAAGGCCGGGGGTCCAGACCGTAGATTTTATTCAGCAGGGTTCAGGAAACCAGGCAATTGGCTGAATAACACACGAAAGGAACGGAGTCGGAGCGTCGGCCATGCCGGGCCGCGAGGGGGTTCGATCGAATCGCACTAGATCGCGCTCTTGATCGCACTTTTGTATCCTTTTCCTAAGGACTTTTTGTATCCGACGCAGTTGAAAATCCCAACCAGAGTTAGCCAGCTACATGGTTGCTTCCGCAACGCAAATATGTATCTCTTAAGCTATCCGCGCGGTCTATACTGGCGAGTAGCGCTCTCGCTGAATTAAATGCAACTGGATTTCAAACTAGACATGGGGAATTCGACTCGGTCATCAGCTCAACGCCGCCGAAGGAGGCACTTCACAAAATCGAGGCATCACCTGGGAGATTATAATGATCCGACGATCCACAAGTACGAAAAGAACGGAGAAGCAAGGAGAAGCTTCATCTCGGGGGATTTACTTTTCGAAACGTGAATCGGACCCACTTTTGAACCCACTAAGTAACTTTCAGTCCAACAAATTAATGGAATGTACCTTACATGGGGAATTCGACTCGGTCATCGCATCGCCTGGGAGATCACAATGATCCGGCGACTCATAAATACTAATGCAACGGAGATGGAGGGAGATGGAGGGAGATGGAGGGAGAAGCAGCTTCAGCCTTCATCTCGGGGGATTCACTTCTGCGCTCAAACGTGAACACTGCACCGGACCCACTAATAAACATCTATTGATCCGCCTTCAGCTAAGTCAACAAATTAATGGAATGTACCTCCCTTAGCTCCTAGCGGACCCTCGAATATCCGCATTCATTACTGTCCGCCGACATATAGAGTATAGAGCCGAATCCGTTCCTATCGGCGAGTCTGGGTAAAAATCCAATTGACCCGCGGTTGGCTGTGAAACGGCTAATAAAACGCGGCCGTAGAGGTGAAGGCGATAGATGGTGGATAGGACGCGAGAGGACGCGTGCCGTTGGCGTGTCGATCCTACTTCTGTTCCAAGCAAAATCATGTGGTTGGCCAAATTGAAATAGGCTCAGAGATCCGCACTTTTCGGGCTATGTTTTCGCGCCCACCGGCCACCCAGGGGCCAGCCTCAAGGCTAGGAGAAATCAGGAACACGAGGTACCTTTGCCCTGAATCGGTGTAGCATTTGTGGAAGATGGAGAAAAGAGTGGCTGGGTCAACTTGAACATGAACTTCCTCAGAATTCGTCTTGAATCCTGAACAAAATTTCAGGACTCGGAGAGCCTGTGTTGAGGTGCTATTCAAAGCCGAATGGGGACGAAAACGGCATGGTGGTTCAAGTTCAAGTGAATTGCTGCTTAGTCAGTGTTTGGTTATGTATGAATCGCAGAGCGTCGCCTCCGCCTTTCTTTCTTGACCATGTCGACGCCTTCGGTTTCCGCGGCTGCAGGCCCTTCGAAACCCAAACCGATCGCAATAATTACTATTGGAATGGCTGGCGCAGGAAAATCTACCTTTGTTCAGCGGATAAACTCTTACCTGCACTCTTTGGAGCCGTCCAGTCCGCCCTACATCTTGAATCTCGACCCGGCCGTGACACGGGTCCCGTTTGAAGCGAACATCGACATCCGTGACACGGTGAACTACCAGGAGGTCATGAAGCAGTGTGTCTTCTCGTAAATCGCCTTTTGCGTCTCTCGGGGTCATACCTTTGCAAGGTACAACCTGGGCCCGAACGGCGGAATCCTGACCGCCCTGAATTTATTCACCACGAAATTTGACCAGGTACTGGGCCTGGTGGAGAAGCGTGCGGATAGCGTTGAGTATGTTTTTTTTTTGTCCGTTAAGAAAATATTCTGCAGTGCATTGAATATCGTCGCAGCTACGTTATCTTGGACACGCCCGGTCAAATCGAGATCTTCACTTGGTCGGCGAGTGGTGCTATCATCACTGATGCAGTCGCCTCTTCGCTGCCCACTGTCGTCGCGTATATCATTGACACGCCGAGGACCACAGCCCCAGCGACCTTCATGTCCAATATGCTCTATGCTTGCAGGTGAGCATTCGTGACAATAGCATTCTCTGCGCCACCAACGTTCCCGCTTAGTATTCTCTATAAAACAAAGCTCCCTTTCATTCTCGTCTTCAACAAGACCGATGTCCAGCAGCATGACTTTGCGCTCGAGTGGATGCAGGACTTTGAGGTGTTCCAGGCCGCTCTGGCGGCGCACAGCGGCACCAGGGATTCGGAAGGCGAGCCGACCTATATGAACAGTCTTATGAACAGCATGAGTCTTATGTTGGACGAATTTTACAAACACCTCAAGGTGCGTGCGCGAGAATCCAAAGGCTCTACTTGTTCATTGAAGCCCCTCTGCAGGCGGTCGGCGTTTCCAGTATGACGGGCGCAGGAATCAAGGAGTTCTTCGACGCTGTGGATGCCTCGCGGACAGAATACGAAACGTACGTATGGCGCACGAATATATTGTACCGTGATGGTTACATCCTGTCTGGCAGTGACTACCTTCCCGAGCTGGAACGGGCGCGGGCATCGCGCGAAAAGTCTCTTCAGGACACCAAGGACGACTCGATGAATAGACTCATGAAAGACCTCGCCGTGGATCGGGAAGCGAATCCCGCAGCGTTTGCGCGTGACCAGTGGGACGAGGATGACAATGAGGACGAGGACGGCGGCGATGGCGATATTGATATCATAGATCGAAGTACGTTGGTCTCGTTCAAGCGTGTGTCTTGATTTGCTGACTGGGTTTTTGTTCAAGGCGAAGAGCCTTGGCCTGGACAGTATATCGATGTTACTCGGCCGAGGAGGCATCCCGATGAAAGTATCAATTGGCCGCGGCCGGGGTAGTACTAGTGTATGATAGAATGAAAATACATATGTAGAACAGTAGAAAGAAAATAAAAACGAGTGTCCAGTGTCCACCGTCGGATATTTGTGCACGTGCCGCCTTCGCGTGACATCTGAACTGCACTCTCACCTCCAACCAACCTTCCGACAGACTGAGCGCTGAGGTCTTACGCGTTCTCGCTCATATTCTTCTAGTATTAGCACCCTAGTCTTCGATGGATAGGTGAGTGGCATGCTCCATGCTGTGGTTGCTCGTTAAATGCCACGGCTCTTAGGTACGTAAGGATCGAAAAAATTGGTGCGCGCTTTCCCTTATCTCGAGTGAAATGTTCGGTATTCAAACATCTCTTTCAGGCGAAGGTGCTCCGCCGGCTCGTTTGCTTCCAAGTCGTGCTCATATTCACCCGGACTTGCCTTGATAGGAACGTATGGCGTGGTGTACAAGGCTCGCGACACGACAACAAACACCATCGTTGCTTTGAAGAAGATCCGGCTTGAGGCGGAGGACGAGGGTGTGCCCAGTACGGCTATTCGCGAGATTAGTCTGCTCAAGGAGCTCGAGGACGACAACATCGTCAGGTGCGTCCGCGTCCGCCCCCGACTCATCGCTTACACTGATTATGTATGTAGGCTCATGAACATCGTCCATGCTGATCAGAAACTGTTCCTTGTCTTCGAATATCTCGAGATGGACTTGAAGCGCTTCATGGAGGAGGCCAACCGAGAGAACAATCCCATTTCGGCTGCCTTGGTCAAGGTGAGCTGTTCTGTCCCCTTTCCTGTCATCTCTCCACTTCTTCGACGCGTCACAACGCGCATATACGCGCCAGAGCAAGTTCGGGAGCGCTACACGCCTCCGTAACCGGTCACGTGGTCTATTGTTCACCCTTGCTGTGACGCGTTTTTTGCATTCACACATTCGACGACGCGTTTTTATCTCACATATGGCTTCCAATTCACTAGAAATTCACGCACCAACTCAACTTGGGCTTGTTGTATTGCCATTCACGTCGTATTTTACACCGCGATCTCAAGCCCCAGAACCTCCTGATCGACAAGCACAACAATCTCAAGCTAGCCGATTTTGGCTTGGCCCGCGCATTTGGGCTTCCTATGAGAACCTATACTCATGAAGTACGTAGTTTCCTGCTGCTTGTAATCCCTTATTCCTTACCGCCTGCAGGTCGTGACCCTCTGGTATCGTGCGCCCGAGGTCCTTCTTGGCTCGCGTCACTACGCGACGGGGATCGACATGTGGTCCGTTGGCTGTATCTTCGCGGAGATGGCCATGCACGGACAACCACTCTTCCCCGGCGACTCCGAAATCGACCAGATCTTCAAGATCTTCCGGTATGTGCATGTTTGCCTCATATGGGCTCTGCTGAACTCTCTGCCCGCTCAGAATCCTCGGCACGCCAAATGAGGAGAATTGGCCTGGAGTCCAGGGTCTTTCCGACTACAAGACGACTTTCCCACAATGGTCTTCGCAAGAGCTCGAGCGTGTGGTGCCGGTCCTCGACGCGGATGGCATCGACCTTCTTCAGGCGTGTTGCTGCGTCTTTTTGCTGATATCCTATTCTAACACAACAAACTCTTAGTCCACGCTTACATACAATCCAGCCAAACGTATTTCTGGTACGCCGAGCAGTGCTTCGAACAAAAACCATAACCTGACTGGTCGCATTGCAGCAAAGCGCGCATTGATTCACCCGTATTTTTCAGATTACGCAGCATAATCTTTGCTTGTTCATCGTCTCAATCTATGTATCTATTCGTCTAGTTTTATTCCTATAGCCAAATGCTTTTCGCGTCCAATCCCATTCCCATGAGACTATAGAGTGTCTTTGCAAAATTGGCGGGCTTCGTACGATCACGTTCTCCGATGACGTCTCTAAATTTAACACACTGTGGGATTGATCTGCCAGCGGTGATCGATGATTCTGAACGACTGTCTTCAGAAAATCACTCGTAGAAAGCTATTATAAAGGCTGCCTACGCCAGCGCGTTTTACAGCAACATCCGTTTGGCGTTAACGCTCGTTCGCGTTACAAATCCTTCGCTCAATTACTCAGCTACTCAGGCGTACGTACATGTCCGTCCGCCGCCTTATTAATGCTCGAACTTGGAATTGGACTCTTTATTCACCACAATGGCCACTATCGCAAAGACGGTCGTAGCAACAGGCGCCTCGTCCGGCTTGGTGAGTTCCTCCGTGGTCTCTTTGGGTAAACCCCCGGCTGAACATCGTCAAAGGGGTTCGAGCTCGTAAAACAGCTCCTCGCGCAAGCCCAGCCTTACAAATTCATCCTCGGTGCACGAGACACGGAGAGCACCAAAAAGGCGTTCGATGAATTGAAGTTCGACAGCGGTAAACACAGCCTGACCGTCCTGCCCCTCGAGCTCTCTAATCTCAAGGGCGTCAAGACCTTCGCACAGCAGACGCTCGAGGAGCTCGGTCATGATAAACTCGACTACTTGATGCTGAACGCTGCCCTGTTCAAAGGTGCCGAGGGGCCTGTACCTCCCGAACCGAAGTGGTGTGAAGCTTATGTCGTGAACCACCTCTGTGCGCAGCGTGAACTCATCTCAAGACTTGCCACTGAACATAGATGTCTATAGCGCAGCATTATCTGACCCACTTGTTCCGGGAAAAGCTGGTCGCTTCAAAGTCACGCGTCGTCGTCGTCTCATCCGGCGCAGTTCGAGGCATCTCGGACCCATGTCAGCGACGGAATCATCCTCATGAACGAAGACTGATCATATTCTGCAGCCACCATAGAGAGCGATCTCAAGGCCGGCGCGGGGACCGATGTGCGCAAGGTCTACGGCGAGACGAAGTTCGTTCAGCTGTTGGCTGCTCACTGGTGGCGCCGTCAACTGCAAGGGTCGTGCCACGTCGTAGCGGTGTCGCCCGGTCTCGTTCCCAACACAGGCATTACGCGTCACAGCGACGTGCAGCTCAGCATGGAGATGCCTGACGCCAAGACGGTGTCGGAGGGTACGCATCTGATGCGCAAATGAACTTGGCACCTTTCTCACAATCCGAGCAGGCGCTCAGAGCATTCTCCGAGCCTTCACCCAGGACGACTTCCCCGCGGACCCTGACCAGATCTTCCTAACGAGCTGGGGCGAATGGTGGAGCAAGGACACCATCGAGAAGACGCTTGATAAGAAGCTACAGGATAAATGGTGTTTGAGCAAGGAGGAGATTGAAAAGGAGGAAGGGATCTCTGCATAAGCACGCACTTCCTGCGGACGAGGTTGCGGAAGTCGGAGAGGTTTATGGCAACCTGCAGAATCCCCAGATGGCCAGTTGTACTAGAACGCCGCCCCTGCGTACACCCACATATCGTGATTGTACCGTAAACGAAACATTTTCGGGAAGCAAGGCAATTCCAGCGAGTGTTGCTGGTACTTCACGCGTGCGTACGCCTCGTTCGGACTATCATACATGGTTTGAGTGCTGTATACCTACACATTATTTATTATATCTGGTTCTAAGCGCAGAGTTAATTCCTGTCATAAAAGACGTCGTAAAGGTCGTTAATATCGTGAGGCATGGATGATAAAAATAAAGCGAAAGCAGAAACACTACATCTCTCTCAAAGCTTCCAGAAAGCGCAGAGCGGCGTTTACGCTCTCCCCTTCTTCGGCAGCAACGCCACCATCGGTGCCCGAGTAGATGTAGGCGAACTCCTGTGCTTGCCCGACCAGCACGTTCACCTTGGCACTGTCTCCGTCATACGGAGAGGGGGTTGCGGGCGTGGGCAGGCTGGAGAGGAGAACAGCCTGGTTCGCCGGATTGTCGAGCATGAGCAGGCCGAAGATGAGGGACAGGTGCGACAGCAGCAGGCGGGACTCCCCAGCAGCCAACATCACGCTGGGATCGGCGGGTTCGGGCGATGGTTCCAGTTTGACGTTGGGGGACACTGGGGCGGGCAGCAGCTCGCGGTAAATGCGCACTAAAGCCTCGAGCGCACTAAGTTGCTGCGGGCATTTGCATGCATGCAGACACGACGGCTTCGAGAGGGTGCAGTGCGGGGATACATCTATAGCCGAGCGTCAGGGGCGGACAAGCTAGGAAGCGACGGGGTTGCGTACAGGTCTTACGTAGGATATTCTTGACCTCGACATCCACTTGCACCAGGTTAGTTAAGATGCCTAGGGCAAGACACAGCGTATCGAGTGCTTCCTCTGCACTGTTGTCATCTCCGCTGACGCCATCAGCTTCAAACTCCTCGTCGTCCGAAGTCTCCTTCTTGACCTGGTTGGCTTTCGGGGACCTCTTCCCATTTCGCCTCTCATTTGAGTGGCCGTTCCCATTCGTTGGCGCCGCCGACCCTTCTCGCTTTAGCTTTCTATTCGTCTCGGGCTCGTCCTTGACTTTCCCGAGTCTCGCAGAATGCTCTCGCAGAATAGTCCTCAGAATGAACGGAAGACAAAACTCGTCCTTTGTCAACTTGGCACAACATGTCGTGTCGGAATGTGTCAGTCCAACGAGGAGTCGGAGAGTAATTAGAGCACATTCCCGCATTTTGGCTGAGAAACCGACTATTAGCAAACGTGTAAGTGAGAGATTTATGTCGAACCTGTTTCGCGTTGAGATGTTGCAGGATTCCGACGGGAATTCAGTACTTCCGTGTAAACACTAAGGGCGACGAGACCATCAGCGAGCCAGTTGTCTCTTGAATCTTCCAGTTCTCGTTGGTTGGCTGCAATATCGTCCTCATGCTGTGGCGCCCAACCTCCAATGAGGTAGGTGTCAAGGAGCGAAAGAGCGTTGTGTATGTGTGTGAAAGCGATATACGGATCACTGTACGCTGAGGTAGTGATAAACGTCGAAAGCGGAGATGCCAAAAGCGGTGAGAGGTGCCACCTCAAAGTCGAGAGTAGTGCCTTTATGTTCATGGGGGTAGGAACGAGGGAGGAGGGAGGAAGGGAGGTCAGGCTCTGTGATATTAGGAGTGACATCGACAGTGCAGTTGAAGAGGGAAAGAGGGAGGACGAGGTGATGGCGGCATGGATCGTAGTGAGCTGTAAAACGTGGTGAGAAAACTAGGCAGGCACGCGATGGGAGAAGTGCCAAACCAGATGCTGATCTTTCTTCGACAAACCAAGCTTTTTCAGCTGGGCCGCGTCCGAGACCAAGACCAAGAGGTCGGTAGACGGCGAGGAACTTCCGAGGAGGGAAAAAAGCGTGGATGCAAATGATGATGAAGGTCTGTGGGCTAGATCCGAGAGGGATGAAGGATCTCGCGAAATGAGTGTGGAGAAGAACGCCAGCAGTATATCCATAATCTGTTAAAAGCTGAGATATAGGTTCAATAAGAATATTGAGCCACTCGCCTTATCCTGGTCCTGACCACCGCCGGCTGTCCTAAGTAGATCCCATGTAGGTCCTATAAAATCGCTAGCCTTGGATTTTCTTGCGAATTCCGATTCACATAGCTTCGTGGTTATTTCAAGAGCACTGAAACAAGTCAATGAAGGCCGAAAAGTTGTGCGGCAGAGATGTTACCTAGCGCGGCGAAGACCTAATCCACTAGATTTTTCCAAACCCTCCCACAGATAACCTACTTCGTCTAAAAATCGACGACTCTCGCCCTGGTTCCGCAGCTCGGTAATGCTTTTCAGACGATTTGCCATTCCGTTGGGCAAAGAAACAGGCTCCGGTCGAGCTTTCCCCTTCCCTTTGCCGCCCTTCACAGGAGAGGCGGCTGGGGTAGAGACGTTTGAGCCGGCTCGCGTCGGAGACCCATACACATACGGGTCATCTTCGGAGTCGTCTACACCCCATCGTGTACGCAGAGACGTATATGATTCCCGCGCCGCAAACTCGTCGTCGAGTTCGTCCTGGAGTTGATCCAAGGAAGCGGGATTCACGGGGATGGGGACGAGGAACGACCGCGAATTGCCGGCGTATGTTCGTCCCGTTGCAATCTTTGGTCGAGGGATCGGGGAATGATTGGTTTCGGGACTCGGGGGTTTGGCCCCGGGATTCGGGGGCGGATTTTTCGATTTAAATGCATTAGGCAGTGAAGGAGTGCGAGAGATGCTGCTTTTGCTCGAATTTTGACTTCCTCCTCCACTTCCACTTGCAATGGAGGATTCTGTCCTAGACCGAGAGAGCATGCGTTTCGCGAGCTTCCCCGGAGATGGAGAGGACGGAGAAGAAGGAGTGACGGATTCAAATATCTGGGACAGATCTCGGGGGGTCCGAGGACGCGGGGCTGGTTCCTCTTCGACGTCTGTTGAGGCTTCTCGATCCTCATCGACTTTCCTGCGCTTTGCCTCTGGCGTAGATTCTTTGGTAGATATGGACTTGCGTTTTACAGCTTTTCGGCTGTAAGTCCTAGAGTTGAATGAGGTGGAGGGCATCTTGCGAAATTGTTGTGACAGATTGTGCGTGACAGACGCGACTCCATATTTCGTATTGTTATGTTCCCAGGCCAATGCCTTTACGCTGGCAAAATCACATGCCCTCGAAGGTTGGTCTCCACCATTCGTATATGCTGAGGCCAGAAATTCAATTCTGGTATCAGTGCATGTTGTTTTTCTCAGCTTAGCTTATTCACTCCAGCCCACGCCAACACGCAGCCCGGTTTTCCAAGACTCATGTCGGACTCATTGGCCAAAGGTATTTGCGTCGAGACTGGTGACTGGCTTGAAAATGCATGGAGAAATTCAAAGCGGCAGGCCACTCAACTGTCAATTTCGAAGTCTACGAAAGACACCGACTCAGCGGAGACAGCCTGCGGTTGGCTCCGAGTCACACAGCAAACATAGCGGAAGTCGGCTTTTTATTTCCCCGGACGATACTGCGCACCGTATTGAAGTGATTTCGACCCAATCTCGACTCCAGGGCGGGACTGACCTAGGCAAGTATTGACTTCACAAATCGTGGCTCTCAGGGATGCCCTCACGCGGATTACCATCATACATATTTGTCGTTCTGGTGATGCTGGCGCTCGGTCGGCAAAAATGCTCTGCTTTTTCTAGATGGCGAGCGGCTGTTACACGCAATACAAGGATCCGGTTTAACTGGGTGTTGCACACTTCGTCAAGCCACAACATTGATTCTGGCACTCGCAGGACTTGCGATTAGATCTTTCCCTCTTATCCACTTTCTTTTCTCCTTCTTTGTGCCCGGTGCATCAACTGCTTTTCCGCACAACTTTAATCCCTCTTTTTAAAAGTCTTTGACGATCATGCAATTCACTTTCGCAATTATCGCTGCGTTTGTTTCGGCTGCTGCTGCCGCTCCCACCCTGTCCCGGCGTCAGCAGACCTGCCCGCTACAGAGTACGTTGGACTTCAAAATCCGTGTTGCAAGAGCTCAACATTATTACCAGGTACCGCCCGTCTCACCTTTACGGCGGCTGCGGATTCAAGTGATACTAGATGACATACCACAAGTCCCTCTGGACTCTTTGGTTCACCCAATTTAATCAGGCAAAACCCGTTGGGATGTATTCACTGTTAACCAAGTCGGGTGCTGGTTTCCTTCTTAAAGTGCATTTATCTGACTCGAATACAAGGAGCTCATCCAGCAGGGAGACGTTGCTTGGGTTCGTTTCCTAGCTGCTTGAAACATATATAGTTTACTCATCTGTTCCAATCATAGTGTTTCAACAAGCAGCCAACGGAAACGAGGTGTTCACCGCCACCGTCGGATCGGCGTCGAATCTGTTCAAGCTCCAGCGCAAGGGTGCACGGCTGATCGGCTTCTTCGGATCCACCCTGCTCGCGATACCGCCGTCACTGTGAGTCTGCATCTCTGATTCGTGGCACGACGACAACCCTTTGCCCTGTAGTTCAAGATAGAATGCGGCACTTGCAATGGGTTCGCGAGCGGCAATGGCCTCGCGGGCGACAATTGCAGTATCGAGTTGACGGACGGAACCAACGGCAGCCAGTGCGTCACCTTCGCGGTTGTCAACTCCATCGTGCAGTTGCAGCAGTGCGTGCCCAGAATGTTGCGATTTTCAGCGTTGCTTAAGAACGACAACTACGACGAGGATAGTTTTGCGCAGTAATTTACAGTTTTGCACAAGTCTACAGTTCGGATTATAAATAGCTGCCAGTACCACGCGCGAGAAGTTGAACGCCGAGAACTAGTATTGGGATTGCTTCGCCTAAAAATTCCAGAGCAAGGAAATGAATGGGTCGTATCATCAGGTATGACTTCGCATTACATGCGAACAAACGCAAACTAAGTCAAGAAATATCAGGAAAAACCACCTGAAAAGGCAGACCGGCGCACGGCTCCCAGGTCGCCGACCACTGTGGCCACCATTCCCAGTCTTATTCATCAGATCTCAGGCGTTTTGCTTATAAACGACCATGGATATTCCTGAAATATCATCACTCCTTCTTCCCTAAACACTATCCAAATCGCAATGGTTTACACCATCATCGTCCACATGTATGTCAAAGAGGGGAAGGAGGTCGAGGAGAAGATGAGGGCCAAGCTCACCGAGGCCTCCCAAATCTACTCCAAGGACCCAGAGACCATCAATTGGTTCGTCATGCAGGACAGCAAGGATCCTCGCGCGTGGTGTATTGTTGAGCGGTTTGAGCAGGAGAGTGTGAGTATTTCTGTGCGCGTACCTCCGTATCGTTTGACATCTCCTCGAGAGTCTTCTGAAGTTCTGATTCCTCGTTTCTGCGTGTAGAGCTTAAAGATTCACGTCGAGAACCCCTATTACAAGACATTCGCCCCGGATGTCGGTCCGCTGCTCAACACGCCTGGGGACATGAAAATCCAATATTGCAATGAACTCGATGGCAAGTTGCCAGCTAGTCTGTGAAGGCCGAGTAAATATTGGTCGGGAGAAGCTGCATTTGGGGGTGGAACTGTAAAGACAATCGAAGTGTATGTGTGCTGTGTATCTTAGTTGAATACTTGCCATTGGTTTTCACTTTGCGGTGTGCATAATGTCGAATGACATTGATATTAATATTAGGCGCGTCGCATGCGGGCTGCATTCTAGTAGTGACAATTGAGATAGCTATGTATATCAAGCCTACCGCGACAAAACCTTTTCAACCTCCGCAACCTCAGGCTCGCCCTTACGCAGAGATCCCTTCCTGCTTTTCAATTTCCTCCTTGCTCAAACACCACTTGTCCTGCAGCTTCTTATCGAGCGTCTTCTCGATGGTATCCTTGCCCCACCACTCGCCCCAGCTCGTCAGGAAGATCTGGTCAGGGTCCGCGGGGATGTCGTCCCGGGTGAAGGCTCGGAGGATGCTCTGAGCGCCTGCTCGGATTGTGAGCAAAGTTCATTTGCGCGGGCATTGTTATGCTTACCCTCCGGAGTAGACAGACAGGTCACCAGTCTAGTCCGTATATGTTCTGTCGCCAGGGATGGCGGTGCGAGCCTCCGGAGTAGATCCTTGCGGCCAGCGCCAAGGTGTGTCTCTTCTTTCTTTGCTCACTCCTCAGAAAGCAATGTCCATTCGGCGACTCGGAACCGACCTCACGGCCAGCGCACAACGTGGCGCTCCTAAATCGAGCACCTGGTCCCCCCACGTACGCTGCGCGCGCCGTCATCCTCGTAACTTCCGCCCACGCCTCGCCCCGTCTCCCCTCCGGGTCCGGCGCGCGCCTCGTCGCAGCACCGGATGGTGCGTTTCTTTTTTATTGCTTATTTTGGGTGGTTAGGCTGATTTCGTTTCCCTTTTGTAGATCACCTTCGTCATGTGCCCCGCCGCCTAACGCCGCCTCCGCCCTCATGTTGGCGCACACCATGCGTATCCATCTGCAGCCCCAGTGTGCACCGTCCGGATCTCGCTACCCCGGAAAATGCATCGCAGCGCTTTCGGTGCGCGGCGCCCGCCCATTCTGTTGCGAGGATTTCGTCGCGGTGATGGCGAGCTGGTCGCAACGGTTCCCTCGCAGACAGTTCTGTAGTGCGCCCTTCGCCACGGCCGGTCTTGCGCAGGGATCCTCGCGCAACGATTTCTGCGCGCCACTCCATGTGTGCGCTTTTCGTCCCGGCGAGGCCTGCGCAGCCCTTGTGTTGCAACAATTCTCGCGAGGCGACTCTCCCGCAGCCTTTGTGTCGCAGCGCTTCCGCCCCGTCCATTCCGTCACGCCAATTCTCCCAGGTCCTCGCGCGGCGATTCTGCCGCGGCCATTTCATCACCGGGAATAATCCCCGCCGTCCGCGCACCTTTAGCCGCACCTCCGCCCCCTCTCTACGAACTGCAGCTCACGCTTAGGTGCGTTTCTTTTTTTTCCCCTTTTCTGGTCTTGGCTGATTTTATTTCTCAGACACCGGCACCCTCCGCCCATTCGATGACCGCGCCGCCGAGGGTGGGTGGTGCCATGCCGCCCTCACGTCTCGTTCCGCACCGATTCTCATACGTTGATGCTGGGGGCCAGATTTGCGATTCCCACTCAGAACGTATCCACCTCTCGATTGGGGAAATAAATATAATAAATTAATCTAAGCTAAAAGCGTCCCGGTAAAAATCGTTGTGCACTGGCAGTCTTGAATCGAATAGGTTTCGAAGTCGGGGCCAAATGTAATGTGAAATAAGGGCTGGTCTAGAAATGATGTCATGCAGTCAGAATATGAGGAGGGAAAAAGACATTCGAAACGTACTTAGTATTTTTTTACGCGGTTTGCTCTTCGCACGGAAATCTAGGACAACATATTCCAGCATCTGTCCATTAGCTATCCACACGTTATATGCCCCGCCAGGGGCAAATCGACTGAGATGCTCTTCAAGTCGATCACCTTCGCGCAAAACTTCTATCCCCCATTTTTTGGACCCCATAACATAGAAATCAATGCGGCCCGCCTTCGTCGAGTTATCTGACGTACCAAACTCGGGGGATATCCACATTCCACGCCCTTGAGTCACTTTATAAGCGCCTCGATAAACTTCCTGTTGCCACTGAGCTTCGGGGATGGAGGGTTTCGCCTGAGAGCCGGTGATGTGGCGCTCTGGGTGTCGTAAAGCATTAGAAGAGAAGGACTTCACCACCTCATTGATGAATTGCGGGAGGTCCATCTGCTCCACTGCATGAGGCAGAGCGTATGAACCCTGGAGAAGATACGAAAATCTGGAGAGATGGAAAGGCGAAGGGAAGTCAATAGTCGTAGTGGACTGTTCGTTTTCCCCGAGAGTCTCGTCGTCCTCCTCTAAAGTCACCCAACCCTGTCGATGGGCTAGCCGTGCCCCCTCTGGTACCGAAGACGCCGGGAAGGTCCGCCCCCCCCACTCTAAAAGTTGTCGAACAAATTGTATGGCTTTCCTATGCGAGGGGTCCGGAATTGTTTGTGGTCGAGGAAGCCCTCGATCAAAGGACTGACCCTGGGAGCATTCATGCAAGGCGCGATCGGCTCCCTCGAAGTGACGGAGGAAATCCGATAGACCGATGGTGACGGGCCGGGTTATCTTCTGTCAAATGTGTGAGTAAGAATGCACAATACTCGGAAAATAAAAAGCATACCGCAACTGAAGATATGCATGACAACATGCTGTCTATGGCCCCGATATGGCCGCCTGATGTCACAAAGACCCACTCAGCAATATCTTCATCCAAAGCAGGGAGCTCCTGTGTCTGCGTCCGCTTTCCTGCAACCTCTTTGAATTCAGACAGTGTGAAGTAAAGCCCTGGGATATAGCGGTCGTCAGGACGGCCATGCTGCGTAGGCCGAAGCCCCATCCGAAGATGCGGGAGAATGTTGTTCGGTGTCCCGACAAGTGCAGGGTCCTTGCTAGTCTGGTTACCGTAAGACACAAACAGAATCACGAAGAAATTGTCGGGCAACTCTTTTAAAAAAGTCGCCCAAAGGTCTGCATCAGTGTATGTCGTCTGTGCTTCATCAAATAGCACCCAATGCCGTCGCGAAGTGTCGTTATAGCAATCTCGAAACTCCTTGAAGTCTCCTCGGATACAAGACTCAACGAGCGACTCTTCAACGCTGCTTTTGGTCTTCCAGAGTTTTATGCAGGATACGCGGTCGTCTGGTGCGATTTGTAAGAGGTGATTGAAGAGCTGGTAACACAGGATTGTTTTGCCAGAGCCCGGGGTGCCGCGAACCTGTAATCAAGAAAGCAAATTAGCTTGAGTAGGTTAGCGCGAGTCACTGATGAGGTGAACTCACTAGAAAGAACCTGTGCTGCTGCGCTATGCGATACAAATAGCCGACAAGGTCTTCCCTAAGGACCGTACCTGATAAAGATAGTGAGATAAGCTTTTCCAGATCGCCAGAGCTCTGTACATACTCCCTAGAGACATTGTACGACGATGTCCCCCTGCGGCAACGACATGAACCCTTGCTTGACCTGCTTGACCGAGAGATTGGACATGGCCTTGAAATGCGACGAAATCATCATCTGAGAGGTGTCATGGTCGCGTACGAAATTAGGAGACCTGACTACATACCAGTCTCGAGCGCGATATTCACGATTGTGTCTTCAATTGTAATATCATAAGAAAGGTTGAAATCCGAAAAAGCGGAGAAGTTGAGACGTTCTCGGACAATTTCTTTCAGCTTGGCCAAAGAGGTCTCTTCGCAACGACGAACGTCAAGAGCATTCGATGAAGTGGCGTCAGATGGCGTACCCGTGAAAACCTTCGCAAAATTTACTGAAGCAGTAAGAAAAATTAGTGTTGGTTGATTCATGGCTAGCGGATACTGAGTGTTGACATAGAGAAAGAGAGTGATTGTTTGGAGGCCCCGTGAAGCTCCTGCCAAGGGTTGTCCGCCAAAAGTGCCCCATTTCGGGCTCAAAAATCCTATCTTTTGGTAGCAATTCGGCCTCAAAAATCCTATAACGGACAAGGGTCGACGTCTACCACCCAAGGGATCCCGAAAATCGACATTTTGTCGCCTACATTTGCAATTTTCGCTCCGGAGCGCCGTTTGTGTGCATTTCGGGTCCTTGCGGCTCGTACCTGCGTCTTTCAAACCTCTATCAGTCTGGGGAAAGCTTGGGGCAGTCACCTTTGCGAGGGACGCCACCCAAGTTGTGCATTCTGGGCCTAAAAAATCCTATTTGCGGACAAGGATTTCCGATTTTTGGCCTCAAAAATCCTATTTTCGGACAAGGAAATCATAAATTTTCGCCTTCAAAAATCCTATTTTGCGGACAACTTGGCAGGAGCTTCACGGGGGCTCGGAGGGTGTAGACTTGGCTCCGACATGTCCCGGCAGAGAGTGTTAGTATTTCTGTGCTACGTACCTCTGTATCGTTTAGCATTTGCTCGAGAGTCCCCTGAAGTTCTGATTCCTGGTTTTTGCGTGTCATAGTGATAGTGATAGAGCTTAAAGATTCACGTCGAGAACCCCCCGGATGTGCTCAACACGCCTGGGGACATGAAAATCCAATATTGCAATGAACTCGATGGCAAGTTGCCAGCTAGTCTGTGAAGGCCGAGTAAATATTGGTCGGAAGAAGCTGCATTTGGGAGTGGAATCGTAAAGGCAATCGAAGTGTATGTGTGCTGTGTATCTTAGTTGAATACTTGACGTTTTCAATTTGCGGTGTGCATAATGTCGAATGACATTGATATTAATATTAGGCGCATGCGGGCTGCATTCTAGTAGTGGCAATTGAGATAGCTATGTATATCAAGCCTACCGCGACAAAACCTTTTCAACCTCTGCAACCTCGCCCTTACGCAGAGATCCCTTCCTGCTTTTCAATTTCCTCCTTGCTCAAACACCACTTGTCCTGTAGCTTCTTATCGAGCGTCTTCTCGATGGTATCCTTGCTCCACCACTCCCCCCAGCTCGTCAGGAAGATCTGGTCAGGGTCCGCGGGGAAGTCGTCCCGGGTGAAGGCTCGGAGGATGCTCTGAGCGCCTGCTCGGATTGTGAGCAAAGTTCATTTGCGCGGGCATTGTTATGCTTACCTTCCGGAACTGACTTGGCGTCAGCCAGCTGCTCCTTGGTGGCCGTGATGTTGCTGTTACGTGCAAGGCCGGTGGTGGGAATCATACCAGGCGACACCGCTACGACGTCGCACGAGCCTTGCAGCTGGCGGCGCCACCAGTGAGCAGCCAACAGCTGAACAAATTTCGTCTCGCAGTAGACCTTGTGAGGGGGAGTCCCCGCGCCGGCCTTGAGATCGTTCTCGAGGACGGCTGCAGAACACCATCAGTCTTGTTTCTGCGCGTATGAGGATGATTCCGCGCACATGGGTCCGAGACGCCTAGAATTGCGCCGGAGGAGACGACGACGATGCGTGACTTTGAAGCGACCAGCTTTTGCCGGAACAAGTGGGTCAGATAATGCTGGGCTGAAAACGTCTATGTTCAGTGCCAAGTGTTGAGATTAGGTTGCAGTGTGCTTACAGAGGTGGTTCACGACATAATCCTCACACCACTTCGATCCGTCCGCATCCTTAACCTCCAGCATCACGGCAGCGTTCAGCATCAGGTAGTCGAGTTTATCATGACCGAGTTCCTCGAGCGTCTGCAGCGCGAAGGTCTTGACGCTCTTGAGATTAGAGAGCTCGAGCGGCAGGACGGTCAGGCTGTGTTTGCCGCTGTCGAACTTCAATTCATCGTATGCCTTTTTAGTGCTCTCCGTGTCTCGTGCGCCGAGGATGAACTTGTAGGGCTCTGCTTGGGCGAGCAGCTGCTTGACGAGCTCGAATCCCTTGGACAATGTTCAGCCGGGGTTTTACCCCAAAGAGAGACCACGGAGGAATTCACCAAGCCGGACGAGGCGCCTGTTGCTACGACTGTTTTCGCTAATATGGTTGACATTGTGTTGAACGGGCTGTTTTTTGCAGAGTTCAATTTCGCTTATAATGACAAGACGGGCCGCCGACGGCGCTGTGTACGCGCTAGTGCTGAATAATTGAGGGAAAGATTTGTAACGAGTACAAGGCGACCGAAGTTTGGCGTGAGATCGAACCGAACGTAGTAACAGTCGTCCTGCGAGAGTCTGGGTTACAGTGGCGGGCGAGAATACTGCGACTCCGAGTCGCCGGAGAAACGAGATGAGCTTGAAATGAGCGGGGAAAAAGTAGTTAACCCCGGCAGGACGGCGGATTTAGTCAAAGCACTTCGGCAGACTTTGGGATTGAGAGTATCGAGCTCAAGACAATGAGATGAGACGGTTTTGAGGCAAATTTGTGGGCAAGACTCTTTGCGTGCCTTATTTGTTTCCAAAGACTTCCCAATCTGGACTTGCACTTCAACGACCAAGTTGAAGCTTTCCCAAACCTCTTGTTTGCCCCTCTACTAGCTGCGATGCCAGCCGCACGTACGTCAAAACGCGGGAAGAAGGCAGCACCGAAGAAAAAGCAGCCAGTCGAGGAGGAGGAGGAGGAAGAAGTTGTTGTCGAGCAGGCGGAACAGGACACCGCCCCCGATGAGGAGACCAGCACGGTTGCACCACCAGAAACGCATTCAGTACCGCCCGAAACGCCACCGGAAGCCCCTGCGGATGACCCTATGACCGGTGTTGCGGCGCCGGCACCTACACTGACCCTGGAGGAGCGGAAAGCCAAGATGGACCAGCTGCGGCAGAAACGTGCGGCCTCGCATAAAGCGAACCGCGCGTCGCTGGTGGAGGAGTCAGCAAAGGCGCAGATCAGCGCACGGGACGCCGCGAGGCTGGAGAAGCAGCGCAAGCTCGCGGAGACGCTGCGCACAAAGGCCGACGCGGAGGAGCGTGGGGAGCCGGATGCCGTCGAGCGGGCGAAGAACTGGGAGTGGACGATCGAGGAGAACGACTACTGGGAGAAGAAGAAGGCGCGGAAGGCCCGGCGCGCGGATTTCGAGTTCCACGGTGCGTTTATTTTGCTAGGTGCATTGCGCGCCTCGTCTGATGCGCCCGCAGACGATGCACATGCTGCCCGGAGACGGTACAAGAAAGACCTGGATCAAATCAAGCCTGACCTGGCTGCGTACAACCGCCAGAAGGAGCTGGCGATGGGGCTTGCTCCCGGCTCGCTGACGGCATTTAACCCCACTGCTTCGTCGTCGCAGGTAAGGATTTTCCTTTTCACAACTCAGCTCAACTCACGCGACTTTCTAGATGGTACCGACAGCTGCAGAACAACGGCTGGCTGCCGAGAACCTGTACCGCGACGCTAATACTCTTATTTACGGTGACAACAAGCCGACGGAGGATGCGATCGACAAGATGGTCGGCAAAATCAATAGAGAGTGCGTATTGTACATGCACAGTATCCACGATGTCGCTAATATCTCTGTAGCATCGACAAGAAGGGCAAGTTCTCCCGCAAGCGGCCCAACGAGGAGGAGGGCGATATCACGTATATCAACGAGCACAATCGGGTGTTCAACAAGAAAGTGCGATTCTCTTGCTGGTTGAATTGTTTCTGTGTTGATGTTGTTCTACTCAGATTGCGCGCTACTACGACAAGTACACTGCGGAGATCCGTGCAAGTTTCGAGCGGGGGACAGCACTTTGATATGTATTGGTATAGCGTTATAATTCTATTGGGTGTACGATACAATTTGTATGTGCTGGAGATTCTCAGCGGGCTTAAATAAGAATCGAAAGTGCTGCGACTTTTTGATCGGTGTTCTGTTGTGACTTGGGGTGACGGCCTCAGCTATCCACCGATCCCCCGTACCCTAGATTCTTGCTCCTCTCGACCACGGTGCTGCTGCGGTCCCTTTCTTGCGCCCATGTCGACCGCCACGATGTCTGGAAGACCTATCACACCGGTAGACCAGGATCTGCAGCTGCTGTACGACGAAGTCTGGGCTGGCTTCTCCTCCGAAACCCCTGCGGAAGGGGATATCGATAATATATACAGCGTATATGGGACGGACACCGAGTCCTCCCCCACCGTTTCCTCTCCCAGTACACCCTGTATGTCGCTTCTGGCCGCCAAATTTACTGGCTATTGACTTTTAAAGTAGACAGCGAGAGCTACTACATTCCATCCCAGAAGACGAAGCGACCAACTACCGCCGGCTCCGTTCGACGACTTCCCCCGACCCCGTCTTCTCCCTCTTCCTCAATTGGCATGCCGGAACCCGACCCTTATGATGCTGGGGCCCCATCACCACGGCCAAGTGTCGAGTCGTACCCCGGCATAAATAACTCGTCGGATCTGCTCCGACAAGCCACCACGGGGAGCATGCGCCGTCTGCCATCAGCGCCTGCGCCAGCGACCCGACCAGCACCGCGCCCGACGACGAGGAACTCGGACTCGTCGAGTTCTTACGGCGGCATGTCATCCTTTCGTCCCCCCGGCGCCGGCGCACCCGTAACTCCCGGATCCCCCACATTCGATGCTTACGAGTCGTATCCGGTGCGATCGAATGGCCATCTTGAGACCCTCGCTGAAAGCCAGCAGTACAAACTGACGCCCGCCTGTGAGTGGCCATCTTTTGTTACACACGGGCGCACATCTATATTTATACATTGTGCAGACAACGATCCCCAGTATGCGCGCTCGACCTCTTCGCAGGCCCTGAGTCGCAACACTTCCGCTAACAGCACAGGCGCGGTCGGGTACCGCCCCGAGCCAGAGCAATACCTTTCCGTGGGCCCCAGCAGCATGGACCGCCGCCCGAGCGAGATGCTACGCGATCTCGCCAGCTACGTCCCCCGCGGCCCCCTCGAGCTGCACGACGACGCAGAGGATGCATACTGGGAGGACGAGGAGGAGGACGACGACGAGAGCCGCTTCGTCAACTTCTCGTTGCTCTCTAACATCGCCGTGCAGCTGCGCGACAAGGTCCCTCGCGGCACGCACGTCAAGGGCAGCATTCCGTACCCGCGGGCGTTCACCGGTAAGGACATCGTCAGCACGATCCAAACGCAGATACAGCGCGAGCTCGCGGTCAATCATGGCATCTCGACGAGCGACCGCCGTGCCGCTCTTCAGGTCGCACGCAGTCTCCAGAGCCAGCTCTTCTTCTACGAAGTCGAGTGGGGCGGGCGCGTCCTGCAAGACGGCGTGGAGGACGTGTACATGTTCCTCGACGACCAGGAGGGCACGTCGGACGCTGCGCCCGAGCGCGAAGAGCTCCCGACTGGCGTGGTCACGATGTTAACCAAGTGCTACTCCCCCAGTTGTTCGGACGACATGCCGTGCTACTCGTACGGCTGTCCTCGAAAGGTGCGTTCTTTCCATCTCGTTTTTTTGCGACCTTGCTCATGCGCTGTACAGGGAACCTTATTCATCGCTCCAGTGACGGGCCCCGCGGAGAGCCCCGCGCTACCGTTGCGCGAGGAGTGGCCGCACACGGTACCGAAGGAGGTGCTCACTCAGCTCCCCGAGAGCGAGATCAATCGTCAGACGTACGTGGTTACCTGTCCTCTCTTTCGACATCGCTCACATCTCTCTTCAGGATCATCCACAAGCTGATCAGCAAGGAGGCGCAGTACGTGCAGGACCTCGACACCGTCGAGACGATCTTCCTTAAACCCTTGCGGACGGCGATCCCGCCCGTGATTCCGCTCGAGCGGCTGGAGGACTTTATCGACGAGGTGTTCGGGAACATCCTCGATCTCCGGGAGTGCAACCGGCGCCTGCTCGAGGTAATGTATGTCCGTCAGCGGGAGCAGGCGCCCGTCATTCAACGGATCGGTCGGTCTTTCTTTCCGGCGTGCAAATGTACGATACTAATACCAGCATGTAGGCGACGTGTTTCTCTCGGCAGCGACAGAGTTCCGGCTCGCGTATCCAATCTACATCGGCCACCACCCGCTGGCAGAGAAACGCATGAAGGAGGAAATGGATGCGAACCCCGAGTTCCGGCTGTTCCTCGAGGTGGGTGCTTTTTATTAATAAAATAAATAACAAAAGGGCCGACACTGTTTTGTAGCACTGCTCCCGGCAGTCGTCGCGCGCAGGCGAGACGATGCGCCTCGACCTCAAGCACTTCCTGAACCGACCGGCGGAGCACCTGCAGAAGTATCCTGTGCTGCTCGAGGCGATCTTCCACGAGACGGCGGAGGGGAATCCGGATGCGGATTATCTGATGGAGGCCATCGCCGCGATTCGCAATCTGCAGAGCTTCGCGCAGCTACGGACGTTCCAGACCGCCATGGGGAAGGGCACGCCGGGCAAGTGGGAGTGGCACGACCTCGTTTCGCCCGAGATCCGGAAGGCGCTGCCGAAGGAAGAGCAGAAGCGCCAGTCGTGAGTCGATCGACAGAAATTTTGACTGTGTCTGAGGTTGTTGCCAGGATCTTATTCGAGTTGATCAAGGGCGAGATGGCGTATGTTAAGGATCTGGAGAACATTCAAAATGCAAGCCCAACGTGGCCCGTATATCTTCATTTTTCTGACTATGCACGCTTAGATGTACATCCAACCCCTGCGGGAAGCCAACCCGCCCATTATGGCGCCCGAACGGCTGGAGCAGTTTATCCAGGACGTGTTCCACAATTTCGCGGACCTGCATGCGCACCACCGCAAGCTCGTGGACAAGTTCCACGAGATACAGCGCGAGCAGCACCCCACGATCCGCAGCGTCACCGCGGCGATGTTTGACGCCGCGCTGAACTTCCGCGACGTGTACATGGAGTACATCCCCAACTACCCGATTGCGGCGTACCGCATCGACGACGAGATGGCGAACAACCCCGATTTCAAGAATTTTGTTGAGGTGTGTGCTGCGTTGATATCTGAAATATGGGTTGCTGATTCGATGTAGCAATGTGTCCGGCACCCGGACGCGCACCGGCTCGACATGAAGAACTTTATCAATCGACCGATCCCAAGGTTACTTCGATACGAGCTGCTCCTCAAGGGCATCCTGGACGAGACGCCGACGAGCCACGACGATCGCAAGGAGATTCCTCAGGTGCTCGAGGTCATCAAGGCGCTTGGAAAGGACACGGAGCCAGGTGTCGTGTCGGCGAAACAAAAGGTCGAACTGTGGCGATATAACTCCAACCTCGTCTTCAAGCCCGGAGAGGCCATCGTGCGTAGTTTTTACACTCAAAAGGACATGTCATTCATCTCGTGCAGGACATGGATCTCCTCGACGAGAATCGCTCCTTGATTTTTGCAGGGAAGGTACTCCGTCAGCCCGACAATACCATTCCGTCGCTGGAATGGAGCGGGTGGAGCGAGCTGTTTGTGGT
The DNA here is from genome assembly GCA_029281465.1 of Mycena epipterygia. Taxonomy (NCBI): domain Eukaryota; kingdom Fungi; phylum Basidiomycota; class Agaricomycetes; order Agaricales; family Mycenaceae; genus Mycena; species Mycena epipterygia. Next base: position 805,388 of record JARJCQ010000011.1, on the reverse strand, counting down.
GCTGTTTGATAATTACGGTAAGCGCGCCGACAGCGAGGCTGGCAACGAAACTAACCGACGTATAGTTGTGATGACAAAGCCCAAAGAGAGGGACGGGGTCACTAAATACCATGTCAATCGACGGGTGAGGCGTTTCTCGGATGGCGCTCGAAGCCAATGCTGATGCAGGTGCAGCCTATTCCTTTAGATCTACTAACGCTAGTGAACTTTACTGATCCCCCAACCCAACGCGGCGCGGGGTTGCTTCGCAACCTGCGGGGGGACCGCCACGATCCGAACGGCACAGTCGCCTCGGCGACACCGGAGAGCGCTGGAGACTCGCGTGTCGTGTATCCCTTCACCATCCACCACAACGGCCGCCTGGGTGGGGCGTACATACTCTTTACAGAGTCGGCGCAAGGGCGCACGGAGTGGAAGCAGAAGTTGGAGGAGGCCATGGGGATTCGCAAGGTTGTACAGGAATCGAATCGGGTGTTCGAGGTCGAGACCCTCAGCGCGGATACGTTCTTGGTGCCCTCGGTCCAGCTCGGCCCTGCATCCCCTCAATGGAATCAAGACACGTCGTTCACGGGCAAGGTCACTTGCTCCGTCCCTTTCAGTACGTCGTGTGTTATGTAGATCTACGAGATGCTAACGGTTTGTAAAGATACCGCGGACGGACGCGGCTTGGTCGCAATCGGATGCGCGGAAGGCGTGTGGATCGGGTTCCGCCACGATCCCAGGTGTGAGTGATGCGAGTTGATGTTCGGCTTTTCCTGAGAATCTTTCAGCCATGCGACGTGTCCTGCACCTCAAAATGGTGACGCAGTGTGCGATGCTCGACGAGTTTGGCATCTTCCTTGTCCTGGCCGACAAGGTACGTGTGCAATCATGGTCTGTTACGGTACCTAACACTTGCGCAGTCGTTGTTTGCCTACCATATCGAGGCCCTGGTGCCGTCTTCACCGCAGGGCACGCATGCATCGCAGGTGCCACAGAAGCTGAATGGCACAAAAGACGTGCACTTCTTCAGCGTCGGGACCCTTCACAACCGGACGCTCGTCATTTACATGAAGAAGAAGGGGGTGCGTGCACGGCTCCGTCGTTTGCTTGAATATCGCGGCTCATTTCCCCTCAGCTGGACAGCATTTTCCGTGTTCTGGAACCTGTAGGCGATAAAATCAACGAAAAGGTCAAGGCTCCTGCGGGCTTGGGCTCGCGTCTCGGCTTCCGATCGACGAAATCGGAATGGTTCCGGATTTACCGAGTCGGTTGAATCCCCGTTGTACTCCACCCCTTACTGATCGTTCCCAGGACTTTTTCCTGCCATCCGAGTCCTTTGACCTCTACTTCCTCAAGGCGAAAATTGTGATCCTTTGCACAAAAGGCTTTGAGATCATGGATCTGAACGAGTGAGGATTTATAAAAGTATCTCCGAATTGTTTTGACGTCTCGCAGCTTCAAAAGTGTTACCATTCCGCTGCGAGACGACGCAAGGCTTGCTCCGCTATCCAAGCGGTGCGACGCGTGTCGTCCTATTGGAATGTTCCGATCGAATGACGACGGATTCCTTTTGTGCTACAACGGTGCGTTGCAACGGAAAATAGTGCTCTTCAAGCCCTGACGTGTTGGTAGAATTCGGCGTGTACGTTGACAGGCACGGGGATCCGCGACGCGGTGCAACTACCATCGAATGGGAGGGTAATGCTGAGCGAGTCGCGCTGCACTCGCCCTACATCCTCCTCTTCGACTCTCGGTTCATCGAGGTCCGCAATATCGAGACCGGCCGCCTGGCGCAAATCATCCCGGGCAACGACATCCGTTGCCTGTGGGATGGACGGGGCGTAGGCTCGAGCATTATACAAATACCGGGCCCCGCTGGCGAGCCCACTGTGCAGGAAGCGCAGGTGCATGCTGTTATGAACGGCGTGGACCCAATGCAGCCCGGAGGCAGGCCTTCCCGGGCTGTTGCGCAACACGTCTTTGAGCTCATTCCCACCATCCCACTTTTCCTACCCGAGCCGGGTCTTTCTGCGTCGCAGTCGCCGTATTTGAGTCGAAACTCGTCCTACTCCCCGCCCCACTCACCTATCCGCGCATCTGGATCTAGCTGGAGATGAGCATGTAATGTTGTACACTATACCTTAGGCGCTTCGTAGTTTTGTATATTGTATGGAAATCAGGAGGTTCTAGGCATTTGCATTAGACGCTGGAATTTATGGCATTCAAGGAGTAGCGCTTGGACGACGAACGCGACTCCCTAATCGAAATATGATACTCTCTTGAATATATGGAAATTTTTAAGTCGAACTCACGAAAGAAAGGAAAAAAATCGCCGGCAGAGACGCGACTCCTAATCAAAGATGACTGTTGTCCTTCTGATGTATGGGAATTTTTACGAAGCACAAACTCGTGAAAGAGAAAAAAGGAACAAGTCGCTGGGAAGGCTGGAACTTTCAAAAAATAACTGCCCCCGAGAGGCTCGAACTCTCGATCTCACGATTCCTGGATGGGTTCCAGCCTTTCGGGTAACCCAACCTAACAGTCGTGCGCCTTAACCAACTGGGCCAGGGGGCAGATATACTTCCTTCACATTTCAGTGACCTATCGCGATGGGTAACTGCACAAGGTCGTCTCAACGTAATCGCTGCGGCGCCATCTTAGGGCCCCTTACCGATGTCATGTTCATGCGCGAGAGCGTTTCCTTGAATTCGGTCTCGCATAGTTGTGGGCAAATGGTCTGCTGCCTAACTGAGGATTACACTGGAAACGTCAAAAAGCCCTGTGGGATGGCGATGGAGGGCGATCCGCTAACTTGGGGGCTCTCCGCCCAAATCATACACCATGCATGAAAAGCGCGTCTGAATGCGCTCGACGTAGGTCCATGAATCCCCTGGGCTGCTGGGTAAAGTGACTTGAGTAGAATGTGGATATTAAGAGCGGAATTCTACGACTCCAACTACAAACATTCCTTAAAATTCCCAATCCACCCACCTAGGCAGCCCGCCAAATATCTTCTCAACGCTAAAATTCTGCCTCGCCTCCGTGACCGTGAGCAGATGGTCGAACGAGACACGCGCGGAGGCGTTGAACCCCGGCCCTGCTACGTTTCAGCACCGAAACCTGGGACAGGAATTTAGGTGGATCCTCACCGTGTGAGCCCTCCTCCGCGTAATATATGGTCTCGTTCCGGGGATCTGTCGGGGACCAGATCTGGAATCCTGCCGGGTTAATGGTCGAGTCCATGAACGACTGGCGGGATCGTCAGCGTTCGACGAGAAGCAGTCCAGCGTTATGTACGTACATCCATGTACACAACGACGCTGGCATTGTTCCAAGGTCGCCCAAGGGTTTGCTGGCCCGTGAGATTCAGCGATGGATTCGCGTCCGGCGAGCGCACGATAGATGACTCGGAAAAGTATGCGCCGTAGGTGTTGGTGTAGTTCGGGGTGCCTTTCCACGCCGTCGTGCTGGGGGTAACTGCTCAAGGGGAGCCCACAACTGAATCAAAATGTCTCGCACCATCCAGCGCCGCGAGTGCCAATCAAACTCTGGTCGAAATAGGCCGTGCCGAACCCGTAGATGTAGTCCCTGGAAGCCCGGCGCATGAGTCAATTTTTCACTGGGAACGGAGGCGAACGAACACGGATCCCAGGACCTGACTCTTGCGGAAGATGGCGCTCCCATTCTTGCCGATGAACATGGTGTCTTGCATCCCGCGGAATGTAGACGCATAGAAAGACGCGTTCGCGAAGCCAATGCCGAACGCGAGCGCCGGACCTACGCCGCCGTTTGCCTGAATTACATGAACAACGAGTTGAGTATACCCAAAGGAAAAGGACTGACGGCTCGGTTCTCGAAGTTGATGTTGTACGCCTTGAAATCGGTACATCCGAACTCCTGGAAACCGCACATGAGGAAAATTGAGGGAGGATGAGGTTCAACGCGCACATCTGGTATCGGGACCGGAGTTCCACCGTAATAACCTGCCCCCGTCCAAGCAGCATATTTATTAGGCGCGACCGTGAGCACCGCCGAATCCGCATTGTCCTGTAAGCTTGCAATCTGGGTCGTTTGATTGATGAACGTCGTGTTGAATATCGTAACGAGATTCTGCGCATCTGTACGACAAAAGAATTTGAATGTCATAATTGCATCACTTCATGCACCACCTACAAGACGCAGGATGGTCTGTTTGTCCCAACAACATAGTAGGGCCTTTTCTGGAGACATTTACCGCTTCTTGGTAAGTACCTGCGCCAATGAGAATGACGCGAGGGGAAGTGTCGTGGGGCAAGGACTCGACAGCGGCTTGCACGCTTTTAAAATGAGCATTCGAATCCGTCTGAGACACAAATATCGTTCCTGAACCGCGAGTTAACATCGACAGAAGGACAGAAACAAAGCCACCGCACCTGGCGGACAAAACAGCGTCGGGAGGAACTCGGGCTTGGCTGTGCTCTGACAGGCGGCGTATTGGGCAAAAGAGGCGGCGGAGGCAGACGCTGCGCAGGCGAGTGCAGCGGCGAAGACGAGAGAAAGCGGGGGAGCCATTTTTGGTGTCCATGAATTCACCAATCCATTTATGCGGACGCATAGTGCTCATGTGGTGTGACGGCGGGAGCGTCGGGACGACGGCGCGGCAGATCCCTGCACATGACCCTGGTTGATTGGCAGGCACAAAACGGACGATTTCCGAGGACGCTTCAGGCCAAAATTGAGGGCAGCATGAGCATGGAACACGGATAACAATGGTTGTGGAAAGGAACTTGGCGGACCCGGTGGCTGTCCAGTTGCATCAAAGGCGCGTTGTGGGTTGTTGCGTTCTCAAGCCAATAGTCTCGCATCGTCCTATTGCCCCGATTAGGCAACTTCCCCTTTCATCCACCGACTTTTACTTGCCGCCTCGACGGGGATACGTACAACGATGAATAAATAGCATGCTAGGGCCTAATGCTTTTTCTCGCGTTCGACGATCGCTGACACTCCGGGATTTACAAGACGGGCTTCAAGTATGCCAGGGCTGGCGACGAGCCGACCTAATTGAGAGAGACTGCCTGTGGCTTTTAAGTAGTTGCGTTGGGCTCGCCGAAATCACGGAAGGCTTAAAATAAACGAGATTAGCGTTGGTGGTCGAGACGATAGAATTTCAGTAGCCAGTCTTGCATGACGAGCAAGACAGAACAACATTTATTTATTACCTGGCCGTGCTTGCACTTTCACGATCTTGAATTGGGCACAAGCTCAATAGTACCCGTCATTCCTACCACTCCCTCATCGTTCACGCACCACACTGTGACGTTGTGCTCGTCGTTCCAAAACCCAGCGATGGTCAGCGGTCGGTTGACGATGATCGGATTTCTGGCCCGATACTGAAAGTGCGCGATCCGCGCGGTGGGTTTCTGGAGCATGGTCGTCTCGAGTAGCATAAGTGCAGTCAGCGGGCCATGCACAAGTCTCTCTGGATAGCCATTCAACAAGAAAAGTGTCTGCGAGTAAAAGGACCACGGACCTGGGTAGCCTTCCTTCAACTGCGCATAATCCTTGTCAAGGTGGATATGGTGACCATTGAACGTCAGAGCGGAGAAACGGAACAAGGTGGTCAGAGTCGGAGTGAAAGCAAAAGAGAAATGCTGGGTGGGCGGTATATCCTTTACTGGTGGAGGGTCAGGCCCATCCAAGACGATGAAGGGAGAGACAAAGGCTCGCCGTCTCGGGGAACTGTATTGACGGCAACAGAATCGGCGAGATAGACATGCTCCCTTTCCTCCACCACTGAAGGCCGACTCTTGCCCACCATGGTGACTTCAATCTTTTGTTTCACAAAAACCATAGGACTCCGCTTTTCGTCGTCGAACCCCTTCTTTGCGACAGACTCCACGGTCGACGTGGATACTGCGCTTTCACCGACGAGAAGCGGGTTCTGTGCGTCCCACGACATGCGGCCGCCGGCCCACATACGTCTGGTGAACGGCGTAGGCGGGCAAAAGTCGGCATCGGTCCCGTCAGGACGCAAATCGCGCTCGGGATTTCTGGGGTGAAAGAAAGCGAGATGAGGCCCGTAGCCAAGCGGGGCTGAGAGCTTTGGAGCGTGATACGGGCTCCTGCTTCCATCCCGCGTTGGAAGGGTGATGTAGAGGTCTGAGAGACGTTCTACGCTGAATGTGTCTCTTAGCACGAGCTGCTTTGGAGAAGCAATCCAGTCGTCCAGGGCCTTGACTTCAAGTGCAGAGATATTGTTCCGGGTTGAATAGAGGCGCCTCGGTAGCAGGCGCAGTGGCTTAAATACGGTAGACATTGGTTGGTGTCCGTGTGAAGACCTTTACGGACATTGCCGAGCCTTGCTTTCTCTCCGCCGTGTTCACACAGTGTATCATGATACAGTAAACTCGCTCAACCATTGCGAAGGTCGAATCTCTATGCATGGCTCACCTATTCGGCTGCCGGCGGTGCTCTTGCCTGCAGCGCGATTAGTCATCAGTTCTAAACCCCTGTCTTGAACCCAATGCCACCAACGCGCTCGAAATATGACATGGACTTTAAAGCTTGCCTTGCAGGGGTACAACTACTCGCCTGCGCCACACCCACAGAGGCGCAGGCAGGACGCGCCAAGGCCTGGCACGAGCTCCGACACTCTGTTCAACCGACTCCTCGAGGAAGCGGGTTTGAATCCTATAACAGTAGTCTCCTTTCGCCTAGTCCGCGGTCAACTTGAAAACTCTAAACACTCAAGGCCAAGCCCGAAGATCTAGGAAACGCGGACGGTGTTGTCCTTTTCGCGATCCCGACTCTCACCTCAGGCAAGGATAAACTCCGTCGAGTATTCCCTTTATCTCAAAAATATTGCAGCATCCGTGTCTTTCCCGGCGACTTCCACCCTCACAACAGAATATTATATCTCGATTTCTTTGACGCCGCGAGTGCGAAACCTGTCAACTCACCCCGCGGCTTCAGGATTTTCCTCACCCGTCCTGGGCAGATTCCGATCTTCTCTGTAGAGCACGCATTCGGTATCGCCAGGAAAAACATCAAGGATGGCGAGGAACGGTTTGCTCTCCAGGAGGGTGCCTGTTTAGTACAGACAAAATGAACGTATTTTGCCACTGTACTTGAGACAAGGTGCAGGAAAAACATACACAGTTAAGTAAAAGCACTTGGCAGCTGGGCTAACTCGGACCCGTCGAGCGCTTCTGATTATTTCTATGTCGAGAAAACGAACAGCGGTGCGCGAAGTTACCTCGGGCTACAAAGAAATACAGCATGCACACAAAAGGGGCACACGCAAACGTAATCTACACTATTTACAGAGCTGTAGCGGTATGTCAGAGTGTCTCGATGGCTCTTCTCACCTCTTCTGCTCGCAATTCAAACATCCCTAGCTGCCGCTCCCCGTCTTTCTTGAAACGCTCATACTCAATCCCCATTTGATACCGAATCCACTCTTCCACGGACATCTCTTGCTCGGCCTCGCTCAGAGAGTCGATATTGACGAAAGGATCCGTTGCGAGGGGCGGTATGAACGAAAACCCTTCTGGGCTGTCCTGCGGGACGTTCCACTGCGGCGGCTGGTCAAGGAGAGCGGAAGACGCCGCGGGAGGATGGGCACGCGGAGGAGTGGCAGGTAAAGGACCCCGGTCCAGCCGCATCGACTCCTCGACTTCCGCCATCTCTACGTCGTCCACATCGTCTATTACCTGACTCAGAGGAGGACCGGCCTCCGATATGTGCGCGGAATGAGACGTTCGTATCTCCTTGGGCTTCTTTTCCTTCCCTTTCGTCTTGCCTTTCCCTTTCGCCTTGGGCGCCGCCTGTCTCGTTTTTGCCTCGTCGTCGTCAGTAGATATATCAACGACGGGCAGCCCGTCACCGGCGTCGCCGTCGCTGCTGTCATGCTCCTCTTCATTAGAATACTGCGCGTTCTTCGCATGCGAGGCGCGCGGCTGAGATTGCGACGTAGGCCGAGGTTTTCGCGTTGGGGGAGGAGAGGGAGAGGGCGCTCTAGATGGAGGTTTTCTCGACGTCGAAACTTGAACGACGTCTGTCGCTTGCGAAGAGGAAGGTCCAGCAGCGTGTGATGCTGGTTTGGATTTGGACACCTGCCTCGGGAGGGCAGTAGCGACGGGCTGTAGTTGCTCAAACTCAGGCGGTGCGTCTATGTCCAAATCCAATAGATCAGGACTCGGGCTGGGATCGCGCTTGGATTTAGCCTTCGATTTGGCTGTCGTACTTGCGCTACGGGAGGCCGGCGGGGCAGTCGAAGTAGACCGTGTGGATGCCTTTCTAGTCCGCGATGGCGGAGGAGCAACAGGCTCATGGTGTTCCGGCTCCTCATCAACAGCCTCTGCTGCCGACAGCGCGAGCTCAAACTGCGGAAGAACGGGTTTCGAGGTCGATCGAGAAGATGGCTTTCGTCCCCTCGGCGCTTTGGGCTCCTCCGCTATGGCGTCAACCTTCGAGGGAGGCTTAGACCTAGACTTCACAGCGGGGGGGCGTTGAGACGAAGGCGGGGGCAAGTACTGTTCCATCCCCATCTCGTCCTCGTCCTCTACTTCATCGTCAGCTGGCGGAGGAAGTTTAGCTTTCGCTCGTGAAGCGGGTTTCTTGACCTCGGCTTCCTCAACAACGGATGCCTTAGGCTTGGTGCGAGATGGTTTCCGGACAACAGCATCGACGACCGCTTCTGGGGCATTAGTTTGAGATCTCGAAGGCGGCCTCTGTGTCTCAGGCTCCTCCGACTGTTCCGCTGCGTCCCGTTGCTTCTTTTTCTGCTCCTTTCTCGACACCACTGCCGGTGGTTCATCCACATCCGTGCCTTGGGTTTTGCCTTTCGGTCGGGAGACTGATTTGGTCCTCGATCGAGCAGCAGGGGGTGGTGGTGGGATAGGAGCGACAAACCACCCATCGTCCGACGAAGTGTCGTCTGGGGGCGGCTGGGGTTTGGACTGCGAGCGGGACGACGGTTTCTTCGTCTCCTCTTTCTCGACGTCAACAGCTTTGGGCTTCGGCTTAGATCGAGATGACTTTCGTGAGACTGCTTCCTCCGTAATTCGTCCGTCATCTGGATCCGCCTCGACTTCTCGTGTCGTGGATTTAGACCGAGGTGGCTTGCGCGCGACTGGTTCTTTCGCGGCATGGCCACCGTCGGTTTCCACTTCTCGTGCTTTGGATTTAGACCGAGACGGCTTTCGCGCGACTGGTTCTTCTGCGACATGGCCATCGTCGGTTTCCACTTCTCGTGCCTTTGATTTGGACCGAGAGGCTTTCCGTGCTATCGGAGGTTCAGCTTCGGGTTTCGACGGCCTCCGAGGTTCATCGTCGTCATCGAAAAGATTGGCAGCATCCAATGCGGAAGCAGGTCGAGAGACTGATTTGGATCGTGATCGAGCCGCCGTGGTCGGTCTCCGTTGACGAGTGGGAGGTGGTGGTGACGCAGCTCTATCCTCGTCCAGATCGTCTTCGGAGACTTTGGGGCGCGAAACGGACTTCGACCGGCCGCGTTTCTTTGGAGGTGGCGTGATTGCCTCCTCTTCGTAGAGAGGTACATCCGGGTCTCTCAAATTCACCCTAGAGAGGCTTCGGGTCGTCGTCCGGGGTGTTTTAGCTGTGGAACTCGACGCAGCCTTTCGGGGTGTTTTAGCAACAGTCCCAGGGAAGGGCACGGGTGCTTCGTCGTCGGAGCCGTCGTATGTTTTTGTGGGCATAACCACGTCGGTGTGCGTCAGTGGTTTGGCTTTTGTAGCTCGCTTTGTGGTCTTGGGTTGTTTCGCCGGAGCGGAATCGGAAGTGAGGGCAAGGAATGGGCAGGGTTGCGACGTTTTGTCTCGATCCCGATGATGTTTCCTAGAGAGTGATATATTGGACTCTGAATCTCATACAATGCCATGTTTGAACTTACATTGGGTCGTCGTCCTCATCCCAGTTCCCAAGGGCGATATTACAATACAGACAGACGCCGGTGTCGTCGTCAGCTTCCACTGGGGTAAACACGAACCCAGCCTGTGCCATCTGGAATAACCTTGTTAGAAGTTTAGACTTGGGCCAACATTTCAAAGTGCACCTTTTTCGATGTGACCATATGTTTCCTGTTCTTGTCGTGTTTCCATCCATGGACGGTAAACGTCTCAAGTCTGGCCTTCTCCATGGCCTTCGAGGTCGGCAAGCGCGACTTGTCGGGAAACACATATCTAAAACGCGTTATTGTCTGCGCAGCGAGCGGGGTTCCACCCCAACTCACCTGCCCTGGGAGTCCATGTCGCGCCTTAGGCCACATCGCAGATTGGCCCATGCGCACACCTTCGCACATTTTTCCCAGTGTATGTCGAACGGATCGTCATCCTCTGCCCACTCTGTGACTTGTTTGTTGCACATGAAGCAGGTTGCGTTGTCCGGGTCTTCAGCACTCGGGTCAAAGTAGAATCCCGCCTCTGCAAGCGTCTCTGGAGTGGCCTGCCAGGTCTTCGGGTGAGGCCATTTCAACGATTTGCCGCGTTTTTGCTTGAAGGAGTCGAGCCGGTTCTTGAGGACCTCCATCGTTAACCAGAAACGCGACGTGTCACAGTTGGGTCACGTCACGGCCATCAACAAGCGCCCGTAAACAGCACGTAAACAAGCCCCATTTCAAGGCACAGCCACATCTCGATCTTGACGATGGCAGACATTGTCGTTCGTAGGATTTTGAATCCCACTGGTCAGCTTCGGTCATCCAGATCCATCTGCCATTCTTACCTCCCATAGAGGACGAAACTGAGCGGGCCGCGGCTGTCTTGTTTGCTGCATTCCGTGACTGTTTGTGTACCTTCGATGTCCGTACTTCGGCTGAACTGAGATCATACCGATGATAGCGCCCGATTCATTTGGCGAGTCTCTTACGGGCGGGGACCGAGATATCGACATTTTCCTTCACCGTGCGCATCTCGGAGCAGCAGCTGTCGGGGGCGAAATCTGGGTTGCTGGGTTCGGGCCTACAGATATCTGCGCGGTCGCTGTTTGGTTTGGCCCGGGCACGGATTATCTGGAAACGTAATTGTTACCTCGAATTCCCATCACCTGAATGAACTGATTTTTGGCAGCGAGGAACAACGCGCCGCGGGCTGGAACCAAGTCCAGTCCAAATTCACACCAGAATTGAAGAAGTGGTGGTTAGATTATGTGTGCCCCTTTCATTGTCGCTGGGAGCACAAAGCCAACATTCATCTAGTTCATTCCGCGCTATAACGCATGGAACGAAGCCTGTCTTGGTAAAGACACGAAGCTGAAGTCCTGGCAGCTGCAACTGCTTGGAACCAGCCCTGACCATCAGCACAAAGGTCTTGCGGCTGCTCTCATTCAGGCCGTTGAAGCAAAGGTCTGATCTGATTTCGTGCACGACGCTCACTTACTGTATCTACTATTAGGCTGCAGCGGACGGCGTGATGATGTGCCTGGAGACCACCAACGACGGAAATGTGCGTAGTGAGGCTTAGTGCCCTACCTTCTGACGACGGTTCTTTTTAGGTGACATTTTACAAGCGGCGCGGTTTCGTTGTGCGCGGTGACATTAGCATCGTCGGTTCAGGTGGCGAGATTACAATGACATGCTTGTCCAAGCCCTGAACGAATGCCGACGCAGGTATGTTTTGTTGTTCGTATATTATGCAGCTGTTCAAACTAGGGATACAAATGCGTGTCAAGATGAACGATCAGTACATTTTGTTGAGATTGTTGAGATATAAATCACGGCAAAGCTGCAAACGCGGCTTTCGTTGCCTCCTTGTCGCCTTCCTCTGACGTATCGGTAAACACCTACTGGATTGCCGGGAGGTACCATATGCTCCCAATAGTAAGATTCGCATGGTCAAACGCCAGCGCTAGTCGGACCACAGTCACGGCCATCAACAAGCGCCCGTAAACAGCACGTAAACAAGCCCCATTTCAAGGCACAGCCACATCTCGATCTTGATGGCAGACATTGTCGTTCGTAGGATTTTGAATCCCACTGGTCAGCTTCGGTCATCCAGATCCATCTGCCATTCTTACCTCCCATAGAGGACGAAACTGAGCGGGCCGCGGCTGTCTTGTTGGCCGCATTCCGTTTGTGTACCTTCGATGTCCGTACTTCGGCTGGACTGAGATCGTACCGATGATAGCGCCCAATTCATTTGGCGAGTCTCTTACGGGCGGGGACCGAGATATCGACATTTCCCTTCACCGTGCGTATCTCGGAGCAGCAGCTGTCGGGGGCGAAATCTGGGTTGCTGGGTTCGGGCCTACAGATATCTGCGCGGTCGCTACTTGGTTTGGTCCGGGCACGGATTATCTGGAAACGTAATTGTTACCTTTGAATTCCCATCACCTGAATGAACCGATTTTTGGCAGCGAGGAACAACGCGCCGCGGGCTGGAACCAAGTCCAATCCAAATTCACACCAGAATTGAAGAAGTGGTGGTTAGATTATGTGTGCCTCCTTTATTGTCGCTGGGAGTACAAAAACGACATCCATCTAGTTCATTCCGCGCACTAAGGCATGGAACGAAGCCTGTCTCGGTAAAGGCACGAAGCTGAAGTCCTGGCTGTTGCAACTGCTTGCAACCAGCCCTGACCATCAGCACAAAGGTCTCGCGGCTGCTCTCATTCAGGCCGTTGAAGCAAAGGTCTGATCTGATTTCGTGCACGACGCTCACTTACTGTATCTACTATTAGGCTACAGCGGACGGCGTAATGATGTGCCTGGCGACCAGCAAAGACGCGAATGTGCGTAGTGAGGCTTAGTGCCCTACCTACTTTCTGACGACGGTTCTTTTTAGGTGACATTTTACAAGCGGCGCGGTTTCGTTGTGCGCGGTGACATTAGCATCGTCGGTTCAGGTGGCGAGATTACAATGACATGCTTGTCCAAGCCCTGAACGAATGCCGACGCAGGTATGTTTTGTTGTTCGTATATTATGCAGCTATTCAAACTAGGGATACAAATGCGTGTCAAGATGAACGATCAGTACATTTTGTTGAGATTGTTGAGATATAAATCACGGCAAAGCTGCAAGCGCGGCTTTCCTCCTCGTCGCCCTCCTCCAACGTATCGGTAAACGCCTGCTGGATCGCCGGGAGGCCAATAGTGAGATTTGCATGGTCAAACGCCAGCGCTACGACCAGGTCGGACCACAGTTGGGTCACGTCACGGCCATCAACAAGCGCCCGTAAACTGTTACGGTAAACAGCAGGTAGATACAGATAACTATCATTTCAAGGCACAGCCACATCTCGATATTGAGCGAAGAAAGCCACGATGGCAGACATTGTCGTTCGTCGGATTTTGAATCCCACTGGTTAGCTTCGATCATCTAGACCCATCTACCATTCTTATCTCCATAGAGGACGAAACTGAGCGGGCCGCGGCTGTCTTGTTGACCGCATTCCGTGGCTGTTTGTGTACTTTCGATGTCCGTACGTCGGCTGAACTGAGATCGTACCGATGATAGCGCCCGATTCATTTGGCGAGTCTCTTACGGGCGGGGACCGAGATCTCGACATTTCCTTTCACCGTGCGTATCTCGGAGCAGCAGCTGTCGGGGGCGAAATCTGGGTTGCTGGGTTCGGGCCTACAGATATCTGCGCGGTCGCTACTTGGTTTGGTCCGGGCACGAATTATATGGAAACGTAATTGTTACCTTTGAATTCCCATCACCTGAATGAACCGATTTTTGGCAGCGAGGAACAACGCGCCGCGGGCTGGAACCAAGTCCAATCCAAATTCACACCAGAATTGAAGAAGTGGTGGTTAGATTATGTGCGCCTCCTTTATTGTCGTTGGGAGTACAAAAACGACATCCATCTAGTTCATTCCGCGCACTAAGGCATGGAACGAAGCCTGTCTCGGTAAAGGCACGAGGCTGAAGTCCTGGCTGTTGCAACTGCTTGCAACCAGCCCTGACCATCAGCACAAAGGTCTCGCGGCTGCTCTCATTCAGGCCGTTGAAGCAAAGGTTGTTTTGATTTCGTCCATGACGCCAACTTACTGTGTCTACTATTAGGCTACAGCGGACGGCGTAATGATGTGCCTGACGACCACCAACGACGCGAATGTGCGTAGTGAGGCTTAGTGCCCTACCTACTTTCTGACGACGGTTCTTTTTAGGTGACATTTTACAAGCGGCGCGGTTTCGTTGTGCGCGGTGACATTAGCATCGTCGGTTCAGGTGGCGAGATTATAATGACATGCTTATCCAAGCCCTGAACGAATGCCGACGCGGGTATCTTTTGTTATTCGTATATTATGCAGCTTTTCAAACTAGGGATACAAATGCGTGTCAAGATGAACGATCAGTACATTTTGTTGAGATTGTTGAGATATAAATCACGGCAAAGCTGCAAGCGCGGCTTTCGTTGCCTCCTCGTCGCCCTCCTCCGACGTATCGGTAAACGCCTGCTGGATCGCCGGGAGGTACATGTTCAGCTTCCATATGCTCCCAATAGTGAGGTTTGCATGGTCAAACGCCAGCGCTACGACAGGCTCCCGTTCGTCCGCGCTGTCTGTAGGTGCGATCCCAAACGACGGCGGCATGCGCGGATACCGAGCTGAAAAGTGCGTCAGAAGAACATTTTCGGCGTTCATCCTGGGTTTTCGTCAGAACAGTTAAAAGCGCAACCAGCTGGACACAAACTTGCGACCGATGTCGATGGCCTGCCCGATGGTGCTGTGTGCTTTAACACGGGCCATCGCCTCCTCGTCGTCACCCATGGTGGCTTCGTGAATGAGTAGCGTTGCGCCTCGGCCTCCACGAACGAGACTCTGCGTCGGCAGTGTGTCCCCTGAGAAGCTGCCAACAAATGAGCGTAGGGAATCATGCATACGGGTAGCGACATACACGATACTCCACCCGTCCTGGTGCTTGATGGCAACCCCATAGCACTTCACTTGATGGAACACATCGATGGTATGGAAGCTTTGCAAACCGAGGGCAACACATAGACGCATGCCGGCTGCCGAAGATCTGACGGTTCTTTTAGGAGCCAATTGTAGTAACCAAAGGGGACAATTACCGTTCATAGTCGGTCCAAGGCTCTGCGCCTTCGATTCTCCACATTCCATGGCTGAGGTATTCGCCAGATCTCTTGATGTGCATGGCATCACTCATGACGGTGACCACACCATTCCCAGAGGGGTCGTCGAGCCCAAGATCCTCGATGTCGGCGAGCTCCCGCAGGTAAAGATGGAGCTTGTGAATCGAGACCAGGTACAAGGGTTGCGTCGCGGGGGGGTTAAGCTACCGAAAAATCTCAAGTATGAGCCACGAGATGAAAAGCCCTCTGGTAACATACCTTCCGCCGCTCCGTGAGGATTTTTGCGACACCAGTATGATGATCCCCGTGGATATGGCTGACGAAAATGCACCGCAAGTCCCTCAGAACGTCTCCCACACCCGGTCCGAAATGCCGTGCGAGTTGCCCCCAAGTTCCTTCGCCAGCGTCAAGAAGAATGGAACCTCGGGACGGAACCCTGATAAGAGTAGAAGAAACTACAAAAAAAAATGTGGCGTAAGTAGCATGGCGTTGAGCCTATGAAGAACATACCATTACGGGAAGAGGTCGGGACGGCACTGGCGGTCCCGAGCGGTATAACACCAACATCGACACCTTGGGAAACAAATGTGCGACCAAGGGCGTGTTCCTTCACCTTGGATTGCATCTCGGTAAACTTTTGTAAGACCGATGGCGAGAGAAGGAGGAGGTCCGGCTCGAGAGACTTTGCAGCAGGGTGGAAGAAATCTTTCCTCTCTGCTGGAAGACGACTGGTTTCAGGGGTACCGACCGGGCGGACGCTCATGTGGAGGCTCGGCTCCATAACAAAGCAATTGGCGGGAAGGTTGGGGATTACTGTAGTTAAACTTATAAGCGGTGAACATCGAAGTCATCAGTAGAATCTTACCGGAAAGCTCTTTCTTGGGGTCAAGAGAGTAATAAGGTATCGGAAACATATCTGCGTCCAATTGATGCAGTCTTAATTGATTGAAAGCAGCGGTTGTAAAAGTAACTGGATCAGGGCCATATTGAGGGGAAGATATAATATGCTTTAGACCAATCAGGCGTTTTGAAGCATGAGGGAAAATAAACTCGTACTTTGGCGCTGGGTGGGAACCCATTCATAAACTGGATATACCGTGCATCTTCGAGAATGCCATCCCCGCAGAGGTGGAAGACAATTCGAACGGCAAATTCGGCGAGATCCTGCGGGCGTGTGGAACGCAGTTTTGCGTAGAAAGGAGATGTCTCAAATGAAGAGAGCAGAGAAGGAATGTACGTCGGGGACGGGACATCCAACACTATCACAACCTGGTGATCCATTGGCCCATGAAGGTGACTGGAAGCAGGGCACTAACCGCCGGAATCTCAGACGGTCCTATACAATCCTCAGGTCGCACGACCTTCTCGACGGTCGTGTCCCCGTCTTTCACGGTAACAGTGATGCTTTGGCCCTTTGTAAGCTGAGAGCGCTTGTTCTTCGGGACACCCAAGGCAACAGACTTGTCGACGTCGAACTTGCCTCGAACAGATGGGCCAACCACGACATATGCTAAAGTGGGAGGAGCATTTGCAGACCACGACCGGCTAAACTTTGGCAGCTGGTGATGATATGCGGCAGGGATCTTGGGTCGACTATACATGTCGACCTGGAAGCGAAGTTATGGAGGAGACATGTTTTTGGATGAACCACATACATTCTTGGCATATTCCGGGATCCGAGCCTCCCCCGAGTCCTCTGCTATCTTCTGACGTTTATTCGGCTGCTCGTCCTTGCACTTTTTGTTCGACGCAGGAAACATGGTATTGATCATCAGCTTTCGCCAGTCTTGCGCCAATTCGCCCTCTAAACTTTCAGCAGAAAATCCCTCCATGTCCATCAAATCTTTCAGTGTCGACAACTCGGACGCGTGAGAAGAGGGGCTCGATTCGCGTTTTCGCTTGAAGGATCCAGCTTCAGAAGGCTCGTTATCGGGGACTTGGGATGTCGTTACTTCTGGCATTTGCTGCGAGCTATCCAATACAGCAATACTATAGACTGTGATATTCTTGTCCCGGTATGTATGGCGGGGCAAAGCCGTCAGATCAGACGACAAGGAGACCTCGTTAACGTTGACGCTCATCGAGTGTCTGGGATGAGCTCGTCTTTACGCAGGCATTCTTGATATCAAGGCGACGCACCTGTAGATATAAGATCGCATTGAAGCGATCGAATGAGCCAACCCGGGAGGGCCAACGACGTCCAGAGTGTCGATCATCTGGTCCGCAGATGACATCAGCATACCTGAAGAGATATGAGTGCAAAGAACGTTGAAGGAGACAATAATCTGCGCACCGGGGAGACCGCCAGCGCGCTGGGCGCCAACTTGAGTCAGAAAGAACGCGCGAGTACTTTTCCGGTGAGCCTTCTTCTGCGTGAAGGCTCTGTTCGCATTTTCTGCGACATTAAATATATACTTGGCTTGGTCGAACGAGATAACCAGTGAAGGTTCTGTGTCTGTAGTGGCACTTGTAACAACCGCCGCGGTCCAGCTCATGGAAACTTCAGGGAAAGACGAAAAAAGTGCAGAAAAGAACGGCGTATAAGTCCTTCGAGAATGCACCACTCGGTGGCAGTTTAAAAGGCGAAAACCAGACAGTTCTTCAGCTTCTGTGACTCCGCGACAGCAAAAGGAATCGGATTTTGATCGGATTTCCAAGCTCGGAAATAGTGACACGATCACGTGTTGCCTTTAATCAACGCGACCCCATTTCGGACTTTATGGCCACCATACTTCCCTCGTTATTGGGGAACCAAAGTGGGAAATCATTCAATTTTCTGTACATAGCACTGAGTCGCGTCTTTCAGACTCCCGCGTCTCCCGTCATCGGAGCAAAGGATTTGCAGCACACCCCAGCTGTGAATTGACTGATATTAGGGGAAGTCAAAGCGGTCAGAGGCGACTGGTTCTCGCGTCGATTATGAGACCGATTCTGGACGAGAATCGAGCGAGAATCTGCCGAGGTTGGAATCGACCAGAATTGGTGTTCCTGCTCCGGAGGAGGGATAGCGATTCGAGCGATTCTTGAGCGATTCTCGACAATCATTGATTCTAGTCCGATTCTGGACCTCAGAATCGACATCTGAATTGATGTCGGAATCGAACGGGAATCGTCGCGTCCTGACTGCTTTGACTTCCCCTATTAGCAAGACCTTTGAGAACAGGGAATTTTTTTAAACCCTGGTCTCTGTTGCACGCAGGAAGCATGTTCATTGCACAGACCCATTTCCACCGAGATTGATCTAGGATATTTCGAAGCTCTGACGCTATTTTTCTATATCCGATACGTATTCAGCAGCCGAGGTGGTTGATCCTCCCTTTCCCTCGCTTCTCTCCGCCAGGTATAAGTATCTTACTCCACGGATATGAAAATTGGCTTCCTTCTATCCTCGCGCTCTCTGCTTCTGCATGCTCATCCCATGAGCGAAAAAGAGGATTATATACTGCCACGATTTCCATGTATATTGTTGGTACAAACATAAAAGTGGAAAACAAGGGCCTTCCCACAGGGATTCAACCCAAAAACTTCCATAACACCTACATCAAGACCATCCTTCAGCCCTTCGAGAGACTTCAAACGCCTACGACTTGGAATGGTTGGATCAATGACGGCCAGCATGGGGCGTTACACCTGAATATGCGACGAGCATCAAAGTTCGTGGTATCTGTTTATAGGAGACTAAATGCTACCATCCAGGTCCCAGGATCGGTGTCATTTCCGAGTCGACGAGCTACAATTATAGTAATCACTACTATATCAATACAGTATCACTTTCAGCATACATGTCTAACTCAAATTGTATGTATCATTAGACCGTTGTCTTCATCTCTATCAACTGTCGAAGACGGCACTAAATTGCAGCGTTCACCGAGGTCGCGGTCCTTCCATTGATTTGGGCCTAGTGACCACGACCCATTTTGTCTCCGCGTCTGTGTCAGGACGGTTCCTGAACGGTGAGGATCCTCGAGATGCGGATCATACTAATCCCTACAGGGCCTCATCTCCCCTGGCATCATTGATAGTACTCGGTTCTTTCGAATCCAATTACCTCCCTATCCTGGTATCTACAGAAAACCCCGAATCATTCGCGTCATTTATCTGACAGGTGAATTTTGAGCTGCTGTTCTCAGGTTACCTTCAATAGTTCGGAATCGCAAATTGAACTTAGCAGCACGAATCGGGATAGGGGGTTGCACTCAACAGGAGCAAAATGCAGGCACTGCCACCAACACGGCAATGACGTCGCTTGAAATTAGCGAACAATATTAATCGATGAGCGCATCTGCCGCAGTTCCACAATATTATTTGCCGGGACTGAGATTGGGAGCGATAGCGAACGAACGAAAAGTGTACAAGGCAGACGTATTACCCTCGCCAGAAAAGCGAAACTTCATACTGCTTTCGACAGCGTACTGCCCTACGCCAATCTATATTTTCGCCATACCCTCAACCTGCGGGACGCCTTCTAGTCCAGGCAGCCAGCTCACACGCTCCTCGATAAACTGCTCCACCCTGGGCTTCAACTTGGTCTCCTGCACATGGAAATCGTCCACCGTGCCGACGCGCAGGATACTCATACCCGGCCAGGAATCCCCGACGCGGTACATGAGCGTTCCGCACGTGGAACAGAAGTGGTTGGCCATGGTGTTGCCCGAACCGATGGTCTTTTTTTGGCTGAAGACCTTCAGGTTCTCGCGCCCGCGCAGGTGCTTCAGGTGCGTGTCGGCGACGGTGAAGTTGGTTGCGAACATGGACGCGGTGATCTTGTGGCAGTCCGAGCAGTTGCAGAGGAAGACATTGACCAGGCCCGGTCCTTGCGTTGGCTGTAGGTTGGGGCACGGTATTAGATAGAGGAGGTGGATGAATCTTGGGGAAGGGGGAAAGAGAGCTCGCAGGCAAGTGCCCAGACGAGCAGACAGACTGAGGTGCCAGACTTACGAATGCTAGTTGCACAGCGCCACAAAAGCATGTGGCCGTCGCTTCATCTTCTTTCGACCAGCCATCATTGGCGAGGCCAGCCAAAGGGATGTAGGGTTTGGATTTGTCGGCGGTGGCGAGGGAGGTCATGGTTATGTGGTTCAAGTGCGATGTAGGAGTTGTGGAGTACCTGAGGTTTGCTATTTGAGGTTCACGCGTTCACGCTCTATTATACGAGCTGGATGGGACTCCCGTGACCGAATCTGTTAATAAGCATTCGTGGAGCCCCGCTTCTCCCCGTCTCCCTTCTATTTCGACTGCCACGACTGCCAGCCCACGGGAAATCTGGCTGACTCGTGTGTGTTGACGGCGGCCGGACGCTCGACTAGGACAGTCTAGGACAGAGAGGTCAAGTGCGATCCATCCTGATCCATCCGGACGTCATTGCGCGGGCTCCAGGCTCACGATGAAGGTTAGAACTAAGAACACTCGGTATCGCCCGAACGAGTGCTTTGAAAAGAGTTCGCGCATCTCGGAACTTTGGAACTCCGATGTTACGCAATGACCCGCGTTTCAACTTGTCGCTACCTTTCACCATGCCTTTCTTCCCCCCGTTCCATAAGGCTGGCACCAATCACAATGTACATGTGCCTGGATTTACCACAGATAATACCTTCCCCCCAACGACACCGCTGATTCAATTTCAACTCGGACTCTTGGTCTGGCTTTATGCGAGGCTGTCCTCAACCTATTCTCTCTTGACAGACGCTGTCGTAACAAACGCTCATGCCTCCCTCGTTATACAGCGATCTGCAGCCTTCAAGTTACGCGAAACTCCTAACTTGGCTAAAGCTTCGAACGAATGAAACGCGCTGCCTCCTTCCTCGCCGGAAGTGCACTGCTCCAGCTCACGGGCAGCTCTCTGATGGCCTCACACCCCGGGTAGTATGCAATCTTAACGTTCAACTTAGATTTGGTATAGTCTGCTGCAAGTTCATTTCGGTATAGTCTGGAGAGCTATAACTGGATGCGAGATTCTGACTAGGCTTAGCGCTATGCAGATCGATACATGTGTTCATGCACGCGGGTGCTCCATTTCGCGGCGAGCATACAGTGGCGCTCAATCCACATGCAGCAATGGCAGCATCTGCGTAATCTGTCGCGGAGCCGGGTTCTGTGCCCTAGGTTCAACCAGAGTGAACCGGGTCACGGTAATTTTAGTCGGCGCGCAAGCAAGTGAGTATGCTTCCTTCGTTTCATTTCACGCACGTCGACGCCGCCCTCCCCAACCTGTGACCCTGACTGGGTCTTATAAGTTATTCTCCGCGGACAGCGTCCGCCCCGTTCGTTCAACCACTGCTTCATACTAGTATGCAGAATACAGGGGGCGCCCCCACCGCGGATATGAGCGCACCTGGAGCCATGGGCGCGTACGTATGGCACGGAACTCGCAGTTCTTTCTGTCATCCTCGAACGGACGGAATGCGCTACCGGTACCCGAATAGGCGCGGCGGAATTTCTGATTCCATCCCTCTTCCCCATCCATAGCGCTTTGGCTGCAGCCCGGGCGCATTGGTACCTGCTTGCGCGCTAGACCAAGAATGATGGGTCTGGCATTTTCCCCCGCTGCGCCTGTTTTTGGATACTCGAATGTCCAAATCCATATTCACCGCCAAGGAATTGCTGGCCTCGCCCCGATGGTTCCTCGAATTCTGATCGCTTCAGCTTCCCCTCCACTCCATTCGCGGATTTATGCCCCTGTCGCGTCGGTGCCCAATCAGGACCGCGGTCTCGTGTCCGTCGAGGGAATAGTATAGAAATATGTTTCCCCCCAATTGTTCGCCCGATCGGCGCTCGAAAAAACATGGTGATATAAATCTTCTGGTCTGTGGTTGATTCTCGAAACAATTGTTCATCGACTCCACGTACGGACTCGCCGATTAGGACGCGTTCGGGGTTTGGGGGGCGTACCAAGTATTTTACCGGAGGTGGTCGGTGGCTCTGGAGTTGGTTTTAGTGCGCACGCACGTTTTTACGACGTTCTCCGTGATTAATTAATCGTTTCTTTTTTTTTAGGGCGATGTGAGCGGTCAAGGCGCGCTTTCGAAACGCATGAACGATATGCACTTTTCGAAGTTGACCGGCGGAAGTTGAAATGTCTGGAAAATCTTGGCAATATCGTAAGCGATCGTTCTTTCGTCACCGAGTGTGTCTTACTTTGTTCAACTCTCTATGTAGTTGGTTCATTTTGAAGTTTGAAGTTTGAATTTTCACCCTCCTACTTTTATCATTCAGACGAGCGCTGCAGTTTTCGTTGGTAGGACGCAAATCATGGGCATTTAATTTGGGCGCAGCGACCACCTGCGACCACTGCTAATTTTGCCTCCGGTGTCTCTAGATTTCTTGTTGTCGCCAAGACGGACCCTAAACAGAGGATCTCCGCGACCCTAACGCTAATTAATTTTTGGCCGGCTGTCTGTAAGTCGTTCTCGGTTCCCCCATATCTCTTCCCATCCATCCAACGATCTAGGTACCGGTGTTTAAATAAATGTTAAATCGCGGTTTCTGTTACGACTCCCAAACATCTGTACAGTGCGGCGGGGTCGCGGTGAGTTGAGGTTGCGCAACTTGAACAATGCTTGACTGCAGTCGACATTGTAATGTCGGGTGGTTGACAACCTAATGAATATCGCAGGTGACGGGCCGGCAGTGTTCTTGTTGACTTTTACGACCGCAAAGGGTGCTTTCGGAGCGCATGGACGATGCGATTACGGGTGCTCTTTTCGAAGTTGGCCGGTAGAGGTTGAAATCCCGACATCGTAATCGCCGTCTGGAACCTCATGGAATCCATTGAATATCGTGAGCGATCAGTCGTTCAATCAATTTATCACTAAGTGTCGTTCAACTTTCGGGTTGGTTCATTCTTCAAATTTGAATTTCCGCCATCCCATTTATCGTTCAGAAAGTCTTGTACTCAGCCGTTGATGGCCCCCGGGATACAAATCATTGGCATTTAAGTTAGGCCTAACGTAATTCCACCTCTGCATCTCTACTTTTATCGTCAAGACGGACCCTAAACAGAGGATCTCCGCGACGTCGATCAGGCTAACTAATTCCTGTGCGGCCTCATCTCCCGAACCCAACTGGTGTTAGTAAGTCGTACCCGGTTCCCTCATGTTTTCCTACCCTTATCCCAACGGTATACGTCTCTAGATAATTCACGTCCTCGGTTATTCATCTGACACCTAGATCATCCGTGCAATGCGGTAGACCCGCGGTAAGGTGAGGTTGCGTAACCTGAACATTGAACAGTTGAACCCGACTGCACCCGACATCTCAATGTCTTGTGGTTGAATATCGTAAGTGATACCTTCGATCGGATTTACCACCGAGTGTTAATTAGCTTTCAACTTTTGCAACCGGCGATGTGGATATGGTCTTTGTATTCATGTTCTGTCAAACCGGCTTGAGAGGAACACTGCAATTCATCAAGGTCGCCAGGACACAAATTATTGGCGTTGAATTCCCTGCTACTGTTGCCTCCGCGTCTCTGTTGTTGTTGCCAAGACGGACCCTGAACACTGGATCCACACGACGCGGATCACGCTAAGAAATTCCTCCGTGGCTTCGTCTCCCGAACCGACTGGTGTTACTAAGTTTTACTCGGTTCCCTATATCCCTTCCATCCCTATCCCTATCCCAAGATCTCGTCCACCTATCTTAATAAACCCCAAATCGTGTCTTCTTACTACGTATCAGTGAAAACCACCCCAGATGTCATATACGGCACCGGAATATCCGAGCATCGCGGTGGGGACGCGGTAAGCTGAGGTTGCGCAACCTGAACATAGATTCTACTGATTGGAAGTTTGGAACTTGACCGCACTAATCGGGATAGGGGTAGGGCCCAAATAGGCGCAAATGCCGGCACTGCCACTGGTCATGCGGGATCGAGCGGGGCTTGGCGCTGACGCGCTGACACTTGGCAGCGGCAACTTAGACGGGTGAACCTCAAAATCTGGCGGCGAACCCAGTGCGTTGATATTTCTACAGAGGATCCGACGGACGCTCACAACGGACTCTCGCGTCTCCCTGCCACTGAATTTACGACTGTAAGACCCTAGTAAGACCCTATCACCGTGTTTGCGCGACGCGTAACTCAGCTTCACTCCGCCGCCTTCCGCCTTCCTCGCCGGAAGCTCGAATCCGGATCGCCACGGGGACCGGGGTAGCCTGAGCATAAGTAAGCAATCTCAAGCTCGAGCAATCTTCAAGGGGTTGAGTTCGTTTTGCCGTTTGCGTTGTATTTGGTGTTGGTGGTACGTACTTACTCATGCAGGGTACGTACCTAGACCTCATGCTGCACATGCGTGGATGGTTGCAGATGGTTGCGACAAGTTGCAAGCGAGATAGAGCGGCGTATGCACATGTGTTTGAGGTTCTGCGATCAAGATTTCGCGCTGGATGCATATGGCGTCTGTGCAGTTATAAATACGCCCGGCTCTGACTCTGGACCTGCCGGACGAGCGAACCGGGTCGGCCGCGTTGATTTTAGCCAACAGCGCCAAGAACGAGCGGCGAGTCTAACTTGGATGTGCTCTGGTGTGCTGCACAGTTTGTGCACCGCTCCTTCATTTTATTTTATTAACATGTCACCCTCGCCCGAGCGCCGCCATGTGACGCCCGGGCGGGTCTTGAGTTTGGGCCCCCACAGTCCGAGTCTAACTTGGATGTGCTCTGATGTGCTGCACAGTCTGTGCACCGCTTCTTCATTGGATTTAATTAATGGCATATTTCACCCCTGGTCTGTGACGCCCGGGAGGGTCTTAGCCCCCACTGCCTCGTTTGTGCCATGGAGTATCAGTATGCAGTACAGAGTCACAGAGGAAAGACCCCGGCCGCGGATATACTGTATGCGCCAATTATGCGCGTCTGACGCGGAGCTCCAGCGCCCCCAACCGTGACCTCGCGTCCCTTTTTCATTTATTTTCTGGGATTCGATAGTATCCCGGTATACAAGTTACACATGGGTACACATCGTTTTGCAGCGTTTCTACATCTTGTCGCAGTCTAAGGTCAGGAAAGTTTACCCTAAGTGGCGATCAAACAGTTCCCACGGTTTGAATTGTGGCCCTGCTTTGCGCGTAGTGTCCTTGTGGGACGAAACAATCATTGGATGATTACTGAGGTTTAATTGGGGATTTTTTAGCTCGATTCGCGGGGTATTTTAACTGAAAATGATGGGACAACATGGGCGATGAATATTATAGATCTGACTCGCGAGGTTGGATATCTGAATCCA
This sequence comes from Mycena epipterygia, assembly GCA_029281465.1. Classification (NCBI taxonomy): domain Eukaryota; kingdom Fungi; phylum Basidiomycota; class Agaricomycetes; order Agaricales; family Mycenaceae; genus Mycena; species Mycena epipterygia. The sequence continues at coordinate 780,154 of JARJCQ010000011.1, read as the reverse complement.
CTTCAATTCTAGGACAATTGACTTTGAATAATGCAGTCAAAGCCACTGGTTAAATCGGGATCGACAGTATACAATAAATTTTTCGATTTTAGAAGCAGCACCGTTACAATTACACGAAATTCCAACACAGCAAAATTACACCCTTGCGACCAGCGGCGCCAACCACTCCTCGAAAGCCGGCAGGCACTTCATCCCATCATGTGCCACCCCGTCCACTTCCCGTAGTGCGCACCGCGCGACCCCGCGTCTCACGAGCGCCGCGTGCAAAAACCTCGCGCGCTCGAGCCTGTTGCGCCCCGCACGTGCGTCGCGCGGGAGCATGCTGGCGTCCGTGTCCTCCCCGCCGACTAAAATCTGCACGGGAACTTGTGTCACACGCGCCCAGTCCGCCTCCTCGCCGTGTAATTCAACTCCACCTTCACCAAAGAGCGCGCGCACGCCGCCCAGCCCCGCGGGCCACGCGTCCTCCGCGCCGGGGTGCGTGATGCCGCCGGGGGCGGCGACGCTGACGCCGAGGAGGCGGGCGGGGTGCAGGTACAGGAAGCGGTGGGCGAACTGGGCGCCGCCGCTAAAGCCGTGGAGGAAGAAGCGGGTGGGGTCGATGTGCCAGGTGAGTGCGGCTTGGGACAGCATGGCGAGGAGGAGGAGGTCGAAGCGGAGTGGGGACGAGGAGGGATCGGGGGCGGGGACGAGGAGGGTTTTGTAGGCGTGTACGTCGAGCGGGTCGGGTCCGGGGAGGCCTGCGGGGAAGAGCGGGAGGAGGAGGACGATCTGGGGCTCGCTCGAGTCAGAATATGGCAAATTCTGTATTGTAAAAGAACCTTGTGCCGCTCGCAGAATGCCTTCAGGTGCGTGAGGTATCCACCCGTTTGGCGGCGCGTGCCGTGCACGACGACGAGGAGCGGGAGGCGGGGGGAGGTGGGGGCGAATGAGTGCGCGGTCGGGACGTAGAGGGAGAAGGAGAAGCGCGGGTCGACGGTGAGGGCAAAGGCGGGCGTCTTGCCGCTAAGCATGCGGCGTGTCGTTTTGTCGAGGCGCGCGACGTCGGTGGGCGGGCCGGGGGCGGGGGCGGACATGTCGTAGAATACTGTTGAACAACGTTTGACCGACGGAGACAGAATGAACCCAAATGGAGACACCGCAAACGTGCGCAAACATGTCGACTCTTCCTAGACGCCGAGTCGCTCGCATCGGACTCCGGACTTCACAGCGGCCTCGCTTCTAATTTCTCTGATCTACGTCGCACGTATCGGAATGGCGAGATTTTCCTCCGCGCCGGTGCGACGTATCCAAGTAATACCAAAGGCTTGGGACAGCTTGGGACTGATACTCCACTCAAACCCCGCCGTGTCCCGGACTCCGACAGCACTTATCGGCGCGTCCAAATGCGGGTGAGAAAGACGATAAGTGCGGCAGGGTTGAAGGATGTGATGCGGTGGAGCTCCGAGCGTGCCGACGCACGGACGATCGTTTTTCCTAGCTTCTGTTTCAAAGCATCAAGTTCACGCGACAGATAGCGTCCGAGTCTTCCTGTTTTGTTCGGACAACGCTCGCGTTCCATTCAGTTTCTGTTGTTCCATAACTTCCATTCTCTTTCTTTTTCAGGAATAATCAAGAAATACACCAACTCACCCCAACTGATAGCTATGGACAACAGATAACGATTTATTCCGCGGCGGTTTTCTTTCCGTGCACCAATAACAAACGCGCGTATAATTCACGACTCGGATTCAATTTATCGAATGCGGTAAGTAAAGTGATGTAGTGGAGCTCACCAGTAGCGACGGCGATGGTCCATTATTCTGTTTATGTTTCAGGAAATAGGACTGAATAGGGCTTGTCAAGTAATCCACGCAACAGTCTCACAGTATGGCAGTCCGCAAATCGGCTTTTTGTGTTATGTTGTTCGGAGTCGGACAACGCTCGGGTTTTACACGGATTATTGATTATTGTGGAGCCCGCCTGCGCCGAGTCGCAACATTACGTTGTTCCATGCTGTTTCTCCGAGTCGTGGGATGCAGCACTTAACGCTTTATCGCGTTTTCCGCCTGCTCGGAGGTCGCAACGGCACGGAAAATTACATTCTGTTTCTCCTTCTTTTTCTGCTTCTGTTCTTCCATTAATCTGCTTCTATTTCTATCCACTCCGACGCCTGGGAGGCAACACCAACATTTATCACTTCATCCCTTTTTTTTTCGGACACAACATAACTGGGCGACTCGGACTTGGCATAACGGCAGGACCTTGTTGAATGCGGTAAGGGAAGCGTTGAATGCGGTAAGTGAACTGATTATTGATGCAGTGGAGCTCGCCTGGAAGTAGCCACGGCGACCGACTGTGCGCACTGCGCGCCATTCCCACTCTTTTCTAACTTTTTGTTTCAAGAGTTCCGTTACTTGAATCTGCTAGTGTCGTTTCAAGAATTACTCAAGACTCGGAATCGATTGGACTGCGGAATCCCGACGGCGGACGGGAGGTATCACTTTACGAACATTTTGCTGGAAGTTACCCGAGTCCGAGTCATTTTATCTGTTATCGCATTTTTCTCTTCTCTCGTTTCGTTACTTCCTTGGCGTTTCTTTTCTTCTGTTGATTTCGTCAACGTTATTAGTGCCCGCTACGGTCGATGTTTTGTTTCCCGATACGAATGGACGGTCTCGGAGTTTTTTTCGCGATAGGATACCGGGCGGGTTCGAACATAGCGACCGCATAACGTACGGAGATTAACGTTGAGAGAATGTTGTGCAACATATTACGGCGCGTATTAACAATGTTGCGTGTAATAGCACGTGTATAATGTTCCCTCGGACGGACACGGCGCCCGGGTGCAGCCTCCGCCGTTGTTGTAGCTGCGAGAGACGGTTACAGTGTCCTGGTCATAGATGTGTATGCATCGAAGACATGGACATGGATATTGTGTTATTTATTTTATTAGGGGGGTCCAGGGTCGAGGATACCTCTCCACATCTTTTTGCAGGTCGACGATCATTGACACATCTAAGACGAGGAGCAACGTCTGTCGACAGCAGGAATTTTATGATTTATGACTTATGATCACATATGTAGCTCTACACATCTACGACCAGGACCACAGCACAGCCTCAGGTTGAACTTGTTGGTTGCCGGGCGGAACGCACTGGACGGGGCACGTATTGGATGGGAGACACGTATACGGGACGGAGGGACGATCTGCCAACGGGAGACTCGCAGGCTCGGACATTAGATACGTGTAGTACGGCCCCACGCGTGGAATCCCAAGGGACGCGTCCGGGCACAACTATAATTAATGTTGATACGAGCGATAGCATGTTCCAAAGGATGCTTGAAAGGGCCGAGTATGCGCCGCGTCCGGAGAGGGTGGAGGGACGCGAAAGGGTGCCGCCGGCCTAACGTGTTTCGATGGAATTGGTGAAGCGAGTTGCTTGGGGATTACAGTAGCCGCTTCGAAGCGAGCAGGATCCCGGCGGGCGCCAATTTCGCGGGATAGTCAAGGATAGTCATCTAAGGATCTGGATTTTTGGGGGTAGGTATCCATCTATCTTGGCTATCTGGATTTAGTTTTTTTGTAGCGCCATCATTGTTGCGCTCGGGGCGAGGCGATCATTCCAGTGCCAGCTCGAGACGGGGCGATCAGCGCGAATGCTAATTACTAATTGAACGCGTTGAGTAGTTCACGTTAACGCGTCGGGGCAAATATTAATGGATTTGGGATTTACTCATTCGTGTTAACGCGTCGGGTAATTAGGACGCGTGCCGAGTCGCAGTCGCAGTCGGGAATATCATTATTACAGATTTTTACTCAAACTCATTAACGCGTCGGGTAATCATTTGGGACGCGTGCCAAGTCGGAGTTGGAGTCGGGAATAATTGCCGACGCGTTGCCGAGTCAGAGTCGGAGTCGGCAAAATTAGCGACGCGAACCTGTGATCGGCGATAAGTGTGATAGTGCCGAATAGGGGGTTGGACAGTGTCCGAATCGGAATAGGGGGTTGGATTTAGGATTTAGGCCTTAGGGAGGGAAGTTCGAGCGCCGAGGGTAGCGGGATACTAACTTGGGCGGGGGGCGGGTATACTAGTTCCGTCCGTCCGTCGGTTCCGTTGGTTGGAAGTCGGACGCGGGCCCGGTACTTGGAAATTATCATTTGGGAAGAGGGATTTGGGAACAGAAAACAGGGCCGCAGCTGTTGAGTTTTTGTTTTTGGTTCGGTACACGGCACACCAATTCTGACATCTTTCTCACCTTTGCCCTGATTTCTTCCCTTCCTTCTCACCTCTGTTGATTGATTGTTTCTCTCACCTCTGCTGATCGATAGTTTCGCTCTCACCTCGACTGATCGATGGTTTCGCGTCACCGAAAGTTCGGTATATACAGGCACTGGCAACTCTACTCTAAGTCTGCACCATCCAAACCCGATGTAAATAGCCCGCCCTTCGAATAATGCGAGTCGCCTTGGCGTCCCACCAAAATATAAATATATAATATATAAATATAATCAACAATCCTACACGTCGTATTGGGTTCCCCTGCCGGGCGCCGAAACAAATCCTTTAATGGAGAGGCCCGAGCGTTTGGGTAGGACGCAAAATTTGGACAGCGTGCGGAGGGCAGCAGGTACGCCAATGCGAGCGCTACACGTCCTCGGGATCCGGTCTGGACGTGGGAACGTAGTGGATGTGGTTGAATGGATGGTTTTAAATTCAACACCAGCTGAATGTTGAATTCTGGGTGGTTGACACTCGCAATTCTGGTTGATTTAGCGTACGGGCTTGGCGCGATTTACTTCAGGATTTTTTCTTGGCAATGTGCGGCTCCGACTGGGGATTGCGTAGGTATGATGTCGGGGGGTTGCAACTGGTTGAAGGACGACGTGGGAAGGGACTCTCGAGCGTGGCAATTTCTGCGTTTGGGCATCGCGAGGGCTATCAGACATCGGAGACGAGGACGGCGGCACCGTCTCGTGAACGGTAGATTTTTCTGGGATTACCATTTCGATTGGCTCTCGCTGCGCGGAAAATCCCCACGCACCCACACATTTTCTTGGCGCGCGCTGCTATAAATAGTGTGCAGGGCAGATACGCGCTCTGCAGCCTAACATATCCCCACCATGAACAGGGATTGTGGAGCAGGATTCAATCTGAATTGGATCCACATGAAAGTGCCAAGGATGCCGTGGTATATCGGGAGAGGTGTATTTATAGGTGCACAGCCGCTGATGGGATGTGGTTCTTCGTCCAGACACACGGTGCAAGCATGATATCGTTGATACTCCGCTTGCGTTACTAGGCCAATCTTATGCGCAGATTGCGCACCCGGTACATCGCCCTGATAAGTGTGCATGCCATCCCCGAATCTCCGTATCGACGAGTCTCTGCTGGGCTCTAAAGTCTGGAAAGCCTTCTGCGACGTCGACGGGGCCGGTGTCCACGTATGGGGACAAGGGCGATCTGTGCTGTGTATCTGGTGTTCCGGGGGTGATCTATTACCGTACGAAGCACGGGGGTCTTTCAATTTACCCTCGCGACTTGGCAAACACATCATGTTGTGGCACAAGATGGCCATTTTCGAACGCATGCATCCCCGAACCGGGCCACCTGCAAACACTTCATATAGCATCTCACCAACCTGCCTTCTTCCCAGGTCTTCCCACTACCACCACCACCACTGCCACCACCATGCAGCCAGTCCCGCTCGCATTCCTCCGCGGCCTGCCCAAGCCCTCCCCAGCTGCCTCCCTGGGTGACCTGCTCGCTGACGCCGTCGCTGCCTCCGACGTGACCACCCTCCTCGACTGTCTCCCCTCTACCTCGAGTCCCGCCCTCTTCTCCCCCGACCTCTCGCGCGAACCGCTGACCCATGACACTCTCCGCTCCTTTGTACAGCACTTTGCCCTCCCCCACTCTCCTGCACGCGCACCGCTCGCTCCCAATGACCGTGTCATGGTCGTCCTCCCCACTGGCCCAGAAAACGCTCTGGCCTTGCTTGCACTCGCTAGCTACCACACCTGCGCCCCCGTCAACGCAAGCTGCACCGCCGCAGAACTCCTCGACGACGCGCGCAGGCTCAACGCACGCGCTATCGTCGCAACCCGCGACGCAGAAGACCGCCTCGAGCTCCGCAAGCTGTCAGATGCCCTCGGCTGTGACGTCGTCTTCGTCGAGCCCCGCTCTTCGGGCCCCTGTGGCCTCTTCGATATGGACACCCTTGGCGAGGCACCCATGCAGGTCCCCTTCCGGCCGTCGAAGCTACACGGCCTCCGCGACCAGAGCCTCATCTTACATACTTCTGGTACGAGCGGCAAGAAGAAGGTCGCCCCCTACTCGCTGTTGCACCTCATCGTCGGCACAACCGCCGTCGTCGACTCCTGGGACCTCCAAGAGTCTGATGTAAATTGTGCGTCTATTTATACGTTCCGCGCCCTTCCGCACCCAACTCACCGCTCTCCCACAGTGAATATGATGCCCTTGTTTCACGTCGGCGGAATCGTGCGCAACCTTCTCGCAGTACGTACAGCGTGCCTTGGCATTTCCTTATGTAGCACGACTCATCTGTGCGTAACAGCCTATTTTCTCGGGCGGCAGCGCGATCATGTGCGCAGGCTTCGATGCCATCGCGTTTTGGACCCTCGCCCGCGATCTCCAGGCCAGCTGGTTCGTTTTGACCGCAGTTTACACCCGCATTCTCGTTAACACCGCGCATCATCTAGGTATTATGCTGCGCCGACCATCCACCACGCGATCCTCACCTCCCAGCCCGCGGGGATCGTCCCCGCGCGCGACCTCCGCATGCGCATGATCGCCAACGCGGCGGGCGGCCTCCTCCCCTCGCTCGCAGTCACCCTCAAGTCCGTATTTGGCGCGGTGATCCTCCCATCGTACGGAATGACCGAGTGCGTCCCTGACCCTTCCTCCGCGCTCTCTTCCGCTCTAACGCCTCGTGTTTCTTCTTTTGCGTTATTTCAGGTGTATGCCGATCGCGACCCCGCCGATCACATACCAGCTCGAACGCCCGGGGTGCTCCGGCATCGCGTGCGGCCCGCATCTCTCCATCCGCGCGCCCGGGGACCTCGAGCGCGGGTTGCCGGCTGGGAGCACCGGCGCCATTTGTGTGCGCGGGCTGCCCACGTTCGCGGGGTACGAGGTGTCGCCTGATCCGAATGTCCCGCTCGACACGTCCGCATTCACGTCCGAGGGGTGGTTCGACTCGGGCGACATGGGGCACATGGACGAGGACGGGTATTTGTACATCACCGGCCGCTCGAAGGAGATCATCAACAAGGGCGGGGAGGTCATCTCGCCGTTTGAGATCGAGGAGGCGGTCGTTACTGCTGCGAAGCAGTTTGTTAAGGTATGTCAATTGACGACTTTCTTTTTTTTTTTTTAATTAACGAGATTTTAGACTGTGTTGTCGTTTGCGATCGAACATGATGTTTTGCAGGAGACAATTGGTGTTGTGATCGTGCCGCAACCAGGCCGCCCGCGTATTGGGCTCGCACAGTTGCAGGATCTATTAAGGTCGGTTTTATTATTCTTTTATTTCAACTTCATCTGACTCTGTCGGCAGAGACCACCTGCACCCCTCAAAATGGCCCTTCGCCATAGTCTACATGGACGACGTGCCAAAGAACAGCGCAGGCAAACCCCTGCGCATCAAGCTCGCGACGCGCCTCGGCCTCGGGCAGCTCACCGACGCCGTCCCCGCGCTCCACCGCCACTTCGAAGCCCGCGCCCCGCCCAGCATGGCCTCCCTCTCCGACCCCATCGCCTGCCAGCGCGTCATCCTCGACTTCCCCGCCATCGAAGACGCGCTCGCGGCCGTGTACGGCGTCACCGAGGTCGCGCTGCGTGCGCGCGCCACGGACGGCGCGCCCGAGGCGTTCGTGTGCGTGTCCGGGGACGAGGTCGACAATGCGGACATCACCGCGACGCTCGCGCGCACCCTCCCGGGGTACGCGGTCCCCGCGCCCCTGCACGTCCTGCGCGGGCACACGGCGCTCCTGCGCACGTCCTCCGGCGAACCCGACTTTAGCGCCATGACCGCCGCCGCCGCGCGTGCGCACGCCGCGGCCATGTCCGAGCACGCGCTGCTCGTGCGCGATATCGTCGGGAATCTGCTGCTGGCGGACTCGGCGCTGCTCAAGGCCGACGCGGACTTCTTTTTGCTGGGCGGGAACTCGCTGTTGTTGGGGAAGCTTGCGCATCAGATTAGGAGGAGGACGGGCGTGGCGCTTGGGGTCGCGGCGCTATTTGCGAACAGCACGATTGGGGGGATCGCGGAGATGATTGAGGGGGAGAATCGACGGACAGAGGATTTGAAAGGGGAGGATGGGGGCAAGGGGCATTCGGCGCGGACGAGCGAGGCGACGCTGAATATGGGGTATGACTATGAGGAGGATGTGGAGGCGTCGCAGGAGAGGGCGCGCGGACAGGCGCACCCGCTGAGCATGATTGTGCAGGCGCTGCCGCTGGTGTTCTTTTATCCGCTCAAGACGGCGCTGACGTGGACGACGCTGCTGTTCATGCTCGCGACGCTGGCGCCGTTCATCAATGGCACGTTCTGGGAGCGCATCGCCTCACTCTTGCTTGCGATTGTCGTTGCGCGCCTCATTGGTACGTCGCGTTGCCTCCCAAAAAGATTTGTGCTTAATTTTTTCTTCCAGCCCGCATCATCGCCCCTATTACCGCGATCGCCTTCAAGTGGATCGTCATCGGCAAGTACAAGCCGGGCACGTACCGCCTGTGGTCCGTGTACTACCTCCGCTGGTGGATCGTCAACCAGAGCCTGCGCATCGCCGGGCGCGGCATCTTCGCCATGCACCCCTCGCTCGAGGTCCTCTACTACCGCCTCCTCGGCGCACGCGTCGGGCGCAACGTGCACATCGACAAGTCCGCGCGCCTCGGCGAGTTCGACCTCCTCACGTTCCGCGACGGCTGCCGCGTCGACGCCGCGCTCGTTCGCGGTTTCTGCGTCGAGCGCGAGGGGTGCTTCCGCCTCGACAATATCGTCGTCGGCGAGAAGGCGGTGGTGAACACGTTCACGCAGGTCGCGCCCGGCGCGGTTATTCCCCCGGCGACGGTGTTTGGCCCGCATGCGGCTGCGCGCGACGCGCCGAGCCCGAGGTCGTATGCGGCGTTCAACCGGACGCTCATTGCGCAGCCGAGCGGGTGGCTCAAGGTGTTTGTCGCGTGGCCGGTGATGTTTGGCGTGTACTTTGCCTCTTGTGCGTGTTATCGTCGTTCTCTCTTCTCGCCGTCAACTCACGTTTGTGTGTAGACGTCCCGTGGTTCGTCGCGGTGTGGCTGATGGTGGACCAGGTGCAGATCGTGACGAGCCAGCTGAACGCGCTCGAGGCGGTCGTGTACTGGTTCGCGTCGCCCAAGCGCATCCTCTTCCACGCGCTGTCACGCGTCGTGCGCGCGGTCGCCACGCCCGTCATCCAGCTTATCCTCGGTATCGCCGTCAAGCGTCTTTTCGGACTCAACACCGAGGGCAGCGCCGCCGACGCGACGCAGTGGGTCTTGCTGCGGCGCTACATCAACGGGCACCTGCTCTCCAAGCAGGCGATGAAGGCCGCGTTCTCGATCCTCGGGACGCACTACGAGGTCGTCTCGGTCGTGTACCGCTGCATGGGCGCGACGATCGGCAAGCGCGTGTATTGGCCCGGGTCGGGGATCTACTGCGTCGACCCGGAGCTGCTGGAGATTGGCGACGATGTTGTGTTTGGCTCGCGCAGCGAGGTGTTTACGACGGACCGGATTGGGACTGCGAAAGTTACTGTTGGCGCTGGCGGTGGGTGTTTCGTGTTATCGAAGAGGAGCGTTTGCTGATTGTGTTTCCTTTAGCGATGATTGCGGACCGGGTCGTGCTCCTCCCTGGCTGCAAGGTCGGGCGCCGCACGGTGATGGGCTCTGGTGCCCTCGGCCTGCGCGACACCGAGTACAAGGACGGATCGACGTGGCTTGGGTCAGGTATGGCATTTATTGCTCGAGTCGCCGTTTATTTATTTACATATTCCGCAGAATGCTTCGATGAAGGGTCGTCCTCCAAGTACGATGACCCCGACACGACGACGCCCTTCGGCCGCGCTTTCTACAAGCGCGAGGCGGACTATTTTGTCTTCCCGTACATCTTCATTCTCACCGTCAACATCCTCGTCGCCGCCCTCTCCGCCGCGTACTGGTCGATCAGCGCCGTCACCGCTGCACAGATCCTCCGCCAACTGCACCTCCACGCGAACCACATCATCCACATTTACCGCCCCGTCTGGTACCGCCCCGGCGTCGTCTTCGGCTTCATCGCCGCCTCGTTCGTCCTCGTGCTTACCGCCCAGGCCTTGCTCGCGCTCGGATGGGTCATCCTGACCAAGTGGATCGTCATCGGCCGCCGGCGCGACGGGCGCTATGCATGGGACAGCAGCAGTTACTGCCAACGGTGGCAGCTACACCTCGTCCTCTCACGCTTCATCTACAAGGGGTACGGGAACGGCGGCGTGCTCGCGCCGCTGACGGGCTCGGTGTACTTCGTGTGGTATCTCCGCGCGCTAGGCGCGAAGATTGGCAAGAACTGCGCGATTGGCGCGGGCGGCAAGCCGGGACTTATGACCGAGCCTGACTTGATCCACCTCGGAGACAACGTCGCGCTGGACGACTGCTCGGTCGTCGCGCACATCAATTCGCGCGGCAACTTTGCGCTCAACAGTTTGAAGATCGGGAATGGGTGAGTCGTGCTCAATAATATATATTTTGCGCCCCTTCTCATTTCCTTCCTACAGCTGCGCACTCCGGTCTGGCTCGAGACTGCTGTCGGGCGCCTCGATGGAGGACAGCAGCATGCTCTGCGAGCACACTCTCCTGACATCGGGCGATGTCGCAGATGCTGGCGTCGTCTACTCGGGATGGCCCGCGAAGCCGATCGACGACAACTGGGAGCCCAAGTACAAAGACGAGGACGAGCCATCCGGCCTCATGTGCCCACTGTGCCGTGGCTTCCCGAAAGACATGACCTCCACATCTTGCGGGCACATCTTCTGCAAATCGTGCGCAGCCCTTTCTTTTCTTTTACCCCTTCCTCATGCTGACCACCTCTCGCAGCTGCATCTCCGACGCGTTGTCGACGCGCAGCAAGTGCCCGGTGTGCATGGAACGGGTGCATACGCGTGATCTGACGCGGATATATCCGTCCTTTGCGCTCTGAAGACTGACCGCCCGCCGATCACCACGAAATTCACTCATTCACGCTGTAGCAATAAGCATAATACCCGCATCATGATAATTAGAAAACCTGGCCAGGTGTACTGACAATAGAGGCCAACACCCGATGACACGCATCCGTTAGATAGTTTTATTATATGCTGTCCTTGTCGTTCGTTCGCAACATCACACAATCATAACTTGATTTTAACGCAGTCAATTGTCTAAGGTTCGAGGTTTAAAGCAGTACTACATTATAGTCCAGCCTGGTTTACGTTTGTTTTTTTAGCTTCCTAATTTGAACATTGGACAGGGATCAATCGTAAGTACTCCAGGTTGAGCCTCGGTATACTAGCATGAATGAGGCAGTGTGGAAACGCGTCCGCGGGGTCGAAGACCCAGCCGGGCGCTCGAAGGAGGAGTAATAAATCAAATGAAGCAGTACTAGCTTCAAGTTGGTGCTAGCACATCCAGCCCTTGTCCAGCCCGGTTGACTTGGCCCCGGCTAAAATTAACGCAGTCGACCCGGTTCGCTCGTGTCAATCTCAGGGTACATTTATAGCTGACGCTGTCATGCGGTGTGCATAGGTGTGCATATGCATCCAGCGCGAAATATTGATGAAGAACCTGTGCATAAACACATGCATGCCATCGACCAGATACACGTCTATCTCGCTTGCAAGTCGCAACCAGGAGCTTCCGAACACACGCACCATGTGCACGTATCTACGCACGGCAAACGGCAAAACGAACTCAACCCCTTGAAGATTACAATTACGCTCAGGCTAGGTCCCCGTGGCGATCCAAATTCGAGTCTCCGTCGAGGAAGGAGGCGCAGCGAAGCTGAGCTAGTACGCGTCTCGTAAACGCGGTGATAAGGTCTCAACTGTCAGTAAAAATTTTCTCCACGGCAGATATCTGTGGTAATCCGGATCTCCCAGGCCTTATTAATTATTAATGATTGAGTGTATTGCGATCGGCGCCAGGGAGGTTGACCGAACCTCTTGAACAGTCTTGAACAGTCTTGAACACTAACTTCAAGTTGCCGCAGACAGCGCGTCAGCGCCAAGCTGCGCCCGACCCGCATGACCGGTGGCAGTGCCGGCATTTGCGCCTGTTGGGCCACACCCCTATCCCGATTCGTGCAAGTTCAAGCTGAAGTTCAATGGTTCAGTGAATTAGGAATTTGTGAACCAGAGATTTTCGAGGCGAAAACATCGTATTGCACCAATGCTTCTATGCATATGGAGATCTAGGGTGGTGTCAGATAAGTAGCAACCGAAGACGCAATTTGGGGTTTATAGTTAGACAGCAGATCTTTGGATGGATGGGGAGAAATACGGGAAAGTTAGACGCACTAACATCAGTTGGCCCGGGATACGAGATGAGGCCGCACAGGAATTAATTAGCATGATCCGCGTCGCGAGGATCCTCTGTTTAGGGTCCGTCTTGACGACAACACTAGATCCAGAGGCGCGGAGGCAAAATCTGGCAGCGTTAGCAGTGGTCACTAGGCCCAAATTAGATGTCGACAATTTGCGTCCTGCCAACGGGTGAGCAGCGCTACTTTGACTGCCAAAGTCGAATTTGATAAAGCGAACCAACAAAGTCCACAAGCATCCGGTGGTAAATCCGATTGAAGGCCTATCTTTCCCTATCACTTACAATATTAAACGCCATGAGTTTCCAGACGGTAACATTACAATATCGGGATTCTCACCCTCTGCCGGCCAACTCCGAAAAGTGCACACACGTAATCGCAGGGTCCGTGCGCTCCGAAAGCACGCTTTGACCGCTCCGGTGACATCGCTGCGAGAAAAAAAATAAACAATCACGGGGAACGTCGAAAAAACGTGCGCGGTCGCAGAAATTATTTTGAGTCCAATCCGCCGACCGCTTCCCGCCCCACAAATTGGAATATGCCAATATTGAAATCGCACCGGCTTCTATCTTGAAACTTCGACGAGCGCTATCTTCCTCTGGCTCCGCGGGCGCGAGTCGGCGACATGTAAATTGCTTGGTACGCCACCGAGCTCCAAACGTTATGCGGCGAGTCCGTGCGTAGAGCTCGCGTTCGCTGATTCGATGAACAATTGTTTCAGGAATTAACCACAATTGAACCGAATAGATAAACAGATAGATTTATATCACCACTTTTTGGGTGCCCCGGGGGGAGGGAAAGATTGGCGGAGAACGTCTTCCTATTCCTTTGACGGACACGGGACCGCGGTCCGGCCTGGGCACCGACGCGACAGGAGCATACATCCGCGAATGGAATGGAAGGGAAGCTGAAACGATCAGAATTCGAGGGACCATCGAGGCGAGGCAAGCAATCACTTGGCGGCGAAATAATCGGACGCGAGCCCACAGTGGCCATAGGCGGCATTTGGACATTCGAGTGCCAAACAGGCGCAGCGGGGAGAAAGCCGGACTCGGCATTCTTGGTCTGCAGGTACTCACGCGCCCAAACTGCAGTCAAAGCGCTATGAATGGGGATGAGGGATGGAATCAGAAATTCCACCGCGCCTGTTCGGGTATCGGTGGCGCATTCCGTCCGTTCGAGGATGGCAGAACGAATGCGAGCTCCGTACCATGACGCGGAGTGCTCAGCACCATCATATCCGCGGCGGCGATGCGCCCCCGTGTCCTGCGTGGTTGAATGAATGGGCGGATGCCGTCCACGGAGGATAACTTATAAGGCCCAGCCGGGTTACATGTCCGCGAGGGTGGCGTCGACGCGTGCAAAATAAAATGAAGGAAGCATGCTCACTCGCTTGCTCCCGCCCAAAATTACCACGACCCGGTTCGGTCTGCGGCTCTGGTAGCTAACGGATTGCGCAAATGCTGTCATTCCTGCATGTGCATTGGGCGCCGCCATATGCTCAGCGCGAAATATCGATGGAGCACCCGCGTGTGGCATGGACACATGCATCCACCCGAATAGCGCTAAGCCTAGTAAGAATCTCACTTCAAGTTGTAGCTTTGCAGACTATACGGAATTGAACTTGCAGTAGACTATGCCAAATTCAAGTTTGCGCCAAGATGATCGCATAGTGCCCGGACTTGGAGGTGAGGCGGTGGGAGAGCCGCCCATGAGCTGGAGAAGCGCATCTCCGGCGAGGAAGGAGGCAGCGCGCTCCGTTCGCTCGAAGCTAAGCTGAGAAGCTACGAGTTTCGCGCAAGGCCGCAGAGCGCATAAAAGCCAGCCTAGGAGTATTGAAATTGAACCAGCAGTTTCGATGCGGGGAAGGTATCATCTGAGGTAATCCCAGGTCTATGCCCTTTGCGATCCATGCCAGCCTGTATCTTGGAACGCAAAGCAAGTGAAAAGTTGAAATACTCAAAGATCGGCCCGGCGGAGTTCCAAAGTTCCGGGATGTGCCGCGTAAGCCGCGTAACTGGTAACTGGAAGAAACTTTCACCTTACTTTCACCACATCGCCAACTTGAACAAGCATAAATGACGGACGTTGATCAGCTCCGGTCTCCAGGTTGATCAAGTCCTGTACATTCCCTCATCAGCACTCGTTCAGGCGATACCGACGGTGTTCCAACTTTCACATTGAGCCTGGAGCCCACCGGCAATGACGTCCGGATCGCACTTGAGTTCGCCATCCTAGGCCCAAGTCGAGCGTCGGACAAGCCAGTCATGTTGCCTGGGCTTGGAGTCGTCATCGAAACTCACGGAGGCGAAGCGTCCCGGGCTTCCCCGACCCCTCAGATCCGCATCACCCGTCGTAGTTTTGCCGCGGTAAGTTTCCTGCCAACGGTCCTCTACACCCTCTTCACAACTTGCCAACAACTTGCCAACAACTGTATAAGCATGGAACAACCTCAGGCCTCAGGCCTCCAGTTAATATTTTCAATAGCCCGGCTGAGTAATGCTTATTAACGGAAGTTAACGGACTCGGTTAACCGGCTGCCATCCTCCTACAATAGAGCGTGAACCTCCAAGAACCATTAACAACTCCTACATCACTTGAACCACACAACCATGACCTCCGTCGCCGCCGAAAAATCCAAACCATATATCCCTTTGGCCGGCCTCGCTAATGACGGCTGGTCTAAAGAAAATGAGGCAACGGCCACATGCTTTTGTGGCACGGTCCAATTGGCATTTGTAAGTCTAGCACTTCAGTCTCTCTACTCCTCTATGTTTGCCCCGAAATTCATATCTCCGATCTGTTCTAATACCACCTCTCAACCCCTAGCCAACCCAAGGACCCGGCCTGGTCAATACCTTCCTCTGCAACTGCACGGACTGCCGCAAGATCACCGCGTCCATGTTCGCAACCAACTTTACCATCGCCGACACGCACCTGAAGCACCTGCGCGGCCGCGAGAACCTGAAGGTCTTCAGCCAAAAAGAGACCATCGGCTCGGGCTACACCATGACCAACCACTTCTGTTCCACATGCGGAACGCTCATGTACCGTGTCGGGGCAGCCTTCCCGGGTATGAGCATCCTGCGCGTCGGCACAGTGGACGATTTCCATCTGCACGAGACCAAGTTGAAACCCAGGGTGGAGCAGTTTACCAAAGACCGTGTGGCCTGGCTGTCTGGACTGGAGGGCGTCCCGCAGTTTGAGGGAATGGCTTTTAAAGTAAATAAATTATAGAGTGACGGACGGGCGAGTCACAGTATCTCGAACAGTAGTAGGCGAGGTTCACACGCTTGCCTTATAGTGTTAACTTCATTTATGTTCCTCGCTATAAACTCTCAATCTCAGTCCCAATAAATACCTGTGTCGAACCGCAGCAGATGCACTTGTCGATTGTTCACCAATTAGTGATTTCAACTCTGTCACTAACTTTAATTTATCATGCGTCGTTTTGCGTTCCAAGAGCTGCTGGCACCGATAGCAATAGCCACAGGCGTAGGTTTACCACAGATAATACCTTCCCCCCATCGAAACCGCTGATTCAACTTGGACCCCTATTTAACTCCTATTATATGCGCTCTGCAACGGCTTGCGTGAAACTCATAATTTCTCAGCCATAGCTTCGAGCGAACGAAGAACTGTATATTCGTATTCAGGTCGGTGACCTTGGACACATTTTCACGCCGCTCACACATCGTTCTGCACACAGAACACCGGCGCGTGGAATTCTTATCGTGGTGTGTCCAAATTAATATTTTCTCTCCGTCAAATCAATCGTTTCTTCCCCACTCACACCCAACAGGACAACGGCAACGTCCTGTGCTCGGTCGGGGGGGCGCAGATCTGTTCGATGGGATGGTTTCAGACCACGACGGGCCGTATGATGGGGTGCTGAGCCGGGGGTGGTTTCGACGGCTTCGGTTAATCAATATTGTATCGATATCACTTGCTGCATGTGTTGTAGTCATAATTGTCCCGCGATATTCATCTTTAACAGCCTTGTAACAGCACTACGTTCATCAAGGTCGCGATCCTTCCCTTTGATTACCACGGCTGATTCTGGCTTCGCGTCTGTGCTGTCAGGACGGATCCAAAGCGGAGAGGACACTCGAGATGCGGATCATGGGACTCCTTGCTCATCTCAACTAGCATTAATATTAGTATTGGTACTCGGGTTCCCTCGAATCCCCATCCTGGTATCTACAAAGGACTATTGAGCTCTCGAATCATTCGAGTCGGTTAAACGACAGATGGATGTTGAGCTGATGCTCTCAGGTTACCTTCAACTAGTCTCATTAGGTCGGATCGCAAGTCGAATTTGCCAGCACGAATCGGGATAGGGGGTTGGCCTCAACAGGAGCAAATGTCCGCACTGCCACTCAAAACGATCGCGTAACATCGGAGTTCCAAAAATTCCGGGATGTGCCGCGTAACTTTGCTTTCACCACATCGACGACTTACGAGCGAACATTAGGGGAGAGTGGTCGATTCTACGTCGATTCTGGCTCGATTCGGACTTCGATTCTGAGCCGATTCTGAGACCAGAATCGGCCGAGAATCGACGTCGCCAGAATCGAAATAGAATCGCTGTTCCTCCTCGGGAGGAGGAACACACACAGAATCGACCCAGAATCGATCCGAGAATCGATCTGTTGATACGCGTGTTCCATTTGATCTAATGATGAAAGAGAATCGATTTGTTGAATCGGCGCTGAATCGAAATCAGAATCGAAGCGGTCAAAGTTATACGCGATTCTGAATCGGCCCAGAATCGAAAGCCGAATCGACCCAGAATCGACCGTGAATCGTTCACTCTGACTTCCCCTATTGAGCGCTGAGCAGCTCCAGTTTCCACCGGCAAGGTTGTTCCAAAGGTTCCGGATTGTGACGCGTACCCACCTTGAAATCCGAATGACGGACGATAAGCGATCGATAATCGACAAGCCAGGGTCAGTCATTCAGGTGATGCCAGGGTCCCGTGTTCTAACCTTCCACACTTGACCTCGCCGTTCTAAGTATAGTATTGGATCGTCCTGCAACAGCTGCATAATCACGGATAATTCTATTTGGCAGCCCCCCTTCTTTAGCAGCCCCCCCCTTTTCGAGCAGGGCTGCCAAATAACTTATTTAGCAGCCCCCATGTGAGCAAACTTCGATAAGATAACCGATAAGATAGCTAGTACCAGGCCAATACAATTAACAATGTTATTTACACTTCACACCCAGCCCGCAAGATACAAGATTATTATGTTACAGCCTACACCTCTTCCTAGGAGATAAGATCAAATCTGTCATGGATGTCAAATCTCGATTAGCAGAATGGCGCTTTTTCCCAGTCCCAGCACAATTCCCCTTGTCCGATGAGCATTTGCTCACACTCAGGCCCTTCTTCTCTTTGCCCCAAGACCTCAACTTTGCGGTCACCTCAGCCAGAGCTCGATGCCGGTGATAAAACTCTGGGACGCAGGGATCCTCCCTGCAGTATAGGATCCGTCAGATCTTCATCAGATCAGGCCGGAGCTGAGCAGTCCGAAAGATAATATCACGTGGGGACTGCTAAATAGAACAATGTTATTTGGCAGCCCCAAAACCGCTGGCAGGGGGGCTGCCAAATAGAATTATCCCATAATCACCCCTATATGATAAGCAATGTCTCTCCGTAACCCGCCGGCTGATGAATGCTTATTACTGCTTATTAACGGGAGCTGCTACATATAAAAGAGCGTGCACCTCCAAAAGCAAACACCAGATCTTCACCCCGTTCACAACACCTACATTCACAACTACATCGCACTTGAACTACATAACCATGACCTCCCTCGCCACCAAGACCTCCCTCGCCACCGCCGACAAATCCAAACCCTACATCCCTTTGGCCGGCCTCGCCAATGACGGCTGGTCCAAAGAAGATGAAGCGACGGCCACATGCTTTTGCGGCGCGGTCCAACTGGCATTTGTAAGTCTGGCACCTCAGTCTCTCTGCTCGTCTGGGCACTTGCCTGCGAGCTCCCTTTCGCTCTTCTCAAATTAATCCACATCCTCCATCTAATACCGCGTCCCAACAGCCAACCCAAGGACCGGGCCTGGTCAATGTCTTCGTCTGCAACTGCTCGGACTGCCACAAGATCACCGCGTCCATGTTCGCAACCAACTTCACCGTCGCCGACACGCACTTGAAGCACCTGCGCGGCCGCGAGAACCTGAAAGTCTTCAGCCAAAAAGAGACCATCGGCTCGGGCCACACCATGGCCAACCACTTCTGTTCCACGTGCGGAACGCTCATGTACCGCGTCGGGGATACCTGGCCGGGTATGAGTATCCTGCGCGTCGGCACGGTGGACGATTTCCATGTGCAGGAGACCAAGTTGAAGCCCACGGTGGAGCTGTTTACCAAGGACCGTATGAGCTGGCTGTCTGGCATAGAGGGTGTCCCGCAGGTTGAAGGGATGTCATGAAAGTAAACTTATAGAGTGGCGTAGGGGTTAGTTGGATTACGCTGTCGAAAGCAGTACGAAGTTTCGCTTTCTAGGCGAGGTTAACATGTTTACCTTGTACACTTTTTGTTCGTTCTCTATCAGTCCCCCGAAATAACATGCAGACGCGCTTCGATTGTTCGCGAATTAACGCTCCAAGCTACGTCATTGATATGATGAGTGGCAGTGCCGGTATTTGCTCCTGTTGAGTGCAACCCCCTATCCCGATTCGTGCTGCCAAGTTCAACTTATGATGAACTGAATGAGAACCAGTTGAATGCAACCTGAGAGCAGCGCGCTGAACATTCATCTGTCAGATAGCCGCCTGAATGATTCGGGCAATAGCTTTCTGAAGAGAAGAGGTGATTAGACTCGAGGGAACTGAATACTACACCGCCAATTTGTGTAGACGTGTCCACGTGGATGTCTGGGTCTAGATACCAGGTGGCCTCACATTGTTCCCATACTTGGACGGGACTCACATCACGGTGTTCCCATTCGAGCTGCCGGCGAGGTGCCGCTGTAACTACTAGTGTCGGGGGAGAGGAGGCCACGCCAGGGATTCCGCGTCTCGAACATACCTCTCCGTTTAGGATATGTCCGGAGGCAGAATCAGCGATGGTAATCACACGGAAGGATCGCGACCTTGATGAACATACAGTCTCAAGCTGTTAAAAGATGACTACCGGGACAATTAGTATAAGTACAGGTCTAGATATGCGACAAGTGATAGTGATACAGTATTGATTAATTGTAGCTCGTCGAAATGAAACCACCCCCGGTTCAGCACCCCATCTGGACACCGTCATACGGCCCGTCGTGGTCTGAAACCATCCCATCGAACAGATCCTCGACCTCCCCGACGGAACACAGGATGTTGCCGTTGTCCTGTCCTGCGTGGGTAATTAACCGTTGATTTGGGGGAAGGGAAAAGAGTGATTCGAACGTACCAGGGCAAGAATTCCACGCGCCGGTGTCCTGTGAGAACGACGTGTGAGCGGCGCGGAGAATCTGACCAAGGACACCGACCTGAATATGCAGCTCGCCCGATGGGTGCTCATACCCCAGTACCTGCTCTTCAAGGTCAACTGGATGTCAATATCATGTTCCATGAACCGCGCAGCAACCTTACCAGGTACGCCGGGCACTGGGTCTTTTCTACGCCCGGGGAGTCAGCGAAAAATACATACGACCAAAAGATAAACGGACTTGTTGGTGATACGGGTTAGAGACAGATTATGCGCATCCACATAATCGGCGAAATCTTTGTTTCCGACCTTGAACGCGGAAAAGAATAAGTAAATTTACGATTCGAGGTCGGAGACATACTCGAGGGAGGCCGTAACCGATGGTTGTCAAATTTACAGAGGGGAGGTGCAGAGACAGATAGACGGAATCGAGCAGGGCGAGCGCGGCACCCTGTTGAATCCACGAGTTGAATATCATGCGAGTGGAAATTGTAAAAGACGAACCAAGGAATGGCCGGTGACTGTTACGTTGCTGGTGTTGTAAGTATTCAGGGTGGTATTGACCGCCGCCAGAACGGCCTCCGCAGTTCTTAGCCATGCCTGTCAATATCGCGCTCCGCGTTCCTGTTTAACAACACCTACTTGGCCTGTTCCCCCGCAAAGCCGCTGTGCACCCGGATTTCTGAATCGAGGCCAGGAAACAAGGTGGAGTTTAGTTTCTCTTGTATAAAGGTGATGTCTGTGACTATGGGCAATCTAGATACCCATGCTCCGTGAGCTGCGAATACAATGCCATTGGCGGCAGGCGTCATACATAGAGCTCGTATTTGTCCCTTCGTGGCTTACGACGACCGTCTGCATATCTCCCGGTAAAAATCACATCATTAATGGATTTAAGAGGACTCACCCGAAGCGACGGTGAGTATCCGACGAACCCTGTTCGCATTCAGTTTCTTGCAAGAAAAGGGTGTTTACCACGCTCACAATATTGAACGGACGTCCCATCTCCTCCGGAAGCGACGGGCTTGAAATCCGCGTTCACTTCGCAACTGCCTAGTACAGTTAATTCATTATCCAAGTTCAACTTCCGCCGAAAGAACCCACCTCCGCAGGACCACGCCGCTGTGGCATTCGCCGCGCAATACGCGGCTTTCGCAAAGTAGGTGTACGGCTTGTACGACGAGACCTGGCCAGCAGGGACACTCGAGACGGCGAGACGGGACCGGAGGAAGGGCGGCGGGACGCCGAGGGTGATGTAGATTCCCGCGATGAGCAGGGCGGGGAGGAGAGGGAAGCACAGACAGTGCATGCATGTATGTATAAAGGTGACGGGGCTCTTTCAGACGGGGTGCAGATGCATTTTAAGGGAAACGACGGAGCTGGACGGTGACCGGATCTGGACGGCGGCTATGGTAGTCGTTGCATCAGTTGATTATCGTCGACGAGACGAGGGGGGAAGTCGTTTGCCACGTCGAGACTCCGCGACGGAAAGTGAACCCCAAAGAACCACAGACCGTGATCGTACATTGGCCGATTGACAGAAAACATATCGTGTTGGACACTTGTAGAGCTCACCGGTACTCCAGTGAATAGGGATGTCAACCACGGCCGTGAGTTGCTGCCGGCGACAGCAACATTCCTCTGGCAACTTGATGGCGGGATTTTCAACCTGTGCCGGCTAACTCCGAAACTCCGCCTTATAAAGTGCTCACGTAATCCCATGGTCCGTGCGTTCCGAAAGTGATGGTCTGACCAACCGTGACGATGAATTCCAACACAGTTCAGAGTCGGCAGAGGCCCTGGCCCAAAACCCAATGTTGATTACCAAAACACCAGGGCAAAAATACGAGACGTTCAACAGGGTAGAGATAAGATACACGCGCGTCGGGGGGATAGATGCTATGCTAATGTACATATACAGCGCACTAATGGCTCTTTCTAAAAGGCTTTCTAAAGAGTTAGGTTACGGGACTTAATGTTATCGTTCGTTTATTTAATGCAGCGACCACGGACGGTGTTCAGGCGATGATGCTGAGTTCTCGTGTGCGTGCCTTCGCGAAGACGTCTTTGTATGTGTTCCATATGCTGTTGGGAAGAAGAAAATGAATGAGCATGGGAGGAAGAAGCGGGCAGCGCGAGGGTCGAGCCCATGGAGAATTGACGACGATCAGAACCAGAACCACGCATGGTAATCACAAGGAGAAGCGGAACATGACGGTAATCCGAAAGAAAATTGCACGCACCGTTCCAGCTCCTCGATATACAGCTTTTGCACCGCCGTCACCTCCTCCAAGCTCGGGTTCTCCGCCTGCGTCACATGAATCGGCCGCCCGACTGCGCATCCATCCGTGAATACCAGCTCCCAATATTTGTTTTTAAAAAGGCACTCACTGACGGCGACTATCTGCCGGCGATAGGGCATCAGGCCCAGATTGTCTAGAATCGTCGTTGAATAACATGTGCAACGGGGAAGGTGCCACAACGCACAATTAAGCAGCCCCCGGCCGTGGAAGAGTGGCAGCGTGAACCCGAAGACGGCTTTGAATTTTTCTTGCAGCGCGTAAACCGTCGTCCCGCGCTCGTTAGGCATCTGCTCGTATATCTGCGCGGAATTAGGATCAGTCCAACACGCGAGAAAATGGCTCCGTACATCGTTCTCGCCGAAAGAAAAGACGGGGACCAGATCGGCGCTGGAACACTCATCAGAAAGAGAAGTGGAGGGACTGCACGAAACGTACCCGTGTCGGATTGCCAGCTTAATGAAGCCCAATCTACGCATATATTTAGCTCAACACGGGATCTATGTATGGAGAAGACGCACCGTCGCCTCAACGTCAAATCCGCCGTGCCTGGATGCGCGCTGAGACTCTCCGCGGCGCCGCCCACAACAATCGTGATCGCTGAGCCCGGACCCGCCTTGAGAATGTTGGAACACGACTTTTTGCTGACGCTGCATATGCCGAGCGCAAGTATAACTTCGCGATAGAACGGGATGTTGAAGTTGCTCGCGAGCGTGAGGAGGTGCGGCTTGATGCCGGGGAAGGCGGCAGAGAACCCGGTCGCTGGTGGGGGTCAGCATACAAGGTGCAGGGAAGGGAACGGTAAGACCTTCGGTGGCAAACGTTGCGAGCGCGCCCCTATGTGAGGTGAATACGAGCAGGGAGAGAACGAGAGTAAAGCACGTACATGCCGATTATACCTATGTATGTATGCACCGGTTAAATCCAAATTCACATACGAGAGACACTAATTGCTCACCATGCGGGTGATACCCAAAGAGGTACGGTCTATCTGCCGGGAGGTCTGCCTCCTGCAGTGCGCATGAGCAAAGATCCAAAACGGATGAGACACGCAGCCCGACGCGCCTTGAGGAATCTGCGCAGCACCGGTCTGACTCTTCAACACCCTTGCATCGAGAGAGAAGCACGCACGAAGCAGGGTAGTAGTCCGCAAAGTACGTCCAAAACTTGAGCGAACGGAACCACGGGCTGGTGCGTCCACCGTGTTCCGGGCTCTTGTCGATCCAGTTCGCCCACACGTAATACACGGATAGGAGGGGCCACAGCGGGGGATAAGAACTAGCCCAGCCATGAGCCGCGTACAACGCAAGAAGAAAGTCGGGAAAAGCACCATAGGAGGAGAAACAGAACGGCTGCAAGGATGATGGACACGGACCAGACGGCGACTGCGAGCATCTGCAGACGGCGCTTCCGGGGGATGCGCGCAGGAACAAAGCTAGATTCAGAATGCGGTGGGTACTCAGCGAGAAACGACTTGGAGGAGCAACACGAACTCGATGTTGGCCTGGAGGGCGGTGGCGACGGGGACCAGCGGGGTGGTGGTGAGAATGGAGAGTCTGTCCTTGAGCGACGACGCCGACAGCGTCCGCGAGGCGTTGGAGAGGCGTCGCAAGGACATGGTGGAAGACTCGAAGACGCGTTGACGCGTGCTTTGCTAACTTGTGATTATGTACCATGTCTCATTTCAAAATCGTTATTCTCGCCAAATTATTCTGAGACAGAGACAAAAAAATCTAGTCGTTTCATGCTACTACACTAAAGGGATAAGGAAACAGTTTTCAGGCGTACAGGTCGTCGTCGGCAGTCTCCTCCGTGAACCCAGCATTCCCCGTGCTCGTCCCTGCAGGCGCAGACCCGGACTCGCCTTCGGGGAACTTGAAGTTGTTGCCGAACCCACGCGACTGCTGCAGATTCTGCGAGAACATCTCGTAGCGCCGGATGTCCTGGTCAGACACCGAGCGACGCGCAAACTTCATCGCCTCCTCAAAGTGTTCTCTGCACAAGCGACGATCAGCAACACTCGCAAAAGAAACGAGAACGAACGAACCTTGTGATCTCGGGGACGGGGTCATCCTCCTCTGCTGCCTCTTCCTCCACCTTCATTGCGTCGTCGCCTGCGGCCTCGTCCTGCTCCCGCTTCTCCCGAGCCCGGCGGATGTCCGAGTCTATGCTCTCGCGGATCGCCAGCTTGGCAGCGCGCTGGCAAATCTCCGTGAGATCGGCACCAGAGAAGCCGTGCGTGCTCTTGGCCAGGAAGTCGAGGTTAACCTCGGGGGAGACGGGCGACTTCTTCAGGCACGCCTTGAGAATAGACAACCGCGAGGGCTCGTCGGGCAGGGGGATGTAAATCAGCTGGTCGAGACGTCCGGGACGCAGCAGCGCAGAGTCGATCTGGTCGGGTCTGTTCGTCGCGCCGATGATGAACACGTTTTTCTTCGCGTTCATCCCGTCCATCTCCGTCAGGATCTGATTCAGGACACGGTCGCCTGCACCTCCACCGTCGCCGCCCCCGCCACCACGCGCCTTCGCGATCGAGTCCAACTCATCGAAGAACATGACACAGGGCGCCGCAGCCCGCGCTTTGTCGAACACGTCACGCACATTCGCCTCCGACTCACCGAACCACATCGTGAGTAGTTCAGGACCCTAGGAGTAACCGCGTCAGCGACTGGGAATGAATCGCACAAGCAAAAAAAATCACCTTGATGGAGATGAAGTTGGCATTGCACTCGTTGGCAATGGCCTTGGCAAGCATGGTCTTACCAGTACCAGGAGGGCCGTAGAACAAAACACCCTTTGAGGGCGACATGCCGTACTTGAGGAACTTCTCGGGGTGCTCCACGGGGTACTGCACGGTCTCCTGCAGCTCCTGCTTGACTTTCTCGAGACCACCAACGTCGTCCCACTTGACGGTTGGCACCTCCACGACCGTCTCGCGCAGCGCAGAGGGGTTGGAAGTCCCAAGGGCGAACCGGAAGTTGTCCATGGTGACGCCGAGCGAGTCGAGCACCTCTGCGTCGATGGTGTCCTCGTCGAGGTCGATGAGGTCCATCTTCTCTCGGATCTGCTGCATGGCAGCTTCGGAACAGAGGGAAGCCACATCGGAACCGACGTATCCGTGGGTGTCAGCAGCAATCTAGAAAAGTTGAATGAGTATAGGATTGGTATAAAACGTTCAAAGATACGGACCTGCTCCAAGTCAACGTCCTCGCCCAGCTTCATGTTCTTCGTGTGGATACGGAGAATCTCGAGTCGGCCAGTTGGGTCGGGAATACCAATGTCGACCTCGCGATCGAAGCGACCGAATCGGCGGAGAGCAGGGTCGATGGAGTTGGGCCTGTTGGTGGCGGCCATGACGACAACGTTCGAACGGGCCTTCAACCCGTCCATCAGGGTAAGGAGCTGCGAGACGACACGTCGCTCGACTTCACCGTTCGTCTAGAGAGAAAGAGATTGTAAGAAACCCGACGTCACAAAGAACAAGAATGAGCTGCACCTTTTCACGTTTCGGTGCGATCGAGTCGATCTCGTCGATGAAGATGATAGCCGGCGAGTTCTTTTCCGCCTCCTCGAACGCCTTTCGCAGATTGCTCTCACTCTCACCAGCCATCTTGCTCATGATTTCGGGACCGTTGATCAGGAAGAAGAACGCGCCGGTCTCGTTGGCCACGGCTCTGGCCATGAGCGTTTTACCGGTACCGGGGGGTCCGAACATCAAGATACCGCGAGGGGGCTTGATACCGATGGACTTGAATAATTGCGGGTGGCGGAGGGGCAGCTCGACCAGTTCACGGATTTGTGCCATCTGTTTGCGGCATCCACCAATGTCGTCATAGCCGACGTCCGCGAGGTTGGATTCCTCTTCTTCGCGCTTGACTGGGTCGCCCTCTGTTCACGTCGCGTCAGCACAGAGATACTTGGCATTGAGGGGAAGGAGACTTGCCGGTGTGAATAACGGTATCTTGCGCAACGATGCAGAATTCAGACGGGTCGGTCTCGATCACTTTGAACTCGACTGTCCGCATGCCTCCGCGCACAAGGAAAGTATCGCCCTTGCGGACGGGTCGGTATGCTATATTTAACGGTAAGCGCCAATCCATAGGGGCTAATAAGAATACATACCTTCCAGGAAATAAGGCTTGAGGTAGACATCGAAGATATTCCCGCTCAGACCCTCGATGGAGTCGTCGAAGGGGAGGATGTGCACGCGCTTGCCGTATTTTATGTCGAGACACGGGTGCACGCCGACGAGGTCACCAAGCTTTACCCGCAGATTGTTGCGGGCGACTTTGTTCACTTGGATGCGGCCCTCCTCGACGTCATCGGAGGAGAGGCAGATAAGGACAGTGTCGCGCCGTTTCTTTCCGCTAAGCACAAAGAGTGAGAACACGTCAGTGGGCCGAGTAGGAAAATATGTACCGGACAATAATGGTGTCACCACGAAAAAGGCCCAGAACTTCCATGGTTGCGGGATTCAGAGTCGCGACTGCGACGCAAGGGAGTGTGAGCATTGCCTGCTGATGAAAGAGGCCAGTCTACGTACCAGAGTTGTCGTCCGTCGCCGCCTCGTCGACCAAAAGCCGATTTGGGCTGGATATTGGTGTGAATAATGGGCGGAGAGAACGAGGGCATTGGACTTACGACTTCTTCGGCCTGAGGATAGCGGTGGAAATATCATTGGGGCCAGGCTGAGGAGCTGCGCCGCTGGGGTCTGCCATGGTGTATGGGGGTTAGAAGAAAGAGAGTGTAAGGACGAGATTCAGAAACGACGCGCGTCAAATAGTCCCACGGGCCACGTGTTACATTCGTTCCCGGAAGTTCTCCTGCTTTCGACAAGGCCGCGTACGCGTTTGTTATCTTTATTTTCCTTACAAATCCCTTAATTTTGTGTCTCAAGTGTTGCTAATATCCTACAGTGCTATTCCCATTATTTATCTACATCTCCTCGTCCAAATCAATCTCCTCGACCGGATAATCTCCAACCTTCACCTTCTCTGGCCGCACAAACGCGCCGTAATTCGGACGGCACGAGAAATAGCGCTCCCCCTTTACGCTGCAGAGACGCGTAAATTCAGGGTGTGTTATTTAAAAGCACAAAGCACTCACGAGCCGTCATTCTTGCCCATCGGTTCGTCGTATTCGACGCCGACCCAGAGGCCCTCGCCATTCCCGAAGGTTGTGGTTCCGACGAAGCGCACCGTCCCCCGCTTGCTCAGCCCAGGCTCGGCCGACTCCACCTCGCATCGCGAGCCGACATCGATCTTCACATCGACGGGCGGCTTCGAAGACGTCTCGTCCTTGGGCGCGAACCGTCCTACTTTATTCCGCTGCTTGTACGCCAGTACAGTATCTGAGCTCCCTGTTAATACGCGAGGAGTTGCACGCGGACGAGATAACGCACCGGTGCGCTCTGCATAAGCCGTGTCGGTGAGCTCGAATTTCTCGACTTGCGTCACATCGGTCAGTTGCCCCGTCAGCGATGTCGACGGATTCGTGTCGTCCACCTACACATCGTATTTACTTTAATTTCATTCATTAAAATTTCGGGTCAGTAACACACCTTGAGGACATGCCAGTCGCGCAAGCCGTAAAAGCCCAGCGGCCGCGCGTCGTCTGTCAAGGTTGCAACAAGGGTTGGGTCGTCTACCGAGGTCAGAATCGAGATCGCCTGGTTCGCGACTGGAACGCCAGTGATGAGCTCGAGTTTGTTCTAAGAATGCAAGCAGTCTGGTCTCAGCGCCCTCACTTGGTAGCAAGTGTATTATGCGACCTTGAGTTGCTCGACCGTGATATGCGGATCGATGCGCCGCTCAGAGTGCGTGTCGAGGGAGACTACGAAGACGTTGAGGGTTCCCGACATTGGTGCAGATGAGGCGCGTCAAAAGAATTGTCGAAGATTTGGAACCGATATGTTCTACGAGTGCCGATATTGATATGAATCCTAGTTGGGAGCAGCCAACATCTCTTGCCTAGTATATCGGTTCAGTACACCCGCCTGTCATTTGCTCTAGGCATGGTAATATGTACGCGGGAGAGCAGGGTTCGACTCCCTGGGCGAGAGTCCTTTTTGACCTTTTTGCCCTGCGATCAGATTGTATTCCGGCGCCTACCCACGTCTTATCGTGCTCCACCACACCACCACACCACAGGACGAAACCGAGCTGAACCTAAATGTCCAGACATCGCAGGGTGGGGAAATATTCATATTGCGATGAACGTTAACGGAAGGTTCAAAGTTCGAAATTCAACTATGCATGATGCAGAAGAACCCGCTAGGCCTCTCTTCAAGTAGTCAGAATTCGTAGTTTATGCGTCACGACTCTAGAGTGCTAACACCTGAGAACGGTTAGTAGTAAGAGCTACAGTTTCTCACTTTAAGGACTGAGTGAGGTTCAACCTTCCGAGATACGTTGTAGGTATATTACTACGGTGCACCAGTGGTATTGTATACAGTATATAATCCGGTAAAGAACGTGATGGGCCGTCGAGATAATTGATACCCAAGAAAGAAAGAAAAAACCAACCAGAACCCAGAGGGACTTAAAGTTTCTACGCGGAAACGGTGGCGTTGGCGATGTATGGTGCACAGACGTTGGAATCGTGGAACTGGACGGATCTTTGGTGAAATATCCGCGGTTGACGCCTTCCAAGTATGACCTGCAAGATTGTTACAGTACTTATTAGGACGGAATTCAACCTCGTTGCAGATCGGAGCTTACCATTCCCTGGCTAGGTCGCCGGCGAGAGTAGATTTTTCGACTTTGAAGTTCCAGAACTGATGAGTATAGTGAGCATGACTGCAGTCAAAGGAAAAGAACGGCGTATTTCAACTCACAATCCATCCGGCACCCTTGCCGTAAGCGAGTTTCTGTGCGTCAGCCCACTGGCTCAAAAATGCGTCCGTAGCCTTGAACTGTGTAGGTAGCCCCCATTCTGGAAATTATGTATATGGGCTTGGGATCGAGTGAACGGCGTGAAAAAAGAAGCACACCTCCGAACCAGAGGGGGGTGTTGCCCAGTGCCGCGTCATTTTCGATGCGGTTGAGATCTGAGCATGGTTGACTTCAGAGGTCGTTGAAGGAAGCTAATGCACCTACTGCATATGTGGGTCATATATGCCTCGGGGGTCGGATCGGCCACACCCTGTATGTACTATGTGAGCGCGAATCAGCGGGAATATGAAAGAGGTATTCACCCCGAAACTGTCAATGACATTACATTTAAGAATCATGAGTTGAAAAACAAACTCACACGTAGTAGAGATGATTGTCGTATCCCTGGGGGCCGATTGCGGCAGCGCTGGGATTAGGAGGGCTCTTGAACTGCCAGTTGATGTCCATGAAGCTAGGAACCAGGTTCAGTCGTATGAATATAAGGATATAAATACATACTTTGTGATGAGTTGATCCTTCCTGCGAGACAAACCTATGATTCCGAGCTCCAAAAGAATCGGCACAGTATCTTGCAGAACAGAACGGACTTCCGCGGTGAACACGGCAGACTCATTGACGTTAGGAAGCATTGCCGTGAAATTCCCATTTGCAGGTGCGGGGATAGCACCGAAGCCAGGGGCGGGGACACCCAGCAAAAATTCTGTAGCCCGGACCACCCTAACAAAGTTCTGCTGGAAGTCACCGTAACCGGGCGTCTGGTCAGCGTTCATGATCGGTTCGTTGACCGCCTCGATGGCGACGGCGTTAGCAAATGCCGGGTCCACATGCGCGAGAGTGGTCATAACGGAGGTCCAGATCAAGGCGCGGTGGTAGTTGTACGGAGTCTGCATGCAATTAGTCTCAACAGTCGTTCGCAAAGTAATGGTTGATTACATAGAATTCAACATCGCTCGTGCACCTAACACGCCGTTTGTATCACCGACATGGGACTAGCGCGAAATGTACATACCTTCCTGTAAACTGCTGCCCGGCCGACTGGACACCTTGAAAAATATTCGTTTGGGAAATATGAGAGGGGGTGAAAACACCGACCTGGAAGAGCATGGTGGTCGAGGATGGCGACAATCCCCGCCTTCTGAAGAAGCTGCAATCCTCGGCGCTGTGGAGGCTTATAGAATATGCCCGGAAAGATGATATGAGCCATACCAAATGATTAAAAACCGCCTCGGGGATAAAATTCGGATGTACGGTTAACCAGAGGTTCGACAATCCAGTAGCCAAGCTGGACCGTTTCAGAATGATAATAACAAGATCGGGATGCTGTCAACTCACGGGAATTCGAACGGTGTTAATCCCAGCAGCAACCAAGCCATCGACGTCTTCTTGGTTGAACCACGAGGACCTGGATGGTCGCATGAGCACGCCCAAATATGTTTGTCTAAATCCAATGGACTCACCAATGACCGTCAAAGGTCTTGTCCACGGTGGTTGGGTACGCTTGGGCGAAGGCACTACCAGACGATCAACAAAAGTGGACCACGAGACGAAAAATCAGTTACAATTCGCTGGCGAGGCAGGTAGAGCAGTGGCCGCATTGCTGGCCGCCCATGTCCAACCATTCTACGTAGCATGAGAGCCGTTTAAGAGCCAATTTAAATCAATTTCGTACCCTGGGGTAGCATCCATGCCTCAAGGACAAGCCTTTGGACCAGTTAACAATGGGCGTGAACCTCGGACTCGAATTGGCGCACCATGATCCTAAATTAACGCCATAAATTTTGCTGGGCAGTCCAGCGAGAGCAGCGGGGAGAAAGAAGGACAATAAAGGAAGGTGGAGGAGGATTGCAGAAGCGCGCATTTTGTGCTGAAAAGCGGGAATAATCCACTTGGTCTCCTGCTTTACCTTTTAACTAGCCGACGCGTAGGAGCCGATTTACGCGTGAAGGATTCCATCACGCCTGTATTCTTCCTTGATATATTCCATTGCTTCTTTCAGCCCAGTCAGGCTGAGTTCAGGCTGCCCGCCAAGTTGATGCGTATGAAACGGACATTGTCCATCTGGGAAAGAGCGAAAACGACGGTTGTGTACCACAATTTGGAATGATGACCGAGGGCGACCGTTAAACCGTGCAGCGAGTGGGTACTGTGCCAGGCTACTGTTGTTCTCAGAACGAAGGTCTAGAGGAGGTTGCCAGAGAGACAACGTGTGTCGCAACTTGGTCCCATATGTGATTTTGTCTGTTTTTGCAAGGCAGTGGGATTTGTAGGGCAGGTTAAGAAAGGTTCCATGCGGCCGCCGGCAGCGACCTCCAAGAAATTTTCACCCACCTCGATTTATTAAGAAAGAACGGTACTTCCTGGGCAGATCCTAACTCTTAAGGGTAGCTTGCGATGACGAAGGGTCTCTGTCCAGAGCAGCAATACGTGGGGCGGGCGTGGCGGCGTCGGAGGGACATCGCCGTCGAGTTTTGAACCATCTCTGCATCGTGATCCGAGAGCCAAATTAGGCGCCGATTTAAATCGAACATGTCACGTTGTTTTGCCACGCGAGATCTGCGCGCGTGTTGTATAATGTTCAACAGTGTTTAACAATTTGATATTCATCTACGCAACTAAATACTAAGGTAGGGATACCTAAAAGACAGAAATGAACCAAGGTTCATAACTGAGGTGCGACGCAGTATACACGTCTCTGTTCTCCAAATTTCTACAGAACGGTCGTTACGGTTCCATCCAAGTATTTGCAAGAGATCTCCACCCCGTCGTATGGACCATCGTGATCTTCAATGGAACCAAATACAATGCTCGGCACATCCCCGACTGAACACAATTCGCTATCGTTCTCCTGGCCTGTAAATATCCATATGAGCCAAGTGTCCGACCGTAGGAGGGCAATAATTCGACCTGCACAAGAATCCCATTCTCCAGAGGCCTGCCACGCCATTTAATTTGCGAAATGAACAGGGAAAGCGAGGCGAACCTGAATGTGAACCTCTCCGGCGGGATGGCGGTAGTCTAAGACGAACGGAATGCTAGCTAGGGAGTTGGTAAGATCGCCTGCGCTTTCAAAGCACCCCAGTATTCACCTGGAAGAATTGGTACAATGTCCTTTCTGTGAACAAACGCTCAGGGAAAATATTGCGATCAATGGAAGGGGAAGTAATTACTGGTTATTGATATGAGTCAAGGATAGATGCCCGTCGACGTAGTCTGCAAAAGCCGTATTTCCGACCTACGTTTGTTTTAATTAATGAAGCGCGAGACGAGGCTACAGGCTACACATACCCTCGGCAAGCCATAAGTGACGGTGTTAAATGTCACAGACAGAGGTAGCTGTAAGGGCAGGTACACGGAGTCTAGGAGAGCGAGTGCGCCACCTAGAAATTTGTGAGACTGGGTCTGTAAATTAAAAACAGACGCTCGCACCCTAGATATGATTTCAACATGTCGAACATTCGACGAGGATCGACCAGCTTACCAGGGAATGGCCCACCATCGTAACATGGTCCGCACCATATTTCGCTAAAGCCGTCTTTACAGCGGCGAGAATACTTGTTGCCGTTCTTCCGCGACGCATTAATATGGGTTAGTTGGAAAACGAAAGGAAATTTACTTGGCGTGTTCGTCCGCGAATCCCCAGTGGACCCAGATGTCGGAGCTAATACCAGGAAAGAGCGTCGAGTCGAGGGGCTTTTGGATGAGCGATGCATCCGTCAACATAGACACACTGCAGGACCATTATCCCTTCGTTCGCCGTCTTCAAAATTGGCGACATACATGGCATTGAGGCGCGTTCCCTCATGGGACACAATGACCCTCTGCGCATTATTCAAAGACGCGTTCTTCGGAACAGCAGAACAAAAATGCGTACCTTCAGCGACGGCGAATATCCGACAAACCCTGCGGTAATTTGGTTGAAATTCAGAGTACGACAAGGTGGAAGGGGCTCACAGTATTGGATGAACTCTCCGTCTCCCCCAGCCGCAACCGGTTTGAAGTCTGGGTTGGCCAAGCAATTTGCTAGGACACGGGGCATTAAGCGGTGAAATTCAACCACAATATTAAGAATACATTACCTCCACAAGACCACGACATCGTAAAATTCGCCGGACAGTAGCCGGTGCTCGCGAAAAAGGTATACGGCCGATATGCTGCAACTTGAGTGAGGGACACGATGGCAGTACCTTGGTTTGCACCAGACGTTGCCAACGCTGGGGCTGCATGACCTGGAACGACGAGAGACCCAACGAAACCAAGCACAAACAGGGCAACTTGAATAAGGTGTATCATGATTGGGACGCAGCGACAGGTGGCTCAGCTTGATAAGAAAGATCCTTTTAGGGCTTTTAAGCTGCAACTTTCAGGCCTTCGGGATCATCATGCGTTCAAACTTCACCGTCCGTCTGCCATACGACGAAAGCTCGAGATTCCTGTTTGAGCGCCAACGCATGTGCTACCACACTATGGGGCTTCAGCAAAGGTCACTCAACTTCCATTTTGGCGCGCAGCAGCACAACGTGCTCGCTAAAAGAGGCCTCTTCGACGAAGGGAATCCAAACCGTAAAAACGTGATTGATCGTTGCACACAGGTACCCAAAAACGGACAGCGTAATAAGCAATAAAAAGTCTCCAGGGCTCTCTACGTGGAAACGTATGGCGCACAGACGTTCGGATCATTGACCTTTGACGGATCTTTGGTGAGATAGCCGCGTTTGACGCCTTCCAGGTACGACCTGCGCAACTAATATCAGGATGGGAGTTCAACCTCCGGTATTCGGCGCTCACCACTCCCTCGCAAGGTCCCCAGCCAGTTCCGATATCTCGACTTTGAAGTTCCAGAACTAATATCGTGAGTAACACAACCGGTTCAACCACGGACTTCGACTCACAATCCATCCAGCACCCTTACTGTAAGCCAGCTTCTGCGCATCAGCCCACTGGTGCAAAAAGTCGTCCGTGGCGTTAAATTGCGTTGGCAAGCCCCATTCTGGAATTATGATTGAAATGGGTTCTGATGATCAGTGAAGAACTAGCATACCTCCAAACCAGAGTGGACTATTGCCCAGTGCCGCGTCGGCTTGGACGCGCTGGAGATCTAGGAATCGCCTCGGCCTTCGTCACGCAAGAAACCTGGTCACTCACTGCAGATGCTGGTAAGATATGCCTCTGGGTTCGGATCGGCCACGCCCTGTATGATATGAGCCGCAAATCAACGAGAATATCCAGGAGGTATTCACCCCGAAACTACCAACGAGATTAAATTCGCGAATAAAGGCTACAACACAACACTCACACGTAGTAGAGATGATTGTCGTATCCTTGGGGGCCGATTGCGGCGGCGCTGGGATTTGGGGGGCTATTGAACTGCCAGTTGATGTCCATGAAGCTAGGAACCAGGTTCAATCGTATGAATATAAGGATATAAATTGCATACTTTGTGATGAGTTGATCCTTCCTGCGAGACAAACCTATGATTCCGAGCTCCAAAAGAATCGGCACAGTATCTTGCAGGACAGATTTGACTTCCGCCGTGAAGATAGCCGACAGGCCGGCGTCGGCGACATTGACGTTGGGAAGCATTGCCGTGAAATTCCCATTCGCAGGTGCGGGGATGGCACCGAAGCCCGGCGCGGGGACACCCAGCAAAAATTCTGTAGCCCGGACCACCTTAACAAAGTTCTGCTGGAAGTCACCGTAACCGGGCGTGTCATCAGCGTTCATGATAGGTTCGTTCACCGCCTCGATAGCGACGGCGTTGGCAAATGCCGGGTCCACATGCGCCAGAGTGGTCATGACTGACGTCCAGATCAAGGCGCGGTGGTAGTTGTACGGAGTCTGGATGCACTAGTTAGTCCATCGCCAAATTTGGTTGATCGACTTACGTAGAATTCAACGTCGCTCGTGCACCTTCCTGTAAACATTTGCCCAGCCGTTTGGACACCTCGAAAAGCTTTAGTTGGGGGAAAACCAGAGGAGAAAAAACCGACCTGGAAGAGCGTGGTGGTCCAGAATGGCGACTATACCGGCTTTCTGAAGAAGCTGTAATCCTCGGCGCTGTGGGGGCTTATAGATGTGCCCAGAAAGATAAGAATTGTCGTACCAATTGTGCAAGTCCGCCTCGGGGATAGAATTCGGTTTTACGATCGACCAAAGGTTCGACGATCCAGTAACCAAGCTGGACCGTTGTCAGAAAGCAAAACAAGTTGGAATGTAATGACTTACGGGAATTCGAACGGTGTTGATCCCAGCAGCAACCAAACCATTGACGTCATCTTGGTTGAACCACGAAGACCTGGAGAGTTACACGAGAACGCTCAAATGCCAGTCCGCCCAGACCCACCAATGTCCGTTAAAAATCTTATCCACGGTCTTTGGAAAGGCTTGCGCGAAAGCACTAGCACAGCGTAAACGAAAGCAATGGACAACGATATAAAGATGAGTTACAATTCGGTGGCGATACAGGTCGAGCAGTCGTCACATTGCTGACCGCCCATGTCCAGCCATTCTGCGCAACATGTGAGCCGGTTAAAAGCCAAATTAGACCAACTCATACCCTGGGGCAGCATCCACGATTCGAGGACAAGCCTTCTGATAGTCAGCCATTAACGCACGCACCCGACCAAAATTAGCGTACCAAGATCCTAAATTAACACCATAAATCTTACTAGGCAGTCCGCTGAGAGCGAGAACAGCGGGGAGAAAGAAGGACAATAAGAAAATGCACTGGGGGACAGCCCGCATAGTGTGAGCCCCGAGAAGGTGGGCGGGCTCTGGGTTTTAAGCCAGCTCATCGACCGGGTACTTAGGAACCTTCTAACGCCCCTCAGGCTGAAACCAGGACCTGTTCCGAACAGGTGAGGGGATTAGGGACGTCACGCTGGTAAAGACCTCTGAACTGGTGAACATGTCGGCGGCGCCAGTATTCTATTTGGGTCAATAATGGCGGGAACAAGAGGTCAGCCGACTATGTTCCACACTTTCTGCGGGTCAGCGAGCGTGTTGGCGAAGGAGAACGTTGCGAATCAGTGCCTATCCTTACGGCGTGCCGAATTCCCGAGGCCGAAGCACGGCAGCGTGACACTGACGCCCGCTTATGTTTACCTCTTTCGCTTCAACCACTCTCGCTCTCAATTGCAGCCTTCCGAGAGCCTTACTACTCCAACTCCACTCGTATTACAGTAATGGACGAGGGATATCGATACATCATGGCCAGTGCTACTCTACTTACTGCTAACAACATTTCAGTGGCAACTGAAGGCTGCCGGTAGCCTTCTAAACGATATTACACTATGCTTATTCTGATTCCGATACTACGCGCGAGCTGAGGTACCACGAGCTACCGCGAGACGGAAGAGGAAGCTTGAAAATCGCTGTCCAAATGCCAAACAATCGATGTCAGATTGATTTCTGCAAAGCCTTCTGGTCCCTGGGACGTCACCTTATCATGTGGACCCTGGCGCTGCACTGCGCAACAAGATGCGCAGCTTGAACAGCAACCGGTCGGCAGTGAGTGTACCCAAAAATTGAACCACAATCTATCATTTTTGCCACTGGTAAGAGGAGTATCATTTGATACGTTCAACAGCTTTTCACAGCAGATGAACAGTGAACCTTCAACCCAGTCTTCTATGTTTTTCTTTTCTTGGTCTCTGTGTTTTTCCTGGCTGGACTCTGCACCTTTTTTGCCAAGATGTTGAGGCCGCCCGCGACTCGGACTCAGAATCGCATCCACTGATCCGTAAAATCCATACCCCACGTTCGTTCACGTTCGTCCCAATTAGGTGTCCTGTTCGTGTACATATTCCTGGAAGTCTAATCTAAGTAGTCTAATCCCGGTGCTATTTGCAGAACAATCAATTGTCAACGCCCATCCCCAAAGATCCCCAGCGTCGCCGAAAGAAGTCCCGTCACGGTGGAGCCTCTGTTTAGGCGAAGTCTCCAAAGTATTTAAGCCCGCGGATGGTCTCCGCATACCCCCAGATCTGCGGTATCCCAGTCACCCAGTCCTCGAAATGGCCCGCCTCTCTGTAATTGTCCTAGCCATTGCTTCGCTTGCTAATGCTGCTCCTGCACTGCTCGCGCGCCAAGCAATAACTGCTCTGACCTCGTCGCAGATCAGCGCGTTCACACCCTACGCTTTTTACGCGGCTGCAGGGTATTGTACCCCAGCGACAACCTTGGCATGGGATTGCGGAGGTTAGTTTCGTCTCCCCATCCAATGTATACAAAAGCACTAACCAATGTTACAGCTGACTGCGCCGCGAACCCCGGCTTTCGACCCATTGCTTCTGGGGGTGACGGTGACGCGACCCAGTTCTGGTTCGTCGGAGTCGATACGACTCTGGGCACTGTCATCGTGTCGCATCAGGGGACGGATGTTACAAAGATGTGAGTCGCGTCAATCAAACATGCAATAGAAAGCTTCTGATATCCATACCTCCCAAGTCTTTCTCTAGTCACAGACGCCGACTTTTCTCTGGAGAGTTTGGACCCGACGCTCTTCCCTGGCCTGAGCTCTTCCATCGAAGCTCACAGCGGGTTTGCAAACGAGCAGGCCAAGTGGGTGGTTTTCAACTCGAAATTGTTTCGCGACTAACATGGGATGTAGGACTGCAACGCTGGTGCTTTCAGCTGTTCAGACCGGGTTGTCGGAATTCGGCGTCAATAAAGTGACCCTTGTTGGTCACAGCTTAGGTGGGCATGAATACGGACAAGTATCCCAGAAATTGAAAAGGATTTGCAACAGGCGCTGCGATCAGTCTCCTGGACTCGGTCTATCTCCCCCTCCACATCACTGGGGTAACTTTCCAATCTGTTCTCTACGGCTTGCCCAGGGTGCGTTATACCACCACCTCGCAGGATGTATTAAATAATTCGATCCAGGTTGGAAACCAAGCGTTCGCGGACCACGCCAGCATCGGGAGCACAGTGACCCATATCAACAACAAGTGTGTGCCATCTTATAATTTCAAACAACCCTCAATCTGACGTGCTGGCACAGGGAGGACCCCGTCCCCATTCTCCCAGGTTCGCCTGGCATCCGCGCGCTGGGTCCCCGTCTCACTTTGTATTTCAGGGATGTTCCTTGGTTTCCACCACCCCACGGGAGAAATCCATATCCAAGTTTGTTCTTCAAAGATGCATTTATATTTACGTGGTGCTGACGCGTACGCAGGACTCGGGTGCTTGGGATTCATGCCCAGGTGAGTATACACCCTGTGCATCTTTCTTTTCCCCTAGAGTTTGACCGTATATCTAGGGGAGGACAACGAGAGCGATCTGTGCACCACCGGGGACGTCTCCAACATTTTCGAAGGAGACGAGAGCGACCACGACGGTGAGTCCCACTTTGCGTTACGCCACCTTGCAAAAATCTTAAGCTTTACAATAAGGCCCGTACGACGGAGTAACCATGACGTGTTGATTTATTGGGAACACTTGGAAGCGGGATAACGAATATGGTTCTGGAGGCTACCCAGTTCTGTACCGTAAAAATTTAAAACACTGAGAATTGCACATTGGATACCATCGAGTCGAGGTTTTCTTCGGCACTCCTGCCTTGCCCTCTCAGTCTCTGGTCCCCCTCATTCTGATTGTCACCTGCAAGAATGACAGGAAAAGTAGCTTCCCAAGTTGGCAGATATAAAAACATCCGAGGATGAGTTACCAAAAACGACGATCAATTCACCTCAGAGGACACTAGCAGTAGCATTGGCAGTCTCAGCCTGTTAAACAACGTGGCGGTTCCTGAGGTTCACGGTCATTCGCGGTTCACGATTGGTCATGTCCGCAGTGTCACAGGCGGTCTCCCACGCACTACACTTTATAACTCTCCTCTCCCTCTTCATTGTACTACTAGAGCGCGACAACGCCGGTGCAATGTTTGCGCGCTTTGCATATGCTATACTATCCCTGCTCGCTTCTGTAGACTTTGCCTGGGCCCATGAGCACGAAGATGAGCTGACCGAGGCCCAACAAAACCAGCCTACCGATACCATCCTATGGATCCACATATTTCTCCAGGCAGCGGTCTGGGGTGTTCTCTTTCCAATAGGAATGGTCCTTGGGATAACGTACGTCGGGCTCGGTTTCCATCTTGTGCGTCGCTCAGAGATTTTGCAGCCGGAGTCGATGGCACGTTCCGCTGCAGGTGCGTTCAATTATAGTTCAGGATGCACCGGAAATCGACCGAGTTTTCAGAGCGCAGGGATCGTATTAACCGCTGGCGGATACATCCTCGGCCACTCTCACAAGGGTCGCATGTTCCTTCCGTCCGCGCACGGCTCGTTCGCGTCGGTACTCTTTGGGCCGATCGTCGCGCAGCTACTTCTCGGTGTCTACCTCAAGCTTCACATCCATGAGCGCTCCATACGCCCCTGGGCAGTCCGTTTGCACGGTGTCGTTGGCAAAGCCTATCCCGTCTTCGGCTGGACCCAGATGCTCTTTGGCGCGATTGCCTACCGCGGATATTGTCGCGGTGACGACCTCGGGCAGTGCCTCGCCCACTACATCATGGGCTCGGGCTTCATCGCGTACGCCGTCATCATGGCCATCATGCTGCTTGTGGGCGAAGCGTGGGTCCGTCGAAGCGGTCGTAGTCCAGAGTGGTGGGACAGTTGGGTAATTATGCTTTGGGGCATCGGTGAGTGTGAACTACAAGCTTTGGCCCCCGGCTCATTATTTTGATATAGTCAACACCTTCACCGAGCACCGGGGTAGTACATGGTCTGTCAAGGACATGCAACATACGTGCGTATTCTCGCTATAATATGCACTTAGATCTGACGACGTGTGCAGAATTTTGGGTGTTCTGTGGTGGGCTGGGGGTCTCTTAGGAATATTCCTCGCCCGCAACAACAAGGTACATAAACGTATTCTTTTATGCTTGTAACAATTTACTCAAGTCGTCTTGTAGCGCAATGTTGTTCCTGCACTGATGTACGAATCTCACATCTTCCCACTCTTCCTTGCGTCTCACCATTGTCGGGGTAGCTTAATACTCACCGGGTGGGCGATGTCCGAGCATGAGCAGCACCTCATGATCTCAACAAAGGTACGAAACGGCTCCTTGCCCTCCTCCCACTCTGACCCCCGCAGGTCCACGCCATGTTCGGCACCACCGTGATGCTCGCGGGCCTCACCCGCATCATAGAAGTTTGCTTTTTCTCCGCGCCAAGTAAATCGGCATCGGACGTTGTCGATGATGACAACCACAGCGACCACACCCTCGCGGAGCCGAGTCCGCGCTTCCCGCCCGTCTCGCGGTACATCCCTGCGGAGACGTCCATGGATAGCGGGAAAGCCGCCGCCGCAAAGGCATTCCGCCACCTCCCAGCTTTCGTGCGTCGTATCCCATTTCCTGCCGCGTGTTATTGGCTGACGCCTTCCTTTCCTCAGCTGCTCGTCGCATCGGGGTACGAGTTCTCCTCTCCATTCGAACGCCTACCCAAGCTTACTTACGTTGCATTGCATAGTATACTTTTCATGTCCGGGACCGACGAGGAACTGCGATTCGTGCACGACAATGGGATGGACCACGTCACGTATATCCTCATCATGTTCAGGTACGCAGCGTCCATGTCCCCCTCTCCTCTCCTCTTCCAGTGCCCGGCTAAGAGCGGCGATTATAGCATCGCATTCCTCCTATACACGCTCATCGTATTCGTGATCAATCTGTACGCGACGACGGGGTGCAACGCGCCGACGAAGGAGGATCAGGACCGCAACAGCATTGCGATGACCGCTCCGCGATCAAAGTGGTATTCGCGCGTGCCGAATGTAGAGCGGCCGCTACATGTGCTAGGCGAGGACGAGGAGGAAGAGTAGGAAATTTGTTTTACTATTAGTATTTATTCATCTGTTGTGGATATAATCAACTCCGTTCTTTTCTTCTCCGCGCGTTTGGAAACCCCGGCGTCAGTGGCGGCGACCGAAAATTTCCTTGGTAGCGGAGGTGATGGTTCTTCAGTAAACTCGCCTAATGAGCAACGGATTATGACAACGAAATTCAGAACGAAAGAACACAATTTTAAAAAAAAAGCTGAAACAAAATATTCCCAAACCAAGTTGATTAATACAAGATTTTTGGCTCGAGCGTGGCTTACAGCAGAAAACATATTTTATTCGTCGTCTTGGACTCAATCTTTGGCGCCAGGGCCTTTCTTCTTCGCCAACATCCCATCAATCTCCTTCCAAAGTGTCTTGAGCTCCTCTTCATCATCCTGCATGTACTTTGCATCAGACACCGCGCTGTATCCGATGCAAACAGGACATGGCATGGGACATCTGCCAGTGATAAATCAGATATGAATGAAAAAGAACAAACTGCGCAGGGTATGTACCCGCAACCGGTGCGGAGGTCAGGGAATCTGTATTTATTTGAGTGGATCAGCAAGATTCTTCATATCGATTGTAGAAAGGTGAATTTTCCTCCCGCTGAATCCCCCACAGCCTGGGCACACAGAGCGAGAATCCGAGCACTCTTTGGGTGGATCAGCAAGATTTTTTCATACGATTGTAGAAAGGGGAACTTGCCTGGACAGACGAAACGAGACCTGAGCAGAGCAGCGGAGGCTTTGCGGAGCTTCCCGCGCAGCAATTCGTAGTCCACAGAGTTGACTATGCGAGTGGACTCGGATGACAACATTTTACGCGAATCGAGGGATAATTGCTGCATGTCGATGCATATCTCCCATTCCTCCGGATCTTCTTCGTTGTAGTCATCCTCATCGTCGCTTCGCATGAATTTGGGGGTAGTAGATGTCGTGTAATATGTGTTGTGTTTGGAAACGGAAAGAGGGCTGAGCACCGCCGTGAGCGGTACCGGTGTTAGTG
Organism: Mycena epipterygia; assembly: GCA_029281465.1. Lineage (NCBI taxonomy): Eukaryota > Fungi > Basidiomycota > Agaricomycetes > Agaricales > Mycenaceae > Mycena > Mycena epipterygia. The sequence continues at coordinate 738,118 of JARJCQ010000011.1, read as the reverse complement.
GATTCATCTACATCTTTGTGGACCTTTCGAGCGTTCCTGATAATGAACGGTTCGAATCCGAGTTGTCCTTTTAGAGCGTCTTCAACGAGGAAAATTGTTGATTTCTTTTTAGCAGCTCGGAGGTCCTTGAGTGGGACCTCGAGAATAAGGAGGGTGTTGAATATTTGGCATACTACAAGACGGAGGCGGTGTTTGTCCGAAAGGGAGAGATTGAAGATAATAGAGAGACGGAGTTCGGGTGAGAGGTTGAGGAGGCGAGACGACATGGTGGACGTAGTAAGAGTGGATTTTTAGGGGCGAACAACACCGCCTCACGATATTAAATCGCGATCACGTGCGCACGTGAGTCGAGTGCAAACAATGCCAAAGCGTCTAAGCTTCATGAATTCCGGCCGAGCGTTGTCAGCCACCTTCATCTCTTTCTTCCCCACTTCCATCATCTCCCTCGTATTTTATACCTGGAGACCTATCGGCAAGCCAGCGACATCGCATGCGGCGGCTGGGTTCCGTCGCTCGCAACTGGTAAGCCTTCCTCATCTCCGACCTCGGGTCCTTCTGAAGCATATACCTAGCTCACCACGTAATAGCGTCCCCGACTAAGGTAGCGGCCATACAAACACCGTCAACGTTCCAAATATGGGCAAATTCCCGAAATAAATGCGCTAGATAATCAGCAATGTATTTGAGACTTATCCCTTCCATGAATCTCAAGGTATACATGCAGGCTTTCGTTTGGACCCGCTCACTAAGGATTTGGACAAGTGTAGAAAATGTAGTTACAGATTTAAGTCGCCATCAGCTAAAGGCTCTCAAAATTGATGGGAACCTTGTGAGGACAACTCCTCACTCAATTCTCATTATTTTGTCTAAGGGTTTGATTTGGGCATCCCTAAGATATGTATCTATAGATTCATGGAAGGGATAAGCCTCAAGTACATTGCTGATTATCTAGCGCATTTATTTCGGGAATTTGCCCATATTTGGAACGTTGACAGTGTTTGTATGGCCGCTACCTTAGTATCGAATCCAAATCAAGACCGGGTGCCAGCGACCTGATGGGGCCTCGCTGCTCAAGACCGCTGGGGGAGCCTCCCTCATCAAGACCCTCGCCGGCCCTCAAGATAAGATAGGACTTGGGAGACGCCCAGAAGACCGTCGAGTGATCCTTGCTCTAGGCGAGTCAAGACCCCAGCACCCTGCCGCTCAAGAGGATGGGGAGGATCCCGGCTCAAGCTCCCAAGACCTCAAAGATTCAAGACACATGCCTCAAAGACCGTTGGAGGATTCTTCTCTAGGCGACTCAAGACCTCGGGGGAGCCCGCCAACCAGTGGAAGGCAAAAGCTCAGGACAAGGCCCCGAAGACGCCCGAAAATTCAAGACCTCAAGACCTCAAGACTTCAAGAGACAGGGCCTCGAAGACGCCTCGAAGACCTCAAGAAGATTCAAGACCTCAGTGGGAAACTGCTCAAGACTCCTTTCTTTCCTGTACTCCGCTGGTCATCCCATGCCCCGATCCCGTTTTGTACCGTGGTCAGCGGCTCCATGTACGCGGTGTTGGAGCCCATGGAGATGTGGAATGTAGAGACTGCGAGCCATGGAGACGTGGATAGTGGCAAGCGCGTGGATGCGTACCGACATATGTCCCGGGGGCGGGTTCGAGCTTTGGCTCCATCCTCGTGCTCCCTTGCCGTGGGCAGTACCGCGCGAGAGGCCTTATCCACCTTTTGCGCGCGTCAGCTAAATGCACGTTAAACTGGTCATGTCCTCTTTCCATTTGATCGTTGGTGTTCGTCGAGCAGTCATGGTAGGATGCAAGTAGGCTTCATAGGCTCCCAGGTAAAGATCGAATTGAAAAACCTAGGTTCTCCGAGCTTGGCACCAAGATATCGATCTGCACCAATATTCGAGGGCTTCATTCAGGTGAAGGGTAACCGAGGTTCGTCGTTGGAATCCACCAGAATCCACCTGCAGAGTCGCTGATGGTCGTTGTTTGAATTCGACTCCGAGGCTCTCGGAGGTTAATTCCTTGTGGAATCACCGTCCGGGCCGTGGTTGGACCGGTGCCGCCGACGCGTAATATGATCGGCTTCATTTGGTTTCACTTTCTTGAATTCCTCGCATATCTCTCCCTCTACGTCGTCCGTTATAACCATGGCTACACAACCCCAAACTGCCCTAGTGCTCGGCGCGACAGGCCAAGTTGGCGGCTACCTCCTCAAGGAGCTCCTTGCGAGCCCGCATTTTACACGAGTCGGCGAATTTGGACGCAGGAATACGAGTCTCGATAACCTTACGACCGGAAAAGACAAGCTCGAGCAGAAGGTCATCGACTTTGAGAAGCCCGAGGCGGCGGGTCTCCGCGACAGCAAGTGGGACGTAGTCTTCATTACTCTTGGGACGACCGCAAAGGCCGCCGGCAGCTCGGACGCCTTCGAGCGCATCGACAGAGAGTTCGTGATGTGTCTTGTAGATGCACTTGGACTAACCAGCTGGCTGAACAGATATGTCATCAACGCCGCACGCGCTGCGAAAAGTGACTCTCACCCACAACGCCTTATATACCTTTCCGTGAGCAAATGTCGATCTTCTGACTTCTGGCGCTCCTAACCTGGCTGTATAGAGCATGGGTGCGGATCCCAAATCCCGCGCTCTCTACACGAGGTAAGAAGCTGACGGCCTTGCGCGCATTTATTTTGATAATTTATTGCAGGAGTAAGGGTCTCACGGAGGAGGGCCTGGCAAAATTAGGATACGAAGATTGTCTGGTGTTCAGACCTGCCTTCCTGGCCGGTACAGACAGGCCCGAGCCCAGACTCGGAGAATCAGTCGCACTGTAAGAGCTCAATAACAGAATGCAAAACTCGCGCCCTGATATGTCGCACAGGGCAGTTGTGGGCGGCCTCTCGCGTTTGTCCTCGTATGTGGCGTCTAACGTCCAAATCAAGGTATTTCAGAATTAATTCGGTGTATTGCATCTGACACTGGGGCGATTTAGGTCGCCGTATTAGCAAAAGGTCTTGTCCAAGCTGGTAAACTCGGGTCCGCCGCCCTGCCTGCAGAAGCGAAGGCCACACAAGCAGGGAAAGATGACGCCCGCTTCACACTCATCGGAAACTCAGGTGCCCTCGCACTCGCCAACCAATTTGAGTCTTGAGCGGTCAACGGCCATATGTGTAATTACGAACCTGTACAACTAAGATACTATACAGCGCCCGCGACAGGGACTTTGCTGGCTACAAATATAAGATACACTGCGTAGAATAGAGACGGCCCGATTTGCAGGTACTCATGAGCCCGTCGTGTGTCGCCCAGGTTTCGGTCTCCCGGCGGGAAAAGGTAGGGAGTACCGCTTCGTAAGCGACTTGAGCCGCTGGAAAGAACCCAGTTTCACTGGGCCGTGGCCGGGACCGTGCTCCCGCATCATCGACTCGACGCGCTCTGCGGGCGTCTTTGGCGCGTCCTGCAGCAACCAAATAGACGGGATCGACTGGTGGACGGGCTCTGGTAGCTTAGGTCAGATCGTGCATCCAAGACAAAAAAAAAATGTAAACAAACCTTCGTTGGCGAACGGGTGCTGGTGATCCAGGGAGAACTGGGACCGTCGGGGGGCGACGAGCTCGTTCTCCGCCGGGCTCCGGCTGGGCATAACGTGAATGTCGTCCCGCGTTTGAAATGTGACGACCGGCGCGCGCGCGACGACCTCGATTTCGTCGATACTCGTCCGCCGCGGAACGGCCGCGGTCGTGTCGTCCGTGTCGGATTCGTCCGTGTCCCGCGAACCAAAGTCCAGAAAGGACTCCGTTGTCGACACCCGGTCAGGCGTGGCGGGGCTGATGGAGGGGAGCGAGGGGACGGGCGGGTGCGACCCCTTGCGCGTCTTGATGCTGGGCATGCGGAGGCTGCCCATCGAAGTCCGCAGACTGCGGCGCCGCGCGGCGGAAACGGAGTCGACACGGCTGGTGTCCGTCGTGCGCTGACTGCGGTTCGTGCGCGAGCTTTTGACGCTCCGTGCGCTTTTAACGCTCCGGGTGCTGCGCGCGCTTCGAGCGCTGCGTATGCTGGCGGTCTCTGAAATCTCTGGGGCTGGCTCAATCACTGCAGGCGGCGTAGTTGCTTCGGGGACAGCAAGGTCGGTTTCTGATGGAGACGGAGAAGGAAGTTTCGTCTGTGAGGGCGAGATTGGCTGCGATTCCTCGGTTGCCTGTGTCTCCTCGGTCGTCGCCGTTGTTTGCGATTTCTCCGTTGTTGTTGTCGCCTGCGAGTGCTCGGAATGCATACGCGAAATCGCATCCAAACTGAGCACATCCTCGAACGGCCGCACACTCAGCTGCGAGGAGGCAGAGGGCGACTTGCGATGGTTCAGTGAGATGACCTCCGCAACCTCGATCACCGCATCGCCCTCGTCATCGTCCGAGGCCGCAGCGTCAAAGTCGTCCATCTCTCGGGCGAGCTTTTCGGCCTGCTGCCACGCGTCATTCAGCTCTGCCTCGAGCGTCGCGATCTTTTTGCGCGCGGAGATCAGCTCCGCTGTGCGACGGCCATAGCTACTGTTCAGCTGGTGTAAAGGTTGAATAAACAATTCCCACGGAGAATAGCGGACCCACCTTGCGAAGCGCGATAGCAAGCGCACTGGCCCAATGCACGTCTAGCAGTCGCGTAATTTGGCCAACCTGATCGGCGATCTGGAGCAAGTCCCCCAGCAGCTGATCACACTCCGCGGTTGTCTGGGACAGCTGGCTGGTCAGTTTCGCGACGAGCTCAGCGTCCTTCTCCCTGTCATTGTAGCCGGAGAAAGAGTGCAGGGCTTGCAAGAGCATCGTGCGGCGGTGCACCGTGAAGCGGTATTTAGACTGGGTCATCGCTTTGAGCGCGTTCAGCCGCTCAAGCTCAAATGGGAGGGCTTTGTCCAGGTTCTCGACAGAGAGTACCCGGACAAACGACTCGCGAGAAGATGACCGAATAGCACGGGAAACGAGGTCCTGTAGCTCCTTGGAGTTGAATGTCCCTGCGGCCCGCAAGCATGAAAATTAGAACCATATGAAAAATTTAGTGAGGGTACACACAAAGTGCCGCCTCGAGCGGGAGTCCTTTCCACGGGACTGGTGAGGAGTCGAATTTGATTTGTGGTGGTGGAGTTAATGTCGCCACCTTGGGCACGGATGTAATGTTCAGCGGCTCATCTGGTATCTCTGGGGTCGCTGGGGTCGGCAGAACAGGCGGCGGAGATGGGGCGTCCTGCGGGGCTGGAGGAGACTCGTGTTCGCGCTCGCTGATAGCAGAGAGAGCCTTGGAGTCGGAATGGTCGGTCGACGACTGTGCGCTGTACCGCGGCGACGCTTCTGAGCTGTAGAGAGTAGAATCGCGGGGGGATGTTGATCCCCCAGACCCCGGGCCTGTGTCGAATGGGAAGAGGGAGTTGCGCGAAACATGTCTCGTCCGAGGGCCCATCGGTGCATTTTGGGGTCTATCGCGCGTCGAAGTTCGGCGTGAGAGGCTTGGTGCATCTGATACGTCCATTGCGAGAATAGGTCGTCGACGGGCGGTAATCTGAGCGTAGGGCACGTCAAAGTCAACAGGGAGCAGAATCCTTCATAACAATCCCACGGAAGAAACATAAATATATCCCGCTTCGCGTTCAATCATGATTTCGGCTTCCAGGCACCGGGAGTCGCCCCGGTTGGAGCGCAGGATCACTGTCAGTCTTGTCAGTGAGTAAACTTGAGCAACACCTGGCGTGGTCTGGTGGTGCTGCAACGAGGCTCCAAATTCCATATTATTATTATTTGTAGATAAGGTTAGTAGTACGTAGAGCGAGCGAGGGAGTCTGTAAGCGAGACTAACGTCCGTAAATGCGTCCTTGGATAATTCGTAGGCAGGAAATCATTATACTCCAATGGGGAAACGGAACGTATCAAGTGGGTCCAGGGAGGCCTTGAGCGAACGAAGGCGCGCATAATGCGATCCGTAGTAAAGGCTCGACGCTGAAAGTGGGGCAATGTTATTTCGATGCGCGACGGTGTGGGGGAACAGTGCTTACCATTTACGAGCCGATTGTCGGCGTAGTTCAGGTATGCACTGGTCCAATCATCAATATGGACCCAGATTAGGAACAAGGGGGCATCGCGTACCCGTAGCTCCAGTTGGACGGACTGTTGGAGACGATACTCGCCACCATCCCGTCCAAGAACGTGAACCCAGCAGCGGGGTAGGGCGGCGCAGAGTTGCTCGACGAGGCGTAAAGCTGGATGGTGAACAGGGTGTCCCGCTTGGCGAAGGCCGTCGAGTCCAGGGGGACCGCGTTGATCGCAGAATTCTTTCCGCCATAGAGTTCGAGCTGGACGAACCACGCCTGAGGAGTTTATAAGTACGTAGCAATCAAGGCGAAAAGAAATTCAAGCGTACCGTGTTCGACGAGAATCCCTGCACGGCCATGTACGTGACGAACGCCTTGATCGCAGCGGCAGACATGGGCGAGCCTTCTGGCGTCATAAGCGATTTCGTGTAAAATGTGTCCGTTGCTTCAGGCGCTGTGCTCGTCTCCAGGGGTTGCCCGGCCAAGACAGACACGCTGTTGATGTAGCTCCCGGGCGATATCGTAGACCACGAGGGCTTGGGTAACGTCTTCAAGTACGGCGCGAGCGTCGAGTTGAAGATGCTGGCATTGCCGTAGAACGCGCCGGTCCATCCGAGCGTGACATGGGAGGTGGATGGTCCCGCAGAGAACACGAGCTCCGCACCGAACTCAGGGGGGATGTTAGAAGCAGCAAACGTCTGGAAGGATGCGATCGCGTTGGAGGCAGTCGTAATGTCGAGACTATCCCAGCCGTATTGGAAGACGATGGCCGACGACGGGGCTGGGAATGTCTGCACCTCGATAGAAGTTACGATTCCAAATGAAGGGCTTGCTCCCCTCACCGCCTGAACAGACAGTTAGCACGAATATATAGGACGGCGGGTGTACGGACCCAAAAGAGATCCGAGTTCACGGTGGAGGAAGCAGTCACGATAGTGCCATTCGCAAGAACGACAGTTGCGGATTTCACGGTGTCAAGCGTGAGGCCCCATGCACGACTGGTAAATCCAAAGCCGCCATACCCGCTGTGACCACCAATACCGACCTGCGGGACATCAGTCTAAGCCGTGGGTGACGCTGGTCTGCACCCACATAGCTACATGTACCATGGGGAAGTGCGCGCCCAGCCGCATTGAGGGCAAGAGCTATGTCTCCCAGCCGATTTCCTGTTTCGATTATAGCCGTGTTATTTGACGCGCGCACAGTTATCGCCTTCATTTTGCTTAAATCGACAACCAGAGACCCGTTATTGCCACCGAGCCCGTTGGCAATATAAGAATGCTATAACCTGTTAGTCGGAAGCGTGTGGTGTGCTGTAAATGTACTTACACCCCCACTTCGGGCTACGACTTCCATATTCTGAGCGAGGCCTGCCATGACCGCGTCGGCGACCTGCTGGGCATTAGTCGGGAACGCGACGGCCATTGGGGAAATTGTGAATCGTTGGTTGTCTAAAGGTTTTGGTGAAAATAGAAAAAATTAGACATCGTTTTAACCATTCAACAATTTACTCACAGGCTTTGGTGACAGTCGTATAATTTTTGTCCGTGGGATACACCGCAGAGACACCTTTGGCAGATAAACCCTGCTCAAGGACGGTGAGACTTTGAGCTGCGGAGCCCAACACAAATGACGCGAGGGCAAGAAGTGGAGCGGGAAGCATGGTGGAGGAGAGAAGGGGTTGTGAAGATGACCAAACTCGAATTCCTTATAAAAGGCCTAGGGTTAGCCGAAAGTATTGCGATCGACGCGTAGCAACATCAAATGCATGGCCGTTTCAAGTTCGTAAGAGCGCGTCGGCCCTTTCTCACCGTCGCTCCCTTGGTCGCTCCGTCGCACAGCATTGCTCGCGGAACGGGCCTCGGAACCAACTTGGCTCTGAGTTGTTGGTCGTATTGAAGTTTTTGAAATTCGGTAACCCGATGCTAGACTCCGACTCGGCTGCAAGTTAACGTGTCGTGAACTGTGGTAAGCTTATTGTAAGACCACCAAGCTTACTTTTCCACATGACTCATGAAGCGGTCAGGACTCACCGTGGGGGGGAACCAGTGGAGCTCTGTTTGAAGTATGGCATGCACAGGTATGTATGGTTTCATGCTAGCCCAAGTCCAAGTGCCAAGTGTCCTACGGTGCTTAAGAGTGAAGAAACTTTGAAGGGAGTGTTTTTGAACGGAAGAGATGGCGCGCAATTGGTTGCTGCCGAGACTTATAAGTACTTACTAGGCGGACGGTTGTCGGAGGGAAGGAGGAAAGATCGGCGAGGCCGTGTGTCTCGGAGCTTTCGGATCAGGCGGCCGAACGCGCTTGCGTCAATTCAACATTGCTTCAACATCGTCTGCTCGGTCTTTCTTGAACTCCGCATAGTCTGCCGCACCTCGGACTCGGGACGAACCACTTGCTCGTCTGCTGTTCCTTGGAATTCAACTTTGAAAAGCTTGAAGACAATTCCAAGATTCGGAATTTGTCAAAGTGTTACGCTGTTGCAGTGCTGTGTGCCGACGGTGCACCGTCGGATGGAGTTCATCAGGCGCATGTTTTACGTACCTCCGTGTGTGGGGAGAGAGGGGATCTTATTTAAAACACTCCTCAGCGCTCAGTTCTTGCCATTCCTTCATAATGTTTCTGAGTACCATCTTGGTTGCAGTTGCAGCTGCTGCTGTCCCGGCCTTGGCCACTGTCCCATCTCTAAATGTCCGTTACTTCCCTCATGCCGCCAAGTTCCACCACTAATAACAACTTCCAGGTCCCAGCATGCCCCGGGAAAGGCAGCGTCCAGTACAACAAATCTGTTCCAGACAAGGCCGCATTCCCGCTCACCCAGGTCGACCTCTGCTACGATGCCAGCGCCATCCACATCACCTTCACGGCCCACAATGAGACCAGCTTCTTCGTCAACCCCAATTACACCACCAACGACCCCATCTTCCAGTATACCGCCATGGAGACGTTCATCTCCCGGGGTACCGATGTCCCCACGACATATTTGGAGTTTGAGGTGGATCCTGTTCTCTCTCAAAATGTACACTTTGCTAACTCCCCCAAGATAAATCCAATAAACGTAACCTTCCAGGCTTTCATATACAATCCCACCGGAGTACGCTTTCTTTACCTGCGCATTTTGTATCATCTAGACTGACCTTGCGTGTAGTCTTCTGCCGATGACACGTTCTTCGTCGCGGATCCGTTGGACGATGGTCTGACCGCCGTCACCACCGTGGACAAGCCGAAAGGCCTCTGGGTCTCGGCGGCGCGCATCCCGCTCGGCTTCTTCAACGTCGGCCCCGGCCAGGCCAAGGGCACCCAGTGGCGGATGAACTTCTTCCGCATCATCACTTCGCCCAGCACATTCCCCAACCAGTTCCTCGGCGCGTGGAACCAGCCCAACGCGCCCAACTTCCACATACCTGCCTTCTTTGGCAATGTCAACTTTGTTTGAGGGACGCAGCAGCATATTACTTACCTTGCTTTACAACTAATTTGAATCGGTTTTCTACGTGCATTGAAACTTCTCAGAGCGGTGTGAGTTTTGGCGTTTCCTGCAACATCAATTTGAGTGCGAGGATTGCATTCACATTCGACGCGTATCGCAGCTATAACTGTTATCGTTGGGAAAATGAAGAGCATCACCCTAATAATGGCTATCTTGAACAAGCGTGTAAATGCTGGTGGTGTAATTTGGACGGCTCAGGCCTAATTGGGCCAAATTGATGTTTGTTTCCCGGCGGCTTCCCGACTTGAACCCACTATGTTGAGCCGAAGCAAGCCGAAGCGTAATCTTTCCACCGTGTCCGTTACAATACATCCGCGTCCACACACGCGACTTCGAACTCTACCGGTACCGTATGTAGTTCCTGGCCGTGCTTTTTCTGCGAGACTTCTTAAATTTTAATGCACCCGTCCTTTTCTGCACCCGCCGCGAATCACTCGGAACTGCGCGCGCCGCGGCGGGTCAGGCAGGCGGGTCCCCTAAGAAAGTAGACCTCGGGGCTCTTCCAAGTCAATTTCCCAGGAGTCTCCGTTCGACCACTTATTAACCCACCTCACCCACACCTCCCTATGCGGCCCGCAGTTTTCCCTTGTCATCCAGCGAGGAACCTGAAGGATGGACCACGAGTGACGGGTGTCGGCCAAGCCTTCATTGACAGCAGCTGACGGACAGAAGCAAAAAGTCCGTTCAACTTCGAATTCACACGTTGACCCACGGCACGGCTTAAACCCTCCCTGACGCGTCCACGGCCTGCTCATTCCATTCATACAGCGGTCATCTCTGCACATACGCCTCTTATGACGAACGGCGCTGGGAGTAGACTTTGAATGGATTTCTCGCTCGCTGCTGCCTGGAAGAGCATTGACGCTACCCGGAGGGGAGTCGTGGCTGTATACTGCCTGACGATTTACGAATGGCTGGACGGGTATGTTTAAATTCTTGGAAATGTGGCCGTTCGATAACCCGAATGGATGCTAGTTTACCTAGAGAGCTAGAATTAGTGCGTGCACACCGAATCTTGATGCAGCATACTCAAATCTTCGCTCTTTAGATCCACCCTTCGAGATGGAACTCCATCAAAGTGGCCTACTTGCTCTGCCGCTACTACGCATTAATTGCATGGCCGATTGTTACCTACGCATATGTTGGAAACCATTCCGACGAAACTTGCGATAGGGTCATGTACCCGGTTAACATAATCCTTCTCCCCATGGTGCTTTCCTTTTCATTTCCAACGAATTTTCTCTTACTTCTGTCATGAATGTTAGCAACTCTTCGCACAAGGTATTCGGCTCCAAAATTAAAATTCTTGCTGTTTCCTCTAACCGATGGCAGGGGTAATGTTGATGAGGGCGTATGCCTTTACCGGCCGCAGCAAGATAGCTCTCTGCATTCTCTGTCCCTGCTTCGCAGGTTTTGTCGCCATTGAAATCTGGTTCTTCTGCATCGCTGTCCCAACACTCCCACCTGCAATATACAATATCCTAGGATATACCGGGTGTTTCCCCGATTATGCGATCGCTAATGGCAATATGCGCTTAGTTGTGCGTCCACTGCGTTCCTTATATGTAGTGTTGCTGATCCGCTCCCATTGTAGATTGCCATGGTATGTTCACATTTCCACTCTCGATGTGATCCCGCTGTCCGCTGAATATCATTTGCCAGAGTGCATCAGTATTTATGGATCTGGTTTCCCTATCTGTTATCGTCATTGTCAGTCATCGCTCTTCTCCAATCTGACGTTGTTCTCTGATTCAATTCCAGCATTGTCTGTATAAGCGCACCACGCAGGGATCATTGGGACGAACATTCATCGGCCAAGGTAAGCACATCTGTTTTCCCGACAAATGCTACATCATATCCAATGCTGCTCACAAGGTCTCTCCGCCTTTGCACTTGTGTCAATAGTCCACAGCGTGTCCCTGGGTACTTACTACAAGTACGTCATTCTTTTTTTACGTGACGCGCTTGCGATGCCCACGCCGATCCGCAGCCCACACGATTTTCACAACGGCGCCGGCCTGCCATATATTCTCATTGTTTCAAACATCATGGCATGCCGACTGTTAGTCACACTGCCTTTTATATCTGTCGTCCCATTAAACGCCTAGTAGAATTCTCGACCTGCGTCAGAAAGCGCTGCCCACGGAAACAGAATTATTACGACAGCATTCCTTGCTTGTGGAGAACGCCCTGGCGAATAACGACTTATGGGCCATTGAAGATGAATAACCAGCATGATGTTACGTACGGTTACGTTGTCAGTTCTCTTATCTTTCTTTCCGTTCGCCGATTTTATCTTTATATACTTAACGACACACTGTGTATAATTAGGAACCATGATTTCGAGCAACCGCACTAAGAGTGCTAGTTACTGCCAAAAACCACATGGTGAAGTATTTTGAAATACCCAATTCTTTCATCTCAAAATTCACTCCTATTCAACTCGGACCATTTAAATTTAAGGCCATATGATTTTTGGCTTACATCCTTCAAGTTTCAAGCCGAACGCCAGCAAGTGGCGTAACAAATCGTGTTCAACATTTTTGCCGTTTCCGTGATCCGTATCACACCCTGTGTGTACAACCATGTTTGAATTGCGGAACACATGAGCAACGATTTTGCAATATCTGCTATTTCTTAACAACTACCCTACATAGGCCCAAGCACCTCTTGCTTGAGTTCTTATAGGTAGTCGTCGGTCAACCTCTCCGGCACTGGCAGCCGAAGAAGTACAAAAAAGATCAGAAGCCATGCATATAAGACCGACCCTAGCCGAGACAGTCGCCGCCGTCTGTCGCGGCTTAGCTAATCTAATTGCTTCGACAGCCTCGGCACTCGGTTGCAGAAGAATCTCAAATCTATATATGTTGGACAGATTTTCGGCCAAACACTCGCCAGTACGCAACCTTGCGCTTCTTATGCCCTGGGGCGCTCCTCCAGCCAACTCGCAAGTTGAATGGCCTTTCCCCTCGCGAGCATTGTGCCCGACTTGAATGCCATCCAAATCACTCGGAGCGGGATAATCAACGTGTATTGCCTGTCAATTTACGAGTGGTTGGACACGTATTCCACAGAGGTCGAGCTGGTAAGATCAGCGCACCTCTTATGTGCGGCATTTGACCCTGTACAGATATATCCTTCAAGATGGAACTCTATCAAGATCGCCTACTTTCTCTGCCGGTATTACCAGCTGTTTCTGTGGCCATTGGTCATTTTTTCCTATGTCGGATCCCATACGGCGGCAACCTGCTCTACATTGACGCCACTCGTCAGCATTTTGCTTCTCCCCATGGTAAATGGCCCCTCTTTACTCCTGAATATACGCTGATGAATTCATTGGGACACAGCAATTATTCGCGCCAGGTACTTGAATAAATCACCCACAGTCGGCGTGTATCTAACCAGCATTCCAGCTGTGATGTTGATGCGGGCGTATGCATTTACCGGTCGGAACGCTAGAATTCTCATCCTGTTGCTCGCCTTCTACACCGGGCTTGTTGCAATAAGCATCTGGTTCTTCTGTATCAACGTCGTATCGTTGCCGGACATAGCGTACGAGGCCTTGGGAGGGACGGGATGTTTTCCGGACTACACCGCCAACAATGGAGACACTCATTTACTTGTGCGTCTCACATTAACTCCTACATAATGAATCACTAAAGCTTAATCAGATTGCTATGGTCCGTTTCGAATTGCTGGAAGATGATATGATCCTGACTTGTTATTCAAGGGTACATCTTTAATGATGGACTTCGTCTCATTAACGATTATTGCTATTGTGAGGCTCAATACATCCAGATGACCCAGTGCTGATTGTGAAAATCTAGTATTGTGTGCGGCAACACAGCACACGAGGATCCCTCGGACGCATATTCATTCGCCAGGGTGCGTGAATTTTGGTTCTACGGAAATCCTAGGCATAACTCTCTGTCTAACAGGTCTTGGTGCCTTTGCCGTTGTATTATTGGTGCACGGCTTCGCCCTGGGCACATATTTCACGTGAGTACCCTCCCTCACCTCGTACCAAATAATTGACACGCCCCGCCAGGCCCCAGAGTAACCATAACGGGATCGGCCTACCATATATTCTCGTTATATCCAACCTTATGGCTTGCAGACTGTCCGTTCGCCTCCCTTTGTCTGTCCTCGTATTGAAACATCCCTTCAGAATCCTCGGTTTACGCAGAAGGGCGCTGCCAACACAGACGGAGATACTCCGGCGACATTCTCTGCTCGTAGACGAAGCTTTTGCCAACACCGATTTATGGGTGATTGGAGAGGATCCGCGATATCCAACGGACAGTCAACGGTGAACAACCAAGACATATTTTACATTATACCTGACCTTTATACACTCGTGTACTCCATACCACAACAACCATTGTAAAATAGAGCGCATCATTCCGAGCAATACCATTGCCGAAAATCACTCCTGGCTGCACCAACCCCCTGCTTGAATCCGTGTTCTGTGGTATAGGAAACAAATCAAGATTGGGAACGGCGACCCGGCGAAATACATACGAAACTCCCAGAAGCTCGCCCCGTAGTCGTTCATCCTGGTCTTTGCCCAGGCGCCAACGAACCCGAGCTCCGCGACGGGGCGATCAAGACGGCTGCTTGAAGTAAAGAAGGTGTAAGCATCGTCCCACCCTAAAGTGAAACCCTCGGCGAAGCGGGCATGCTGGTATTTTCCCGGATGTTTTGACCAGTAAGCAGTGTGCTCATCTTGAAGCAAGAAGTCAGTTGATAGAACACACTAACGAGCTGTACATACTAAGCGCTTTGCTTTTGAGACTGTCTCGCGTACGTGTCTGGCGTTCCTGGTCGTTCTCGGTGGTTTTCGAAGCGATCAGCCCCACATTAGACGGAAAGATGCCACCCTCCACTGCGTCACGCAGACACCACCCCGGGTCCGGTCGCGCGCCGTGCTTCTTGTAGGTCCAGAAAAAGTTCCCTGCGCAGTGCGTTTCGTACAGCTGTAGCTGCGCCGCGACATAGTTCTTTGTGTCGTCGGGGGAGCCAGTCAGCGAACCTGGATTCAACGCGCCTGACCACTCCCCAACGACGAGGCCTGCGCCCGCGGTGTTCAACATTTCCGCGACGCGTGCGAACATGCGCGGGGTATCTGCGCCCTCATCCGTCAAGGCACGCGCATGGGCGGGCGCCGGCGTTGATGTGTCGGAAGGCGTGAAGCATCGGTATAGGTGGTGGTCGAGGACGAGAAGTGAGGGGTGGGGTGTAGACTTGATATACTCAGCGTATTGGTCTGTCTTCCAGCAGTCGCCTAGGTATATCGGGAGGGTCGGGTCAAGTGCTGAGAGATCCTTGATGGCGGCCGAGTACCAGTTTCGCAGTTCTGTGTCCACAGGTGGATGAGGCTCATTGAGAAGCTCGATCCCAACGACGTTCACTAGAGGAGGGGTGTGGGCATTCAGATGCGTTACCAGTGTGCGAAGCACATGGATAGTATGCGTGCGATGTTTTCGATCGCTGAAGAACGCAGCAGAGTTGGACGTTCCCGCATGCGCGTCGTTATTTTGCTTCCCCGGCGCGGCGTGCAAGTCTTTGGACAAGATATAAATGTGCGCTTCTGATACGCGACCAGATGCGCACCGAGTAGAACGCCCAGTCCAAATCGCTGGGCAGTCTCGATTGCCTTGATCAACCGGATCCAGACCCCAGAGAACACGTCGTAGAAATCTGCGAAGTCTGTGCCCGAGAGCACGAAAGGGTCGGCCCCGCACAGATGGTAGTACCCAATCTGGAGGGTTCTAAACCACGGCTTCGACAGCCATTTTACACAGACACGTACGGGGATGCGGACAGTATTGAGACCTCGGCTAGAGATCCATGCCCAGTCGGACTCAGTGATCCAAGTGTCGTAGTGCGTTTCCAGAGCCTCCCTCGCATGCAATCCCCGGGCAACATCGAGGTCGCTTTTCGCAGGCGAGGCAGCGTGGCGGAACGGCGCGTCCGTTATCCAACGTTCCAGAACGAACCAAGATCCTGCGAGTAGCTCGTGCATACTCTGGATATCATCACACTAGCGCTGCCTACCGAGATTTACTCCACGCTGCTTTCTGAAACGGTAGATTGAAGCTTCAAGAGAGGTAGGGTGCGGTGTATCTTCGGTGGATCCCTCTGCTCTGTGGAGTTTTTGAAAGCCTGTGGCGAGTTTACTGGTAATTTTGTGCATCGTTTCCTCGGCGAATCGGACGGAAGGACAACTGAGACGAATGGGGCTCCGTTAGTGGCGGTGTCCAAGCGGTGTCGGCCTCGGATTCAAACAACAATCATCAGCGACTCTGAGTCCAACGACGAACCTCGGTTACCCTTCACCTAAATGAAGTCTGCGAACAATGCAGATCATTCGAAGATATATCTTGTTACTTCCAAGCTCGAAGAACCTAGGCTTTTCGTGTTCCCTGGAACTCAGTAATGGAACTTGGAACCTGGGACCTGTTGTCTGCGTCAACAGTGCTTCAACCTGAGAAGCCTTCCTAACATGACAAGCTGCCTTGTGCTTGACGAACACCGACGAATGAATGGAAAGAAGACATAACCAGTTTGACGCGCGCAAAAGGTGGATAAGGCCTCTCGCGCGGGGGCCACGGCAAGGTAGCACGAGGATGGAGCCAAAGCTCGCACCCGCCCCCGGGACATATGTCAGCACGCGCTTGCCATTATCCACCTCTCCGTGGCTCGCCAAAATCTCCGTCTCGACACTCCACATCTCCGTGGCCTCCAACACCGCGTACATGGAGCCACTGACCATGGTACATAACGAGGCGCAGAAAATGGGGCGACCAGCGGAGTACAGAAAAGGAAGGAAGGAAACCTGGGCTATCTGCGCGTCTAGAAGTCTTGAGGTCTTGAGGTCTTGAGCAGTTTCCCACTGAGGTCTTGAATCTTGGGGCGTCTTCGGGGCCTTGTCTTGAGCTCTTGAGTCTTGATCAGCCTCCCACTGAGGTCTTGACCGGCGGGCTCCCCCCGAGGTCTTGAGTTGCCTAGAGAAGGATCCTCCAACGGTCTTTGAGGCATATGTCTTGAATTCTTGAGGTCTTGAGAGCTGGAGCCGGGATCCCCCCGTGGTCTTGAGCGACAGGGTGTGGAGGTCTTGACTCGCCCAGAGCAAGGATCACTCAACAATATTCTAGGCATCTCCCAAGTCCTATCTCGAGGGCCGGCGGCGACGGTCTGAACGGCGAGGTCCTGGCGAGATCAGGTCTTGATGAAGCAGGCTTTGAGTGGCGAGGCCTCATGAGGTCGCTGGCTCTCGGTCTTGATTTGGATTTGGTACTAGGCGGAGACGCTATGACGCAGGTGAGCAATGTATGTGCTTCAAATGACACGAGGTCGGAGATGAGGAAGGCTTACCAGTTGCGAGCGACGGGACCCAGCCGCCGCATGCGATATCGCTGGCTTGCCGACAGGTCTCCAGGTAGAAAATACGAGGGATGATGGAAATGGGGAAGGAAGAAAGAGATGAAGGTGGCTGACACTCGGAATTCATGAAGCTTTGGACGCTTTGGCATCGTTTGCACTCGATTCTGCGCATGTGATCACGTGATCGCGTACCGACTTTCCAGACGACGCGTCCCGTCGCTCGGAGTCGCTAGGCGAGAAAAGTTGGTTATAGAAAGCCAAACGCGGGCCCTCTTCCTATCAGCGAAATTCTTTGATTACCAGTGCTGGATGTTTCTCTTGAACTAAGACTTGAAGTTGCATATGAATTCATGGCGAGCAGGTTGCGAGCTCAAGTCGAATTGTCGTGTTTAGTAAATATAAACCACAGCGCAGATGACAGTAGTTCTACGGTAAAGTAGCAAAATAATAGGAATATCGAAAGCGAAAGGACGTCCGAGGATAAACGGAAGCATTACTAAAACAAGTGATGCCTATGCCCGTTCGTGCTACCCATATTATCGCTGGGTAGTTATTGACCTCGACGCGGTGCACGTAAGGCGGCCATGTAAGTCGCGAACCAGAAGTATGGCTCTGTTGAGGGATCTGGCGCCCTGGCGCGGTAGGGCTGCTGGAATAACCGTCTCAATACGAGCGTCGAGAGAAGAAGAAAATACCAAAAGGACTCGCCTAGTAAGAGCCTACGCTCTCGGGACGGTACTGGGCGGGCCAGCTAGCCCGTAGGTTGACTGAAGGTCCGCGAACGCGGACTGGAAGTCTTTGGGGGCGTTGAGCGGCGCGCGCGAGGAGACGGTCGCGCGGGAGGTGATGGAATGCGGCGTGGCGGTCTTTGGCGCAGGGCTCGGCGCAGAGCCAGCGAACCCGTAATTCGACTCAAGGCTCGCGAAAGCCGACTGGAAGTCTTTCGACTGCAGATGCGCGGGTGAAGGGGTGGTGAAACTGGACGTGGAGGACATTTAATAGGGGATTTGGTGTTGTGAAGAGGGTGGGTTGTTGCTGCTTGGCTGAGGGGCTCGAGATACTGTCGATGAGGAAATTTGGAACGCGTCTTTATACGTTTCTGGCCCGCGAAGAGAAAAAAATCGAGGGGGATGAAAATATCGTTCGCCCTTGCCCAGGGCTGGCGGCCCTCACCTTCGGCACCCTGTTTCAACCTTGTTACCTGTCTCGGATCATAGCCAGAAAATTTTGCATGTTTCCATTTTTTGGGGCCGGGTCCGCAAAAGCCGGTTCGAGATTTGCGTCGTCGTTCATGAGATGTTGATCCGTTTCCATTCTACTCGAATTATATACTTAGCACAGGTGTCCTGGCCTTCGTCCAACTGCGGTCATCGTGGGTGCGCTGGCGGAAGTGAACCGCCGTGACAAGCCCGTGAACTGAATTTCACTGGCTCCGTTCCGCAACTCCACGTGGAAACTTCTAGCCATTCCAATACAAGGCTTCCGGCTTTCGGGCTGAGCGCTGAGGGTTTGGGGTTAGACTTCAGGTTTTTTTGGCAAGTTGTGGATCGACTTGAAAGTTGGATCAACGTGATGGCTACTGTGGGAAATTAATCGTGATTACTCCTTCTGGCGAACGCTTGCAGCATCAGGGTGTAATCAACACACAAGTAGCTTGGGAAGGGAAAAATAAGAGATCTCTAGACATGCTGACTAGGAAAAATCGGAATTCTCTGACCAACTGCGTCGCCGGAATCAAGAGGTCGCTACAATAATGGGTTGGATCTCATCGGCATTTGCCGGGCCTTTGAGATGGCCCGTGTCACGTGCGACGCTTGACAGACATTCTCAGTGAGACTCACTGACTTAGAAATTCTCAGCCTTCTGAAATTTGAATCTCCAGCTTGCAGCACTCACAGCAGACGATGAGCATATGGACGCTCAGGACAATGCTGCTGCCCCTGTCGAGGAACGGAACGAGATCACTTTACACATGTACTTGCCAGAGGTCGGCTGGTTCACACTCATCTGCATTCCCCGCGCCAAGCTGAGGGAGCTATGCCTGACCCCGGTCAAGTGGCTGCGGTATTTTGCCTCCAATGTGTACGGGGCCGACGGCGAAATTTTTTCTCAAAGGTACTCGGACGAGATAATGACCGACGTGGGGTCAGAGGAAAAGGAGGAGGAGCCGGCCGTCGAAGAGAACCACGGCGAGTCAGGGGAGGAGTCAGTGTTGCCATTGCTAAAGGTCCCCGTGGATGAGACGACGATCTTGAGTCCGGCCGCCCCGTTGGAAGAGATCCCGGCGATATGTTATTTTTGGTCAAAATGTAAGTCCGGAATGCATATATGAAGACCACGTCCTGAGACGCAGTTGCAGATGCACCGCGAGTATTGGATCTTCAAATGATATCAAACCGAAAGTCGACGAAGTCGGCGTCGGATACAGGTTCCCTGAACCGGGGATCCCTGCTCCCCCCTAAGGTTAAGGAGCGGGACAGGAACAATTGTGTCTTCCATGCTAGCATCTCTGAGCAGGTCTCCTACGTCACCGTCCAAGCTTGTCACTTTGTTCCGAACGAGGTGCGTAGTTTCTTCCCTTCCTACCTTGCTTATTATCTATGCAGTATGTCGAGCGCCTAGAGCGTTACCATGAGGTTCCTCCAGAAGACCAAATGCTGTTGAACATTATCTGTATGAAGGACACGTGGCACAAATATCTGACCAAAGCGCGGGCCGCGATTTTGCTTGTGAGGAGTCTGGTACAGGACTGGGCTTGCACTCACTGCACGAACAGGTACCCAATCGATTCCTCTCAAAAGAAGACGTCAATTTCACCGCCAAATCTCGCTTTAAAGATGTAAAACCATATTCGGATCTGCTACGCCGAGAGGAAGACGACGGCCAATTTGAGTCGTCCCCTACCCATCCTCGTTTCCGCAGCGACGAAGAATATCAGCCGCCCCCTTCATCATCTGAACAGAGCACCCCCGTCCAAGTGCCTTCCGAGAGGCTCCGCGACATTGAGAAGAAGACCATTGTGAAGGCCGAGCGGAAGCAGGAGGAGGAAAAAGAGGCCGGCAAGGCAGTAGAGCGGGACCTAGTGTATCTCTCCAGTGGGCAGGGATACGCAAAATTCCGCAAGCCTACCGAGGAGCCATTCAACGACGAATCTCAGGTCGTACTTCAGTATTTTGTGACAGGGCCCGAGGGAGTGGGTGATGCAGATGTGCGGACCGTTCCCCGCAATACTCCTGCACTCTTGCGGGAGGGCACGCGTCTTTCTGTCGCCGCGTTGCACGCGGCGTATACCTGCGCCGTGTGGAAGGCGTTCTCCCCTCCCACGAGAGCCTCGATTTCGGCCCCGCACATCCCTCGCTTTGACCATTACGGCCTTCAGCGGACTCAGCCTAACACATCGGGGCCGACTAGCGGGGAGAACTCTAGCTCAAGCTAGGCGCACATGCGTACTGCCCCGACCTCGACCTCGATCTCGACCTCCACTTCGCACTCACATTCTCACTCCTTCGCGGGATAGCAACAACAGCGGGACGAATGGGGTTGGGACCTCCTCCTGGGCTGGTCGCCCCTATCCTTAGTCGTGAGATGCGTCGGGCACGCCGCATAGAACGAGAGTTAGGGAAGGTGCGGGTTATGCGATGGAATGGCACTATCGTGCAGTAGGACGACCCCTTCTCTTTCATTCCTTTCTTTGCCTCCAATTATTGATCCTGCGAGGATCTGCGAGCCTCGAACGTTTACGGTCGGTCGGCTCTTTCGGTCGCCTAGGGAGACAAAGAGTAGCCGCAAATAAAGGTGGCCTGCGGACAAAGAGAGCGCACAAAGATAGCGGGAATTCGGGTATCATTTGATACACATCCCGTATGAAGTCGCGTCGTAGAGCGACCAGGGATGGTTCCGCGCAAGTCATCAGAACCTCACTTTCAACCGTTCGAAAACAGAACCGACAGAGCCCGGGCCCGGAGGCGCTTGTGACCTTGAAGATTGAGAGACGACTTTTCCTAAGTTTGCTGAAGTTTGCAGGTTAAAGGGAGGCGAAGTGACGAGGATAAAGCGCAGATTACAATAGTTATTATAGCAGGGTGGTAATATGTAAAGTCAAGACTAAATGAATAGATAAGAAAACGAAAGTGGTATGTCGATTCAGTAAATGAATGGGCTCGGAAGCACTACTGCAAGCGCAAGTGAGGTCGCGCTCGTTCGTGCTACTATGTATATAGCTGCGCTGGAACACTCGCGATTGCCTTCAAGGCGGCGCTGCAGAGCGAGACCATAAAAACGCGGGACCATAAAAAGTCTATCTCTGCGAGATAATTATGGGAAATCGGGCACAGTGATGGCGTACAATAATAGAGCAGCTGGAATAACGTCTCAGTACGGACGTTGAGCGAAGAGAGTATAGAGAAGAATCACCAATTATAATGCTATCATCTGCGCGGTCGGCCGCGGGAAGTGGCGGACTTTAGTTTTAGGTTTGGGGGTGAAAGTGGAAGCGGGAGTAGGGGAAGAGGCCTTCGGCGAGGCGACACGCGAGAACTTCGCGAAGAAGGAGACGCTGGCCTCTTTCTTAGGCTTGGGGATGGCACTAGGCGCGGCACCGGCGAACCCGTAGGTCGACTGGAGGTCTGCGAATGCGGCCTGGAAGTCTTTGGGCGCCTTGGGCGATGGGGTCGCGGGAGACGCGAGGGAGGTAGTGGGGTGCAACGCGGTCACGGTCTTTGGCGCGGGGCTGGGCGCGGAACCGGAGAACCCGTACGTTGATTGGAGGTGCGCGAACGCGGCCTGGAAGTCTTTCGGTTGCGCGGTACCAGTGAGAGGCGCGCGCGAAGAGACGGTGGTGGTGGACACGAGAGAGACGGTGGAGGTGGATGCGGAGGACATTTCAACTGGGGTGTTGTATTATGAGCGAGACGGTTGGGTTGTTTAGATGTGGTGGGTTGGATGCGGGCTGAGAGGCTCGAGATATTATTGTCGATGAGAGAAACTGGGACGCGTCTTTATAGATTTCCGACATGGCTGTGGTACCTACGCAGCAATATATTTTCGATGTCGCTTGGCGCGCAGCCGTCGCCCAGGGTTGACCTTCGCCCTGGGTTGTCGGCCGACCTGACTCACCGTCGGAACACCTTTCATCTGGGTGTAACACATAACTTGGAATCGAGTCAACAAATTTTCCATGTTTCGACTTTGTCGGGGGTCGGCACTGGTCTGTGAGCGGAACCGGGGTTGACTCGAGAGAGATTTACGTGGGTTGATCGGCCTTCCGATGGACTCGGATTTATGAATAGCGGCGAATAGCGCCTCCTCCTAGCGTTCATTCAGCTGCGGTATGAACGGTGCGGAACCACAACTCAGGCCTGACTGCGCTCGCTGAGTGAAGTAAACCGGGTCGACGGTCGGACTCGGAGCCAGTAAATTGTCCCGTTCCATGATTTGGAAACTTGAGGACTCAGTACTCAGGACTCATTGCTCAGCCCATTCCAGCGTAAGAAAAATGCGAGAAAAATGCGAGTTTCGTTTCTTCGGGCAAAGGGTTTTGGGTAGTTTTCTTTGCGCGTTGAATCGAGACAGAGTTCGAGGCACCGTGGGAATTTCCCTGATCACAGTTACTCCTTCTGGAAACCCGTCAAGTTCAACGCGCTGCGGTATGTTCGGGGAAACAACAGGAAAAAATGAGGACAAGATTTCAGAAACGCGTCCGCGGGCGAGAGTGTATTTTTTCCTATTTTTTATGCTTATTTTGAAGCTGGGGTCGAGTTTCAACAAATTCGCTTGGGTGTCTTGACGAATTTGCATTCAACTTGAGCTCAAAGGAGGGCGGGATGACGAGGATGAAGCACATTTATAGATAAAAGTAGCAAAATAAAAAGTAGGAAACGAAAACAAGGTGGTATGTATGGTATGCGACTCGGAAGCACTACTAATTAAAAGCAAGAAATATCCTAGCCCCGTTCGTGCTACGGCAAAAACTGCTAGGTAGCCGCTATTGTGTTGAAGGCGACGCTCGAGGACGAGGCGTAGAGGTATGTATGTCTCTCCCCAACTCGAAACCAAACACAAGGGCGTGGTCCGTAGAATAGACGCGCTGGAATAAGATCTCAGTACGGGCGTCAAATAAAGGGAAGAAAGCGGCGACTCGCCTATAGTTTATGTGGCTTGTGTTTATGTGAACGAGGCATGCGTTTATGTCATGGTAACGAGACCTGTATTCAATTCGGCTTCTGGACGGGGCTGGGCGCAAAGCCGGCGAACCCGTAGGTTGACTGAAGGCTCGCGAACGCAGCCTGGAAGTCTTTGGGCGCGCGCGAGGTGGGCGCGGGCGCGGGAGACGCGAGGGAGCTGGTGGGGCGCGACGCGGTGGCCTTGGGCGCGGTATTCGGCGCGGGACTAGGCGCGGAACCAGCGAACCCGTACGTCGATTGGAGGCGCGCGAACGCGGCCTGGAAGTCTTTCGGCTGCGCGGTTCCGGTGAGAGGCGCGCGCGAAGAGACGGTGGTGGTGGACACGAGGGAAGTGGTGGAGGTGGACGCGGAGGACATTTTAATTGGGGATTGGGATTGGGATTGGGTTGGTGTTATTAGTGAGGCGGTTAGGTTTTAGATGCGCTGGGTTGGATGCGGGCTGAGGGCTCGAGGTGTTGTTTTGTTGTCGATGAGAGGAATTGGAACGCGTCTTTATACATTTCAGACATGGCTGCGCGCGAATACCTACGCAGCAGTGCATTTTTCTCCTCCGATGACGTCGCTTGCCAATGGCGCGCAGCCCTTGCCCGGGGTTGGCCCGCGCCCTGGGTTGTCGGCTTCTGGACTCACTGTTGGAAGACCCTTCATCTGGACGTAGCACACAGATTGGAACCGAGTCAGCAGCCTGGAATTTTGGATGTTTCGCCTTTATTGGGGGTCTGCACTGCACGAGAGGAATGTGCGTCGGTCATGGAGTGTTGCCGTTCCGCCGTGCTCGGACTTGCTTGTGAACGCGGCGAATACCATGCTCGCCTAGCGCTCTGGTTCAACTACGGTCCGGAGAACGTCGCGCAAACCACATGCACAAGTGTCTTTCTGGCTGCGGCGGGGCGGCCTGCGCAGTAAACCGTGGTCCGTGACCGTGACGGAGCCAGTGAATCGTTCCGTTCCGCGACTTGAAATCTTCAGGAAAGTTCCTTTAGTATGCTAACCGTACCAGCGTAAGGCCTTGCGACTTTCATATCTTGGGCTAAGGGTTTTTGGGCAGAATTTTTTTGGGCGTTGAGTCGACGATGGAGATAGAGGCACCGTGGGACGTGATCATGATGGCAATTACCCCTTCTGTAAACGCATTGATCGATACGGTATGTGGGATTTAGGGAAGCAGGAGTCGTAAGATGGTAAAAATGAGGACGAGGATTTAGGCACGCTTCCGCAGGTGATAGTAAATTTTCTGATTTTTTGGGGGTCGCTTTCGAAGCTGCCAGTGCAGTCGAGATTCAACATTGAATTGGAACTTGCTGGGAGCCTGCAGCGGCGTCCCGCAAATTTTGAAGTTGCAAAAGGAATTTTTAGGATGAGGAACGACGGGAATGATTATAATTGGTAGATGAACGCGTAGAAATCAAAAACCAAGGTGGTGCGTATGGTATGAGCGAAAGCATTGTACTAGGTATATCAGAGTGCCATTCATGATCATGGCCGTTGGTGCTAGAGTATGCGATAGCTGCGTAGCGGTTGCCTTCCAACGGCGCCTGATAGGCGAGGCCATAGAAGGCGCTTACCGTAGAGGTATGTATGTCTCTTTGCGCGAAATCAAACGCGAGGACGTGCATCGTGCAAAAAAGGCACTGGAATAGCGTCTCAGTACGGGCATCGATGGAAGAGAATATCGAGTCGACTCGCCTATCGTGAGGCTTGCATTCAATTTCGCTTCGGGATGGGGCTGGGCGCGGCGCCGGCGAACCCGTAGGTCGACTGAAGACTCGCGAACGCGGCCTGGAAATCTTTCGGTGCGCGCGAGGAGGTGGGCGCGAGCGCGGGTGTGGCGAGGGAGCTGGTGGGGCGCGACGCGGTGGTCTTGGGCACGGTCTTCGGCGCGGGACTGGGCGCGGAACCAGCAAACCCGTACGTCGACTGGAAGCGCGCGAACGCGGCCTGGAAGTCTTTCACTTTCGGCTTCGCGCTACCGGTGAGAGGCGCACGCGAAGAAACGGTGACGAGGGAGGTAGTGGAGGTGGATGCAGAGGACATTTTAATAGGGGTTGGGTTGTTTAGATGCGCTGGGTTGGAAGCGGGCTGAGGGGCTCGAGGTGTTGAGTTGTTGTCGATGAGAGGAATTGGAACGCTTCTTTATAGATTTCAGACATGGCTGCGCGCAGCGCAGGGTACCCAGTACGCAGCAACATTTTCTCTCTCTTCCGTCCGATGACGTCGGTTGTAGTTGCGCAGCCCTTGCCCGGCGTTTATCGTTGACTGACCTGGGTCCGAGTCACCAGAGAATACAGTACTCGTCCGAGTCTCAGTTTCGTCTTGTCCATGTTTTTTTTTGTCCGCAAGTGTGATCTGTACGCGTCGACAACGCGTCGATGAATTCAAGTTTGCGTCTTCCACCCCATTTACCCGCTGGACTCGGACCAAGTTAGAGTCTCAGAGAGCGGCATACGAAGCGGAACAATCAACGGATAGTCGTCTTGAAAGCTGCGGTCCTGGAGGTTGTGGGCGGCAAGACTATGCGCAGCGCGGCGCAGTCGGCGGCATCAAATAATTCAGTGGGCTAAGCGAGCTTCGGCGCTCCGTCTGGTCTTCTTTAAGCGCTTGCTGACTTGTTGTTCCGAGTGTATCGTGCACGGAGGACGTTGGTACCAAGTCAGCTTGTTGTGGTCGGTAGACAACTTTGGAGTTCCGAATCGAGGTCGCGGACGCGAGTCTTTGTGCAAGTCAAGTAGTATCTAAATTAACTCACAATTACAGGCGCATCCACTACAGTATGGCAGGGGAGCGTTCAAGAAGGGGCGTAGTCAACAAAAAAAAATAGTGAATAATCAACAATCATCAACTCGTGAAGGAAGAAATATCAGGGTATTTGGGGGGCGCAACAGGGTGGGGCCGGGGAGCAAATACAAAAGTATCGCACGACACTGCATACCGGATCCAGCACGTTCGATCGAGAAGGGAGGCAGGGAGGCAGGTATAGGATGAAAGAACGCGCCGGTAAAGAACCAGGCCAACAACAACAGCAACAGCGTGAACCCCGAGTTTTAAAAAAGGAGAGAAGGGTGGTGTTGGGGCACCCTACATGCCGCCGTACGCGTCGTGTGCGTCGTGCTGCTGGTACTGCTGCTGGTACTGCTGCTGGTAGTGCTGCTCCTGCGCGTGGCCCATGTCCTGCGCCTGCATGCCGGGGCTGACGATGACCTGGTCGTCGCCAGGGTATGCGTACGCCTCGGCGGCGTAGATGCCCTGCTGCTGCGGGTCCGAGCTGTATGCGCCGTTGTACTCCGCGTCGTGGCCGGTGTCCGACGCCTGGTGCTCGTACGTGTCGTTCTCGTACGACTGGCCGTAGGTGTACTGCGGGCGCGGCTGGATCGGCTGGGCCGGGTGGGAGGCGGGGTACTGCTGCTGGGCGTATTGCTGCTCGTCGTACTGCTGCTGCTGCTCGTCGGCGTGTCCGTGGTTGCTGTACGCGCCTGCACCTGCCATGCCCGCACCAGTCATGCTGGTGATGGACGGGGCGACATTGTGGCTATTGAGCTTGCGCTCGATCATGGTGGGCGGGCGGGGGTTGAAGGGATCCGATTTCCCATCGACCATGACGGCGGATTTGCGGAACGTGACGGGGTCAAAGTTCTCCGCATTGGAACGTCTCCGGCGCTGAATTCGATATTAGAATCATAAAGTCCAGCTGGCTAACCGAAACTCACGATGAAGAACATGATGATGAAGAACAGAATTGCGACGGCGGCAATACCGCCTGCAACGCCACCGATGACAGCACCGACATTCAGGTTGCTTGTGGCAGCAACGGCCGGGTTTGACGCGGAGATGGTGGTCCCCGCAGCGGTGGTCTGGACCTCACTGCCAGTTTGAATGTTGGCCTTCGGGGTGGTCGCGAGCGTAGCAGTGGTTTTGATCTAAAGCTGAGTTAGGGGTGTACATTCCAGACGAGGTATTGTCAAGCTACACACCGAGGTTGCGGTGGTTTTGGTATTCAAAGCGGAGTTGGACAAAGGCACAGCAACACTCAAAGACGTCGCGGTGGAAGTCGCGGACGTCGAAGTGGTCGTCGACGTGGTGGTCTGCGAGGTGAGAGTTGTTTCAGCGCTGGTCGAGGTCGTCGTTGAGGTTGAGCTGGTGGTGGTGGCGGTGGTGGTGGTGGTGGTGTGCTTTCCGTTCCCTCCGTTCCCTGCGTTGGTGTTGGAGGCCGCGGACGTAGTTGTGGTTGTGGTCGTCCCGGTTGAAGTCGTAGTTTCTGAAAAGAAGGGTTGATGAATGAAAGAAAAAGCAGGCGATCTCTGGGCTCACGAGAGGTAGTAGTCTGCGAGGTAGGACCCGGGTTGTTGCTGCCACCATCACCACCGCCAGGCCCACCGCCAGTCAAAGGCAAAGTGGGGAACTGGCGGGCGAGACGGATAGCACGGTGGTCTGCACGAAGCATTGTAGGTTTGTTAGGAAGGAGTGTGGGGTAAAGGAGTGTGGATGGCCGAGCTCGTTGTGGGCTGCGACGTCGAGGCTAGGAATGCGTCAAGGTCGTCGGAACAAGCTGACCGGTGGGAAGAAGAGAGCACAAGGCGGGGCGATTACGTTATATGCCCCTTGCGTTTCCGGTA
This sequence comes from Mycena epipterygia, assembly GCA_029281465.1. NCBI lineage: Eukaryota > Fungi > Basidiomycota > Agaricomycetes > Agaricales > Mycenaceae > Mycena > Mycena epipterygia. Next base: position 710,376 of record JARJCQ010000011.1, on the reverse strand, counting down.
AATTTTCTTGTTCAACAATTCATCAATCACACGATGACTACACGCAAACCGAGCTTATATCTTTTGCCACGGTCCTTACGTACTCTGTTACGTCCTCAAAACATATCTCCTGCCCATTGTAACCAGTGGACAAGTTGCTAACAATGCTAAGGCCGCAGTTCATTGCTGTGTAGGCGATCCATCAAGGGGCCTACACGGTAGTCTTGGCGTCCCCGTTGCGTCCCTAGATATTAGGTGCGTCAACCGTTTAACCTGTCGCAGTCGACGAATAATCTCGTTGAATTGACTTTGGAGTAGATAGTACAGTGTACGGACATTTAGTTCTTCAACCACGACTACTTACTTAGTCGTCCATTTTCATGCTGGCGAGCGCTGGAATCGGTCGTTCCGCCTGCGGGGTAATCCGCGCCCCGTGGCGGCGCGCCTTCAGCTGCGAGTAATCTGAAATCGCAGAGTGCGCTGTTTCAAACACATCAGCATCGAGTACGTCCAAGTGTATCAGCGCACTCACCAGTAACGCGGTTATCCTACGGGTGAAACGATCTTCGGTCAGAACAAACTCTGATGACAGATGAATGAATGAAAGTACCCAAAGCACCATCGACATCGGCTCCCACTTGATTCGCGCCTGGTGGTCGCCGCTCTTCGCGATGTGGTCGTACAAAAAGTTCAGCAGCAAGTCTGGGAGCGAGTCGCGGGTCAGCGAGATACTTGTGTGGACGCGCGCCGAAACTCACCGGATTCCTCGCGCTTCATGCCGACGATGCGGCGCGTGAACTGCTTGTTCACGTACAGCGCCTCCTCGCCCGTGACGGGGTGCCGGCGCACGACGGGGTGGATCGTCTCGATTGGGTCGCGGCGGAGCACGCCGCCCTTCGTCGAGCGCAGGCTGTCGAAGCCCGAGTGCGTCGCCTTGAGCGTGCGCAAAAAGTCCTGCATGACCGGCGACAGCGTCTGCAGGTTTTTCACCTGCGACGAGTAGAGCGTGTCCCCGCCCGTCTTGGGCTGCGACAGCAGGAAGAACGTCGTGAGCCCCGGCGGCTGCAGCTCAAAGGAAAAGTCTGCCCCACGGAAAGCATGTCAGCAGCGGAATGCCGGCATGATATGGATATCATACCGGAGTGCCAGACCGTGGTGGTAATGCCTTCGGTATTGAATTTTGAGTTGGCATCCCTAGCCGTTCCGTAAGCCCGCGATTCATCAGGCGATAGAAGCTGCGCTTACTTGTACACGAGATGGATGTGCGGGTGGCCTTCAGGGTGCCCCGAGGTCGGGTGGATGTGCAGGGGCCCAAAATGGCTCCCCCACTCGGTGTAAAACCCAGCCCCTCGGTCAATAAAGTCCTGCTGGTCCCTGAAGACGACGACACCGCGGCGGGCAACCTATGCAGCGGACTATTATTTAGTTAGTGTAAGCTCCGTGGAATGGCACGTACCTCGAGGGCGAGCTCGTCCTTCTGGTCGGGAGTCAGCTCGGCGAGGTTGCAGCCCCGGACCTCTGAGCCCAGCCAGGGCGTCAGCTCGACAACTTGCGAGTTGTCGAGGAACGAGCGGGGGTTGGGGTGGTTCAAGGCGCGCGACCCCGCGTCAACGTGCTCGAAGGGCTGCAGCGGAGGGTACTTGTCCTTGGAGTAGACGGGCATGAGGTGCGCATAGCGGTACGGCTCCTCCGTATTTTCGGCCTCCTTGTGAGTGGTGCCATTGGCCAGGAGAGAAGAGACGGGATTCGTGATGGTGGTAGTTAGGGTTGCAGACATGTTAGCAGCAGATTTTTGGACGAGGGCATTTGTGGACCGTGTATTTATACTGCGAGCTCAGAGCGGATTTCGTCATAAGATGTTTAGTACCCAGATTGCCGGTTTTCCGCGACTCCGGGATCTCATTTGCCAGAAGAATTCGAGGAAGTTTGCCGGCGGGCGAAGACTTCCGAAGGATCGGTACCGCGAGTTCAAGTATGGACAGAGGTCCAAAACGCCCAGGAATAGGTCAGAAAGGTACTTCAGCATCGACAAAGACAGCCCAAGGCACTGTCACCGACCTCGAGCCGCACACACAGGACTCTCACGCGAGTTAGAAGGACTCCGCATGAGCGCCCAATGGCGGTGAACAGAATTCCTCCGCAGGTGCTTTTGACCCATGGGGGACCGTCAAGTGAACTACGTCTATGAACCACTGTCACGGGAAGACGGGAGATGCTTTGAATTTGACGTCGTTATGGAGTGAGAGACGAGAATGCCGCTAATGCGTCCTGCTGAGATGGTGGACCGCCCTCAGTGGTTTCCAATGATCCGGGACAATACAAGCTTTAGAGTTGTGGCCATATGGTACCAGTGGCAAGGACCCGAGTCTATTGGTTGGTCTCCGGCGACTCTCAGCAGTTCGTGGGACGTCTGAGGACACAGAATACGCAATCGTACGCCAAGGAGAGCATGTGAGAGGGCCGGACGATTGATCCATGGACTTGTTACCAATTAGTGTTGCAGCTCCGACCACAGCAGGGAGCAGTATTACACGCGTCGTGATGGGGCGGAACGAGGTGGTTGGAAGAGTTCCCACGCCGATCTCATCTTATCTCCGCCAATCGGCATCTTATCTAAATCGCATCTAATCAGATTCTTTCTCATCTCATTTGTCCTGCGAAGGCGAAATTCTACGGACTGTTTTGTCGAAGTCTCGGCCCTCCTCTGCTCCCTTTTGTGCTCTAGAACCTCAACGGCCGCCTCAGATGTCTTCTGAAAAGTTTCATGGTGGTCTTTTCTGATCCCGGTATACCAAAAAGTAAGGCATGCAACGTGATATATGCTTGGTGTCTGACCCTGGCGAGAACCCCGGATTCCATTGCGATTGTATTCCGACATCGACTCCGGCTCACCGGGCTCAGACTCGGAGTTGTTCAGCGTCGCTTGCTCGAAGCCGAGATTCGTGCCATGAAGCGATTCACTCGGGTCCCACTTTTTATCGGCCCGCCCTTTCCGATCCTCTGGGCGATGGTATTAATGCTGTTCCGTTCGTTGTATGACAATCTCTGAAGCTGCTGGAAACAAACTCCAGAGAAGAAAAAGGGCCGCCGCGAAGATGGACATTTGGAACCAGGAACCACCCGAGCAATGCTCACCTGGACGCTGCGCGAAGCGGCATTTCAGCGGCATTCTGGTCCTTGTTATCATTTCGCTGCGCAAGTTGCTGCGTAACTCCCGCAGTTGTACTTCGAATTCCGCACCTTGGTAAATTCCGGGCGTCCATATCATGCCAGCTATTATTTAAAAACCTCAGAACGATGCCTTAACCCCTCAGAATCCTTCCGCCCTGATAGAATTCCTTAATGTCTTCGACTCCATCCGCCTCTCAATCTAATGTCTCCCTCGTTTCCAACACCACCGTCTCGTCGCGCACTCCGCTTTGTGGAACCGATCGTAGCACGACGCCCACCCCGACAAAAAAATCGCCAAACCTCGGGAACAGCACCAGCACAGGCAAAATGGGCCCCCAAAAAGATTCCCAGACCACGCTTGGTTCCATTTTCTCCAAACTGGGCATCACGAGCAGCCACCGTGACGCCATCGCGACCCCTTCATCCGCGACCAAATCGAAACCCGCGCCAAAACAGAGCGACTCGTTGGCTGCTCCCAGTGGCAAACATAAAGTCCACACCCGGCCAGTGCCACGATTGCCTGGCCACGTTGTGGCGCTATAGTCTAAAGAGTAATTTGATATTCGAGTGAGTTACGTCTGGCCCAACTTAAAAGGCGAACGTTAACCGGTGGACATCTAAAGTTAGCAACAATTTCCTCCGCGATTTCAACGATGTCTGCGTGTAGCGTGGTTCAACCGGGTCCGTTGACGGTTGAACCACTGCATTAGGGTGCAGTTTGTATTGTATTTGAAGATTTTAGTAAAATTGTGGAGCCATTTCCTTCGTGTACATATTTCCCAAAAATTCGACTGTCGTTGGCTATGTATTTCTTGGTGTAAGCAGAATTGTTTCAAGAATTCTCTGGAGTGTTGCGTCATAGCAGCAGAAAAAAGTGAGGAGGATAAGACTCAGGATAAATTTACCTTGTCGTATGATTCCTAATTTCTTGCATCTAATGACGCGGTCAACGTTGAACTGTTGATTTTCAGAAGGAGTAATTGTGATCAAGTTCCCACGGTACCTTTTCTGTCGCGTTAAACCACTATGCTGTGAAAAACCTAAACTCTGCCACAAACCCGGCTACAAACCTTGCGCAAAGCCGTCGGCTGGAAAATTCATGATAATACTCTGGTTGGAATACTTAAAAGAAGTTTTCTGAAGGTTCCAATGCATGGCGCAGGCTGTTCCGCAGCCAGGCACGCGGAAGACCGCTTTGCAGTTTACACTCGGACGCTCTGACGGGACCGCAGTTTGCATGAGAGCGCTAGGCGGGCATATTATTCGCCGCGCTTCACAAGCCCGAGCCCAGCGGAAAACGGATCAACATTCGACGAACGACGCAAATCCCTCGAGTCAGATGCGGTTCCGCTCCTGACGGTTGCACACCAGGAAACATGGAGAATCTGTTGACTCAGGTCCAAGCCATGCTGCCCAGACAACACAGGGTGTTTCCAACGGTGAGTCAGGCGGCCGACAACCCAGGGCGAGGGCTGCGCAAGCGATGCCGTCATCCAGCTCGGAAAAATATATTGCTGCGTAGGTACCGCAGCCAATTCTCAAATCTATAAAGTCGCGTTCCAATCTCTCATCGACAACAATACCTCGAGCCCATCAGCCCGTTTCCAACCCAGCGCATCTAACACCCAACTACCTAGCTCATAACACCAACCCAACCCTCAATTAAAATGTCCTCCGCATCCACATCCACCACCTCTCTCGTCACCGTCTCTTCGCGCGCACCTCTCACCGGTACCCCGCAGAAGAAAGACTTCCAGGCCGCGTTCGCGCGCCTCCAGTCGACGTATGGGTTTGCTGGTTCCGCACCCAGTCCCGCGCCAAAGACCGCGCTTAAAGCAACCGCGTCGCGCCCCACCCCCTCCCTCGCCTCACCCGCACCCGCACCCACCTCCTCGCGCGCACCCAAAGACTTCCAGGCCGCGTTCGCGAGCCTTCAGTCCACCTACGGCTTCGCCGGCGCCGCGCCCAGCCCCGTCCCGAAGCAGGCCTCATAATAGGCGAGTCGCTGCTCTCTTCCTTTGATTCGACGCCCATACTGAAACCTTATTCCAGCGCCTCTGTTGTGAGACGCACGTCCTCGCGACTGATTTCCTCCGAGTTGTGGAAAGACATACGTACCTCTACGGTCCCGCAAATCCTATGGTCTCGCTCTCGAGCGTCGCCTTGAAGGCAATAGCGGCCACCGAGCCAGCTTTTCCGCAGCACGAATGAGGCTAGGACATCCCCAAGACATCCCTTCCCCTTAATTAGTAGTGCTTCCGGGTCCGTTTATTCTTGGCATACGATATACCACCTTGGTTTTGGTTTTCTACTCTTTACTACGGGTTGCTTTAATACATTTTCCTATAACAATATTACTGTTATCTATAAATGTGCTTCATCCGCGCTACTCCGCTCCCTTTGACTTCCACCTGAATGCAAACGCGTCAAGACACCCAGTTTCCAAAGCTTCGAATTTGTTGAAGCTCGACCTTGACTTCGAAAGCGGCACAAAAAATAGGTAATCTTTTTCTCTCACACGCGGATGCACGTCTGAATCCTTGACTTCATTTTTACCAACGCACGACTGTTGCCTCCCCGAATCCCACATGCCGCAGCGCGTTGAACTTCATGAGTTCCAGAAGGAGTAATTGCCATCAAGTTCACACGATGCCTCTATCTCCATCTCATCGATTCAACGCCTAAGTAGAAAATTACCCAAAACCCTTAGCCCAAGACAAGAAAGTCGCAAGGCCTTACGCTGGTACGGGTAGCATACTAGAATAAGATTCCTGAAGATTCCAAATCGCAGAACGGAACGATTCACTAGCTCTGTCACGAACCACGGTTTACTTCAGCTGCGCAGGCCCAGCCGCAGCCAGAACGACGCTTGTGCATGTGGTTTGCGCGACGTTCTCCAGACCGCAGTTGAATAAGAGCGCTAGGCGAGCATAGTATTCGCCGCGCTCACAAGCAAGTCCGAGCCCAGCGGAACGGGGATCAACACTCCATGAACGACGCAAATCCCTCTCGTGCAGTGCAGACCCCCAATAAAGGCGAAACATCCAAAATTCCAGGCTGCTGACTCGGTTCCAATCTGTGTGCTACGTCCAGATGAAGGGTCTTCCAACAGTGAGTCCAGAAGCCGACAACCCAGGGCGCGGGCCAACCCCGGGCAAGGGCTGCGCGCCATTGGCAAGCGACGTCATCGGAGGAGAAAAATGCACTGCTGCGTAGGTATTCGCGCGCAGCCATGTCTGAAATGTATAAAGACGCGTTCCAATTCCTCTCATCGACAACAAAACAACACCTCGAGCCCTCAGCCCGCATCCAACCCAGCGCATCTAAAACCTAACCGCCTCACTAATAACACCAACCCAATCCCAATCCCAATCCCCAATTAAAATGTCCTCCGCGTCCACCTCCACCACTTCCCTCGTGTCCACCACCACCGTCTCTTCGCGCGCGCCTCTCACCGGAACCGCGCAGCCGAAAGACTTCCAGGCCGCGTTCGCGCGCCTCCAATCGACGTACGGGTTCGCTGGTTCTGCGCCCAGTCCAGCGCCGAAGATCGCGCTCAAGGCCACCGCGTCGCGCCCCACCAGCTCCATTGCGTCTCCCGCGCCCGCGCACACCTTCTCGCGCGCGCCCAAAGACTTCCAGGCCGCGTTCGCGAGCCTTCAGTCAACCTACGGGTTCGCCGGCTCTGTGCCCAGCCCCGTCCAAAAGCCGAATTGAATGCAGGTCTCGCTACCATTGACATAAACGCAGGCAACATAAACTATAGGCGAGTCGCCGCTCTCTTCCCTTTATTTGGCGCCCGTACTGAGACTTATTCCAGCGCGGCTATTATCCGGACCACGCCCTTGCGTTGATTCCGAGTTGGAGAGACATACATACCTCTACGCTTCTATGGCCTCGTCCTCGGGCGTCGTCCTCAACACAATAACGGCTACCTAGCAGCTTTTGCCGTAGCACAAACAGGGCTAGGACACCTCTTGCTTTTAATTAGTGGTGCTTCCGAGTCGCATACCACACATACCACTTTGTTTTCGTTTTCTACTCTTTATTTTGCTAATGTTATCTATAAATGTGCTTCATCCTCGACATCCCGCCCCCCTTTGAGCTCAAGTTGAATGCAAGTTCGTCAAGACACCCAACCGAATTTGTTGAAACTCGACCCCAGCTTCAAAATAAGCATAAAAAATAGGGAAAAATACCCTCTCGCCTGCGGACGCGTTTCTGAATTCTTGTCCTCATTTTTTTCCTGTTGTTTCCCCGCAGCGCGTTGAACCTGACGGAATTCCAGAAGCAGTAACTGTGATCAGGTTCCCACGGTGCCTCTAACTCGATCTCCATCGTCTCGATTCAACGCGCAAAGAAAACTGTCCAAAACCCTTTGCCCGAAGAAACGAAACTCGCATTTTTCTTACGCTGGAATGGGTTGAGCAATGAGTCCTGAGTACTGAGTCCTCAAGTTTCCAAACCATGGAACGGGACAATTTACTGGCTCCGTCAACCCGGTTTACTTCACTCAGCGAGCGCAGTTATAGTTCCGCACCGTTCATACCGCAGCTGAATGAACGCTAGGAGGAGGCGCTAGGCGAATATTATTCGCCGCTATTCATAAATCCGAGTCCATCGGAAGGCCGATCAACCCACGCAAATCTCTCTCGAGTCAACCCCGGTTCCGCTCGCAGACCAGTGCCGACCCCCGACAAAGTCGAAACATGGAAATTTTGTTGACTCGATTCCAAGTTATGTGTTACACCCAGATGAAGGGTGTTCCGACGGTGAGTCAGGTCGGCCGACAACCCAGGGCGAAGGTCAACCCCGGGCGACGGCTGCGCGCCAAGCGACATCGAAAATATATTGCTGCGTAGGTACCACAGCCATGTCGGAAATCTATAAAGACGCGTCCCAGTTTCTCTCATCGACAATAATATCTCGAGCCTCTCAGCCCGCATCCAACCCACCACATCTAAACAACCTAACCGCCTCACTCATAACACAACCCCCAGTTAAAATGTCCTCCGCATCCACCTCCACCGTCTCCCTCGTGTCCACCACCACCGTCACTTCGCGCGCGCCTCTCACTGGTACCGCGCAACCGAAAGACTTCCAGGCCGCGTTCGCGCGCCTCCAATCGACCTACGGGTTCTCCGGTTCCGCGCCCAGCCCCGCGCCAAAGACCGTGACCGCGTCGCACCCCACTACCTCCCTCGCGTCTCCCGCGACCCCGCCGCCCAAGGCGTCGAAAGACTTCCAGGCCGCATTCGCAGACCTCCAGTCGACCTACGGGTTCGCCGGTGCCGCGCCTAGTGCCATCCCCAAATCTAAGAAAGAGGCCAGCGTCTCATTCTTCGCGAAATTCTCGCGTGTCGCCTCGCCGAAGGCCTCTTCCCCTACTCCCGCTTCCACTTTCACCCCCAAACCAAAAACCAAAGTCCGCCACTTCCCGCGGCCGACCGCGCAGATGATAGCATTATAATTGGTGATTCTGCTCTATACTCTCTTCGCTCAATGCCCGTACTGAGACATTATTCCAGCTGCTCTATTATTGTACGACGTCATCGTGCCCGATTTCCCATAATAATCCCGCAAAGATAGACTTTTTATGGTCCCGCGTTTTTATGGTTTCGCTCTCCAGCGCCGCCTTGAAGGCAATCGCGAGTATTCCCGCGCAGCTATATAGTAGCACGAACGAGCGCGACCTCACTTGCGCTTGCAGTAGCGCTTCCGAGCCCGTTCATTTACTGAATCACATACCACCTCATGTACTGTTGACTTTTAAACATTACCACCCTGCTATAATGACTATTGTAATCTGCGCTTTATCCTCGTCACTTTGCCTCCCTTTAACCTACAAACTTCAGGAAGTTGTCCATCAATCTTCAAGGTTACAAGCGCCTCCGGGCCCGGGCCCTGTCTCCAAAAAATCCGTTTTCAAGCCCAACACTTTTCATGTGTCCCTTGCCTTCCAGAAACAGTTCCGGGACACCCAACACGAGTTGAGCTTCGGTCCAGGTTTTTTTGAACTTACTTCGAGTTCAATGTGTAGAAAAACATAACAGAAAATCACCTTTACGGGGAAGCATGTCTAGAGAGCATCTCTTATTTTTTTCCTTCCCAAGCTACGATTTTTTGTGTTGATTACACCTCGGAGGTGCAAGCGCTCGCCAGAAGGAGTGATCACGATTAATTCCCACAGTCACGGTAGCTATCACGTCGGATTAATCTATTTAACAACCCCCCTTGTTAAGAACAACCCCGGGTTGCTGGATCAATTTTCTATTTAACAACCCCATGATTTGTAAGATGCAATCTGATGGCGGCGGTGGCGGGATGGGGCGGGATACTTTTAATGTGTTCCTAGTGTTACTAAAAGTCCCGGAAAAATCACCTGAAGAAAGGGGCCATCTGAACGAGCTACCTGGATTTTTTTTCCGTGTCCTACTGATCAAAAGTCACCAACGCTTGCCTTCAACACTTTTTGTGCCAAGGATTTGCCGAAAAGTCTACCAAAATTGTCGGAATAAATCAGGGAAAAATCCAGAGGACACTAGAGTACGTTTGACACGCATTCACCATTGTGCGCCCATCTTTAAACGATTTTTGACTTGGGAATCGGGCATTAGGCATATTGCTGGCATTATTTCTGTGACAGAGTTATAAATAGCCGGGGGTTGTTAAATAGAAAATTGATCCAGCAACCCGGGTTGTTTTCAACAAGGGGGGTTGTTAAATAGATTAATCCTATCACGTCGATCTGACTTTCGATCCACAACTTGAACTTGCCAAAAAAAACCTGAAGTACTAGTCTACTTAACCCCCCTCAGCGCTCAGCCCGAAAGCCGGACGCTTTGTGTTCCACGTGGAGTTGCGGAACGCCCAAAAAAATTGCCTCAAATCCTTAACTCACGATATGAAAGTCGTAAGACCTCACACTACTATAGCATGGGTAGCATGCTAGAACAAGATTCCTGAAGATTTCAAGTCGCGGAACGGAACGATTCGCTAGCTCCGTCACGGACCACGGTTTACTTCAGCTGCGTAAGACGCTTGTGCAATGTGGACAGGCAGAACGCTTAATCGCTGACCTTCTTCCAGCGGAAAATAACAATAATATCAAGTACATTGCTAGGAAACACTCTGCAGCAAAGCGGCCTTCTCAGCCTCGAGCTCTGCAATCTCGTCCTCCAACTGACGCCTGGGGTCAAGGTCGTCGGCAACAAAGAGGGCTTTCTCTGCGCTGAACTCCCATGCGAATGTCACGTCGAGCTCATACTCCGAATCCTGGATTTCGAGGGCTATTGAGGAAAGCACCTCGATGGCATACCGGATGCTCGGGATGGGATGTCGAAGGGGATGCCGGACTATCCCATACCGATGAACCGCGTCCTGACAGAACGCAAGGAGCTCTTTTGCGGCGGCCGGAAGGCTCTCGCGTAGCTTGTCTGCGATGTGCGTCACTTGCGGCCAAGCGGTGTACCGTTCCACCTCGACGAGGTGGGTAACTGTTAATAAGGTCAGTTCACCACGGAACGTGTCATGCAAAGTTGAGCTGACCCCAGTCGAATTTCGCATTTTTCAGAACCAATTTCTCCTTCCACGTGAGCAGACGCTTCGCGTCCCAGTAGATGCCTGCATGTATGGAAGCGGATTGCCAGTCAGGAAAGCCACAATACCAATCACAACACATGGTACGAAAAAAACCTTGCCTTACCCCGCATGATCCTAACCAACACTTCGTAACGAAGAACGCGCTCGTAAGCCTTTAGAGAGCTGGTGAGGCGGCGGAGTTCCGAGTCGATGGCGGCGACGCGCCCTTTGTGGAGCAAGGCCAATTGTTCTTTGATTTTCTTCACTTCTGCGCTCACCTCTGCTGCCTTTGCCTCCGCTGCCTCTGCCATCCCCATCGCTGACTCTGCCATCCCCATCGCTGACTCTGCCATCGCCTCCGCTGACTCTGCCATCGCCTCCGCTGCCTCTGCCATCGCCATCGCCTTCTCTGCCATCCCCATCACCTCCGCGGTCCATGCCCTCACCTCCGACACCGCCGTCCTGGCTTTCCAGACACCCCTCGCCTCCGCCGCTCCCGCCATGGCCCTGATCTCCTCCTGCGTCGCCGTGGCGTCCGACGCAAGCTGCTTCGAGTCGAGACTGACCGACAGTGAGCTTCCACGAAAGCTTCAGATGAACGATGAACGATGAACGTACGTCAAGCGCGCCTGACATAGAACCGTCTTTCCCAATACCGTGATGTTCCGCCTTTCTCTCTCTTCCTCCCGGGACACGGACATGAAGATTCAGGTTAAGGTGATGAAAAGGGGCTCAGTCTCGCGGTGATCGGCCTCTGAGCGCCACTGCACACGACCCCGCCGTGCGCATAGATATCGCTCACATGTACTTGCTCTAGTAGTGAATACATGCGGTTTCATTTGCTGTTTACTTTCGCCTTGCTATGATTATTATCTGCAACTGTGCTTCTTCCTCGTCGCCCCGGCCTTGCTTGCAAACTTCTGCCGTCAAGTATCTTTGTATCCAGGACGTTCTCAAAATGTTCTTCGAATAGCTTTCAGAGGCACGTTGTCCAAAGGTGAGGCAGCAGAAAACCCATTAACATTAAAGTAATTAAGATTAAGAAAACAAGTAAGAGAGTAAAAGTCCAAGAGAAAGCTCGACGATCACCGCACACGCTTACAACCTGGGCTCCGCGCGAAACATCCACTTGTACGGCTCAGTGCTCACAGGCGTCATCTCCGCACGCGCGGCAGCCCCCCCGACCACGTACACTGCTTGCTCCTCGCCCGTGGGTGGCGACGCGTCGGTAGAAGCGGTGGCGCTCGCTGAGCTCGAAGTCGCCGAAGCTGACCAGGAAAAGGACGCGCTGCTGCTGTTGGCGATGTCGGCGGCGATGGCGGCGGCGTCGACGGTCGAGGAGCTAGCGGTGGGAACGCTCGAGTACGAGGAGGGAGTAGGGGAGATGGTGGCCGTGGATGCAGCGGGGTCGGTCGACGACGAAACAGCGGCGACCTCGACATCGAACGCGCCTACACTGGAACTAGTGGGGGCGTAGGACGACGACATAGCAGACGCAGAAGGGATGCTTGCCGTCGAAGATGATGCGGCGTCGAAGTCTGCGGCTGCAAGAGAGGAAGGCGCAGTGGAATCACCGGACGCGGACGGGAACGCCGAGTAGCTGGAGAAGGACGCCGACTGGGAAGGCATGGCCGACATTGATGATGCAGCGTCAAAGTCTGCCGCGGCAAATGAGGGGGTCGCCGTGGAAGCACCTGAGGACGACGGGAAGGCCGAGTAGCTGGAGAAGGACGCCGATTGGGAAGCAAACGCCGACTGGGAAGGGATTGACGACGATGCCGCGTCGAAGTCTGCAGCCGCAAAGGAAGGGGTCGCAGTGGAGGCACTTGCGGACGCGGACGCGAGAGATGAGGCAATGGAGAAGGACGCCGACGTCGATGAAGGATCAATGTCCGCAGCGGCAAACGAGGGAGTTGCGGTGGCGGTGACCGTGGTGGTGACGGTGTCGGTCTCCGTCGCGCTGGCAGACATCGATTGCGAGTCGGGGGACACGTCTTGGCTCTCGGCGACTGCGTCGGGGACAAAGACAAGGGTGACGTTGTGCGGAGGAGCGTCGCGGGAATTGAGGGTGGCAGAAGGGACCTCGTCGTTGACCGTGCTGGCACTCGTGATATTGTCCGTCTTCCCGTCGTCCTCGCCCTTCCACCACATGGGCTTGACCGCGCCGGTGGTTGCATTGTAGGAGAATGTTTGGCTCTTGTGCGAAGTGGGAGCGGTGGAATTATCGAAGCATGGGTTCATCGTGAGAGGCTGGGCTGCGGGAGGGTTGGGGTCGAATGTTGCACACATGGGAACAGTCGCATTCTGGTTGGCGTCGTAGACTTGCGTCTGGAGCGAGCATCGATTGGCGCCAGAAGGGACCATCCAAAGAGTCGTCGGCGTGCTGCAGTTTTGGGAAGCGTCGAGAACATTGGGGGTGGTGCTGTTGTTGAGCATCAGGCAGCCGATGACGGTGTCATTGCTGGGGCCGTCGGTCGAGTTGCGCGTGGGGCTCTGGATGGACGATGTGAGATGGAGACGATAAAAGAAAAGGGAAACACTGACGGTGAGCTCGATGTGGCCGGGAGTACTCTTGTCCTGACGCGCCTCGACACGGCGACGGGCGACGTGGTTCTTGATATCGAAGCGAGCCTGTTCTTGTTGACGCTTCACAGCTTCGGTCTTGACGACTCTCTGAAGCGCGTTGTGAGCAATTCGGGACTAGGCGAGATGAGGAAAAAGACGAACCGACTTGTGGAACGTGTCTCTCTTGGACATGTCGCCTTGATCGCGCTCCTGCTTGGGCATCTTCATCCGCTGCATGGGCATGGGGAGGACGGGGGCTGGCTGGCGCGGGGGCTTGGTGGGCGAGCCAGGGTCAGACGAGCGGGCGTGGATGGCGGCAGCGTCGGCAGAGGGAGAGAGCGAGAGCGAGGCGAGAGAAAAGGCGAGAAGAGTAAAGCGGGGGTTGACTGCGACCATGATGATGGAGTATGATAAGAGACTAGGCGTTGAGAGTAGTTGTGTGTGAGAGGCAAAGTTGTAAAGGGTTTGATCACCAGGACCAGAGGAAGATGGTGGTAGGAAGGAGAAGAGTGAGGACCGCCAAATCACCCCCCGCGAGGTTTATATACTTTGTCGGAGGCCGAATTTTCGGAGCTCGAAATTTTGGCAGGAGTTCCTCGGCAGTCTCGAGCTGTCTTCTCTTGGGGTCCAGTGCAGCCGCAGAGTAAACCATTCCCTTCAGCCGTGCCTGTATCTTGAGCCTGGAAGGTACGCGCAGGTTCGCGCGCCCACTAGCGCCCATGCCGGCATCTGTCGAGTGGCGAATCATGTGATCGCGTTGGCTCGGTTTTTTGTCGGTCGACGCCTGTCCCTCAGTCGCCAATGTCGAGTGCTGTCAATCTGGTTTTATCGCAAACGATCCTAAGGAAAACTGGAAGCATGTCGACCTTGTTTCCCCAAAACTCCACCCATCTTCAATCATGTTGCTTTGTGCAGGGTTTGGAGGCTGGACTTAGATGGACTGATGATAGGCATACAATTTAAGCCTCATTTACGGTTAATGTTCATCATACTTTAGGTTTACGAGAGTCTCCTCGGTGACAGGCCTACAGTAATGTGGGGGTTAAGTCGGCGCGATCGTGCCTCCAGTTTGGCGCACGCATTTATAGTGTCCCCATGCATCAAGTCCTCTAATCCCCCCCACCTCTGTCCGCCAGGATGGGGCTTTCCCCACCGACCAAGCGCGAGATTCTTCTGACCTGCCTGTTGTTGATTGGGTTCTCCTTCGTTTTTGTCCCGGAAACGCGCCCACGCTTTGTTTCTGTGCCCGCACCCTCACCTGTATCTTCCGCTCCGCGACACCCAGCACCTGTACTCCGACAAAGCTACAATACTAGATTGAGCTGGGATACTTCTCAAGTCCCACAAACGAAAATAATTGCCCATGTACCGGGTAAATAGCCGGCTTGTCATCTTCAAAAGCTTACCCTCACTTTCCAGGCTGGTCTATCATTGACCGACTCTATATCTATGAGGGAATAGTGTTTATTGTATCGAACGAGCCCGATAACATTCCCGACCTGGACGCGATATATTCGAAAGGAGTGGATATCGAAGTTGGAGAAGAAGCCGAGTACGCCCGACTTCCTGACGAATCAGATATACAGATAATCAGCACCACCGAGGCCAGAGCCTTGTTTGGATCGGGGGCCCAACTTTTAGATGGCGTTACGGTTCGTCGAGCTTTGTTTCTACTTCGAGCACAACTATAGCTGAGGTGTCCCAGTACTTTGTGAACGATTCACCCCAATAGTGAGTCACCGGCCTTGCTTCATGTACAAGTCTGATTTCCCCAGTGTACGGCACTATTACCACTGGTGCGCGGAGCTGTGGTTCGGGTTCTGGCGGACGTACTCGGCCTTGGACCCCACGATTTCCGCCTCGGGCAACACCACTCTACCCCCGCCGCGCCGGATGTGGTTCAACCGCCTCGACGCTTTCCGCTGGCGCGACTACTCAACAATGAACCAGTGGGTCGTGCGCTCCTCCTTCCCGGACCTCACGATGGAGTTCCTCGACGACTGGGACGACCGCGCCAAAATGGGCGTCCCCTTCGTCCTCGAGCGCGTGGTGCTCGCCGACCGCTCCGCCGCGATGCCCGCGCTCAACTACCAGCGCTACCAGCGCACCGCCGCCGCCGCGTTCGGCCTGCCCGGCAGCGCGCACTGGTGGCAGACCATTCGGAACAACGCGGTCAAGTTCGCGGGGATAGACCCCGAGGAGGGCGCGGGGACGCGGCGCCGCCCTGTGATCACGTACATCTCGCGCCAGGCGTGGGGCCGGCGGATGCTCGTGCAGGCGGACCACGAGCGGCTCGTGACGGAGCTGCGCAAGCTCGAGATGGCGTATGGATACGAGGTGCACATCGTCGTCCCGGAACAGATGACAAGGCTGGAGCAGCTGCAGCTCGCTGCGCGGACTACGGTACGTCCTGTTGCGCTGCGCGTACTTTTTTGCTGAAGGGCGCTATGTAGATACTGATGGGCGTGCATGGGAATGGCCTGACGAGTCTGCTGTGGATGAAGCCGAACCCGCGCTCGACCGTCATAGAGTTCTTCTACCCCGGCGGGTTCGCCCACGACTACGAGTACACGACACGGGCACTTGGTACGCGACATTTCTTGCTCAACGCTTCGTCGGTATTGACGCGTCCTCCAAGGCATGACGCATTACGGCTTTTGGGATGACGAGTACGTCTTTTCGTCCAAGTCTCTTCTTTCGCTGATGCACTTCCAGGGCATTCACGAGCCCAGGCATCCCGCTGCCGGCATACCCTGAGGGCTTCCAAGGTTCGTCGCTTCGGATTACCGGCACAGCATAGAGCTGATTGATTTCGCAGGCAACTCCATCCCCCTCGACGGGGAGGCGGTCGCGGAGCTTTGTATACAGCGACTTACGCTTGAAGCTGAAGTCGACGATGGCTAATAGTGTCTACCAATTAACATGTAACTGTAATTAGATTATATATATTATGATTTAGAGCTCACGGATGGATCTGTAGTCTTCAATTGCGCGCGAAGAATGCAGTCTACTCCATACAAAATCTAGTTGGGTTGGTTTCATATTTTTTCGCTCGTCGCCTGGTCAAAGCGCATTTTATTGATTAGCGAGACAAACATTGCGAGTGTTTGTCATAACTGCCCTTGGCACACAACTTTTTTCTTTAGCTTTTTCAACCACAACTTGCAGTCAGGACTAGTCTCCAAGGCTCGAATTCCTGGCACCAAACTACTTCGATGGAGGCTTTGATGGAGGCCAACTCCGCCTTTGCGGCCCGCGGCCCGGAGCACCCGGCCCGACCAGAATGAGGGGTATATAGAGGAGGCGCGACAAGAATTCTTGGACCAGACAGTATCCACAGCATGGATTCATTCGGAAACACGACGCCCTTTGCCTCGAACCCACTGGAGACAAAGGCGGATCTCGCCAAATTCCTCATAGCACTCCTCGATCCCTTGGAAGCGCACACCTCGCCCGGGGGCGCCAGAATCCACCTCGGCCACACCGCAACGCACTACGACGAGGCAGCTGCGCAGCTCGAGGGCTTCTCGCGGCCCATCTGGGGGCTCGCGTCTTTCCTCGGCGGCGGCGGAGAATACCCGGGCACGAAGCGCTGGGTCGACGGGTTCCAGAACGGCTGCGATCCGGCGCACGAGGAGTTCTGGGGCGACATGCGCGACAAGGACCAGCGCATGGTGGAGTGCTCCGCCATCGGGTTCTCCATCGCCGTCGCGCGCGAGAAAATATGGGACCCGCTGAGTCCCGAGGCCAAGGCGAATGTCGAGCGCTGGCTCGGCGGTATGAACGACAAGGAGATGCCGAATACTAACTGGCTTTGGTTCCGCGTAAGCCGTCGTCTTATCTCGGCACGTCGTATTTTCAGCTCACAGATACTCCGAAGGTCTTCGCGAACCTCGGGCTGTCTAAAGCGGGGTCTGCACGGTTCGACGCGCAGCGCATGAAGGCCGACTTGGACCACCTTGACACGTTCTATATCGGTGATGGGTGGTCCCGCGATGGTCCGGAGGGCGTCGTCCAGCTCGACTACTACTCTTCGTCCTTTGCGATCCAGTTCGCCCAGTTGGCTTATTCGAAGCTGGCAGCAGCAGAGGATCCCGTGCGATGCGAGGAATACAGAAATAGGGCCCGTCAATTTGCGCTGGATTTCGTCTACTATTTTGATGCCGAAGGTCCGAGGTTTTTATTCCCTTGCGCACGTTATTGACCATGTTCCAGGCCGCGCGATCCCGTTCGGGAGAAGTTTAACATACCGCTTCGCCATGTCGTCCTTCTGGGGCGCTTTGGCTTTCGCGGACGTCGAGCTCCCCGCCCCGCTGACTTGGGGAGTCGTTAAAGGGCTTCAATTGCGCAATATCCGCTACTGGGCCAAGCAAGCCGGCGCATATTCTCCCGACGGAACCCTCACCATTGGCTACTGCTACCCCAATCACAACATGACGGAAAATTACAACTCTCCCGGCTCCCCATACTGGTGTTGCAAATCCTTCGTCACTCTCGCTTTGCCCGAAACACACCCCTTCTGGACGGCGAAGGAGGAGCCGTACCCCGCCGTGCTCCTCAACACCACCAAGGCGCTCAAGCACCCGTTCCACATCGCGACCAACCTCGGCGGGCACGCGTACATCCTCTCGTCCGGCCAGCAGTGCTCGTACCCCGTCAAGCAGGGCCCGGCGAAATACGGCAAACTCGCCTACTCCTCAGCGTTCGGATACAGCGTGCCCGTAGGGAACGGCACGCTCGAGGAGCTCGGGGGCGACAACACGCTCGCGCTGAGCGACGACGGGGGCGAGACGTGGAAGTGCCGGCGCGACACGCGCGAGGCGTGCATCGAGGGCCCCGCACCCGGGTGGCTGCGCTCGATGTGGTACCCATGGAAGGATGTCGCGGTGGAGACCTGGCTCGTGCCCCCGACGTCCGCCGCGCCGCTGTGGCATCTGCGCGTGCATCGCATCCGGACCGCGCGGACGCTGACGTCGGCGGAGGGCGGATTCGCGATTTACGGACAGCGGGCGGACGGGCGCGCGCTGGAGCCGGTAGCCGGGGAGGCGTTCGGGACGATGGCAGAGGCGGGAACGGCGCGTGCCGCGTCGCGCGCGGGCGTTTCTGGCATCGTTGACTTTGGCGAGCAGGCGCGGAAGGGCACGGCGTTGAGGACGGACGCGAACACCAACCTGATGGTCGCACGGGCGGTGCTCCCGACGCTTATGGGGGAACACGAGTCGAGTTCTGTGGATATCTGGCTGGTCACCGCCGTGTTTGCTCTTCCCAGTGTTGGAGACCACCAGGGCGCGGCAGAGGGATGGTCTACAGAGTGGGAGAAACGACCCACTCTGCCCGAAGAAATTGCCGTGTTGATGAAATAATTGTAGAAAACCCGTTTGTATTATGTACATGGTTCCGGAGCACAATAATGTGAACATTCTTTGTTGTGGGCTTGAAGTGGATGTAGCGTCCTGACTAAGTTATCTTACTAGAAACGATCCGGATCACCGATCACTAGTTAGGTGATAGCGCCACATGATCCGCTGTTCGACCTGCGACCATCTATACTGTGAGTCGTACGCTGGTAACTTGCTCGCCTTCACATACATCATAACTTACCAGCGTATACGCAGGTAACTTACTTAATCTACTAATCCACCGGCTCGTTATCGTCCGCATCGTCAGCGCAATGCAAGACACCCACAATCATGAACAATCTGGGTGCCAAATCAGTAGGGATTCTTCCAAGCTGAGGATGGCGAGAATTTTCATGGGCTCTCATCGAGGCGAGCAAGAGGATGACGCGGTCGACCTGTTATGGGAACAGGTATTGTTTTGTTCCCAGTTCGGCAGTGAACACCGCGAGGTGCTCGCGACAGAGGAGTCAAAAATTATACATCAAGCTCTATACGACCTCCTTTGGAACTGTCTGAATACTAAAATGAGTGTGGATGAGATCCGCGCCTTGAGTGTGTTGCCACCTTCAACTCGCCGTTGTGCTCGTTTGCTCATGTCGCAGTCCCGCAGCAGTATAGAGTCACCATAACGCAACATATCTCGCCGTTCAACTCTGGGTCCCTCTTAGAGCATTGTGCGTCAGGGGCATTTATTACTGCAAGGACACGAACTGAACAATCATCTCTAGCCTTGCATGCCAAGGCATTCCGTCACAAGTATGCGGGTGATACCCACCTGCTATTCCTACGCACCATAGATTACTACATGGAGCGTCTCCAAAAGGAAAACACCTACAGTTTTTCGGTGGCCATTATTCAATCCTCGTGCACGGGGAAGACCCGTATGATGCACCAAGCAGCTCTATCGCGGTTCGCGTTCGTAATAAATGTGAGAGAAGCGCTGGGTGATAGAGAGTATAGTGAGTTTAAGTGCTCACGACCAATGACGCAGACTAATGCAGCATCGCCTAGCGTATCCCCCTGCGGATGATGAAGTCCGATCATTCCTTGTAGATTCAAAGGAGCTGAGGCCCGTTTCCATGACTGCACTAGTGATACGCTATCGCGCTTTTCTAACTTCTTTGTTTTCCCATGCAAGGCGAATATTAAAAGCTCTTTCTACCGACGCAATATCTTCAACCCTTCTCCGGGTTTGGTGTGAATATTTGGCACCAGGAAGCCAAACCCGCAGCGAGTTCTTCAGAAATGTGGTCAACATGCCTAGCGAGGTCCGTTCTTTCGTCGTGCTTACCACTTTCAACTGACATCATCCTTGACAGAGGCTTGAGGAAATGGGGACGAGGCTCGAAGCGGAAGTTACCGCCCTAGTTTTGACCTTGGACACTCTGGGCATAAACGGATCGGATGCCGGCTCGGTCAAGATTCTTCTGGTCCTTGACGAGGCCCACACATTGGCAGACCAATGGGTTCACGATCCCAACAGCAAGACGGGGCCACAAGGAACACCTATCCCCCGCAGTTTCTTGTCTGTCCTGGATCGTGTACTAAATTCAATTAGAACTTACCCGATCTTTACCGTGTACCTGTCCACGAACTCCAAGCTCGGGGGGCTAGCTCCATTACGCAGTCGACATCCGTCTAGCCGGATGCAACACCCTGAACAACTCATACCCCCTCTAACAGAGCTCACGGATCTCGATGTTTTTGTGGAGGCAGAGACCAAGAAGGTGTTGGAGCACGGCGTAACCCTTAATAAGGTGTGTGACCCGATCTTGGTTTCTAGTTTTGGACGTCCCCAGTGAGTGAATACCTGCGCTCTCGTTTTTTAGAAGCTTAGCTTCAATTTCAGGTGGACCACACTCCTCTATGCCAGGAAAAATGCGGTGGATTCGCACGAAACACAGCCGCAGTTCACTTCGAATGATTTCCAGCATGTCATTGACTTCGCCAAGTCAAAATTGACGACAATCGGTACTGACGTGAACGACGCCCATATCGCGTGGCTTTCCCTCCGCATCCTCCTTGACATTGACACCAACACCGAGGGCGGCAAGGCCCTAAACGCAACCCTCGTCAATTCATACCAACGAATCGTCTTCAGTGTTCCTCTGCATCGCCTATGGATGCATACAGGTGCACCGAGCGAGCCAATTCTGGTCGAGGCCGCTGGACGGCTCATGCACCACGATGAAAGTGGGATACTCAACCCAGTGTGGGTGCTTGATAATCATCTTGTTCGGGGTCTAATCGCAAAAGGCGAGCGTGGGGAAATCCTCGCTAGACTACTCATTATTCTCGCGCACGATAGGGCGGCGGAGAAGAGCCCTCCCATCCCCAATTTGAAGACGAACGGATTGCGATACCACCGGCCCATAAAGGTCCTTGACTTCATCCGGCACCTCTTTACACCACAAGCATATGACATTATAGCTCAAGCCACGCCCCTTGTAAACAGTCCGCAGGCGCTTACGTTGCAAAAGGCGTTCGAAATGGCGTATATGCACGTCTCCCATTTCGTGTTGGCCGGAGATTCCGCCGTCGTCGATTGTCAGTATCTCTGGAATCTCTTTCCCAGAGGTGCGGCACTCCAATGCCGCAACAACCAAGTAGCTATCGATTGTGTTGCGCCCATAGTCTTCACAGACTCCCCGGACGCACCTCTTACGGCGCAAGATTTCTCCGCCATCCAGATTCAAGTGAAGAACCGCGAAGCACCAAAAGACCTCATAGTTTCTACTTCCAAGGTCCGGCCCTTTCCCGAGGACTCTGAGCGTCCAATTCTTTCGTTCGTCTTTGAGTTTGGAGCACCTGGGCAGCACGTTAGCGTTGACCACGTAGACCGTATCGCCACGCACACCGGGGGGCGGCCAACCTCTGTCATATACCAGATCACCATTCGTGGCTTAGACGCTTTTTCAACGGGTGCCTGGCATACGGATGCGATGAAACGGGTATTACAGGCTTCTCCACCGTTCATGGATTTTCCGCGCGCGGACCTGCCTGAGAATATGGATCGTTTGTATAGGATGCACCCGTACTACACCGCGCAAGGCAAAACAGCCACGGATCTCATGGACAAGTATGCTAGCGTGCCGAGTCAAAAAGCTTGAAGACAAGTTAGCACGAGAACGTCGTCTATAAACCTTGCTGGAGGTGATTCGACGGTCCTCACTCTTCTCCTTCCTACCACCGTCTTCCTCTGGTCCTGGTGATCAAATCCCTTTACAACTTTCCCTTCTTACACACAACTATTCTCAACATCTAGCTCTTATCATATACTTAATTGTAGAGTATTATGTACATGGTTCCGGAGCACAATAGCGATGTCAACATTATTGTTGTTGGCTCAAAGTGGACCGTATTCCTGTGGTAATGATAGAGATGGCGTCTGGTCGGCGCAAGTGACGATTCAAGACTCGTGTACGTGTTCAAAGGTGAATAAGAAACAAGACGGCGTGTACTCATTCTTCTTCCTGTCGAGTTTGGACTGAGGACTACCGTATTTTTATAAACCCGAAATGTTTCTCTCGGATTCCGAGCCGTGCCGTGTGGAATTAGCAGTGACCGTCGTGTGCCGCACGCAATGAGTACTCATCAGTTTAAGCGCTTCTTTAACTTCGAAAATAATCTCATTGCACTTCGAGTTCCAACGCCTGGCCCTACCCGTCACCACGACGAGGAGCCATCCGGTCCTGACTTGAGCTTCTCCGCCTCCCCAGAGAGAAAGTGTCATGGTGCGCACACGCTTTCAAGATGTAAAACACTCGCTCGTCACATTTCTCCGCAAATTCGTGCGCGTAAATCCTCTCCGAGCTTTCCTTGCTCAAGTGTGCTCGTTGCGCAACCTTTTCACCTCATCCATCTTGTCGTAATACTGAAGCCGTTGAAACAGCCAGAAGTAGAATTTGTTGGCAAGGTGGACGACGAAGGTGATGATGAAAATGGTGTGGAGGGCGCAGATCAGACCGAAAAGCTTGAAGCAGAGCGGGCCGACAGTCCTGAAGACCGGTTCATTCGCTACGTTGTTGATAAAGACCAGCAGCTCATCACTGGCAAGGATTGTCGATGAGGGGTTGCATTTACAAGCCATCCTGCAGATAAGGCTCGACCAGGGGTTCATCGTTGTGTGAAAGTTGTTCAGAGCATCGGACAGAGATGTAGCGTCCTGACCAAGTTCAAGTTAGACTCGGAAATGTCCAGAAAAGGTGTTGAGACAAATACATGCAAATCACGCGCTTAGACCATGAAAAAAATCCATAAAACCAATCCCACTAACTACTAGAGGACAGGTTTGGGTCAACACTATGCAGTTGACCGTCAGTCATCTTCCTCCGCCGCTCCCCCACCTTCCAGATCACGTCCTTCAGCTCTTGCACAACCTCCCCGCCTGGTCCCCACTTCTCCCGCTCCACCGTCTCGCCCGACGCACTTGGGAAGCTGATCCCAAGCCCAGCCCCTCCACTCTCCCGCCGCGCCTTCGCGAGCTGGATCCGTTCCTCCCTTGTGAGCTTCGACCGCTCGCGCGTGAAAATCCCCACCTCTGCCTCGCTCTCGAACACCTGCTCGGCCCCGGGCAACGGCAGGTGGCGCGCGGACGCACCGAGTAGTAGATGCGCCGTCGCGTCGTCCACCGCAGCCACATCCAGTCCGTCCCCGGGCGCGACGACCACCGCGTCGTTGTGCTGCCCCGCCGCATCCAAATCGTCCATCGGCGACGCCTTGTCGAATTCGTCGCACTCATCGCTCGCGTCGTGCCCGAGTGACGGCACGGAATCCTCCTCTGACTCTGCTGGGTCCGCAGGCGGGGGTGGCGGTGGCGGCGCGACGATGTCGAGCAGGCGGTCCCGCCCGCGCTCGCACTCCCGCAGCGCCAGCCCGAGCTCGCGTCGCAAGCGCTCGTATGCCTGGAGCGCGGGCGGTTCAGCGGGCGGCGCTTCGCGGGAGAGGGAGAACGTCCGCGAGCGCCGCCGTCGCAGGTGGGGTTCCGGCGTGGGCGCCTTGTTGCGCAGCGCGGCGACGCACTCGGCGAGATGTTCCCGCGCGTCGTCAAGCGCGGACGAGATGGCGTCGACGTGGGCGGCAAACCGCGTCAAGTGCGTCGGTACGGGCGCAAACGACGTTAGCATTGAACCGGCCGTCGCACGGGTGCTCGCCATTCCGGGGCTGCTGTCCTCGATAGTTAGATCCGGCGGCCTGGACTGTGACTGGTTGAACTCGTCTTCCTGGTGTTCGGATTCCTCCAACGCTTCCGTCAGCCGCGCAGCAGCGTCGGCGAACGTTGTCGTTAGAAGTGCCATGACAGAACGAACATCTTCCCAATAGCCCTCGTCGTCCTCGTCCCCGAATCGCAACGCCAGAAGATGCGAACACGCGTAACGCTTGGACGCCAGGGCGCCTTCCAGTGCGTGGTACAGCGACGAGACTGCCAGCGGGTGTCGCATCGTCTGCATAGTAGTAAACCGAGATGCGTGAGATATGGTCGATGACCCCGACAGCGGCGTGCGGGGAGGCGTGGGATGCAACCTCAGGGACTCGATCCCAGATATCCGCCGTCTGCGGTGCAGGTCGAGTGCAGCGGCACCAAACTGCTCCGCGTCTTCTTCCTGCACCTCGAGGATTCTCGTAGAAGGCGGGAGCGGGGGCGTACTGGGCGCGCTGTGGCTCCTCACCGCTGATACATTGAGCAGGCTGGACAGATCCGAGCGGCGTTTCTCCCGATTCTTAAGGAACTGTGTACTGGGGCTGCCTGCGAGACTGGTGTATGAGCCACTCCACGTCGTTCGCTTTGATTCGTAAGACACGGGAGGTGAGGCAGGCGGGAGTGAATGTCGCGGGGACGGTGGAGCGTACATCTCGGATAGCTGGGCCAGTTCGAGCGGCGCTGTCAGCGCGGAGAATATGTTGCGGACGGTGTCGCATTGGGTCTGCGTGGTGTGGAGGGAAGAATGGAGGGAGAGCCGGAGGGCCGACACAGGCGAGGGCGGGCTATCAATTCGTTAGCCGAGTATCCTTTGCGGCCATGGCGACACCAACCTTTCTTCTTCCTTTTCGAGCAGAGCAATTGTATCCTGCACGACTGAATCCCACAACGCGTTCGCCGATATTAGTTCACTTAAAGCCCCCATCGTCTGAATGGCATTTGAGACACGGGGGAAAGGACAAGTATGAGCACACGCACAGATGTCATGTCCGGTCTTGAGTTGTCGGAGTGATTATAGACGTATATTATAATCCCTCCGAGGGAAAGAATAGCGAAAAGATAAAGGCCCGCGGACAAGAAGGCGGCGGCGATCACGAGCAGAGACGACAGAAGCCAGTAATCCAATAGTTCGTGTGGAGGATCAGGCGGCGCATCTAGCTTGAGCTTTCCGGGAAGGGAGGGGGATACAGACCGGCGGTGGGAATGTGGCACAGGGAGGGCTGAGGCGAGCAGAGATGACGATATTACGTCGTACTTGAAACGCTCGGCGAATGGCGAAGACTGTGGCGGGCTCGCGAATACCGATTGGAGTATCTATTGAGAATCATGGGTGCTTCGGAATGCATGGTATGAGGTCGTACGCACCTCAACCATGCGAACCAACAGAACTGGACGCCACTCGGGTTCCTCTTCGAGTTCCGTCTCATAGTCGTCAGGGTCCTCCATAAATTCAATGGAGGAACCGGGCATTATTTCTGGGGGTTCCCCCGCCGCTGTAGCATGCTTTAGTATGCAGCCAGAGGATAGAAGGTAGTGAGATTTATAGCACCTCGTAGATATTGTTCTAGTGGGTGGTCGTCAAATAGAGGTTGTGCCATAGTGGTGGGTGCCGGTAATAAGGATAGCAGTCAGAAAGCAAGAGGACGAAAGGACCGAAGATGAGCAGAATAGAGAGAGAGAGGAAAGAACAAGCGGCTGGGATAACTGCCATTGGCCAATGGCAGTGGATCACTGGATCAAAATACAGGGTGTAGTCTTATGTAATGATCCAAGCAAACTCAATAGGGGTAACGCGGTTACTGCACCGCGGTTCAGCGCAGGTTTAAATATTTAGGACATTGAATGCGTGTATGACTACGTTTCGAACCGGCGCGAGCAATGTGGAATGTTGATTGCAAATGATACTCCGTCAACGGCAGGCTACTGTATTGGAAGGTTGGCCCGCTCCACATATTCAACCTTGAAGATGATTTTTGAACCCGGGCGGTATTTTGGGACGAGTTTCATGGCCGGATGCGGTGATAAATGGCGTTCAGCTGAGGCTGGAAATACCAGTAGTGGTCCGGGGTTACTGGCCTCTATGAAAAAGCACTTGCGCTGGACGTGAGTGAACACTCGAAAACAGATTCATGGGGTGCCCTTAAATGTCCGCGTTTAAAGATTATCTCTGAAGTCAAGGTTTGCTTCGAGGTGGTTCGCGGACCCGAAGCAGGAGGGCTGCCTGCGCGGTCCCAGCAGGTAGCCGTAGATAGCTCTCGAGGGCCATTCGCCGGAGCGCCGGCAAGCCAACCAAACAGTTTGAATTCAAATTGAGTCCATGATTTTTGCACTCGGACGGCATTTCAATTTTCAAGTAGTGTTTGGAACGAGTTACGTCGGAGCATGAAAAAAGCCCGCGAGAGAGAAGATTTCGGGCAAGGACACGCTTCTGGTTGAGCAGGGTCGACGAGTGCAAGTGGCTCTTTATCAAATAAAAATATTACAAGACAATTCAATCCGAACCGAAATCGGACCCTCCTAATTTTAGGAATTGCGAAGTCGATGGGATCGAATTTCTATATGGTGATCGTGAGCCAGCTTGAACCTAAGTCCGAAAACAACGCACGAGAAGAGATATCCTTTGCATCTTCCTGGTCCTTACGCGCCTGCTCTTCAGCCTCGAGCTCCTGCTGCTTCTTCTTCTGCCTCTCTTGGTGGAATCGCACGTAAGCCGTCAGCCTCGGGTAGAACCACACGGGGACTGTGCGCATGCCATCAGTCTGACATTGAGAGTCCAGGCGTCGAGTATAAATGTACCTGCAAGGTATATCGGCCAAATGATGCACTTGCGCTTCACATGGCCGAGACCCGCCAGGGATGGATTCCTATCGAGGTCGACTGGCGGGATGAAAAACGTGGGCTTCTTGCCAGTGAACGACGGAAGTACGCCTTGGATCCACAGGTAATACACTAGGCCATCAGCCTCTTTGTATGGCAGAAACGCCTGTTGTGTTTTGTTCGCCACCATGTTTTGGTTTAGGGCCACTTCGGGATGGTCGGGAACGAGAGAGAGTTCCTTAGGGGTACAGAGCCGCGGCGCCAGCTCGACCATCTGCGTATAGTTGAGACTGTAGCCGATAACATAGGGGACGCAAGGCGAAGATAAGATGTCTATGGGGTAAGACATGTGTAATGCTGAAGCGCTGAGGGAGAAGTGAGCACTCTACTGCGACGACGAAATGAAGACGAAACTCGAAGGACTTTCCAAGAGGGTTTGGCTCTTAGTGCGCGACAAAAGGGTCGGCGCGTGACGAAGAGAAAACGCGTAATGTCACGAGCACGTGCGATTCATCACGGTCACGGCTTTTTTGATTTTTGGCGCTTCAAGTTGTAATATTTATCTAACTTCCACCCCGAGTGGATCGATTTCAGTCATGTTTGGACCTTCACCGACAGTCCGGTCTCCGCGTCGATATTTTCTTGTCTTTACTTTGCTCTTGACCCAACTTTTACCCTCCGGGGAACGAATCGCACCACACACTCTCTTGATCATGCACGCGCGGCAGGTGGTGTGAACTGTGGATATTCAAGGAGGTAGACTTGAGGACGCGGGGGACGCTAGCCTGGCCAGAAACAGATCCTAGTTCATCAATGTTCGCACTCAGATTTGAAAGTTACATGAATCGCCCGCCTCTCGTCAATGGCCGTTCGCACCCGGCTTATTTCTCCTAACAGCAGCCGCGTGCACGCCACAGCCGAGACGGTCGGCCGACCGATCCCGACGAATTCACGACGAGCAAACTGTATAGCGGCATTGCGCAATGGGGACGACGCGCTCGGTCGTTCGGCACCGGAACAATCGGTCAGTTTGTCATCTGAAGAACATGCCAGAAAATTTGAAAAGACGGCTTTTGTCGGCCTTTTCAATTATCCGCTTTCATCGAGACGCCGATTTTTTTTTGCACCCTAGCATGATACTTGAACACTTTTGGAAGTTCGTCGACAGAGATTTTGGGCAGAGACAAGGCAAGGACACCTTTCCACATCACCGAGTAGCACTTGGATAGAAGGATGACCAGATCAGTTGCGCGCGCGATTTCCACATGTAATTGGAATAACGGGCCCCGTCCACGTTTCGTTGTCAAGACGCATGATGGCTCTATTAGCAGGTTGCAAACAGTTTGGCATCGTCGCATTTTCAACGTTCGTTCCTCGTTCCTCTAAGGAAGAGGATATATTATTAGACTAGGCGAACCTCCAAATTTAATAGGCGGATGATGGATAGGTACCGACTGGCGAAAGACAGGAAACATGCAGATGCTCCACAAATGTGGGAAATGGTGCGAAGGTCGGGATTTGTGCGAGGAATTGATCAGAGTTGTTGGAAGTATGACGATGAGAATGCCCCACAGAAATTACGCGCGCAAAAGGATAAAGAGCTGACTTTGAGTGGACTGATTTGGAGTGAAACCGCAAGATGGGAGTGTCACGCCTGTCACGCGCTAAGCTTGGTCTCTCCTCTCCTCCTTCCTCCTGGCAAATTTGCCTTGTATCTCTGTTCTTGTACTCCCTCTCTCTGGAGACACCACCACACTCTTTTTCTCATCCCATTCTTTCGCCAAAAAATGAGCCACTCTCCCCAGGCAAGGGCCGCGCACATGCGCCATGCTAATCGCGCCGGTGGATTTGGTGGTCTCGGCGACGGTTTCACTGGTCTCGGCGGTTTCTCCTTCACCTTCCCTGGGTTTGGGTTCGACAGTCAGTACCAATAACCTCTGTGCTTCATTGTATCGATGATGTTCTCATCTAGCCACGACCAAAACAACACCGACACCGACCTTGGCGTCGACCACATCGACGTCTACAACGGCGAGCTTGATAGTTACGAGCTCTTCGGCTTCGTCCACCTCCACTACCTCGTCTTCCAGCTCATTCTCGTCTGTTTTGCCCACGACGACCAGCTCCACCACAAGTACTACTACTACTCCCCTCCGCGTGGTATATATTATCCCGATCATACCGCGCTGCCACATCTGACTTTTTGTGCAGACAACAACTGCTTCGGGCACGGCTCTCCACGATAACCTGACCAAGGTCATCACCCACATTGCCTCGGCACCCACATCCTCTTTCCCAGCGGCGACCACTAGCGCTAGCGCTGTCCCTAGTACTAGCAGTGCTCTCGTCGCCCCCGTTATAGGCGGTGTAGCCGGTGGTGTCCTTGGACTTGCGGGTCTGATTTTCCTCGTCACCTTCTGCCTGGTACGTTGGTTTTTGAGTCACACTGCCCCTTACCCAGGCTAATCGTTTCCCAGCGTCGCCGCAGAGGTAGCGATGGGGAGGATGCCGTCAATTTCGACCCAGGCTCGTTCCGCCGCTCAGCAATGCTCATCACGGAACCTCCGACTCACCAAGATACCGTCGCACGTGGCTACAACCCTCCCGCTCCTCCTGCTATGATGGAGAGGCGCCAGATCTACCCTCAAAACCCCAACTACAATACCCACTCCCCTGACGGTCTCTCCCCGACGTCCGGCAACCCGCTCGTATTCCAGGCTCCATTCTCCCCGATCTCTCCCACCGCAGCCTCCGGCAACCCGCTCGTGTTCCAGGCTCCATTCTCCCCGATCTCTCCCAGCGCGGCCTCCCCAGTCTCTGCGTATGATCACCCTTGGAGGCCTGTCCCTACCCCTGTATTGACCAGGAATACGTCCGCCTCCTCTGCCTCTTCCGCTCACGAACATGTGCAGCATGCGCAATACCCCGCCCTTCCCACTCCACGAAACAGCCTCCCCGTGCCGCAGAACGAGACTGAGTACATGGACCTCGAGCGCAACAGTGTAACCCCTTTCCAAGCCGCTCAGTATGTGGAGATTTCGAAACGTCTAAACACCGAGGTTCCGAAAGGGCTCGACACTCCCGCCGTTGACGAGTTTGTCGTCTCAAAGATGCCGGCCAAGGACGAGGACCTTCCCCCGCTCCCCCCCAAGGATCCGTTCAGCGATGCTGCTGCCGCCAACGAGGAGGATGAAGCCAACCTCCCCATGGTCCAAGAACTGTCGTTCCCTGCGCCGCCCTCCCCCGTGCACACGACCTCATCGCGCTACCGCGTCGACTCGACGCCCCCCACGTTGCCCGAAATCATCGTCCAGTCGCGCGTCTCTGTCACTTCGGCCTACCTTTCTGAGGCCGGGACGCCGAGTGCGTCCGGCTTCCCCGGCGGCCAGACGCTGCTGATGAATAACCACTTCACGGAGAGCCCGATGGGCAGCCGCTTCCCTGTCACGCCCAGCCCGCTCGCGAGCAGCTTCACCGTCCCCACGCCGCCCGCGGCAGCCACCAGCTTCCCCGCTGCCGCCGCGCAACCGCGCCCCGACGCGACGCAGCGGCAGTCGGTGTACACGCTGTACGGGGACCCTGAGGACGCGTACGGCGGGATCTAGGTGCCCCCACTGACGAATTCATCCACTACTGCCACGTACTACCACCACCGACATTTCTTTTTCTTGGGTCGACGCGGTTTTTCGGGTATTTATGCTCCCTCCTCCACGCACTTTTTCTACTCCATCGTTCATTCATTCATTCACTCATTCGTTTCTGCGACGCGATACGATGCGAACTGGCTTTTGGCGGCGTCGCTTTGCAGGCTTTGGCGTCGTCGCTTTTGCATCGCTACATTCACCCACCCCATACTTGGTTCCCGATTGACATCCACTGGCTTGATGCACGCACGTACATAACGCATTGGATTGCATAAATCCCGCAGCAGGTTAACGCCCTCCGAACGCGTCGATACCCTATTACGAATTTGATTTACCCCTTGTTTATTAGTTTTTTAGTTTGTTCACGAAATTCGAAGTACTTTCGAGAGTTTAGAGGTGCGAGAGAGGCGGACAGATCGACGTCCGCAGGTCCACGATCACATTATTCTTACAGGTCTCAGGTTGGGTGTACAATAATTTTCCTACTTTATTATCTTCGGTTTGCTCGGCTTTGCTCGGTCTGCCAGTGAGTCTCGCCTCTCGGCAGTGGAATGACTTGTCCGGAGCACTTTCGAAGAGATGGACCGATGCTAGCTGCAGTCAGTTTTTGTGCCAATGGAACCGTCTCCCTCGCTCACATCCGGGGTTCCTCGCCGTTATTCACGATACCACCATGGATGTTACCAACCAGTTGTTCACGCCCTCAGGTCGGACGAAGTCACTGGACACCCTCGGACTGGTCACTCACATACGATGATTGACATACCGCCTGAACGGCGAATCAACCACTCGCGTTGGCGTGCCGCGTACGGTCGATGAGTCAGTTGTACCGTGACGCGTCTTTGTTCTCGACCTTCTCCCTCTTTTTGCTTCCTCCTCTTTTCCTGAGGCTTTTAGTTCAACATGCAAATCCATCAAACAGACGTCTTGTGGTTTGCATGAGCCCTTAATATTCTTGCTAAATCTTAGGCCTGTGGTGAGCACCCGGGCTCACCCGGCTTGGTCGCGGATCCGGCGTGGTCGCGGATACTCGGATGAAAGGACATCTACTTGTCTCGTGCTTTCAATACAACGCACTCGTCAACCTACTGCTTTGTTAGTAAGGCACGCCGGTCAAAGCAGGACTTACCAACGATGCCAAGTTGGAATCCACTATATAAGGATTCCGAGATGAAGAGGAGACCCAACAACAATTTCAAGCCAATTCCTCCTCATTCCTCAGTCTCCAAATCCAATGTCGAATTCCAAACTGTTCCAACCGACTCAGCTCGGTGACATTCAACTCAGCCATCGCGTTGTGTTCGCGCCCACCACCCGGTTCCGAGCCGACGCCAACCATGCTGTCGTCTCACTCGTCGCGGAATACTATGAGCAGCGCGCCAGCACGTCTGGGAGCCTGCTAATCTCCGAAGCGACTTTAATTGCAGCGCGTGCCGGAGGATTCGAGCACGCTCCTGGAATCTGGTCTGACGAGCAGATCTCTGCGTGGAAAAAGGTCCGTTTCTGTCGTGCTTCCCTGCTATGCAATGCTCATTCATTCACCCCAGGTCACCGACAGAGTACACGCAAAGGGTTCCTACATGTACCTGCAACTGTACGCACTGGGCCGCGCTGCCAAGGCAAAAACCCTCGCGGAGGAAGGCCTGCCCTACGTCTCAGCATCTGACGTCCCCGTTACGGGCGGACCGGCGCCGCGCCCTCTTACCGTCGAGGAGATCCAGGAATATGTGCAGCTCTACGCGACGGCCGCCTCAAACGCCGTGCACAAGGCCGGCTTCGACGGGGTTGAGATCCACGCCGCAAACGGTTTCCTCCTCGACCAGTTCCTGCACGACCGCAGTAATATCCGCACGGACGCATATGGGGGCTCAGCCGAGAACCGCACCCGGTTCCCGCTGGAAATCGTCGATGCCGTCGTCCAGGCCATTGGACCAAAGAAGACAGCCTTCCGCGTCAGCCCCTGGGGCACGTTCCTTGGTACGCTACTTCATGCTTCAACTTCCACGCCAACGCTTCTGACGCCTCTGGTAGACATGCAGTTTGACGACCCCAAGCCAACGTACGCCCACCTTTTCACCCAGCTCCGCGAGCGTCATCCCGATCTCGCGTATGTGCACGTCGTCGAGCCGCGCGCAGATGGTATCGAGACCGTGGCGGAGGTGAAGGAAGGCTACTCTAACGACTTCATCCGCGACATCTGGGGCGACCGCCGCCTTATCAGTGCCGGGGGCTATACGCGCGAAACGGCCATCGCTGCCGCCGAGGGCAAAGGCGACCTGATCGCGTTTGGGCGGTCGTACATTGCTAACGTGAGTTTCCTCCCGTCTTGCTGCTTGATCTCCAATTCTGACGCCACCGCAGCCGGACCTACCATACCGACTTCTGTACGGTATAGCGCTCACGAAAGGTAACCGTGCGCTGTACGAAGTCTTTAGCGTTGACCCTAAAGGCTACACCGATTATCCGTTTGCCTCTGCGGTTGTTGAAGCTCATTGAGGCTTGAATCCCGGACGCCTGATATACTTTACTTGTAATCTGTAGTATAAAACTCAAGCGCGTTCCGTGCAGTCGCGCAAACTACTAAACAGTATTAATTTTGTACCTGTAATTTTAATCTTAAACGCTTTCTTATGCGCCAACTGTTTCGCTATCCTGGTCTTTCAACTGTTTCTTTCTTATGCGTGGTTTCATTATTCTCCACAGAACACAAATGTTGTATAGCCAAGAATCCATATAGAAAAGAAAATAAAGAGTGTAAAGGAACGATCCTAGAGCGAATACGTCCTATCCGGTATGGGCAAGGGTGACTTACTACAGTCTATTTCACAAAGCGAGTGAGCTGTGGTGCCGGAAGCATTGACCAAAGAGCTCACCCGGCGAATATGCAGGAGGACACGTAGCGGAACCTTCCTCGACGACGCGCGCACCACCACCTTCACCAGTTCCTCCGAAGACGATGTCCGCCAAGGCGCCTAACAATATGAAAGCGGTGCCGACGACTTTGAACGTGTTGCCGACGACCTTGGTGCCAACCATCCTCGACTCCATCTCCAACGTTCGTAACAGAAAATTCCATATCGCCAGGGTCCACACCGCCATCACGCTGGCGATGAGCGCGAAGCACTCCCCGTCCACGGGCTGCAGGCGAGGCGCCCGAACTGGAATTAATTCATATGTGGTTAGAACTCGGGAAAACACGAAAGGGGTAAGTTATATTGGAATGGAGATAGAACGCACTGGAACTGGCTACGAAAACGAGATAGAGCGCAAAGGGCTCGACTTTGGGATTGAACGCGCCGATGCGCGCCGAGACCATGCACGCGAAGACGGTGGCGGCGACGAGCGCGAGGGTGGTGGTGGTATAGAGGATCCTCGAGGGCGGGGTCGGGAGTTTGAGTTCGATGGCCGATAGGGCGAAGGTGGCGAAGGCCGGAAGGAAGAGGGTGAGGAAACCGCCTGCATAGAGCAAGTCTTGACGGACCTGCTTGAGGAGCGTCCTTGTTGAGCGGCCCTTGGTCGTGGTGGTCGGCAGCGACATGCTTGGGTTAGGGGAGGGTGTCCCTGAATATTAAGCAGCGCGGATATGATCGAGGACCTTTCGCACGGGATGTAAGTTGCAAGGTGAGGGGTCAGGCTGCGAGGCATGTGCGGGACGGTGGGGTGTTGAAAGGCTCAGGGGACGCAGTCCGAAACCAAGACCAACGGAGACGGAGGAAGGAGAAGAAATGTCGAGAGTTCGTCAGGAGGTATAACAAACCCAATTAACCCAGAGGCAGAGCAGAGCAATCTCTTGGAGCTTCGTGCCCAAGCCTTGTTCCTAGCTAGTCTCCCAGAGGCAGAGTAGACTGAGTCCCTTGAACCTTCGTGCCTCAGGGGCCATATTCCTTGCTCTGACTATGTTGAGTTTGCGAAAGTCACACCGGCATTTGTCTGCCTCAAAAAGACTAGATGTTCCGGTCAGACTTGTATCTTGAGGTGAGCTGCAGTTCGCGGTTATCGTCCAGGAAGACTGGCGGAGACCAGCGGAGACCCAAACCATACGGAGAAACCGAGGATTTACGTGGAGGCTGGACTACGGTTGCCAACAAGTTCACGCTTTCACTTGTTTGGCAACTTTCGTTTTCCGCATTTCATCTGTTTAGGGTGCGCCAGAGGCCTCTTGCAGGGCTGGACGTACCCGGGCGGGACTGGAGGAGGCCCCGTGAAGCTCCTGCAAAGGGTTGTCCGGAAAAGTGGCTTTTTGAGGGCGAAAATTTGCAATTTCCTTGTCCAAATAGTGGCTTTTTTGGGCCAAAATTCGGCCAGCACTGTCCGAAAAGTGGCTTTTTGAGCGGGATTTTGACTCAGTTGGCGCTGATCTGAGCACTTTCCACGGAGGTGAAAATGCTCGCCATGAAGATCCCCAAACGTAAAAGTATGTAGCTAGTAGCCAACATGTTCTTTGCGCCGCCAGAGGCGGCAGAGAGCAAAAATTGGATTATTTGGGCGAAATTTTTAATTTCCACGTGACCACCCCTGTCCGAAAGTGGCTTTTTTAGACTACACAAGCTTTACGACCCGTGCCTCCGGCACGGCCGACTCGCTGCGCTCGCGTCCGTCCCTTCGGCGGGTCGACAGCTTGTTGGGGCTCCGCCCCAAACCCCGGGGGGGCTCTACATCTCAGTAGGAAAGTGTAAATCAAATATGAAAATTCTATAAACGGGGTACAATATTAAAGTAATAGCATTGATAAATATACTGTGCATCATTCAGTCAGAGAAAGGCCTTGTAAAAATAAAATAAAATTAAAGCAGCACCTCAGAGTATACAATATCTTTTGTGACAGTAGAATTGAGGTCTTGCTTGAACAGCACTCGGATCCACTGACTGAATGTGCACCTAGAGAGTGCAACATAAAGCTGTCCATGAGCAAACACATCTGTGCACAGGTCCAGGCCAACATAGTCCACAGATTGACCCTGGGATTTGTTTATTGTCATTGAAAATCCCAGATGGACAGAGAATTGACATTGTTTCATAATAAAGGAAAGCTGTTCTGCAGAGGGAATAACACACCTTGAGCAACACACTAAAGATAAAGCTTACAGAGGCTTTGAGGCAATATACAGCAAAGAGGGGAATAGAAGGGCTGAAATCTGAGGGAAAAACACTGCTAGATCTTATTGAGATACAGGCAGACAGTAGTGTATTATTACAGGGCAAAAGACAATTATCTCTGCTATTAAGGAGGAGTGAGAGGCAGTCTATAAGGAAAGAACAAATCCTCATACCTTATTGGGCAGACAGTCTAGGTGCTGTGGAGAAGAGAGAGAGAATGGTACTGCAGATAGGAGCCTCAAACACATGTCCGAAAGGCAGTGCAGGCCTTCGGCCGAAAGCCTCACGTGATAATATCAGGTGATCAAGTGATTCTGTGGGTGTAGTGTTTTTCTATAGGACGTTATGCAACCCGTACCTTCGTCCCGGAGGCTTGCCCCCGACACAGTGGATTCTCAGTTTCCGTGCAGACACGGCGGATTCCGAGTTCGGGGGTTCGCCCGCACACGGCTTATATTCCGAGCTTTCACATGACGTTCATGTGACTTTATCAGGTGATTTTATCAGGTGACTTATCAAAAAAGCTGTGTCGACGTCTTTTTATATACAAGCTTTACGACCCGTGCCTTCGGCACGGCCGACTCGCTGCGCTCGCGTCCGTCCCTTTGGCGGGTCGACAGCTTGTTGGGGCTCCGCCCCAAACCCCGGGGGGGCTCTGCATCTCAGTAGGAAGTGTAAATCAAATATGTAATTTTTATCAACAGGATACAATAAAGTAATGATAGCTACTGAGCAGTGATAAATATACTGTGCATCATTCAGTCAGAGAATTGATAAGGCTTCATAAAAAGACTTATAAACAAATTAAAGCAACACCTTTGGGTATACAATATTTTTTGTGACAGTAGAATTGAGGTCTTGCTTGAACAGCACCCGGATCCACTGACTGGATGTGCACCTAAGAGTGCAACATAAAACTGTCCATGAGCAAACACATCTGTGCGCAGGTCCAGGCCAACATGGTCCACAGACTGGCCCTGGGCTTTGTTTATTGTCATTGAAAATGCCAGACAAACAGGGAGTTGGCTGGTCGCTCACGGGTGCTTCCGTTTGGGCTGCTGAGGCCCTCCCCGTCTAGGAGCATTGCGGGCTCAGAGTAGCCATTTTTTCCCACCCGTCTACATATTTTATATCTCACATAGTACTGAAAATGCGACTGTGACCCAATCCGACATCATTTCATAGCAAAGGAAAGCTGCTCTGCAGAGGGGATAATTGTGATGCCGGGGATAAATGCTGTTGTGCCATTGTGTTCTCCCCAATGAGCCTGATCTCCAAGACATGAGGTGATATTTAGGTAAGAATCCCTCGAGAACCATTGCAAAGACCATTTTCAGAGTCCAAGTTTTGGAGGACCATGATTTGACATCCAACTTTCAACTTGGCAAGAGGATCTGAGGGGAAAACACTGCTAGATCTTATTGAGATATGGTGTATTACAGTACAGGGTGAAAGACAATTATTTCTGCTATTAAGTGTGGGCTTTCAAGAGTACAGTTTTTATGTTCCTGTCTTTGAGAAACAATCTGAGCCCTCTGTGGAGTATTAGGAGGAGTTTCATCCCTTGAGTCCCATAAAAAAAGTCAAATCAGTCCTTAAAAGTGGCTGATAGGGCTCACATGGGAGAAAGGAGATTAGCTGTGGCAAATTGTCAGAGAGGAACTTGAGCAAGACACTAAAGATAAAGCTTACAGAGGCTTTGAGGAAAGGTACAGCAAAGAGGGGAATAGAAGGGCTGAAATCTGAGGGGAAAACACTGCTAGATCTTATTGAGATACAGGCAGACAGCACAGCAGTAGTGTATTATTACAGGGCAAAAGACAATTATCTCTACTATTAAGGAGGAGTGAGAGGCAGTCTATAAGGAAATAACTAATCCTCATACCTTATTGGGCAGACAGTCTCAGTTGTAGGTGGTGTAGAGAAGAGAGAGTGCTGCAGATAGGAGCCTTAGCCGACGCGACGCGAGGCAAACACATGTCCGAAAGGCAGTGCAGGCCTTCGGCCGAAGACCTCACGTGCAGAAAACGTGACAAAATCAGGTGATTTATCAGGTGATGTGTTCCACGTCTTTTTGTATATAGGACAAGCTTTACGACCCGTGCCTTCGGCACGGCCGACTCGCTGCGCTCGCGTCCGTCCCTTCGGCGGGTCGACAGCTTGTTGGGGCTCCGCCCCAAACCCCGGGGGGGAGGGGGCTCTGCATCTCAGTAGGAAAGTGTAAATCAAAAATGAAAATTTTATCAACAGGATACAATAAAGTAATGATAACTACCGTTCCTTGAGCCACCGGAACTTAATTTGTGAATAACTCTTCATTTAGTCTACCTTTCAGCGAAAACTTTTGTTGCAACATCTCTGGCTATCGAATGGTTACAATCTTATCCTGGTTTTGAAGGAATCGGCCGTGAACTGAATCTAAAAAGTAAATAATACGGTGGCTCAAGGACCGGGATCTGAAAACACCTGTAAACAGACATTTCTTTTGCCCTGTTTTTGTTGCTCTTCTTTGTTCCAGGTGTCCATGTACTATTAGAAGTGCTACTATACATCAAATAGGATTTTTTGAGACATTTGAGCCCAGAAAGTAAAGTAATGAGATAGAAAACCATTTTTTAAAATGTGGCTCAAGGACTGGGGTTAGCTCAAGGAACAGGGAACACTGTGCTGAGCATTGATAAATATACTGTGCATCATTCAGTCAGAGAATTGATAAGGCTTCATAAGAAGACTTACAAACAAATTAAAGCAGCACCTCTGGGTATATAATATTTTTTTGTGACAGTAGAATTGAGGTCTTGCTTGAACAGCACTCGGATGTGCACCTAGAGAATGCAACATAAAGCTGTCCATGAGCACACATCTGTGTGCAGGTCCAGGCCAACATGGTCCACGGACTGGCCCTGGGCTTTGTTTATTGACATTGAAAATGCCAGACAAACAGGGAATTGATGTCATTTCATAGCAAAGGAAGGCTGCTCTGCAGAGGAAATAATTGTGATGCAGGGGATAAATGCTGTAGTGTGATCATGTTCCCCCCCAATGAGCCTGATCTTCATTGCAAAGACCATTTGCAGGGTCCAGGTTGCGGAGGATCATGATTGGACATCCAACTTTCAACTTGGCAAGAGGATCTGAGGGGAAAACACTGCTAGATCTTATTGAGATATGGTGTATTACAGGATGAAAGACAATTATTTCTGCTATTAAGTGTGGGCTTTCAAGAGTATGTTTTTTATGCTCCTGTCTTTGAAAAGTAATGTGAGCTCTCTGTGGAGTATTAGGAGGAGTTTCATCCCTTGAGTCCCATAAAAAAAATTAAATCAGTCCTTAAAAGTGGCCAATAGGGCTCACATGCAAGAAAGGAGATTAGCTGTGGCAAATTGTCAGAGAGGAACTTGAGCAACACACTAAAGATGAAGCTTACAGAGGCTTGAAGGTAAGGTACAGAAAAGAGGGGAATAGAAGGGCTAAAATCTGAGGGGAAAACACTGTTAGATCTTATTGCAGACAGCAGAAGTAGTGTATTGTTATACAGGGCAAAAGACAATTATCTCTGCTATTAAGGAGGAGTGAGAGGCAGTCTATAAGGAAAGACCAAATCATCATACCTTATTGGGCAGGCAGTCTCAGTGTAGGTAGTGTTTGCTGCAGATAGGAGCCTTAGCCGACGCGACGCGATGTCCGAAAGGCAGTGCAAGTCTCACGTGAAAATCCACGTGACAATATCAGGTGATTTTTCAGGTGACTTTTACGGTGGCTGTGTCGACGTCTTTTTATATATAGGATAGGAAATGGCGCCGACGAGTGGCTTTTTGAGGCTGGATTTCAGGATTTTCTCGGACAACCCTTTGCAGGAGCTTCATGGGGCCTACTGGAGGTGACGTGTGCTGTTTCGCGGGGGGGATGGCAAGGGGATGAAGAGCGGAAACGCCACAATCAGAATGAAGGGGACCAGAGTCTGAGGTTTAATTCGGCACCTCAGACTCGACGGCGCGCAACTTGAAATTCTTAGATAGGTATATTCCGGCGCGGTCCCGTTAAGAAACAGCCGGCGCCCGTACTACATACATCGCGTCAGAATGTATGCTACGGATACCATCTTGCATCCACTGCTAGAACACCTAGTAAGAAACCCGATCGCACCTCCCCAACATCAAGTACCAAAAAACAAAATACTGGTCGGGTTAAACAAGGCGACGACGGAGCCCCGAGGGCCGGGCAGCTTCCGAAATCAAGTATGACCAAGATCAAGTATCATTCCCAATTTATGAAGAGATACTCAGCGGGCCTGAAGACCTCGCAGCTAGAGTATATAGCAAGAACGTCAAAAGCATACTTCGCCGTGTTTTTAATTTTTATGGTATAGAACTGGGCAGCCTCCAGAACCATATTCGTTATCCTGCTTCCAAGTGTTCCCAATAAATTAACACGACATAGTTACTCCGTCGTACGGGCCTTATTGTAAAGCTTAAGATTTTTGCAAGGTGGCGTAACGCAAAGTGGAACTCACCGGGATGGTCGTCCAGGTCTCCGTCGAAAATCTCGGGGACGTCCCCGGTGCTACACTCAGTGCTGGGGTTGTCCTCCCCTAGATATGCGGTCAACCTCCGGGGGAAAAGAAAGATGTACAGGGTGTATGCTCACCTGGGCATGATTTCCAAGCACCCGAGTCCTGCGAACGCGTCAGCACCACGTACGTATAGATGCATCTTTGAAGAACAGACTTGGATATGGATTTCTCCCGTGGGTTGGTGGAAACCAAGGAACATCCCTGAAATACAAAGTGAGACAGGAACCGAGCGCGTGGATAGGCGAACCTGGGAGAACGGGGATGGGGTCCTTCCTGTTCCAGCACGTCAGATTGAGGGTTGCTTGAGAATACAAGATGGCACGCACTTATTGTTGATATGGGTCACTGTGTTCCCGATGCTGGCGTAGTTCGCAAACGCTTGGTTTCCAACCTGGATCGAAATTATTTAGTATATCCAGGTTGCGAGGTGGTAGTATAATGTACCCTGGGCAAGCCGTAGAGAATAGATTGGAAGGTTACCCCAGTGAGGTGAAGGGGGAGATAGACCGAGTCCAGGAGACTGAGCGCAG
This sequence comes from Mycena epipterygia, assembly GCA_029281465.1. NCBI lineage: Eukaryota > Fungi > Basidiomycota > Agaricomycetes > Agaricales > Mycenaceae > Mycena > Mycena epipterygia. The sequence continues at coordinate 669,820 of JARJCQ010000011.1, read as the reverse complement.
CGCCTGTTGCAAATCCTTTTCAATTTCTGGGATGCTTGTCCATATTCCTGCCCACCTAAGCCGTGACCAACAAGGGTCACTTTCTTGACGCCGAATTTCGACAACCCGACCTGAACAGCTGCAAGCACATCCGTTGCAGTGCTACATCTCATGTTAGTCGCGAAACAATTTCGAGTCAAAACCACCCACCTGGCCTGCTCGTCTGCAAACCCGTTGTGAACTTCGATGGAAGAGCTCAGACCAGGGAAGAGCGCCCGGTTCAAAGTCGTCAGAAAAAAGTCGACGTCTGTGAGATCGGCTTCGCTTGGGAGGTATGGATATCAGAAGCCTGTTATTGCGTGTTTAATTGGCGCGACTCACAACTCCGAAGGATCCGTCCCCTGATGCGACACGATGACGGTGGCCAGAGCCGTATCGACTCCGACGTACCAGAACTGGATGTCGTCACCGTCACCCCCAGAAGCAATGGGTTGAAAGCTCGGGTTCGCGTCGCAGTTAGCTGTAATACGGTTAGTGCTTTTGTATCGTTTTATGGGGAAACGAAACTGACTTCCGCAATCCCATGCCAAGGTTGCCGCTGGGGTACAATACCCTGCAGCCGCGTAAAAGGAGTAGGGTTTGAATGCGCTGATCTGCGACGAGCTCAGAGCAGTTATTGCTTGGCGCGCGAGTAGTGCAGAAACAGCATTAGCAAGCGAAGCAATGGCTAGGACAACTGCAGAGAGGCGCGCCATTTCGTACCGCAGATCTGGTGGTATGCAGAGATCATCCGCGGGCTTAAATACTTTGGAGACGTCGCGTAAACAGCTTTCGACGACGTTGGGATGGCAAATAGCACATTAGGAGAATGATTAATGTGTGGCGCCACCCAAATCGTTCAAGAATGTCAATGAGGGCTTGTCTATCGTCCGTACGCCGCGGCCGATCATTCATCAACAGGGTACCTATTTTCTGACCCCAACTCGACCCCAACTCCGACCCCAACTTGACCTCAGCTTGGGTGCCAAATTATCACATTTTCGTGCCGGGAAGGATGACGATGGAGCCAAATCGGACAGATGAAGTTGGGGCATGAAATTGGGGTCGAACTTGGATGTCAGATCGTGGTCCGGAGCCCGATTTGACATCCAACTCGGTACCCCGAACTATTCGGTGCCCCGACTTCAAGCCGAGTTGGGGCCAAGTTGGGGCCGGAGTTGGGCTCAAATCGAGATGTTTGAAACACCCTGACTTTTTGAAGCAAACTTGAAGGATCCTTTGCAACTTGCAAGAGCTCTCAGCCTCCCCGAATCCCCTCTCAATCTTGCGCGTTCCGTTCAAGCCTTTTCGGGTATTTATGCTCCCTCCTCCGCGAACTGGCTTTTGGCGGCGTCGCTTTTGCACCGCCACATTCACCCACCCCGTACATCGATTGACAACATACACTGGCTTGATGCACGCACGTATATAACGCATTGCATTGCATAGATCTCGCAGCAGGTTAACGCCGAACGCGTTGATACCCTATTACGAATTCAATTTACCCCTTGTATTAGTTTTGGTTTGTTTACGAATTCAAAGTACTTTCGAGTTTAGTCTTTAGAGATGCGAGTGAGTTTATGAGTTTTGAGTTTGCGGACAGCTCAACATCCGCGCGACAATTGAACCAGGTCCACATCTGTGCTTGCCCGACATCCGATACTCTTCGTGATTCCATTGTTCTCCACAGAACACAAATGTTGTATAGCCAAGAATCCGTATAGAAAAGAAAAGAAAAGAGTGTAAAGGAACGATCCTAGAGCGAATACGTCTTATCCGGTATGGGCAAGGGTGACTTACTACAGTCTATTTCACAAATGTGCGTTAGCTCTATATGTTGCTGGAAGCATTGACCAAAGAGCTCACCCGGGGAATATGCAGGAGGACACCCAGCGGACCCTTCCTCCACGATGCGCACATCTTCCTCGACGCGCGCACCACCGTCTGCACAAGTTCCTCCGAAGACGATGTCCGCCAAGGTGCCCAACAGTATGAAAGCGGTACCGACGACTTTGAACATGTTGCCGACGACCTTGGTGCCAACCATCCTCGACCCCATCTCTAGCGTTCGTAACAGAAAATTCCATATCGTCAAGGTCCACACCGCCATTACGCTGGCGATGAGCGCGAGGCACTCGCCGTCCACGGGCTGCAGGCGAGGCGCCCGAACTGGAATTAATTCATATGTGGTTAGAACTCGGGAACACACGAAAGGGGTAAGTTAAATTGGAATGGAGATAGAACGCACCGGAACTGGCTACGAAAACGAGATAGAGCGCAAAGGGCTCGATTTTGGGATTGAACGCGCCGATGCGCGCCGAGACCATGCACGCGAAGACGGTGGCGGCGACGAGCGCGAGGGTGGTGGTGGAATAGAAGATCCGCGAGGGCAGAGTCGGGAGTTCGAGTTCGATGGCCGATAGGGCGAAGGTGGTGAAGGCCGGGAGGAAGAGGGTGAGGAAGCCACCTGCATAGAGAAAGTCTTGCCCACACTGCTCGAGGAGCGTCCTTATTGAGCGGACCTCGGTCGTGCTAGTGGTGGTGGTCGGGAGCGACATGCTTGGGTTAGGGGAGGGTGTCCCTGAATATTAAGCAGCGCGCGGATATGATCGAGGACCTTTCGTACGCGATGTGACCTGGATAGGCCGGGCTGCGAGGCATCTGCGGGATGGTGGATTGAAAGAACGCAGTCCAAAACCAACGGAGACGAGGAAGGAGAAGAAATGTCGAGAGTTCGTCAGGAGGTATAACAACGAACCCAATTGCCCAATTGCCCGAGGCAGAGCAGAGCAATTCCTTGAAGCTTCGTGCCCAAGCCTTGTTCCTAGTCTCCCAGAATAGACCGAGTCCCTTGAACGTCTGTGCCTGAGGATATTCCTTGCTCCATGACTATCTTGAGGTTCGCGCCTGACCCAAAAGACTAGATGTTCCGGTCAGATATATATCTTGAGCCTTGAGGTGGGTGAGCTTGCAGTTCACGGCTATCGTTCAAGAAGACCCAAATCATACGGAGAATTACGTGGAGGCTAGACAGGCCTCCTCCGTACCCCGCGGCCGATCATTCATCAACGATTGACTTTTCGAGGCAAAGTTGAACTTGAAGGATCCTCTGCAAGAGCTCTCAGCCTCGCCGAATCGCCTCTCAATCTTGCGCGTTCCGTTCAAGCCTTCACGCCTCTCGTCTACAGGTCTATATGGAGCTGGTACATCTTATCAGACATACCGCATCGGGGTTCTATTTGGCATGCCGGACATTCTACGGCGGCGTTCAATCCCCTCTCCTACGGCAGCACAAATCATGATATTATATCAAGCAGACGCTGGCAGTCCCGGCCTCTTCTCAGTTAGCACCCCCCGCAGATAGCATGTTCGCCCACACCCCAGAAGAGGAATATCCGCTCGAGAAAGGCAGAAAGGTCCCGGTGCGCACGACGGGGCGCCGCGTGCTGCTTGCGCTGATCTTCGGATCGCTGGGATGCTCGATCGGCTTTGGGTTGTCTGCGTCCTGGAGGACGGGAGGGCCTCACACGCAGGAATGCGTCGCACATTTTGACCTCCCCCGGCCGATGTTCCTGGAAGAAGCGCGCGTCGTCACTGTGACCGCCCATCCACCAGCGGCGACTGCCGTTGTCCCACCTTCGCCAGCCCTTAATCAGAGTCCTTTGCTGCTAAATGGACCGCCGACCTCTGCGTTTAAAGGTTTGTGCATGGCTAGCTCCTTCGAGGGAGATCTACTGAGCGATCATCGCAGATAACTTGCGGCCAGAGGTGCAATATATTACAACCTGGCCGGGATCGGGCTGGAGTGAGTGGACCGACTATGGATACATTTGAGATACTGATTTCTCGTTCGCGCAGCAAACGATGTGCTCTTATATGTGCGTCGCACTTTCGTTTAGCTTTTGCAGTCGTCTTATAGCGTTTTAGATGAATCTACTCTATCTTGGCCTGATAACCGAGCGTGTCCCGGTGATTCCGTACTTTACACCCACCCATGTCGGCTATGGGAACGCACCCCCTTTGCCTTTTGGCGAGGCGTTCGATATCCCCCGGCTACAGACAGCAATCGGGGCGCAAATACTCGAATGGCATCAAGTCAAGGTAACAGCATAGTTCTTCATCATAATCTGAAGCTAAACCCTTCTTAGGACCCCGAGAGCGAAACCGTCGACGCGCTGGGATGCTGGAACGTGTGGCAGGCCGTGCAGAGCTCAAACACGGAATCGCACTTCACCAGTGCTACTGGGCGCCTAAAACTTGGTCCGTCTACCGCGCTTTCGTTTGGCGGGACCGTATCTTACGCAATGCCTAGATATCTCATACACGACGGCCCCGAGTTGGATCAAGTTGTATCCGGGGAACGACGGCGACCCGCACGCGACGTTCTGGGGCCTCGCGTCGCTGGCGTTCCCCGACACACGCGCCTCGAACCTGCAGAGCCCTGTACGCTCGCCGATCCACGGCGCGGAGCTCCTGCCCGACGAGCAGATGCTCTGCTACGATTACCTGTACTACGTCGGCGCGAATAATGTCCGTCATTTCTCCCCCCGCTCGCGCCACTACTCAACAGTTATATAGGGATACGAGTGGGAGTCCGACTACGGCCCCGCATGGCGATTCGTCGGGCGCCACATGCACTGGACGCCCAAGATTCTAACACTCGCCGAGAACTATGTCCGAGATGCGCTCGTCATCGCGCCATACGAACCAACGCCGCCCGTACGTCCCCCCCTCCCTCTTATGGCGCCGCGGACAGCCTAATGCTAACCCCTTATGCAGTATATCGCAGTCCACGTGCGCCACGGGGACTTCGGCAACTGGTGCGACTTCCCGCTCAAAGAATGCTTCGCGCCGCTCTCCGTGATCGCGCGCCGCGTCGAGGAGGTGCAGGCGGAGCTGTGGGCCACGCAGCGCATCGTCGTCGACCGCGTTATCATGACCAGCGACGAGCAGGACCGCGCGTGGTGGGACGAGGTGTACGAGTACGGCTGGGCGCGCCCGGTCCACGACAGGACGGTCGAGCTCCACGGCCAATGGTACCCCCTCCTCATCGATGCGGCGATCCAATCCGGGGCGCTTGGGTTCGTCGGGACCGACCGGTCGACCGTCTCGGTTATGGCGCGCAAGCGGGTGCAGTCGTGGAATGGCGGGGCTGTCAGGACGGTGATGTGGGGTGAGCCGGGCGCGGACGACCATTAACGGACGGACTTGGAAACCTGTATTTATGTAACACTTTTAAATCTGTGCGAATATTACATGTAATGGAGTAGGATCTGACGTCCCCCGCGCGGCATACCACCTTCAGGCTGGCCTCCTTGAATATGTTTACAGTTCGTACAGACACCGCGCGCGCATGATCGCGATAGTCTGTCCGATCCACTTCAAAAGTCAATAATGAGTGAACAACTATACATACACGCTTTACAGACACCTCCAACGGGGCAGTACAAACTACGTACAACTGAATACTGTACATCTCAAAAAACACTTCTTAGATACATTTTAGCGCCACCCGCCAACCTCGGGTGTGAATTGGATAACAGTTTGTCTCAACAGCTTTTTGACCTACGCCATCGAACGGTGGCGTTTCCGTTCAGACACCGTTGCCCTGCATTGTGCCGGAGAACAGGTAGCTCGCCTTGGATCTTATGGACTGTAGGCAGGCGCTTGAGTCTGTAATCGCGGCGAAGAAAGGTCGAAACGGACGGCAGCAGAATGAGATGCGGACTTTTCCCCCTCCTCCACGTCCCGGTCGAACTCCTGGGTGGTGTCGATCTTGATGGAGATGTTCGGGCGCTGCGTTGGGCCAGGGATGAGAATGTGAACGGGAAGCGGGGGCTGGGAATCAAACGGACCTTGGATCCCATCGAAAGCGTAGTGTTGTTCTTGGGGAACTCCCGCACCGAGAGGGACAGATTTTCACTCGTAGTGTGGACGCCGTCGGCCGCGCCACGGATCATATCGCGGGCATTGAGAGTGGCAAGAAGTGAGTTGGCGTACACTAGCCGACGGATTAGGGATGTCGAGAATCAACGGGAAAAGACTTACATCGGCCCATGCAGAAGAAGAACAGGATGTAAATGAAAGTCTGGCCTGCTGCCATGATCTGAAAAGCTAATCAGTGCACATTTGTAGGGCAAGGAAATAGCACACACGGAAGTCAAGGACGCGATTGCACACAGGCTATCCGTTACGGTCAGTCCAAAAGATAAATAGATGGAATAAAGGCACCGACGTCGTAAAGAGGCCAGTGGAGATTGCAAAGCGGACCTATCAGGCGGTTATAAAGCACATTCCGCCGCTAGTAATTTCTGGGCTCACCAGCTTCTTAATCATAGTGTCCGATCTAAACATAATGAGCCAAGTCGTGGCAGAATATCAAGGTAGGTAAGTACCTGGGAAAGCCCGTACGAGAACTGTTCAGAAGCAGGCACAACATTGCGGCAATAAATGCATCTCCGACCGCTGCCAAAGCGTTCACCGTGATGGACAGATACTGTCACCAAAATAAATGGACAGGAAACAAAAGACTGGAGAGTAAAAAGTACCTTGAGTTCTTCCAGTTCCGCAAAGGTCTGTAGGCGAAGGCTGAGACGAAAGGGTCAAGGCGTGGTCAAGGCGAGGAAGCACAACGGCTTACGACATAGAGACGTAGGCTGCTCATCGTGGCTAAACTTTAAAGCCAGCTAAATATGAGGAGAATATGACGAACCAAGGACGCAGCCTTCGGAGAAGTATCAATGAGCATGAGGACGACAGAATTTTGAAAACGACGGCCTACCGAATTCAGCCAAAACCAGAATCGACTACGCGGCGGGAACTATGAATTGGGAGATGGCATGCATGTTACAACAGACTTACAGCGATACTCGTGAGCCACACGTTGCCGTTGCTCACTGCACGAAGGGTCATTTCGTAATCAAGGGAAGTGTGGATCAACCTTACATCGCCATAAACGAACGGTCAAGAAGCTAAGAAATGAGGTTGAGATGAGGAAGATCATCGAGAAGGTGGGGCACGAACCTTTGGACCAACAGTGCCGTGAGGCCCTGCAGAGATCGACGTTACGTTGGAAGAGCCCGATTCTCAGAAGATGGGAGGCGTACGTTGAAAAGAACCTCCACCTGATTGAAGTTAATGATTAGACATATAGATAGACTGTCATGTGCGCTGGAGTCCTACCAGCAGACTCCTAGATTCCTCAAATGAATCGTTATTCGGATGGAGGAAGAAGGAAACTTACCACACAATCTGGGTAAGCTCAGCAGCGTTGTTGTAGTTCGTGATTAGATATGTATAAACTTGCGACACGTCAGAATTGGCCCGAAGGGGTATAATAGGATACTCACCAGTATGAGAGATGAGCGCTTGGTGAACGGTGTCGAAAAGCATCACAGCGCCGACCTGAATGTGGTGTGGATACGAGGCGTATTGGATAGTGGGATAAAGGGACGAACAAGGAGCTTGAGAGGCCATCTGTCGTTCTGGTGCGTGTAGTACCACCTGAACGAGTCGGTTGAGAGAATAATCGAGATGAAACTGAGTAAAGAAACGTACCAGGCCTGAACGCAAGACACTACTCTAACTTTTCGAATCAACGAACGAGTGATCAGAGGCGTAACAGACCTCCGTGAAGTCTAATCCAAGTCATGATGAGCAATTTCCCCGACAACATGGCTGAAACGCACCCAGCAGCAACGACAACACCGATAAAACCGACTCCGAGCCTAAGTTATAGCGTGAGATCAAGCGGATATGTACTAAGTAAAGGGAACGGAACGGACGTCCTATCAAGAGCGTGGCTGGCGGACATGACGGCGCGTGTAGGTGAACGAGTGAAGGGCGCAAGGAGGAAAGTTGGGGAATGAATGAAAGCGGCGCAATAAATGGGACGGGAGGAAAGGCCGGAGGCAAGAAGGAAGTTTTTTTCAAGGGACGAGGGTCATAAGCGCGTGGGCAAAAAATTCTGGGGGTTCTTTGCCCGAGAAAGGGAAGCTAGAAGGCCTAGACGATCCGCGCAATAGCCTACCGGCACCGAAGCATAAAGTACATGTGTTGGGAGTTCTGGTTGACATAGGTACGACTCTGAGGTAAGAGGAAAAAGGTTTCCTGAAGGGCTTGTCAAAGTCTTACAGACTTTGACATGATTCGGAGTGAGTATCGCTAGCCACGAATTTTCATTTTGGCTCAATGCCACGGAGCGGAAGCGGACTCCACTTTTTTGTCTTGAAGAAGGCGGAAGCGAACTTGCGGCCCAAGGGAGAAGCAGAGTACAACACCGCGGCAAGGACGTAAAACGCCACGTGAAGCGCCTGGCCGTCTATTCGGCCGTATTGGCGCCGGCCAGGACCTCGGCGAGAGAACACGCCTGGCGCCGTTGTCAGATAAAATATGCCTACTGACCTTACGCGGTTTCCACCAGAAAATTCATGCCCGCAATGTGGCGTCGGTGGCAGATGACCAGTAAGAGTAATTGAAGCTTTGAAAACGGGAAAGGAAGTAAGTATTCCTTCAAGGAGATAGACATGCATGTCGATAGAATATTCGGGCGCGACCTCCCGATCAATTGAAGGTCGAATGGGCCAAAACCCAGGCTATTTCGTCTTCAGAGCAAAGGGTCCACTGATTATGAACGCCGCTCCATGCACGTCCCGAATTTCTACGGCCGATCACCGAAACTGCAAAGTACCGCAGCTCTTGTTTCCCGCTCAACGTGGACATGTACGGATATTCAATCGCGTGCAAACCGAAGCGCAGATCAAGCCGAACATTGAAGCAATGCAGGCGTGGAATTCTCGCCAGGAACTCCGATATCCATACAGCGAGTTCAGGCTCCTGAAAAGGATGGTCACCAGTTCGCTCGTCGCGGCGCCTGTGAGAAGATCACACCTTTGGTTCAACGCAAGTGATGGCAAGGCAAGATAGAGAAGGAAGCGTTTCAGCAAGAAGCTCTGGTCCAATCTCGTGCAGAAATTCGACGTTAATCTGCAGCCGCTTTATCCCAGAGGTGGATTGGGTGAGGCAGCGTATACGATCTGGGCGGATATTCTCGCGATCTCGGAAGGTCGCCACTTCCCGGACGGGACGCCCAGGAACTAGGGCTTCGACGAGGGAAAACGGGGCGAAGATCTTGGTAAGATAACGGAGGCCAAGGAACTCGAGGTTCCCAAAGTAGTTTGGCCCTCCAGACCACGGTACTGTCAGATTCCTTATGCCATGCTGGCCAGCGATAAACGTCCCGACATCGGAGGTGTACTGGAAGTCGGTCAAGAACGTGCATAATTGAAAGGGGCAGTGGTCGATTGGTAGAATCCATTGGCAAGACGCATCGTCTCCCATGAATAATTCTAAAAGGCGCAGATGGGGGAGCATGGCTAAAGTCTCCTGGATGACGCCGTAGAAACTTCCGCAGTCCGCGGAATGTATGGCAAGAGACTTGACTCGCTTTGCCTTTGCTAAAGATATGTCATCTAGAACGCTGAAGCAGAAATTCAAAGAGTGATTGTTGGTGAGCAGCACGTCTCGATACAGCGCGTCTAACGCCCTAGCAGAAAAAACTCTGGAGGTTCGGGAGACGGACGCCAGATCTGCGGTTTCGACGTGGCGAAGAATAACGTCGAGCATATCGAGAGGCAGGTGCGACAGGATGGTGGTTGGCGCAGACATGCTGGTTCGCGGACAAAGAGGCCGCGACGCGGATCGCCACTGATGGTGCCGATACGGTTGCCAGTAAGTCCACGCTTTGATTTATTTTTAGCAAACTCATATTTTGATTTTGTAATGCCTCTGGATGGCCGCTGCACCTCTCGAGTACGCTCGCCGACCCGACCCGTTACCAGCCACGTACACCCACCCACAACGCGAGGGGCCCGCCTGTACGGTTGTCAACAAGTCCACGCTTTGACTTGTTTGACAACTTTCATTTTCCGCATTTTATCTCGCTGCTGGACGCTGTTTAGGGTGCGCTAGAGGCCTCTTTCAGGGCTGGACGTACCCGGGTGGGACTGGGAGTGACGGGTGATGTTTCCCGGGGCGGACGGAGAGCGGGAGCACATGTAATGTCCCGGGGCGGCAACTTGAAGTGCGTGCTTTTTCCATCTCCTCGCGCCGTCGTTGAAGCACATCCAAGCCGCGTCTGCCATGCCAGTATGAAGGCATGCAGGTCGTCGCCTGCTTCGGCCGCCTTCAGCACGCGGGTGGAACGCCGCCCACATCACGCGTATCGGCGTTCATCACAGGCTTACAGCGCTGCAACCAGGTGTCTCCCGTCGGCGGGATTAGCGTAGCGGGCGTGGTGGGCACGCGACGACGACCGGTCTGCGTGACCAGAGGCTGCGCGCGCGGTGGCGCATGCTTGATGCCGTGGCCAGCGGTTCGCTTCGGGGTGGTACTGCTCGTCCACCTCCTCTGCGCTGTTGCGGGATTTGGCTGTGACATCGCCGCCCCCGCTCTATCCGGCCGTATCCACGCGCGCTCGACGCCCCAGGGCTTTTGAACGCGTGTGGTCAGGTAGTCGCGGAGGACGGCGAGCGGGCAGGCGGGCGTTCACGTTTGTGGGTGGGGTGTACGAACGAGTCAGGTCGGCGAGCACGCTCGGCGTGCAGAGCGGGAACGCAGATGCACAGGTATGGTATATAGTAGTGCTACATACAAGGCTCCTGCGACGCGTCAAAAATCCACATCCAGCGGAAATCCGCGTTTTCCGGGCGCTTTTAGACACCTGCAGCTGTGTATAGTAGCATAGTAGCACTCGTATTGTCCTACACCTCCCTAGGTCGTACTGGCACTGTGAGCTCACAAAAGCATTACAAAAATCCAAAAAAATATGAGTTTGCTAAAAATAAATCAAAGCGTGGACTTACTGGCAACCGTATGCCGAAGCCACTAGATAGAAACAACGATACACACTGAAGTCGTATGGCTGAACCACAAACAGACGTCTCGCGTCCTTCGGCTCTACCCACCGCAAATTTCCTTCAGCGGGGAACTGCATCGCAATCTGTTGTTGACCAAAACTCTGCCGAATACCTTGACACGATCGAGGAAGAATGGAACAAGAAGGTTGATTTGGAAGTGGAGACTCTGCTCGACGGCATGGTGGACCTCGTCGGCCTCGCGTCCATCGGAGACAAGGATAAATTCCGCATCGCCCAGGAGTCATTCCAGGCTCAATCTCGCGCCGAATCAATGGTATGCTCGTCCCCGCTACGCGGTTCGCAACGATAACACTGTAAAAAGGTCCGCGCCGCCAACTCCCTGCTTTCGATTACTCATTCCATGAAACTGCTCTTGTTGCTCTCTGACGAGGCGCAGATCGCGCACCGGAGAGATACTGAGCTCAAAACTGTGCAAGAGGAGAAGGATGCCGCGCGCGTGCAGGTGGCTGCGTTACTCGATGAACTCATACGGCGCCCAGATGAAAAGGGTCCCATCGACGCGAAATCAGGCAGCACCACCTAACACCTGGATTCCTATGGCTATTCAGCTGTATTGCCGTCCCTCGACGATGAAGGCCCAGGCCAGGTCGCAGACATTTTGCTTGTCCCCATCATAGTAAACTGGAACCCTGGCCCCTCGTCATTCGCGAGCGACCTTGGACTGCTCAACAGTATTCCATGTACAGTATTCGAGTCGCTTGCATTAAAATACCATCCAAAAATTTGTACCAACTGGTACGACCGACAATAAAAGAGAAGATAATGCTATCGAGATGCCCATGCGTATATATATTGTCCAGTCCAGACGTCGTGTGGTCCACATCACGAATGCATTTTCGAGCGGGTATGCTTGTCATTACAACAGGATCGTGAATGCCAGAGCCGATGCGGACAGTGCGGAGAGAACCGGCCACATGCGCATGTCCAGGCCTACAGCAATCGCAGCGCTCTTCCCCGTTGTCGAGCTTTGAGGGGCAGACGACGACGTGCTTGCCGCATTGTTCGCGTTGCCGGCAACGGGGGTGGAGTGGGTAGCGGATCCGGCGGGGGAGGTCGCCCCGGCTGGGTAGACGGCTTGTGATTGCGAGGATGGACCGGAGGCGCCGGCAGAGGCGCCGGCAGAAGCGCCGGTAGAGGCAGAGTTCGACCCCGCTGATGAGCCTGTGGAGTTGAAAGTAGGGGGACCGGTCGCGGTGGAGGCGTCCACAAGTGCACCCTTGCCCCACAGGACAGTTTGCCCGTTCGACTGCTCAGTCTCCGTTGCAGCGGTGCTGCTACCATCTGTTGCTGCGATGATGAACCGACCGGTCCAGGTGAAGTTGCTGGTTCCGGGGGCGGAGAATTGATAGAAGTAAATGGGGGCGTTAGGGGTGACCTATTGAGTAAAAAAATCAGCTACAATTTAGGACTGTGCGCTGCAAGAGCCAACCTCGGGGCAGGTATAGTCGAAGGTGCCTGCGACTGTGCCGTCTTGACCGGTAGCAACGGCTGCTCAAACGGTTAGAAAGGAATGCTGGCGAAAGTGAGCATTGACGCGTACTGGTGAGGTGAACCATGGCCTCATTGGGCCCGGTCATGAGCTCAATAGCCATGTTCTTCCAGGCAGTTGTCGAGCCCGAAACGACGTCACCCCCCCATCCGATGTGGCAGGTTGCGCCCTGGTTGAATGTGTCGCCTGGGCCAGGCTCATTGGGCTCCACTATCGCCTGGGAACGCAGGACAGCGCTTGAAGCAAGAACAGCAGCGAAAACGATGGACGTGAACATTTTAGGAGACTGGGAAACGCGGTAAGAAAACCAGGAAAGTGGGTGAGAAGGGAAGGAAAATCGAGTTACCTTTGGGTCGGTACTTAAGGAGCGTCAGGGTAGAGCGAGGGGTGGAGGCGATCCTAAGACAAGGGAGGGAGAAACGAGGGGAATATGTCACAACACTGGATCAAACATGTCACACATCTCCTAGAAATCTCGCCTGTCAAACATTTCAAAGTCCGACTGATTACGCCATTCAAATTTCACCGAACGGCGCTCACAGCCCAACGGGAGGCGAACAACCGTCCGCGTTTTCACTTGCGAAAAGAAAGAAAAAGCTTGAACGAGGCGATGTCTAGCAGGGCCTTGGTATGTTTCGTGTAATATTTTGTGTGCAAGAGCAGTCGCCCAAAAATAAAACGAAATGGCATGCGCCCACCTTGACAAATATCGTCGCGTCACAGTGCATGTTTCCCAGGTGATGACTCTGATTGAATTGAATCCTACTCCTCGAAGCGATGTATCTGCAGATGTGTAAGTAGGGAACCGAAAAAAAAAAAGTGACAGCGGAAACCAACCTCGTCAGCTAATCGAATCCATTCAGTGAGGGATCGCAAGTATTCGTCTCGCCCAGGGTCGACGGGAATGTCGGGATGCCACAGCACAAAAGACGAAAACTGCGCGGTGGGCATCAACGTCCGTGCATTCTTTTGATCATCTTCCCCAGTTTCTTCGTCTCCATTCATCTCGTCGTCGTCGTCGTCGCGCATTGCACTCCGTGTAGCCCGACCCATTTTGTTCCCACGCGCCTTGGCGGCTTTCACCCCTTGCTTGAGCTTCGTTTTGAGCGCGCTGGTTTTACCCGCTCCCGCAGCACTGTCTCCGGCCATAATAACCCCCGCATACCCGGCTGGCAACTCGACCTTCAGGCCCTGCATAGTCCTTCCACGAAAAGTCGCGATAAAACGCGTCGTCGCGTCCGTAACGCGTTTCGAGAGGGTATCGTTTACTGGTGGCGCGGGGAGGGCAGTCTGCGCGTCGGGGGAGTCGCCTAACGGCTCCTCAGAATCAACGACCATTTCTAGTTCCTGGGCCGAAGCCGTAGTAGAGGGCGGTGGCGTGGCGACATGTTCACTAGCAGCTTCGACGAGAAAGTAGGTCGAAATGGGGGCGGGACCATTGTGGTCGACATGAAAGGGCATAAGATTCGGAGAGGCCTTTGGAAGAGACGCCAAATCGGAGATGGGAGCTATGCTCAGCGTCGGTGCAACCATATCTTGTCGTGGTACGTTTCAAGCAGGTTGCTTTTACGCCAGTCACGATCACGAGGATTCAGTCACACCGCGCTTCAAATAATGCTACATTCACAAATACACGGATATCTATACAGCTAGCCCTTCACCAAAGTTCTCCATTGATACATCGCCAACCTCGAAAACAAGCTCGGTTCGCAGCCATCTCGAGGTCCTTGGCCGATCGGGCCATTTTCCTTTCCGCGCCTCGAGCATGCAGAGCTTCGATTTCTGCCTTTAATTTTTCCTGTGCATACAAAATGAGTTTGTGGAGGAATTTATTTATCCGAGACCCGCACCGTCTGAGCTTCTAATTCAGCCTTATTGAAGATGGAAAACGCTGCAGGAGGCGGAGGTGCATTCTTTGGGTCTGTAAACTGTTCAGACGCAATGTTCCGACAGTACAATGGAACCGTACTGTAAGCTGCGTGAGTGAAGACCTCGGCCATGATGTCGTGATTCCGTCTGTATCTGGTTAGCGAGAGTGCTCGGGTGGAAATAGTGTCGTTTTCGTCTGAGATGTCGATGAGGCCACGGAGAGAAGGAGGAAAACAGCACGCACCGCCAGAGTCTTCGTCGTCAACACGAGGTGGACGCTGCCCAGCATTTTAGTAAATACAGCAAATGAATTTTCAAAAAAGCAACTCACGGCATTGCTCCCAGCCCGCGCGCGCTGCTCTTGCTCCCTTCGCCGGTCCATCATGCCCATGTTGCTGTTTTGCTGCGCAACCATCGCTTGTTGTGGGTTGAAGTTCATGCCCATCGGCATTCCTCCCATCCCACCGGGCCCACCCTGCGGCCCAGCGCCCGGTGGGTAGATTTTCTGCCCAGCTTTGTCGCCCATGACGAAGACCGACGCCTCGTTGAACACGCGGAGAGGGTAAGTTCGCACAGGCTGATTCATCAGCGCCGGCACGATTTCTGTGGGTGCATGCAGATCAGGAATTAGACGCGGCACAGAGGGCAGGCAACACACGTGCAACCGGACCCCGCGAATAATGCACTAGCACCAGCTGTGGATGCCCGCCTTTCTGCAGGCGATACCGCCGCCGCTGGCGCCACGCGGCGTTGTCCACACCCGGCGCGAAACCGAATTTCACTTCGTGTACTTCAAGTTCCTGCAGCGGTTTCTAGTGACCTGGCCAAATACGAAAAGGGCGCTACTTACACGCGTCCCTCCCAAGGTCATCGTATATTTAGTCTCCGGCTCCTGGTACCGTATTCCGTCATTTGGAAACGGCGCTTGCCCGGGTAAGAATAGAAGTAGGACTTGACCCTCTAGAAAGCAATGCATCAGACGCGACGCGCCCGGAGAGACCACGACGCAGACCTTGGGGTCTGTCCACAAAGCCCCAGGAGTATGGAACGCTCAGAGATGTCTGAGTCCCGCGGAGAAGGAATATAGCAGCTGTGGCAGATTAGAAGTCGCAAGACAGAGGAAATCTATTCGAACCGTTTTCTATGGTGAGTTCCTTGTGCATCCCCAGGGGTTCAGGAAACCGAAGACAAAGGCCTTCGGCCTGCGCCTGCTGAAACGACGCCATTCGAACTTGTTCGATTCTCAAGCGGAGGCAAAGTTGAAGAGGTCGAAGCTGTGCAGTAATGCTTGTCAGCAGCCTCAGTCACAAACAACGCTGGTGTAGAGTCGCGATCTGAAAATTCGACCAAGAGGCGAGATCAAGGCGAGATATACTATTTGGATAGATGCAGTCAAATCATATTTGTATCCAATCCTACACCACAAGCTAAATACGTGGTGAAAGCGTGGACGATAATCAAATAGAGAACCCGCTCCGCCAAACTCTCGCTAGGTCTGAAGGCGAGGGATCATATCGCTTTGCCATAATAAGCTCCGGTCTGCCATGAAACTCTATGTAACGAAGATTCCGTTGCACTTGGTATGTGGCCTTGAGCCTCCATAAATGCGTGGTGCCGTTCTCGACCTCATGACCCTGGTCAGTAATATGGATGAGGTCGAGCGACGACGAACACTGAGCAGCGCGCGCCGTTACCCAACGCAAAGCAGTGTGGGCGTCCATGCACTTGGAAGCCTTCCGACCGGGGGCGGACGATGGCAAAGCTCGCAGCGCCCGTCGGTCGAAACGAAGATGTTCATACACGTTATGCAGTTCGAGTCTTCGCAAAGACGGAAAACGACTAATCGGCGAAACCAAATCATCCTAAGTATCGTTTTATCAGTAAAAGGTCGGTGCGATATCTCATGAACTTACCATGCGAATCAGCCGTCTGCCGTGGCGGGCGATTCGAATGTCTAATGAAGAGATCTGAGGAGCCAAGAAACTGGCTATCGTCAAGCCAGCTACACCAGCTGGCTTGACAATCGTTATCTGGAGCTCGGTAACCGGCCATTCATCGAGCGACGGCGTTGAGCCTGCGCGAGATATGGAGAAAGCACTAAGGGCGACGGTGTGAGTCAAGGCTTCCCTGTCCACCGCATCGATGAATTGCAACGGGAATAATATTTCGGGGTTCCGTGTCCAACTCGAACCGCGTCGGTCCCCGGTAAATGTGATGGTTTTCAAGCTGGTGTGCCGTTCTGCAAATGCCGGCAGCCAAGACATAAGAAAAGTCGGCTCGCAATACACTCCAATGACAAGTGTCTCGAGGCCTGGGAATAATAGGTTGCCAGGGCCGGCTTTGATATGCATGCTATCGGATAAAACGAGATGAGCCACTCTCGGGTTTCGGTTCATCAACGAATACAGTGCTGGAGACTGCAGTGTAGAAGTGCATGTCAACACCGCTGAATTTATCAGAATTTTTGACAGGGATAGAGAAGCCGATGTCGATGTGGAGAAGCTCTTGAGAGCACGTAGATGTGGGTCGCACACGGCGAAGGTAGTGAGGTTGGGATGTGAGTTGACTGTGGCAAGTAGGCTGGCATCAACCTGGTCTCCGACAAGATCAAGCCACTCCAGAGATTTCAGACGGCCGAGGAGACGAAGGAAATCGGGGAGCTCCTCATCGAATAAGTCTAACAGATCGAGTTTCCTAGAAAGTGCATCAATGGTTAAGACGACCATTGTGAGTGACGTTCGACGGACTTGATCAGAGTCGCAAATCTAACGTCCTCGGTGCATTTGGTATTGAGTAACTGGAGTTGTTGTGTGTCTCTGAGTTTGAGACTGGAGAAAAGTAGTGGAAGACATAGTTGGCGTAGTCGTTGGTTGACCAGCGAGAGGGAGTGAACATGCCGGGTGGAATAAAACCAGTTGCCCCGCTCCCCGCGGGTCGCTTCACGTAAAAAGTCGAGGATGATGAGCAACAGCTCATTGGGCAGGCGGAGAAGTTGAGACGATTCGAGGCGGGCGGACATGGTATTAGTAGAAAGGGCTAACCGTAAACAGGTGTACACAATAGTTCGCGGCCACGTGATCGTGTTCCAATGCTGCCAGTGCCCATTCTTCTTTCCTCCCTCATCCGATGGATAATTCTCCATCCAATAGAGAATTTGGCGCCCCGTTTGTGCCCCGTAATATCGTTCAAAGTTCGGGAGGGGAGTTGAAGATCATCGACTTCCATATTGCGAATGTGCACACCATCGCTGCTCCGGGAAAGAGAAGTGCAAGGAGTTATTGGAGTTCGGTAACGCCCTTGGATTGTAAAGTACGTAGTTGTAGGAAACCAAGTTGTCCGAAGTCGTAAGCTTTGTTTTGAAGCATGCACAAACAACCCATCTCTTCCTCATGAAGCCTGACACCAACCCAGTCGTCGTCGTCGTCGCTCCCTCGGTCGCTCCTCCTCCTCCTCATTTGGAATTTCCGGCAAAATGCACTCGATAGGTGCGTGTATCTAAGAGTCTGATTGGAGTGACATCGCAATAACGTCTAATTGGTATTAATTCTTGGACGGCCGAATCGGCTCAGGCAACGGGTGCTTTTGGAAAACCGCCGCGCTACTCATCCCTAACATGTATTGGCTTCCGTCGCCCTGGGAAAAGGAAATAAGCAACGGACTCCGCAGAATAAGGCATGGAAGCGACGCACGATCATCGTGTGGGGGAATCCCGGATCGAATGGAACGATACTCTCCAGGTATTCAATCTGTGCGTGCGACAGCGAGATGTCTAGCGCCTCGATGTTGGACAGCAGGTTCTCGATCTTGCAGCCGCCAATGATGGGGAAGCAGTGAGGAACTTTTTGCATTACATAGGCAATCGCGACTGGACTAGAGCGTGAGGATAAGAGCAAATTGACGAATGTGGGTACCGACCTGGGTGCATGCTTTTCGCGCCAACCTCCTGCGCAACCTTTTCGAGAGCGCGCGACATCTTTTGTTGGTCCTCGTTGCGCTCCCACTGTGGCTTGAACAGTGTACGCCCCTTTTCGCCGGATTCTTTGCGCTGCTGCTCTTCTGCGTCGCTGCGGATATTTCCGTGGGCCAGTACACCGAAGGGAGCGAGGGCGAGACCTAGGACGGGATGAGGGGCAGGAGAGGAGCTGAGGAGGATCCATACCATTAGCGCGCGCCATCGGGATGATTTCGCGCTCGAAGGCCCGGTCCAGAACGCTCCAACCTCCCTGATAGATGACGAACGGCGTTTTGCCGTGGTCGCGGGCGTACTGGTTGGCCTGGGAAACAACCCACGCGGGAGTATCTGAAATGCCCTACATGAAAAATGAGCGGCGATATTGTTCGCTAGATTGTTCCGCCTTACAAGGTACAAGACTTTCCCCTGGACAACGAGGTTGTGTAGACCATTCATCACCTCTTCGATCCCGGTAGACCAGTCCCACCAGTGGATGTACAGAATGTCGATGTATGTCGTCCGGAGTTTCTTCAAACTGGCTTCGACGCTAGTGTGCATGGATTTGAGGCTGTTTCCGACGTACAGGGCCTTCTGAGCGATGGTGTCGTTTCCACGCTTGAAATTGGTCGTGTACTGGACGAACACCAATTAGTGAATGGAATCAATTAAACGTGGCGTCGAACCAGACCTTGGTTGCGATAACAAGCTGTTCACGAATATTGCGTTTCTCTGCCCATTCGCCGATGAACATTTCGGAGGTTTCATCTTGGCTGATAAAACATGAGCGCAACTAATTAGAGGTGCGTAAGGATGTCTTACTAGTTGCTGGCGGTGTCGATAAAGTTGCCACCGTGGTCGAAGTACGCGTCGAGGAGCTTGAAGCTCGATTCCTTGTCCATGGCACCCATACCCATATCCCCCCACTTTTCGCCGATACTCATAGCACCGAGCTGAATGGGAGAGACATGGATTCCGGCGAGCGGAGAAAGAACGCGGTAGTGACCGAGTTTCGTCGGGGGGTTGGGTTTCTCAAAGGTGGCCATGGCTCCAATGTCGAGAAAACAAGCCAGAGAACGACCGTCTTATACGAGGGAAATGTATGGGTGCCGAGGTGCTGAGCAGACGACGCGTCTCATTGCCGCAAGCTGAGGCGCAGGTCCGCCAAGTCCTAGACATTGACTCATGCTTAACCTGCTGTCGGCACCGCAGATATCGGATCCCCGCAACCTTTTCCCCAACACCAAGAGTACTGTGGCCAGTCGCTGTTTTCTTCCAGAGCACTTCAAAGCAAGATTGAAGCCACAAGTGATACTTGCAGCTTCGAGGACCAGTTTTGAAGCGTAAGTGTAAACGGCAGACGCGAACTTCTAAGAATATTGGATCCACCCTGTAATAATGGCTGACAAGGTGGCCGAGGTTGCGCGCCGAGCGCGTTTATTCAAAAGTCCGTACTCGGAGGAAACGTTACGGAAATTGACAAGGGGCGCCTGTGCTTGGCACTGCTTGCCGAGCAGACGCTCGTGCCATACATGTACAAACGGCGCTTCGTCGTGCGCTCTCAAGATAGCGACTCTCTCGGGCTATCGAGGCCGTCGCCGGAAACACTCACCGGTTCAGGCAGAATGAATACTTAAAGGAAACCAGTCTCTTTGAGGCCGCATACCAAACCTGAAGATGACCTTGATGCACCCTTCCGCAATATGGCTCTACCTCGCCCAATTCTTCCCGCGGGATGTCCTGGCTAGCTTGATGACGGCCGACCGTGTCACCCGTGCTATCCTTGAGCAACGGGTCGACGAAACGCTAGATGAACAGTACCGAGAGCTGGATTTCAGGTTTCTGCATCTCGCGGACGGGACGGCAGGGCGACTCCGGTTCGTGTGCGCGTGAATATCGCTTTCACTCGTGTTCACCTTCTTTTCCAGGATGCGCGCAGTCGCCGATCGCGTACGCGTCTTGAAGATCGGGCCGTATTTCGTGTGCGACGCGCTCGACAGCAAGGATCCCCCCTTTAGAGATGCCGCGCAGCCCATACGTAGGATCCTGGCTCGATTTAGGAACGTCGAAGAGTACCACATCTTGTGGCATGAGCGGCCGACGATGTCGACCGTGCGCCGCATTGAAACCCAATACGATCACTTGTTCGATACCCTTCCTCTTGCTTCTGCCACTCTCGCTGTCCCATTTTCCTCTGCGCCGTATCTCCGCAGCCTGACGGTGGAGCTCTCTCTTGACAAGGCCGAACATCTTTTTTTTCCAACATCCGTTCTGCCCAATTTAGGAGAGATGAAGCTCTGCATTCGCGATGATCATGCGGGTGATCTGGATGCGGCTGGATACATCATGGTCCACCATCTATCGCGCTTTCTGAACAACACACACCGGACACTGCACTCGCTGTCATTCGAGACGTCACTCAATATCGACTACTCCCCGTTGTTTTCAGCGCTTGGGTTTTTCGCACATCTGTCCAAGCTTTCGCTCTCGATTCCCACGTCTGACCCCCATCTTGGCGACCCGTCAGCTTTGAAGGGATTCTTACACTCGCACCACGACACCTTGGAGCATTTATCGCTCCGCGGATTCTGCACGAGTAAAGTCCGCGCAGCGATGGACAGCCACTGGCTGTCAGAGTGTCTGTCGGACATCACATTTTCCTCGCTACACACACTCGACGTGGGAACCAGCTTTATCCCTTTGGATGTCGTCATGCTATGTATCCAACAATGCACGGACACTCTGACAGCACTCGACATCGCGGGCGACTATCTCAGCTTCGACGCAGTCGAGGAAATTCTTTTCGCACTTACAGACAGCCCGCTGAAGAGTCTGACCGCTGGCGTGACGTGCTTGTGCCCGGAGCTTGTTGACATACTCGCGGAGCATTTGCCCGCCCTTACGAAACTGAATCTTAAAATCCGGTATGTTACTTCCCACCGTGATGAGTCGCCGATGTTTGTCGGATCCAGCCGCACGCAGAAGCAATCACAGGTGGTCAGTGCTTAAAATGGGTCTGCGGCGTTTTGCTCACCGCTTGTCCAGGAGCGTTTTGCGGCGGCGATGAGTGGCCGGAACTATGATGGTTGGAAGCTGAAGGATTTGGGCATATGGAAGTTCACCTCAAAGCTGCAGTATCAAGCTTTGTGTGTGAACATTCTACGCGATAGTCTCGGACAAGTGTAGGTACGGTGACCAAGCCTGGTACGTGGACGCTCTACGCGATAGGTTACAAGTTTAGCTACGGTTTCCAGAATTTTATGCGGACTTGCGCTATAGTTGCCGATGCCCGGATAGACACCGACTTGCTTCCGCTTAAAGTGCGTTCCTGCCTTGTAACTCATGTTGACTTTTTAAATTGCAAGGCACCGCATTCGGATCCTCCTGTGGTGTTCCTAGAGCAATCCTGACTGCGATTTCCAATATGTATGCATTAACTACGTTCCCTGATAGGGTTCGCTTGCTATACAACTCCAACTGCTGTTCTCAACCCGTGTCCTAAAGCACGGAAGGCCGTTCCATGTATGCGGTGACCCGGAAAATGGAAAAGTACCCTGACATTTGACAGTGTCCGTCGCGGTGATGTCGGATTTCGAACGCGAAAGTAGAAATGCACACTGCAATGCAAGCGCAGCAGTTAGACAGTCGGTTCGTTCATTTCTGCCATTTTTTGACTTGCACGACGGCTTTTACACCAACTGAGGAACAACGGAGGACGCCGGAGATCATCATATGTTCCTCCGTCATCTCCGTATGTATACATGTTTAGCGCCGTCGGGCCGGAGCCAGTTATAGTACACGAGCAAATTAATCAAGCCCGGACGAGTTGTTTGACATGAACTGACAGATGAATTACGCCAAAAACGCCATGGCGGGCATCCAGCGCAGCTGCCTAGTTATGGAGGCTGCGTGGCCTCGTTTCACCTCACCTCCTCCTCCTCCTCCACCATGGTCTTTCCTCCAGAGATATGGCTCCAAGTCGCAGACTACATGCCCCCGCTCGTCGTCGCAGACCTCTACGCCGTCAACAGCCAATGGTTCGACATCGCCATGAACGCCCGCTATCGCCAGATCAGCTTCGCTTTCCTCAACCGCGCGATGGTGCGGGATCTCACGCGTCTGAGGTGCGTAATACCCCCCGAGCCCAGCCGACCTGTTGCTCACATTCCTCGCAGAGACCCCGCTGTGGCCAGACGTGTTCGCACACTCCACGTACATCCTTATTTCTTGAAAGAGGCACTAGAGAAGTCAAACGAACGCCCGGCAACGCCACACACGACGCATTCGTTACGGGGCAAGTTCAAATTTGCCGGTCTCTTCCGCGACCAGAAGCGGCTTGCCCGATGTGCGAGGACCTCTGCCCTACTCGACTTTGCGAGTCCTGCAGACTTGATTAGAACGATGGTGGATGTCATCTCGGGCTTACCGTCCGTTACCCACTACCATATCGCATGGAGCGGTCTCCATTCCATTCTCGACCTCCCTGTGCCCTTCATGACCGCGGCTTTCCGTCCGTCCGTCCTCCAGCTTACGCTGGAGATCTCGCTCGAGAAAACCGTCGATTTGCTTGCCCACACAGCAGCTCTCGAGAACCTAGAAGAACTCGATTTATTCCTGCGCATCGACCATCTGCTTCCGCTCGAAAAATACGAGCATATCCTCGTCGACCACCTCGCGCCCGCCATTAACCGCCTCCACACAACGCTTCAGAATTTTTCGCTACGGCTCTGCGAGCCGCTAGACATGTCCCCGCTGTTTGACTCTCTTCGGTATATGCCTGTCCTCGATTGTCTCAGTATCTCTATCCCCATGACCCGCCCGCATCTTGGGCACCCCTCGGGCCTCGGCAGGTTCCTCAATAGACATAGTCGATCGCTCGGCAACCTCGTGCTGCGCGCCACAGAGCTAAGCGGCGATGGCCTCATGCCCACCGAGGACCCGCTCTCCGAGTGGATCAACGACGCCCTCTCGTACGTCATCGTCCCCATGAAGCTGCGCGGCCTCGAAGCGAGCCTCACGCTCTTCCCCGTCGAGGCCGCCGTCATGTGCCTCGGGCGCTTCGGGCGCACGCTGAACACGCTGACGCTGACGGGGCGGCACCTCTCGTACGACCGCGTAGACGAGCTGCTGAGCGCGGTGCGGCGTGCGGGCGCCGGGCGCCTGCACACGCTGCGCCTCGGGTCCGTCACGCTCAGTCCCGAGCTCGTCGACCTCCTCGCGGAGAAGCTGCCGAGCCTGCGGCGGCTCGAGCTGCTCGTCAAGGACGTCGTGGGCTGCGAGGGCGATCTCCCCCTGTACTACGGCGGAGCCGAGCAGGATGACAACCAGATCGTACGTCATTTTTCTTCCTTACGTGTCGCCCGAATTGGTGCTGACGGACTGTTTCCGCTATAGGGCAGCTTCTTCATGGAGATGGAGCACCGTCGATATCTCGCCTGGGGCCTACGGTCCATTTCGCTCACGCGCAGCTCGTTTCCCTACCGGCTGCAGTACGCCGCCGACTACCAGGACCTCTTCATAAACTGCATCCCTTCCACCGCCAAGACGTAGACCTGTATTGC
The DNA here is from genome assembly GCA_029281465.1 of Mycena epipterygia. Classification (NCBI taxonomy): domain Eukaryota; kingdom Fungi; phylum Basidiomycota; class Agaricomycetes; order Agaricales; family Mycenaceae; genus Mycena; species Mycena epipterygia. Next base: position 645,997 of record JARJCQ010000011.1, on the reverse strand, counting down.
ATCCTTATTTCCGTTATCGCATCACCTGCTATTTATTTAGCTGTATCCTCTCCTTTCGCATTCGCATTCACCATGTCTTTCATTAACACATTTCTTGTATCACAATTACATCATACTTAAACTGCAATAGAGCACATCTTGAACGATAGGCGATAACAACTATAGCAAGGGCGATCATGAACAAGGGTGATCATGGGCGATTGGGGGTTCCACATCCAGGGCAATTCTACGGCTGCTGCTTCGCTATTTTTAGACACGTGAAGACCTTCTCCTGGTATGTTTCCCAGACGTCGAAGACGCATGATGCGACGGCACGGGGGCTTTGGAGAAGCTCGGTCATGATGACACGGGGCGGGTCGGCCCTAGATGCTGGTCAGATATGGGACGCAGGGGATGAAAACAACCTACACCTACGCGGGAGGTCCAAGTAGCGGAGCATCATCGAACGGCGTTATTACGGCGTTGGCATTGGTTCTGGTATGGGCGGTACGATGGCGGGCGGACCACGGGATTGGTCGTCTAGGGTTCGATTTGAAGGTGGTGAGGTTAATGCGCGGGAGGGGACCGGTAATGTCGAGCGAATGCGGGCGAGTAACGATGAGCGAATGGGGGCGAGTAACGACGAGCGAATGCGGGAAGGGAGCGGTGATGTTGATGCGCGGGAGAGTAAGGTTGGCGCGCGGGCCCTGACCGATGATGGCGCGCGGGCCCTGACCGAAGATGGCGCGCGGGCCCTGACCGAAGATGGCGCGCGGGCCCTGACCGAGGATGGCGCGCGGGCCCTGACCGAGGATGGCGCGCGGGCCCTGACCGAGGATGGCGCGCGGGCCCTGACGGAGGATAGCGCGCGGGCTCTGACGGAGGATAGGCTTGAAAGCATGCGGATTTAGTTTGGGAATGGCGTTCGGAGTCTTGGGCGGGCCTGAGTTGGCGGGAGAGGCGTAGAACTTCGTGCGTGCAGCGCGGGTCGGGAAGATCACAGGAGGCTGAGGACCGAGGAGTGTGGGCGATTGGATTCTAAACAGCGTTGGAGAGGCCGCAGCAGTATGGTCAGCAAGGCGTTTGGGAGACGAGGCACTGGCAGGGTTGAGGCGGGCCCTTTTGAGCGGTCTTGGGTCGATTTCAGTCAGCGATTGGTCGTTGTTTTCGGAGTCGAGCGGTCGTTTGAGATTGTTGGTTTTTGCCATAGGAGATTCTTTGCCGCAAGCTAGTCGGCTTTCAGACGGGTTTGGAGCTAAAACTTTTCTTGCTCTGCTGGGCTGCGCGCGCGTTATGCAGTCAGAGAGTTGGGGTGCCGGCTCGAGCTTGGTCGGGTCGAATTGGTCTGTAGCAAGTGAGTATATGCGGCACGCCTTACAAGTTATCTTGCCATCAAGGAGATATTTCGACACGGGAACCGCAAACTGTTCCGACACCGATTTCGATATCCACCGCGCATGGCGAACCTACCAAGAAGTGGTCACGAAGGTTTTGGGACGAATATAACATATGGCTAACGATTAGAGATCTAGAAAGTAGTCTTCGAGGCTCGTCAAAAACGCGGCGCATGAAACCGAGAGGAGTATTTACTTGTTCAGCCAAGGGTCGTGGGGGCCGTCGCAAAAGAAGACATTCGCTCGAAAAAAGTCTTCATTTGAATGAGTTAGAGAGCCGCCGTGTTTCACTGGAAAGTGGTGAGCTCTTTCGTGGAAAGGAAGAGAGTTATTATTGGCCCACCCCAAGCAGAACGCAGAGACGCGTGGACAGAGGGACTAAAGCACGCTATTTGCATAGTATGAGCTCAAGTAGTTCAATAGGGCGGTTTGGCACACCTGTTCCATGGAAGAGCATAAGGTCGAGGTGGCAGTACGGGTTCAAGTCGGAGGCGTCCGACGTGACCGTGCCAATCAAATTTCCTTGTCCGGACTCCGAGTCCGATGTTGTGAGCTCAAGCCTCTTCGGCCTCAACCATTTTCCTCAGCGTACTCCTTCTCGGTCCATTGGTCGCCTTTTGTCCCGTTCTCGCAGTCACCGATGGCTCAGACAGCTCTATATCCCCTCTTTCGATTTTTCGAAACAACCACCGTATGCACCGCTTTTGGAAAGCGTACGGCCTCAGGATTCACTCCGTGCTGGGTGCTGGCCAACGCACGATCTAGCTCTCTACGTTCGGACCCCGCATCGTGCCTTCATGATATTTTCTTGAGCCTTGTCACTCTGAATCTTCGAAATCAACAAACGAGATAAATCTTCACAAAATGATCTGCACATTCGCAAGTTTCTTAATTACTTGCACTGCAAGCGATAACAGATAGGGCGTGGTAACGGACTGCACTGCAGCTGACCCATTCGTTTCGTTTCGCACTTGGGGCACTGCCCGAAAAAAGTGATCTCCGTTTCTGTGTACAAGCTATAAAGCCAGACACGCCAGGGGCCTTTTCCCTATTATCCCCCACTTCAAACCAACCTTTTTTGTAGCCCTTCACGACAAACATGGCCTACGTGAGTTCCCCGCCCGACCCGTTGCCCGTTGCCTGTTACTGACCGACCCCGTCAGCAACAACAACAACAATACCAGTCCCAGCAACCCATGCCGACCATGGGCATGAAGATTGGCGGGGGCAACCGGAATGCCGCAGGCAAGCCCCTTGACAGCAACGGCAAGCGCGAGTGGAGCCATGGTCTCTGCGGGTGCTTCGAGGCGTGTGGCACTTGTAAGTCCTGCTGTTCACCTTCCCTGCCTACCCCTAAAATGCGCGATCAGTCTGTTACGCGTGCTGGTGCCCCTGTATCGTGCACGGCAAAAACAAGCAGCGCGTGAGCCACCTCAACGACCAGAACTCGCCCGACCCCGATGGCGGAAGCTGCTGCAGCGGCGCCTGCTGGGGGCACTGTCTTCTAACGTCCTTCCTCGGCGCAGGCTTCATTCTGGCGGTACGCACCCCGTGTTGCGCGCTGAAACATCCTCTCACACGAATTTTCTCTAGTGCATCAACCGCGGGGAGGTGCGCGCGCGGTACGGTGTCGAGGGCGGGGGATGTGGCGATTGTTGCGCATCGTTCTGCTGTGCTCCTTGCGAGCTCACACAGGTCTCCCGCGAGATCGAGCTCGAGGAGAAGAGTTTCGGCCAGCGCTACTAAGTGCAAACCTTTTTTTGCACCCCTGCGCCGTCCATCCATCCCTCTCCTTTCTCTGTGCACGCTGTAATATTTCAAGCCTATAATTTATTTTCACTTCATCCATTATTTTACTCTGCCCTGGCGCCCGCCTCCATCTTACCCGGGGCACGTCCAACGCCGTCCGCCCATAAGTTGTTAGGTCCTTGAGTCGGACCCCCGCCCGCGACTACACGCGAGTCCGAGGACGCCAGCTCCGCGACACGGCTTTCATTGCGCGCCCACAGTGCCATCGGTCATATCGAGACACCGTTCTCGGCCTCTTACTCCGAAGTCCCCCACACCATACACGGGGGACGAGAAGTATGCAGTGTTCGTCCATGACGGCCCACTCATCCCCAGTCACCCATGCATGGTGGATGGATATCCACCATGCGCCATGCGGCGTCCTAGGGACCCTATTCGTCGTTCTTCAAAGTGACTGACGGATACATATTCATATGGGACAACATTTCGCAGTGCACATAGCGACAGCAATTTGAAGCAAGGCTGCAGTAATATGTAGTCTGAATCGTCTCGCCGGCAATTGAACCCGAATCCCAGTGAGAGATAGATGGTAGAACATTTGTGCGGCAGCAATTTGAAGCAAGGCTGCAATATGTAGTCTGAATCGTCTCGCCGGTAATTGAACCCGAATTTCAGTGAGAGTTAGATGGCACGTCGCGATATCTCGCTTTGACCGGCGCGTGGTCATGCGAGTTTTTGAACGCATGCTTGTGACGCGCACGCATCTGTCCAAATTACTCACAATGCATATGACGCGATCAGATTCTGTCCTCAGTTGAGGTTGGATATAAGAAAGCGAGAGGAGTGAGGTTGTCAGAGTGACTACCTACCTGTATTATTAGTTCACTTTGGAGCCTGTGCGGTTAGGTGGCGTCTTCCTAGACGACAGAAGACGTGATAAAACTTATACTTATAATTGGACAGCACGGAGACTACCGTTGAGCGCGGAATGCGGGTTGTGCCGAATGTGTTGAACGGCTGAATTCAAGATACCGACACCGATGAGCTCGGGCACAATGAATTTTCTGCCGCGGAGTTCCATTTCTCCCCGTGGCAGTAAACCGTAACAGGAACCTTCAATGACAACTTGAAAGTTAAACCTGCCACAGATCAGGTCGAGAACCAAGAACGACGGGATTCCACCTATCGAATACCATCCTACCCACAAAATAAGCTACATGGATTCGCAATCGGAATATCCCACTCAAATCTAGAGTTGAACAAGTTGCAACAAATTGCAGGCCATCAGGAAACCTTCAATGGTGGCGGGAAGGTCAAACCAGACCAGGTCGACAACAAGGAATGACGGGATACCACCTACCCACAAATCAAGCCAGCATAGACACAATTGAATGCCACATTCAAATCTGGCGAAAATAGACTTGAACACCGGTCGGTAAGGAATCGATTCAACCGTCGTGAAAGCCCGTTTTACGTGCTTTACGACGTTACAACTCCACCGAAGAGCGACAGCACACTCGCCTGGAGCGATTTACCCTTCTGTATGATGTCGTCGACGTAGCCTGGAGTATTATTCGTTGCCTGGGCCGAGGCATCGTGTGTCGACAACCAAGCCCGAACCAGCGGATGGCGGTGCGACGGGGCATATTGGCACGCCTCGAAAAGCTCAAGCTGGCGGTGAACAAGAGCGTTGTCTTCGAAGAGCGGCACACCTATGTATCGTCAGGCGTGTCAGTCAGACCGGCCTCTGTAAGCGAAGAGATGGACGAACGGTCCAGGAGGATTTCGAGCGCCTGGCTAGGCCGAATTCGGAGCGAGAACATGACTGTGTTCAAAATATTCAGTCTATGTATACTGAAATTAAATGCCTGGAAGACGTACGGTAGGCGCAAATGGCAATACCACCCCGCTGTTCGTCCATGCAGTGCAGAAAGACGCGCGAGTCGTTTTCCTGCATCACACCATCGACAAACTGGCAGAAATGTCGAAGGGTGAAGAGAAGCGACTCTTTAGCAGTGCATGAGACAATGTAGTGCTTGTGGACGAGTCGCTTCAGAATTTCTCCGGCGTCAGAAAGCTGATCCGGGTTAATTGAGACGACGTGGGTGACACCGAGATGTTCCAGGAATGTTGTTGCATTCTCCTTATTCGACGGAAAGTCGCTAATAGAGAACCGAATTTGATACGGGAAAAGAAAGTCAGTGAGAGATACGCACAAGCTAAGGAATAGTCGGTCAGGTATGATAGGTATACCGTCTGTCACTCGAATGGAGTGCTTCTCGTCAAACTCCTGTTGCTTCTGCCACGCAATATATGGAGGCGCCGTAGGAGATGGATCACAATTACATTCAGAGAAAACCTGGAGTTGTCGGATGAAATTGTAATTTGGTCTGCTTTTTGGCCGTCCTGCATACTGTTAAGAGGTCAGGAAAAGACTGCGGTATAGGTTTCTCACGTTTTCGAACAAATCGTATGGCCAGCGAAGCAGATAACTGACGCGAGAACATGACTGGCAGTGGATGAATAAAGGGCCCATAAATGAAATGGAGGAATGCATACGGTAAGCGCAGACCACTGCCACACTGCGAGATATTCCCATAGCACAGTGAACGAGCACCCGTCCCCCGTCATCCAGAGCCTCTTGGATAAATCGACAAGTATCCGGAAGATGCTGCAGCATATCGAAGCGCTCATCGTCGGCCATGGGGAGGGTCAAGTGTTTCACATCCGCGCTAGTTGCCAGACAGTCGGGACAGACAGACAGAATATGCGTTATTCCCAGACGCGCTATTAGCTGGGGAGATTCTGCAGCCGACAAACTGGTCGAATAAGCGCCAAGGCACAGGGGGTGAGAACAAGTGCCTCACTTGGCCAGGTAGAGCTTGTCATCTATGATGGCATTGAAGCTCTCCGCATCGCGAACGACTTCTTCATTTAGGAAGACAGAAGAGTTGCCCATGGCAGTAGAGGAAGTTGCAGATGAGAGAAAGACGGGAGCTGTAACACTGGCATCGTTCGGTCCTGGTTGTTGTCAATGATGACGATGGCAATGTATTTGGCAGTGTTTGCATTTTGTTCAACTTTCCTGTGCGACTGCGGATGGCGTTCGTATAACGCGGGATTACATGAAGTGCCCCCACTCAGTGTCGTTTAGCGCGCGAACGGTAGCAGATAGCCTGCTTGAGCTTTTGCAGTCAATTGGGCTGTACGCGTTAGACCAACTACCTCCGATGTCATTCTTTGTAGGAACCTGGAATCGTCCTCCCTTGATCCTGGTGAAAATTGAGATAAAATGGATTTAGAGAGAGTGGAGCACGAGTGAGGAAACTGTTAGAGTAATACGGCGCCTATGAAGAGAGACGTAGTTACACGACGTTTGCATAAAGGTCTCTTTGTTATCATAACCTCTAGTGGGACACTGAAGACGTCGGCGTCATAGCTCAGTTGGGAGAGCAGCAGACTGAAGCGTTTGAACGACATCTGAAGGTCCCGTGTTCAAGCCACGGTGATGCCATTCTTTTTGTCTTTTAATGCCTGGCTTTTTTCCCAATCTTTAGCTTTCTTACATCTTCCCACCGCTATCTTCTTTGATCCTCCAACTTGGAGCTGATTCAATTCTCGTGTGCAAGCCACGATGATACTCTAATTTCATGCTGTGGCTTTTCTTGTCCATCGGCCGAAAACATCTATCGGGCAGCTCGGAGCGCTTGAGATACTTCATTTTGTCTGACAGTGCAAGGGGCAACGATCAGCCTGTATGTACCGCGCGTGTTGCAGCAATAACCGTCGGGGAGCGACGATGAACGGCGATAAGCACTTTTTGAACACTTGTTGACACTTGCTTGCGGTTTGTTCAACTGCGCTTAATCATCGCTGGAGAGCTCTCTCGCTCGTTTATGTATGCGACTGTACACTTATATGTATTAGTTTCGAGCTGCCCAAAATGAAAAGGTAAAATTAACTGACCCATCAAGGTAATTAATTTTAAATCAACCAAGGGTCGGCGTTCACTGGGCGCGCTTATCTATCATTGTCGCTGTGTACAGGGTCCAGATGTCAGCTTATCTTGAATTTTACATGTACTGTACTCAGTGTATACGTGGTCGAACTCGTACTTGTGCGTAATTCGGCCGCCGCAGGACCGCCAATGACCATATGTATGAGCTTTACATACATACTGTGTACATGTATCTTCCGCGCCTCGATTTCTCCGGCGATTTCCCGGTGCGGCCTGCGGGTGTCCTTTCGCACTGGGCATATCTACTGTACACGGCGAAATCGAACCCTTTTGAATCGGAATCACGGCGTTCGACGTGACGCGCCTGTGCCAAGTATTGATTTCAATCAGCCAGTTCATTGAGCTGCGATGATGTGGCACATAATTGAGGTCAGTAAAAAAAGGTGAGCATGATTTCGGCGCAAAGTCCTTGACATTAGCGCCCTTAAAAAACCTACCTACACACATGCCCCTACAGCTCCCGGCATGGTCGATAGCTGCCGACGCGCTCCTACGCTCTTCGCGGGCGCCGGGCGGAGATCTCCATCCGGCGGGGATCAAATGCAAAGGCAAGTACGGCATATGGCCAAAATTGGAGGTCGGCGGATGGGGTGATCCGAGGCAGGCAACACGACGAGACCACGGTGAGATGTCATCGGGAGTTATGTTGGTGCGCAGCCAACAGGCACTGCGGGTTACTTGATGAATCGCCTGGTCGGGAGCTGACACGGTTCAATTGCCTGGATTGAAGTGAACAGAGGAAATTGCAATGTGGCTCTGAAATATAGACCACATTGCGGTAGATTCCTGGAGCTGTGATAGATCATAGCAGTTGAAGTGGATAGACCCGTTAAGATGCGCAAGGTCGGGTCATTTGACGTTGACCGCGGCGGAGGTGCCGAGCAAAGGGCGTGCGAAACGGAAGCAAAAAAGGCGATTACTTAGATTCAAGATTGCACTTGAAGTAAACCGCCACAACGCTGGCAGCCTGGTACCATGGACTACCCTATGTCCCCCGACGGTCACTACAACGGTCGCTGGTCCCAGCAGCAACAGCAGCAGCAGCAGCAGCAGCAACAGCAACACTATCCGCAATTTGGTTTCCAGCAATCCCAACCCCTGCACCGTGCTTCTTCGTCGTTGTCTCTCAATCTTGCGACCCTCACTGTCGCCTCTCCCACAAATCTTTCCCCCATCGGACCCCCCTCTGGTGCTCTGAGCCCGGTCACACCTATTAGTCCAGCGACGTATGGCAATCATCTTCACCCCTTCCAATTTGGCGGCGGCGGAGGCGGCGGAAACGACTCACAGGACTCGTACGACCACGATTCGTCTTACGACTCTGTCAGCGTAAATGTGCCCCACTCTCCCCATTCTACGACCTCCACGCTGCCCCGCAAGCGCAGTTTTTCATCGGATCCGCCGCCGAACGCACCAGGGTCGCGATCACATACGCCGAGCATAACCACGCCGTCTCTGCGCATTACTACCGATGGCGGAAACCTTTCCCCCCATCCTGCGTCCCCGGTCAGTGCAAACCCGACCAGCGCGGGTTACGATGACATGGACATGGGCCTCGTGCCCTACGACGCAGGCAGCTCGCCTGTTGACGGCAGCAGCGGCAGTGGTGACGATGCCAAGATCGCCGTTCCCACCCTCGTTCCCACCATGGGCGTCCTCGGGAAACCCATGGCCACCAATAATTTTGTGACCAAGCTCTACCAGATGATCACCGACGCAAAGTCATCGCACTTTATCTCCTGGACCGAGCTGGGCACCTCCTTCGTTGTCAGCAATGTCGGCGAATTCAGCCGAAGCATTCTCGGCAGCCATTTCAAGCACAACAACGTCAGTCAATTATTTTTTTATACATCGCAAATCTGATCCCCCTCCCCAGTTCTCTAGTTTTGTGCGCCAACTCAACATGTACGGGTTCCACAAGATCAACCGTACACCACGCGCCCAGCGGACCACTTCTGATGCCCAGACCTGGGAGTTCTCGCATCACAAGTTCCTCCGCGGCCGCCCCGATCTGCTTGACGAGATCAAGCGCAAAGCCCTTGAGCCAGATCCGGCGCTCAAGCACCGCGTCGAGCTCCCCGGCGAGGTGCGATGCTTGTGCAAATTCTAATCCCACTTAACCCCCCTCCACCCAGGTCGCCGCCCAGCTCGGCGCCATGCGTGACGAGAACCAGCGCATGTGGGAGCAGCTCAACGCGGAACGCCGCCGCGTTGAGAAGCTTGTCTCCGTCGTCGGCCGCCTCTGGGACGTCGTCGGCAAGGGCTTTCCGGGCAGTGGTCTGTCCCTTCTCTTTTGTTTGCGAAAGAACAGCCCTAAAGGCCCCTTGCAGTGCCGCCGTTCCCCGTCGACCTGCTCGAGCCGAACATCTTCGTCACGTCGCCACGCGGATACGAGCCAAGCCCAACGGCGACCGAGTTCCCGCACCACCCGCCGCAGCCGTCTCACGGGCACGGGCACGCACACTCACACTCGCTCTCGCGGCAGCACAGCTTCCAGCACATCTCCTTCTCGCGCGGCGAGACGTCCGGGTCGCCCCTGCCCGCGTCGCCCGGGTCGATCACGATGGAGATGTTCGGTGACGATGCAGACAGCGGCCGCGGGAGCTCCAAGCGCCAGCGCATGATGTCTGGCGACGAGGGCTCCGTCACTAATGGCGGCAGCCCGCACCCCCACCACGCCGCGTCCGTCGACTCGCTCTCGCCGCCGAAGCCGCGTGTGAGTCGCGCGCGAAGCGACAGTGCGCCGCTCGGGTACGCGATGCAGCCCGGTGCTGGTGGCGGCGGCGGCGGCGGTGGCGGCGGCGGCGGTGGCGGCGGCGGGCTCGGCCCGTGGGGCAACGGTGGTGGCGGTGGCGGGAGGCCGCGCAGTGGAAGCGGCCTCGCGCACATCGGCCAGGGACAGCGCGGCATCCCGAATATCGGGAACATGTCGCGCGGCGTGGGCCCAAACGGCGGGGGCGGCCCACTGTTGTCGCTCTCGACGGTACCGAGCAACGCGCCGAGCCGCTGATAAAATGGGCGTCAAGCCCTCCTCTCTGCTTTCCAGTTGTATCTCTTGGACCCTTTACGAACTCTTCACCTAGATGATCGTTTTCCGTTCTGCGTCACCAACAAAAAACAGCTGTCGTTCCCTCGTAGTCCTTCCTTGCGCTGTTCTGCTCTCGCTCGTCCCCTTGTTTATTACTCCTTTACACGCTGTATACCACTGCCCTGCCTGCTGCATCCACATCCACATCATCTCGACTCTCATCTCATCCTCATTTGATTCCTCTCTCACCTGGACCCGCCTCTCCTCTTTCTTTGTTGTTTTGGGTGGCGGACGGCGGCGCTATAGCCTTAGAAATATTTGTACTAACAGCGGAACTCAAATCAAATTCAAATGCTATGTTGTGATGTGTAACGCGTAGAAACAAACATCTTTATGTTTTGACTTTGGGCTCCAGGTCTTCAACGCTTTCTGCCAGAATCTCGCCCATCTCTGGTGGCAGGTCCACCACGGTCTCCGTCGAACTTGACGGCGAAATCGTCAAGAGGCCAATGGCGTCGCGATCAGGACAGCAGCACTCTTCTAGACAAACGGAGGCTCGCTGGGCGCTCCCGAAATCTATAATGGTTACTTGACCGTCGCGCACGACAACGTTCCTAGGCTGGAGGTCGTGGTGGTGCCACCCAGCCGCATGAATCGCCTTGATTGCCGTGACGATTGCACATCTGAGAGGGAATGAGGAGGGATCGCATACGAGGACAGAACAGGGCATTACCTGACATCACTGTCCTCGATTTCGCTGAGGCAATCAGCATCAATACGCTCCCCAGCGGTGCGAGTGGCCATTAGGGTTTTTCCGGTGTGTTCCCCCGTGGTAACCCTCAGCTCCCCTCCAAATTCCAACACTTTCGCCTTTTCAGATACCTCTCGAGTCGCGGTGATCTCGTCGAGGTCGGTGACGATCTTCAAATACCACTCGTCGTTCGTCCACACCATCCCGTTTTGGACGGTGTGGAAGGAGCTCATTTTCCCTAGAGCCCTGCGGAAGGCAGGTGTGGAGCTGGGACAATATTAATCAGATATTTCTTCTCTCGGATGGTATTAGAGGCTCACGAGATAGCACGGACATGAATGCGAGGACCGTCAAGATTTAAATTACCCGTTGGTCTCAAAAATAGAATCTCGCCGAGGCGAGTGAAGACATCGACGGTGGAGCTCATCAAGAAAGCAGCCGCCCCGAGGATGATTCCACGCGTAGATGGAGAGCTACGGTACGAAACACGCGTCGCGAAAAATGGAGCAGGATCAATGGATGTCAACGCTAGCTTTTGACGGATAAGATGGCCTTGATGAACAAGAATTCCTGGACATCCACGCTCGGCGAGGATGTCCATGGCTTGCTGTGGATTGATCGAATACCACTTTGAAAGGACAAGTCTTCTGTCCATCGTATACGCCATGCACCAAAGACTCGCGTTCCCCAGTTGGACGATATTGGATGCTGGGAGCCCGCCGTGTTGTCTATACGAGGCGGCGTAAGCCTACACAGAAGGATAACATCATCCAAGCGTTTAGGTTTTTTGAGAGATTTTTACCTGCGTGAAAATACCCTCGGCGGCAACAGACCATGAGAGGTAGTTTCGCGAGGTATTAACAAGCTTGTCAAGGTCGTGGATGAGATTGAACTGAACAAAACTCGTTTTATGCTCTTCGTGGAGGAGGTTGCGTTTGGTTTCTCGGGAAATGAAAGCAATAGCAACGTGGGGCCGAACGGTACCGCCTCCGTCGATTTTTGTCCATTCTTGACCAGTTGTGCTAAAACTCGCCGGGGAGAGAGACGCGGGCCCAACCAGGGAAAAGAAGAGATCCATGAACGGGGTTTCTAATGTCGCCCGCTTGTCCGTGTCCGTTTCCGAAGATTCTTGGAAACAGCCCTCGACGTCGGAAGCTTTGAACATGGTGTGCAGCCTCGTCGAGCCATACAGCAATTCAAGCGCAGACGCAGACCATTCTGCACGAGATTTCGCAGGGGAATCATCCTCATTTAGACCCCACGTCTGCCGGGCGTGGGCCTCGACATCTTCCATCCAATTCGAGTCTCGCAGCACGACACTTAGGGTATGGCACTTGGGAATGGATACCGATGCTTTCGACTCCTTGGCAGTGCTGGTCCTTGTCGAGGACGACCGGAAGGGCGGGAGGAGGAGGTCGGCGAGTCCGAGCACAGCCCATAGTGGACTCTCGCCAAGGTGGTCCACAAATCTTTGCCGCTGTTCGCGGGACTCCGATGGTAATGGTCCCAGGGGAAGAGCTTCGTGGGTGCGACCCCAGACGTAGCTGGGGAGGCTATCGGATGGACTGGGCATGAGCATTTGAGGGAGACTTGAAGAATCTTGGTGCCGGATAGGGGTCCTTGTGATGACCGAGCTTGAACGCGTGACAATTTTCAGGAGTGCAGAATTTGGGCGGCCAGCAGAAATCGTATCGAAAAGCGTGACAGCGAGAATAGAACGGCGAGAATCTATGAAATAGATTAGACGACGCGGAATTCTGTAGGGAACGAGAAACTTGCGCCCGCGCGCGGTAAGAAATGGAATGACCAAATCTGCAGAGAACTGATTTAGCGTTTTACAAAGTCGAAAGGGCAGCAGACGGGAATTTAAACTCGCGCGGCGGCGCAATAGCGTTGGACTATCAGTGGCATCAAATCCAAATCGGAGCAATGTTGCGAGTCGGCGTCGATAGTGTAAGGTGTAAGCGAGGAATACAGATGCAATTAAGTAGCGAGAGAGTATATATACAAAATCCGAGTCACGGTGCACGGCCGTTCATGTCGTGCGCGATGAATTCGATCGAGGGGCGCGCCTGCTGGATGTGATGTCAATAAACGTAGGGGATTGGTTGCGGGACGCGCACCTCGAGGGGCGGTGGGTGTCCGTTCGTCTGCACGGGACCGAGGCTGCTACTGCTGCCGCTCCGCGTGCCGTTGCTGTTGGCCGCGCCGTTCCCGTTAACGTGGCGCGGGGGCGGGGGCGGGGGCGGGGGCGGGGCGCGCTCGGCGAGCAGCGGAGCGGCACTGGTGCTTGGGCCGGCGAACGCGTCGAGGTCCATGGGGGCATCACCGGGCGGCGCGTCGGGCGGGAGCGGGGGCGGAAGGAGGCCGAACATCGACGGCTGGTGTGCGGCGGCTAGGTTCATCGCGTCAAGGAGCAGGCTGCGGGAACGGTCGGTCGCGCGGAGAAGACACAAAGAGACACACACTCATTCTCGGCCTGCAGCTTCTTGATCTTCGCCGTGGCAATCTCGAGATCATGGTGGTACTCGTCTTGTTTCTGGGCGCGACGTAGTCAGGACGCGGGTCAAGACGCGTAAATGGCCGTGCACGGAGGTGAACGCACTGCGATGATGCGGTCGTATTTTTCTCGTAACGCCTGGAATCTGGGGCGGTGGTGAGTCTGCAGCCGCTCCTGGCGTCTATCGACCTACTTTTCTTTGTATCTCGAGTTGCGATACGGCAGCTGGGCATACTGTACGGGTCAGAGAAAACACCTGTGGAGCAGGAACATACCAGGAATGGGCCCCCGGTCCCCCCTGCTTCGTTTGGCAGGCGAGGAGGATTGGTGCTGGCGCTGCTAGGCCCGTTATCCGGCGGGCTCCCCTCGGGTGGACTGACGTTCACGGAGAGGCGAAAGCGATGCTGGGCAGCCGTGACCCCTTCCAGCTGCTTGACCTCTTCGGCGGAGGGCATTTGTGTCCACTTCACAGTCCGAGTGCGGTGGTGATCGACCGGAATTCACGCTTTGATCGAACCAAACAACCCCAACAGCCGCTCCGCCTCGCATCCGGATATGGCAGGTATCGATCCAAACCTGGATTTGTGCATTGCCTCTTCTCTGCTAGCAATCTCTTCCGATTCACATATATTTACAACGTGCGTAAAATTAATATGGATCCGCTGAAGCCGCGCGGTAAGCTCGTGCAGCAGATGAAAGCCTTTGCACAGCATGGTCTAGACCCTTTCCTTTTTTGGACAGTCTTTATTTTTGCTGTTGGGTCCAGACGTCCGACACCGTTCGAACCGCATGAGAAAACCCTACCTTTTGCGACTAACGCCGTCGCAATAGCGCTCGGATTAAACGAGTTTGAGGCCATTATTTCCTCCAAGGACCGTCAGCCACCTACGTTTTTTGTTGTACTTGTGTGTTGCATATCCTAGCCCCATGCCTGTCACGTTCATTAAAGAATATTTGTTCACTGCGCTCGCGACAAGTCTACTCTTATTCACAGATTCAAGTCTACTCCCTCGGCCGCAATTTCCGCCAGATATATCTTCGTATCCGCCATAATAACGAGTCTACCAGCGCCTGCGAATACCATATTCGCAGACCCGACACCAAGAAATACCTTGCCGAGGAGAGTGCCGTTCGGATCAAACACCTGCGCAAGCCCCTGTCAAACAAATCGGGCCCATGCTACTCGTGGAAGCGCACCTCAGTTCCGTCCCCACAGCCTACGTACAGGTTGCCATTAGAATCGAGGGTGAGGCCGTCTGGAACGCCTGCATCGATAAAGGCAAATACACGGCGATTGATGAATGCTTGGCTTTCCGGCATGAGGTCAAATGCATAGCTGTAGATGAGGCATGAGAAACAGTACAAGGCCTGGTGGTGAGGGCACAAACATCGTTGCTGGAAGTGTTGGGTCGACCCCGCCGGAGACCCCTTCGGCCTCGCCCGAGTCCGCGCTGTGAATTTCGTTCAATTGACACCAAATGGAGAAGCGGGGGTGACGTGCATATAAACCGTGTTACCATCCGGCGAGAACGCGATCCCATTAGGCTGCTTGAAGCCATCCCCTACGACGCGTACCTCGCCCGTGTCCACGTCGAAGCGGTAGACCTGATTGGGTATCAACGGCTTCGGCCGGAACCCGTTCTCAAACCCGTAGCTGAAACGGTCCGAAATGTCAAGCTCGAACAGCAAGCTAGGACGATATACATACGTGGTGTCCGTGAAAAATATGGCACGGCTCTGGGGATGGACCTTGGCGTCGTTCAAGGAGTTGAATTGGCGGCCGTAAAAGTTGTTCAATATGATGGTATCATTGAAAGGCGGTTGCGGGTTGACTCTGACGAGGCTCGGAGGAAGGGTCCCGTTCCCAGTGGTCACAAGCAAAAGGTCTCCGCGGAACAGTGTCCCGCCATTATTGATCTGCACGTCGTCGCTGAGTGGAAGCTACCAAAGTACGCGTCAATGGCGCAAACCTGCACAGCAGCATTGTACGCACTATAGTGAAGTTGATCAATCCCATTGTGCTAGTCTTGAGATCGTTCAAATTGATCACAGAAACCTTAGCAGGTAATGTAATGAATAATACCGAACGGCTGAAAAGGAAGACGAATTACCGGGCGCCCCACGGTTCTCCCTCCATTGAAAAACACCTCGTCTGTGGCCTGGATCCACATCGGTGCCTCGTGAGCGAATGGGAACGTGTCGTTTTCTACGATGACGCGAATCGACGGATTGGATCCCAGGATCGCACTGAATCTGTCGTCGAACATCTGGAAATACGGAGGGGTCAGGTTGACATTTGGGGTCGGCTCGAATTGCTGGGATCCATTGCGGAATGGTCCGTGCGGATCGAGGACAGCAAACGCCCGTTTATCCTCGCGCTAAATCACGGGAATCAGGATAAAACCGAGTCTTTCCAGTAGAATTTGGCGCACAACAATGGGTGCCTGCGCGATCACGAGTGCCACGCTGATCGCAAGAGGCAAGAAAGCTAAGGTCTTCATGTTGATTCTCAACCACCAGTCGTAGAATTACTAAGTGCGCCAAGCCGAGCAATCTTGCTCCGAGTTTTATACCGAAGAGAAGACGTCGTTCTCAGGGATTAGATAAATGCTCCGCGTCGAAGGGTTGTAATGAAGGAGGATCGGGGTGCTGAAATCTGACCTGTGGGGTGGAATTCCTTGCACTTGAAGGAGCGATTTATTCTTGGCTTTCCCATGTACACCAAATTTCAGAACAGCCGGCACCGCAGTGTGAAGACAGAAGGACCGGGGAGATCAGTATGTCGGATGTAATGTAGAGCCCAGTCTTTGGTACAAGGGTCTCCGATTAGCCGCATAGCAGAGCCGGGACCCGCAGGGCCAATCCAGTAAAAGAAATGTATCCTGTGAGACTGAACTAGTCGAACATGGAGATATCAGCGAATTTTGGAAAGGGAACGGCTACCATAGGTTGTGGATTGACCGCGGCTCAAGCGAGACAACAGAGCAGACGTAATGCGCGGAGCTGCCGGCTAGTCCCAAGGGATCCATGTCGCGGATACGCTGAATCGCTGATGTAGCGAAGGTTTGCAAAGCACGACCCGCCATAGGTCGTGAGGCATTAAATGAAGGTGGTTGGGAAAAAGAGAAAAAGATAAGATGGCATCACCGTGGCTTGAACACGGGACCTTCAGATAACGCCTAAACGCTTCAGTCTGCTGCTCTCCCAACTGAGCTATGACGCCGATGAAGTTATTCGAGATCGTGAAGATATATCCAGACCAGAGTATCTTCGTGAATTCAAAGTCTCGGAGGGATATTTATTTAGAAGCAGTTTTTAGATAGTCCCCTTCCTGATTCACGGGTAAAAAAACCTGCAGCTGCAGCGATTCTTTGAGCAGGCCACAAAAAATGACGAATCTCCTTTTTTTTTTTCGTCCCAGCGGTTTTACCATAGTCGTTGTTGTCCATGCTTCATTGGTAGCCCATGTTACTGTTCAGGGTATCAGGTTGTCGGTTTTGCGATGAGATGTCCTGCATTTCGGCTGAGCTCTGGTCTTAAGAAAAATGGAGGTCGAGCGAGGTGTAAAAAAAACCGTGTGAAGGAATTTCTCCTTTGGGACAATTATCCCATCAACTGATCTTGGATCAATTGCCGAGGATCCGATTCCGATACAGGTTGCGTTCAGCCACAAACCACAAAGACTGCCCTTGGACTTCTCGCAACGTCTGTAAACGAGCAAAATGCGTCAGTGCTACTTCCAGGACGTCAAGTCGATGAGTTGAGGTCAAGGCCGACGAACTGGGCCCGATTGTGGTGTTTCGTTGGCAACTTAAAGCTTCCCTTGGCATCGTCAATCCACACTGAATGATGATCCTATTGATGCAGGGGGGGGGCAGTCTGCACCAGCTGGTTTCTTCTTGACCCTCATCTGCCTGGTGCAATATGCGAGCCATTTCGTTGTGCTGCGCAGTTTATAGGTGGGCACCGCAGTCACAGTCCAAGTGTCGTCAACATCGACGGTATGTACTCAAACGCGTCGTAGTATTCTCTTCGCTTGTCCAGATGGCACAAGCGCCCTCTTAATTCCTACCCCACTGTTTCTGGCCCCTGGTCCGGTCAGAATCAACTTTACTAAAGAGGCCGGTGACCCGCCTGGGGCATTTTTCAACATCATGGCCCCCTCAAATGGAACGAGGCTCGCAGAGAACGTGGATCTCAGCGTTGGTTTTGTGGACGTGAAGATCGACGTGTTGCCGGGGTACGCGTACACGGTCTGCTCTTCAATATTTTGCTGATGTGTTCTTACTGAAGGACGTACGAGTTCGCGGCGTTTAGCAACGAAACGTAGGTGTCTGCGCGTCCTCGCATTTTTGTTCGCTCTGATAGTCCGACAGTGACCCCGCTTTCCTCGCAAATACCGAGGATTTTGTCGTTATAAGCGCCCCAGCTACGTATGGGCATTTATTATGTGGAGATTGGGATCGTTCAAATCTAGTGCTAGGACCAGCTCTGCTACTAGGACAAGCTCCGCTGCTACCTCTACTAGTGCTTCGTCGACTTCAAGCTCCACCTCGGCGGTTGCTGCGAAAACATCTGCACCCAGTTCCTCTGGAGTGGTCTTGAGGCACGTCCCCCGCCTTTGAACCCAGGGCCTGCGCTGATAGGTCATCCATAGAAAATCGCGCCCTTCGACAGGCATGATTGTCGGGGTCGTCGTTGGCGTGCTCGCACTCCTCGTTCTCCTTCTTCTCGTGTTCCTCTTCCTCCGAAGAAAGAAACAACGCGCACGGCGGCGCGACTCGCGCGGCAATGGCGCCTTTCTCGAGGCGCCACGTCCCATGATGCAGTCTTCGCTATCACTTACCTCCGGGTCCTATCCATCCAGTCGCGTGGACCCTTTCATTACGCCCCCGTCGTCGACCACGACACTGTCGTCGAGTGCCCACCAACGGCAGCAGCACATCACCAATGAGATGCGCCTCGTGCGGAAGCAGATGGAGGAGCTGCGTCGCGGCGACGACAAGGGCTCGAGCTTCTCGGGGCCCGTCCTCTCGGCGTCGCAGGGCTCCACGCGCGACGCGGGCGCGCTCGATCTCGAACGGTCGAGGCAGCAGAACGACGCGCTCCAGAGCCGGATAGTGCAGCTCGAGGCGCAGTTGCAGTCTGCGTGGGCTTTGGGATTATCCAACGACCCGCCGCCCGGTTATGTTGCGTGAACGCTGTTTGGGCGCAGAGCGTGCGATCTGTGTCGGTTGTTCTCCGCTCCTCTGCCCGATTCAGAACCCAACTCGAGGATAGCTGTATCCGGGCAATCATCCCTTCTAAACGCCCGGATTTTAGCGAATTTCTCTCCACTCCGTGTCGGGCCACAGTGCCCATCGCCATCCTCTATTTTTGTGCGTGATTGGGGACGGGCCTAAGAGTTCGTTATAGTTCGGTACTGTTTGGCAGTTGGTAGGCAATTGATTTCCAGCGTGCTGCCAGGGTCGCGAATATACAGGGAGCATGCGACGACGTCGAAGTCCGAGTCGCGAGGGTACAAATCAGCGCTCACACGCGCCTAACTCCGCATTGAATTCGCTGACCGCAAAGACGGATGCCTGTGCACGGATGGCAGACACATGGATTGAGGTGCAAGCAATACATATCACTCATAAGACATCATCGCTAGCTCCGGGATTGGGATTTTTTTGTGGGTTGCTCGGTAATTATCTTGGATACATCCCGAGGTTTGGCGGTCCGACTGTTAATCAAGGTTAATCACCAACGTCGTTGGGTCGCACCTTATATGTCCCCGAAGGATCCACGGGCGACGGAAGAATCGTTACTGTCGTAACCCTCGCGTGTAACCCGCTGTGTAACGTACACCATGCCGAAGCATGTCGTCACACATTCAGAGGTCCACACGGTTGACGGGCTTTGCGAAATCAATGATCATGCTTGGCATGCTTGCAAGTCGTCGATGAGCGGCCGAAACGCACAGTTGGAGTGAATGGGCCGACTGCGAAACGTTCCGAGGACGAGATCTCGCGAATTGCTATTCTCCGGACGGACGAATATTGCATCTATCCCCGCGCTGTAATTAGAGCGCTGCTGCGGAGTACTTGCTTTCTGCCTTCTTGGTTGCTTCTTCATCGCAAGGCCTCCCTTCTGTTTCTCATGTAGTGTGTTCTCACTGGCAATACTTTACTAGGTCGTCGTTGATGTGCCTATCCATAAGCGAAGCTTCCAGGAACGATTCGCGAGGTAACAAGAGATATAAGCTCGGCAGTTATCCTCCAGCATTTGTGAGTGAGTATTTTTGTTAGGATGGTGGCGTTTCCCAATGACGTTAGATTGAACTAAGACTCGGACTTCTTTCAAGCATGTTCACCGTCGACTTCTTTTTGAGACCAGATTAGCACGTATAAAAATTCCAGACAGGTGGTCAACCGTCATTACTTACCACCGTCTCACATACAGCCATGTACGTGGAGCTCTTTTGACCCTTCATTATTGAGCTCACAAATCTGGGTGGCAAGGTCGTACAGGCTGCCCACCAACCTTCCGGCTCCTTCACAGCTCTTCAACGACACCTTCAAATGTCAACAGAGCATCTTAACCATATACATGGACAGTACTGCGGGCACTTTGAGCGTCCAATGCAGCCAATCCAATGTCCTCGTAATCCTTCGTAACTATTTTCAAAAACACTCTACCCGTAGTTTCACCGTGAGCACGGACTAGCACGCTTTGAGATTGTATTGCTCATGGCTATTGCTTTTTGCGCGTAGATTTCAGCGGGTACCCGATTGTTCACCGATGAGGATCAATTCACCATCTCGAGCGGCAATTTGGGGACCACTCCTCCCGTGAATCCCGCGTTGATCCTCGCATTTGTTGAAGGAGTGCTGAAATACGAACTGGTCCATACGAACGGCTCGTCTTGGATGTACAGAGCCCGTACGTTCCACAACTCAAGTGCTACAGGAGCGGGCTCGGCAGATACATCTACACATTACGGCTATGATGATTACTGAGCTCATACGACCGCATCGAAATACCCCTATCTCCCTGTCGAATTTTTATCGTGGTGGTGAGAGGCCAAAGCGAGAATTGCGAGTGATCGGGCTGGATGCTCGGGCCGGTCGCGGCATCTCGTATGTTTGCCGCGGCGTGGATATCATAGAAGCTCTCTTGACATGCAGCAACGAATACCGACATGGCCACCTTCCTTGGTGCTGAGATGCACAGTAGATGCTCTAGATCTACGTGCACAGCAGCCTCTGGGGCTTTAGTACGACTGCTAGCCCTCCCGCACCTGTGAATACCCATTCGCAAATTGCGACCCTCCGGTACGGAATACTGCCAACATTATCCCCGGATTGGATATATTGGTTAGATTGAGGCTAAGGCACATGCCTCATGCCCACATTGGCAACGGGCGACGCGTTTTGGATCCGCCAGACTGGACATTATTCGCCGGCCTTCCTTTGTCGCTCACCACTGGCTACCCTCTCTCGATGCTCCGGCGTCGATTCACCCTGCTCTGGCCCTCGACCTGGATATGGCTTTGCCTCGTTATCTCGTCCTTGCCTGCCGCTCGCGCGGACGGATCTGTGAATGTCTCCATCTCGAACACGTCCCCGCAGATTGTGTACACGCCGTTCATTTGCAACACGTCTTCCCTAATCGACGATCCGGACTGCAAGGGTGCCTGGTGAGTGTTTTGCATGTGCGCCATCAAGAGCGGGGGGCTGACGCGTCGGACAGGAATGTCTCTGACATAGCAGGCATTCCGACGGTTTCGACTGACGGGCCTGACCCCGACGGAGCGAACATCGTTCCACAGATGTTCATGTCGTTCCATGGTATGCACCGCCGATCCCTGCCCATCCTCCGCGGACTAACTTGTACGAACAGCATCCGCCTTGTTTATGTCCACCTCGACCGTTTCGAACGCGAGCGCCAACTTCACCGTCTCATCGTCGTCGAGCACGTCGCTCAGCCGTCTGGTCGACTCGGGCGCGGGGCTCATCGCGATCGTCGGCCTGGTCGAATCCGAGCTCACCACGCTCACAATCACGTTTATACCCGGGACAAACAGCACGCAGCTCGACATTGGCTCGATCCTGATGACTGTTACCGACCCTACGTGCGTCCACGGCCCATACATACACAGCGTCAATCGAATCTAATCGGGAACTAATAGGCAATCTGCGTCATTCCTCCCTAGCATGACCCTTCCGCCCTCCATGACACTCCCTACGTTCCTTCCGCAGAGCATGGCCTCCTCTGCGTCCCCTTCCTCCTCGAGTTCCGTACAAACTTTAGCACATCGCGCCCAAATAGCGGAAGCTCTCGGGCTAGTCGTTGGGCTGGGCGTCGGGCTGTCATTAATTGCAGGCGCTGCATTCTTCTGGTGGAGGCGCCGCAAGCAGCGTTTGCAGGTTGCGCGCCAGGAGAATATGTGGTTTTAGCCACATATGAGACTTGCATTAAGCAAGCATCTCGCCTTGATTCTGACGTTTATTCATTCATTCATTATATGCGCGCATTTGACTTTTATTCTGCGCGTATCTGCATTCATTCCGTGCGCGCGTCGGGCATTTATTCTCTGCGCTGCCATAGTGTTTCATTTGGTGTATTTTTATTTCCAGTCGAGTATAATCCAGAGCATAATGTATTTGTATACGGGCAGGACACTATAATCCATTGCTTTCGACATCGCTGTGATTTTTAACACGCACCGCCGCTGTAATTTATTTAATAACTCGCGAAGTTCGCCCACGGTCCTGAGAAGGAACCCGAGTCTCCGGTAAGAGTCTGCGCAATATATCTCTTCGAAGAGATAAGTTGTATCCGCTCGTTTCTAATGCAGATGTGGTGCGTTTCTGACGTTCTACGCTCCTGCAGCGTCCATTACTGTTTCCACGCCAAGTTCGAAGTGCGGAATGCGTTTCCCAATGAGGGAAGAACTGAGGGCGCCCGTTCGAGGAGAAGACATGGAGGTCAATGGGAGGGATTAGGGGCTAGTCGGCCGAATTAGGAAACCCGTCCCGGGGCGGCCCGAATTATTTGTCGTTGTAGCGCATGGAAGGTATCGCCAGCTGCTTCGTCTTTCCAACCTTTTCATCTACCACGCTCGCTACCGTATGGCGACCGTAACATACCCGAGCCGGCCAGTGAGGAATGCGAGAAGCACGGCCATGATAGACGCTCACTAGATGCTCGCCGTCGGACTATCCCTGCGACTCCGAGTTTGAAGATACCGCAAAGTTCAAACGGCTTCTCTGCGCCAGATTAGAGCTCCAAGTCGCTGATTTGCACGGTGTTCCGAGTCGATGGGCAGACTGTGATGTATGGCTTCATATCATCCACGGAGACCTGCGGAGAGTCGAGACTCCATAGACCGTCTGTCACCAAGTTCTAGAGCTCGCAAGCCCGCGGTCTTATGGGAATTTATTTCATTGACCTCACGGAGGTCGGTGCGGTTTTCGTTCTTCAATCGAGATGATGTGCACGAGGGTCACCGTTTGTGACTAAAGGAGATTTTTCGTCGCTCGAAATGCTGCGGCGAGTTTCAGACTTGCGCGAAGAAATTCTCTTCTCAGATAAGCCATGTCTCAGGCTGTTGACAGTTCCTTTATGATCGGGCCTCTCGGACCCCCGGAAGGAAATTCGCCATTCCCACTTCCAAAATACAAATCGGGGCTCCATGACTCTCCTCCGGTCCCTTCGTCTGGGCCGCCCTTGAACAATACAATGGACTTGGTGCCATCATGTTTTCTGGCTCCTTCTTAATTCAGGTACAACAGCTTGCAGACAGAAGTGCGATTGAATCCCTGGATTGTATGTCAACTTTGGGACCTACTTTGAAGGGAGTGCCCATTTAAGGAACCGAATAGTAGCGAATAGTGCGCGGACATTCTTTGACAGACGCTTTACCATTTAAAGACCACGGAGATAACATGATTTGATGTGCGAAGTGGAGTCGGCTTTCTATTTATTTCATGACACGAGCTCCGAGTCCGCGTAGTTAAAGACAAGGGTTCCGAGGTCATTCTCGGAACGCCAATCCCTCCAATGACCTCCGTTACTGACTTCTACCCTCCGGGCTACTTGGATGCGTTGGCCAAACCACTTATGATCGGTCAGCCTTGTTATGCCAAGGTCGAGCTCAGACTTCAACTCATTGCCAAGATATTTAGGTGCACTGCTTACTCCGCCGTATGGAACGCTTGATGTGCATGGATATCTGCTGAAAATCCAATCAGTCTGTACGGTATTGGAATTGCGCAAGCTGTATATTATTATCGTTCCTTTCCGGACGACCCTCTCTACATAAAAGCCGTGGTATGTTTTCGATTAAATTTGTTAATGATCCAGACTAAAGAAATAGTTACTCAGGTAGGGGTATTGCTGTATGTGAACAAATCTCCGCGCCACACTGCGTTCTAAGAGAAACGTAGCCTCCTTGACACGACACATATCGCTTGTCAAATAAAATCCACCAACGACTGGTTTCTACTCGAGTTGGTTGGACCGACTCTGCCGCTGTAGGTATTATTTAAATCGTCCTTCTATAAGCATTGATGGCTCTGCTTAGATTGTTTTGTGTGTGTGAATCCTGGAAACCTTAAATTGAATACTGAATTTTCCTCAGATCGCTTTGTTCTTCGCTGTGAGTCGTCTTTGAAAAAAACTCTACCGTGCTTCAACTTTGCGGTTTAGTATATAATAATTTTCATTGTCCAATGGTATGCTCTAAACCTCGGCAACTTTTGTTCCGATAAAGACTTCAATCCCAGCTCTTACGCAACAAGATTATGGATTTGTGGGTTTTCTACTTATCGTAATCCTCGACTTGACTGATCTCGCCGCAGTAAGCAACAAAAACAAAGCCATAACTTCCTTGGTGGTACGAGGACTTGATACTTCCTGAAACTCACCAATAGCCATTTGACAGGTGGTCTTAGCCACCGGCCAATTAGGCACGTCAACAATCTCATGTGGTATTTCCGATTGCTAACACTGGTTCCAGGTGGCGGGCTGCGTAAGTTATCCATTAGAATACCCGTCAACCCCACGGGCCTAACTATTCAAAAATCAGGACAAGCATCGGACCTGGTCAGCACCCAGAATCCTGGTGTTTCGCACACCTCCAGGAGTTTCCAGGCATGTGTCCGACCTCTTTCTCGGCAAATTTGCATGTTCAATGTGACCCAGATTGCCGGAGAGATCGAGCTCGGTTGCAGCTTGGGATGCGATATTGTTATTACCGCGGCTATGGTGTATTTTCTCCGGACGAAGGAAAGCCCTATCATACGGAGGTGCGTAATTCATATGGCCGCCAGGCGAGGGGTGATACTCATCTTTGCCAGAACCTCGGACGTCGTGAACAAGATCATCATGTACTCTATAAGTGTCGGGTTGCTCACTAGGTTACATCGGTCACTGTTTTACCTACATGTGTGCTGATACCAACATGGCCAGTGTTGGAACGGTTCTGAATCTTGCCCTGGTGCGTATAACTCCACTGTCCTCCAAAATGAAGTTGACTCGACTTCAACAGTGGCTCGGAATGCCTCAAAATTTCGATTTCTCCGTCCTACACCTGATTCTCAGTAAACGTACGTACGGATCTTGTCTAATCTCCTTTTAAACTTACCAGAAAGACAGTTTATTTGAACTCACTCCTAGTAATGTTAACATCCATGTCCTTGCTTCGTGTTTACGGTCACTGACGACTCCTTATCGTAGGTTGAACTCCAGAGTGAGATTAAGGGAGCGATTGTATAGCAGCAGGGAGCTTAGTAAGTTCATGTCCTGTACGCTTTCCCCTGTTGATAACGCTGGAATGTGCAGATTCCATGGCACATCGAAAGTGAACAGTGGTCGAAGGATATGTATTTTTTATATCTCGGGCGGCCTGTCATATTCCGACGCGGTCGTTTTCACTAACAGGGTAGATTAGTAGGTTCTGTATTATATCAATCAGGGAAAATTATTCGCAACGATGCACTTTGTAAAGATATTTATCCCGCGTTTTCAACTTACGACACGTGACTTGATATTTGAACCTTCCGAAGCTAACATACCAGGCCCTACCGCTGCGCTGATATATTATTCCCGAGTCCTATTCTGCACAAAACGCTGTGGTCGGACATGTGCACCAGCTTCTGGAGAGGCCTGAGCCCCCACTCTCCGACAACGTGAAAAGTCTCATATTACGGCACACAACTGAGTGGCTGTTTGAAGCGGATTCCGTGTGATATACACATCTGCTTGCTTCTTGATAAATATGCGGTTAATCTCTGTCGTTCGGTCTTGCATCGTTTATTGCACGGGTTTCTTCGTAGTACGGCCAGAATGAGGGAAGAAGTTGGAGTTTGGGTTCCATGGAGGGTGTCCGTTCAAGTTCAAGGATTTTCGGACATGAAAATTGGTCAAGCGCCGCCGCGTTAACGCGTTTGAGGGACACTGGGCGCAGACAACCTGGGTGCGAGTTAGGGGTCCGGAAATCTAAGCCCGAAACGGCCCGAAAGAGCTTGTCGTTGTATCGCACGAAAGGCTTCGGCCTTTCCCGACCCCTCGGTTTCAACTTGCCACCTATCATCTAAACCTGGCGCGCCGGTGCTGCATGCTTCGCTTTTCTCCTGTTCATCCTGTTCATATAGCCCCTCCTGCGACAGCATGGTACTGGAGCTGGCGAGTGAAGAATGCGAGAGGAACGGATAGGCTTGATCATGAAGCATATGAAGCTACTCGACTATCCCTGGACCCCGGATTCCGATACCTCGAAAGTCTTTTCTAAGTTCAGTTGTCCAAACCGTTTCCGAGTCGGTGGCCAGATCATACTTTTCTAAAGACCGGGCCTGTCGGAACTCCCCCGTGGGGCCAGGAAACTGTGTCTCCCAAGCTGATCCACTTTTCACATCTAAAATAAAACCAGTGCACTGTTACCTCCGCCGGACTTTTCATCCACTCGCACGCACCTCACTACAGAGATCTTATCGCCGTCATGCCGTCTTGTCGCTCTTCCGGAAGACAGATACAGCAGCGTGGCTGCTAACAGACGTCGTATTGAATCCATATGCAATCTTGAGCTGTTTTTGGAAATATCTTGAGGGGAGCGTCCACTTCGATGAAGCGACGCAGTGCACGGAGACAAAGAGGGCTTTGACGTACGAGGTGGAGTCCCTTTTCCTATAGATCCGCATACTTTCTAAAGATGGAAGTTCGCTGACCACAAAGCTCGAAGTTCATCATGACAGCTGTACGCTCTCGCACCACGATCACACAGCAAAACCCGGTGACTGATCGGGCTGAGAGAGGACGCACCAGTTCATTGAGTGTTGCACGGTAATGGATAACCATCGTTGTGTATATTTAACTTTCCCGAATCTTCGTCCTATAGGCTATCATCCTTCAGCTTGATGAGATCTGCGCTAAAAAGACAAGGATCTGCTTCCCTTCGTACCGACTCCTCCAATGACCTCTGCCACTGAGTTTTATCCTTCGGGCTACCTCGATGCGCTTGCCAAACCGATCTTCATCGGTAAGCCTTCTCACGCCGAAATTGAGGCGCTTCAGCCATTTGTCAACGTTTCCAGGTGCCCTTCTTTCTCCCCCGTACGGAAAGTCTTCGTGCCCATGGATATTCTGCTGAACAAGCTGCAACAGTCTCTATGGGATTGCGCTTGCACAGGCTCTGTATTATTACCGCTCTTTCCCGAAAGACCCCAGATATGTGAAACTCGTGGTATGCACCAGTGTATTTATTTGGGGATGCTACAGACGAATGAATATCATACTCAGGTGGGAACATTGCTGTATGCAGATATCCCTATGCTTCGTCCTAGGTTCAACTAAGAGAAACCTAGCCTTCTTGACACAGCACATATGGCATGCCACATGAAATCGACCAACGACTGGTTTTTGGTCCAGCTGATGTCGCCGACTATGCCCCTGTAAGTATTGTTAAATCTTATCCTTTATAAGCACTCATAGCTTCGTGTAGACTGTTCTGTGTTCGTGGACCCTCGGAGCTTTGAATTTTATGCTGACATCGACACTGTCTCAGGTTTCTCTATTTCTTACTGTAAGTTCAAGTTCTCTTGTGAAATTTTCACCCTCCTTCAACTCTTATGGATAGTATTCGACCATTTTTATTGCCCAATGGTATGCTCCGTGGATCCACCATTTCTGTTCATTAACCACATTCCAAGTGCTTATGCAGCAAGAGTGTGGATTTGTGGGTTCGATCAAAGTCTTCCTGAGCCGCGAACTGATTGATAATTCCCAGTAAGCGGCAAAAATCTGATTATAACTGTGCTCTTGGTACTTGAGGGCTCTAGATCGTCATGGCTCATCAATAACCCTTTGACAGGTAGTCCTCGCTATAGGCCAATTAGGTATGTTAATAATATGCATCACTGCATGTCGCTGACACTAGTTCCAGCGGGCGGACTGGGTAAGCTACGCATGCTTGCTTGCTTTTCACCGCAGACAGTTAATCAATGCTGGTTACCAGGTCAAGCAATAAGCATCATCAGTTCACAGAATCCGGATATTTCCCACACCTCCAACGTCTTCACGGTATATATGGACTTCCTTCTCCGAGTTGAAGTTTGTATATTGAATATTTTCCAGATCTGCGGGAAGATCGAACTCACCTGCAGCTTGGCATGTGATTTCGCTATTACTGGAGCCATGGTGTACTTTCTCCGAACTTCGAGTAGTGGGAGTGGCATACAGAGGTGCGACCACTGACAGCCCTACTTGCATGATACTGATATGTTTTTCAGAACGTCGGAAGTTGTGCACAAGATCATACTGTATTCTATAAGTGTTGGGTTGCTCACTAGGTTGCATCGGTCACTGTTTTACCTGTACTGTATGTGTACTGATATCGACATGGTCAGTCTTTGCACCGTTCTAAATCTTGCCCTGGTGCGTATCACGCCTTATCCTCCAAAATGAAGTTGACTCAACTTCAGTGGCTCGGAATGCCCAAAAATTTCGATTTCTCCGTCATACACTTGATTCTCAGTAAACGTACGTACGGATCTTGTCTAATCTCTTTTTAAACTTACCAGAAAGACAGTCTATTTGAACTCACTCCTAGTAATGTTAACATCCATGTCCTTGCTTCGTGTTTATGGTTACTGACGACTCTTCATCGTAGGTTGAACTCTAGAGTGAAATTGAGGGAGCGGTTTTACGGCAGTGGCGAGCCTAGTAAGTGCGTGTCTTCTATGCTTTATCCCTGTCGATAACGATGGAATGCGCAGTTCCCATATCTTTAGGTTGAACGGCTGAACATCGATGGATATGAATTTTCATCTGAGGAGTCATGTTACGACGCGGTCGTTTCGGCTGCTATGTTAGTAGGCTAATTGTAAAACCATAATTATTGGAAATCATTTTTAACGATGCAATTTGCTAAAATCGCAGAGCAAGGTTTTCAACTTACGGCACGTGACTTGATATTTTGAACCTTACGTCGGATAAATTGGGCATCTTCGGGAAGCGTCGTTTCATATAACGGGTTTGATTGAAGTGGCATACAGTGTTCCCCCGTTCCTTGAGCCACCGGAATGTAATTCGCGAATAACTCCTCATATAGTCTACCTTTCGGCGAAAGCCTTTGACGCATCATCTCCGGCTATCGAATAGCTACAATCCTGTCCTGGTTTGGAAGGAATCGACTGTGAACTGAGTCTAAAAAGTAAATAATACGGTGGCTCAAGGACCGGGGTCCGAAAACACCTGTAAACAGACATTACTTTCGCCCCGTCTTTGTTGCTCTTCTTCGTTCCAGGTGTCCAAGTACTCTTAGAGGTGCTACTATACATCAAATAATATTTTTTGAGACATTATTTGAGCCCAGAAAGCAAAGCGATGAGATAGAAAAACATTTTTTTAAAGTGGCTCAAGGACCGGGGTTGGCTCAAGGAACGGGGGAACACTGTATGACGAACACAAAACAGCGTATCAATAGTAGGAAATAACAAACTCGGAGTTCAACCTACGAACAAATTTCAACTTACTATATAACTCATCGAAGCTCGATACAACCGATTAATTCCCAACGGACTCGAAATTGATTGATTCCGCGACAAGAGATTTGGCTTGAGGAGTGCGCGGTTCGATGACGCACTGGAACTCGACCGGATGGCTAAAAAACCGTGAGTCGAGGAAAAATCTGATATGTTTTGTGCTACCTCATTAGCCCATAGCTCATCGCGTTTACGGGCACAATTATCATCCCGTTCTTATCGACGGCATTGGTTATCCTGCACGACGCAAGTATAGTAGCGACGGTGACCCAGACACTGTTGTCCGCCAGATATTGTCCCGTGCAGATTCTGTGTGTCGTCAGAGATGTGGCTCAGGAAAACACAGATACAGGACGGACCTTCGCCCAAAACCGAATCTACCGGTGAAGTACGGCTCGCTGTTTCCTAGAGGCTTGGGAAGATATCGTTCTGGCGAGAAGGTCGTCGGATCCGAATAGATGCTTTCATCCAGGGTCATTCCTCTGTCAAATGTTCGCCGCGTTCGGGATCGTGCTGCTCGATAGTATCAACCCTGCGTACCGAATGTTGGGGAAGACGATCGAGCCTGCAGGGATGAACATTCCGCGATAAGTATCGTCTTCCATGCACCGGTGCGGCAAAGCTTAGAGTCATCGTTTAGTTTTTGCAATATAGCAATGTGAATCATATTACCCAGTGGGGTGCCGGTATTCCATCTTGACCGGCGTCTATTGGTTATAACATTGATTGAGAAAGATCCTGACTCACCTGAATATCTCTTGGTACAGACATTCAACGTACAACAATTTTTCACGGTCCGCGAACTCTGGCAGACGCGAGGTCCCGATAACAGACTCAATTTCTTTCTGGGCTTTGAGCTGACACTCGGGATAGAGAACCATCGCCAGAAGGAAGATAGAGAGCGCGTCCCAGGTCTTGAGAGTGTCATCGTTCAACGTGAAGATTCGGATGACTGTTTGAAGGGCCGTACCGTTCCTTCCCCTGCCGTGAACATGGTCGCCGTATTGCCTCTTAAATCCTGCTGATCCTCCGGGGTAACGGATTCCCACGTCTCCATGGCCTCCAGTTGAGTCAGGATAAAAGAGGGAGGGGCCAAGCCAGCTGCCTGGAAAGACCAGGTTTATTTAAGGACTCCATGAGAGCAGCTCAATGGTAATACCTTCTGCTTCTTCACCGTCTCAACAGGGAATGTATACAACTCTCGCATCGTGGGCTGCCATTCTCGGGCGACGTTCGCGTAATGGGTACCCGGAAA
This sequence comes from Mycena epipterygia, assembly GCA_029281465.1. Taxonomy (NCBI): domain Eukaryota; kingdom Fungi; phylum Basidiomycota; class Agaricomycetes; order Agaricales; family Mycenaceae; genus Mycena; species Mycena epipterygia. The sequence continues at coordinate 615,298 of JARJCQ010000011.1, read as the reverse complement.
CCAGCTCGGGAAGTGTTGCACTGCATACGAGGTAGTTTTCAACCTTGTCTATTTCGGAGAACAGTGGTACCCACGGAAAGGGAAGAAGTCGATGGCGGTACCGGCCGGAATCTGGGAGGCACGAACCAACGATTCTAAAACCATCTTTGACATACGGAGGTAGGGATCATCGTCGGATTTGATTCTATGGCCGGCCACAATTTGAGTAATTACACCTGTCGCAAATCTAGGAAATTTAACATCGAGTTTCTTGCCTGACCATGGGTAGTTACCGGCTTAGGTAGCTCTCATACTCGTCCGATTCGCAGGTGAGGAGGTTCTTCGCCAACATCCTCGCCTCCTGGGTTAGCATCGGCTTGTAGTCGACACACTTTTGCCGACTCAGATAAGCCTGGTGTGTTTGGCGGAACTTGGCAAGTTTCTTGCCATAGGGAAGGAGCGTAAGCGCGGGATTCCAGCCGAATCTGCGATTGTGGGTCCAATTCACAGAGATGACGGCGGATGAGAACGCACAATTCGTAGAGGGGAAACTTCGGGCGGTCACTGTATATCAGACTTCTCTTGTCGAGCAAGTCCTCCGCAGCCTTGAGCGAATTAAGGACGATGATGGACTGGCCGGGGATTTTCAGATAGATCACGTCGCCTGGAGGAGGAAAAGAAGGTTTGTTGTGGAAACTGTTAATGGACATACCGTACGTCTTGCCCCACTCGTGAAACACAAGGGGAACCTCCTCTGACGGCATTTGCCGCAGATTTCCTATGAATGGATCCCTCGGCGGCCCAGGGGGTAGCAGTCGCCGACTGGGTAGCGTCACGAAGTACAGAAATACAGCGCCTACTGCAAACACGGCTGACGAATACACGAGCAGTGACATGAGTGTTGAAAGGATAAAGGGCCTTCAATCTTCGCCACATTATATATATCCAAGTGCCCCGTGGTAGGAAGGAACCAAAGCAATTAAAGTTACCATCAAACCCGGGCGGGGCAAGCTCGGGCGCCCCCGAGTCGGATACACTCACACGTTTGATGTCCGTGAAGATTTTGCGGAGCGAGCAAGAATTCGTTTGTGATCTTTATCGAGATTGTCCAGGATTCGCCCAGCGATGGAATTCTCACCATAATTGCACGCGTCCTTCTTCTTCATTCGCACATCGGGTGTCTCGGCCCCCGAAAGGAGAATTCATATGCAGAGTGGATGGCAGTCCGCGGCGGACCCGGAGAGCCTGAGAAATGGGGCCGTCGATAGTGCGACTGGACCGGCCAAGTCGTATTTCAAATTCGCTGCGGGCTTAGCTGCGGGCATGACAAGGGAGAAAAGACGGACCTCATGGCATTCGGGCAGAACTAGTCATCGAAATCAGCGCTGGGCTTGACGCCAGCGGCCAGTGTACGTTACCGTGGAGCTCTACACGGGAAAGAGGTGCGCTGTGCCTCCCCCACACAAGAGGCGAATCAAGGCGGAGACGACATACCGCGGCGGCGGTGAACTTGAAGCTGGGAGGCCCGTATCCGAGACAGGTTCGTAGATAGCTGATGTTGCGTGGCCCGGGGATGATCGGCGACTGACGCGTTCGAGTTATCTGGGGATCCAGATTGGCATGAGGTCGTACAGTACGCCAGGCGCAAGTTAGAAATCAACAGCGATTTGCTGATGATTGACGGTTGCAAACAATGACAAATGCGTCTTTCAATTCAACGTTCAACGTTCAACACTTGAGGAGAGGTTCAACGTAGCAACCTCACCCTGGCACAAAAGCAATATTTTAGTCCTGATCTTGCTTCGAAAAATAAGAATGAAAATGCTGGCTTGAATCGAAGTCAAGTACTGTAGCTTGGAACCTCGCCAAACATCTGTGGCACCATGTAGGGAAGAAAATGAGTTGTGCACCTAGTTGGAATATAAATGCGAGAAACACACATTTATGGGACTAGGACAGCCAGCATCCACGCCCCAATCATACACGTCACCGAAGCATGGTTCAAGTTGTCGGCAAAAAAAAAAATGGCATTAGCCACGACGTGAGAACATCCACCAAACCACCGCCAAGTAAATACTGCGAGGAAGATAGCCTAATAATCGGAAGAAAGTTACATTACCGCCAGTACTGATAAAGCGGGGAGGTTTGGTTCGAAGGACCTTGGAGACGATCCCCTCTGTAAACACGTCGGTGGGCATCTCATTGTCCCTGATCATATCAATCATAATTCGTATGCCCTTGAAAAAATCTCCATAAAGTGAATTTGGAGCGAGCGCAAAATTATCTTGCTTGTCGATGATTTTGGATCGCACAGCGCCAGCTGAGGCTAGAACGACATGGACGTTGAACGGTTTGCATTCCATAGATAAGACCTCGGTGAGAGTATGAATGGCGGCCTTGGAAGAACCATATATTGCTGTCCAAGGTACCGGACTGCAGTCAATGAGCATTAGTGAGTGTGTTATCAGGTTACATAAATAGCCTCACAATTGAGCCAGAATGGAACTCATGTTGATGATGGTACCGGACTTTCGTTTGGCCATGTGCGGGACGACTGCTCCGCAAAGTCGAATAATAGAAACGACATTTGTATCAAAGACGTCTTTGACCACCTCGGCTGTGGCATCGAGCACCGGGCCTTTGAGCAGAATAAGGACAGGTCAGAACGAGCGGATGAGTCTTGGACACACCGGGAGTGAAGATTCCAGCGTTATTAATCAAAAGGTCTATTTGACCGGCCTCTTCGATTATGGTCGCTACAACTGATTTAACCGCAGAATCATCCCGGACATCGAGGGCAAGTTTCTTGATGTTGAGATGCTCAAGAGTCTCCATCGTAGAGGTTGAACGGGAAGTTGCATATACCATGAAGTTTCTTTCGGCTAACTTGAGGCACCTTGCAAAAGTGTCGGTCCAAAATCTAAGGGCGTGGGAGGAGAAAAGCACATACAAGTTAGAGCCGATACCGCCTTCTGAGCACCCCGTCACAAGCGCAACTTTTTGAGGTGGCATTTTTCGAGTCAAGGTTTCCTAAGCAAGAATTGTGTGTTTAAAGACCCTTGCATAGAAATCCGAGTCACACCTGCTTCGAAAGAATTCAGTTCAGAACCTTCTGCCACCAGTCACCTGAGCACATTGGACAAGGTATTCTTGGCAAGGATGTCTCATGTGCAAAATCATCGAAGATAAGGTGAACCAGCAATGACCGCCGGTGAACCAACTATGGGAACTACGCGGGTGAACAGCGCCCAAACAGCGCCCAGACAGCCCCCCATTATCGCAGCCCCACAGACCATGGGAAGTGCCAACTCGCCCCATTATGCGTAAGCACTACCCAAAACGACACAAAAAAGTGGTTGTTAATTCGTTAAACAGGATCGGCGGAAGTTGAATCTGGAAATGTATGAATCCCTGAAATTCCTACAAGCGAAAGCAATCCTTGCGACTCGGAAGGCATGCCCATTCGTCGTTATTTTAAGCTCTAGCCCGGGAGAAGATCTTTGAACTGTGGGTGCACATCAAAACCGGATACTTCCGGTGCGCCTTTCTTTGAATTTAACCCTTCGCCCGTGAAGCTTACCGTAACTATATGACAGTTGGAATTATTCAGGTGGTGCGCCACTGCTAAGCACGGCAGTTCGAGTCGCATCGAGGATGGTGAACAGCGAGCCTGGTCTCTCTCGTGTGTAGATCTGTATCTTCAAACCTGTCTGGGAGAGGGCGTGAAACTGGGCCATGACCGCGTCGGGAGGAATGCGGGGTGGGGATGGTCCAAGCGATCTCGTACCCAGCGACAGCTCGAATGATTCGAGAACGGCACGTCTCGAGCTCAGCACGGATAATAACGGACCGTAACGGTCGCCCCCCGCATTGTCATGAATCTCCAAATGCTTGAGCCCCGGAAGGATACTGGTGTTTTCAAGGACCTCAATTTGATGGTGAAACCCGGCAGGGCGGAGGAAAAACAGCCTTAGATGTACGATAGAGTTCGCGGCGCAGAGGAAGCGCTGGAACGATGCGGGGTCCATGTCGTGCGGGCGGGCGCTGAGGTATTGCAAACAGGACAAGGACTGCAAGACGCTGATTGCAGCGTCTATCTCAACCACCCTGCGCATGACGTTGAGCCGTTCCAACCGCGGCACCACGAGATGCGGAAATATGGATACGTTTGGGATCGTCAACGACTGCAGCGAACGTAGTGTAAGGGGCGTCAAAGCAGAGTGCTGACCCCCCGCCAAGTTGTAGACGAGGTGTAGGAGATTCGGGCAGCGTCGCAAAGCGGTTATCGTCTGCGCTGCATCGGCAAATGGGGAGAAATGCAGGGTCGTCAATTGTTCCCAAGGAAGGTCGACTTGAGGATACGGGAAGTGATAAATGCGGACGTCGCAGAGCAGTGGCGCATCCCGGATTGCTACAACAGGGTCCGCTACGTCGAGCCGCTCTGTTGACCGAGCAAAAACCTCGAACTTCTGAAGCATCAGAAACGGCCCGCGGTACATGCTGAGCAGGTGATACGCCGACACTGGGAGCGTCAAGTGGACATCGTGCCACTGAGGGCAGTGCGGGATAATGGCGTCCATGAGAATGCCGGCTCTGTTATCGTACGCAGACTCGATATGGAGGGTCAGCGGACGGTTGCCCGCGAGCGAGAGCCACAGCTTCAACAACTCCACAGATCTCGTCTCTCCGAAAGCAATGGATTCCCATAGATCGGGGGTACCCAGACATATTCCTCGCCACTGGCAACATATTTGAGCGAGGAGCAAAGGAGCCTCGTGCGGCGAAGGCCATCGGGGGCCAGATGGAAGACAGTGTCCAAAGATGACGGAGGTGACTTCCGGTGGAAGGAACAGAGCGGGGGATCCAGAACCCATAGGCGTTAGGCACCGTGACGACGTCGATACAGCCCGAGTCTCCGATCAGGCCAACGAAACTCCAAGATGAAGCCTCAGAATCGGTGGATTCGCTGAGGACGAGAAGTATTTTAGATTGTGTGGAGTTGAGAGTGTAGCCTCGCGATACGGATTGAGTATAAGGAAGGTGTTGCGCAAGTTGAAGGCAGCTGTTGTTTGTGTGCGTATCGGATATCCGAAGTCGGTCCTCTCTCCTCTTCACCTCGAATGCTTTGGCAACTTCTTTTAGCCGCACAATGTTTCAACACATAACATCCGGAGCAAGAGTGGCGCCGAAGCCTGGTCCCAGCTCCAGCCGTGTCAGGACGCCCACTGAACACGATACTGGACCCGAGATATACTAGGCGGACAACCGAGTAACCAGCTCCACCATGCGAAGAATCGGGGGCGCAAAAGGTTTGTCGCGGTGTGCGCGGCGGACTATCCGCATGGATGCAATTCAGGAAAGTTGTCCGTACATGCTCGAGCTCATAGTGTACTTGCTGCGCGGGCTTAGATCACCTCCCTAAAGTCTTCACAAAAAAAATCTTCCAGATCCTGCGCTCCGCGAGATCTCCGGCGCTGCATGTACCACCTGTCCGTTGCTGTCCTCTAATGCGAACACGCCAACGCCGCCGGGGTTGAAGCGGCATTCGTTCCTGGTCCGCGAATCCGCGGCTCTCGTTATTCCATTTGCCTCTCACACTCATTCTTTTTATCATTTTGTTTCGTTTTACAGCACCTTCGTCTCGAGATGGTGGTCACCGCGCGCGCAACTGCCCCGCCAAGTGGTCACCGCCGCCGCGCCGCGCGCTTCCGAGTCTCGTCCGCTCTACTCCTCCGCAGACACGAGCCGACGCGGAGGGACTTGGACGCAACGTTCTACCTTGTATAAGAACGCGTGGCCTCCCAGTCCGTGGGCACTTTGGGCCGCAGGGACGATAGGCGAGGTGGCCTCTGCTGCAACTTGATGCTTCCGGGCGCGCGAGTCGAGAATCCCCATCTCGCGGTGCGTGCAAGACCAGTGGACGAGTGCTGCACCGTGAAAACGTGGTGAACGGCGGTGAAACGGCCGACTGGGAGACTGGGCCGCCGTAGCAGCCGTACCGTCCCAGCCAGATTGAGACCCAGAAGAATGAGCCACAAATCGGACGCCGCTCCTTGGCAAAAAGCCCCGCACTTTCTCGGCACTGTGGAAACATGGATCTCATCACGATTCTTTTTCGGGGTTTATTAAGGTCCAGCGAACCTCGGAGGGAACGCGATTTTTTGGTCGAAAGTGAATGGGAGTGAAGGAGCGAGTAGCACAGCGAGGGAAAAGATTTCGAGCACCCTCGTCGCTTCCTTGTTCGCCGCGTTTGCAGATCCATTCGAGCTGCCGAATATCCGCGCCGTCCATTTTTTGCTGCATATTCATTTGGACAGGACGCACAGTGGGTTTGTCTCCCGTCATCACCGCCCGCGCCTTTATTCAGGCCCTGCCCACCAGCCACTCAATTTCCTGGGCAAGAATGTGGCGGAATTCCTCAGGACGAGGAAGGTTGAGGTTCCTCGGAGGTTTTTAGGAACGAAAGGAAGGGATAATCGGGGATTGGTTCATGTCCCTCCGTCGAACTGGTGCATGAGAAGTTAGAAGGAGCGCTGCTCTCCGAGCACTGTGTCTTCTCCCTCCCACCAGACTGGAAATATGTACGGTCCGCCGACGCCAAGTGCGATCTTGGATTAAAGTATAAGGATAGACCAGATCTAGCTTGACTTGAAACCAGATACCGTCGAACTAGCGCATGAGATGTTGTATGGCTGTTTTTCCGAGAACTTTGTCTTCTCGCACCATGGACATGCGTCTGGACCGCCGACGTAAACCGCGAGCTCCATCGGCGTATCAAACTACAAGGATAGACCAAGTGCAGTGTATCTTAATCAAAACCCGATGCCGTCGAAGTTCGAAGCAGAGTTGGAAGATTGTCTCCCGATCAAACTACAAGGGATAGATCAGGTGCAGGAGTACATCCGGCCTATGAAAGCAATTACCACTACACCACCAATCCCATGCCCTCAACGAGCTCGCCGCTTTGCATCTTACTCAGAACCAGACGCCGTCGAAGTTCTAAGCTGCGTTGGAAGATTGTCTCCCGATCAAACTACAAGGATAGACCAGACCTATCATTTAGAACCAGATAGAGTTTTTAGTTGCGTGAATGGAAGCATATCACTAGATTTAGTAGTAAAATGATTGACCGATACCGTTGTGCCCCCGCCACAATGGCACGAGCTGAAGTTCAGATCTCAAACGGCTAGATCATCGTGAACTGGTCGAAGCCGCGAAGCGGCCAAAGCAATGTCCCGGTATACACGGTGACTATAGTTATCATCTCAGCTCGCAGCTCATGCAGTTGGAGAAGACTCCGGAGCTTGTCCATGTCTAAATTTACATTTCCAATCGATTCAACGGAACTCGGACTTCAGAGACTCAATTCCGCCGAAAGATGAAGGTTGCCCTTCTGTAGTCTGACAGATTGGATCTTTTGAACGGCTTCTACCAAGAGAAAAACGAAACAGGACTACATTTTTTTTTCAGTAACTGGTTTATTTCTAGCTTTGAACTCCACAAGGAATTTATGCGCATGGCTCACAAACGTTCTCCTGATGGGACGCGTCAAAACCCAGAAGTTGTGTGGAGGAAGTTGGAAAGCAGTACCGGTCTGGCGAATACAAAGTGGTGGAGGGATGTGTATGCTCTCGCATAACCGACCTCGGCATACACGAACAAGTAGAGCCACTTCCTTTTGAACATTTCGAGATTTTTTGCGTCTTGAAGGAAAGGATATTGGTTTTGCATGTGTTCTACGACCTCGCCTTTGAAGTTGCGTTGGAAGCGCCTGACGCATACCATTAGCCACCATGCTGACAAAATGACCAGGCCAGACAAACCTTGACCATTCACGGAGCGTTCTGCAGTAATCTAGGCATCGAAGTCAGACAAAGCACCGAAATCCATGAAATGACTCACGGATGCCATGATCCTCAATCGAGAAAACCACGAACTTTCGAGGAACGGCCGCCTGCACAGCTGTAAGGAGACTGGTGGGACTGGGGGCAAAGTTGTCAGGCCAGTGGTAGCGACGAGCAAAATCCTCCGGCCTATCACGCATTTAGTATTGAGCTGGTTGGAGGAATAATTGCACCGACTGGTACTCGGAGTAACGAGATTCTGGCTGCGTGGTACTGGACACAACGAGAGTTGCTCTGTCCGTCTTTAAGGCCCAGTCGATCGCTTTGAAATAGGCCCCGTAGTTTTTATACCCGACAGCCTTCAAGTTGGGTTGTCAGTCGCGAAGCGATTTCTTTTTAAAAATTACTCACTTCAATCATTTCACAGCTAATGCAAGCATCGAAACTATGCTCAAAGGAACGCGGCATTTCACGATAATCACAAAGATGAACCCGAACTGTTTCGGAAAGTCCTGCAGCAGAAATTCTCTTGTCGGCTTGAAGCTTCTGCTCTTTCGACAGGGTTATTGTATCGACGACACATCCCATGCGACCTGCCTGTTGAATGACGTTCAAACCTTTCTAAAGCACATAGAGATTTTTATACCTCGATAGCCAGTGCTCCCCATCCTGACCCAATTTCTAGAAGCCGATCCCCCGGCCGAAGTCGTGCTTTCTTGAGGAAATGTTGAATTTTGCGCTGCTGCGCATCTTCGAGGTCTCCCTCCGTCGGTCCAAAAGTAAGGTCGCCGCGGGGTCCATGTTCAGCATCGCTCCACAGCGCCGCGGAATACATCATATCTTTACTCAAAAAGCACTGAACACAAAAATTGAGAAATATGTTTCTCGCAAAATGTTTACGGATGAGACACACCTCCATAAAAGTGTTGGAGACATCGTAAGAGATTTCCTGATAATTGTGAACGCCAGAAAACCAACGTCCACAAAATACTAACTGCGCTTCGTTTGGCCATGGCAAGATTTTGCCGAAAGATGGTGTTGGTGAGTATCGACGATGTGATCTGGAACACGGAGCTCAGGGTCGAAGACATGACATTGAGACCGGTACGATTATCAAGCCACAGCTGCAAATGTGTGAATGCAGTTAGTAGATATAATTTCAGGCAATGAATATTTGACGTGCATTAAGCAAGCCTTTGAGATCTGAAACATCAAAGTGACCTTGCATATACGCTTCTGCAACTGATTTGAAAGTTAACAGTTAACATGAGTTGCATCATCGGAAAACCTACAGCCGAGGTCATGCGAAAGGAATATTTGTCCCCACATAGCGTTACTGGAGACGGTTAGGTGTACGGCAGACTCGGACTCCCTGTCCTGTAGCATTCCAAAGACATGCTTTCCTTCGTCGTCTTCGATTATAAGTTGTCCCCGAGTAAGACCGTGACGAAGGGCTCCAAAAGCGGCGGATCGGGCTATGATAACGACGAGCCACGTTTATCGTATGTCAGACCTGTAGCGGGTAACCCACCGTACTGGAAGAACGTCCGAGCCAGGAGTGTGTTAGATTGGTCGATGAATAAGCGGGAGCGGAGTGTTAGTCGATCCATTGCTGATTGCGCTTCAATGCAGAGCTATACATACTCCAAGCCCTGCGGTCGATGCTTTTCGCCTACAGAAAACGTAGAATTTCCACGAATATCACGATGCCAGCTGACTGTCTTCCAGCCTGGACCGAAGTACGCGGCGGCCATTCTCCGTGGGGCCGCCGCCTGGGAATGGAATTCTGTTTGCCGTCTGTCCTCACTCTGGCACAGGGAATGCCTTTCCACAAAGTGATGCTTGAGAAATCTTGCGAACCAGGCGGGCGGGCGGCTCGTTTGGAAATTGAGTCGACAGAAGGAGTCCTAGTATTCAAGATGTATTTTTGAACAGATCTATTCAATCGCTTGATGGGACCAGCAGAATCAGGCACGGGAGAGCGGTTGTATTGCGCCCATTCCACTTCACAACCCTCGATGGTAAGAAGTACTCGGAGACTCCAAGCCACAAAGTTGATTCACAACTTGAGTTGATACGCCACAGACTCTCTCACACGGCGATCACACGGCAGAACCCGGTGACTGATGGGACTCAGTCGCATCAGGAAAACCGTAGCTATGAGCACTATGCAGCACTGTCTAGTGCTGCATAGTGCCTCATAGCTACATTACAGCCACATTTTGCTGGATAGTGCTGCCCAGTGCTGCCTAGTGCTCTAGCTACATCCCTCAGTTTTCCTGATGCTCGTCCAAGCCGGTTAACCATTTCACCTCGAATGATTCTTCTAGATCTGGGGCGGTACTTACCATGTTTGCCACAATGTTGTTCATCAGAGGTCGGTGATGGAAAGCCATCGTTGCATAACATTTAATTGCATCCACTAATTTTCCACTCGAAGATACTTATATTGCACCCAATAACGTCGCACCCGAAGAGGGTAAATGTAACTGAACTGATCCAAGTCAATCCAAGTCCTCAATAAATTTCAGATTTCGACCCAGTTTCGGATCAAGTTTCTCAAAGTAACTTTTAAAGGTCGCGTCGCGACATATATGGAGGGTTTCTCGAACTAAATCTTGGTACCGTGACGCGAGCGCGAGCCTGTCTCACGGACCCGCCAGAAACAGGCGAAGCTTTTCCTTATGGAGCCGGGAGAACATCAAAACGCCACCCGATGTACGTAGTATTTAGTGAGTTGTGTATATTTAGTTTTCTCGCATCTCCGTCCTATCCTTCGGGCGCGGAAACCGGCTTGATGAGATCTCCGGTCACTTAAAGACAAGGGTCTGCTTACCTTCGCAGCGACTCCTGCATGGCCTCCCCAGCTAGCTTCTACCCTCCGGGTTACCTCGATGCGCTAGCCAAACCGATTTTCATCGGTAAGCCTTCTCACGCCGAAATTGAAGCGTTTAAGCTAATTGCCAACGATTTTAGGTGCCCTGCTTGCTCCGCCGTACGGAATGTCTTTCCGCAGAAGGATATGCTGCTGAACAATCTTCGACAGTCTCTATGGGATTGGGCTTGCGCAAGCTCTGTATTATTTTCGCTCCTTCCCGAAAGACCCCATATATGTGAAAGTCGTGGTATGCAGTGGTACATTATTTGGGAGTGATCCAGACTAATGAAATACCATGCTCAGGTAGGAACATTGCTGTATGCAGACATACCCTCTGCTTTGCGCTAGGTTCTAAGAGAAACATAGCCTTCTTGATACGGCACATCTTGCATGCCATATAAAATCGACCAACGACTGGTTTTTGGTCCAGCTAATGTCACCGCTTCTGCCCCTGTAAGTATTGTTAAACCTTATCCTTTCTAAGCACTCATGGTTCGATGCAGATTGTTCTGTGTTCGTGGACCGTCGGATTTTTGCATTTTATGCTGACATTATCTCACTCAGGTTGCTTTATTTTTTGCTGTAAGTTCGCTTGGAATATTCTCACAAGCATGCTTCAACTCTGTCAATAGTACTCGACCATATTCATTGTGCAATGGTGTGTTCCATGAATCTCCCCTTTCTGTTGACTAACAACGTGTTCAGTGCTTATGCAGCAAGAGTGTGGATTTGTGGGTCCATACAAGTCTCCTTGAGCCACGAACTGATCAATGATCCCTAGTAAGCGGCAAAAACTGGATTATAACTATACTCCTGGTACTTGAGGTTTCTTACATCTTCGTCGTTCATGAATAACCCTTTCGCAGGTACTCCTTGCTATGGGGCAATTAGGTATGTTAATGATCGTATGCATCATTCCCCGTAGCTGACACTGGTTCCAGCGGGCGGACTGGGTAAGCTATGCATGCTTTCTATGGTTAGCCGCTGGTCTAATTAAATACCAGGACAAGCAATAAGCACGATCAGCTCAAAAAACCCCAATGTCTCGCACAGCTCGCCGGTCTTCGCGGTATGTTGACTTTCGTCTCGAAGTTTGTGTATTGAATATTTTCCAGATCGCTGGAAAGATTGAACTCAGTTGCAGCTTGGCATGTGATTTCGCTATTACTGGAGCCATGGTGTACTTTCTCCGAACTTCGAGTAGTGGGAGTGGCATACAGAGGTGCGCCCACTCACAAGACTACTCTCATAATGCTGATATTTTGTAGAACGTCGGAAGTTGTGAACAAGATCATAGTATACTCCATAAGTGTCGGGTTGCTTACTAGGTTGGTTTCATCGCCAGACATCTACCCGCGTACACTGATGCCGATTCGGTCAGTATTGGCACTGTAATAAACATTGCCCTTGTGCGTATGACACCGCTACTCATGAACTACACATTTACCTTCATTTCAGTGGTTGGGCATGCCTCAAAACTTTGATTTCATCATCCTGCACCTTATTCTCAGCAAACGTAAGTCCCAAAACTCGACATCGAACTAGAACTTACAAGAAAACCAGTTTACTTCAACTCGCTCCTTGTGATGTAAGTCTATTCCCTGATGTCGTTATCGTCGCTGAGACGTTTGGTGGTAGGCTGAACTCGCGAGTGAAGTTAAGACAACGATTCTATAACGATGACGCCGGTAAGTTTATAGCCTTGGTTTTTCTTCGTGTCGCCAATGTCTATTCGCAGTCGATCTCGCCAGCGGGAAGACTATTGCTCTTAGTACCGGGAATTGAACAATCTCAGCTTTTTATGTATTACTGTTTTTACGCAGGTCGCAGACTGGTTTCTCCAATGTTATTATAGCTTGCTCATGTCAACACTTTGAAAGCGTTGAAAGTCCATAAACGGTAATAACCCGAGCAGTGATAACCTTTGACGGCGATTGATTTTTGATGTCAACGCAAGCGAGGGTTTCATAACACCTATGGCACAGCCACTCAGCTTGTTTGTTGGTGCTTTGTTATGGTTGTTTTCTCGCCACGTCTTGGCCACGTCCCAGCTTCGCGGACGATCCTCACGAAAGGTCCGCCCACTTCGGCCTTTGCAAGGATGGCGGTTTAATGGAGCCCAACAACTTCGCGCTCCACCGGTCACCGTTGCTGTGCTTTCACCCCTCGCCAGTTTCGTTTTGCTTGGGAGTAAAGTCTTTTGACCGCGCTTTCTCGCTGTCGATGTTCCCTAAAAAATCCTCATTTGAATTCGAACCGCGGGATTACGACCTCGACGCCGACACCAACGCAATTCCCCTCAACCTACCGCCCGCCGTCATGCCACTACTCCATGGGCCTCGGACATTTTGCGCGGCCCCACCGGCCGACCTCGTTTCGTGGCGCCCCGCGCGGGCGGCCCTTCGATGCGGCTTCGTCCACTTCGTTCCTGCGCTATCCGCACTCTACGGCCTCCACGGCTGGCCTACCCATTACACACCGTCCATCCCTGATCAACCCCTGTCAGCATGGGCACAAAAAGATGGAACGTATGCATGTACTTACATCTTCTTCCTGCTTGCACGTCTCACACACTGACACGCACAGACATTTGATATTTTCTTCCTTCCTTACTTATGTTTTCAGCGCCCAACACAGAAAAAGAGAGTCATGATCTTGTCGACGACTGCGCGCCGCGATGTCTTCGAATTTCAATTTGAACTTCTCAGATCAACTATCATTCCGTCGGTGAGAAGGTGATGCACCGCCATACACCGCACGGATTGGAAGCCTGAATGGTGTCTACGCTGTCGCAGATGCTACGAGGTTGCTCATGGCGATGTCAGTTTGTCAGTTCTCTGAGCAATCTGAGGTCCACCTCGCCGTAGCTCGTCGCCGTCCTAGATCCAATCGCCAATTTCTTCGCTTGCCGTCACTTGTCCCGCCGAACCCGGGAGTATCCTTATAACGTTAACAAGTCTATTCTGATTGATTTCATATTTCTCTCCGATGCTTGCTCATCTCGGTTTCGTTGAATCCAGATCCAATCCAGATCTCTGCAACGACTTCCCACATTGAGTAACTTGACGTCATATCCGAATGCACCGCCCTTCACCTAACGATTTGAAGGATGTCTTCCACATATCATGATTTATGCCGTTGGCCAGCTAAATGTAACTCAATTCTATGGTGAACGATTCTCTCTGACATCAAGCAAGGGTTGCCCTACTTGCTTCCATCTTAATAATGATCTTATTCGGAAAATCAGACAAATCACATGGCGTGTCGTCGCGTCGGTCGAATCGACTTATGGGCCAAATCAAGAATTCGAACTGGTTCAATTCATTCCGAGGTCCCGGAGAACGTCTAGCCTAGTCCAGCGAACATACAAATCGCACGTTTGTATGGGGATCCAAGACGCCTGACTGCTTAATTTTAACCCTTTGCGTTAGTTGCCAATTTTATGGCGTACCCGCCATCAGCGTGGAGTCCGTAAGTTTGCCGCAAGCAGTCTCGATCGGCGATCATAGTACGGAGACCAATGAGAACCTTGTTTAAATAGCGACGCTCATTGCTTTGATGCCCCGCGATTTCTACCGCTATGTCCGCCATCCCTGGTGTCCCCTCTCCGGTTCAGCTTCAGCAGACCTTTGGTGTGATTTTCACTGGGTGCGTGCTTCGCCGATGTACTGTACCGTATCGTACCTAATTTTACGACGCCAGAACGATTCTCTCTATGATCGGTTATGGCTTCACCTTCTTTCGTTCGTATCGATCCACGATCAAACAACACTCAAGTAACCGTTTTGTGTAGAGAGCTATGTGTACTTTTCGCAGTACCCGGCTGACCATTGGAGCCTACGGTCGTTTGTGAGTCATTCTGCGCGTTTCCCTCGCAATAAAATTTGAGGGTCCTCTAAAGGTTGCCACGATATTGTACGGTGTAATTATCGATGTTATTCAATGCTTACAGATATGTCCTTACCAGTGCGCTTGACACTGTGGCCACCGCCCTACGTATGCAACAAATCCCGTTCGCAGAATATATTACTAATCTCCACACAACCCAGTTTCGGAATCGTATGTGTTGGGATCACCCCGGGCACCGTCGCTACTGCTGATACACTTCGTAGTACCTATGTCTATATGGTTGGATCCTTGCCTTACTTCGGTGGTCTGGTACAAATCAAGTCGTGAGTCTAATTTAAGTTGGAACAACGTCGTTCAGGCCTGACCCTTATATTTTATAGCAATTTCAACGTGAGCATTCTTGGGTGTAGTCTTTCCATGCTAAAAACCACTTTAGATCAACCTTCTTTTTTCCGTATGTACCTCACGGACCTACCTTTCCTATATTTATTCTCCGAAAGGTAATGGTTGTGTTTGCAACACACCTGTAAGCAAGGATAAAAACCAAACGTTCGTTGGAAGTACTAACCGTTGCCAAGATTCTTCGCGCTCCGGATCTGGAAATGTACGTACCTCGACGCTTAACCGTTGCCGATTTTGACAGCTCACGGTACTTAGTGAGTCGTAATGGCTTCGTCACCGGCCTTACCGTACGTTTCATTTTAAGATCATACGATGGAGAACTCATAGACCGAGTAACAGGTTCTCCTTTCCATCGTCGCATTTGGTACGTCCATTTAAATCTAATAAAGATCAGACAAAATTTACCGTCTCAATCTTTAGGATTCGGCATCGGTAATTCAACCAATTGTTCTACATTCCAATTATTAACGATTGAATTGAACAGCAATGGTTACCATGATGTATGTTCAACATTGTCTGCCCTTCCCATGATTTATCGTATCCCATAGTTTCGACGACCCCTTGTTCGCCAATTTAGCATTGGTCGGAAAACGAGTTAGTAGCAACCTCACCAAGTGTCCTCTTCTCATTTCTCTTCATCAGGTGGTTATTTCTCTCGCTTGCACATTCACAATACTCGCGTCTCTCTTGATATTTATCGGGTTGACCGGATACTCGCGGAAATTCTCAACCTTGAAGCCATTGTCGTACGCATCGTTCATCCTTGACATTTCCACATGACATATCTTGCCATTTTCAGCTTTGATAACATCTCGCTGTATCTGTTGCCTCGTGGCTTGGCCGGGACCCTGATCCAGCTCGGGTGCCTTTTAACGGTGTGTACACTGGGTTTCCTGTCATTATCTTACTCACTTTTCTCCCAACTTAGTTTGTGTCTCTGCCACACAGAATTTATTGGATACCGTTGTATCTTGTGGGCACGAAAGGTTTGCCGATTTTCTTTGCCTGCCTCTCAGTCTCTCATATTGTTACATAGTTTCTGTTAATGCGCTATTGACCATGTACGCGTGCTACGCATTGGTTTACGTGCACTAATTCCTGCGCAGGCTCAATTCACGGGAGTCGCATAATGGTAAAGGGCTCAATGAAGAAGACACCCTTAATGGCTCCAGACCAAGAGTTGGAGCGTCCACTATTGGGACTGGGACCACCGTGTCGCAGATGTTCCATTCGGGACCGCGAAGTGAGGGCATAGAGATCTCTCGCAACGTCGAACACGACAATCTTGCCGACAATTTTACGAAGGGTCCCTATCATAACAGCGTACTTTTTCCTTTCTTTTTTCAAGCCAGTTGAAATCTGATTAAGGGTTCCCTCTTGTAATTAACAGAGCATCTCTCTTCAAGAGATGAGTCCAATCGGCGACGTGGTAAGAATTGTCTTGTCAAACTTGTCCATTCACTCATTTCTACGTCCAGAAAAAGAATGATGCTCATATTTAGGGCTTGTCCTCCTTGGGGTTCTTCATCTATACAATAATAGTAGTTGTAACGATTCCATCAGGAAGTCCATGCATATTTCAAGACTTGATTCACAACTGGGCCCGAAATCTGGATGATGAGTTCTTTATCAAGCGGTTACAGTCAACCATCTTAAGTTTGCGTGACACTCGAGGACTCGTCAAGGACGGTCTCTTTACAACCACATGGATCCAAGGTTGTCGAAACTAGAACGGGGGTCGGCTTCCCGATGGGGTGTTGAAAGGCCGCGTTACTTCCTCTGAGCAAAAGAGGTATAGACTATCCGACTGTCGTATTTTCAAATTCCAAATGTCACCTCGGATGTGGTTCCGCGGCATTTCGACGAATCCGTAGACGGACCTAATGACCTATCGGAGAGCCTAACCATGATGGCGGGAGAGCCCAATCATGATGGTGCCTGTACCTTTTCCGCCTTCAATCCATAAATGGAACTCGAGTTTTGTATTCATTTTCTGGAAGAAAGTCTTGTCGAAAAAACATACAATGGCCGATGCAAATTCACACTAGTTTGAGTCGCACCAAACACCGTTCGCTTTTAATAAGAGCCCCATCCCAGCGAGTGTTAGTTGACTGACTCGCTTCCTAATGAAGAAACATCTATGCGGCTGTCGTCCATTTCCACGGGCTCCTCGTACGCCCTCACCCACAGAAGGCCTCCCCCGTCCACAGCCGGGTCCATGACGCACGAGAAGTGCGTGCACTCGTTCAAAACCGGGCGCACCTCCATCTGCCTCGCGACGTCCTCCACCGTTAAGCGCACACCCTTCTTTGCCCAGATCTGCGAGACGCATTCCTTCCGCTCCATGCTATCGTCCACGATCATGTCGGGGCCGCGCCCTGCGTCTGCGAGCACCGCGCGCCAGCCCTCGGGCGCGAACTGCTCCATCCGGAGGTCATGGTTGGTGACCGCGAGGAAGTCGGCGGACGTCTGCGACACCGCGGAGACGAGGTCCTTCTCGAGGACGAGGATCGCGGCGGGAGTGCAGAAGGTCAGGTAGCACGGGGTGCTTGGTGTGCGGGGGAGGTCGCGTGCGAGCGTCGCGAGCGAGGGGGGCGGGGATGGGGAGAGAAGGATCTTCCGCAGGACGGAAGGTATCGACCGGCGGAAGCCCAGCAGCAGGGCGGCTTGGTGCAGTCGGTGAGACAAGACGGATGATGGGGAGTCCAACCGGGTACGGTAGTTCAACGACAGCGAGAGGCCTTCCCGGACGCCTGTCAGTACGCCGATGTAGCCAGCATAGGTGACGCCTCTGCACTTAAAATTAGAGAACGATAATGTGAATTTAAAATCACTCACCGCGCCACGATTCGGCCTTTGCGCACGTAGTCCACACAAATCGTTAGCTTGCGGAGAGGGTTCATATCCCAGTCAAGCCCGCGAAAGTGGACCACGCCGTTCTCGCGCCCGTTGCCCGCGTCAGTCACGCGGGCGCCGCCGCTAGAGCAGCCGGAGAACAGGTCGAGAAACGTGTTGAACGCGACGACAAGGTGCAACGGGACGCCCGTGAGCTTGGCTATGCCGCGGATCTCCCTCGTCTCTTCCGCAGAGTGGACGCGCCGCAACAAATGCTTCGCTAGGAAATTGAGCCCCCGCGGATAGGCCGTGAGCTGCAGTAGGTCGTCATAGATGGGGACGATGTCCGCGAGATAGGGCTTGAAGTCGCTGCATATCTCGCGATATCGCTCCTCCGGCGGCAAGGACAGGTCGACGCGGTATGTCGGAGGGTCGGAAGGGCTGCTCAGTCGCCGGCTCGATGTTGCCTCAGGCTGAGCCTGAGATTCAGCTTGCGAACGGGTGGTGGGAGGCATACGGGTTCATTGAAGGTGCACAAGTTGCATTAAAGGCAAAGTCTACAGCATGTGTGGCAGTGGCTCGGAGGGGAGAATCGCAAATTAGCGCTCAGAGTCATGCCCGCGAGATATAATTACTGATCTTGTTTTTCTTCCGCTATATTTGCCCTAAGCACCTCAGCCTCGACATTGCAGCAACCGGCCTGCATAAGCAGAGGGCATTATCGGTGGATTTATTCATGTCCCTCAAACTGGCTTTTTTTTAGATAAAAGTACAAGTAGTCTCCAATCAATCGCCTCCCAGTCCCCGAGAAATCGTTCTCCCCAAAAGCTGTTAATTCCGAGTACTAAGAGTGATAGTTTTCCCGCTGGCGAGATCAACTGCGAATTCAAGTTATTAGCGACGCGGAGAATAACCAAGGCCATAAATTTACCGGCGTCATCGTTAAAGAATCGTTGTCTTAACTTCACTCGCGAGTTCAGCCTACCACCAAACGTCTCAGCGACGATGAGAATGAAATCAGGGAGTAGACTTACATCACAAGGAGCGAGTTGAAGTAAACTGGTTTTCTTGTAAGTTCTAGTTCGATCTTGAATTTGGGGACTTACGTTTGCTGAGAATAAGGTGCAGGATGATAAAGTCAAAGTTTTGAGGCATGCCTAGCCACTGAAATGAAGGTAAATGTGTAGTTCATGAGTAGCGGTGTCATACGCACAAGGGCAATGTTTATTACAGTGCCAACACTGACCGAATCGGTATCAGTACATGCGAGTAGATATCTGGCGATGAAACCAACCTAGTAAACAACCCGACACTTATGGAGTATACTATGATCTTGTTCACAACTTCCGACGTTCTACAAAATATTAGCATTATGGGAATAGTCTTGTGAGTGGGCGCACCTCTGTATGCCACTCCCACTATTCGAAGTTCGGAGAAAGTACACCATGGCTCCAGTAATAGCGAAATCACAGGCCAAACTGCAGCTGAGTTCTATCTTTCCGGCGATCTGGAAAATATTCAATACACAAACTTCGAAACGGAAGTCAACATACCGCGAAGACTGGTGAGGTGTGCGAAACCTGGGGGCTCTTTGATATGATCGTGCTTATTGCTTGTCCTAGCGCCGAATGAGAACAGCGACCACCGTATTCAAACATGCAATTTACCCAGTCCGCCCGCTGGAGCCAGTGTCAGCGACGAGGAACTTTAATTGCTAAGATCGTTGACATACCTAATTGGCCCATAGCAAGGAGTACCTGTGAAAGGATTATTCATGAAAGACGAAGATGTAAAAAACCTCAAGTACCACGAGTGTAGTTATAAGCAGATTTTTCTTGCTTACTGGGATCGTCGATCAGTTCGCGGTTCGGGAGACTTTGAGGAAACTGACAAATCCACACTCTTGCCGCATATGCACTAAAAACTTCGTTAATCATGAGAAAGCGGAGATTCATACGACATACCATTGGACGATGAAGATGGTCGTATACTATCCAGAGAGTTGAAGCGTGCCAGTGGAAATATTCCAAGCGAACTTACAGCAAAAAATAAAGAGATCTGAGATAATGTCAGCACACCCGTATCCAAGCGTCGAGGAATAACAAACGCAGAACAGCCTACACGGAGCCATGAGTACTTGGAAAGGATCAGGTTTAAAACAGTGCTTACAGAGGCAGATTCGGTGTCATCAACTGGACCAGAAACCATTCGTTCATGGATTTCATGTGGCATGCAAGATGTGCTGTGTCAAGAACGCTATGTGTCTCTCAGAAACTCGGCATGAAGCGGTGGTATGTCTGCATACAGCAATATTCCCACCTAATATTTCATTAGTCTGGATTATTCTCATATAATGGGCGGTGCATACCACGGCTTTCACATATATCGCGTCTTTCGGGAAGGAGCGGTAATAATACAGAGCTTGCGCGAGTCCAATGCCATAGAGACTGGTCGGAGCTGTTCAGCAGAATATTCATGCGCAGGAAGACCTTTCGTACGGCGGAGAAAGCAGGGCACCTAAAGCATCTCGGCAATGAGTTGAAGCTCACGCGCACAGTGTGACTAACCGATCATGAGCGGTTTCGCCAACGAATCGAGGTAACCCGGGGGATAAATAGAGGCCATTGGAGGAATCGGTAAGGAGAACACGCAGACCAGGTGAGTTTAAGAAGTGAAAGGATAACATAACATCAAATAGGTAGAAAGCCGCCGACTCCACAGGTTGTTTATTTTGCATCAGCGGCCAGCTCGGACCTTGGCTCTTTTGGGTTGCCTGTCGGTGTTGCATCAAATAAGCGCAGAAATGATGCATATGATATGTCTTCCGAGCGGGCGTGCCGCGGAGGATGTTGGCGGTCGAAGCGGCGAAAACGTCGAAGCGGAACTTGAGCGGAACAGCTTGCTATATGTATCTACACGGTACAACTGGTTGAGCTGGTTGTAGCTAGTTGCACGCGCCGGTGCACGCGACGACGGCGCGTAGGCGAACCACTGTTCAAAGCAAAATCGCCTGCCCTGGCAGCGTGGTCTGGGGTTGGCAATGAGTTGCTCCCATAGATATTGACGAGATCTATGTAAGTTATCATCAGGGCGTAATCGCCAATCTTCATGCATTCATGCTTTCCGTCCTTGACGCGCGCTATGTAGCCCAAGCCGAGCCAGTTCAGTTCGGCCGAACCCTTGGCCAACCCTTGGCTTCGCACTTTTTGCCCGGGGATTAGCAAACTATCGACCTGACGGCCTAGTCTTATAGGCATTTTAAGGGCTCACCATTACGTTCGTCACCCCATTGTGGGACCGCGTCAATATAATATACCCCCTTCGCCGTTGTCCTGTGGCGAGAATGTCGGATACAGCTTCTGCAATTCACCGTCCTGGCACAGATAGTCCGTTGCGTTGAGCCCAGTGGGTCGTTCGCGCTCTAGCCGCCATCCAGGTGGGTGTGCTAAGGGAGACTCGGAATGACGCTGTGCCGCACGTGGCCGTTCCTTTGCACAGCGCCCAACTTGACTGCGGCCACCAACCACTCTTATTCTTCTACCGCATTCTGCTAGCAAAGGTCGATTTCTCCCATACACAGTGATACGGAGAAATGTCTCTCCAAGTCAATTTATCCAGCAGAGACATCAACGATGCATATCTAAATGTTCTTAACTCGCGCGGCATAGACTGGGCTCTATTCACGTACGAGGGTGGAACAAACGACCTCAAGGTCCAATCCACCGGCGATGGAGGCCTCGAAGAGCTCGAAGAGGAGTTCTCGGACGGAAGGTTGGTAGGAGTGTGCATGTCGCAAGATCATCGTTCATCTTGACTTTAGGATTCAATATGCCTTTGCCCGGGTGCTGGATCCAAACGTACGTTCAAATCGATCCCTCATTTGTCTCGCCAACTCATCAGGCCACAGAGCAACCTCCCCAAATTCGTCCAGATCAACTGGTGCGGCGATGGTGTCCCCGAGCAAAAGAAAGGCTTGTTCCACACTCATGCCAACGCAGTCGCGAGCTATTTGCGTGGGACCCACGTCGTGCTCAATGCGAGGAACGAGGTGCGCTCCCGTTCTATTAGCCTGCTTGCACACAATCTGACCATAGTTTTAGACCGATGTTACTCCCGCCCTGATCATGTCCCGTGTTGAAGCCGCCGGTGGCGCCAAATATTCTACGCATAAAGAGCAAGCACGCAAGTTCGAACCGATCGCCCCCGTAGGCACGAACTACAAACCCATTGGCCAACCCGATATCACCACTCTGCGCAAGGGTCCCACCCCCGCGAACAGTGCGCCTCCGCCTCCGACTGCGCCTAGACCTAGCTTTGGAGCCCCCAAACCCGCAGCCTCAGCGGCATCACTGTATGGTCGGTCCGTTGACAAAAGGACGACGGCGCCGGAGGAGGCATGGCCCGAGGAAGCCCCAGCGGCAGTAGCTGCACCACCTCCCCCTCCCCCTGCTGCTTCGCGTCCGCCGGTGTTGCCGACTACTTCCCGCCCTTCATTCGCTGCGCTTGTAAGTTGCCACCGTCCTCCTCTCAGCAGTAATTAACATGCCACAGGCTCCGAAACCTGCAGCTGCTCCTGCGGCTGCGCCTGCCCCAGTCGCTACATCCAACGTCCCCACAAAGCCTGCAGAGGAAGACCGTATCGGCCCCGTCGGCACAGCCTACACGCCCGTCGCGCTGCCCGCGCCCAAGAAGCTCAAGAATCCCTTTGCCGCGTTCGAGCAGCAAGCACAGGCGGCACCCGCACCTGCACAGGCTCCGAGCAGCGGGAAGAAGCTCACTTGGAGCGAGCGCCAGGCTGCGGCGAAGAAGCTTGCTGAGGAGGAAGAGGCGCAGAGTCGTGGCGCCGCTTTCCAGGCCCCCGCAGCCGCGCCCGTGTTCAAGTCCAGTGCGCCAGCGTTTGGGCGGCCCACGCCCGCGCAGAGCACACCCCGGAACTTTGGATCTGCGGCACCGGCGGCCTCGATGCCTCCGCCTCCGCCCCCGCCCCCACCCCCGCGTGCTCCCGAACCAGAATGGGAGAACGAGCAGGAAGAGGAGGAAGAGTACGCGGTGGGTCTTCTATAGTATATCGTTTTGCAATTTCACTCATTTTTCTTCAGCCTCCGCCTCCGCCTCCACCCCCGCCTCCGCCTCCGCCTCCGCCTCCTGCTCCTGCTTCCCCGCAATTCGACGCGCCCCCGCCTCCGCCGCCCCCGCCCCCACCACCTCCGCCCCCGCCCGTACGTCCATACCACATCACAAGTGTATGCATAACCTCACCTTTCGTTTTCAGATGCCCGCGCGCCAACCCTCGCCCGAGCCGGAGCCCGTCCCGGAGCCCCCTGCGCCTGCGCCCGTCGCCGCCGGGGAAGGCATCTGCGCCGTCGTCTTATACGATTACGAGGTATGCTATGCCCCCTTCCGCGTCTATATATAATCCACTCATTCGCGGTGCGCCAGGCGACGGAGGACAACGAGATGCACCTGGTGGAAGGGGAGCTCATCGAGCAGGTCGAGGAGGTCGACGAGGGGTGGTGGAGCGGCGTCGGCCCCGGGGGGAAGAGCGGGTTGTTCCCTGGTGCGTTTTATTATATTATAATTTCAGGGTGGGCGGAACATGGATGCTAATGGGGGTTGGACAGCCAATTATGTTGAGCTCGTCGAGAGTGCGCAGCAAGAGCAAGAGCCGGAGCAAGAGCCGGAACCGGAGCCTGAGGCTGCGCCGCCCCCACCCCCGCCGCCGCCGCCGCCGCCGCCGCCCCCACCAGTCAGTCGTGCTTCAATATATCTCTGATATGCATTTAACAATCAATCAACTATGCAGCCCGCCGCGGCGGCTGCGCCCCCGCCGCCTCCGCGCGCGCCCACCCCTGAGCCTGAACCAGCTGCGGATCAAGGTGTCACGGCGGTTGCGCTGTACGAGTACGTCGCCCCCCACTATTGTTATTGTTGTCGTGTCGATCGATGTTGACTTTGCGGTGCAGTTATGACGCGGCGGAGGACAACGAGATTTCGTTCAAGGAGGGCGACGTGATCGTCGAGATCGAGGCGGCGTCGGACGATTGGTGGCAGGGGAAGGACGGCGCGGGCAATGTTGGGTTGTTCCCTGGTGCGTGGTTTATGTATGCACCGTTCCTGTCGAGCGGCATGTTCATGGGTTTTTTTTTGCAGCGAATTATGTAGAGGTGCAGGAGTAAGTAATTGTTTGAACGGGGAAGTAAAGAAACGACTCGCGCATAATACCAATGGATACAGTTATAGTTTGTTAAGAATGAATACATTTTCTTCGAGTGTTACAGTAGGATATATCTAGTTCACGAACGCACGGTAAGTGCGCTCGAAATGATACCGATGTCTCTTGGAAATGCTACAGTTGCTCCGGTAAAATAACTTACATACATCTAGTTGGCCTCCACGAACGCACGGTATACAGTTAGGCCCGCGGCACTCGAGAACGATACATCAGTGTCCGCGCCAATGAAGAACACCTCTCCCTGCGCAATTTCCAGCCCAGCAGCACCACCGGTCCAGCTCAAGGACCCCGCGCCCTCCGTCACGATGGCGATGCTCGGCCCCGCGACCGCCGCGTGCGGCTCGGTCGCCCCCGCGCCCAGCACCACCTGCACCACGGAGAACTCGGGGATGGGCGGGTCGTACAGCGTGCTCGCCGCCGAGCCGCGGAACGGCGCGGGCGCGACGACGTGCTTGTGCGGCGCGGCCGCCTCGTAGGTGAGGCCCGACACGAGGTTCGGGATGTCGCGCAGCTTGGGCGTCAGCCCCGCCCGGATGACGTTGTCCGAGTTGGCCATGCACTCCATGATGTCTGCGTCACGGCAAGAAAGAAGTAAGTAAATTAGGCGGGTGCAGAGAAGATAAGGAGACGCACCGCCGGAGATGTATGCGTGGGGCTCGCCTGCGCCGAGGAATATCGCCTCGCCGGGTTTGAGGTGAACGTAGTTGAGCAGGAAGGCACAGAATATGCCGATGTCGCCGGGGAACTGCGAGTCGAGGCGGAGGACCAGTTGGACGAGGTCCTGGGACTCTCCCTCGACTTTCGCGCCGCCGGCTTTGTATCTCGCTACAAGGAGTCCGAGCTGAGTCTTTACGAGCCCTTCGTCGGCTGTCATTAGCGCTGCGAAAAGGTTCTTGAGTGCAGCTTTTTCTGCGGGGCCTGTGGGGTTGGCGGACGACGCATTAACTAGAAAGTGGGCTATGATCGATGGGGGGATGAGCGCCGTGAGCTCTGCCGTTGTGCGGAGGTACGTGGCGATCGTTGGCAGGGGGAGGAACCCGCAGAGGGCAGCGAACGGCGTCAACGCCAGGGCCATCTCGGGCTTATGGTTCGCGTCTATACGTCGATTTAATGCTAACATTCTCTCGGAGCAAAATGAACACACCCTTGTATATATCGGGCTGTTGCGCGAACAGAACCTCAGCCGTCTGCTTGTCCGGATGGGTCTGTATGCTGAGTGCCTTCTCGATGGCAAGCACTTTGAACAGGAAAGGGAGGTTTCCGTTGGCGGCGTCGAATCGGCCGGCGACGCGCTTCCCTATGAGCTCTGGGTGGGCTGCGAGATGCTCCGCTAGGACAGCATTGGATTCCAAGACGTGCGAAGGCGATTTCGGATGGGTCCCCATCCATAGCTATACCGGTTCAGCAACGACGTGCATGGCGTGCAGACGTTCTATGTACCTCGGCGTACGGCGCGGATTCTTCGAGGGTAAATCCAGGTATCTTCGACGCGGCTGCGAACTGCGCGACTTTGGAGCTGGTGCCTATTTTGCCCCAGTCATACTTCTGAGTAGTGGGGATGATTTTGAATACGGGAGCCGTCGACATGGGAGTGGTGATTTGTTGGTGATTTGTCCCGATATGGGGCGTGTTCCACTCGCGGCTCGAAAAGGTAATAAGCCCCTGTCCGGCTTGCTCCGAGTCCCAACCACCATGTCCTCGACCCTCGACCCTGAAACAACTCTTTTTGTGTTCTTGCGCTCTGACCGCGAGTGGAAGGCCGTCTGCTGCGTCCCGCTCAGCGAGCTCCGCAAGCTGAGCAAGAGACCAGCCAAACGGTTCTCATATATAGCGTGGTGTGTACATGGCGCTCCAGGGAGGCTCCATTTGTCGAAGGAGCCAACGTCCCTCGAGATCCCCGCGAACTCTGGCGCCCCCTTTGACATTGACCCCACAGCGCCCGTCCTCCCTGCGGAATGCTACTTTATCTCGAATTGTGAATATTCACCACTCAATCATAAATGATGTACCTGCTCACCCTCTCCAGATGCACCCTGCTACATTGATCTCCGCATGCTGGCGGACGGCACAAGTACACCGCGAACGGATTGGCAGCCCCGTCAGTGGCAGAATCACTTCTTGAAGCGCCTTCGCCAGCGCGATCGCCAATGCGTTTTCAGCCAGGCTTCTCCTTTTGAAGCAGCTAGAAGGAACCGCCCGGTAGACTGCGAAGCAGCCCATATCATACCTCACTCTAAAGGCCACGAGGCGAGTCCACTGTGTTCCGCTACGCATAACCGAACAAGATGCTATGTTTCATACAGTATATCCAGTTAACCGAGGCGAGACACCAAGTGCCCCCGCATCAACAGCTTCACGAAACCGACGACCCGAGGAACGGACTGTTCCTTTACTGTACTCTTCACAAAGCAAGCAGCATTGGTGAATGCACCTTCCTCCTGGTAAGTAAACCATCATTGGGGCGTGGTAGGCATAATAAAAGGTACAGGTGCCGAACCCGTATATGGACATCGAAGATGTCTACACGGGCGCTGCCAACACCGATTATCCCCACGGAAACCCCGACGAGGACGAGGACGACTATTCGGTGGACGAATACGGTAGTGACTTTGTGCCTCCCCCACCCACTCCGACTACCCCTCTCCCCGCCCGTGTAACCCGCCGTACGCGAAAGAAGAGGCTGAAGCAGAGAAAGAAGCAGAAGCAGCTGAAGAAGAGGAAAAGGCCGACGCTGAGGCAAGCGCCCCCGACAACAAGCTCCAAGATCACCCAGGCACCCTTGATCCTGGAATGACTGACGACTCGCGCCTCCTTCTCCAATGGGTTGGCCTGTATTGCTCCCCGATTGATGTCGAGCTTTTCCCCAACAACTCGCATGCAGTCCTCCGCCTGGGCACCCAGCTGACTACTTTGGGTCTCCACCATGCCTATGCTTGTGCCATTGTCAACCGATGGGGTCGGGAGCTCTCTGATGGACCAGACCCACAAGGCACCAAATCTGGCTCGCGGAAGCAGAAGAAGAAAGACAAACTCGCCCAAAAGTCTCCGCCTTTCAGCAGTCTGTATCATTCTTTCTTGAATCCAAGCATCTAAGCAGCATATTACCCCCGGGGGCAGCGCGCAAGACCGAAAGAAAGTCGGGGGTTCGAAGCAAGCCCGTACAACCGCGCCGAAGCCCAGGCCAATGAACTGAGCATTTGATTTCATCTTGCAGTTCAGCCTTCTGCCCCTCGACATTGCTGCAAAGCAAGAGGCTGCGCACCGGGCCAGAATTCGGCGGGCTTAAGAGGCCAGTGCGGCAAAGGAGGCCGAGTGGCTCAGGAATCAGGAGGACTCGGAGCTGCGAAGAACCATTGTAATCATCGAGACGGTAAGTAACGTTGAAAAATAACGAGTCCGTAGTCGGGGGTCGGATCTGCGCTACAAACGCCTGGAGTACGTGCTTTGGTTGGTTATGCGCAAGTGCATTCTTTGGTGTGGCGAACCCTAGGTATTCCAACTCCGACCGCGATATGCCGGCATGCCGCATCAATGCTGTCTTTCAAGTATGTACATACGCGGTTGTACTTATGGTCGTGTCAATCATCTTCGTATCCAAACTCTCTCTAACTCCAAATATCCAGGTTCCTATGGAGTCCGAATCGAATCAGTCAGAAGTTGGGTGCGCGAGGCGCGTTTCGAACCATTTGACTGTTTCATGATTCGGGGACGTTGAAAAGGTCAGCCAGACGCCGATCCTCATTTGCAGCGTTCTAGATTGGTTCTAGATGCTCGTGAGCCAAGTGTCTCGGAGTCGTATTTTGAAAACGAGACCATAAGTATAGTATTATGTGCGGCCGTACCCCTACGGTGGCCTAATGGCGTCTCGTTACCAACTCGTCGATTCGGAAGCTCTCAAACTTGATCATACAATACAGTGGAGTTAATCTAGCCGATCCGCAGTCTGGATAGCGCATTATAACACACACAGCATGCAGAGGGAACTCCACAACGACGATGTTTTTCCTACATGTACTGACGGCGACCTTGCTGGTGGCTCACGCCGCCTCTGATCGCATACCGTCAAACTTTTCTAAATTCAAAGACCGACGGTCCCAGGAGGCTTCCGCCGCTCCATCTTCTTTTTCGTATGTGATTGTTGGTGGGTGGGCCTATCTTCCACTGTGGCGATGGCTAACATTTTACAGGGGGTGGAACTGCCGGCCTTACCCTTGCAGCGCGTCTTACGGAAGACGCGTCGGTTAGCGTCCTTGTCCTCGAGGCAGGGGAACCGCACCTGAACGAACCTGCCATCTTGATACCGGCCGAGGTCGGTTCTGTGACCGGCAATCCGGACTACGACTGGGTCAGTCTCTCTTAATATCACATTTTGTCCACAATATCGAAAGGGGGTCATTCAGCTGTACGAGACCACACCACAGGTAAATGCGGATAACAGTGTTCTCGCCTTTACCCGGTGAGTGCCAGTCCAGAAGTAGCCATGTCTTTTCTGAACTATACACCAAGTGGGAAAATCCTAGGTGGTTGTTCTGCCATAAACGCTATGATATGGGACCGTTCTGCCAAACCGGAGTATGACTTTATTTCTGATTTGGGCAACCCTGGGTGGGACTGGAATGGGATCCTTCCGTATTTGAAAAAGGCGGAGAAGTAAGCATCATGCCCACAGATTTTGATGCACTTACTTAAAAGAAAAACATCTCGCAGTTTCTCGACCCCGGACCCCGAGTTTGCCAAGATGTGGAATTTAACGTTTGACATATCGACGAGGGGACTGTCTGGACCGATCACGACGGCTTTCACCAGCTTCATTCCCGGAGCGGAGAGTGCTATTCAGCCTGCCGCTCTCGAAGTTGGTCTGAATAGAATCGAAGAACCGGTATGGCACCGTAAAATGGATCACAGCACACTCTTTCTCTGACGTTCGCGCCTCAGATGCTTGGGGCAGACATGGGCACTTGGCGAGGGGAATCCAGCGTCGACCCTATTCACCGAACTCGGTCTTACGCCACGACGGTGAGTCGTTATTTCATCTCTTGCCGTGTATTTCTTCAATGGTCGCAGGCATATTACCTCCCAAATCAAGGCCGTCCCAATCTGACTGTCATGACGGGCGCCCAGGTCTCCAAGATCAATTGGAAAGCTGGCACTGGGAACGCCACCGCTGCTGGTGTCTCATACGTGGTGAACGGTACAGTTTTCAGTGTGAACGCAACCCGTGAGGTTATCCTCGCTGCGAGTTCGATCGGGAGCCCCCAGATTCTAGAATTAAGCGGAGTTGGGAACAAGGCCGCGTTGACCAAGCTGGGGATCAAATCTGTTGTGGATTTGCCCGGTGTAGGCGAAAATATGCAAGATCACATCTTCGTCACTCTGGTATGGAATCGCTTACTTTCTCTTATCGGTAGCTGACCAACGCGCACAGTCATATAGTACGTTTGACTCGTTTCTGAACCTAAGGATGATGTTTGATCACATCGATATTCGTCAGAGGTCAAACCGGGTGTGCAGACTTTGGATCCATTGCTCTCTAACGCTACGGCCTTTGCACAAGCAGAGGCGCTCTAGCAAGTACCTTTAACTGGTTTTAATTCAACCCACTTACCGATGTATAGCGCGGCCACTCCTGCAACCGGTGGCCTGACATATACTGCCAGCGGTATCACTATGATGGGATTAGAACATTTCTTCCTCCCCTCAACTGCGGTTGGTTTCGCTTCATTGAAAACCGAACTCGCCGCCGCAAATCGGACTGTGGGTCAGCGTAAACAGCAACAGTTGCAATTCGACTGGTTGCACAATACCAATGCTTCGATGGTCGAGTACGTCCGTCAATACGTTTATCAAATAGCAGGTTTAATCGTCGTGCATAATTCAGAGTGTTATCTGAAGGCGTCCATATCACTCCGGATACCGCGGATCCCACCGCTGGTTATGCAAGTTTCCTCGTCTTGTTGTCGCAGCCATTCTCCAGAGGCTCAACTGTAAGAACGCAAATCCTTCCAGTGCTTCCAGAAGATGACCACATATACTACAGCACATTACGTCGACCAACTTCACCGTTCATCCCACAATCGACCCCAAATATTTCGAGGCATGTTTTACCTGTTCGTCGAGACCTAGTTGACTCACTTGAGCTCTACGTAGATTGGCTTTGGTTCGTTTTCCCTGGTATCGCTTGGCTTAGACTGACGTCTTGATTGATGTAGATTTACAAACTCTTTCGTCGGCTGCCCAATTTGTTCGCAACAAGCTCACAAAGACACCTGCATGGTCGGCCCTCATCGAGAGCGAAAACTATCCGGGAACCAATGTTTCGACCACCGCAGAGATTGAAACGTGGATCAAATCAAGCATTCAGTCTCAATCTCATACCACTGGCACATGCTCGATGCAACCTCAAGCGGACGGGGGAGTAGTAGACTCGGTACGAAATTCTAGTGCGCTTCGCCCGCTTCTTTTCTCACTTCCTTTGTCGCAATTGTAGAACCTCAAAGTGCACGGAACGACCAATGTCCGCGTCGTCGACCTTTCCGTGATGCCCTTGCAATTTAGTGGCCACCCCCAGGCTTTGGTTTATGCGATGTAAGCCGACTTCAATATCTCAGCGTCCCGTTGTTAATGTGTATTTCAGCGCTGAAAAGGCTGCGGATATCATCAAGTCTGGCGCTTAGCTGGAATGAAGACCTCCCTGTTGGATGCTCGTCGGAACATTTATTTAAATTTCGTACCATTTATTTAACCTGCCATCTTGTACGGCCTGCCACATTCTCTGGCTCATATAGTATTTTATTAATGGCCATGCAAAGTTGGCAATCCGGTGGCGGACTTGAACAGCATCACTGAACGCGCCCTCCGGAATTGGAGTCTTCGACCACCAAAAAAATAGGGTACTCCTGCCAACGCGTTGGTACGGGTTGTCGACTTGCATAGAAGAATTTCCCAAAAAAAAATTAGGGTTGCTCGGGCGTTTGGTCCCGTTAGGGTTAGGGTTATAGCAGCGGACAGCGGCCGGGCCTAATTGTGAAAGCTACCTCTTCCAAAGTTGCAATGGCCTGCGTCGTAACCAATTCTTCAATCATGCACCGCCGGCTCGGACTCGGAGTTCGTTTCAGATCCCGCAGTTTTAACCTCGAGTTACAGTCCTGCGCGCCCCACTTGCACCATGGCTGAGTACCTCGTCAAACCCAAGAATCCGACGGTGTTGGCCGGCCGCTCTGTCCTGGAATATCCTGCGACTGACACGCTGGTGCTGTTCTTTGTGGTGAGCCCCAATTTAGGGTACCTCGAGTCGGTTCTGAGTATTTTATTTTTAAGATGGACGGTCTTTTTATACTCCCAGAGTTTATTGACATCGAACGCTGGAAAGAGGCACTGTCAAAGGCTTTAGCCTTGTTCCCTCCGGTCGCCGGGAGGTTGCGCACATCGCCAAGTAAAGACGGAAAGAAGGGCGGGGTGTATATTGAATTGACGAACAGTGGGATTCCGGTGTCCGTCGTTGATGACTATGAAAGTACCGAATTTCCTCTCACCTCGGTTGGTACGTCATTCAAAAGCTTCCCGACATTATATTTTCTTACCGGCGAATTTTCAGTGGTGTCGGCAGAATCCGCTGCGCCATGGATGGATCCCATCCCTGTAACTGAGGTCCTAGACCAAGACGAACCGCTTGTTCGTTTCCGCTTCCATAAACTTCACAAAACCGGAGAGATGGTCTACACCGTCAGCTGGTTACATGCCTTAGGTGCGTTCACTTCCGCTCGGTATAGTTCAACATTAACTTGAAAACAAGGTGATGGAGCGGCAGTACACCTCTTCCTATCCCATATCGCCAATTTCTATAGGAAGGGCGGAGACTATCTCCCGAGTCCTAACTTTACAAAAATCTTCTTTGGCGCTCCGCCCACAGCGCCAGATGTCGTTGCGAAATTTCATCCTTTGATGAAACACCTTCGAGATGCTAAACCGATGGAAGATGTTATGGTGGCTTTCATGGAAAGCCAGCAGCGGACGTCTGAAATCAATCTGGTATTCCCGCCTCGCCACCTCGACCTTCTCCGTGCAATAGCGATGGAGCGGGCGCCCGCTGGGTCCCGGTCCAAGCTTTCGAAGATCGATGTCCTTGTTTCCTATCTCATCTACATCTACAACCACCTTCGCACTCAATCCGGTGCCCCAGCCATTAACACCGTTGTTAACACCGTCGATTATCGCGGGAATCCAGCATTCGCACCGGCATTCATGCTCGGAAACGCCGCGGTCACCATCACATGTCCCTCGTTCGTTCCACTTCCCAGCTTGGCCGCTAACGCGGGACCCAGAGAGCGGCGTCAGCATCTCGCTCAGCACTTGTGGAACGTTTCCCAGAGCATTCGCGCAGGCTACAACCTTGTTGCCGATCCTAAATTCATGGGGCCATATCTGGAATTCCACAACGACCTTTGCGCCAAGGCGTACGAGGCCGACCGCTTCCAATACCTTCTGCCTGCCAATCCGCAGGAAATCACATTCAACTCGGCGCACGTCTTGAACTGGAGAAAAGCCGCCGACTTTTTCCCGGCGGGGTCGGACAAATCGCAGGGGCGCCGAAACAGGTTCCACAGCAGCGTCCTGATGGAGGATTATATCCGGATTTTTTCGGCAAACCCAATTCAGAAGAAAGCATCTGGGGGATTCGAGTGGGACGACTCATTGGAGGGTGGGGCTGAAACCGCATTTTGTTTGGACAACTCTATCGTTGAGCAATTCAAAAAAATCGTGGAGCATGACCTGGCGACCGACTTTGCGGAACCCGCGTCTCGTCTGTAGGGATCATACTTCATATTTTAATTATACTACACATTTGATTGATTTCGTTCATCACTTCGGAAGTTGCGCTCCCATAATTTTCCTTCGAGCGTTGTGTGTTGAAAAAGGTGGCGGCTGGGACCCCTTCAGACTCGCTTAGACTTTACTCGTGCTCCTGTATGTCGTCGTCCTTGAACTACCCTCTCGACATTACCAAGTAGCTCCTCGCGATAGCACGGCGGGGTTGGCGCGCGGATGGGATCAGACACTGTCCCCAACGCCGGCGCGCGGGAGATTAGATAGTCGCACAAAAATCGTCGCCAGGTTTCTTTGCGAGGCACGAAATGGCCTGACCGAGCAAAGATCAGCACTGCGTGGCAAAACCTGTCCGCAACTCACCGCCCTGGTGTATCTCGATCTGCGCAATGTCGAAGTGCGCGGCCAGTTTTACGGACGACTCTGGGCTAAGTATGACGTCGTTGAACCCTATGATATGGAGCGATGGTGTGCGGATCTTTGGTGGTAGTGGGAATGCTTCGGACGGCGGAATAAATCCGGAAATCATCACTGCAAACTCGCTGTAGATGGCATTATAATTGGTATCAGTACGTCACGAACACAAACCGGTCTGACATACAACGGAGGATGCTTCAAATTGCTGAGCAGATTCGGCCTCAGCCCATGGTTCTCCATCTGCAGCCGTTGGAAATCAGCGTGGTCTGGGTATGGAATTACGCGCACGTACATATCCAAGGATCATCGCTATTAATGCAGCTCCTTGACTGAATCCGATGATGCCCTGGAATGGTCCTTGCACCTCTAACACAGTCTGGATCTTCTTGAAAGACTCGACCACGGCAGAATGATCCCGCAGGTCGTGCAGGAAACGCCACCACGCTCTCGGGAGGCATCCGTTGATAGTATTGAGGGACGAGGAGTCGGCCACCACCGTGGCTGTTCCAGCCAGGTCTACTGGATGCAAGACGTGGGGCGCGTCCACGAAGACTGGAACGAGAAGGTCGTGAATACAATCGGGCGGTCGCGCGAAGAGGATAGGATACGTACCGAATTCGATGTGACCTTGGCAAGCATCTCGAATAGCATTGAGCTGTACAAAGAGCGTCAGAACTCAGCGAGGGGTGTGCAAAACCATTACCTTATATTTGAAGTATTCTGCAGAATGAGAATGTCCATGGAGAGCAAGCACGCGTTTCATACCGGAAGGCGGAATGGTGGGTATAGTTTAAAAGTCTCCTTCGTCAGCACTGTTTTTGTACACTCTCAGAGAATGCAGTTTGGGAAGGCATTGAAGAGACAGGTGAAATTTAGAAGGCTGAGAGATATGTAGAAAGTCGAGACAGGAACAGGTCTCTGTATCTACCTCCCTGAACGTCGGCCGTGCAGCCTGTTGCCACATTGCTTCTGAAGGCGTCTCTGGTCTGGTACGGCGCTAAAAAGAAACAGGACGAGCCTTTTTATTACCGTTGGAGAGAAAATAGATCTGTGATAAGGGAGGAGTTGTATTTTTCATCAGCCCGGTAAGTACGCTTTTAACCTTATAAGGCTTATTTAGCCTTGTCTATCTCTCCATCTTTTGGTGATGTGACTTGTGCTGAACATGGGCGGCGTTCTTGCAACGCAAAAATATGGACAGGTAGAATGAACTCGGAGGAGAGCTATCGATGGTACCACCAGGGCTTGTACACGAATTATTGCTGAGCCGCAAAAAGGACAGGTAGAATTAGGGAGGATCCGTGGACGATCCAAGTTGCGAGGCAGTACTTGAGTCAGACTGAGCTGGGGCCTGGTATGATGTTGTTGAACGTTGAGTTTAGCCGTTGTTTGTAATTATTTGTGATCGCTGATGCCATCACTCCCCCCGCCCGCACCAGGCTGGAGAATGCTCCAACGAAGCATGAACAGACGACACCAGACGACACCGCTGGTCGAACGGTCGCGACAGGATCACGGCGTACGCACCGTCTAACCACGCTGCAATGCGGCTGCATACTAGACCTAGCTGTACTCGCAGTACAGCGCATATCGTCAGAGGCCTGACGAGTTTTTCCAGCTATCTCTTTTCCTAATCTCTCGCACCGTAGCCCGCTAACGCTCGCAACTACTTATGAAGGTTGTGCATGTCTCGGGTTTACCTTTGGGTCTGATGAGTGCTGGGAATGAACATGTACAGTCGCGTTCCGGGACCAATGCACATGCATATGGAAAATAGGTATCTGTACAAGGCCAACCACGTCGACCACAGATAACTGCAACGACAATCTAAAATGGTCAGTGCGAAATCGTCAAGTCATTATCGTGAGTAGGTATAAACGTAAAGAGGTATAACTTCTCGCTAAGTATTCAACTCCTGTGGTGATTGCACCATTACATCGTTCAAGAAAGCAATCGGTTCTTCCCGGAAATCGTCGGCAATTATTTCCAACCCTGCGGGGTCCACAAAGGATAGCAACGCCCCCGGTTTCACGGTGTTCCATTTCGGCCAGACAATAGAACTGGAATCACTCGTCGGAACGTTCGGATCCAGTGTGTTGATGAATTGGACTGGGGGAAGAGAGCTCAGTGGAATCAACGCCAAGACTAAGGGATACATACTAAGAGCATCCATTCCGAACACCTCCGTGGTATCGTCTCTGACGAGCCATTCTTTGATGTCGCAACCATGGAAAACGCCCAGCATCGGTGTTGATTTGCCCCGCTTGTAAACTAGAAATATTCAACGCAGTGTGTTTCTCAGCGTGGCAGTCACATACCGAACCCCCAGGTATCTTGTGTAGCAGACGCTTTGCTGAGCAGATTCCGTAATGGTCCCTGGAAAATAAAGTCGCCTTGTACGGCCGCCAGACGCTTGAATTGAGGACTACCGAACGAGTCAGTACACTTTAAGAAGTGCATCTAGAAAAAGTTACGTGATGGCATTTAAAGACCCAGTCCCGAACGGTGCTCCCTGTTGAACCAAAAGTCAGATGTTTGTGGGATATAATATGTTCGAAAAGGCCGACATATGCTGGATCGGCTGGGTACAGTTCACCAAGTTGTAAAATCTTATCTCGTGAGACTTCGGGAAGGTAACTTATTGCGCGATAATTTATGGTTTGAATAAGCGCGATACAGCAGGGAGAGCACTCACTTGTCATGCATATAATCTAAGAAGTCCCCGTCGGTGCTGCAAATCCAAATCAACATTGAGCTGGAGGCGTGCCGATGACTGCACGTACGTGATGTTCGCGTTGGCAAAAGAAAACATGCTGAAGTGCGAAATCAATGCCGGACTAATCGATGAACGAATGTCTCTTCTTACGTTCCTTCGTCGTCGCAATTGCCTGCTATGATCGGAACCTGCCAGCAATCGGTCGATAAATAAAGTCGACCGAGAAAGTATTTGGATGGATACCTTGGCATGAAGTCCGCGGGACAAGATAATGGACGGATCCTGTGTTAGAATATCCCCATCTACTCGAGGCTTCCACACGTTTCCGAGACTCGAATATGAGAAAATGTTGGGCGTCTGATTAATAGCCGCCATGAGGTCCTCATAAGGTGCGTAGCGCAAGCAATCCAGGGTATCAGCTGCTTGCGTGCAATTCGTAGCCGCCACCAATTGATCATATTGCGGCTGGCCCTGAGTAATGGGTGGGATCGAGGAAGTTGAACCGGATTGCTGTTATATAACGTTTCAGAAAGAGACTTCGATACCGCGCAATTAATCGAATTGGATACCATGAAAGCTCCATGGAATATCGGAGATGGTTCGCTGACGAGATGCATTCCCACAGAGATTGCGCCAGCACTGAGACCGGAGCTAAGCAAGCGAGCGTCGTGTCAGGGCTTCACAAACACTACTGGAGGAAACACAAACATGATGACCTGGTCAGCGTCTCCCCCAAAGGCACCGATATGCTTCTGAACCCAGTCCAGAGCAAACCGTTCTAAGAAAACCATGAATATTGTTGGGTTGCGTTGAATAGAGTAGCTCGTACGGTCTCGTAAGCCAAGGTTTCCGATGCCGGCAGCCTTCACCTCTTCGCTAGCCAGAAATCCGAAAGCTGAAGACAATGAGAATTGTTCATGTTGAGAATTTAGCCCGTACCATTGAGACGGTAGTTGGGCACCACGACTATAACAGGTTTTCCAAGCCCCACAGAACGCTCGACAAATGAATTTAAAATAGTATCTGAGGAGTCCCCGATTTCGAAACCGCCTCCGTGGAACCACTGCGATGCAGCCCAGTTGGAACGAGATTTATAGAACCAAGGAACCAAGGGGGGCTTACAACAACGACAGGGAGTTTGGGACCGCGAGTAACTTTAGGTTTGAGCACGTTGATCGTAAGACCTTGTAGCGCCAAGTAAAGCAAATGTCTACCGAAATGGTCCTCACTTACAGTCTTCCGAAATTGAGATGTAGTTGCCAGTGAAGTTAAGGCCAGGAAGAGGAGCCAAGGTTTGCTGAGGACAGGCCGCACCGAACTTATCCGCCATTCTAAAACTGTTAAACTTGATGGGATCCCTGGGCTCGCGGAAACGTAAATCCCCAACACTGCGAGTCTTTTTCAGCGTTCAAAGTGACGACTGGTGCGGAAATTGCGTGCTTACGGCGGTTGGGCAAATGGGATTCCCAAGAACTGCGTCACATTGCCCACAACAGTACCTTGGAAAGGCCCGTACGACAATTTGACGACAGTCTCGGCGGGAGGATTAAAGAGATTCCCGCCCAGAAGAGCCAGAGAGAAAGATACTAGTAGAGAGATTGCGGAGTTCATCATCTACGATCCGGTGTGAATGGAGGGCAGCTATCGTAAAGAAAGACTGCCAGTGGCTGGAATGCGTGTCCTACTTAAGGATAACCCGATAGGGCATGTGACCAGGATGCAGTCGATTCTAATCTTCTGGGTTTCGAATTGTCTTGAGGACTTGAGCATGGGGCAAGTAATGACATCGCAAAGACATGCACCACACCGGATCAGGGAAGGCTGCTCTGCGCACACAGCAGTGGTCGTTTCGTTGTCCCGGCGCCCGCAGCCGTACTGTGCGCACATACTTACGACCTGACAGAGCGTGTGACCACTGACGACCATGCAATGTGCCAAAATATCAGAAAGAATCGTCGGGAGCATCGGCACTGGTTCTGAGGTTCGATCTGAGTCGTGTCTCCCCGGTTAGTCCGGGAACCATATGTTTTTTGAGATTCTTGC
The DNA here is from genome assembly GCA_029281465.1 of Mycena epipterygia. Lineage (NCBI taxonomy): Eukaryota > Fungi > Basidiomycota > Agaricomycetes > Agaricales > Mycenaceae > Mycena > Mycena epipterygia. Next base: position 577,280 of record JARJCQ010000011.1, on the reverse strand, counting down.
TCCGCAGTGAGGTGATAGATAGTGATAGAATTATAAATCGCGCCGACGAAGCCATGGAAGGTTGAAATACCTCAGTATAGTCCTGCTCCGACTGCGTGTTTTGCCTTGAGGCGATCGGCGTTGTCAAATGATATTTGCGGTATTCCCGAGTCGTCCATATAGTTCATGCAGGGCTGGTTCCTCAGTAGACATAGGCGATCCCTGCAATAGGACTGGGCCGCCTGGCCGGGCGAGAGATCCGCTGTGAGATTAAATCAGTGTTGTCAGGGTTAGACAAAGAGGGGTCAAGAATCCTTTGACCTGTCAAGCAATTGTAACGGGTCGTTGACAGTCGTTGACCCAGTCAAGACTGCGACCGGGCCGATGACGTGGCTGCCGAAGGGCCGAGTCTTTCAAGTTCAACCACGGCGCAGGTCCCCCGCCCATTCTCCGAGTCGGCGCTGCGCGCGCTCGCTTGCAAGTCTTTTCATCTTCATCTCCTTTCCTCACCAATACTGTCAGACCTCGATCGGACTGCCCAGTGTCTCCTTCTCTTCACTGAGCTCGACTCGACGTGGTTTTTGCTTTGGAAAAAGAGTTGTGCAACATCCAGTCGGTTGGTTTAGTTTTGTTTTTCCTGTAAGCAGGCAAATTACTTCACCGATTCACAGCCAGTCAAACTGTTTTTTGAAACAGTGCGTTCCGAATCCGAGCCTTGGTATTGTGTCGCTACGTCGTTGCTTCCGTCTCCGAATCATCATGACTTTGCTTGGACACTGCTTGGGCGCAGTGCGCAGGCATTGCTTGTGCTTAGCGGTGCACACTGACAGCCCTGGTGCGACCCCCAATGCGGTCTCTGTATAACCCGGCGGTCGACGTGTTCCAAATCACGCTCCAGGGAAGCGCCTGCTTGAGCTTTAGGCTTGTCTACTTGACCCGCCCTCCACCCGGCTTTTTGCGTCACCGTTGTTCAACCGGGTACGCGCATCGAGTTCGTAGGAGAGCGACTGCGAGGAAGCTGGATATCGGTCTCGGTTGGGAGACTACGTATTGTGATTCAAGGAACGCCAACTATGCAGACGACTTCAATGGACGGATTTCCTGAATGGCTCGAGAAACGATGACGCTCCTCAGCATGCACCCCAACTATGCGAGTTACCCTGACTGCTAGGATGCTGTGTTCGATTGCTGGATGTCTATAGTTGTCAAAAACGACAAAGTCATCGGCAGGCATTATCCTCCTTCTGATATTTGTGCTAACATCTCTTGCTGAAGTAAACAAAAGGATGCTGCACTCCCAGGTCAGCGAGAAGCGCAGAGGAACTATTAAATGCCGTATTGTCCCCGTCCTCATACGACTTATCGCAACATTTTCTCCTGGTGTTAGCCAATCAGTTGGTTATCAACAGCGAGTATGAATATCACTCACGTATCGTACTGGGCAACAACGCAATTCAACGTGGACGCTCTGTTGTGGCTTCAAAGTTGTTCAACACCGCATCGGCAGCCAAGGCTGAGCCTGAATCTGCAACCGACTGGCTTGTTGAACTCCGTCGGTTTGCCATGCGAGTACAGACACATACACATACACGAATACAAGACCTGTGGCTAAAGGTTCCAAAAAAGCGTGCCGTTGTTTGCAACACAAAACAATTTAATTTTCGTCGTCTTGAGCGGCTAATCTTCGGCGTCAGCATCATACGTTAAATTCGCAGTATCTTCCGTCAACCTCTCATTGATCTCCTCCCAAAGTGTCTTGAGCTCCTCATCATCATTCTGGATAGGATAGGATAGGATTGCCGACACCAGGTCCCGAATCGGAGCATCATACGCCATTTCATATTTGTCTGATTAATATTTGTTGTCTCTGGTTGTGAGTACCCGATTCGGTCTGAGATGAATGCGCTGGTTCGAGTCTAACGTCGCTGGTACATTAGAACTCTTCTCCTTCTTCCATGTCTGCCAAGGCCAATCCTCCACCCGCGGCGTCGTCCGGCTTCTCCAAGCTGGTCGGTAATTTGGCTCCTCAGCAACTCACAAACCAGCTGGAGCTGCGCATCTCTGCCAGCTCCGTCGGCATATACCCTTTGCCACCGGCAAACATCAACAGCGACTTGCTTGCCACTCAAGCGATGTCGCCTCAGCCTCCGCCAACCACCAATACTACCTCCTCCAATGCCGATGTCATCCGCCTCCTTAGCGGGCCCCTCGATGATTTTCTCAAGTACTCTCGTCAAGAGCGGTCCAAGTGGCTGATCGACATCGCCCATGACATCTGTGATCCTGCTGCTATGCGCGGCTCTCTATTTGTTTGGAACGAGGTCACGCAGCGGTGGCTTCCTGTCGCTCACACAGACCCGCTAACTGCGTCAGTCTACCTCTATGACGTCCCGGTTGGAGTCATTGTCGGCCTGTCGAAGATGAGTACTCGTGCTGGAAAATCCGTCACCACCGCGACAGGACACCCGAGCACCCTGGCCGATCGTGTCAAGCGCCGCGATGGAGTGTGCTGGGCTTCGGGGAGCAGGAGCCCGCTTATAAACAGCTATATATGCCCCAAGCGCATGGGCGATCATCTTGCCCTTGTCATATTTCGCAATTTCTCATCGGCGTCGCCTCTTATTCCGAATCTGTCTATCTATGACGAAATATTCGGCATCAGCTTCTCGAGGAACCTCGATGCGTTCTTCGACATATACGAACTGGGCCTGCGGTTTGTGACTGTGGTGAGTTCATCTTTTATTTTCTAAATCATACGTTGATGAAATTTTAGAATCAGTACGAGTGCCACACCTTCATGGCTGAAGCACCGGGCTGGGTGTACACAATAGCTGGAGAGCTCATGCTCCCCACAACAATACCCATCTTACATGGACGCACCGCCGGTCCTCCTCAGCCCCAGGTCGCCACCAACCCCCCGCCCGGCCTCATACGTTGGCACTACCTTCAATGTGTTCTCAAGAAATTTGGGCACACGGATTACAAGACGCTCCCAAATATCAAGTATTCGGAGTTGCCTCTTCGAATGGAAGGGTACTCTGACGATGATGGTACCGACAGCGAGGCGGAGTGGCCATCGGCAGCTTTGGACCGGGGGCGAGCTGTGCAGGCCAGCATTGAGGCCAACGAACATCTTCACAAAGACATCGCTGATTGGATCACGACAGTGTAGTCGGATCCCAGTCATTTCCGCGCCCCTTGCCCCTCGTTCCTTTTGTCTTTGTAAACCTATGGTCTTAGTAGCAATTGACTCAAGTATTATAAGAGATCCTGAAAACAATGGCAAACACTTGTTTTTTTGCCGCGATTCACGTCCACGGCCCTCAGGGTGGTTGGCGGCTGACCACCTCGATGAGACGATGCCTAGGATTGAATGATGTATATAGATTGTATGAGTTATGTATACTTGTATTCATTGTGGCCAGTTGTCCAAAAAACTGTGTTCGGGAAAAGTCAACCACCTTCCTTTTTTGGACAGTTCAACTTCCCCACACGTCATAGAATTTATTCGCATGTCGAGCAGTGTCGAGGCCTCCCAGAATGCGTCGACAGTTCCAGAAGACATCATTTCATTGCAGAGGTATAGACAACCAGTAAGTACATTTGGTCCTCAGATAACTTGAAATAATAATTATATATTGCGCTCAACTACGCAAATGTCACCTCGCGACACCGCACACCGTTCATATCCGCACACGCAACGACTGTGCCGCTTCCATCGACACGGCGGTACACGCTCGGCCAGAACGACGAGATGCCGAGCACGGTTGTCTTGTGTCCCCATACAGCGGGGTCGGTGGACAGCGACGTCAGGATCTTCATCGACGCTCCTGAGGGCCTGTCCAATATATTAACGAACGGTGTTTAATCACAGACAGCGGGAGATGAACCAGGTGTTCGCAGCCGTGTTATCTTCATCAGTCATGAAGGACACGACAAGGGTTCCAGTCGGCGTGGTGGTGACAACTGACGGGGCCCCAGCTAATTCGGCGTATATTAGTGAAGTATTAGCATAGAGAACTGCGTACCATTGTTCCCCGATCCAGTAGGAACGTAAACTTGCGCGCGCTCGGCAAAGCTGACGCCGTCGTTGGTGCTGACGACGGACTTGATGGTGAAGAGCGGCGCAGTGCCCTCCGTCGTCTCGAACACACACAAGAGGCGCGAACCCGCCGACGTGGTGAAATCCGTGCAACTCGGCATGCCGTCGCGCCCCGTTGTGCTACCGCCTGAGAGATGTATTATCAGTCTTTCTGCCAGCATACTGGCTTGAATAGGAGTCTTACCTGCGACAGTCAGTGCTGCGCTCCAGGTCGCGCCGTTGTCCGTGGAGGAGCGCATAAGGATGTCCTGGTCGTTTGCATTGTTCTCCGCGGCGTAATATACTGATCGTGCATCAAATAAGCACCCAACGAATTGGATAGAAGACGAACGGTCGTACCTTGCAGTGCACCACTGTTGGCCACGCGCATAAATGGTTCCTATGTGGTTCAATTGTTAGTAGAGAACGCTCGGGAAACAGCCAACGCACCCAGAGCCCGTTCACACCGCTCGCCGTGCGCTGATCGACTTGGGAGAGGAAAGTCCAGGTCACCCCGTTATCATGCGAGACGCAAGCGGTAATCTAAAGATCTGCAATCAACATCCACCCTCACTCAGCGCCCGCAAGAAAGACGCACCCGGTAGAAGGTGTATACGCCAGCGGACGTTTTATCGTGGTTCCGGAACGTCGCGATAATGGCGCCGTTCGCGAGTTGTATCAGGTCAAGGTTGTCGACGTCGGCCGTGACAGTGCTGCCAGTGGCGACGATGCCCCAAGAGGACCATGTACGCGCGCCGTCGGTCGAGCGGGTCACGGTTAGGATGTGGGTCGTCCCGCTGGTCGCGGTGAATCCCGCCAGAACGCTACCATCGGCCAGATGTGCGAGACGCGGGTACGTGCCACCACCCGCGGGACTGGGGAGGTAGTCGGTGGAGCTGACCGTCGGGACGAGGTTATTTGCTCGGGGTAGAATGGAAGCGAAAGCCAGATTGAGCGTGGAGAGCAAGAAGAAGAGCTTCATTACGTAGTGAGGAGTAAGACACGCGAGGGGTTTGGTGTTGACAAGAGAGGCAAAGCGAGGAGAGCATTGGAGAATTGTCTTGATTATAAGGTCCGGGCAAGTCTAAAGATGGTAGATGACGCATGTTTCTCTGCACTCATGGCGAAATGACTAGAAGTTTGGCGGATTACTATGCGAATTGTTGCGATAGGCCTCGACGCGCGGAGATGATCCCGAGGTCGCCCTGAGTCCGCCTGACTACTGAATGTGATACTGCCAGTTCGGGGCTATTGATTTGAAACGCCAGTACCCAGTGGAGCTCAGAATTTTAGCTGCAGGACGAGAGTACCCAATATAGAGTTACGTTATGACGAGTTTTAGCCTGAGGAACAAAATACCGAGACAGTTGAACGTGGTTGGACTTTAAGGCACGATTCAAACTCCGAAGCCGGAACTTGGACAAACAAGAGGCGCGTGATCTTGATGTCATTTCTTTTACTGGCTAGAAGGAACACGGGAGGCTACGGCGCCGCGCTCGCGCAGTAAATCGCTCCCGTGTTCCTTCCACTCCAGTCCTTGTGATTTAGTTGTGGCGTTGTGGCGAAGAACAAGAAGAAAATACAGTCATGCCGTCTCTGCACCCACCCAGAAGAGAGACAGACAGACAGAAAAAGAGCAAAGTTGAAGGTTTGGGGATATCTCGTTATCCGCTTGTTATCCGCAGGCAAACCGCATGTGAAGTTGGCTAAGGAGCAGACAGGGACAACCAGGAATTCGGAGGTCGGCATAAATTGACCGTACAAATCCTGCAGCAACCGATCTGATGAGGAACATGTGCAGCGCAGAGCGATGACCTCTACTGCTCTCCCATTGGAAGATACAAAGATACCTTTGATTCGCGAGTCGGCCCGGCCGGCCCTTGTTTCTTCAACCACCTTCCTTTTTCGGCCTTTGAGGTTCAATGTCTTTGGTTGTTAGATAGATCAGATGTATATAGTACAATCTTCCTGCGTCATTCTAGTCGCTCATCCAAGGCCTATTCCACTAACGTCGGGGTATTTCGAGATGTTAGTAGTAGGAGACCCGTGACGGACCCGATGGAGTCAGACGGTACTCGGTCTTTCCGACATCTTTTGATCATGTCTTTCCTAATATACCGACGCTGCGTACAGTACCTCAGTCGTTCCACCTCGCTGTCCGACTGAGATGAGTACTACTATATCCTATCTACCTTCATGACGCCAGCTTTTAACATATTTTTTCTTACATTAAACACAGTCAACAGTGCCATCGCACAAGAGATTAAAACAGATTCTTCCACCAAGAAACGCGGAAAGCGCCCTATATTCAACAAGCAACTAAGACGGACGAATGCCCGCATCTTTTGGTACATCAGGGCAGAAAACAATATACATCTGTAGCTCGACTATGAAAGCATGGGAGGGAAAGTAATTTTCCGACATTGGCAGTTTTATGAGCACAACACCGGAGAGCTAGTATGATATCGTCATTAGTGAGTCGTCTTCGGGGGGCTAGTAATGCATACCGCAGTACAGATGATTTCCTAAACGTGGGACTGATTTTGCCTCAGGGAGTCTCATCTCAGTTTGGGCGCTCCGGCCTGGACGAGTTTGATTCCCTCAAGGAAATCACTTTCCCAATTAGAATTCCAGCTCCCAAAGTCGGGGTCTATCGGGATGTCCTGAAGCATACAAACATGCTTCTTCTTCGCAGCATACGGCTCTGCCCTCACAACAATGTGGAGGATTATACTGTCGGGTTCATGGAGGGTTGCAGCGGCAGCGATCATCCGCTCTAGTTCAGGCTCATTAAGGTCTGCTATCTTTCGGGCACCATAAAGTGAAACTTTGAACCGATTGACTGCATTTTTTCCCCATGGCAGATACCGGAGCGAAACTTCAAAGATGTGGGTTTTCCAGGCGGTAGAATGCATCGGAAGTTTTAGGCAGTAAGCTGCTGCATCTACTAGCTGCATGAAGCGTCAAACAAATCCGATATAAGTACAGTCAAATATTCTGACCTCGAGCTGGAATGTTTTGCAGAACTTATGCGGAATAACGCGAAGTGAGACAGGACCGACCACAAGAACTTGTAACTTACTTTCCGCAAATCATCATACATCTTGGGATAATCCAGCTCTGTGGCTTTCTGCTCTTTAGCAATGCGGTTTGTGTGGCACATGACTTTGTGAAATTTCCAATCGAGCCTCTGGCACTCTTCACCCTGTAAAAGCCAAAGGAGTGAGATCAGCGGGAACATCGGAACGTCAATCTGCATACACAGTATTGCGCCGCAGCGCATGCCTGACAATCCTTCAAAGTCACCCCGGGAGGCAATTGCTTCTTATTTCTCCCACAACCTGCGCACCTCACGGAATAATGGATGGGAGGATATGTCCTTTCCTCTTCAGCATCATTATCCTCGCCTTCGGCACGAGGGCCCATTGTCGAACTGTCGACTTCCTCCTTCTCTTGAAATTTACAAAAAAGCTTGTGAGAGGGCCAGTCGAGCCGCTGACATTCTTTGCCCTATAAAAGAGCTCAGTCACCGGGTGAATGGCAGATTGGACCCATCGCGTACACAATATGTCGCTAGGCCGCAGGCCTTGCAGTGTTTCAGAACCACCCCGGAGAGAAGCTCCGCTTGACTTCTGCTGCAGCTCACGCATCGGGGAGAATCATCGCCTGGTTCGAATACGTCTTCTTGCTCGTCAATGGCGCGCTGAACTTCATCGGACACTTGTAGGATTTCCAAAAGTCCAGTCGTGCCTGCCACGTCTGGGTCACCCAGGTTGTGTGTTGTTTCACCTCCCATGGAAAATCGAAGGAGGAGGTGGAATTGAACTAGCTTGGGACTTGCGAAGAAGAAAAAAAAAGTCAACAAAAGAAAAACAAAGAACAACAAAGGCTAAAGAGGATCACGTGGATATAAGTTGAAGGTTGTTCTCAGCAAGAGGTGCTCGTGATCTGGATCGTGGCCAACGTTCCCACGACCCCCCCCCCCCCAGAATAAGGAAATTGTTTGGCGAGGACAAACATCGGCCCAAATGCCGACAACCACAAAACCACTCAATACACCGCAGGCGGGAACATGAGTTGGATATGAACATGATTCTTCATGATCTTGGACTAATGGTACATTTTTGACAGTCGTTGGGAATATTTTGGTCGACTTTCGGACATTGCCGGACTCGCTCGCGTGGCAAGATCAAAGGTCGTGATCCAGAAATCAATCACCTCTTGGTTCTCAGCGTCTCTGAATGTGTTCTGGTGCTGGTAAGCTTAAGATGTGTACTGCTATTCCGTATAATTGCTAGAGAAACTAATTGCCAGTGGGGGTTCGGCGTGCCTCCCAACTTCAAGAACACACTCCACATATTCAATATGGATATGGCTTTCATCAGGGAAAGCAAAAAAATGACACAGACATGGCCGATCTGCTGCAGTTCTGTGTCTCTGACACAGACCAATGCAGACGTGCAGACCGCTACAGACACCGTCAGACATTTGCTTCCGCGTGGGTTTTTTCACTGCTTTGTCGGTTATGTCGGTTAAGGAGGCGGGCAATTGGCGAGTGATTGAAGATCAAATACAACTACGCGCCGCGCAACTCGGCCCACTTGGGGTCAATCGATCGCTCGAATCTTGCTTGACTTCATAAATTGTTCTCCAAGTCTTTCAAAGTCCGTCGTTCAGTTGTCATGCCGCTCAAAAGGTATAAAACCCCGTCAACTTTTTGCGTTGTCGTTGTGCAGTTCCCTTCTGACTTGAAGGCCTTGTCCGAAGTTTAGCCTTGAAGGTAACTACAAGCTATTGTGAACACCGCTCTCAGTCGACCCATTTCATTGAGTGTTTGTTTTTCACACATATAGATAGTCTTGCTTCGTGTCGTAGCTACTTAGTATAGCCTGAATAAAAATATTATCCCTCCAATACCTGTCCTGAAAGCATCAGTCAAGATCTAATTCCTCGGAAAGAGCCATACCAGGGTGCAAAACACTTTTTACCAGAATAGATCCCATCGCGACGCGTTGCGTTAAACGACAATCAACATCAATCAAAGTGATCGGTCTGTTGGTCTGTGGGTGTCTGTACGTCTGATCAACTGTGCGACTATCGGTCTGCGGGTGTCTGCTGCAGAAACATTTTGTCTGAGACAGACCATAGGCAGTCTGTAGGTCTGATTGGTCTGTAGTGTCTGACTCAGACGCCTACAGACATTCAACATTTTCCTGATGTTGCTTCCGCCGTTTCCTCCGCCCCATCAGACATCTCGTCCAGATACCGCACCAAAACATCGCCATACCGGCGCTCGCCTTTATATTCCTTGACCCCTTCAGGCCAGCTCCGCACCGCGCTCGCAAATCGCGCGGCAACCCCCGGCTCCCGCGCGAGTTCTTCCACCGGCACGAGGTACGTGCGAATCGTGAATATTATGGCCCCGCTGCGGGGAAGCCTGCGCAGCGTTTGCCGCTCTGTGCGTAGTCGCAGCGTTTGCGGGGAAACAATTAGCACAGGCGGGGATCCAAACGACGAGCCCTTGGTTCCACCATATTCATCTTCGGACCCCAATACGTTCTCGCCCCATGCGAGTTCGTCTGGATCGATCGAGGGGGTGGCAGATGCGGGTGGAGAGACTTGGATGAAGTAGTTGTTCCGAACTACTGGCTTGTCGATGGACAGCCTGCGGAAAAACCGTTCGAGGGATGTGTGCAACTTTTCTTGATCTGCTATAGGATTAGACTGGGGTGGGAGCAGGAATAATCGAAAGCGAACATTGGGGAACATGGCCACTCATGTGTATTTCGTCCATTCTCATTCCGATCTTGTCCTTCATGCGCCAGAACCCTTGACATTCAGTATTAGTCGAGAAGTCATTCTGGCACCAACGATACCCACCTCCTACACAAATTGCCCCGCCTTGGAAATAATAGCCCCCGTTTGAACCTTCAACCATCACAGCAAGATCGTCCTGGATAAGAAGCGCGGAAATGCGCATCGCATCCGCGCCCTGCTGCTCAATATGAGTTTTCTCCCCGCTAGGAATATAATTAAGGGGAAGAGGCAGAGGTAACTCGTATTCCTCCTGCAGAGGAACAATGCGCACGGTCTTGACCGGCGCCGCACCACCCCAATCGGTCGGATAATCCTCTAATTTGAGTGAAGAAGGACTGTGCCGGGTGATCTGGAACGTCGTAGGATAACGCCGAGAGAGATACTCTGCGAGCTCGTGTACTAGCTCTATCGCTAAATTGGAGGGAGCATCAGCATCGCTCCAGCGTAAGCAAATTCCGAAAAAGTTTCACCGCCCGCAGCACCTCCGTCAATCTGCACGGGTCCGTCCTCTCCATCATGGACTCGAACGGACGGCGGCAACACCTGCACCAAGTCTTGTCCCTTGCGTTCGATGCGGTCCTTCCGGATGCGATGATACGCATCGTATTGGTCATCGAGCTGTTGTACATACGTAAATGCCCACGGTGTTCCAACGCGGCTTCAATACAACGCACCTCTATCCACTCTCCCCATTGCATGTTGCGAATTCCCATCGTCACGCTACATCATGAATGAGTGCGGGCGGGTTGAACGAAGAGAGCTAGACACGCACTGATATTCCCCCCACCTAAACGGACGGTACAGCGGCGGCTTGATATCGTTCAGAGCATGCGGCGACGCGTCAAACTCAGGGTAATCGAACGTCTGAGGGGACCACTCTACTGTACGTTCATTTCCGAAGATCCGGGGATGATATATGTTCGCACCTCCAAATGAACGCTTCGCATTTGGTAAACGAGAAGGTTTCTTCACGGGGACGTTGGGCGATACAGTGGGGTTTCGTCGTTTGGAGACCACGAACGACACGAGAGCTAAACAGAGCAGAAGGAGGATTACTGTGGTCGCGGGAGACCCAGGCAATTCGGAAACATCAGTGGCCAGGAGGTTGCGTATCCAGTCTCCCATCTCGGAAACCGGGGTGAATTCAGGCATCGTCGGATGGTAGGAGGATAAGGAATGACTTGGGGTGTGAGTTTTAAAGAAGTGAGCTTCCGGGCCGATTCGCCTTTGGGGAAGGCATGAGGCAGCTGAGCTTCTTGATGATAAGGACAGTGAGAAATCGGAGATATCGGGCTGGCATTGAGAGATCCAGTGAATATATTATTTCAACCATAGACGATTTGGACACGATAACTTTGTGGTCTTGAGGAGCCCTGGCTCCCTTTAGCAAGAGTCATCGATGTCCGTCGCGGCCGCCACCGTTTTTTGCTGGTTTACATGTATGTGCCAAACCACATGAAAAATGAAGGGTCGAGAGTTTGTAGACTCTTGCAGAACATATGAATGAAGTTTTTGGTCCAATGTTGATGGAAAAGGTTGAAACCAAGCCTGAGCGTCGGCCCGAGCCTCCGGATTTCCGGCTTCAATCCGGCGGCGCCGGCGGAAATTTTGAACCTCCTTTCCTCCCACCTCACCATCTTCCGAGGTGCGTCGACCGTGCCAACCTACCATGCTCCTCTTCAATTGTTCACCGGAGCTCCTGGGACGCGGAGCATGACTCGTCCGCGTTTCTACTAGTAGGGGCCGCGCTTTGGCTTTGGCAGCACAGTTTCTTGCACCTAGGCAGAACATCATCTGGTAAGAGTGGCCGCAGGGTTCGTGGAAACTTGAAGCGTTGTGCGTGAGTGGAAGACAGGAGGGATTTGTGGTGAGCATGACACTCAGGTTGCGTCCCCCGAGGTTTTTCAGTGTGGAAGCGTCTCGTACTTGTCTGCCCTGGCACAAAATAAAATAGACAAGGTATTCTTTTTCCGCTCATTTTATTCAACGTAAGGCCGCACTAGCCGCTTTCGCTGTCGTCCTGTGTATCCATCTCTACGCTGGACTGTTGCTGACTGGGTTACGCATCAATCTATAGACTGGCTTGTTACTCTTTTTTTCAAAAGAAATGAGGTGCACCATCGTCGGGTTTTCGCCTCCACCCTCTCTCAGTGCATCTCCGAGGCTGCTATGTCTCACTAGTGTCCTGGACGTCTCTCCAAACACCGGTCTGTGCCTCTTCCGCCCTGCTACCTCGTACCAGACGGTCAGGCGCTCCGAGTATCTAAGGGCTCGAAGGTGATCCCCCTATAGCTAGCTCGCCCGTGTCAAGGCTGCTCTAGATCTGCCTTGGAACTCACGAACGGCGGGCGAGCAGTGAGTCAGTGACGGTTTCGCGCGCGACCTGCCAGTGCCCTGCTTGCTTCATTCCGGATGTATCGACTAGTCCAGAGACGCCGCGATTGAACCCCCGCTGCCGCCGGATTTTGCAGAGCTCACCATAAATGGCCGCAGCGATTATCAGTGATCACCTGGGGCTGTTTTTAGGGCGATCTCAGAAATATAGACACGTGCAATCTCACGGCGAACGAGGGAAAAAAGGTTAGACTGGGTAGGGAAGGCGGAGGACGCGTATGCTTGACCGTCAAGCTCCAACATTAGCTGGCCACGTAGCTAGTGCTCGGTTCAGATATTGATTGAATGGGCACAACAGATTCCAATCGGGGAGAACATGATGCATGTAGATGCATTGCGACCGTCGGGTCGCAGGCAAGGTTGATAACTGATTGAGTGGTCGCAATAAATTCGTCTGTGAAAGCATGAACCAAGTTGAACTGCGAGTGAATCATGCACAGGAGACATTCGCCAGCTGCCGACAAAGAAGATGGCCTAGGAGAAGCCTGGAGAAGCTTGTTCACAACACTGACGGTTGCTCAGCGCGAGCTCCCGAGGCTCCCCGAAGCCAATCTATTGTCCCCAAATTGGCCCTGCATATTCCACCCGCGTATCGTGTTCGACAGACAGGTGTCTTGTATCCTCACTTCGCAACAGTGGCATGTCCTGGCCAGCACTGTGGGCTTTTGTGGGTGTGGGTGCAAGCGTAAAAGCACCGAAATTTAATTATGGGTCGGGGAAGTCGGGATCAAATGTGGTAAGCTGCCACTTTTCTCTCCCAACCTCCACCATGGACTCGACCATTTACATGCCCGTGCTCTCACCACCGACCCCGGCGGCCTCTCCTGGGCCAGAGACAGCCTCATTCCCTGCCATACCCATCGCGTTACCACAAAATCCGGCACTTCGCCAGCAATACCTGGCATCCCTTCTCCACTCCCTCACCCCCGGGGAGCTTCTTTTCGTCTCTACAACCATTGCCCCGCTCCTCAAGCGTGATTTTATCGCCGATTTACCCACAGAACTCGCCCTCATAGTTCTGGGCTTCATCGACGAGCCACGCACCCTCGCCAGAGCCGGTAGGGTCAGCCGTCGCTGGAAAGCCATGGTCGCCGATGAGTCGATCTGGCGGGGCATGTGTATGCGCATTGGCTTCAGCAGCAGGGAGCCAAAGAGCATCACGGACGCTCTGGACACGAAGGCCGATGACGAGCCGCTGGAAGAAATGGAGGAGTTCGCATCGTTCCCCATGGATCCCCCACAGCAGTGGCTTGCAGCCAAGAAACGCAGAGCAAAGCCGCGAGCGGTACCATCTATCCAGATGCCGCTCACATTCTCGTATTATCTACATTTTAAACAGTCGTATAGCACCAGTATGTCGATCCTCTCGCGTCGCCTGCTCACACTAACTTACATCATCTTATAGTGATGAACTGGCGCTACGGCGGCACCCTCCTCCGTGCGCATCCCATGGCCCCGACACCCCCTCCCCCAAACGGCGGCGGCGCCCTCAATTCGATTGACGTCATCACCTCCGTCGCGCTCGACAAGGAGTGGGTCGTCGTTGGCCTTGCGAACAGCAAGATCCATGTATTCAGCAGTCGCACGGGCGTCCTTGCCCGCACGCTCATCGGCCACGACGCTGGGGTCTGGGGCGTGTGTCTTGTCGGTCGCGGCGGGACATGGGTCGGCGAGCGGCTGAACACGACGGGTGGGGACAACGTCCCACCAATGTGGCGCTCTCAGCTAGGACTCAACCTCCCGGTGGGAGAGACTGTTCCCGTGCCGTTCCCAGGCAAGCGCAGCTCGCCGTGCTCCGCGTCAGATGGATGGGGCCAGTCCAACTCCCTTGTTGTGAGCGGCGGCTGTGACAAGGTGCTGCGGGTGTGGGACGTAAAGACTGGATGTCCGATCCATGTGCTCTCTGGGCACACGTCGACGATCCGGTGCTTGAAGATGCTGCACAATCGCCCGATTGCGGTCACCGGCTCACGGGATTCGACGCTCAGGGTCTGGGACGTTCAGCGCGGTCGGCTGATTCGATCCATGTCAGGGCATACCGGCAGCGTACGGTGCTTGGACGTCTGTGGGAACAAGGCCGTGAGCGGTAGCTACGACGCCACATGCCGCGTATGGAATATCGACACTGGAGAGTGCATCCATGTCCTACGAGGCCACTTCCACCAGATCTATTCTGTCGCTTTCGATGGCGTCAGAATCGCCTCGGGTGGATTGGACACTACAGTACGCGTTTGGGACGCTCTTTCGGGGTACGTTGCACTTTTATTTTACTTTTAGTACCCTCAACTCACCTTCCTCAGGCAATGCCTCGCCCTCCTGCAGGGGCACACCGCACTCGTATGCCAGCTGCAGCTCTCACCCTCTCTCCCGTTCACGCCGCACCCGAACCCAATCCTCGTCACGGGCGGTTCCGACGGGCGCGTCATCACGTTCTCGCTGTCGACGTACACGCCCCTGCACCGCATCGCGGCGCACGACTCGTCCGTCACGTCGCTGCAATTTGACGCGCGCTGGCTCGTCACCGCGGGGAACGACGGGCGCGTGCGCCTCTGGGAGATCGCGACGGGCGCGTACGTGCGCGAGCTGAGCCAGGGCGGCGAGAGCGTGTGGAAGGTGTGCTTTGGCGGGGGGAGCGAGGACGCGGAGATGGGGCTCGGTGCGGGCGGCGCGGTCGGTTTGCCCGATGGGCATGACGGCGGCGGGGACGTTATCGCGGTCATGTGCAAGCGCGCGGGGAAGAGCGTCATGGAGATATGGAGTTTCCGGCCGCAGGACCTACCGCGGCTTTGAAGGACTCTGGTTTTATCTCGGCTCTTCCCTTGGATTCATGTTGTTGTCCGCACCTTTGTATCCCTCTCGAACTGTAGCATACATAGTCCCTATACTTATTTGTACACTCTCGCAATGCATCTTTGTATATCATGGAGCAAGGTAGGCACGATGCGACAATACAGATATATTTTACATAAATTAGGGCTACACGGGACGGAGACTTTACACGGTCATAAATGAGAAAATAGTACCCAGCTCCACCCAGCGGCGGGCGGACTGGTCTAGATATCGTTCCACAGAGGCGGCCATGGCCTGTAAAAACGCCAAGTTGTTCGAAATGACCGCGGTGACGGCGTCTACCAGAAATGAGTATCTTCAAGGCACGACGGATAATGGAGCTTCACACACCTGTATGCGTTGAGCCAACGCTCGCCTTCGCGGCCTTCTCTGCATTGAAGAGGGACGCATAGAATCTGAGCTGATTATACAACTTCGCGTCGGAATACTGGAGAGGAGTTTAAAACGAATGGATGCTGCAGTTGTATGTGGAGGGCAAACCTCGAACGTAACCTTCCCTCTGCAATCCCGCTGGAGACATCGGCGCCCCCAGACGCCCATTTTGCGCGTCCGGTGGCCGCACGTCGGGTCGTCGCACACCGTCCAGCCTTCATAATACTTGGCGATGTGTTCACGTATCTGCGTCTCGAGCTGCATCTGCAAGCTGCCCGGGCTTATTGACTGTTTGCACTCAGGGCATGTGGGACCGGTCGGCAGCAGAATGGAACGCTGGGGAGAAGATAAGCCTAGGCAAAAAAAGACGCGTCGACAAGCCTTACCTCTCGATCATGGATTGG
Source organism: Mycena epipterygia (assembly GCA_029281465.1). Lineage (NCBI taxonomy): Eukaryota > Fungi > Basidiomycota > Agaricomycetes > Agaricales > Mycenaceae > Mycena > Mycena epipterygia. The sequence continues at coordinate 561,383 of JARJCQ010000011.1, read as the reverse complement.
GGCAAAGGCAAGTTGCCCTTGACAGCGTCGACAGCGGACAATGAAGGCCGAAGCATCTTTGAACCGCTCGCTATCCGACATCTGCGAGTCGAGGGACGAGAACGTCGGCTCATCTGCGGAACTCGCAGTTGAGGTTCGGTAGCGTGCGGGATCCAACCCTAAGGGGGAGACTGGTGAGTACATATCGACCCAATCAGCGTTCAACTCACCAAGACACTCGGCCAAACGAGCGCGGTCAGTGCCTTCAATCGGTTCGCACAATCTTTCGATCGGCGGAAGAACTTGATGTCCCAGATAATACTCGAAATCTGGGAAAACCGGACGTTCACCAAGGAAGTAAAGCTCGAGGAAATAGCAGCGTACCAAGCTTCAGTTCAGAGCCGACCTTCTTGAATTCCTCAGGGTGCTTGGCTCGGTCAGCTTGGGCGGTTTTAGCGGTTTCTTCGCCTTCCGCCAGACAAAAGACATAAGGAATGACATCGCCATGCCTTGCGTCTCCACCCCGGAGCTTCATCCGGAGGGCAACCTGAACGTGAGGTTGGGACTTAATATCCGGGTAATCCTCAGGGTTCTTGCCCAAACGCTAGTGCCACAAGTAAGATTCGTCTCATCACAAAGGGGTGCTGGATGCGGACTGACCTTGTGAACGATGAATTCATCAAGCTTGACTTTCCCTTCCCGGACATTTTGACCGATAGTCGTCAGGTAGTCGTGTATGTTTTGCACCACGTCTTCTGTTGCTTCGCCAGAAAGAATTTGGTCTAAAACGTATCTTGGGTGCTGTGAGTCAAGAGTAGACAGCTGATTGAGAGTACGCACTGCGACACGTTCTTGGACAAGGGGCAGTATTCTCGGCGCTTCATGTCGAGTCCTTTAACTTCTGTCGTAGTCCTTGCGCCTTCCTCCACTTTAATGGCGGCGTACTTCTTCTTCTGTAGTAGCAAAAGGCGTTGGAAGATGCCATCCAGGTCGATTTCGAGCAATTTGTATTGTTCATTGACAGCTTTCTTGAAGTCGCCCGATATCTTCAGCGCCTTGTCGAGTTCGGTGACGTTGGTATTCACAAACACGGAATCGGTGTCGCCATAGACGACCTGAACAGGATGAGTCAGACAGGTTATACAGCACAGTTGTGAATCTCGCTCACGTCAAGATCCAAGCTTTCCGCTAATTCTCGAGTATGGGTCAGGATTTCACGACCCTTGAAGGTGGTAAGGGCAGCAAGAGGACGAGCATAGAACCGCGAATATTCGAAACCCAGGCACCCGTACATACTATTGGCAGTGAGCTTGAGTGCTTGCTGCCTTATATCATACTGGAGACGAAGATTTCAGCCAATGAAGCGAGTTGGACATGAATCCAATTACCTGTAGGAGCTTCGCAGGGGGGACTCTGGGCTCCTTCATCAGCGATTTGACCACCCGGCGACGACTGACAAGGGTCGCAATCAACCGGGGCAAGACGCCCTGAGGGACCTTGCTCGAGGGTGGTTCGGCTATCTTCTCTTCGCCGTCCTCGTTCTATAAGAAGTGAGACCGATGAATGAGAGAGGGCCGGTACAACGCACAAATTCCTCCTCGACATTCACTGTCGTGAAGTCAATGTTGTACTCTTGGATGATACTCGGGTACAGGGAATTGAAATCCATGACGAGGATGTATTTGTCCCACAACCCTCGCTTGGGCTCGAAAACAAGACCACCCTTGTACTTGTCACGCTTCTTCTTGGTCGTTGGGCCACCCCCACCCTCTTCGTCGTCGACCTCGGGCTCCGGCTTCGACTTCTTCCCCCATGTTTTGTCGGGACAAATATACTTGAGCCGGTGGAATTCGTGGAGAAGAATGTATTCATTCCGCTCTGCACGACCACCATTCAGGGTCTTATTCCTGAAGAACAGAAAATAAGAAAATGAGAAGAAAATGAGACGAGTAGATCAAGGAAACCCTCACCAGGAATTCCCGGCGAGGTTCGTGAGCTGCTTGGTCAACGCCAAGATCTGCACTTTCGAGGCAATGGCCATATTGTAATGGGCATCTAGCTCGCAGTGACGAACAAAAGTCAACAAACGATCGGGTGTGCTGACTGAACCATCGAAATAGCTCGCAGTGTCGTCCGGGTCAATATCTTGACGGCTGAGCTTCAGATGTGTCTTGCACATTTCTGTCAGTGACCACGTTGTGGATGAAATCATGGTCTGGACCCCATGAGCACTTTTGTCCGAGACGAAGAGCTCAAGCCCACCTTTGCACCGTCGCTGACGAGGTCGCACAACATCCTCCCACTGAGAAACTTGAGATTTGACCCCTGCTTGCCTATCGAAGGCCATTTGGAACGGCGGAAGCGGCCCAGTCGTGACCAGTGGTCAGCCTTTAATTCCCTCATGCGATGAAGCAAAACGTCCAGCGATGCGCCCAAGAAATCGTGACCAATAATTATGTCGGGATCTGCTCTGTAGATGGCATCTGAGGGAAGGTGAGATTCGATTCTTCTAAGGTGCGCCTTGAACATACTGAGGAGACTACTGAGTAGCATACGCTCGTTCTTCACAGGAGATATGGCTCCTTTGCCGTTCGCTATTGCTTGCGCCTCGAAGTTGGGCGGGAACCTGTCGAGAGGCCGTACGAAGGTCTGAACCGTGCATGGGAGCTCCTCCGGAGGTTTGGGGTCGTCAATAAGCACTGAGCAGATACAATTGGTTAAAGGCAGATTGAGTTCGAGTCAAAGAGCTCACTGTTGTGCCAGGTTCTGGCTGTGGCACAAACAACCTCTCGTTTATTTTCATGGTGGTTTACAATGGTGCGAACACTGAGGCTCATCACCGTCAGCGAGGGCGTATCCTTGGGCGCATTGACGTCCGTCTCGGGGAATGGGTTTATATCTTTGGGATCTGTCACCGTGACTTCTAGTTTGCACCAGGAATACTAGAGGAGTCAATAAGGATTACTTGCAAGAGAATCGACGCTTACGCTCTTGTTTTCTATTGTTGGATTTTTTATTTGAAGCCAACACGGCCCCAGGATTTTTCGTTTGAGTGCAAGCAGCTCGAAAGCGCTGGTGTTTGTCCCAAAGATTCGGGCGATATTGGGGCTGGGGTTGGCGTCGGTCATCGGCAATTGTGGTTCTAGCCCAGAGCAGATCAATAAAGACTGCCGGAGATGGAAGGGGCATACTAACTTACCGTTAAACCCATACACAACTTTAAGCCACTGCGTCTCCTCCCGGGGTACATCCGTTTCCCCAAACGCGTAGTTACGCTTGACGAATTTCGCCTTCCACGATTTGATGCCAGTCTTCTTGCGCAGCATGTCCACGTCGTTGTATACCGCCTGGAGGTCGGGCACCTCCCCGAATTCGTCCGGTTTGGTGCGAGGCAGGACGAAAACATTTCGCTGCATGTTCTCGATCGTTATGCAACAGGACACCCATGCGTTCGTAACCTTGTCTTTCAGTTTACCGACGAAATAGAGACGGCCGTCGTTCTCGAGGTATTCTAACCAGAAAAAGCGGAGCGATCCGTCCGGCTCTAGCGCAGATATCGTGGTCGATTGTGTGGTTGAAGAAGACGCAAGGGGTCCCAGGACATCTTCCGGAGCACTGACCGTAAGCGAGTCGTAGACAGACAACCAGGTTGGCCCGGCGTCTTCTTCTTTCTTGGTCTCCTTCTTCGCCACGGTCTCTTTCTTTTCGTCGACTTGCATGACATCGTCGATGTCGATGTCACCATCATCGGCCATGAAGGCGTCCATATCGATGTCGTCGTACTCTGACGTATCGTAGTCCTCCGAACCGCTCTGAACAGCTAGATGCGCCAAGCGGTCGGCGTCGGGGGTCATTTCACCGCCATCCGTCTTGATTTTCTTCTGGGGGCTAAAGCCAACGTCGTCGCTTGAAAAGTTGTGGTCCATAGGACCATCCGAAGAAGTGTCTCCGTATGAATATGTCGTTCGGTAGTCCGGCGAGGGCTTCCGCTTCCGCGATTTAGAAACTGGCGGTAGGTTGATGGGGACGGTTTCCAATTCGCCCATCAGGGACGCCATGAAGTCGAGCTCCTGTTCTTTGGATACAACTGGGCGGTACGCGCTGATCGATGGCTTCGGGAGCGGGGCAACCGGTGCCTTGGCCTTAGATTTTCCCTGCGCGTTCTTGCCTGAAAGCGGAGTCGGCCCAGAGTCAGAAAGTGCCACTGAAGTGCTCACCTTTCTTCTTCTTCCTAATCTCCTCTTCTTCCTCCGAATCTGGTTCCTCGTCCTGACCACCCCAATCTTCCTCCATACCGTTGTCGACATACCCGCCCACGCCGTCATCCTCGACAAAGTCGTCCCTCTGGAGTCTTCCACGGACGATGCTCCTATACTGGTCTTCGGTGACCTCGTCGTAGATCTCGGCGTCCTCCTCCTACACACGAACATGAATGGAAGGTGAATGCGACGAGATGACGCGTTCTAACCTTTCTGACGCGCCCTCCACCCTCTCTTGCGCGCTTATACTCGGCAAGCTTGTCGAGTTTGGACGTTTTTTTCGCGTCGAGAGCGTTCGGCCATCGTGGTGGTGATTAGAGACGCGATGTATGGTCTTGTTATTTTCCCAGGTTTATATATATTCTCACGCTGTCTAAATCCCCTATCCCGTACCCCAATCATTGCCAGTCATTCGAAATCATCGTACAATTTATTCTTTGTCGTGTCTATGGATTTCCGTGCTCATGTCGAGTTTGTCTATACATTCGATTTATTCTTCCTCAACCCAGTGAGCCCCGAAACAATCAGCCGAATCTCATCCCTCGATTCCCAGATGGGGAGGAGACTGAAACCAGGGCACAGAAGGTCAGGCTCCAATTTAACACGAACATTACCAACTCACATGCAGAACGACCCGGCCACCAAAAGCCAGATGATTGACTTGGTTATACGAAATGTCAGACAGGCTCAATCCTTTGACGAGACACACGCACGGCAGCAATCCAACCGGTGAAGAACTTGCGACTGAAAATGTAGCTTTCGCCAAACATTGGCATCGGAATGAGCTAGAAAGGCGCGTTAGTTCTGTGCGGCACATTGGACGAAAACGAGCGCACGATTGTAATGATGAAGGTGAGGAGGAGCGAGATCCACGAGGCACGCCTGAATACGCGCTGAAGTTCATCGCGGTCAAGTGCAGCGGCGCTCTCGGCGGTCATCTGGTAGTCGGCTGCCTCCACAAAGTCTTTCGTCATCTCCTTCTTCGTGTCGTCTGCCTCGTCCTTCTCATCAACAGAGCTCCTCTCTGAGCTCTTCTCTGAGGCAGTGGTATGTACTCCCGAGATGGCTCTAGTACCCTCCCAGTCGTAGTCAGCCGGGACTGTATCCAAGAATTGGTTAGAAAACGCATGTTTTCAGGATGACGAACTCACAGATCCAGGCCAGAAGGAGAGTTGCGACTGTCGACATGATCAAGCCGGGGGCTGACCCACTGATAGCAGAGTATGGCAAGGCTAACAAAGGCGTCAGACCTTCGATAGGAAGACCGCAGATGTAGTACTCGCCCAGATTTGGGATATTGATCAGTCCATAGATCTTCCAGCAGCCAACTAGGATTAACTTCAGTCGACGCGAAATGCACATACACAAAAACATACTCATCCATCCAAGCATTCCACAGACGGTGCCGAACAGCGTTCCCCAGAAAGCCGCAGTGGCCGAGAGTCGCTTCCAGCAAACGGTGAGCCCAATAGGGACGACAGCAGGGGTAAGAGCGACGCCTTGAATATAGAAGAGCTGATAACACTATCAGGAATGAAACTAACGAATTTTGAACAGCACAACGTACCCATCCCAAATCTGAGTTGGCGAGCCAATCAATATCGTGCCATGTTATATTAAATGTCCCACCCACCGATGCCAACTCTATGAAGGATTGTTGCCTGAGGAGGCCCCGTCAATGAAAGCATGCAGTTATAAGAGCACCACGTACCCAAGCACCCATCCAAACTGCCCAGAGACCAATAATGAGATGCGAATAGAAAATGACCTGCTTTCCGGTGAGGGGCTTCCAGTAGGTCCCAAGGACATCATAACTTCGATGCATCAGCGCCATTCGGAGTAAACACCATATCCTCTTACACAATAATCGACGACACAGCGATGAGCTCAGCTGCAGAAAATTAGGTGGTGACGGGCGTTGGGATTCATGAGAGGATTCACCGGAAGCGGCCGAAGTCGCGGCCATGAAGGTAGCAAGGAGAATGGCGACAGCGCCTCCCTTTCCAAGCATCGTTACAGCTGCCGCAGGCGCAACGAGCCCAGCGCTCTGTTGCGCAGCGGATAGCGCGTAGGGATATGTCGGGAATTTAGGATTAGCTAACAATGCCCGCGCACCCAGACCCATAACGGTCCCAAAACCCCAAGGGATGGAACTGTCAAATTTGAGAGGCAGAAGGAGGTGGAGAGACATATACCCACAACCACGAAAGTGCCCCAAACATGTAGGCTTTGGTGGTACTTTCCGGCCGGGAAGCGATTGCCCGTTGCCAGTAACCTAGTGTAATGGCTCATTCAGTGTCGAGCTTTGGAGAACTTTTCGGGGGGATACTCACCTTGATCACAAAAGACACCTGGGTATGTAATGAGAATTAAATGTGGTGGAGCTAGTCAATGATACACACCCGAGAACCCAGCGGCGATCGTGCATGCGGCAAAAACAATTCCGGAATTGGATCTCATCGTCACGTAGCTCCCTCCGGCATTGCCGGCCACGGGATCTGTGATGGCGGACTGCTGGAGAAGATCCCACATTTTGCCTAGAAGACTGGCTAAGACCAATGACAAATCGCAACTGATCAAACCAACCAGGCGATCCAAGAACATCTGAGGTACCGTATGCCGTGAAAACGAATATATAGATGATGACGCTTTAAATCGACACCATGAGTTCGCCGTAGAAGGAAGTCAAGCAAAAAAGACGCACAACAGGATCGTAGTGTGGATAACTACGAAGTCGAAGTTAACGATACCGGCAAGTTAGAAGTTTATGTATTGCTCACAGTCACAAACGAAGGCTGTAGAGAGGAGACGTTAACACACTTTGAGATTGCATTCACGGAGTCACGAACTAGCTCGAAGTCCGCCGGCGATGACGCTTAACAGCGATAAGTCAGTGGGTCATGAAAGGAATTGAATGACCAGCTCACTAAATACCAATACCAATGGGTAGAAGGAAATTGCAGGCTTCAACAGACATTCCCGTCAAAGCATTCACAGCTTCGATGAGTTAGCAGCAGTTCCACATGCAGCCAAAGGTACTTACTTGCCGAAGCGCCGAGAACTAATGACCCACAGACAACAAGAACGCAAATTAGAGCAAACTTTTTGAGACGTCCTTCAGCGTGGTATATCCGAAAGGAGGCGACGATCACGTACGAATGTAAACAGTAGATGGCAAGGTACACCGAAGCGAGCCTTGACAATCTGGAGGAACGTGGTGGCCCCATTGGCGTTCATCTTGACCTTGGCTGCGATCATGCTGCGAAGAAGGGAATAGTTGAACGAAACATTCACCGAACATGTTCAGAGCTACTTACGAGAAGATGGCAATTTGAATGGTTCCTCTGCACGCACATATAGGGTCAGCCAATACCACGGCAGTTTAACGCAGGACAAACCCGACTCCATACCACCATGCTGCGCTCAGGCCAGATTGGTATGCTAATGAAAGATGTTAGTGTGCAGTGCGACCGGTTCGTCTGAGTAGCATACTAGCTGTAGAGCTCTGAAGTAAAGTCGCGCTCCAGGTCCAGGCTGGTGGGTATATATCTCAGCGGGTAGCATTTCCGAAGGACGTGCAGATATTTACCGCTCGTGATACCACAACATATCAATCCGGCTTTAATAGAACGACTAGCAGTCTGAAACCGGGCGAATTGATGAAATGCAAGATAGAAATGCCGAGTACGCACTGCAAATTCCGACGCCGCATTTGGGTTCATCTTGGTGAATTTTGCTTGCACCCATGTTAAGAACACTGAACGCAGTTAGATAGGGGCTCCAAGAGAGGTGCGCAGACATATCCAACCCATAAGAGAAGCGAATGCGAATCTTGGACGGTGTCAATATCGCGACGAATTCAGCGCGATGAATATCAACACACCCGAGGCCGACAACAATTCCATAGCCGTAACCTTGGCTAGTGGTCGATGTATGAGTTTTGAACATAAATTGTGGAGCATGTAGGCGTACTTGAGCAGTCTGGTGAAATCTTTCTCTCCAGTTTGTGACATTGGTAGGAGAAGGGAACTCAAAGCTTCCGAGAGCCCTCTCGCTCAACATACTAAAGAAGCGCGAAGCCAGTCGGGAGAACTTTGTAACGGTTATCGTTGGGTGCCGCAGTGATAAGAGTCGCGAAGTGCCTCGAAGCCCAGTGGAGTGCATGCTTGAATTGAAGATAACAGAGTGGTGGAGACGCCTATAGATTCTGATCTCAGAAGATGAAAACAGCTCAAGAGTCGAGACCGCGTCTGCTAGGGACATGAACACAAGGTTCATCGGATGATACTGAGGAACAATTAGTATGCAAAATTAATGTGTCTGTTGACATTTCCGCCAACAGGCCTACTAGCTATAATAGCAAGTAAGCAACTGGGAGGTCAAAGCGTTTTATTGTTTTGTTTTCCCACGTCATATATATCATCATGTGCCGACTTCCTTTTTTAGCCGAACTTCGCCGCGGCCACGGCCACCAACTTTGCATCCACCGCCAACAGCCGCTAAGCGCTTCACCGCACCTCTAGGTATCTCGAAGTTAGACCCTCATGTGCAATCCAAGAGCGTATGCTCTTTTTTTCCCGCGGCCGACGGCAGAAATCTATCCCTCTTCTTAAGAAAAAGCATTCGCAATGACATTAATATTCAAGTTAATCGGGCCGTCTTTCCCTATCTCTTCAGAAACACCCACCCAGCAATTAATCCTACACCACGATGGCATGGCGGGAGAAATCCGCAGCCAAGCGAGCAAGCCTCGCTGCGCTCATTCCCGACGATCTCAAGCTTCCAATTCTCCCCGCACCCGATGTTCTTAATGTCACCAAATATCCACTGGACGCAGTTCTCTCGCCGCGCGACCTCGAGATCACCGACACTGCAGATGTGGGCGTCTTGCTCGACAAGATGAGCTCCGGTGCGTGGACGGCCACCGAAGTTACCACCGCGTACTGCAAGCGGGCGCTGGTTGCTCACCAGCTGGTACTGCATGCTTTGGTTCGATTGTGAAAATATAACGAAGCGTACCAGGTCAACTGTCTTACGGAGATTTTTGTCGACCGGGCTTTGGTTCGTGCCAAAGAGCTCGATGAACATTTCAAATCGACTGGCAAGACAGTTGGACCTCTTCAGTGCGCTTGCTCAGCTCACTAGAAGCTGATGTTTTTAAAATTCTCTTTCTAGTGGTCGTAAGTCCTGGTACTCATGATGCCATCTGACACTCACTGCTTCATAGTGCCTATTAGTCTGAAAGATCAGATCGATGTTCAGGGCGTTGAATTAACCATGGGATACGTCGGCTGGATCGGGAACGTCTCGAAAGAGAACTCTGTCTGTGCTCAACTATTGCTTGACCAAGGCGTGCGTCCTATCAATTTATCTCTTTCTCGCCATCTCCTCAAACCCATTTCAAGGCTGTTCTCTACGTTCGTACGAATATCCCTCAAGCGCTGATGTTCGGAGAAGCTGTCAACAATGTCTTTGGCACGACATCCAACCCATTCAATGTGATTCGACGTCTCTCTGTTTCGCCATTCTCATCTAACTGTCTACGCAGCGTAACCTTACCTGTGGTGGGTCCTCCGGCGGTGAGGGCTCCCTCATTGGTATGAAGGGCAGCCCCCTTGGTGTCGGTTCGGACTTGGGTGGCTCTATCCGTATCCCGGCCGCATTCCAAGGCCTATACGGCCTCCGACCGTCCTACAACCGCGTCCCCTACTGCGGTTCGACCAACTCGATGGAAGGCCAAGAGGCGATCCCCAGCGTGCTCGGGCCTCTCAGCAGCTCTGTCAACGGCTTAAAAATCTTCATGAAAGCGATGGCAGACGCCAAGCCCTGGATATCCGACCCCCTCGTACTCCGGCTCCCGTGGAACGACGATGCGTACAGGCTTGCGGACCACGGCGGCGAAGAGGGGAAGTTGTGTTTTGCTATCTTATGGGACGACGGGGTGTGTAAACCCATGCCGCCGTACACGCGCGCTCTCCAAGAGACGAAGCAGGCTTTGGAGGCTGCAGGGCACACAGGTACGGTGCGCATTCACTTCAGGTCCGCAACCAAACTAATCAAGGACAGCTATCGACTGGGTCCCATACGACAGCGAGACAGGCGGGAAGCTCGTCAGTGATATCTACAATGCGGACGGCGGCGTAAGTTCCCTATCTACCCTCCGCATATGTAGTTACTTACCTGCATGAGATAGCATGACATTTCCCTCGCCTGCGCTTTATCCGGCGAACCGCGCATGGGGTGGGTTCTGGACGAGAACGCCAAGCATCTGAGCACGTACGAATACTGGCAGCTCTGCCGGTGGAAAAGCGTATTCATCAAAAAACATCTGGACCACTGGGTCAATACCGCATCGTCCACCGGAACAGGGCGTCCGGTGGACGCGCTCATTCTCCCCGCGTGCTCTAATGCCCCGCAGCCCCACGGGAAGGCGCAGTACGCAACCTCCTCCTGCCTCTCCTTATCCTCAGATGACCAACATGGCATGTATGTAGGTACATCTATTACACCGCCATCGCGAACCTCTGCGACTACACCGCGGGCGTATTCCCCGTTACTGCCTGCGACCCTGCGGTGGATGTTAAGCTCCCCGCGCATGAATTCCGCTCAGCGGCGGATAAGATGGTTTACGACCTTTGTGAGTTCCAAGTTCATTTACACTTCGGTCTGGTGAGTGCTGACGGCATGAAGATGAACCAGAGACGTATCGTGACGCGCCTATTTCGCTGCAGTGCGTGGGGAGAAAGAACGAAGAGGAGGCTGTTATTCGGTGCGTTTTTTTCAGCAGTATGCAATCACTTTCGTTGATTCTGATGGCCTTTCAGGATGACGGAAATAATCGACGCCGCGCTGAAGTCGAAGTGAACAGTCATGTATATAACCTGCACGTAGATATTTTATCAATTGATTATTGTGGTGGAGTCTCCGTCAAATGCAACGCAGTCGTTAGAATAATAGGTACATAGATGAAATAGTAAAGGTATATAGTATGAGCATAGCATAGGTGTCTAGAATACAGAATACAGAGCGAGTAAGGCCTCGAGGACGTGGACGTGTAAGTGAGGTGGGGTGGTGCCAAGGATGGCCGCGATCGTCCTAAGCAGACGGCTGTCCCTGTAAGTAGTTAGGACGAACACATCTGGAGGATATCATTTTGAGTGGACGGTGACGAGGACCGGAGAGCTGGGGAAGAAAAAGTTCGGCGAGATTCCTCCGCTATCTGCTCTCCCAGCGCAAGATCCCCTCGTATATCGAGTACATGACGGCGGCGTTCGGGACTACACGCATGAGATGTGCGCTGAGGCCGCCGTAAAGTCGCCGTGCGCCCTCTTCTGCGATGATAAGGCGTAAGGTCTGCAAGAGCCCCGTGTATTTCACCACACCATCCACTTTTGGCTGCCGTAGTCTCGTCCGAATCACCTGTTTTCAATTTATGCATCAGCTGCTACAGCAATGAATCGCACAAAAAGAGTTGGACGGACCTCATGAGGATACGTGATGAGACTCGCGACACACTTTGCTGTCCCTGCGCTCCCGAGCATACCCACCCACTCTTGCACCCCGCCCTTCCCTTCCGTCCCGGCGGTGAGTCGTTTCAGACGCTCGTACAAAGCCCATTGGATGACTCCTTCGGTTACGCCAAGATAACTTGCAGTCAGGCCCTTGTAAAAGCCACGTATGCCCTCGTCCGCCATGATCTTCCGGATGGTAGTCAAGCTCCCGCCGAGTGCGCGCATCCCAGTTCCGGTTCCTCCTCCTCCCCGTGTACTGGATTCGAGCTGCAGGCGCGTCTTAACGACCCAAATCGGATTCGTCGCAGTTCCGGTGACGATGCCCGCAATTGCAGCAGCTGTGAGATGCACCCAGGTATTCTCCTGTCCGTTGTTGAAATGTTGGGCTATTATTTGCTTGCCGTTTCCGTAGGTGAAGAAGTTTATTGAGCGGGCTGGGATGACGCCGACCAGGGTGGGGCCCAGACCCCTAAACAGGGCGCGGGGGGATTCTTCGCGGTATATGTCACTGCGCAAAGATAAACCGGTCGGTAAACAGGACCAAGTATAAAATTAGGATTAGGTACCGAAGTATATGGCCGGTTTCCACAAAATTGTAGAGCACGTTCGAACGCGGTGCAGTGTATGCGCCGGCGCCATTTACACCTGCCATGGTCATAGTAGAGTGCTTTTCCCGGAAAAGACTGGATTGCAGTCGCGTTTTGACAACGTCGAAAGGACTGGTCACGATAGCGCCGCACATTCCGCCCAGACTTGAGGACAGTTCGTTTAGCTACATGGGCAATGAAAAGCAGATGCCGCACCCTCCGGCGACAAAATGTTGCCATGATTTGGCGGGAAGAAAGGAAGTCGAGGCGGTCGGGGCAGCTGGAGCATCGGTCATGTCTGCACTGGAACGTTCAGCCGTGGGTGGGTTTTGTTCAATGCACTGGCCGTCCGCCTACGCGCAAGGATCCAACAACTTTGAACTCAAGGGGGAGAGTTGAGGAAGGATTGAAAAAATCCACGTGAACACTCTCGCCCTTTGCCATTAGCTAATTTTATTCAGCGACGCGCCGTTACTGCCTGGTCCCCTCGCGGCCCATGTTCAACTTGGCAATCCTCAAGGACACCGTCGCTGTCCACCCTTCAGACTTCGGCGGACCCCAGGAGCAAGCTATCATCGTTGAACTGAACAAAAAATATGCAAATCGCATCTTGCACGACGTCGGGCTCTGCATCTGCGTATTCGACGTCACAGAAGCCGGGGAAGGCAAGGTGCGCTACGGTGACGGTTTTTTGTGGTACAAAGGTCGGCAAAGCTTGGCACCTTTTCCAAGGGTAGCTCTCACTCGCACACTTTCAGTAATTTTTCGCATGGTGATCTTCCGACCATTCCAGTCGGAGGTTATACTGGCAAAGGTCATGTCTTCGGACCACAATGGCATACGATGTGCGGCCGGCTATTTTCACCCATCTTTTCTGCTCGCTCATCTCCGGTAGTGTCTTTGGATTTTTTCGACGACATTTACATTCCCGTGCACTATCTTCCGCAGCCAAACGCCTTGTACGTACCCTATCCCGCTTCCTGTGCGATTCCGAATTTAACGCGCGTAGTGACCCAAACGAGCGCGCCCACTTCTGGTTGCCCAGCACGGAACTGAAGCCAAACGAGCTCCTCGACAGCCCGACGGCAGAGCGGATGTGGATCGACAAGGGCGAAGTCGTCCGTGTGCGCGTTGAGAGCGACGAGTTCTACGACGACGAGCCGGGCCCCATTAAAATGGCGGGTGGCGTGCAAGTTGTCAAAATTCAGGCTCGCGCACCGTTCACCGTTACCGTGCGTTCTGGCAGCTATAAGCGGATGCACGCTTATTTTTATTCAGTGCTCGATGGCGGAACAGGGATTGGGTCCTACTTCGTGGTGGAATGCAGCTCAAATAGAAGAGGGCGCGGAAGAGGGCGATGATGGTGCAATGGACGAAGGATAATTGCGGTATCTTTTTCTTGTTGTATCCTTAGATATCTCACTGTATTTTATCCAGATCTCAACGATTCCGTTTTTTTGCTACTAACATCATTCTATTGATTAATCGTGGATAGATATTTGAATGCCGTTACTACAAAGCTGTCGGTGTCGTGGGACACCGCATATGGTATATCACAGGTGGTCGTTCAACTTCATGTCCTCGACGATGGACTCGTGCCTCCTATCTATCTTGATTGCTAGCTGCGGGTGTTCCATGCGTTCAAAACCCCGCTTCATGCAGTAGCGAACAGACAAACCACGGAAGAAGCAGTAGATGCCCGTGCCCTCGGCTGCATCCCGCGCCAAGAGAGAGGCATGTCGTTGGTCGTGAAAACGCCGGCCGAATCGCTGCCTGCGCTGATCATTTGCCTGGCATTTAATATTGCTAACAACGAGTTTGAATATACTTGGACGAGAACCAGTAAGCCTTCGAAGTGGGAAATTATATATATCAACTTACGCCGCCCCATGCAGAAGAAGAAGAATATGTAGATGAATGTCGTGGGTGCGACCGTGATCTGCGAGTAATCAATCGAACGCTGGGTATGCAGACTTGCGAATATCCTCACCGAGATTAGCGACGCGATTGCAAAAAGACTAACAAGCTTGAGTACAAAAGCCGGCGAATCTACTGGGTGACTCACCTCGTTATTAAACCAGTGTTGATAAAGAACACAACCTAGTAATATGTGAGTTTACTTCCGAAGCCTCTTTCGGCTCCTCACCAATTTTTTAATGATCGTATCCGACCTTTGAGGTAATCAGCATTAATTCTTCAACCCAACCGGATCTGTAAATTTACCTCTTGAAACCTGTACGAGAGCGAAGGAGAAGGAAGCACAAAATCGCCGCTATAAGCACGTCACCGCCCGCCGCTAGGGCATTCACTGTGATCGAAAGCGCCTGCACAGTGCAACATACATTCAGTGAGCGGCTTCTCCATAAAATTGAGCTAGACGGACTTTGAGGCTCGTCAACTCCGCGAAAGTGTCCAGCGGGAGACTGTGCTCAATAAGTAGCCGTCCACGGCAGAATCTTGAAAGCTTACGAGAGGGCAACGTAGGCTGGATAACCGTTGTTTCAAACAAAAAAGAAAAATTGGCAGCAGTGTTACGAACCTAGGACGCAACCTTGGACAGGGAAGATCGGTGGCAGTTTAAGGAGCGAAAAGAAAGCTCACCGAATTCAGCAAAAATCAATAGCAACTGATGAATCAATGTGAATAGGATGCAGTGCGCCAAGGTAGTGGAGTGACTTACTGCAGCCCCCGTGAGCCATTTATTTCCTTCGCTCACTGCGGCATGAATCGCATCAGTCCATTGAAATTGAAATAAAGGTCAAACGTACATCGCCAGACTCGCACTGTCAGAAAGCTAGGCGAAGAATCGAGGTCAGATGAAGCCGGGAGTAAGTGCAACGCGCACCTTTGAACCAGCAGTGCTGTTAGTCCCTAGGAGCTTCAAAATCAGAATTCCGGAGTCTAGAAGGGCAATTATAAATCGTTGTACGTTGAATAACACTTCCACCTGGATATATTTGGTGCGAGCGCGGTAAATATACGCACAAGGCTTACCAACAAGCTCCTGAAGTAGAACGATCTTTTAGATTCAACGAATACATACGCAAAAAAAGAACGCTCACCAGACCAAATTGCCCAGTTCGGTGGTATTGTTGAAATTTGTTACGAGGTATGTGTACACTGTGGCAATGAAAATGTGTTTCGTGCATAACCCTCCTATGTATGACATACCAGTGTGCGTGATTAGAGCTTGATGAACTGTGTCGAAGAACAGTACAGCAGCAACCTGCATTTGTAAAATGTAAAATCTTTTAAAATAAAGAAATGGGTGGTACGCACGTAAAGTTTAAGCGGCCATCCATCGTCTTGGTGCGTAAAATAGTACCTGCCAACGCCGTGAAGTGAGACACTGCTGGAAGGCACAAAACGCAGTACATACCAAGCCTGCACACAAGCCACTGGATTTTAGGGTCAGTCGATTGAAGGTCAACTATTCTCGATACCCGCACTGACCTCCGTGCAACTCTGCAGCAATGATCACACCAATGAAGCAGACTCCAAGTCTGATTGAAACAGCTTGAGAAAGATATTATATAGCGGGAGGAGAAACTCGACCTACGTATTATCCAGAAGGTGAGAGGCCATAGATCAGTTCAGCGGAAACGCAGGGAGATCTTGAGAGAGGTTGGCAGCTAATTAAGTACATAGCCAATAATAGATCGCGGGAGCGTGGGAAATGCGGGGAACCAAAACCATGCGGACAGAACTGTTCTTGCTGCCAGTGGGTCCAGTTATTTACGTGATGTGTCCCGGGATAGCGATGATAGTACTAGTCACATAATAAACTTCAATGAAGACACTCGACGCGCCACAGATTGCCTGAGAGGATTTACCGCACTTGGCTATATTTCGTCGGTAAAGATTAAAACTCCCGTATTGCGCCGGCTCCATTTGGTGCAACCTGGACTTGAGTGTGTGCCGAAGTTTTGAAGTCAGGTGGAGCCTCAGAAGACCGAGAATTCCGAGTGACTAGCGCCCACAGTCTATTCCAAGGTGGGCCGAAGCAAAAAGATCTCTGGTCGCGGCGAAATCCCCGAGAAAGTCCTTCGAGAGCTCGAGTAGCCATCTAGTACCCGGTAGTATATGACTTCGAATCCTGGCAGCAGTAAGCACCCGTGCAGAGGAGATGAGCCCGAACGCCAGAGTGGAGCAGTATCATGCTAGCTCTCAAAGGGTGACAAGTACAATTGCGATCACTGCCGTTATCATTTTACATGCCGACGGCCTGGGATTTTCCCACGGTTCAACCCAATAAGTTCAAGCTTCTTTCCGAGAAGCGGACTGGGCTGGACCCATAAACCCTGCACAGATGGCAGACTTACCGAAGACTTGCCAGGTAGACTCCGCGTAGCACGGGAACTTTTGCGTCTGGTGTTCAATTGAGTTCATGGCCGAACATGACCGAACTTGTGCGGGCACCACGGAGTACTACGACCACTGGATATGTCAGTCGAGCCCCAACCTTATTTGATCCGACCAGCGTTGAATGCTCAATTCCCAGAGGCTTCGGTGGGAAGCTGACGGCACATAGGCGCCGACTTATTAAGATTCCAAATTACTTAGACCCTTTCGTGTCGAACGTCCGCGGACATCATATCCAATGGATTATGGTTAAATGAAGATCACCGATCTGTTCGACATAAAACACGATTGTCGTAATTAATTGTCTCTCACTCCCGAACCCACTGCACTGATCGCAATGTTTCTGACTTGGGTAGACTGGGCTCTTGCAGGCCTCGCCTTGTTTCTGGTGGTCAAACTTGCGACCAGACGTTCCACTCCTCTCCCGCCTCCGGGTCCTAAGCGGCTCCCGTTACTCGGAAATCTACTTGACATGCCTTCTGAAAAGTAAACCCCCATATATGTGTTGTTACGACGGCTGATTCGTATCTACTAGGGAATGGATCAAATTTTCGGCATGGGGCGACACTTATGGTATGTCTCCGCCTTGACCTGCCTCAGAATCTCCAGCTTACTAAGATTTTAGGCGACATATCCTCTGTATCCGTATTCGGACAGCAGTTGACAATTCTCAACTCAGTAAAAGTTGCAAAGGAAATCCTGGATTCCAAAAGTTCTATTTATTCTGACCGACCTGTCGTGGTAACGTCATTTTATTGCTGGTGCCAGCAAGAAAGAGTTCACTAATTCCATCCAGCCAATGGGCGGAGAATTGGTCGGCTGGAAAAACACCTTCGTGCTCACGCCCTACGGTGATCGTTTTCGCAACTATCGCAAGCTCGCGCATTCTCTCTTCGGAAGCCGGAGTACCATGTCCAGCTTTGAGCCGCTGGAGGAACTGGAAACACATCGATTTCTGAAACGGCTACTGTCAAATCCTGACGCCCTGCAGGATCACATCAGAAAGTATGTCTTACGATTCGAATTAATGCTCTGAAGGTGTTGAATAGGCGTATTCCACAGAACTGCAGGTGCTCTGATTCTGCGCATATCTCATGGATACGAGGTTCAGGAAGGAGCCGACCCGTTCGTGACTTTGGCCGACATTGCGACAGAACAGTTTTCCCTTGCGAGTTCGCCCGGGGGCTTCCTTGTCAACTTAATCCCTCCTTGTACGGCTGTCTTCGATTCAAGCCTGTCTCTTCCATTCACAGTTGCATTTTAGTGCGGCATCTCCCCTCGTGGTTTCCTGGTGCTGGGTTCCAGAAAACAGCAAAATCTTGGAAAGAAACGCTTGACCAAATGGTGGAGCAACCATATCAGTTTGTCAAGCAGCAAATGGTAACATGATCCACTGTTATTACTCGATCTAATTAATGCGCAGGCTGCGGGAACCGCAGAGAAGTCTCTGGTGTATACCCTTTTGGAAGGGAAAGACATTTCACGTACAGAGGAATTCGACGTGAAATGGCTTGCTGCTTCGCTATATTCGGGCAAGTCTGCTGGTCGTTTCATTTCATGAGACTGAACAACGTCAAAAATAGGTGGTGCCGATACAGTATGTTATTCTCTCCTTTCATGTTCCTCGCTGATTCTAGCTCAAAAGACCGTTTCCGCGATCTACGCGTTCTTCAAGGCCATGGTATTATATCCTGAAGTTCAGGCGAAAGCCCAGCGCGAAATTGACTCGGTTATTGGCAATGATCGTCTCCCAGGGTGTGCCGACAGGGAGCATCTACCGTACATCACCGCATTGGCTCTAGAGGTCCTCAGGTGGCATTCTGTTACTCCGACAGGCATGGGGATTGTATTAACCACTCGGACAAAAAAGCTCATACTTTCTCCGGCAGGTGTCCCTCATCGGGTTACGGAAGATAACGTTCACGAGGGCTGGTTCTTACCTGAGGGAAGCTTGGTACGTTTGTTTATGAATCCCATTTTAATATTCATCCTGAATCTCCTGATAGGTCATAGCAAACATCTGGTTCGCCACCTAGTTCAAATCCCTTCGTTATTCATGCTCTCTTTCAGGAAAATGGCGCACGACCCGCGGGTGTATTCTAATCCTATGGCCTTTGAGCCCGAAAGATTTATAGCCAAAGACGGCAAAGAACCCGAACTGGATCCGCGGGATCTGGCTTTCGGTTTTGGTAGAAGGTGATCAACCCCAGCACTCGAATTTAAGCAACACTGATGTGAATTTAAATGCAGAATCTGCCCTGGTACCACCGTTTCTTCTTGTTGAAATAGATGTGCTTATTCGCGATTAGGTCGAGTCCTTGCGGACGCGTCTGTGTTCATCTCATGCGCGATGACATTGGCTGTGTTCAATATCTCGAAACACCCGGACGGTGGCGAAATTGACCTTGAACAAACGACAGGGACAATAAGGCAGGAAGAGATCCTCCTGACCCCGTGTGCACCTCTGACATTTTACGCAGTCATCCCAGCCAATTTAGGTGTTCGATTAGATATAGATCGGACAAAGCTCTCGATCTTATCCAGAGAGAAGTGAAGCATTAATTTGTTATCCAAATAAACGTGAAATTTGTTACACCATGATCGTCGGTGTGTGCGGCTTGCGATGCCAACTGTTTCCCGCCTCTAGCGAGCGATTTGTGGCGTACGCGGCTGAATCGCGGGCCCTTACCGCTATCCAGGGTCAAAAACTGAGCGATTTTTTGTCATATTTTGGCATGGTCTAGGTGTTCCCGAAGGTAACTCGGTGTTTGAAAATGGGGTGGCGCGTCGGAAGGTTTGAATTGCAATGCGGGTGTCAGCAAGTACTAAGGTTGTGACGCAAAAAAAAACACCAAGTCGTTGGAACTTCAGCGCCCCAGGCCTCACCCGAGATTACGGGCTACGAGCAATTCAATTAGTTATAACTAAATAACAAAAGGCACGTTATTCAAGACTTACAGCTGTAGAACGCAAAAGTTCAGTTCAACAGGGTCGCCCGAGATCCCCGAGATCCCCGAGCTGTGTTCAACTTGATGTTGAAATACATGTGCAACGCTGGGCCATGGTCAGCGACGAAGGGGATAATGTCATCTAACAACCCATTTATGATAGACGTGCCAACCCGCTCGCGGGAACTCCAAAAATGGGGCCGAAACTTCTTCGGCACGCGGAATTGATGCCGCGAGTTCAACCGGGCAGGAGTCCGTGCACCCGAACCTGGCAGAGTTAAGTTACTAGCGAACAGAAATATGATAACAACAGACTTGCAGTAGTGTCGCGGGAAGATCAACAAATCGAATTAAAATTTTGCGAGGTTGATGGCGCGACTCGCAGGGATCAGGGTGCGTGATACCCTAAAAGGGCTATTCGCGGGGTACCTGAGAAAGTCGGGTTAACAGTGGATATAATGTAATGATACTAGACTTACGAGTAGACTCGCTCGCGGGGACGCGAACAATCGAATAAAATTCCTGGACACTGTCTCGATCTGGCGCAACCGGTTCAATTCATTTGAAGCTGGACAAGACTTTGAATCATGCATAGAACTACCCTCAGTGTGCTCGATTTGAGGCCATGTGGTGGAAGAAAGGACGAAAGAAGAGGCAGGGAAGCGAATCGCGCAATAAATAAATAAATTGTGTTTGCCATTATCTTCAGGATCTTCTGTAATACTTGAGTTCAAGACTATAGGTTTACCAAGACAAAAGGAACGAGGAGCAAGGGACGTGGAAATGACTGGGATCCGACTACACTGTCTTGATCCAATCGGCGATGTCTTTGTGACGGTGTTCGTTGGCCTCAATGCTAGCCTGTACAGCTCGCCCCCGGTCCAAAGCTGCCGATGGCCACTCCGCCTCGCTGTCAGTACCATCATCGTCAGAGTCCCCTTCCATTCGAAGAGGCAACTCCGAATACTTGATATTTGGGAGCGTCTTGTAATCCGCGTGCCCAAATTTCTTGAGAACACATTGAAGATAATGCCAGCGTATGAGGCCGGGCGGGGGGTTGGTGGCGAGCTGAGGCTGAGGAGGACCAGCGGTATGTCCATGTAAGATGGGTATTGTTGTGGGGAGCATGAGCCCTCCATATACGGTGTGCACCCAGCCCGGTCCTTCAGCCATGAAGGTGTGGCACTCGTACTGATTCTGAAATTTCATCAACATGTGATTTAGAAGATGAGAAAAGATGAACTCACCACAGTCACAAACCGCAGGCCCAGTTCATACATGTCGAAGAACGCATCGAGGTTCCTCGAGAAGCTGATGCCGAATATTTCGTCATAGATAGACAGATTCGGAATGAGAGGCAAAGCCGATGAGAAATTGCGAAATATGACACGGGCAAGATGGTCGCCCATGCGCTTGGGACATATATGGCTGTTTATAAGCGGGTCCAAGCTCCCCGAAGCCCAGCACATCCCATCGCGGCGCTTGACACGATCGGCCATGGTGCTCGCGTTTCCTGTCGCGGCGGTGACAGATTTCCCAGTGCGAGCACTTATCTTCGACAGGCCGACAATGACTCCAACTGGGACGTCATAGAGATAGATGGACGCGATTAGCGGGTCTGCGTGAGCGACAGGACGCCACTGCTGCGTGGCCTCGGTCCAAACAAACAGAGAGCCGCGCATAGCAGCAGGATCACAGATGTCGTGGGCGATGTCGATCAGCCACTTGGACTGCTCTTGACGGGAGTACTTGAGAAAATCATCGAGGGGCCCGCTAAGGAGGCGGATGACATCGGTGTTGGAGGAGGTAGCATTGGTGTTTGGTGGAGGCTGAGACGACATCGCTTGAGTGGCGAGCAAGTCGCTGTTGATTTTTGTCGATGGCAAAGGGGATACGCAGACGGAGCTGGCAGAGATGCGCAGCTCCAGCTGGCTTATGAGCTGCTGAGGAGCCGAATTACTGACCAACTTGGAGAAGCCGGACGACGCCGGGGGTGGAGGATTGGCCTTGACAGACATGGAAGAAAGAGAGAAAAAGTTCTGGCTAACTAAGTCGTTAGAAGATAGAATAAATAATTAATACTTTGGGAAGAGGAGGCCGCAAACCAAGGAGGTTTCCGGGTCTCTGTGAGTGAGTTGTTCGGATGACCACTAACTGGAGTGATCAACCAAAAAACCAGGACTCGGATGGTGGGTGGGCTTTGAGAAATTGAGCGAAAGTGTTGAAGACAAGATATACAATCGCTTAGTCAGTCTGTGTTGAACAGCCAGCGACGTCATTCACGTGATCGCTGTCCCTCTTGACTTTAAATTTCTCGTTCATCTCTGCCCTGCAGCCCGCATACAAATTAGGGATCCAGAAGACACAGCCACGCCCAAACCTTTACATGCCGCTGACTCGCAGTCGACTGTTTCAAAAAACAGTTTGGGATGACCGTACTGGCTGTGGATTGGTGATGTGTTTTATACGTCTGCTTATACACTGTAGGGAAAAACAAAGTTAAACCAACCGACTAAATGTTGCACAAGTCTTTGTTCAAAGCAAGAACCACACCTTCCGAGTCGAGTCGAGCCCAGTGAAGGAACTTCAAGAGGAGACACTGGACAGTCCGATCGAGGTCCTCACAGTAATGGTGAGGAAAGGAGATAAAGATGAAAACTAATTCACTAGCTTGCAAGCTTGCGCGCGCGCAGCGACCATCATGATCATCGTCCGAGAATGTCCACGGCCGATTATGGCTGATCATCACCTCAACCTGGCTCGTACTGTCTTGCTGACCGTGACTCTTTTATTGCACCGTGCAGAACGTGGATGCAGGGGATCGCCTCTTTTCACCGAGGAATCTGCATGAACTATTGAGCAAGGGCCACTTTATATCTCAAAAATGTATTGGTTCGACTAGGCAACCCTCTAACCGGAGAGACAGACCGAGCCCAAAGGCGGTAGAATCGACCACGATTTGAAGAAACCAGGAGAATCGGAGGAGGAAGCAAGAACATCAGAACTGCCGATTCTCCTGACGTTTTTTCTGATATTTTGACCCATTGGTTTGCATGGTCACTAGTAAGTTTGCATTATCGTCAGTGGTCACACTGGGTTCCACACTCATAAGTTATAGCAGCGGACAGCAGCGCGCCGGCGGGTCTTATTTGGGAAAGCTACCTCTTCCAAAATTGCAACTTGGCCTGCGCCGTAACCAGTTCAACCATGCGCCGCCGAGTTCGTTTCAGATCTCGCAGTTTTAACCTCGAGTTACGGTCCTGCGCGCCCCACTTGCACCATGGCTGAATGTCTCGTCAAACCCAAGAACCCGACGGTGTTGGCCGGCCGCTCTGTCCTGGAATATCCTGCGACTGACACGCTGGTGTTGTTCTTTGTGGTGAGCCTAATTTAGGTACCTCGAGTCGGTTCTGAATATTTTATTTTTAAGATGGACGGTCTTTTTATACTCCCAGAGTTTATTGATATCGAACGCTGGAAAGATGCACTGTCGAAGGCTTTAGCCCTGTTCCCTCCGGTCGCCGGGAGGTTGCGCGCATCGCCAAGTAAAGACGGAAAGAAGGGCGGGGTGTATATTGAATTGACGAACAGTGGGATTCCGGTGTCCGTCGTTGATGACTATGAAAATACCGAATCTCCTCTCACCGCGGTTGGTACGTCATTCAAAAGCCTTCCCGACATGATATTTTCTTACCTGCCAATTTCCAGTGGTGTCGGCGGAATCCGCTGCGCCATGGATGGATCCCATCCCTGTAACTGAGGTCCTAGACCAAGACGAACCGTTTGTTCCTTTCCGCTTCCACAAACTTCACAAAACCGGAGAGATGGTTTATACCATCAGCTGGTTACACTCCTGAGGTACGTTGACATCCACTCTACCGGAAGGGTGGGGACTCTCCCGAGTCCTAACATTACAAATTTCTTTGGCGCTCCGCCCACACCGCCAGATGTCGTTGCGAAATTTCATCCTTTGATGAAACAGCTTCGAGATGCTAAACCGATGGAAGATGTCATGGTGGCTTTCATAAAAAGCCAGCAGCGGACGTTTGAAATTAATCTGGTATTTCCGCCTCGCCACCTCGACCTTCTCCGTGCAATCGCGATGGAGCGGGCGGTCCAAGCTTTCAAAGATTGATGCCCCCGTTTCCTATCTCATTTACATCTACAACCACCTTCGCACTCAATCCGGCGCCCCAGTCATTAACACCGTTGTTAACACCGTCGACTATCGCGGGAATCCAGCATTCGCACCGGCCTTCATGTTCGGAAACGCCGCGGTTACCATCACATTTCCCTCGTTCGTTCCACTTCCCAGCTTAGCCGCTAGCGCTGGGCCCCGAGAACGGCGCCAGCATTTTGCCCAGCATCTGTGGAACGTTTCCCAGAGTATCCGCGCGGGCTACAATCTTATTGCCAATCCTAAATTTATAGGGCAAAATCTCGAATTCCACAACGACCTTTGCGCCAAGGCGTACGAGGCCGACCGCTTCCAACACCTCCTACCTGCCAATCCGCGGGAAATCACATTCAATTCGGCGCACATCATGAACTGGGAACTGGAGAAAATTTGCCACCGACTTTTTCCCGGCGGGGTCGGATAAGTCCCAAGGGTGCCGGAACAGGTTCCACAGCAGCGTCCTGATGGAAGATTATATCCGGATCTTTTTGGCAAACCCAATTCAGAAGAAGGTATCCGGAGAATTCGAGTGGGATGACTCGTTGGAGGGTGGGGCTGAAGCCGAGTTTTGTTTGGACAACTCTATTGCGGAGCAATTCCAAAAAATCGTGGAGCATGATGACTTTCGGAACCGGTGTACCGTCTTTGGGAATTATTCTACCATATTTAATCGATTTCGTATTCGTTCTTCGCGGATCGGATTTTGAGGAAACACTGTACTTTGCATCCGCGATATGCGGTTGATACAGTTGAATTAGCAAAAGTTGAACAAATTTGAAACAAGTCACAACAGAACGTCCCGCTGAATTGAGCAGTCAATTTGTTGCCCACCATGATACGTGAACAATATTCGCACTTGCTGTTGATAGCCAACCAGCCTATTAACACTAGGAAAAGCTGTGATAAGTTGTATAAGGAGGGGGACAATACAATATGCAATAGTTCCTCTGAGTTTCGGAAAACCACATGCAAAGCCAATCGACCTGCTAACACTAGAAGAAAAAATTGCGGTAAGTTGTACGCGGAGGGGGATAATACGGCTTTTAATAGTTCCTCTGAGATTCTCTTTAGCCGGGGAGTGCAGCACCCTTTAGTTTTCTTCACCAAGAGATGTTAGGTCAAGTATCAGGAGGATAATTCCTGCCAATTACTTTGTCGTTTCTTATTAAGTATCGACATTCAGCAATCGAACGCAGCATCCTAGCTAGCAGGGTAATTGGGGTGCATACTGAGGAGCGTACTCGTTTCCAGGTAATCCTCCGCCATTAAAGTCATCTTCCTCGTTGGCGTTCCTTAAATCAGAGTGCGTAGGTTCCCAACTGAGATCCAGAGTCTTCGTAGTCGCTCTGCGACGAACTCGACGCACGTATCTGGCTGGGCAGCGTTGACGCAAGAAAGCCGGATGGAGGGCGGGTCAGTAAAAAGCCCGGGCAGGCGCTTCCCTGGAGCGTAATTTGGAACCGTCGACTGGGTTATATAGAGACCGCATTGGGTCAGCAGAGCTGCGCACTTAGCCACCGAGCTGTCCAAGGCGCAGTCATGATGAGTCGCAGAGAGGAGGCAACGACGCCGATACGACACAAAACCAAACATCTCCGCTCTCCGCATTTGACGTATAAACCCACAGAATGGACACCGAGGCGCCTTTGGTCGTAGACAACGGAACTGGGGTAATTCTCGCTCAGTTCCATCCTCCGCCACCTAATTTCATGCATCCAGTTCGTGAAAGTCGGATACGCTGGCTCCAATTTTCCAGAACATGGTACGTACAATTCTACCACCAACCCGCGAGACTTCACCTCACGCCCTCCCGCAGTATTTGCCTCCGTCGTCGGGCGCCCAATATTGCGCGCGGAGGAGCGAGTGGGATCCGCCGTGATCAAAGACATTATGGTCGGCGACGAGGCTGCGGAGAACAGGAACTACCTGCAGATCACGCAGCCCATGGAGCACGGCATCGTGCGGAACTGGGAGGACATGAAGCACCTGTGGGACTACACGTTCGACGAGAAGCTCAAGATCGACCCGCGCGGCCGGAAGGTGTTGCTGACGGAGCCGCCGATGAACCCCAAGGTGAACCGGCAGCGAATGTGCCAGGTCATGTTTGAGGACTACGGGTTCGGCGGCGTGTATGTCGCGATCCAGGCGGTGTTGACGTTGTACGCGCAAGGTGAGCAGCCGCGAGCTGTGGGCGTCCGCAGTGGCTGATGGTGTGTTGTGCAGGTCTGACGACGGGCGTTGTTGTCGATTCCGGGGACGGTGTCACGCATATCGTGCCAGTGTACAGCGGCTTTGCACTCCCCCACTTGACGCGCCGGCTGGACATTGCGGGGCGGGACGTGACGCGCTATCTGATCAAGCTCCTTCTCATGCGTGGGTACGCATTCAACCGCACGGCCGACTTTGAGACGGTTCGAGAAATCAAGGAGAAGTTGTGTTATGTCAGGTACGCGTTTGCGCGTACATCCCCAAAGCCCTGCGCTCATCGCCAATTAGTTATGACCTCGATATGGACACGCGGCTTTCGGAGGAGACCACCGTGCTTGTTGAGAGCTATCAAGCAAGTCTAATGTTTTCACTGAATTTGGAGGTGTTGCTTATGACTTTCCAACAGCTACCAGATGGACGCACAATCAAAGTCGGTTCTGAACGATTCGAGGCGCCGGAGTGCATGTTCCAGCCACATCTGGTCGACGTTGAGCAGCCTGGGATGGCCGGTGCGTTCGTTGATTCTGTACCTATACACTAAACTTATAATAATTAAAACCAGAAATGCTGTTCCAAACGATCCAAAACGCCGCCGTCGACGTCCGCACCGAGCTCTACAAACACATCGTTCTTTCCGGCGGATCCAGCATGTACCCCGGACTGCCTAGTCGCCTTGAGAAAGAGATGAAGCAGCTATACCTCACCCGTGTCCTGAACGGTGATCCCACGCGGCTGAACGTTCGTGCCTCTCGTCTGTTGTCAATATCTGGTGGCTGAACCCAGGCACAGAAATTTAAGATTAGAATCGAGGATCCTCCCCGGCGGAAGCACATGGTCTTCCTCGGCGGTGCTGTCCTGGCCGACATCATGAAAAACCGAGAAGACTTTTGGATATCACGTGAGGAGTGGTTCGAGCAGGGTGCGCGCTCGCTGGACAAACTCGGACGCGGAGAGAACAATTGATTGATTGCTCGAAACCTATTGTATTCGCTCTCCATATCCACTGTTCTCTGTCTCCCGCTTCCTCGAAGTTTCTGCGTGGGCAACCAATAGAAGTTCGGTCAGTGGGCCTGTCGGTTTTATGTGTATAACCAATGTATAACCATGGCTCGGTCTACAATTAAATAATTCTGTCTACTGTTTATGTGTCTAAGACGCCCTACGACTCCCAGAACCCTGTCCACGGCTCCATCTCTCTAATATCTTTGAGGCCGATGCCGCGCAAGATGTCTTGCCCCTGCACGAGACGAAGCTCCCGCCCGCGCATGCGTCTGACCTTGCGCAAGGGATCCGCGCGGTCCTTCTCGTCATCAGTCGCCTGCCGGTCCTCCTCGGGCAGCGTCTCGGAGTACTCGTGCGTGAGGCGCAGCATCGCGTGCGTCTTGGTGAGCGCTTGCGAGGCGGCATACGACACGGACGTGTCGTCGACGAAATGTGCGAGGAGGAGGGCAGAGAAGAGGTCGCCGACGCCAGAGAAGTAGCCCGGGAGAAGCTGCACGGTTTGCGCGTGCACAGCCATTGAGGCCGCTGACGAGCAGATGCAGAGGAGGTGGTTCGAGTCTTGGTCTAGGCCGGCGGACAGGCTGGCGGGGAGCGCGGCTTTGAGCCAGGCGGCGAGGGGAATTGAGCTGATGACGACGTTTGGGACGTGGTACGTGTCGTGGAGGACGGTCAGCGCGCGGCGCAACGAAGGGAGGTCTTTCAGCGGAATGTCCGTCAGAGTTCTGTAAGGGAAACAAACAAACATAAGAACAGGCCTGCGCGCGAGACGCGATACTATTCACTCTACTTCGAACCAGTTGGGCGTGATGATGGTGGAGTGCGCGAGCATCCGGCGATAAACTGGGATAACGTCGGGTGCGACGTACAAGCGGCCAGAGTCACCGAGTACGGCTGTCGATGCATGAAAAATTGCGCGTTGCACAGGACAAAATTGCGCATACGATCCAGCAGGTATACAAGATTCGGTTTGTCGGACTTGAGTTTATCTACAAGATCCGCGACAGCCGAGAGTCCTTCAGCGCCTGGGATGTAACCTGCTAAATTTCAACACCAAATGCAGAGGTCATGGGTTATTATAAGAGAGACCTGTGAGGAGTCTGTCAGGAAGTAGCAGGTGGTTGCGCTCCAAGCCCTGGAAAATCTCAGTCAGTTCGGCGGCAGTTGTTTTTGTGCCCCCCAGCCGGCCATAGCCTTGGATAATTAATAAGATGTCGACTTGGAAATTCAATGCGCGTACCCGAATGATTGGAGAAGTTGACGGTGTTCACTACCTGATAATCGTTGGACAAGGACGCGAAAAATTCGAGGAAATTATACATCAACATCGTATCCGAGGCACTGCAGGGGAAATACTGCAGCCTTGCCTCCGACATAGCCAAATACGACATGGGACTGGATACTGAGGATCCGCCCACCTGTGCCCATTATAAGATGCCCAGGATGCTTTGGGGACACTTGACTCGAGAGGAGCGTGAAATCGACCCCGTGACTCTGGTGGGGCCCAGTGGGGATACGCTAGTACTTTAGACGTTCAGCGCGTCCCCAGACATTAATATTGCCTCGAGGGCCCTGACGTTTTTAACGCTACCACCACCTGCACAATGTCCGATGGTTCAAGGTCAGCGCTTTTTTTGCTCCAGCGTTTCCAGTTTTCATCGTGTGGCTCAGGCTGCGGCAGTCGTGGTACAGCGCCTTGAACGCCGCCGAGACCCATTTTCGCCAACTTCTCACATCCTCGTCGTCCGCAGAGTGGAAACGCCTTTCTGGGTCACTCGACTCGCCTTCCAGTAAAAAAGGAAAGGCCCGAGTAGCGACCGTACCAGAATTAGCTGACGTGGTCGTGCACCGGAACTCGAGCAAACCAGGAGGGGATGTGTATCGGCTTGTCCTCGACGTCCCCACTGGCGACGAATCTGTGTCTCTTGAACCGTGGAAGGCCGTTCTAACGACTCCTGAACTCCGACAGGAATGGGACCCCGCAGTCGAGGACGCGCATCTTGTCGAGATTTTTGATCACACCACTCGCATATGCAAGACAAACTTTACGTTGGGATGGCCTGCAAAGTGTGTCTCAGTCCTGCTGACTTGTGTAACCCTAACATAATATTTCCAGCCCACGAGACGCGGTCACCATTTCACGATCATTTCACGACGCATCTACGTTCATTGACATTTCCACCTCACTTCCACGCTCAGCGGATGAACCGGCATATTTACGACCGTCTCCTCCCTATGTCAGATCCCATGTTACTTGTACGTTTCCTCTTTTTTTTCGACGCGAGTCTAACGCGCAGTAGTGTTCGCTTGGTGCATCCAGCATTTGGCACCACCATCGCAGCTTCCGTCCACCCCAGGCGAACCGCAGAAGAAACGAAGCTCTCCAAGCGGCAGACTACGCATCACTTGCTTCTGGCAGCACGATCTCCGAACAGCCTGGAACATCGGGTCGTCCGCCGGCGCATTGCAGCAGCTCTCCACCATGGGCCTGGGCTTGTTGAAAACAGTCATGAAACGCGGCTCTCGAATCCCCAAAATTACCGGTTACGGGAACGGGGTGTCGATCGAACGCATCCGCTTTCAGATTGACCGAGAGGCCCTCACCATCGACTACGCTATCATACCGGAGGAGGAGGAGCACGCCGCGTCCGGCCAAGGGATAGACGAGCTGCATGCCCTGCGAGAGCAGAGGCGTCTGGCGCGCTCCATCGAGTGTGTTCTGCCGTCTGGCGAAGGCTGGGATGTTCAGGTGTCGACCAAAGCCTCCTCCGAGGAGGTGGAGCGCCTCCCGTGGTCTGTGCGTGCTATTCGGAGTAGTTCCTTCCCGTCCACCACAGAGCTGTCATTACCCTTGGATCAAATCGTTGTCCGGCTGTCGCACGCGCCGCTCATAGACGAGCATTCGGTTCTCAAAGTCAGAGTGGTTGTGGAGATATCCGGGCCGTCGGGTGGACTGCGGCTGAACGGCCTCCCCCAGACCATCCAAGACATCGAAGAGCGCGACCCCTCGTCGTACTTCATTTCGCAGCAGATCCTGCAGGACGTCTCCAGCACCGCTGATCTTAGCTTCCACACGTCGTCTACAGCGAGTAGCATCGGGTCGACTTCCTCCGGGCCTGTGATACCTCGTACGCCGACCGAGCGCACCGCCGCCGCCGAAAAGTCTATACTCTCGCGCGTGAGGCGGAACTACATATATTTCTCGTCTCTTCTGCAAGAGCCTGAAGCTAAATGGAGGCGAAGTAGGTTCCTTCTACCTTGAGCTTGGTCTCTCTGAGCTAATTTTCGCAGCCACGGAAGCCAGAGGGGTTTCAGTCACGCAGCTCGATTCTATTGACCCGACCTTGGTCGTCTATCGCGCGGAAGCCACCTTTGTCGGAGTCGGACTATGGGACCTCTACGGCGCCGTTGTTTCCCCTGGCGCCAAAATGTATTGGGACAAGCAACACGAAGACGCCGTGCTTTTGGAGGATGTCAATGATTTGACGGAACTTTGGCACTTTAAAACTAAACCAGCCTGGCCTGTCAAGTAACTCATCCTCTCGTGTCATCTACGTGTATCTGATTTAATTCCCGTAGCGGTCGCGATTCCGTGGTCCTCAAGACTGTATACAAGTCGCCTACCACGATCCACGTCTTTTCTTTTTCAGCCGATGATCCTCACCTTTTCCCAAACATCCCGCCGGTCGATCCCACCGTAATCCGAACACAGGTCGATCTGCAGGGCTGGGCAATTGAGACGCTATCACCCACTACGACGCTGCTGACCCTGCTGGAACAATCCGATCCAAAGGGGTGGACCAATAAAGCGTCGATCCCGACCTTGATGATCAACGCGCTGGCGGGTATTGGTGAATTCGCTATCAAGTGCGGCGGCCCGCCGGTCGTTACGCGGTTAGCGGGCGCGAAAGCGAACGAGATGCGATACGACCACGATCGCTCCAGCTTCAAAGTAGAGTACGAAGCGTCTGCGAGCCGGCAATCCACGACTTCCGGCTCGGACACCTCGAATTCAATCGGGTCTGCGGGGCTTCCTGTAATCGAGTGCGAGCTGCGCTGCGACATGGATACGTGGGCGCCGTCCTTAGACATTGTCGTCGATCCGCCACCGCAATCCCTATCGTGCCTGCGTCGGCATCGACTATCGGCCGAGGGCGGGGGCCTGTGGTTGACTTTGACGCACGACGCTGTTTTCATCGATGACGAGCGGCTACTCGTTCTCGTTCGGCGCGCGCCTGGGAAGGAGAAAGGATTGGTCATGGTTAACGGTTCGAAAGTCAGCGTTGACGTGGAGGAGCTCCAGGAGAGCGAGATCAAGTCGCTTATCAAACAGAAGCGGGTGAAGCCAGCTCGAATACCTTTGGATCAGCCTCCGGTCCTCGGTGTAATCAGGCGACGGCGGGCAGAGTGGGACGCGGATTCGGACGATCCGTCGGGATCCGATTCCAACGCCCGGTCTATGGGCTGGGCTACAGCGCCCCGAATCTCTAGTCCTCTTGCGAGATTTTTCACATATGCGGTCGACCAGGCGTCTGCGACCACGCAGCAGGCCGTCGCTGCCATCTCCCCTGCTACGACTGCTGGTAACGACGCTGCTCCATCCGCGTCCAAGTTGCCCATGCAATATGCGCTGGAGGCCCTTGCGTGGATCCAGAAATCGCACTCGCACGGTTCATCGGACGGCTGGACGGCACTGAACGACAAAGGATTATCCATCCGCCGCAAACTTTCCCCCGAGATTTCGCCAGTTATCCAAGTCCACAAGGGGGAGAAGGTGATTGAGGGCGTGTCCGCCGAGGAGCTGGCGGCGATCGTTACCGAATTCGATTGTCGGAAAAAGTGGGACGAGCGATTCGAGTCTGCGACTGTCCTCGAGTCGTACGGTGCCGACTGCCGGACGGCGTTTGTCGTGTCGAAGGCAGGATTCCCCTTCCGAGACCGCGGATTCTACGTGGCGTCCGTTCTTGCGCGCGCGCATGTTTCGCCTTCTAGAAGGCCCACCGGTGAAGTGGCGGAACAGTCGAACGGGCTGCGAAATGCCATCTTTTGCGTTTCTGCGTCGTTCAGTCCGGAATCGGTCACGTCGTTTTCTGCGGGGAAATACAATCCCTATGGGCTACCCATAGGACGCGTCTTCGTCGACGCGTGGATATTGGAGACTCTGGACCCGTACACAAAGGAAAACTATGCCATTCCGTCGACGCGATGCACGTATATGGTTGCTGTGGATTACGCCGGCTCCATCCCCGCCGCGCTGAACACCATAATCAATGCCGCTGCCCCACGGGGCATCCTGGCTGTCGAGGCGTACTTTAAGAGTATATCTTCGCTCCCCATCACGCGCCTCCCCGCTGCAGGTCTCGTTATTTCTGAGAAGGAGGTGCACGAGCCGTTCGCGGTCACGTCGTGGAAGGTCCGCCGGCGCGACGAGTACCGCGTGCTCGTCAATACGAAGTACATTCCAGACCAGCGTGTCTACCGAAGCACCGTCCTTCTGCAGCTGCCTGCGCCTTCCGCCCCGGCGCCGCGGGTGGGGGACGGCGCTGACCAAACCCCGCGGCCGAGCAGGCTGACACTCAGCCCCGGGCTCCCTGACACGGTGGAGGCGCCCCTGGGCCTGCCCAGTCCAGGGAGCGACAGCACGCTGAGCCCGGGGTCGACGAACGGCATCAGCGGGCTCCCGGCCCCTTCTTCCTCCTCGTCACTTCAGCTGCCGGGCCGCGAGCGCGCGGGGTCGACGCCCAGCTCATATCGGCAGCGCTCCGAGTCGTCGTCGTCGGGTTCCATGCGGCAGCGCACTGAGTCATCCAGCTCCGCATCCGCCGCGGCGCGGGAGCTGCGCGGGCGGTCTTCCTCCGCGTTTACGATCAAGGGCGAGGTGCGCCCGCCAACGGACCTCCTCGTCGCGGAGCTTGTCGTCGACTCGAAACTATACCCCGAGGGATACAGCATCTCCCTGTGCACGCGGCTGCGCGCGGAAGTCGCGGTCGGTGCGCGCGCGCAATTTATACCACTTTCTGCGGCGCAGGAAAAGAAGGGCGAGGCGTTGCCCTTGGCGACGACGATTCACACGATGCCGTCGTCGCCCTTGCATTCGTCGGGGCTGACGGCAGAGGCGCCGACACGGCACTTGATCAAGTTGACGTTGCCGACGGCGCAGTATCAGATATCTACTGTGCGGGATCCATTAACGGATGAGGTGCGGGGTGCACCGCCGAAGCCACCGTGGCTGCTAGCGCTCGAGGAGGGCGGCGCGGTTGTGGGGGTGGAGGTGCGGCCTGGAGGCCAGAAGGGCGCGGTGGTGGTGGTGGATGGGAAGGACGTTGCTGTCGTGAATGAGAAGGAGGCGCTGACGACTCTGGGGCGGGAGGAGCTGCTCGACGACCGGATATCGAAGATGGGGGTCCTTTCACGGTTGGTCGCATCTTTCCTCTTAGAGAATTAATTGTTAATCATTTCCTTTAGAACGCTAAGCGAGCCCGAGATTTTGTCCGAGCAGCTCAAGATTCCTGTTGCTGTTGCAGAGAATCTGCTTGATGCTGGGGCATTGGCTGCAGTTGCGGTCGACGGAGAGAACTCGAAGGAACTGCGGGATAACAGTAACCCCGAAGGCAGCGAAGAGACAGTCGGAACGGTGAATTAATCTGTGGTGACTTTGCTCGGGTGCAACTGACAATTAATCCAGCCACTGACGGATGCTCCACCGCCAGCCCCAGTCGTGCAACATGCCAGCGCGAGTGGGCTTCTTGGGTTCCTGCAGACACGATTCACCAGCTCGACGGCGGCTTCGAGTGCTGTAAGCGCTACGTCACCGTCGCGGGCACGCAAGCTTCCAGGTGGGCTGGGGGACATCGATGCGCCGCACGAGGCTCGCACGCCGGCGGTGTACCCACTGTCGACTGTGATGGTTATTGCACTCATTGCGTTTCTGATTGGGTCGCTGTTCCGGTCGTTGCTGTCGCCTGCTGACTTTATCTATGTCGTGAGAGAGCTAGGAGAAGACGAGGAAGCGAAAGGCTGGCGCGAGATCCGACGACTGATAGAGGTAAAGTATATTGCTTGGGGTTACGACGTGCATATAGCGTTTGTGCGACGACATTAATGTTAAAGTGGTGGAGAGTATGCGTGTAAATAATGTGTAGGATCAGCGTAGCAAACAAATACATCGGGCTGAGCTGGAAAAGGACTTCTGTCCTCCTGCTGTGCTCTACTTCCACATTCTCTATATCCTCTTACTCTTGTGTACCATATCCTGCGCGTTCCTCGAGGGGCGGATACACCTGGCGATACCCCTGCCTCGGGGTATTTCGAGTGTGACACCTGTCTCCATCTGCCTCCGATTTTCTCGTAGGCGCGCCCACCGCTCTTGGCTCCCACCACCACCATGTCTGCTGTTGCTCCTCAGGGATCCGTCCCTGTCTCCCAGACCCCCGGCGATCCCTCTGCCGCCTCGTTATCCTGGGAAGGCGACAAGATGTAACATTTCTTCCCCACACCCTGTTTCGCCGCTGATAGTCCATCCCAGGTTCAATATCTACATATACGACTATTGCTACAAGCGTGGCTTCCGGAAAACAGCCCGCGAGCTGCTCCTCGAGGCAGAAATCCCGTCCGACTCGACCCCACCGATCAATGCTCGGCAGGGCCTGCTCTTCGAGCAAGTCTCGCTTTGTTCTCTTTCTTCGCCACATCTGACTCGATTTCCCAGGTGGTGGAGCGTATTCTGGGTGTTATTCACCGCAAAGGCGAACGGGAATGGCACAGAGGATGCCATGCTGTACACCCAGGTGTGTGTTTCGACGCCCAGGCCCCAATTCCCGCGCTCACTAGGGCGACCCAATTCAGCACCAGGTGCACCAGACCGCCATGAAGCAAAACCAAAACCGTGCGCAACCCCCGCAGCCCATGACCATGCCACCCTCGCAGCTGCAGCCGATTGGCCGAGGCAGCGTAAATGGCATTGGGCCGCGGGGCTTCCCCCCGAACGGAGTTATGCCCAACGGGATCCCTCCCGGTAATGGCCAGCCTCCAGGTCCTTCAGCGTTCGTCGGCGGGCCCATGCAGCCCAATGGGATCATACCTGGCCCTCCAGCACCGCCCGGGATGAACCCGCAACAGCAGCCATTCATGCAGCAACGCCCGCCGCCGCTGGGTGGTCCGCAGCGCCCGCCCAACGGCGGTCCCCCATTCCAATCCCCTACCATGGCGCACTCCCCACCAAACCAGGGCCAGCAACCACAACCGCCACCACAGCACCAGCAGCCGCCACCCATGGGCCAGCTCGGTCCGCCACACCGTGGCGGCATGCTTCCGCCTGGGCAGCAGGGGATGAATCCGGGGCAGCAGACACCTACGCCTTCGTACCAGAATATCGCGGGGCGGCCGCCGAGCCGGACGTCGACGCCGCAGGGCATGATGAACCCGAGCCCTTCAATGGCGCCGCGGCAGCCGATGGTTCCCGGGAACGACCCTATCAACAACGAGCTCACAACCATACAGCCCCACGTGCTTAATATGATCAAGACCGAGCTTGGTATGGGGGACAAGAATATGCACTCGCTCACAATGCAAGATAAGGTGCACCCTGCTTCCAACATCTTTATTCCGTTCAGTTGGCTAATTTTTTTGCTCGTAGCATCGTATTTTACAAACGCATCGGGGGCGTACTCAGAAACCCGGTCCACCGGGATCGAACAACGCTGCTGCAGGCCCGTCGATGCAAGCTCCTCCACCGCGACGGAATAATAAGCGCAATAGCACTTCTCCCGGGGAAGACGTGAGTCACTATTATTTTCCGACGACCGAATAAGCTGTTGAATATAGAAAATGCAGCAACAACAGCCCGACGACCGCAACGGTTCATCGCCTCCGGACCGGAAGCGTGTACGACGATCACCGATGGAGCAGCAGATTCCTTCAGCGGCCATGGCCTCGTACCAGCATCCGAACCAGCCACCGCAGCCGCAGCCGGGGGGTCCTGGTGGTCCCGCAGGCCAGCAGCAGCAGCCGATGGGTAACGGCATGATGCGACCGATGAGCGGGCAGATGACGGGTGGGCCGATGAACGGCGGGTTCCCGCAACAGGGCCAGCCGAACATGCAGCAGCAGATGTCGGGGCCGATGGGCATGCTAGGGATGAATCCGATGAATCCGATGATGTCCAACTCCATGCCCAACTCGATGAGTCCGCAGATGCACAACCAACCCACGATGGTGCGTCCTTTTCTTTATTTGTTGTGTTATTTTTGACCGTATCTCATCAGGTTCAGTACCGACAGAGTTTGCAAAACATGCAGCACCCGAATCGCATGGGTATGAACGCGGCCTCGCCTGGGTCCGACCCGTCATTTGGCCCGGGCGTGCCTATGCCGCCTGGTCCCGGTGGGCCGGGGCAGCAGCAGCAGCAGCAGCAGCAGCAGCAGCAGCAACAGCAACAGCAGCAGCAACAGCAACATCAGCAGCAGCAGCAGCAGCAACATCAACAGCAACAGCAGCCTGGTGGTCAGCAGTTCGCCGCGCCTGGGAGCCGTCTGTCCGGTCCGCCAAACACCAAGCCCATGTCGATGCTCCCGCCGCCCTCGCCCGCGAAAGACCTAAACGGACCGAACAAAGACAACAAGGGCCCGTCGAACGGGCACCCCGACGGTTCTCCGCGGAACCAGCCGCTCTCTGGACCCAACCCGCCGGGGACGGCGCCGCCGACACCCGGATCGAACCAGGGGCAGGGCCCGCCCGGGCAGAACCCGTCGCCGGGGCTGCTGATCAACCCGAACCCGGCGACGATGAACCCCGTGGCGATGCCGATGCCGCCCGCGCCGCCGTCAGCGACGGACAATTTGTTCTCTGCGGACTTTATCCAGAGCGTGGCGGGCGGGCTGGACGAGTTTGACGTGGGGCTGTTCCGCGGGGACGGGGACCTGAACTTTGAGCGCGACTTTGGGCAGTGGTTCAATCCGGACGACGTGGGGTCTATGGAGCTCGGCAAGCAATAGGGGACGGGGCGATGGATTTTGCGTTGCGGCGTACGTACGGAGGGAAGGAACAAACGAACGAACGTGGTTGGTATCGATCGGATTTATTTTCTCCGTGGCCTCTTTGCTTCTGTCGCTCCCGCCGGCCGCCTTTGCATCTCGCTCGGGAATGATTATTTATTGCCAAAAGCCTGCGCAGCGCGCGCACCTGTTTTCCTCTTGCTATACTAGATTGTCACTATTTTTCGGCACTGTTGTGTTTCGTATGCTTCGCGATTCTGCTTTTGCTTTTGCTTTTTGTTACCCCGCCGCTCTCGGTTGTTAATTAGTCTTGCCGCATGTATACTGCTTGAATCATAGCTGGATGGAACGCGAATTGGGAGTGGGGGAGAACAAAGGGAATGAATGAAGAAAGCAAAAAAAAAAACAAGAAAATAAAATGAAAGAATTCAACAACAAAAAGGTTTGTGAAAGGCTCGCATCACGGCGCGAACTGACGACCTGCCCTTGTCTCCGAAGACTAACTCGGCGGGTCCTGCAGGTTGCAGAATTACTTCCCTGGCCTGACAAGGACGGATTATTCCAAATCCGGGGCCGCTGCCTCCGCAGCGGAGGATTGTGGAAACCAAGTTTTCTGGAGGGGACGGTCTTGAACCAGCGCACTCGTGAGTTTTGCCGATGAGATCAACCAATCACATTCCCGGCTTAGGGCCATTACAACCACTACGCCATTGTACAGTGATGGTCAATGGGAATTGATCCGTGTATACCCTTGCCCGTTTTCCTTAGTGCCAATTCCGAGAGAGCTTGTTTCAAAAATATCCAAGTAAATGTGCCAGAGTCTCTATAATCGATAAACAGGGTTTTATCTAGCAGTGCTGCCTGGAAGCGAGTGTTTCTCGGTACATACTTACCTGTGCATCTCCTGCATGTATTAATATCGTACCAGTGTGATGGCGTCTGCTATTTTGCTGGTGCACCATCTCAGTGAACGCGTTGCAGTACATGTATCTTATGGTCCTTCTCAAAAGTGAATTGAATATGATTAATCTTTCCGACGCGCCTGTGAATTTTGCAACCCTTTCACCAATCCACGATACATACGATTCAATTGGTATCCACCGCAGTTCATTTTGACAAGGGTGACCGAACCGCCCGAACGCAAGAAAATCTAGACTCTGGTCATCTGCCTGGCAA
This sequence comes from Mycena epipterygia, assembly GCA_029281465.1. NCBI lineage: Eukaryota > Fungi > Basidiomycota > Agaricomycetes > Agaricales > Mycenaceae > Mycena > Mycena epipterygia. Next base: position 523,185 of record JARJCQ010000011.1, on the reverse strand, counting down.
CACAACATCCCAACAAGATGGGATTGGCTCGGACATCCGTCCCGCACGTCACCGGGCTGCGATTGGATGCACAGATGGGCTCGACGCGCCTGGCATCCGGTCATGAGCGCTGCGTCTGGACTTGCTTGACAAAAAGCACCGCGGTCTGGACCTGCACGCGGAAAACCATTAGGGTCCAATTAAATAAACGCGGTGGAGGAGACTTGGGTAAATTTTCGCAGAAAGCGATACCCATAGCTTGGAGGATTCAGAGGATCAAAGACTTGGCAACGCTTGTCGCGGGCTCGACGGTGCTCGTCGACGCGCCTGGGTCAGTGTGATATCTCTTTCTGTTCTCGGGCTGGGATTGGCTGCCCGCGGGGCTCGACGCGCCTAAATGATATCTCCTTTTGTTTTCGCGCGACGATTGGCTGCAAATGGCAAGTGGTGGCGCGGCCTCGACGCGTCTGGCTGTCTTCGGCGTCCGAAGTATTCAGCGCGTCATACAATAAGCAAGGTCGTCGCCGCGCAATAAATTGCACGCAGCCTTGAGCCTGCCTCGCGAAAGAGACAGGATAAGACTCGGGCTCTGGGCCCCCGCAGCCAATGATATGGGAGCTGCGATGTGATGGACCAATAGGATGCGAGGTCTAGAGCCTGGCTATAATTGAACCATGTCGCGAAAAAATTCACTGTAGGTCGGTGGTGCGCGTCGGTGGCCTGGAGAGCCCTCGGGAGTGGTTAGAATACCTCCAGGCGCGCTCTCCAATTTTTCCAGATTTTTCGAGTGGCTCCAGAGGTAATTTGGCGATGGACCAATGAGGAGAATCTAGGTCTGGCCAGAATATTGGCTGAGTCTCTCTGGCCCTTTGGAATAAAAAGAGGCTGCAGACATGATGCGGCTGATTCACCGCGCATGCCTCCCCGCCTGTCCTCCCCGTCTGCGTCCGCGTCCACGAGCAGCAGCAGCATGAGTTGCAAACGACCCCGCCCACGCGGCCTATGGAAAGGGCGTGGGACACCTAAGCAGGGCCACGCCTTTGACAGAGACGATAATCCTCGCCCGTCCAAGCGCTTACGCCAGCGCTACCAGCACTCCGACGACACCAGCGACAACGAATCTGACGACTCTGACGAGGGCTACTACCTCTTGGAGTACTCCCCTACCCCGGACTGCAGCCCCGACGCCGACGACATGGACAACACCGAACCCGAGCCCCCGACCAAGGTCGAGGACTGGGAGGACCTCAAGGAGCTCTTTGGGCGCGCGGTCGACCAGTACGAATGCGACGACGTGAACGAGGCTCTGCCGCTGTTGCGCGGCGTCATCCACGAGTGCCATCGTTTTTTATTGCTCTACGAAGATCCGTCCGAGCTATTTGCGGAGCCCCACCGCCCGCGAAGCAACTCCCCACAGCGCTCGCCGTCCTCTACCAAGCCACCCCCAAAAAAATGGTACGTTGACGCCCGTTATTGATAACGATTTAGTAAACTTTTTTTTCAGCAAGTGCAAGGAATCGCCGACCGCATTCCACGCGATCCTAGGCACCGCCCTCTTCCTCTTCGGCAACCTCATCGCGCAGGACGCAACTCTCGCGCTCCCAGATGAGCCAAGTAGCGCCGCGACCTACTGGCTCGCTGCGCTCGACGTCTTTGAGACAGGCGAGAACCTCCCGAGCCGCACGAGTGGCCGCGGGTGCGAGGCCGCCGAGGACTGGCGCATGGCCATCGTGTGGGGCCGCACCCTCCTCTGCGTCGCCGACGAGGCCCTCACTCTCGCGCTCGACCCCGCGCGGCCGCGCCCCGCCCCCGAGCCCAAGTACCCGTCCCCCGCCGCGTCCCCGTTCGCCGCAATCGCCATGCGCCGCCCGCCGACCTCGCGCCGCATCGTCCTCGCGGACGCGGCACCGCACGACCTCCTCCTCCTCGCCATGGACCAGTTCACGCGCGGCATCTTCCACATGCCGCACCCCTCCTCCTCCACCTTCTCCGCCGCCGCCTCCTCCTCCGCCTTCTCCGCCTCCGCCTCCTCCTCCGCCACCGCCACCCCGTCCTCGTCCACGGACACCGCCATGGGCGCGGCCCCCACGCCCATGCCCTTCTCGCGCGCCAAAGAGCTCTTCACCATCGCCTCCGAGGTGCTCGCGCTCGCCGAGCGCCTCCCGCTGCCGGCCGAGCGCCAGCGCTGGGCCGCGTGGGCGGACAGCGTGCTCTCGCAGATGGACATGGAGGGCGACACGCTGCTCGACGCGTGGCGCCTCCCCATCACGCGCGCGCGGGGCCGCTGCTGGCTCGTCGTCGGCACCGCGCGCGTAGAGGACATCGAGGCGCTCGCCGAGGACGGGGAGGGCGAGGGCGAGGGCGACGGGTGGGGGAAGGTGTATGATTTGGAGGAGGCGGAGGAGGCGCGGGAGGGGCTGGGGAGGGCGATCGAGTTTTTTGAGCGCGCGAGGGGGCAGAGGGAGGGCGAGGAGAGTGAGAATGAGAATGAGAAGGACGGGGAGGGCGAGGGCGAGGGCGAGGGCGAGGGCGAGGGCGAGGATGAGGCGGAGCTGCGCGCGTTCCTCGCGGAGGCGCTGCTGACGCTCGCGAACCTCACGAAGGAGGAGGACAAGCGCGAAGAGCTATATAGACGCGCCGAGATGCTTGGTGGCGACGAGCTCGAGGGGATGGATGTGGACGCGGAGGAGGAGGAGTAGATCGTTTCTGACATTTTTTTTCCTTGGGAGTAGATAGTTCTTACCAAATGTATCCAACACATAATTGCAATGTACACAGTGGTGGCAGGTTTCTAATATTGAAGACGGCACGGATCGGCAAAGGCAGAATGGAACCAAGGCAAATTTTAAAACACCAAAAACAACTCCTGAGACAACGCGCCGACCGATAAAGCACCTGTGACCCGGTGGCGATCCAGCGCCATGTGCCGACACCGAGTTTCGAATACGCACGACAGAAAGATTCGAATTTCTCTAACCAGCCAAAGCTCACTTCGAAGGCGCGGAAACATACAAATTAAGGACCATCAAGAACGGGGTGGTGGTGCGGAGTGGAGTAAATGTGGCTGGGATTTTATGGAGCGGGGACTCGGAGGATCCACGGTAGCTGCGGATTTCCCGGAATCCGATACTGTGGCATTGCCGAGATGAATGGATTCTGCCGGTTTACTAGTCACCGCTGTTTCTAATATTGAGTAGACTACTCAAAAGATCGCATCGCTGTTTAAGAATCGGCCTCCAAATGAACTCTTCATGGGGATCGACCATTCAAGGAACATTGCTGCTTTGGGCTTGATATTTTTGATGCCAGCCTTAGATGGGGATATCAAACGCGCTCCGCATGTCGAGACTTTTCAAAACGATAAGTACGAGAGTCGTCGCGAGCTCCGAGTCGTATTTCGGACAGCACCCCGCGTTTGTCCTTTCAACAGTATCGATATTGCAATGCAAATGTACAGTGGGTTTCGTTTCTACGCGTATCATCAAAGCAGGCAACGAGCGAACGCTACCTGCGCGCGCCGCGCACAGCGGTGCACGGGCGCCAGGCGGCACTCGCGCGAACACCACAGCTTCGCACAGCACGTGCACCGCGGGAAGTTCGCACCCGGCTTCTTGCACCCCGCGCACGCGCTGCGCCGCGGGTTCAGGATGGTTGAGTGGGCGGCGGCGCGCGCGGGCTGCGGCTGCGACTCGGACGCGAGCTCCGACTTGGGTTTGGGCTGCGACTTCGGCTGCGACTCGGACTTGGACTGCGACCGCTCTCGTTCCCGCCCCCGTTTCGAACTCGAACCACTCCCCCTTGCGCCCCATCCCGGTGGTATCGCCCCCCGCTCCCCCTCGCACGCAGGTGCCGTACGGCTGATCGACGGCACTGCCGCCACCGCCGCGTCGTGCGTGTATTCGTAGTCGTAATACGGATCCAAGTCCACGCTGTCACCGCCGTCGTCGTCGTACTTCCGCTCCGCGCCGTCGTACGCCTCCCGCAGCGCCGCGCGCGCACACCTCGTCAGCGTGAACGCGCCTGCGCCCGCCCCGGTACTCGCCACGGCCATCGCGCTCGCCGCGAGCTGGATCTTCGCGCGGGAGATGCACACTGTCACCGTGCGGCAAGCCTACGAAGTGCATATTATTGTGAGCAGGAATAAATAGGGTCGCGGACTGCAATGCGTACCTCGTGCGCGCCGTGCCCTTTCGCATTCGTCTGCATGCGGTGTGTTTTCGTCTGCATGCGCGATACTTTCGTTTGCATCCCACTAAGAAGATGGCTGGATGGTTGGTTGGATACAGTGCCCCACCCAGCCACCGGCGCCGTCTTATAACTGCGACGGTGGAGATAAGGCGGGCAGTGGGACGTAATCGCGTCGGTCAGCAGCGTCTGTCTGTCTTGACCTCGTCACACAATCGGTATCGGGAAACAGGAATGGGAAACGAGAAACCCGAACTGGCGAGCTAAGCCGCAAGGTCTGCTCCACATACCCGGTCTGACGTGCCAGACCCATCGCTAACATTTCCTTGAAGAGAATAGCGCGGCGTACAAACGACAGCGCGCGATGACTCCGCACTTGCTTGGGGCTTGGCCTCTTCTCAACACCGTCCGTGGGGCCGCATCTTCTAAGAACGCGAACGCGACGGCGTTGTGGATTCGGTCGGGGGCACTGCGCCTGTCGTGCTTCGTCGCGGGGGCACATCGTTGTTGTTGCGGGCTGAGATCATCGAACGTAGCACGGGGAAGGATCAGGGTGCCTCGACAGAATTGCTGCGTGCATAGAGCGGGTGGTAGGGTAAACCAGTGGTGGAGAAAGCAGAGGAGCTCGCAGCATTGGCAGGGCAGGCACGAGGGGGACGTCCAAGGGTGGCGCGATACGCAGAACACAAACACTAGTGATGTTTTGTTGCGGGATCACAGGACGTTGTATTTTTGCACCCGCAGAGAACCTCTACGAGGGAAAGAAGATCGCGAAGGCTTCGATCACGAATCGCGGACATCGCGAAGCCCAACGAGCCATCCGAATCCGTAGTACGCAGAATAGTGGGTGTTGAGATGATTGTAACCAGATCGCGGGGAAATAGTCCTTCCAGCGTAGTAAATGGCAACCACGACAGCCAAGCAACTGTTGGGTGGGTGCTGGCGCCTGCGAACGCAATGTGTGCCTTAATGGGAACGCCACAATATGCACCTTAACGGGTGCATAAACTGCAAAAATGCAATCAGCGCCACGGGTAATAAAATAGCAACGATAACTGTTTTATCAAAAGGAGTCGAGTACTTGCGCCGGTGAACCAGGATGATAGTGTGACGTTCAGCGCTACAGGCACGCGCGACATATGCACCGCATTTGGAGTCTTGATGCCGGGGGACATCACAGAGCATAGCGCACTAGCCCATCATGGATCGGTATTTTCCTGTCTCCTGGACCGCTCGTGTCATTTCTCCGTATTTTTGACTTGGTCGTAGATCAAAGGGTCAAGGGGACCAATACCATCCGTACCCGCCTATTAGTCTGTTTCAAAAAGAAAAAACCGGGGTCAGGGCGATATATATGTATGACATTGATTAATGATTACCGTTCCAGGTTGAAGCCCACGGTTCCTGACGTTGAGAACATATCTCAAAGGCCCCCAAACTAGATAAAATCTCGGTCCGCGCCTCTGCTGCAATGGGATGGGACAGATGCGGAAGACCCGCGTTGATACACGGTTCTTCGCGGTGTTCGGACGAAAGAATGGGAATGAAATATAGCGCGCAATGGAGGGATACAGCCAGCGCGAAGGGGATTTCGGAATGCCCACATGCCGAGGTCAGCAAAAAAGGCTGGGGGTAGATGGCGACCGAGATATGATTGCGAGCGTTAAATAGGGTAAATGGCGGGTATCGCACCGACGCCTACATTAATCAGACACCTCGCAAATCGCGCACACCATGACTGAAAGCCCTTCAACATCGCAGCCTTGCATGCATCCCAAGAAGATGGACCGAGACCAGGACCAGGAGGAGAAAGGAGTAGAAGCAGAGGCACAGTGGAACGACGAACACACAACGGTCCTATCGCCAACGCAGTGGTATGCCAAATGGCAGGAGGATAAAGAGAAGTGGCTGGTCGAGCGAGCTCGATGGCAGGAAGAACACACGCATTACCGCTCTGTGAGATCTCCACAGCCCCCTACTCCGTGTCGAAACCCCACAATTCCACAATCACCAATTGGAGCAGATGGGAAGGAGCCCTCACCGCCCGAAGCAGAAGCCCAGCCTGGAGCTGGTTGGGGACGATATTTTGGGAGAGCACCATGGAACACCATCAAAAGCCTCATGGCCAATTCCCATTCCAACATTCATACCGAAAACGACATACCGCATGTTCTCATCCCTCCATCGCGTTCTACGAAGGACAAATAGTCAGATTAGAAGGCGATGCAGTCTTCATAATGTACTGTACCACTGTATAATGGCATCTTCATCTTCGAGCGAACATCTGAACTGCCACAGGAAAGTGTTCGCGGGTCGGGAACTCCAATGATTTCTAGATCGGCGACAAGCTCCAGGTTTCAACATCAGCTCTGAATAGCTCTTTGTGGGCATCGTCGAGGACAACGATCAAGAAAATTTGTCTCAAGTTGTTTTTAGACCCCGGCGCCAAACAAATCGCTCTTTCGTTCAATTTTCTTCCTTGCACTTTGATGCGCAAAATCAGTTGGCCATCGAGTTTATTCTGGAGGATCGACTTCTGGTTAGGTGGTATGACGGTCGAGATTGTCCGGGACATCTCAACCGTCATTCCTCCGCAGAACTTGAGACCTTTGGAATACGCTTGCAGGTTGCATCAGGTTTATGCGTCCCTGACTCGACCCTGGCTTTTCTCCCATACAACCAACCCCCATACCTCGCCAGGCCGGTCATGATCTGCATGATGATCTAATTCTATCAGCTTAACTTCGAGGGGCGTGGCTGGGCTCTGATGCTGCATGTCATGAAATGCGTTCAACCTAAAACCTTTTCCATCCTGAACAGTTGTCGGCCTGGCTTTAATTACCTATCATCAGGGCTCCCTGGGAATAGGCACTCACATGGACTTATAAGTACCCCGATTTTTTCCGCTAGGTCTGCAGACGTCGGCGCGATGAACATTAGCCAGCTACTGTGCTCGCAACCACCCTCTCAGACCTCATCCTCCTCAAATGGTGGTCCTCCTGCGTCGAATCCGCAACTCGACGATGTACAATTTTCATTCTTTTTGTATACACAGCCCTAACGAACACCGAATCCCGTAGTCACGGAGCAGTCAAGGCTCCCCGACCCCAAGCAGTTCAGACGCGCCATTCAAAGTCATCAGTACGCAGTGTGCGTTTCTTTCCTCCTCGGGTTTTTACTTACCTATATTGTTTATGTTCTCAGACCGGTGTGGAAACTGCAGACAGCGCGGCCACAACCGCAAAACGTGCCCCCAGCCCGAAGCCCCCAAAGCGCCACCGGTTGTAACCAGGCCCAGAGCGCGTGGCTGCTGTGGCCTTTGCGGCGAACCAGGGCATAACCGCACATCGTGTCGTATGAGCGGTACCAAGTAATGCGCGTCGAGCGCTTGAACGTTATGAAGCTTCAACTTTTCGTCAGGGTTATTTAATTGCTTCTTGCATCCATGATGCAATCTTAATTGTATATAGCCACTTTTCGAACCCGCAGTACGATACATCATTTAATATTATGCAGGAGATCGCCCTCAAGCGAAGGAACACCAAAACATAATCGCGAGCCTCGTTTCGTGCCGTTAATGCCGTTGTTTCGACCTTTTAAGGCGTCACATCTCACACGATGCTTATGGGCTCTCGAAAAAGAAAAGCAAGTGGCGGTTACAAATTAAATAGATTCCAGTATCGTTTTGGTGACAAGACATCTATCATGCCTCATTATTTGCTTAGAGCATCGCCCGTCTCCGCGATAAGGGCTTAGAACGCTTGCGCTTCTTCCCCTTCGCAAACGCATTCGCACTCTTCAGATCACGTCCGAGTAGATCTTCCTTCCTGACCTCATAAATCCGCACCTACGGGGAAACAAAGCATTAGATGGGAGCACTGCCATGAACGAGGAACAGGACGTACGATCCAGTTTTCAGTCGTGTATGCTTCGTCTGGAGATAGGTGATATGTCAGGGGTGGACAAAAGGAGCATGACTTGAACGCACCGAGGTAATCTAACGTCGGCCCCACCTTTGGGACTTGCTGATTACGAACGCGGTCCGTGGACTGACCACCGCCGAAGAGCTCAGCGAACCTAGGATCATTCAGATGAGAGAAGCAATTGAGAGCGTTGTCCTAGACTCACCGGTAGTACGACATCTTGTACATGAGACTGTTCTTCATGGTTGGTGAGGCCATGTCGTCGATGCGGTACTCGCCCTGAGGCGTGAAGTAGTTAGGCTCCTGGATCTCCTCCGGCCAGACACCTTGCGCGATCCGGACCATCCACAGGAACTTGTTGATGTCGTCGCCGGAATACCCAAGCAGACCACCGAAGATGACGAGGACATAGTCCACATCGTGCTTGCGCAAGATGGGGTATGCGACTTCCTCGCTGCTCGACATGGCCTTTCCAACAGTGGCAATGTGCGCTGAGCAGCTGCTATCAGTAAAGAATATAGGTCAAAGATGGCTTGACATACTGTTATTCCATGTGTTGTTATCCACCAGCGTTGGGCGGTCGGCCATTCCAGCGATCTGGTACCCGTAATCCCACCAGCTCATGACAACTGCCGTCTCGGGGGTGTTTTGCCGGAGCCAGTAGTACGCCTCGCGGAAGTCGTCGATGATGTGCTGGCTTCCATCTGGATTTGTGGATGCCAACACCACAGAGGGAGACGAGTATGCGTTGGAGGTGGCCCAAGTGCAATGGAAGACGAAGAACGCAAGCATGGCGAATGCGTTCATGATAATGGCCAGACGAGTATCGAGGCCGTATATACCCTTGGCTTTAGGACTTTCACCCTTCTTGGTCGGAGCCGCTGCTGCAGCAAGGTCGGTCAGAGCGCTGCCGGTAGGGGCAGGCGCCGCAGCCTTCTTGGCCTTTTTCGAAGCAGAAGCGGGGGTGGCCCCATTCGTTCCAGGAGCTTCAGTCTGCTCTTGCGCATCCTCAGGCTCCGCAGCATCAACGTAGGTATCCAACAGAGAGGAAAAGGCAACCGCAGATGCGACACAAACGACGGGAGTCAAGGTGAGCATGAGACGGACCATGACACCCGCGAAGTAGCTGGCCATGACGGCGTAGATGATGACGAAAACATGCTCGTCACGAAGCTGGTGGAAGCAAAGGACGACACCGGCCGGGAAAAGGAAGATGAGGAATTGCAGGTCCATAAAGAACGAGGGCCAAGCTGTGGGCTGATGCTCGGAGACGGAAGCGATGATGGGAATGTGTCTGCGACCAAGTCAGGGGCGGTCCTTGGGAGACAAGACTGGACGTACTTTTTGGCGTAGCCGGTGTCCCAGAGCGAGTAGAAACGCCCAGTCCATGGAGCGATTGATCCCGTGTACGTGAGCCCGACGAATGCCACGACCCCAAGCAGACCGATCGTGACGAGGGCAATCAAGAGCAAGTCTTGGAACTGCTTCGAAGAGACGTGGGATCTAACCAGCTGGGTGAACGCCACAATTTGGAGCAAACCAAAGACCCCTTGAGCGAAGGTCAATCAAAGAAAGCCAGGACAGAATGAGAGCACAAACCTAAGGCAGCCATGTGTTCACTAGTCGAAACGGGTTGGAAGCCGACGAAGGGGACTTGCATGCTGGACAACGTGCCGATGACATACCACGACGAGTATGCAACGTAGAGGCGGCTGGTGAAGCGACCCATTAAAATCAAAACTAATCCATGGAGAGGGATCATGTTTGTGATGAACACATATCCACCTAAAATGAAATATTAGGAAGAGCGCCAGGATTTTGCATAGGACGCACCCCAAGCGGCTACCATGTAGAAGTAGAAGACAGCTGCGAGGGTTCCAAAGAGAGCACTTCCAAGCTTGAGAGCCTTGATCCAGCAGTAGAAGGTGAACATGAGCAGGAAGATGGCGATGGCTTCATTATCGTAAGACCCAGCGACCGAACGAGAGATGTAGCCCGGGACGATGCCGATGAAAGCGGCTGCCAGTAGCCCAGCACTCTCGTCCTTCATCTCTTTGGTGAACCTGGATTGAACGTCAATTAAGTTATCGTGTATATGAAGGGAGAACGAACATGTAAGTTGCCCATGCGGTCAGAGCACTGAAACCAGGCGCAAGCAGTACACAGATATTTCGGATGTCTACGGGGAGGTTGACGGCGTGGAGAAGGTTGTAGATGACACCGCTTGTCGCCATGAGCCCGGGGTAGACGGTTCCACCGACGACACGGCCTAAGGGATACCATGCCGTAGGGTCGAACCAATTCCAGAATTCCTGCAACCAAATTCAATCGACGAAGATGCAAAGAGTGTTTGACGAACATAGAAGCCCTTGGCTGCAAGAACCCTTGTAGCGCGGCTTAATGACTAACTTCAGGCGCCGCTATACCTCGAATACCGGGAGACTCACTAATTAAACCACGGGTCGCTTTGAACAGGTCAGAACGCAGTTCAGACACCAATGTAAACGCGAAACTCACAATTCATGGATGATACTCTCAAAGTTGATGACAGCGAACAGACGAGACGCGATAGCGGCGCCAGAGATGAGGGAAAGAGCTACGATTCTCAAAAGCGAAGCGGTATTAGTGACCGTCGCCGGCGAAAGGTCCGAAGGGAGTGGGAAGGCCGTAGGCATGGCCGCAGTGGAGGGTCTTCAGTTTCGCCTTTTGTTACAAGAATCACAGTTTTGGTCAAGCTGCGACTATTCTCTGTGTCGACGTGTCCGGACGGGAATTCTTAATATAGATCGATTTGTCAGCTGTCCTAAGTATGTACATATATTCACTGGAGTCAGCCCGTGAGAGCGCGTCGCTTCGCTTCCTCCTCGTTCCTCTCCGCTCCTCGTTTAATCTCCAGGTCCCAGTCAGTTCTGTAAACCACATAGTATTCACCCAGTCCAACAATAAATAGTGCGACGACTTGGCCTATTATATATTTAGCGGTGAGAAATCTGATGCGACGCATGTCCATACCTATCCAGAGTCCCTGCAGTCCAAGCGCAGTGCGAGGGTGAAAGGCAAGCGTGATCCCAAGAGGAAGAGCCAGTACATAGTAGGCTACGCAGTTGAACAGCGCACCAAGATGCTGGCGACCTTCGAGCTTGCATGTCAGACCGGCGCGTGATGAAAAATACAGATGTAAAATGGTACCTTGTCCACGTAGGACACCACCACAAGATCCTGCAAGTCCGTCTGCAATTTGGAAAGAGGCCACAAGGGGCATAACCTGGGCAACGAGCTGAACAACCTCAATGTCGTCGCTGAATAAATATCCATATACCTAAAATATCATCAGTGTCGATCAAAAACGCAAAAATAAATATAAGTACATCTTTGGTGGACATCATGACTATCATAACGACAAGTCCAACCACTACACTTATGAGTGCCGACGCGTGTGCTGCGTATTTTGCAGCAACAGGAGATCGAGAGCCAATCAGATTTCCGACACGCGTGGACGCAGCCACGCCAATACCGAAAGGAATGGTGTTCAAGACTATTAATTGTTGTCAATATTTTGTGCCAGCGAATATACTCGGGATATATACTCTGATCCGTACTCATTATCACAGATTGAGCGGCCAAAGGCAAGGCACCCAGGCGACCAGCAGCTAGTGCAACGATTTCGAAAGCGGCCCTAGGTGGATCGAATCAAAAAGCGTAAATATACGACAGAAAATACAACTGACCACTCTGTGCCCACCATCAGAATACCAGGGATGGCAAGCTTGAGAAACAAGTAACAGCTGCGAGGGTGGAAGACAGCGGCAGGCTGGAATCCACCCCATGTCGCGTTCTGTTTGTGTGCGGAGGAACACCAAGTAAAAAGACCGAGAAGACCGAAGCAGAGCCAATACGTGAGCGACAAGGCGAGCGGAGATCCCAGAATTCGAAGCGGAGTGTGGTGAACAAGATAAATATTCAAGACGATGTTTATCGGGGAAACGACGACCAGAACGGTCGTGGAAGCTCCCATAATCCCTAAGCAAGTGTTAATAATGTAATGAATATAAACGGCGGTATTATGAGGTTTACCCTGGCATTGTAGATATTTTTTGAGGCTTTCAAATCCTATAGGATGTGTCAGTGGGATTGAGTACCGAGTAGCGTCTGACCTATATATCCAGGAGCTCCAAGAATGAGAACGCGAAGAAAGGTCTGGACATCCCGGCTGAGAGGGCCCGATTGGCCCAGAACGAGGAGAACCGGTTCAATAAACCACCAGAACGTGCAAACTGGAATAAGGAGAATCCACAAAATAACGATGCATCGTTGAAAGTGAATAGAGAGATCCTTCGAATGACCGCCAGTAAAAGCCTGCGATCCCAGCGTATCGAGTGCCGTGGTTCCTCCTAGGGCGACACACCAGCCTGTAGAGGAACGTGGGATCATCCTTGGAAATAAATAAGCACTGAGTACTAGCCAGTAACAAACGCGAGCATCAAGGAGAACGCGGAAACGGATAATTCATCTGGGCCAAGTCTTCCTGCGATTAAAATGGAGAAAGTCTGAATCGAGTTCTGCAAGACGTAGGAGAGGATAACTGGAGGTGTGCAAGTTAGACCTAACCGACAAGCGAAACCAAGAACTGACTGGGCACCGAATCACGAGCCAACGACGACAACAAAAAGGCGTGGGAAAATATCTGGCCTCGATGATCGCGACTCCTCTCCATTCCTATGTCTTCTGTATCATCGACCGGAATATCGTGGGTAGGGAGCCTCCCATGAAGAAGTGGATCTGTCTCGCTCGTTGACTGCATTTCTTTCCGGAGGACCTATCGGGTTTTCCGAGTCTGGGTCTCTCGCGTACTACTCGCGCGGTTTTAAACTCCAAACGGAAGTACCCCTTGTCTGGGACGCTCCTTATCGTCCAGGGCAAACCTGAATGCAGTAGGAATTTTCTCCGAGGAACCCGCATTGCATGAACCATATGTACTCGGGAGTATCGCAATATCATTTGACAGGCCCCGATCGCCTCAAGGCAGAACACGAGTAGATTTCTGGGATATTTCAGTGATATTTCAACCTTTCTCCGCTTCCATTGTCGATTACCTCACGGCTGCGTGGCAAGGTGCCACTTTTATCCCTCAAAACACCCGATTCTTGGGGTAGGCAACCTTTAACCGGTAAGCCACGACTCAAACCGAGCCCTCGAGGCGGTACGATTCAGCGGGCTCCCTGATCCGTAACGTTATCGTACCAGTCATGGGTTTATTTCTCGTGCAGTATTATTTAGCACAAGATAAACATTTACTATGTTTACGGTCACTGACACTTTCAGTTCCCCCCATTTTCAACATGCAACTCATTTTCTCCACGATTTTCCCTCTCGTCGTCCTTGCGGCCTCAGTCTCAGCGCACGATCATCATGACCACGAAGACCAGATGCCTTTGGAATACGTACGATTTCCCTTCGAGCCCATCTATCGCGGGAGCAACGGCGAAGTCACCGCGGACGCCATCTTCTCTGGCATCACTACCTTTGCGAAATTGCCTTGGGTTCAGTGCCTCACCAGGGAAAGCCATATCCCATTCGATATAGCCTTCATTGGGGCTCCCTTCGTAGGTGCCTCTAGGCTTCTATGAAATTCAGCTGACGACCTGGATTAGGATACGGGAACCAGGTCAATCTTGCGCCCCTGTACTATGTAGTCGCTCTGACCTAGACTTCAGCTACCGCCCAGGGGCTAGATTTGGCCCGTCGGGTATTAGGCAAGGAAGTCGTCGGCTCACGCTTTACGGGGGTTACAATGTCCCCCTCAAAGTCAACCCCTTCAAGTCGGGCCTCCGCATTGTCGACTGTGGTGACATCCCCGTGACGTGAGTTCAGCACAGACAGGTTCAACGTTGGCTAACCAATTGCACCAGACCTTATGACAATAAATTTGCCATTCAGCAAATCGAAAGGTTGGTGCCGTCGTCCATATTCATTTCGGACTTCATTTCGAACCGCACTGTCATAGTGGCCACAAGTCGCTTCTCCAGCGCGAAGCCTTCTCGCCCTTGGGTAATGATTCCGTCACTGGGGAAGCCCTCGTACCCGTCTCGCTGGATGGTAAACACCACCCTCGAATTATTACCCTTGGTGGCGACCACACTATCGTCCTTCCAATTCTCCGCTCTATCAACTCCGTGTACGGGAAAATTTCAGTCATCCATTTTGATTCCCACCTCGGTTGGTATCTCGCTCGACTCAGGGTCTTCCCAATTAATTGGATGTTAGATACCTGGAAGCCTTCTGTTTTCGGGGGCGCTCCGAGCGACCAGGCTGCGATAAACCACGGCACCTACTTTTACTGGGCGAGCCAGGAAGGTCTAATCCAAAATGGATCCTCAATTGCAAGTGTTTAATTCCATCGTCCATTTTCCCCATTCCACATTGTGTATCCGTTCGTCTCGATACTTTGATCCTAGTTTGTTCTTTTCAACAGCACGGGGCAATCCGCACTACCTTGAGCGGGCCCGAAGACTACGACAACGACGACGCCTCTGGGTTCCAGAGGATCGAGGCTCGCGAGATTGACACGATTGGTGGCCGCTCTTCTGCATTCACAATAAACGTCGCTCACATTATGCCAAGGCACTGACGGCATTATTAAGAAGATCCGAGACACTGTAGGCAACAGCCCTGTCTATCTCTCCATCGACGTGAGAATGCCGTGGCCACCTATTGAGTTTTTCAATTGACGATTTTCAACTAGATTGACAGTATCGATCCGGCGTAGGTTTATTGCCGATTTGTATTTAATGGACTAACTCTCTCTCAGGTTCGCTCCGGCGACGGGGACTCCCGAAACAGGAGGTTGGAGCACTCGGGAGCTTCGTACGATGTGCGTGGAAGAAAGTTATTTTTGTCAAAACAACACTCATCGACCGTTTAGTTTGAGGGGGCTCTCGGGTTTGCATATCGTGTCTGCGGATATTGTGGAAGTCGCGCCAGCTTACGACAGTACGTTTTTATCAATCGCAAGCCTTCGATTATTTTTTTGACCCTCATCCGATTTGCAGCCAACGCGGAGTTGACCACGATGGCGGCTGCCGACGTTCTCTTCGAAGTGCTCAGTGTTATGGCCAAGACTCCACTGGGTAAGGTTGCGGTTCAAAAGGTTTAACCTCACTTCGTCTGCTTTCCTATCTGAATGTATGAAGAATCCGTCTCGAAATATTTGCCTATTCCTTTTTGTTACTAGCTTTTTACGAATGTTCATGTCTTTTTGCCGCTCTTCAATCTGGGTTCACAATGTAGTTGATAAGGAGTTCTCGGTCAAGCCGGGCTTAATGAACGGGGTATTCGGATACCGTGTACAAATAGGACGGGCAATCTATGCGTCGTGTTACCGCTCCTACAAGTTCAACGTACACAGATCTGTACAACTAAGTGGAACGTTTCTCGGCGGTGTCGTCCACATTTCTCACAGGGCCGTGGAACCACTTGTGAGCAGAAGTCAACCACGAGGCAGTTGCAAAGATGAATACCGCCCCGATAATAAGCACGGCGTAATCTGTAGACGAATACGCGGATAAATAAGCCATAAGTCCTTGGAGAAACGCTTACTCATGCTGACTGGAGTCGTCGTCTGCCCTGGAGGGAAGCACAACAAGACACTTATGAACGCCACCCACGAAACTGCAATGGTACCAATTGGCATAGACCAGCGGCCCAGATTAAATGGTCCAGGTTGCAATTTGTCTCGCCCGGATGTTATGCGCAAAAATATCGGTGTGACATAAGATGTGTAGAGCCCGATTACGGAGGCGCTACAACGGAGTCAAGAGTTGGCCGCAGATCAAGTGACAGGACGTACCCCGCAAGTGAATTAAGCGCTGTTTCCGAGAACCCCAAAAGGCCACAGATTGCAGCCCAGAACATTACAAACCATACAGCATTAACGGGGACAAAGTTGGAGTTCATTTTTTTCCACCACCGGGATCCGGGCAAGGCGTTATCCCTGTGTCCAATCAGCATCGTGTTTTCAACATTGTTTACGTAAGCGCACCTTGCGAAAGCAAACACAACGCGCGATGCGTCTACTCCTTGGGCGGCGCCGGTAACGAACTAAGATTATGATTGGGCAAAATAAAAACAAAAATAAACGCTCCGTCTCACCTGTACCACAATAATAAAGGACCAAATGGCCAACATTCCCCGCTTGCCGAGCACGTCGAGAAAGACTTGACCCATGGGAAGAGGCAGGGTCGTCCCAAGAAGATCGCCAACTGAAGGAATAACAAAGGATATTGCGATTAGAAGAAGCCAACCTAAGCTTGCAGTGGCTCCGACTCCGACCTTTGAAAGTGGTGGTTTAAAAACATGGCAAATAGAGTGTTCTGCACTCACTAAAATCGCAATTGGTGCTGCTCTTTCCGCCCCAGCCGTTTCCTCTGCAGTGATTTATTATTTTAAAGTCAACATACACTTTAGTATTTGGCATGCGCACCTGATATGTGAGCAGCAGAATCGTCTGTACATGTCAAATAATTCAAAACAAATATTCGCAGGATACTTACATCCGGTCAGAGTCCACATGGGGGCAGTAAAGGCGAGCATGAAAGCCCAACCGCCTGGTTCCGGCGTTAGATGAGCATTGCAAAGTCCACCCAACACAAGTTCTTACTATTCATCCAGCCCGTGTTGTTTTCGAACAAGGTAAATGCGTCTTTAGTCGAGACCTTGTTGTCCCCTGAAACAACCAGAAGGGCAATTATGGCCGCCAGAGTGGTCCCCACTATGGAAAAAGTAAGATCAGGAAGGGATACAAGCCGTGGCCTGTCACTCGCCATTTATGACAACATAGAATATGTTTAGCCTTGCCAGAATTCTCGTTGCAGCAGAACAGACAACCCCATGAGCGAACAGAATAGCAAGAAGAATTCCATAGGTAGCCCCGAGCGATAGAATGGTTTCGCCGTCGGAACTGACAGCGATGGCAGTCGTGATCATTTGAGCGCAAGTAAAATCGATTGAGCAAACCTATTGGCCGTCAGGTCCAACAGTACATCGAGCTATAAAAAAAGGTGGACGTACCAGAGTCGCTTGTCCGGTGATGTTTGCCCAACCTGATTGCAACACATAAGCCTAGAAGTGCGAAGCCTCTGCTGCGAGAAACCAACCTGTGATCCAACTTGCCAATGGAGCATATCTCTCGGGGGCCAGCTTGGCAGAGAAATAATACAAGCCGGCGCTTGTTCTGACGGAAGAAGAGTCAATCGGACATAAATATTCTCTTCAGGAATGAGAACGTACGGCATGCTGGAAGCTAATTCCGCCATGCTGAGGGCGACGAACATCACGAAGAAGCTCGGAATGAACCAGCCCCAGACGAGGCCGACATGACCACCTGATGAATGATCAACTTAGCTGGAGACATATCAATTGCACGCACCGCTAACCAATCCGAAGATCAACGTTGAGGACACAGACGCGACAATACCCTGTGCAATTAGAAGCTGAGGAAGTTTCGTACAGGATGTGTGTGACGCGTACCATAATACTGAAACTGAAGGCACAGGTTTCCAGGAGCGAGAATTCACGCTTGAATTCGCTCCTATACCCAAGCTCAGCCAGTTTCGCGTTGTCGACGTCCAGCACATAGACGTTTTCGGCCACTGAGTGAGTGTCCGTAACGTTCTTGTCGGATTTCGAACTGTCGTCCATCTTTGGGGTTCAGAAGAAGCTGGGTCACTTTTGAGACTCGCACGAAGACTTCAAGATAAGCCTTGTGTCAGCAGAGAACTCAGTTCCTCAATCAGGCAAGACATTCGTGGGTTCGTTAAGGGTTGGTGGGAAACGATAAGTGTCAAGATGCGCGGGTAGCAAGGTGGAAGCCGCAGGAACCCGCCGCGGTGATCCCGAGACTCCGGCAACTTGCGAGCGAGAGCGAACATGCACGTGCCGAAACTTATGTCATCCGGAACCCACGGTTCAAAGTTCTGTTCCGCCATTTCAGGCTGCTTGTGCAGCTATGTGACTTGAATCCTCGTCGCGTCGTGCTGCAGTTTCTCGGCCGCCTTATTTTCGTGTGGCTTGGCAGGATTTTCCTTATGCCGGCTTCGCGGCGCTCTGACGGAAGAAGCAGATTCGGATCCCGATAGCAATAGAAGGGCCGATAAGCCGCAAGGCGCCAAACCGCATATTTCCTATTCGGGGCCTTCGTACTCACCAGCGAGACTTCCGAGTACGCCCACCTTGATGGCCTCGACAATGACCACTCATTTGCACGATGAGCTGCTGGAAAGTCCTCGAATCCAGGTTGAAACCAAGTACGGGAAGCTGACGGGAGGGCGGGCGATGAATGGGGCTGCTGTATTTCTCGGTGCGGATAGCGCTCATCTGCGGAACTTTGAGTTTACGCCAACTGGAAGAGGTCCCCTATGGCCTGCCGCCCGCCAGGTTTCAAGATCCCCAACCGTTGCCGCCGGATTTCCGTTACGCCTCGCGGGAGTATACCCGCGAACAGACATGTACGGAGTTTCCTTTTATATTCGGATTCTAATTAATTCCTATTCCAGATGCGGCGCAACCAACCAACGACGGGCAGGCACGAGGTGATTAAAGACATACGTTCTCGTGTCGCAAACGGTTCTACGTTTCGGTTAGACACGCCTTTCGAGGATAAAGTGGGGCTCGGGGTACCATCGGAGAATGCGTAAGTTTTGGTCTACCGTGACGCGCACGACCTAATTTCTACTCCTCAAGACTTTTCCTCAACATCGTCTCGCCTCCCTCGTTTCCGACAACGAAAGGATTCCCTGTTCGAGTATATATCCATGGAGGGTGACTACGCACTGCCGTATATATAATCGACGCCTTATTTTGGTACCAGGTTTCTCCAGTTCGGTTCTCCGCATGGCCTCAAATCGCAAGCCCAGTATATTTCTGCGGAACGCTCAGAAGTATGGGTTAACATTGGATATCGACTCTCCGCATTTGGGTTCTTGGCCAGCGACAAGCCGCCGATCAGCGGCAATTTCGGCTTCAAAGATCAATGGCTTGCTCTCGAATGGATCAAGGAAAATATAGAGTCATTTGGAGGTCGGTTGCCTTCTGATGAACCAACTATTTAAATATTTTTTGACACCGAACCCAGGGGATCCCGACGATATTCAGATCGGAGGGCTTTCTGCTGGTATGTTTTGATGCGCGGCATTTTTCCGCTTCCCAAGATGTTTTTCAGGCGCCCATTCGGTCCACCAATTGCTCCATTACGCTTCCCATCTTCCGAAAGGCGTTATGGCTCCGTTCCATTCCGCCGTTCTTCAGTCCAACTCAATTGTGTAAATTCAACCAGAGTTTCCGTGAACCGGATCTCACATATTTCGCAGCTGCGCCCCGAGGACTCCAGCGGAATTACGCCCTCAGTTTGAAGCCCTTTGCCGAGCGCTCAAGATAGATACTACTTCTTCGGATGCCTTGCGTTTGTTATCCGAGGTCCCCTCATCCAAGATCACCAAAATTATCGAGACCGATACGCTGGGAATAGAGTATGGCACATTCCGAGGCTGCTTGGACGGTAACTGGCTCCCGACATCCCCGAATCCCATGGTATGGCAACGTACAGGTTTCGCCCAGAGTCTGCGAGAAAAGGGAGTCAAGAGTATCCTGGTCGGCGATCTCACCGAAGAATGGTATCTCTACTCGATCGCGCATCCGATAAACTCGCCAAAAGATATCATTCCGAACCTCGAGCGGTACTATTCGAAGGACATGGTCGCGAAGCTAGTGCAGCACTACGATACTTTACCGAATGGCGCAACTAGCGAGGCGTCTCAAAAGTTATATGGCGAAATCTTGAGCGACAGCCAAGTCCACCTTCCTATTCGGATACTGGTTCGGGACTTGCACGAAGCGAGATTTCCGGTCCTCCGATATGAGATTCGCTGGACGCCCGAGCAGAACCGCGCCGAAGGTAGGAAAAAAATGGTGAAACATCGCTGCTAGCTCTAAATAAATTCAGGCTACGTTACCCACGGATCTGACAGAGCCCTTTGGGCCTTCCGGGTCCCAGATCTCGAACCAAACCAAATCGGGGTTGCTAGGAACTGGCTAACGCGGGTAGCGGAAGAGCTCGAGGCCGTAGAGAGTGCGGGGAAGCCACTCAGAGGACCCAAAGATATCCTGATACTGGCGGAGGACAGAGGGGTGGAGTGGACGGAGGATCTTCAGTGGGACGAAAAGATGAGGCTGTTGGACGCGTTGCCAGAGTGATTGACTATTTTATACCCCTTTATGTAACCGTTCATTGGTTCTATACGCGACAAAAAATCAGACTTGTTCTCGCCTCCCTTTTTATCGCGTCAGACAACGCGTTCCAAACGGAAATCGCGATTATTGCCTAATTTGGACGATGGACGAGGTCGAGGCGTCGCCAAACACAAGCAAACATAATTTTTGACTCGAACTCCCAGATAGAGCGATGATGTGATGTGGTACTAAGTGGGGTCGGGATTGCGTCTGTTTGGAGGGTCGCCCACGGGCCATCAGAGGTACCGCCCGCGGTACCTCTGGACATCGCACCTATTTATGACTGCCCACCACCAGTGTATGCCCGCACCCATTTATCAATGCACACATTTTGGCAGCCACAATTAAATGCCCCCTCATCGCCCTCCCGCTGGTAAATATTCCTGCGGGACCTCCGAGTCCTGCAGGCAGAAATACCTGCACTGGCCTCCCGCAGGTAGATAGATATCCATGCCCAGCCTCCCGCAGGCAGAAATATGTGTGCCACCCAGGAAAGGCACGCATGTAAATATTCCTGTGCGACCTCGCAGGCAGAAACATGTGCGGCACTTGTTCCGCAAGCAGAAATACCTGCGCGGACCCGGATCCCTCGCAGGTAAAAAATTGTGCACCTTGTTCCGCAGAGAGAACTATCTGCGCTGCCAGCCATTTCTTGCAGGTATAAGTTCGTGCGCCGGTTTCACAGGCAGAAATAACTTCGCTGACCGCGATTTTCCGCAGGTAGAAATTCCTGCACCTGTTTTGCAGGCAGAAATACCTGCCCTGACTATAATTTTCCGCAGGTAGAAATTCCTGTGCCAGTTTTGCAGGTAAAAATACCTGCCTGGACTACAATTTTCCGCAGGTAGAAATTCCTGCGCCAGTTTCGCAGACAGAAATACCTGTGTGGACCCGGATCCCTCGCAGGTATAAATCCGTGCACCTGTTTCGCAGGCAAAAATACCTGCACTGACCACCATTTTTCGCAGGTATACATTGTGCTGCGTGCACCGGTTTCGCAGACAGAAATACCTGTGCAGACCCAGATCCCTCGCAGGTAGAAGTCCGTGCACCTGTTACGCAGGCAAAAATACCTGCACTGACCACCATTTTTCACAGGTATAAATTTGTGTGCCGGTTTTGCAAGCAGAAATAACTGCGCTGACCGTGATTTTCCGCAGGTAGAAATTCCTGCACCGGTTTTGCAGACAGAAATACCTGTGTGGACCTAGATCCCTCGCAGGTAGAAATCCGTGCACCTGTTTTGCAGGCAAAAATACCTGCACTAACCACCATTTTTCGCAGGTATAAATCTGTGTGCCGGTTTCGCAGGCAGAAATAAATGCGCTGACCGTGATTTTCCGCAGGTAGAAATTTGTGCACCAGTTTCGCAGGCAGAAGTAACTGTTGAATATGATTTTCCGCAGGCATAAATTTGTGCACCTGTGTTTTGCAGGCAGAAATACCTGCCCTGACCACCATTTTTTGCAGGTATAAATTTGTGCACCGGTTTCGCAGGCAGAAATAACTGTGCTGACCGCAATTTTCTGCAGGTAGAAATTTGTGCATCGGTTTTGCAGGCAGAAGTAACTGCGTTGAATATGTTTTCCGCAGGTATAAATTTGTGCACCTGTGTTTTGCAGGCAGAAATACCTGCCCTGACTACAATTTTCCGCAGGTATAAATTTGTGCGCCGGTTTCGCAGGCAGAAATAACTGCGCTGACCGCAATTTTCCGCAGGTAGAAATCCGTGCATCGGTTTCGCAGGCAGAAGTAACTGCGTTGAATATGATTTTCTGCAGGTACAAATTCGTGCACCTGTGTTTTGCAGGCAGAAATACCTGTCCTGACTACAACTTTCCGCAGGTAGAAATCCCTGCACCGGTTTTGCAGACAGAAATACCTGTGTGGACCTGAATCCCTCGCAGGTAGAAATCCGTGCATCTGTTTCGCAGGCAGGAATACCTGCCCTGACCTACCCTTCTCGCAGGTAAATATTTGTGCATGAGTTTCACAGGCAGAAATACCTGCCTTGACCACCGTAGAAAATTGTGCACCTGTTTTGTAGGGAGAAATAACTGCACTGGTGTCAATTTCTCGCAGGTAATTATCTATGTAACTCTCCGGCATGTAGAAATGCCTGCGCTAATCTGGATACCCTCGCAGGTAAATATCTGTGCATTAACTCCTGCACACAGAAATACCTGCGCTGGCCATATGCCCGCAGGTAAGTGTTCGTGCACCAATTCATGCATGTAGAAATATGTGCACTAATCTAGATAGCCGTCGCAGGTAAATATGTCTGCAACCACGCCAGCACATGTAAAATTGCGCTGTTCCAC
Organism: Mycena epipterygia; assembly: GCA_029281465.1. Classification (NCBI taxonomy): domain Eukaryota; kingdom Fungi; phylum Basidiomycota; class Agaricomycetes; order Agaricales; family Mycenaceae; genus Mycena; species Mycena epipterygia. The sequence continues at coordinate 500,495 of JARJCQ010000011.1, read as the reverse complement.
GCGTCGCGAATGGAATCGGCCCGGAACTCCATCTCCATCACCCACCCCGCTGTCGCGCATGCGCCGCCACAGCCACCCACCCCTGTGGTGCCGGACCGAATCTCCGTCACTGCCACCGCCCCGAACATCCGATACCACGTGTGCCACGTGGAATGTTCATCTTCGACTTTGTCCACCTCTGTTGCCGTAGTGCATCCATGCCGCCACCGACTCCTGCCGCCGCGTCCTTGTCATCTTTATTCCACTCCAACGCAACAGTCTTGGTAAATCACCCGATAAATGGGGGTGTCATTAAATTGCCGGGTGTAGGTCCAGCATCGCCGTCTCCATCTGTAACCTCCACTCTTCCTATGCAACAGTTTCTAGCTTGCTGCCACGTCGATGGACTCGGCCGTGCAGGCGGCAATACTGGCTGGTCGGGCTGTGTCGTCGAGCATGGTGCAAGTTGAGCTGATGTGTGTTGTTTTTTTTATCTTTCATTTTCGTGCACACCACTGGAAATACATACCGTGTTCGAGCTTCAATATATTTGGGTCTGTCGCCTCCATGATCGGGATCCAGTTCGCCGGTACGTTCTCACCGGTACATGCATACAGTATTTTGGTGTTCCTTTACACACAAAGTGTAAATGTGTGAATTTATTCACAACTGTGAAGAGTGTTCAAAATCTGAGTAGGTAGACCTTTTTTATATCCTACTCTGGATGTTACAGAATATTCTTGAGAATTTAGGTGCCCTGGGGGTAGTTATATGGGGTGTGTAAAGGAACAAAAGTCGGATTTGCCCAAATTTGATCGATTTCGATGGCACTTTTTGGCTTCATTCTGGGTCATTTCTTGTCCCTCAAAGGAGCTAGAGTAGCTATATATGGTTGCTTAATAGTGGAAAAGATGTATTTGACCCAGATTTGGCTGGATGCGGCCAAATGCCAGGGTGTGTAAAGGACCGATAGTGTGTAAAGGAACACCAAAATACTGTATCGGCTTGAGCTCAGTTCTCGCTCTCGTACAATGTCAACGTCATCACGACCGTGCTGATGTCATCCAGGATCGCGTTTGAGACGCTCTCAGGCACGTCCGTCACCACGGACACGGATATCGACATGTACATCGTGAACTCAGGGATGGACGAGCAAGACGAGCTCGATGCTGCCGCTCACATATGGCGGCCTCTTGAGCATGAGCCTCGTGATGTACGGGACGGCGAGTACCGTCAACGTTTCGGTTGTCGTCCCAATGTGTGTCGACGCACACAGTAGCGATGGTCAGGTTTGCAGAGCGCGCACACTTGATTAAGACCGTGTACACCGCGAGCTTTAACGGTCTAGAAGTAGATCTTCGGGCTCACTGTCTGGAGCCTGTGCGGGCGCGAAGCTGCGAGCTATGAAGTAGGATATCGATACAAAGTACAAGGAATATTGATTTATTTTGGACCATCCCCGCTCCACTCATAAAGGTTGAGCGCATGGCCTACGTTAGTGTCCGCTGGACCGAGATCCAGTGTCGTCCTACACCTCGACCAGCAGCAATGTCGAGGGACAGCCAGAGATGACTCTGACAACACGGGCAGATGTAGAGTCGAGTTCGTGCCGTGCCCTTGATGCTGATCGTTTCAGTCATATCGCATGGCCATATTATCTCAGGGGAAAAAAGGAGGTTGACTTGACCAGTTAAACCCTCTGAATTGAATCTGAATCCAAGGAACATGCCAATTTCACAACCAGAATCGATTAGTATGGATATATGATGATTAAGATGCAGAAGGGTGGTACCCCAAATTATCAGGAACATCGAAAATGGCGTCGACGACAGCCTGAAAACCTATATATTCATATTGTGAGACCACAGAAGGTCTCAGGGGGTTTGGACGTTCCCGAAAATATATAGTTTTGAACAGTGGAAGGTTGTGGTTGAAGACTTGCACGAAAGGATGTCTATTCACAAGTGTAAACACTGCAGTACTAGAGCGTCGTTCAGATTCAATTCAGATATGGGCCTCAACCTTTAAATTGAGCACCATGTCCTAGAACGTTTTAAATAGTATTCCTATGCACTCTGATACCATGGTTTATTGTGCTTCCTAGATGACTAAAATCTCAACCATTGCTATTGTGAAACATGCCAGCCATTATCAGGAATAAACCCAACTTCGACCTCGTTCTGGACTCCGAACTGCTCTGAATTAAATTTGAATCCAGGGAGCATACCAATTTCGCAACCAGAATCAATTGGCATGGATATATGGCAATTGAGATGGGAAATCATGGTACCCCAAATTATCAGAAACATCGAAAATGGTTTTAATGACAGCCTGAAAAAATATCTATTCGTATTCTGAATACATAGATGACCTCTGGAGGTCCGGACATTTCCGAAAATATGTATGTTTAAGGGGTGGAAGGTTGTGGTTGAAGACTTGCACCAAAGGGTGTCTGTTCACAAGTGTAAACACTACAGTACTAGAGCGTGGTTCAGATTTAATTCAGACTTGGTCCTCAACCAACCTTTAAATTGAACATAGGAAAAGTTTTTAGTTATACATACAGGTAGGGATATTCCTATGCACTTTGACAGTTTATTGTGCTCCCAGACGACTAGAACCTCTCAACCATTTAATATTGCGGAACATGCCATTATCAAGAACAAAACCAAATCGACCTCGTTTTGGACTCTGAAGCCTTCTGAATTGAATCTTCATCCAGGGAGCATGTCTATTTCTCATCCAAAATTGATGGGTATGGATAGATGATGGATAAAATGAGAAAGCAGGGTACCCCAAATTATCAGGAACATCGAAAATGGCTTCGATGAGAGCTAAAAGAAAATACATTTATATTGTGAAGCCACAGAAGGTTTCCGGGAGTCTGGAAGTTGCCGAAAATATATAGTTTTCACAGTGGATGATTGTGATGGAAGACTCGCACCGAAGGATGTGTCTATTTGCTAATGCAAACAGGGTACAGTATTGGAGTATCATTCACTCGGTTCTCATCCAAACTTCAAACCGAACACATAATCCCCAAACCTTTCGGACAGTGTAGCCCTATTACTGCGGTAGTTCATTGTGCTTTTAGAAGACCAGAACCTCTTAACCTGCGGTCTTTGCGGAACAATGCTATTATTAGAAAAAGTTGAGGCGGACAGCAAAAGAGGACATAGACAGAAGCAGCGTGGACATACATCAGGGGCTGTCAGTGCTTGTGTAATGCTCAGCCTCGAGCGTGCGTGAGAGCTAACGGAGGACGTGCAAACAGACTTGCATTTTCATTTACTCAAATCGAGGGATTTCACCCTGAAGCCTACAGAAAGTTTTATGTATTGGATTAGATACTGTGAACTGTGATAATTTATCTTGCTTCCGCCATCTGCTGACGGGCAGGCTCGCGGGACCGGGCTGGTGGCACATACATGATTGAAACAACAGGAGGAGATGCAACACGACACAGTAAAGTGTATAGCAAGTGAGATGTGACGCGATTGAAAGGGGGGCACGCAAGGCGGAAACCAGAACGAGAACCTATGAAAGGGAGATTCCAAAGAGGTCGCTCTTTAACAATTTATACCCCTCATTGTTCGAGTGCTGTACCTCCCTTTAAAACCAGCAGATCCGGATCCTGGTACAAGAGGTGAGTTATAGATTGTAGCGACACAGAATCTATGCTTCGTTGCTTTGCGCCTTCGCGCAATGTGCATGAAGGCACACAGGTATGCAGCGGGGGAATTCCGGGTTCACAATGGAGAGTAGCCGTACGGCAGGGCGCAGAGATGGAAGTCAGGTCAGATTGGCCCCATAAATAATAGATTCTAGCCTTTGGGAGAAATTGGTCCATTTCATAGCGTGGAGGGTGGAAACAAGTGAGCGTACGCCACAAATACACAGAGTGGCATGGCGGGCTGCGGGGACAACGGTGAGCAGGGATGGGAGGCGTTGTTTTAAAGTGGTGGGTAGGGCGATGAGACCTTTATAGTGGCGAAGCGGGGTGGGGGATGTTGTAAAACAACGGCAGGAGGTGGAGTCGGAAGATGCCACGTGCTACATGCGGGTATCTTGCGGGTATCGTGGCAGTGATGAAGATTCGGTCCGACACCACAGGGGCGGGTGGCTGTGGCGGTGCATGCGCGACAGCGGGGCGGGTAATGGAGGTAGATGCACGTGGAGTTCCGGGCCGATTCCATTCGCGACGCGTGGAACAGCGCAATTTTACATGTGCTGGCGTGGTTGCAGACATATTTACCTGCGACGGCTATCTAGATTAGTGCACATATTTCTACATGCATGAATTGGTGCACGAACACTTACCTGCGGGCATATGGCCAGCGCAGGTATTTCTGTGTGCAGGAGTTAATGCACAGATATTTACCTGCGAGGGTATCCAGATTAGCGCAGGCATTTCTACATGCCGGAGAGTTACATAGATAATTACCTGCGAGAAATTGACACCAGTGCAGTTATTTCTCCCTACAAAACAGGTGCACAATTTTCTACGGTGGTCAAGGCAGGTATTTCTGCCTGTGAAACTCATGCACAAATATTTACCTGCGAGAAGGGTAGGTCAGGGCAGGTATTCCTGCCTGCGAAACAGATGCACGGATTTCTACCTGCGAGGGATTCAGGTCCACACAGGTATTTCTGTCTGCAAAACCGGTGCAGGGATTTCTACCTGCGGAAAGTTGTAGTCAGGACAGGTATTTCTGCCTGCAAAACACAGGTGCACGAATTTGTACCTGCAGAAAATCATATTCAACGCAGTTACTTCTGCCTGCGAAACCGATGCACGGATTTCTACCTGCGGAAAATTGCGGTCAGCGCAGTTATTTCTGCCTGCGAAACCGGCGCACAAATTTATACCTGCGGAAAATTGTAGTCAGGGCAGGTATTTCTGCCTGCAAAACACAGGTGCACAAATTTATACCTGCGGAAAACATATTCAACGCAGTTACTTCTGCCTGCAAAACCGATGCACAAATTTCTACCTGCAGAAAATTGCGGTCAGCACAGTTATTTCTGCCTGCGAAACCGGTGCACAAATTTATACCTGCAAAAAATGGTGGTCAGGGCAGGTATTTCTGCCTGCAAAACACAGGTGCACAAATTTATGCCTGCGGAAAATCATATTCAACAGTTACTTCTGCCTGCGAAACTGGTGCACAAATTTCTACCTGCGGAAAATCACGGTCAGCGCATTTATTTCTGCCTGCGAAACCGGCACACAGATTTATACCTGCGAAAAATGGTGGTTAGTGCAGGTATTTTTGCCTGCAAAACAGGTGCACGGATTTCTACCTGCGAGGGATCTAGGTCCACACAGGTATTTCTGTCTGCAAAACCGGTGCAGGAATTTCTACCTGCGGAAAATCACGGTCAGCGCAGTTATTTCTGCTTGCAAAACCGGCACACAAATTTATACCTGTGAAAAATGGTGGTCAGTGCAGGTATTTTTGCCTGCGTAACAGGTGCACGGACTTCTACCTGCGAGGGATCTGGGTCTGCACAGGTATTTCTGTCTGCGAAACCGGTGCACGCAGCACAATGTATACCTGCGAAAAATGGTGGTCAGTGCAGGTATTTTTGCCTGCGAAACAGGTGCACGGATTTATACCTGCGAGGGATCCGGGTCCACACAGGTATTTCTGTCTGCGAAACTGGCGCAGGAATTTCTACCTGCGGAAAATTGTAGTCCAGGCAGGTATTTTTACCTGCAAAACTGGCACAGGAATTTCTACCTGCGGAAAATTATAGTCAGGGCAGGTATTTCTGCCTGCAAAACAGGTGCAGGAATTTCTACCTGCGGAAAATCGCGGTCAGCGAAGTTATTTCTGCCTGTGAAACCGGCGCACGAACTTATACCTGCAAGAAATGGCTGGCAGCGCAGATAGTTCTCTCTGCGGAACAAGGTGCACAATTTTTTACCTGCGAGGGATCCGGGTCCGCGCAGGTATTTCTGCTTGCGGAACAAGTGCCGCACATGTTTCTGCCTGCGAGGTCGCACAGGAATATTTACATGCGTGCCTTTCCTGGGTGGCACACATATTTCTGCCTGCGGGAGGCTGGGCATGGATATCTATCTACCTGCGGGAGGCCAGTGCAGGTATTTCTGCCTGCAGGACTCGGAGGTCCCGCAGGAATATTTACCAGCGGGAGGGCGATGAGGGGGCATTTAATTGTGGCTGCCAAAATGTGTGCATTGATAAATGGGTGCGGGCATACACTGGTGGTGGGCAGTCATAAATAGGTGCGATGTCCAGAGGTACCGCGGGCGGTACCTCTGATGGCCCGTGGGCGACCCTCCAAACAGACGCAATCCCGACCCCACTTAGGACCACCTGACTTAATCACCCTGCCCCCGAACTCCGAGCAGTGCATGTTCAGGACGCGCTTGATGGCCTTTACTACCAGAGTCTTCAAGTGCGATCCTTCATCGATTTCCTTTCCATCTTCTGCGTCAGCGCCCACCATCTCTTCGCCGGAAACTCTGCGCGCCTTGCAAGCCGCCTCTCATGAACTTGTAAACAATTTGCAGCCTGTCGCATTTCCAACAGAGACTGTATACGGCCTCGGTGCGTTGGCTCTGAATGTCCCCGCCACATCCAGAATATTCTCTACCAAGGGCCGTCCTGCAGACAACCCCCTCATTGTGCATGTCTCGTCCTTTGCCATGCTCCGCACCCTCCTGCCCCAAGATTATGTCCTTCCGGATGCGTATACTGCCTTGATGAAGCACTTCTGGCCCGGCGCGTTGACCCTGCTCTTCCCCAGCGACCCGAAGATCATACCCTCTATCATCACTGCGAACCAGCCCACAGTCGCCATCCGCATGCCCTCGCATCCGGTCGCGCGCGCGCTCATCGCCGTGGCGAACGCGCCCCTCGCGGCGCCCAGCGCCAACTCGTCCGGAAAGCCCAGTCCCACGCGCGCAGAGCATGTGCGGCGCGACCTGGACGGCAAGGTCGGGATCATCCTGGACGGCGGCGCGTGCGGCGTCGGGCTGGAGAGCACCGTCGTTGACGGACTGCATGCGGACGGTGATGTGCGCGTCTTAAGGCCCGGAGGGATCACCGTGGAAGAGATCGAACGGGTGTTGCGGGAGGAGATGGGTGCCCTTAGGCGGATACCGAAGGTCTTGGTCCATCGGCGGGATTACCGAGATGAAGTTATGGAAGCGGCACCAACGACGCCCGGAATGAAGTACCGGCATTACTCTCCTGCCGTGCCCGTCTATCTTCTGTATACTGCGTCTCCGCCGCCTGACGGGACGGAGATTTTGGAAGCAGACTCGTTCTTAGCTTCTCTCGGGGCCACAGGCAACACGAACACGCCGGTCAAAGTCGGAATATTGGCCCCAAGCGATTCAACGCTTGGAACGTGCAGCTTGCCGACGGATGGACTAGAATGGACCCGATTTCTTCTTGGGCCTACCGCGGAGCCTGCAGTCACCGCGCATCTCCTGTTCGATGGGCTGCTCACGTTAGAACGCCAAGGTGTCGATCTGATCCTTATAGAAGAGGTCCAAGAAGAGAGGGAAGGACTGGCCGTCATGAATCGTGTAAAAAAGGCTGCTGGAGAATGTAGATGGATACGCTTTAATGAGAGTGGCTAACAGACTTTACTCGGCGTTCAGTGGACTTGGTATTGTAAGTTTCGAGGCGAACTTGGACGCAAGTACGTATATGCATTCAAACAAAAGCGAGTTTTGCGGAGACTCGCTGTCCCCGTCGTTTCTGCACTTACACGCTGCTCCTTATCGCCGCGATGTTGCATGAGGAGGAGCCCAGATGTCGACTTCTCGAGTCGGACCCTGCGCCCGAAAGATGATTGTCGACATTATCTACATAGTTCCGAGGGGGGATATCATATATGTCAGTTTTTTGTCAAGAGCTTATAGACGTCTGCCGCGCCCAGGCCATCCAAGTTTGCTGCATACTAGACGGGAAATCGACTTTTATGGACGGAAGGAAGACGTGTGGCGGCCCGCGAACGCCGATCTTTTGCCCCACATCCTTCTCTTCCTTTGCTTGCATGGTTCGATTTAAATTGCTTTTGGCTACTTTTGGACATCAAGCTAAGCCAGCATCTTCCAATCCTCTGCTGGCCCCAGTTTTACTGCTAGTGGGAGCCCTTCATCGGTGAGGGTGCGTGATGTGTAGCATGTGTGTCGCAGCTCAACGCTGACTTGAATGTTCCCCATTTTCGCAGCCTGCCAGTCACCAGTGGTTCGGAGCGGCGACTCTTCAATTAGCTTTCGTGACACGACCGGGTCATCGCGTGGTACCATCAGTGCACCATATGGTACAGCCCAGAGATGGCCATCCGCCACATCCCTATATAATTTGTACACCCGCACTCGTCCCCCTGCACCATGTCTCTCCTGCGCGACATTCTCAAGAAGAACAAGGACGGTGCTACCAATAAGCGCGACACCGCGTCCATCAAGTCCGCTGGCGCCCGTTCACTCGTTGCATCGCTTTATTCTCTGACCATCGGTGGCCAACGCGTCAAGAAGCGCAGACGACCCGATTTTTCTACCCTAGGTAGTGAAATATATGTGCAGCATGGCTTGGGTGCTAACGACGATGCAGGCGCACCGGAATGGTACCACGAGGACCCGCCGCAGCCGCCAGACATGCCTGGTACCGCCCCGAGAACGGATCTGTGTGCGTACACCATGGCACACGCGACCGTTCTGCCCCTCCGCATTGAAGAGAAGAACCATTGGCTGTCCCTCATTTTGTTCAACCATGCGCCCGAGTCGTCTCTGGCCGCGATGTACCATAATGAAGGTTAGAATGGACCTCGCTGTATTTCTGTACAATTGATCCAGGGGTACCGAAGCCAAAGTCACTGGCGAAGTACGACTATTTCTTGAAAAAACCAAGAACATCTCTAGTATCGACGTCTGGGTGCGCATGCCCAGTTTGTTATCCTGAATCTTGCATTTACCATATAAGCAGCTCGCCGCGGTCGCACCGGCAGGCCAGATTATCAGCCTGACCGCCAATGTCTGGAATCGCCACAAGGGCAACCCGCTGCGCACCGACCAACAGCCCGGTCAATTCAAGGGCAAATTCCCGCAGGGCACATACGTCTTCCCTTTTGAGCTGCCGCCGCTGCCTAGATTCGTGCCAGTAACCCACCCGGACAATGACACGCGGAAGGTAAGCACCCGCCCTCGTAGAACACGGCAAACGCTAAAGGCTTTGGCAGACCAAAGGCCTCGTACCCCTGCCGCGTGCGTCCTGCGTCGTCTTCTCGATGCTTTAACCCAACAGACCACAGCGTCGGGGAAAATAAACTATACGTGCGGCGTGGGGGTGCGGCGGGACAGCGTGGGCGGCATCAACGAGGACATGGACATGATTTTGCAGTACATCCCGCTCATGCGCCCGCTCCCGCGCCCGCCGACGCCGTTCCCGTTCCTCGCCTCGCGTGAAGACTGGCCATTCAAGCGCGAGACGATCGGCGGATGGGTGCTCAGCCCGTTCGGCGGCAGGGGCCGCATCGGCGCGCAGCTCGTCGAAATCGAGGGTATTGTGCGCCGTATTCCCGCTTCACTCGCGCACATGCTGATGAGTCGTTCCCGCAGCTGGGCGTGCAGGACCCGGCGGTGTATACGGCGGGGCAGACTGTCGAATTCGGGGTGTTGCTGTGGTCGAAGAGCGCGGAAGCGCTGAAGTTGCTCGGGCAGCCGGGAGCGGTGAGTGTGGGGTACTACAAGGCCGATTTCCTCCCGTCGTCGGAGGCGCTGCGGCCCCGAGAGCAGTCACGGCAGACGCGCACCCTTGAGCGCATGGTAGAGGGGCGCGTGTGGGCCGCGGATACAGGACGTCCGAGGGACGGGGAGCCGGTGCCGGAGCTCGTCTCGCTGGACCTCGCAGGATCAGCAGACCCGTCAGCGGTAGAAGCACCCTCTCACAAGACAAAGAACGTTGGAGGGTCGCGGATGCAGAGCGTGTGGAACGCAGAAGACGACGCCCTGGAAACGACGCCCACGGGCGATACCGTCCGGCCCCCGTCCCCTGCGCACTCAATAGAAGACTTGCCGGATGACCTCGACGGGCCCGAAACGGAGCACTTTCAGCGCTTGGACGGCGAGCTTCGCATCCCGCCGTGTCGGCCCGTTAGCTACCGCTACACCGAAATCGGACGCGAGGTAAGCACGAGCGTTAAATTATAGGTGGTTACCCACACCCCGCACAGTACAGCCTACAGCTACACTTCACGCACCCGCAGTACGCGCACATATCGCCGACGGGGCCGGGGCTCCTCGCGGAGGTGCCCATATGGTACGTCGCGGACCGCCCGCTCGCTGGCGTGCCCGCGGCGTTGAACGAGGACCCTTATCTCGCTGCATTGCCGGTCAAGGGCGCGACGATTCCCGCTGGAGAGGGAGCGGTCTGGTGGCCGAAGACTGTGGGCGAGTTTGCGACGCAGGGGCGGGGCGGCAAGGCTAAGCTAGGCCAGTCGTATATAGGGCTTATTCCTCCCGCTAGGCAGCAACAGTAAAGTCATTAATTAATTCGCATTCCCTCATAAAATAATCTTTAGTTGATCGATTTTACAGTGCGATTCGCGTCGACGGTTGGCTAAGTAGCAGAAAAACCAAGTGCAGTATTTCAGCCACATCGTATTTGTGCCTGGTCTGCCTGGCGTACGTGTTTGAAGTGAAGTGAGGTCGCTAATTCCATCTATCAAGTTTTTTTTTTTTTCAGTTTTCATTCTACGGGGCAAGGCCCGGGTAGCAATAACGGCGAAGCTTTACTGGCCAACCTTTTTGGCGTCTCTCAAATGCTCGCCTGAGAATGATAAATACCTTTTGATCCTTTTCTTCGGCACGCCAGTTTGAATAGGGAGCACATTGCCAAGTTATGAGCTTGAATCGGCGATGATCCTTGTCTTCTGAGTTTTCCTGGTGGTCTTGGACCCGAATAGAAGACCAGAACAAAAAAAAAACCCTGTGTGAAAGCCAGGAGTGCATGATAGAAATCATAGAATGCAAGTACTGAACTCTCTCGCGGGACGCCCTCTTCTGGGTCGTGGGCTAAGCCCGGGTCCCGGCTACCTTGTGCCACTAGGAGGATTCGAACCTCCGACCTCCCGACACGATGAGAACTGAACGTGCGGGCTGTTCTACCACTGAACTATAGTGGGCACAACGTAACGTGTATTTCGGTACATATGGCCCCCAGATCGCAGATCTCCGTTACGAGAGTCCGAGAAAGTCGGAATCTTTCGCAGATCTCTAATGTACAAAAAAAACTCCGTCGAGATGAAACGCGCGAGAGCGTATGTACTTTGTACAATGTACTAGGCACGTCCGAGCCACGTTATTAATATTAGTCGGAGTAGTAAAAGCCGAATCATAAGAATATTGTGATAATGTGGGCGTGTCAAAAAAAATACCGTATCACCGCTTGGGTATCCCGGGAGTGGCTACGAATCCCAGGTCGGCGATACATAGTAGCTGCAGATTTTTTGGCAGAGCCCAGATTTATCGGAATCAGACTTCGCATCCCCGTGAGGAAGGATCTGCATGACGCGTCAGTGGCGGTGCAGATCGCCAATCTTGAATGGATCCTTGGGCCTTGGCCGCTCTTTAGCCAGCGCGATTGCTGACGATCGTCCCCCCACCAAGTCAAGGAGTTTCAAGTCTCCCTACCGAACACAGCGATTATGCTGGGAAAATCCAAGTTGAACAGTTCGCAAACAAGCCACAACATAGCGCAGAGCTTCACGTTCAAGGTGGAGCCTCTCATCGGTCCCAATTCACGATTCACGATTCAAGGAATCCTTCCCAGTGCCGTCTTTTCCATTGCTTACCAAAAAAATACGCGCGATCTTCAAGGAGATTTTACTCGAGCTCGACTTCATTCGGCTTTCAACACTCCTCACATCTCCGTGGCCTCAAGAATACCGCGTACATGAAACCAGTGTTGGCATTGACCGGGGTCAAACAGGGGTCAAGACATTTGACCCACGGTTGTAACCTTTAACTGTTGAGCAATAACTCTCCAAAATATTTTGAACTTTTTCATGCTTCGACAGACTCATGGGATATACACGAAGTCAAGAGGTTCCTGGGCTCTGGCTTTCAGTTCAGGTGTCGGTCAAATTTATTCGACCCGGTCAATGCCAACACTGCATGAAACCGCTGGCCGCTTTACAAAACGGGACGGGAGACATGCCAGGGGGCCAGCGGATACAGGAAAAAGAAAGTAAGGCGCTGTCCGCGCGTCTTAAAGTCTTGATCAATTTGCCACTGCGGTCTTCGCGGCGTCTTTGGGCCCTGTCTTGAGTCTTGAGCAGCCTCCCACTGAGGTCTTGACGGCGAGGTCCCGGCGTCCTCCCAGGGATTTATTGAGTCCGCTAATAGTGGTGACTTGAATTTGTCGTAAGGCGAGGACAATATAACGCGTGTAAAGGGACTCTGTGCTTCATCCTGAATATAACAGCGGGAGAGAAGAGTGAGGATTTACAGGTGCGCACTATTTTTATGAGGTGCTGCCGGTTCGTCGAATATGGTGGAAGGCGGAAATTTGAAGAGCGGAAGAGAGAGATGCGTCGGAACTCAAGTTGAAGAAGCTTTAACACTTCGGCATCACTATCTCCTACCTCTCTCCCTCTCCGACAAACTCCTCCTCCGTCTCGTACGCCAAATTTTCAACAACCTCCTTATTCTCGAGGCGTCACTCGAGAAACTACGAGCTGGCGAACAGAAACAAACCATTTTCCTCGTTAAAGATGACCTTTGAGGATTAGCCGCTCACGTGGTCGTGATTTGATCTTTTGATCTGTCGATGAGGCCTTTCACTCCCTCAAAACACAGGCCGCGGGCAATTTATATTTAACTATAGGTCTGTCAAAATTTGACGACAGATACTTTATTTTATGAAAGGAAAGACAGCTCGGTCGATTTCAGCCGATTTCAGCATGTGTGCCCGATCCCAGCATCTGTCAGCCGATCCCAGCAGGACCGATTCTCACTGGGGATGAGGCGGTGTTGTTCGCCCCTAAAAATCCACTCTTCGCACAAACCACCATGTCGTCTCACCTCCTCACTCTCTCACCCGAACTCTATCTCTCTATTATCTCTTATCTCTCCCTTTCCGACAAACGCCGCCTCCGTCTTGTATGCCAAATATTCAACAACCTCCTTATTCTGGAGGTGCCACTCAAGGAACTCCGAGCTGCCACAAAGAAACGCACGATTTTCCTCGTTGAAGACGCTCACAAAGGAGAGCTCGGATTCGAACCGTTCGTTGTCAAGGACGTTCGAAAGGTCCACAAAGATTCAGATGAATCCACGTCCGCTGAAACCAACACCACTCACGGTGCTCAGCCCTCTTTCCAAACACAACATATCTTAATCGACATTTACTACCCCAAATTCATGCGAAATGACGATGAAGATGACTACAATGAGGAAGAGGAGAATGAATGGGAGATAGATATCCACATGCAGCAATTATCCCTCAACTCGCGTAAAAAGTTGTCATCAGAGTCTAATCGCCTAGTCAAATCTGTGGACTACGAATTGCTGCGCGGGAAGCTCTTCGAAGCCTCTGCTGCCCTGCTCAGGTCTCGTTTCGTCTGTCCAGAGTGCGGAAACTCGAGGTCTGCCAGTGTATTTGTCTCTCTTGACAGACGCTGTACTAACACAACGCTCGCTCCTCGTTCGTTATACAGGTCTGTGTGCCCAGGCTGTGGGGGATTCAGTGGGAGGCAAGTTCTTCTCTCTAAAATCCTACGAAAAATCTTCCTGATCCATTCTGTGCAGATTCCCTGACTTGTTCACCGGTTGCGGGTACGTGCTATAGTACCCTGTCCCATTTGTTATCGATTTTCCTCCTCTTCATTTATATCTGATTTATAACTGGCAGATGGCCCATGCCATGTCCTGTTTGAATTGGATACGGAGTGGCGTCTAATGCAAAGAACATCCAGGATGATGAAGAGGAGCTCAAGACACTTTGGGAGGAGATTGATGCGATGTTGGCGAAGGACACGAACAAGGAGAAAGGTCCTGGCGGCAAAAATTGAGTCCAAGTCCGGAGGCAAGACGACGAATAAGAAATGGTTTGTGTTTTTAGCCACGCTTTTTGGAACTGGGCCAAACGTCGAATATTCATTAATTTGCGAATATAAAGGCGGCCTTTAGTATTCACGTTACTTCTGCATGATGGCTCACTCATAGTATTAATACGCGAACGAGCACTTTTCGGCTGTCGACACTCGTATCTCTAGCACGGTGCAATGTTTCGTGAGGTTCAATATAATTATTGTGGGGCTCAACGTATAAAGTAGGTTGTGGACCGTCATAATATATCCTTCTCTTCTATTCTAACGCACAGAGTCTTACCCAAACGCTCTATTCTCCCTCGTCACCTCATCCAAACGCGCTCACCACCGCCTCGAACACCGCGAACGTAACCATATTTACTGGCACGGCCCTGTCACGGTGCGCTCAGCAGCACTCACGACTTGAAGCGCGCCTGAAACTCACCGTATCAGCGTTGGCGTGAGTCCGCGGTAGAACACTTGCAGCCCCTCGGCACGGTACGAGTGCACGATCGCCGACCACGTCGTGCGGTACGGGTTCACGCCGGCCGACAACAACGGCTGTTGCGCGCCCGCACCAACCGCCACGCCGAGTCCGCTGCCCTGCACGCGCGTCTTCACCACATCCAGCGGGAACGTTACAAGCCAGCCCACTGCGTGCCGCGTCAGCCTGCAGCAGCCGCAACCGAAATCTCACCAATCCCTGCCACCCCACCCGCCACGAGCACAGGCCACTTCCCCGCCCGTGCATCCCCCGGCTGAGCGAGCGCGCGCGCCGTCGCCTCGTACTATCGATGTCTCGCATCAGCATTAGCACAATGCCACACCCCAACCCGATGCACGCACCGCAGCAAAATACGCCCCGTACCCACAGTCGCGCAATGCGGTCACAAGCGCGCCGCGGTAGAGCCCGCGCACACCCGCCGCGCGCGCGATGTCCAGGGCGCTGCTCGCGCCTGTGCACTGCTGCTGCCGGATCTTGACGAGCTCCGTCGGGGTCGTCACTACCGCGGACACGACGCCGCTCCCCATGCCCGCAAGCGCGATCTGCGCGAGCGACGCCGTGCTGGAGTCCGCGCCGCCGATCTGCGCTCGCAGGAAGAAGCCATACGACGCGAATACCAGCCCGTTCATCAGCGCGACCGTGAGCTGGGGAGTGTTAGCATGATCTGGTTGTTTGTTTGTTGACTCGGGGACGCACTAGAGGGGATGAGATTCCTTTGTACAGTCCCAGGACGCGCTCCTCCTGCACGATGGTCGCGATCGCGCGCAGCGTCGACCCCCGGTATCGTTTTGCGAGCTCCGGCGTCTGCAGCCGCACCTTCACTGTTTCATCCACCGCCGTCAAGGCCCCGTCGTGCTTGACTATATAGTACAATACCTGTGTCGAATGGGAATCCTGCGACGAGTCCCGCGACACCCTGCACTCGTTCTCAGTTGCAGCTAGGGGCACGGTGGCGCGTTACGTACACCTAGCGTGCCCGCGACAAAGTTCACGGTCGGATTGACCTCTAGATCAGCGATTTGGGGCCGTCGGTTGACGGCTCTCTGGAGGACAGTAAAACGCACCCTGCGCGCCATCCGACATTCGAGGAGGATGTGAAGTTGTAGTGAGAGGTCGGAATAAGGAAGGTGCGGTCCGAGCTCCGGCTGGGACAAACAAACGTCAAGTTCAATGTTCAACTTTTGGTTCAACCTCGGGTTGAAGTTTATTTTCGACGAAAGCCGCTCCGTATTATGTATATAAAGTATGGTTAATGGGTATTTAGTCCTTTTATCGACGATGGCAGCATTCGCAGCGCCGCCTAAACGTGGCTGCGTGGAAACCAGGACATGCTTCAAAGTTTTGAAGTCCGGCCACAAGTTGGATTCGTCCGTGAGTTCAATCATGATCACCATTTCTTTCACTTTCTTCTTCAGAGCAATAGTCAAGTCCACGCGGATCATATCCAGTCGCTGTCTAAATCTCGCTTGTTCGGCGAATGACAAGCTGATATGCAAGAGGTCGGGGTCCGGGAATCACCAGTTCGTGGGAACCCGCCGCATGTGCCGCGCACAGAGAAAATATGTGGAATTCCGGCAGCATCCAGCGAGTATCTTGGGTCGTTGAATTCAAATTTTTGCAGGCTTCTGGGATATCAATTAGCTCAGTAACGCAGAGAGAAGTATGGGCTTCAACAAAATCGCACAGTGCGCAACATCGTTTTGAGACTCCGAAATAACCTCCGACAGGGAGCATATCAGGGTTCAGCGCATAGAAATTCACGAGCTGCAGCTCGGCGTGGAAGAACGGCGTGTGCTCTGCTCTTGCTTGGACCGGTGAGCCATGGGGGAGGAGTCAGGAGGAACCAAACCGCCACCAAACTAAAATAACTGTCTCGATTTGACCCCTATTTGGAATCTGCATTGCACACAAAGCAGGCCTGCTAGCCGGTTGAATTTATTGTGCAACGGATATTATACCAACATTTTTGTATCCAAAACTTCTTGCTTTCTAATAATCACAGCACGTATCTGCGCCAGTCAGCTCAAATACCGCGCGCTGTCGTGGAGCCTCACCGGAAAACAGGTGAATCGAGCCCGAGAAGGGAGAATTTGACCTTGCGGTCGAGCGTGATGTTGTTCTCGGCACACGCGCGTTCCTTCTCCTGGTTTAGACGCCGGTACAGTATTGTTGCGAACGACGATCCCACGAAGGCCATGCACAGGAAACCGATCGTCACGCCTGCAGTGGTGTTCGATGTTCAGCACCACTGTAGATAAATGCCACGAACTGTGCCCGAGCCGGAACCGCGGCGTATCTTGCGTCCGGTAGACGAACGATGCGCAGATCCTGAACCCGCATCTATGAGCCCTGAAAACAAAAACAAAAAACAAAAAAAAACTGCTGCCCACGTACCCGCCGAGGTTCCCAACCATGCTAATAAGCGCGATGATGACCGCCTTACTGAGCGAGCCGCCCGCATTTCCCGCACTCCACGCGAGCATGATTGGAATCGCCGGGAAGATCCCCGCCGCCGCGATAACGCATCCCGCGTAGCCGACCGCGGGCTGCGTCGCCGCGTCCGTTGCGAGCAGTAGCGTGTAGCCCACGACTCCAACCGCGGTGAGCCCCACGACGAACGGCCCGCGCACGCGCGTGTGGTCGGAGAGCACACCGAATCCGACCGTCGAGATGCACCCCACGGCGTAGGGCGGGATCGTCAGCCTGAGCGGCGTGTAAGAATTCGCGCGTGTAAATAAGTGAGAAGGCACTCACAACTGCGCGTTTGTCGCGGAAAACCCCAGCGCGTGGATTATGGTCCTGCACGGCTGAGTGAAATATAGGCGACAATATATGCTGGACTTACGGGAGGAATAAGGTGAAGGAGTACACGGGGACGGTGATACTGCGGCGCGTCGGTTGAACATGGGACAACTAACTTCCCGCAGCGACGTACCCGATGTAAATAATGGTTTGCAGCCATGACTTCGGACTCCGCAGCGTCTCCCAAACGAACCTCATCTCGAAGTGCGAGGGCTCGCCGACGGTGTCGCGCCGCAACACCTCCATAAGATGCTCTCGCTCTTCGGCGGTCAGGAACGTTGCTGTGGAAGGGTACTGGAGTTCGTAATCCTATCAGTCTCGGGAAAGACGGGAAAGAAAGATACAGACGTCGATCATCATACGGAAAGCGAACAAAGCGACAACGACCGTGACTGCGCAAGAAATATGGCCTGGATACGGGACAGATAGTGTTGACACGCACGCAGGCCCTCGAGCAGAAACTTTGGGGTCGTAAACGATCGTTGTTCAATAATCAGTGGTTAAACTCACAATCCACGACCAGCCAGGCAGTCCGCCGAATCTGCGATAATCAACGGGTCAAATCACATTGAAATTATATGACTCACCCATTCATTTTTTCAATACAAAAGGCAAGGAAGCCTCCGAACGCGCCTGCACAACGCCAGTGAACAGATATTTAGCACCGCACGAAGAACTACACACCCGCAAGCGTCGCCGCCGAAAAGTAGCACGCGATCGGACGCGCCTGCTGGTCCCTACAATACCACAAGGTGATGCAAAACGCTGTGTCAATTTTCAGTTCAGCACGGTGGGAATCAAGCCGGTGCATCTACACAACGCTGGAGCGAGCCCAGACTCCGCTACACCCAGAAAGAGCCGGGATCTAAAGGCAGATCAATGGAGAAGGGTATGTTCTAACCGAAAGAGATTCACATGATGAGGCTCTGCCACGTTTTGACGAATGCCGTTGAGACCACTGTGAAACCGTGTACTCTTGTCCTCCCAAGAGAAATAAAAACACTGACTGATTATCCCCCAGGCAAGGGTAATGGAGGGGACTACGAACTCGTCGGACGATACGTGACACAGAAACGGGAAACTCACCCCAAATCGACGGCCGGAGCAGTTTTAACACAACATTGCTGTCAATCCAGAATTTTCAACCGTGGTAAATGAGAGGTTAGGGTTGATACTGACCACGGAATCTCAAGCAAACTATAAGTTATCTTGAAAGGACATTATTCAAACGAAGATTGGAGACTATTCAGATGCAGGACGTACGAAAAATGCACTCGCGGCGATCTGGTATCTCATCCCCGAGAGTTTGAGATCGACCTCCATTCCGGCAATCTAGAAAAAATGAAATGAGAAATATCTGGCTCCATGTACATGCGAATTACTTCACCCGCGCGTTTCCTACAAGAGTTATAAAGTTGAAGGCTGGGTTATAGACGGAAGGAACATGCCCAGGTTGCTTCGGTCCCTTTAACCCAGAATTTAAAGCAGGTGGGTATATGCGCAGAGTCAAGATAGACGTACATAAAACAGCACAGATAAAGGACTGTTATGAAAGGTATGAGGTGAAGGTCAATTTTGCGGCGGACGGCGCTGTTCAGTTCGATGGATTCATCTCCGCTGCCCGCACTGGAGCAGGAGGTATGAACCAAGTCTTGTTCATTTTTAATGCGTAGATCGGCAGGGGACATGGTGATAGGATGGGGTGCACAGAGGAGATATGTACCTTTAAAAACGAGGCAAGGTTCATTTAATAATGTAGAGACAGGTCCTTCGAGCCGCGCTTTTGGCGCGGGTCTGATCCGCTGACGTGGACATCGACCGATTACGGTGCCACGCCCTAACAGATTATCTCTGGTCGCCGCTAGTCTCGTCCGCAGCCAAGCAGTAGTGCTGCCATGTCCATCTAGGTGAAGCGTTGAGGATATTGGATGGTCTGTCCGATGTGATGGGAGTTCAACTTGAATTCAAACTCCGACTAAAGGCGACCTCGCTTCAGCGTACCATCATGTTCTCCGAGCCCGCCTGATTCGCTCTGATTAGCCACCTGAATAGGCTGTATCCCTTCTCGCTTCACATCCAAGTTTTCTATCGGTATAGATCAGAACCGACGAGTTGCCAATCGCGAGGATTTAATATCCTCCGTTACTTACCAAAGAAGTACTACTCTCTGCCCCGAAACCATTTACCTCTCAGGAAGTACCGGGATGGGCCGTACGCCACCACCTCGAGTTTGAGCCTCTTCAACGTGTCAATCGTGTGTCCGTCGAGCTCCGGCGAGGCGGCCCCGTTTGCAATCCGTTCATCCATATTCTGTGTCCGACTTCGAGGATGCTACCCAAGGAAAGCGACCCCTTGACGCGCATATTCAGTTGGTGAAAGTAATGCTTGTTCGTACATGGCCCGATGATCATCGACAGTCACTTCCGTGGTTTGTTCTTCGGTGGCCATCTTGACGACGATCTATAGGCTCTTTATTCGACGATCCCGGCTGTGGACGGACGACGTGCGTCTCAAACTACTTGTGCTCCCTTGTCTAAGCTTGGATCTACAGGGATGTGCCATCTTCTCGACGTGCATTCTACTCTTGCAGGTCGCCTCCGTAATTTTGCATTCAGATGTTGACTGTAATTGTTTCACCTGTTTCTTTAACTTTGCTAATCTTTCATCATCTAGCTGGCATGAAACGCTCCACAAGAATCGCAGCCTATTATTTGATGTACTTGTCGCCAGTTGTCCATCCGAGCCCTTCTAAACAGCGACTGCAGAGCTATCACATTCTACGCCATTATCTGGTCTCTTGTTTGCCTATTCGTATCACCGAGGCCCTCCTTATCAGTCTGCAGGTCCGCCCGGCTTTCTATCCTGTTCTCTATAATTCGGATAGACCCAAATGGGATCCGCCGCCGCTTCCTTCTTGGTGTCGCCTTCGTCTTTTTGGGCGCATGCATCATCTTGATCGCCCAGCTGTTCTGGATCTGCGAACGAAATCCCCAATGGAAAAACGGGGCCACTCCACAATGCCCGCTGGGCAGGCAAGTGGTGATATTCCAGCTCATTTGTGCGTCTTCTTTGGCACGTAATAAATAGTCTGTATTCAGGGCGGCGTCTTTTAGCTGATGTGGTTTCGGATACCCTCCTGATTGTCGCACCGCTCCAGCTGCTGTGGCATCTAGAGGACAAAGGTCTCCGCCGCCGACTTTGCATTATATTTTCAACCTGCATCGTCACAACTATTGTTTCGCTCGTGCATGCGGCGATGATTCTGACCGGCGTGGGGCCCAAAGTGCTGGTCGCTGCCGTTGTTGAGGTGGGGCCGCTTGATTAATAGCGAGTGCTGTCTCACCGGAAGCTAGGATTCCGTCTCCCTTATCGTGTGCAACATGCCAATCGTAGTCATCGCCGGCCTTCGTCAATGCCAGAGCGTGACGCACAGAAGCACCACCTCGTCGAGTTTCCCGTTGCGGTTTGCAACGCGTGGTCGGGCCGGCACCGACGGCGTCGCCTTCACCACGGTCGGCGACCTCTCCATAAATTGGGGCCGGAAGGGGTTCACTCAATCCGAGTCCCGGGGCACGCTCGACGTCACAGAAAGCGGGCCTTCCGAATCCCGTCCGCCAGGATGAAGCGGTATGTGTGTGGTATACAGAACGGTGAGACGACCGCATATGTGATATAACGCACCGGTTCTTACGGACGTGTAAATAATATAATGTATCTTTTCCTTCCTCCCTTCAGATTACCAGCCACGTTTCCGACCACCCTTGCCCCATTTTTCTAGTAAGAATCCCGTCATATACTCGTACACCTCTCTCTGTGCCCCACGTCGGCGGATACCGTGGTCACTTGAAAGCAAAAATGTAATAAGAATTTAAAACGGGAGGAACAAAGGATCCGCGCGTACCTATCAGTAAACATTCTAAACCTAAAATTCCGTACGCGGGCCTTGGTGAACATGTCCAGCAAGTGTGCCGAGTTGGCGAAGTGCACGTTGTCGTCAGCGCTGCCG
This sequence comes from Mycena epipterygia, assembly GCA_029281465.1. Taxonomy (NCBI): domain Eukaryota; kingdom Fungi; phylum Basidiomycota; class Agaricomycetes; order Agaricales; family Mycenaceae; genus Mycena; species Mycena epipterygia. The sequence continues at coordinate 479,130 of JARJCQ010000011.1, read as the reverse complement.
TGCGCAAGCAGGAAATCAACCTTCTGGAAGGCGGTGACGTTGGAGATCGACGCGTTGATGTACCCGCCGGGATTCAGCGCGGGCAGATTCATATACCGTTCGGTATATATCGAGTCTAAAATAAAGGATGTCAGAGACATTGATATCTGCGTACATGACGTGCGCACCGTATAACCGCCAGCTTGTCACGGGCTAGGCGAGCGATGAGTCAAATGGTTTGGAAGGGACTAGCGCAGGCTTACAGCAATGGACATCGCAAGGGAGTGGATACCAGCGTCGGCCTCGACGGCCTTGGCGCTCATGAATCCGCCGTACGACTGTGCACGAATTAGCGTAAATCCATTATGGTGCGAAGAAATCGGACTGACCCAACCCCATATTCCAATTCTGCGCGGATCTACGTAGTCCTTCGCAGCCCAAATTCTGAACGGAGAACCATTTAATGTGAATGGCCGGAAAAGATGCACACAGTACTCACCGTGCCGCGGCTACCTGGTCTTTCGTCTCCCAAAAGCCCAGGTTTCCCTTCACGGGGTTACGTAAAGCACGTCCTTTGAACCCTGTCCCGCGGCCGTCGACGGTGACGATGATGTATGAATGAGCGCACGCAAGGTATTCGTGCCAGTCGCCGCGGGCGAAGGTTAGGTCGACGAGCTGGCTGAACGGGCCGCCGTAACTGGCGAAGCGGACGACGTCAGCGGATGGCACGCGAACAGAATCAAGCTACATACACGCGAAAGAGGACAGGATACTTTGTCCGCCCCGAGTCGTCCATGCGCGGGGGCCTTATTTCCTTTACATTTAGTTCTCGCCGGATGTTAGTCTTTAATCCGCGGCGGGAAGTAAATAATATAAGCTCACCATACCCATCGACGTCAATGGTCGAATGGACCACGGTGGCAGCCTCGTACTCCTCGGTTACGTTGACTAGGCGGTCGTTCGTCGTCAACACGTATTCGAATTCTGAGACAGGAGAATATTAGATTGCGAGCTCTTCTCGTGGGACGCACGTCCTTACCATTGTCTGCGGCCTGGACGACTTTCTGTGTGGGGATGCCCGGCCCCTTGTAGCTGAGCAGATAGAAACCAGCTTCAGGGGAAAAGTCCGCGGAGTAGTACGCGGCTTCAGAGGCGTCCGTGAGAGATGTCGGAGGCGCGATCGCTGGTTTCTCCTTCGGGGCCAAGTTGAGGGAAGGAAGGGAGACGGAGTAGATATGGCGGGACGTCGACAGCGGATTGGCAGCTTCAAAATACCTAAAACGATATTAAATCGAGAATAGACGAAAAAAGGGTGGGACCAACACAATCCCATTCGTTGTATCGACGCCCAGAACACCGTTTGTCACCTCCCACTCGCCCGACGTGAGCCAGACCGGGGTGGAGCTACTCGGGGGACTGAAGAGTGCGATATGGTTGAATCCCTCTGGAGTGGGCACCACGTCCAGGTACGCGGCAGCGACGGTCCCTGCGGAGAGCGACGACACAAGGCTACTCGGGAGCGCATATATGTTTTGGAACTTTTAAAGAGTCAGTCCCCGTACCCGTATATAAAACCACAGTACGAACATTGTCGACCCAGCCATCGTCCCCTTCTTCGCCGTCTTTCCCCAACTTCCGCACCACAGTGCCACGCTCTCGTTCAGTCAGACTGAGCGCCGAGGACTTTGCGAGCTTGTCGAATAAAACGACGCTCCCATTGTCCGCATTCCGGTTCACTTCTTTTAGGATCAACATGTCGTCGCTGACCCATTTGATCTCAGAGATGACACTGTCGTCCTCAGTGTGTCTGCCGGTCCAGTTCAGCGTCAGAATCTGCACGTCAGGATCGCTGGCGTTTGTCTCTTTCTCGTCGAGATAAGCGGCCAAGTCGAACACGGCGACCTCGACGAGCGGGTTCCGGAAGCCGGGTTTCGGATACTTCATCTTGACCTCCTCCGTATACGGGACGACGGTGTCGGAGTCTTCCGTGGGGTTGTATATCGGGAACGTGAATTCGTCGACGAGGCTTTCGTCGAAGGTGAGGAAGGCGAGCTTAGAAGATGCGGGGGAGAACCATAGCGCGGAGGGAGCCGAAAGGATTTCTTCCTCGTACACCCACGACGGAACCCCGTTGAACAGGGATGTGGACCCCGTTGTAGTTAGCCGGATCGGGGTAGACGACCTACGGAAACCATGTCAGGCCCAACAATGCTACACAAAAGCTTGAACATACGATGGGGATGGCAGAATGTAAAGGTCGTTGCCTGTGACATAGGCTATTGCTTCTCCGGTTGGCGACCACGTAGCGTAAGCTACCGTAGGGGGATGCGTAGGTGGTATGAGCGCTTTCGTCTCCTTGGTCGCAATCTCGTGGATATAGTAATTGCCGAAGCTTGACCATCGCCAGAGCTAATGCGGTGAGAAACAGGAACTGCGGAAGGCTGGGCCTGTACCTTTTTGTGATCAGATTTGACGAGGATGTATTTCATGTCCGGGGAGAGCTTCCAGCTTGCCCAGGAGAGAGGAAGGCCAGTCGGCTGCTATACGCTTAGCGATAGAGAGATATGCGTGTCCGACGACATACTGCTTTCACATCGAACGTATATACTAAATCTTTCGTGGTGTTCGTTTTAAGGTCAACCAATTTAATGTAGCCGTCCTCGATTGTGGAGAATACACCATCTCCAGCTAGACATGAACGGTTAGTATGAAAGCAACTGTCGGGGTCGTGTGCCGCACCTTCTGGTACCCAAGCCAGACCCCGTGCGTCCACAGAAAATGTACCATTGTAGACGTGGTCCATGGTGATTTTGCGGACACCCGGGGCATGATATGTCGTTCCAACATACGAATGCGCGGCTATTATCCCAATTATTCCTGAAAGAGCGACGAGAGAAACGAGTGATATGACGAGAAGGCGAAGCGAAGTGGGTCGCTTGGAATAAAGTCAATGATTGTCAATTGAAGATGCAGGACTGACCCTTGAGGAGATGGGATTTCCGCGCTCTGCAATTCCAGGACTGGAAGGAGGGACTTTCTCCAAGAGTGTTTCGTCTTCATCCGAACTCGGGGCGTCGAATGGGCCATCACCGTAATAGGTCGGTGGGCGGACCTGAATGGGTGCCGGTCGGTCCTTCACAGACAGCAAAGCGTCCTGTTCGAGCTCTCCCTCATTGTCCTGAAAGAGTGGCTCGTATGAAGTATGGGACATGAAAGTACGGAAATGAGCACAGTGCGGCACAGCATTCCATAAGTAGACTCTGATTCAATTCGTGCGCGCTCGACCGTCGACGTGTTCGAAGTTGGTAGCCTTCATTTGGGCTTCATCGGCTTGTTGAAGCTGGGCAGATGCAGCGAGAAAACCCGGTCCCTCACTGGCAATAACCTGAGAATCTCAATGCTGGAGAGTTCATTGACAAGGCTCTTGAAAGTCTATAGAAATGAGTAGAAAAATGACAAGGCAAGCTCTGGTCAGCTTTCTTGTAGGACCATTGCTCGCAGTACTCTAAAACTCTACCATTCAGTGGTTGTTCAGTGGGGCAAACCACCAGAGACTCGGACACTGCCACCACAGCACTGCCCCTGATGCCGAATCAAAATATGGTTGAAGGTCCACCGAGGTCCACTATGGTTCACTCTGGTGCAATATGATCATTCATTGAATACCTTCGGAGTCGACGAAATAGAAACCGCACCTTTCGACCTATTTTCTTTTTCTTTTTCCAGGGCCCATGTCGGCCTGTTTTGAATTGTTTAGTGAACAATTCCAAGAACAATCCACCGAGAAGGATATCTGTCCGTACAGTCTGCCTAAAAACCACCTATATTTACTGGCGTTCAGTCTGCTCTCATTCAAAGCAAACATAATTCGCTGTAATTCGCCATGCAAGGCCACGACACAGCCACCACCAATGCATCCAAATTGGGCGCTGTCAACGGAAGACGGGCCGATCATTGTTCTTTTCCTCCCGTCATGTCCCAGCCCAGCTCGAATTGGGACCCAGTGCTCCTCGTATCCCAGGTAATTTCGTTTGGTCGACCTATGTCATTAGCCCTAACATCTCCTCCGTCAGATTGTTTCCATGCAAAGTTTGCATTATCTCACGCTTTCCATTTGTGTACCACCGCTGCTCAGCCTGTTTGCCGAACCGACGTCTCTTAATTACGAAGGTGGTGCCGCGAATGTCGGTCCGTATACATCGTGCAACCACCCTGCCTGCGCAACTCATTCACCATTTCCCAGGAATGGTCATGGATTGGCGAGAAATGGCTGGCCGGCCGACTGTCCGAGGCATGCAGGGTGAAGAGCGGTGGAGTGCATACACCGCGGCCTGGAGTGGTGGAAGGAAAGTTGGGTTCGGATGGCGAGAAGATCAGTGGGATGGCCGGACCGATCCCATGCGCGGCTGGGTCATCGCCTTTTGCTGGATGCTTGCTTGCTCCGCAGAGTACGTCGCGTCCTCTCTTCCTTCTTCGGACTCGTTATTCACGTGCCGCCCCAGCATATATTATCTCTACACCCTAATCCGGAGACCGCGCCTCATCCTCGACTTCGCGTTAACGCTTGTTTTCAATCATTTAGTTCTGACGACTTACTACTCTGCATCAATACCGACATCTCTGTTTTTCTGGCTGGTCATGATTGCTGGCTCCGCAATGATGATCATCTTGGCGGAGCAACTGTGTGTCAAACGAGAAATGGCAGAAGGGTTGCAGGTAGTGGTGCAGTCTGCAGATGAGGAGGCTGAAGAGATGGAGATGGGTCTGTTACCCCGGAATTCAGGATAATTATCGCGTTATTGTACTACATAATGTCGTCCTATACATTGTATTGTTAGCGTTTTCTTGATTGCATACATCTTTTCGTTCCTGAGACTATTTGGTCTTGATATTTTGTTCGACTAATAATAACTATAGGCTTCGTTCCAACCATGACATCCCAGACAAAGAACACCTTGTATGCTGATGCCCGTCAACTGTTGGCTGTACAGCGCCTGTTTTCTGGGGAAACCTAATCATTTCGCCGTATTGACCGGTTTTTTATGTTATTCAGAGATCTTCGGCGAAAGACGTCTCTCGACCAATGGTGCTCATTTCCTCCATGCATGTCAAAAAAACCCATGTCCGCATCTCCCGGATATACCGTCTATATATCCAGTGAAACGCTGGTCGCCCGACGGCAACCTAGATTTTGGCCTCACGCTCCCAGCACCTCAACTGTCCGCATTACCGACTCGGATATCAAATTTGTTGACCACGCATCCTCCGACCTCCGCCATGCGTGATCGGTTCAACGACGGCCTCCCCCTCCCCTCCTCTCGAAGTTCGACTGGGGATATAATTTCCCAATCATCTGGCTTCTGAGTCACGTAGCGGTCTTAAAGCCCCCGGCGTCCGCACTGTGTAATCTCCTCGTCCACGAGCCTGAGTCTGGAAAATTAAAGCGAACCGAATATCCCCCGCGGCCGATGCAGTTATTGGGCATGGTGCTTCATTAAGCGTGCCGGTCTCTCCAACGTCGACGGTACTGTGGGCCTACGTTCCCAATACGTTCCTAGCTGAACTCCTGATTACAGAAAGAAGAAATGCAAGATCTTGCACCCTGTTTTTCTGCTCGCTCGCTGTCAACTTTTTCGGCCCTTGTCGGGCATAGATGACGCGTCTGGACTTATAGCGTGGGTGGTGGCAAACGGACCTCCGCCGCTCAAATCCAAAAGGCCGCTTTTTAGAGGCAATAAACAGAGTCTGAGTCCGGGATTACATTTACCCCACACAAGGACTTCACACGTTTCTTGACTTCTTCTATAGAAATTCAATCATATCCATGGTGCGTTCAGAATCCCGCTTTTCCCGCTTTACGGCGTACCGCGTGTGCATCCAATTATCGGCTCACTTGATAACGGTACGCGATCTACATTATATTTCATGCACCATTGAATCTCACCCTGTCGACTGTTTCTCCCGCCTTGTGGGTGCAATTATAAGTTGGTTGATCCGAGGACTCGATCTCAATTATCTATCAAGAGCTTCCCGACTCCGCTCACGGTTGGCCCGTCACGGAGGTATTTCAACGGAGGTATTGCAACTGCTCATTTCTACATTCCGCATGGCGATTTACAGCGGTACACGTAATTAATCAGGCCTCGTTTAAAAATTCACCTGTCCACATTGTGTCCACACCGATGTCTCGTGCGTGTTGTCCGGCCCGTTCACTCCGCCTTGCGTTCTTCTCCCTAGCGCGGTTTTCACAATGCTGCGCCTGCGCGGCTAATGTGAATCGTTGTTCTATACAACAGTGGAGCCCGACAAGCGCCTCCCCAGCATATCTCGGCCAGAACTGTTTACTCCATTCACTCTCAGTGCACAATTTCTGACATCGGTTTGATGAAGATGGGAAGTGCTCGCCAGTATGTCTGATGGAATCGTGTCAGTGGTTGTTAATAGCCGCGCTTCGCAGAGGGTCTCCAAAGCTTGAAGCTAGGGCGATAGCGCTCCTCATCGGCTCTTTGTCACTGGGAGCACCTTCGGCGCCGCCTAAACTCTTGGGGTCCCTTTTTCACCGATATGATGCTGCAGCGCAACAATAGTGTCGACCCGAGTCATCGTCATACGATTCTTCTAATTCTGGAGCCGCCGCCGAGCTCGGTCCCGCTTTGTTCTCGCTTTTCTTGTTGGTGGCGCTCCGTTCTCCGAATCCTGATGTCTTACCGGAGTCTGTCTACTCACTGTTTGAAGCAATAAAATGAACCCTTGATTCGCCTGCGGGAACTCCTCTCCGTGCCAAACTCCGCCTACGCGAGGCTGTGTGTCTTCGGTATCGCTGCAACGGGGCGTCTGTTCTGCGCGGACGCGCGGCGTCCCGAGGGCCGGGGAGGCGGCGCGCCCTGCGGATTGCTGTAGAGCATGACCGGATTAGGGTTCCTTATTGGCGACTGAAACCTTGGAATGGAAGGCGTTGATTGACGCCCTGCAAGAATCTCGCCTGATTCATCTGCCAATCGTTCCACGACATATCCAACAGAACCGCTAGTCAGCTGGAGGAATCTCCGTGGATTAGCATGTGGTACCTGAGGTTGAGCGTCTTTTAAACATGCTCGGCCGACAAGCTATGTGCGCTGGCAAAATCTCCTCAGTTTGCCGCGACCTATAGGGTGTACATCTCCGACGGGGCATCGGTTGTGCATCGGTCCGAAGTCATTTATGATGAACCAGGGTCAGGACTGTGCGAGACTGTGCGTCGCCTACGGGATGCCTGCGGTAAGTAATATGCTGTAGGGGCGTACACTTGGCGACACATTAAAGGAAGGGCTGCCATGTGCGAGATAACAGCCGCGAATATTATCAGCCTTACATTAAATCAAGTTGTTCGTTAACGGACTCTGATGCGACTGGTGATCATCGCGGGACGCGAGATCTCAACGACACAGATCTCAGGGCCCCAGTTCCTGGAATTTGGCGCGCAGATTAGAATTTGGCTTTCCGACGTCTTCCTTTTTATTTCTGGGGTCGATCTAATCTAATGAGATTCTAAGTACCAGTACGATCTCTCTTTTATTCCACGTTCGGTATCATAATAATACCAAGTAAAAAGTGTGGTCCGCGGTGAGGTATCCGCTGCGGCCGTCGGTGGTGCGAGGCGCGCAACGTGGGTATAGTCGAATTGTCCGTCGGCCCAATAAGGAGCGCGAGTAAGTCTTAGCCTCTTCCTCGATCACAACAGCTATTCGGTCGGAGTTGTAGAAAATGTGACTCGTAGTGACTTCCCGCTGACTCCCACAACCTGCTAGTCAATCTATTACCTTCCCACTTGACGAGGAATTCCGAGCATTCAAGGATGGCGCCACTGTAGCCAGTTGGAACATACGAAAACGTAAAGGATACCGAGGCAATATAGCACGGTATTGCCGACAGTAATAAGGCGCAGGCGGCGGTGAGGCGCCGTGACTCAGACCATCTCAGATTCAACAGTGATGAAATATCCCCAAATGCCAATGCGGATTCAGGACGAGCGCTACCAGGCGCTACCCTGACTTTACGGCCCACGAGGCAAACACCCGAGTTCCTTTTAAGCCCGAATCAATTGACCCCGCTTATTCTTGGCTCGTTCTCTTCCTCTACCATGAACGTACTCTCCAATATGCTGTCGCCCCTGGGCATGAGCACCGGTGCCATACAAGACACTCTCGTTCGTAACTGCGCTTCCCAATCTCCGTTGCCACTCACGCCACTCCCCAGAAACTGGTGGTCATCGGAGGTACCGTAGAGACTGCTCGACGCGCGTCCGTCTCGGCCTGGAACGGTTTCGTCGACTGTACGTTCGTTCCGGCTGCGGTAACTCGTCGTTGACCTCTTCGACAGCGTTCTTCCTCACGGCCCACTTCAGTGAGGAAGACTATCCATACGACTGGTACGTGGCCCTTCTACCTTCTACCATCCTCCCACCTGATCGGTTCCAGGTTGATGCATTGGCTGTCGAAGGTAAGCAGGTCGACGCCGACATACCGTTTAGGTAATTCCGGGTTGATGCTTCTTATAGCAACCTGCTTGGGGTCGTAGCCGAGAATTCGAAATCACCACTCGTTCGGCCGGGCGCAATGGCCTGACCCAGACGACGACTGGGGACCTCGAGGAAGAGGAAGAGGACGAGGACGACGGCTCTCTCGTCCATGGCCGGCGAAAGCGCAAAGTGGCGTTCATGCCGAGTGTTGGTGGGTCTACGCGGCGCACGTTCGATCGCGACACCCAGCTGAATTTTGGAATGCAGATGCCCCTCACACAATTTTCTATCACGGCCATTGGCTCAGAGTATGAATCAATGTCCCTTTCTTTTCGGACCAGCTACTCATTTCCCCCCGCAGATTGTGCGAACCAAACGTTACCCCGATTACGGCCATGGCTCCGCTCTCAAGATTAGGTGGGTTTCCCCGGTCTTGTCGGCGTAACGCGGACCCACTGAACTGGTTTCCGCAGCGTTGTCGCTCGGAACAATGACATTCTAAAGAAACTCGTCTTGGAGGCCAAGCGGGAATATGAGAAAGATGCCGAGCATCGTGTTCACATATTCTTAGCTGACACGTACGTGCCTTTCATGAGGGGTCGGAGCTTATCTTATTCTTTTTACACAGTACGTATGGGTGCTGGCGATGGAACGGTGCTCGCCAGAAGCGGCCGATGAGCTCAATTGTTCTGCAGCCAGGCGTAAAGGACATGCTCCTGGCCGACTGCAAAGACTTTTTGTGCTCGGAGGAGTGGTAAGCATTACGCTTTTTATAACTGCTACTCGGTTTCATCTCTCCTTTCTGTCCAGGTATGCTGAGCGAGGTTCGTTACGTGCTGTCCCCTGCCCTTCTCGGCTTATCTCCCTTCCAAGGCATCCCTTTCCGTCGCGGTTACTTGTTGCATGGTGTGCCTGGAAGGTACATGCTTCGCGTCATAAACTTCATTTTCTCTAATTGATGTCACATCGTTCAGCGGCAAAACTTCACTCATCCACTCTTTAGCTGGCGAACTAGGTTTGGATATCTATGTCGTGTCGCTCTCCTCCAAGGGGTAAGAGCTTCCGGCCACCGCCTCCTATGGTTGCTAACTCGGCCGAACTGATAGCATGAGCGACAACACACTGACCACCCTGATGGGTCACGTCCCATCAAGGTGAGCTAAAGTCTGTCGGACCGTTCCCGATGTTAATATGATTCCAGGTGTATACTCCTTTTGGAGGACCTGGACGCGGCGTTCACACGCTCGGTCAGTCGTGATGCTACCTCCACCGGGGCACCAACGTCCACGACGTCCACCACGAGCCAAACCACTACGGCTGAGTCTGATGGTTCAACCTTGAGTTTGAGTGGTCTTTTGAACAGTCTCGACGGCGTTGCTGCAGCTGAGGGCCGGTGCGTGGTCCGCAATGCTGCCCCTCGTTCCTTTTCTCATTTTTTCTTGCAGCCTCCTCTTTGCCACTACCAATCATATCGAGCGTTTAGACCCTGCGCTGTCCCGCCCCGGGAGAATGGACGTTTGGGTTAACTTCACGCATGCCACGAAGTGGCAGGCAGAGGGAATCTTCAAGTGTTTCTTCCCGTACAAGCCCTCCGCCGTCGCTGCCCCGTCTGAGAACGCAAGCGGCCCGTCCCCGGACGCCTCGCAGAAGAACCTGCCTCTTCCCAAGCGCAAGGCGCCGGCGCATGCTATTCCTTTGTTGAGTGAAGCTGAGATTTCTGAACTTGCAAAACGATTCGCAGCAGCCATTCCTGAGGATGAGCTGAGTGTATGCGTTCTTCGCCTTCTGCGTAGCCCGATTAGCTCATGTTTCCCTCCGTTTGCAGGTTGCGGGACTGCAAGGTTACCTGCTCAAGAACAAGACCCGCCCGCGTGAGTGTGTGGACGAAGTCGACGAGTGGATCATCCAAGAACGGGAAACTCGCGAGAAACTCAAGAAAGAGAAAGCCGAGGTCTCTTTTCCATCTCATGCCAACCGTTTTGATCTTATGTTACTGATGTTTTCGATTTTCATTCTAGCGCGAAGCCAAGGAGAAAAAGGAGCTTGAAGACGCGGTCAAGAAAGAGGTGCGTACAAACCTCTTTGACCACGACCCATAATAATTCATCTGGCTCAATAGAAAGAGGAAAAAGAGGCCAAGGAGGCATGTCCCTACGACCGCCCCTTCCTCTGTTTTACTGACCGTTTGTATTTCCCCCCTCTAGAAAGAGGAAAAGGAAGCCAAAGAGGTGTGTTTGCTTGAAACTATTCAGGAACTATATCTGACCAAGGACTGCTAGAAACTTGAGCGTAAAGAAGCTCGTCTCAAGGCTAAGAAGGCCTTGGTAGCATCGAAGAGTGATTCTTCTGTGCCCGCGGACGCGACTACTACCACTGAATCCACGACAGCGACCACGACAGGAACCACCCCTGCCGCCGACGAGCCTTCTTCCTCCTCCAGCTCCGAGTCCGATACCACGGGGATGGAGGCGGACACCGAAGAATCGGTGACGTCGGAGGAGGAGGAGTCGGACAAGGCGGAGGACGCCGTCAAGGAGGGCGCCAAGAAGGAAAAGTGGGTCGCAGTTAAATCGCAGACCCCTGCCGCAGAGCCCCAGCCTGAAACCACGACGACCACTGAAGAGTCTAGCCCTTCATAAATGCGCCCTCGCACACATCCGAAATTTGGACTGGACTGGCTGCTCACTCCACGCTCCTCCTCCCGTGCTTGGGATCCCGCCGCTAATCTGTCTCGCTATCTACATCTATACTGGTTCTTCGTGTGTTTTGGTTTGTTATCCTGCCTGTGATACGTTAGACGGAATGGCATCACTTTGTGGATCTCTTCCACCCCCCTCTTCATGTGTGCATCCAAGTCAAGCCTGTCATGTATTTTTTTGAGAGCTGGAGAGCGATTCTCGGAGTACAGTACCTAAGGGATCCGTATATTATGGCGTAAAATGCATGAAATGATGTGGATGCTTGTATAATCTATGTAGGTTTGACATTAACGTCCGAAAGAGTTTTGAACGCTTCCTTGTACGCGTCGAGGAGCGCCTTGACCCGTGCCCGCTCCGCCACGAGCCCTTCGTCCTCGTGAAGCATATCCTGGAATAACTCGGGCTTGTAGAGGGATGCGACGAGGCGGTTCTGCACATGGTACGACGTGTGGTTGACGAGGAAGTGCATGATCGCTTTGGGTACGAGGTCCTGGATGCTCTGCCGTACGATCCCAAAGTACGATGCGATAAGAGAGCGGATCAGAGACGTCTCCATCTCTTCTCGCAGGGTGAGGTGGCTCCCGTCGGAAGGAATCTGGGGTACGCATTCGTTAGGTGCGAACGGAGATAAGGAAAGGGATGAGCTCACAGCTTCGATATGTTTCCCAAGACTCTTCATATCGTACGCAGCATTGTTTCCGTCCATGTTGCGTTGTCCCGACATGAGTCCGGACGCGATAGTCATATTGGAGCTCTCCCCGCCAGACGTGTCCCGCCCCACAGGCACGACGCTGTGCCCGCTCCCACTCGGACGCGCCTGGTGTCCGACATTCCCCACGCTCGACCCAGCGATCGGGCCCGGGCCATTCTGGCCAAAGAAGTAGTTCAAGAACGTCTCCCGTGCTGAAGGCGGCGATCCGCGGTGGGTCTGGGCCATTGCAGAGTGAGGCCGCGGTTGATTTGGGATTTTTCGTGACGGCACAAGGGTGTTGGCGAGCGTAGGAGTGGACCCGGTCGACGTCCGGCCGCGGTCGTGTAGTGTGGCGGAGACGGAGCGTCCGTCGCGCGGAGGGAAAATTCCGCTAGGAAGCCCGTTTTCGTCTGACGAGTCCGCGTCCTCGTCTGTGCCAGTGCCATTCGTGGGCTCAGTAGATGCAGGCTGGCGAATAACCGTTCAGTGAAAATGAAAAGAGAGCAGCCAGAGGTGACTCACGCGTGGGGGCATCTGCCGAACTGGAGGAGAACTGGCTTGCTGTGCAGCGACAGCAGATCCAGAGATGAATGCGGGGTGATTTGTGTTAATGTACGCCGCCTGTATTGCGATCAAACTCTGTGCATAATCAGATGTGGGCCCCAGCCGCTCCCGTAACAGTTCAGAAACGACTTCGATGAGTTTGGCGTGCAAGCCAGGGAACCGCTGCAGCTCCTGGAAAGCATGGCGAATCAGCTACCGACGACGCCAGATGCCGGCAACTCTTACCGTGCTGGTGCAATTGTGGCAAATCTTCACAAGCTCCTCGTACACGAGTTCCACACAGCGCAAACTCGGAGCCTCTAACAGTTTGATCTGAGGCTTTACCAAGAGATCGAATGCGATTTCAGGGACAAAGAGGCTGGGACGCGGGCCCGTGGAGTTGCGAATTGCGGTCCGGATATCCTGGTTCTCGAGGTTTTGGGTGGAGTCGATGGAGTCGAGAGCCTGTCCGAAGACATCGTTGAAGATATAGTATATCCGGGCACCGCCCGAGAGCTCCTTTGTGGAAATATCCACCTTGGTTCCTTCAATCGAAGAAACGAAGTCGCGTGCAAACTGCGTCATTAATCGCAGAATGAGGGCTCCTTGCTAGAATTATCCGTCAGTTTGGGAAGGCTGGCAGTCAAATAATGCCACGGACTTGGTTTTGGTCTCCGAAGCTGTCCGAATCGCCGAACGAGTTGAGCTCCTGCTGAGCCTGGCCCATCAGGGTGTTCAACCGGGCCTTCATATCCGGGAGCTTGTCCCGAATGTGGTTCATTAGGACCTGCACAGAAATGTTAACGACGGCTGTTTCCTTGTTAAAATATGTGACGCACTTGGTTCAGACTCTTGGCCAAGAATTTTGTCCCGTTCTTGTGGGCGATATTTCGATATGCGGGGTGGCTCTTAAAGAACTCCGTTTCGCTGTTCAACGCCGCTTCCATGCTCTTCTCCCCATTGATGTCCTGCTGACTGCGATTTACGACGCCGATGAACCCGAGCTTGAGGGGGTAGACGCGGCCTGTTAGGATGTCCAAAGCATTGGTCCCAGCATCCATCAAGTCCAGCTTCGTCAGAACACCGATTGTCCGCCGGCCTTGTGGGTCGACTTGACGGGCGAGCTTGAGAGACTCCGAATTGGCCAGGTCAACATTAGCCGGTGATACGGAAAGGATGACACTTTGACGCGTAAGGACTTGGTGCCGGAACGAGGTGTAGCCACACACCTGTTCGGCTTGGAAATATAATCCAGCACCAGGTTGCGAATCTGGCGTTCAATATCACTCGGTTGGTCTCCGACGGGAATCTAGAATATGCCCCCGTCAATACTTTTGTATACAACGACGTCAAGGGACGCACTTTGGTCAACCCGGGTAAATCGACGAGGGTGAGATCCAGCACGTCCGGACTGTAAATCCGGAGCGATATAGGCAACTTGCTAACACCCTTGTTCTGGCCCGCGACCCGAAACGTCTCCTGCTCGATCTCCTTGCGAATGTCGCCGAAGTCGGTGAATTTCTTGTCAATGTGGAGGAATTGGGCCCATTCCCGGAAGGTGGGGCTGCTGGGAGAGGGATCGCTGGATTCGGGAGTGTGTATCAGCTGGAGGACCAGTGGCCGACGCGTAACGATGCCCTGGCCACGGGGGAGAAAGTCCCGTCCAACGATGCTATAACACAAAATCACATGAGATAGCGAAGGTGGAAAATTATGACGACGCACGTCTCGAGGACACTGGATTTCCCTGCTGATTGACTGCCCACAACGACAAGTTGGGGCATGTCCAGCTCCCCGCCTGTAAAAAAATGGTTGAATAACTCGAGAGCGGCTCAAGAAGCGGTTCGGAGGCGCACCCAGGTTGTTGAACGTATCCTGAAGCTTGTTCACCAGCTTTATCAAATCTGTGTCCATTTTGCGAGCGGTTTAGTCGAAGGAGTGTCTTGTTGAATGTAAGGCGAGGGGGAGTGCGTGAGGAGAGCTCCCGCCCAAAAAACGCGTAAAAGAGTCGGAGTGCAAACCGGTCGCAACGCGTCGTCACGGCCTGAGGTCAGTCAATTTGGTCTTGTTGTCATTCCATGCCCGCTTAAGGATTGGGACGCGGACATAAAACTCTAAAGCAAAGTAGCTACATCGAGTTCAAGAACCGCTTAAGAACTTGTGGAAAGCAGACGCGGACACAAATGCAAGTAAACTCTAAAGCAAAGTGGCTACATCGAGTTCAAGAATCGTAGCAGATCCTGTCGATTGGCGTCTCGCTCATCGTCTCCCTTCTCCTTTTTGACCTTGAGTTTGATCTTTGCAAACCCGTATGAGGACTCGTGTGACACGAACGAAGAGAAAGGAAATACGTACCTTTTTCCCGGTCAACACACTCCTTCGCTCTTCCCGCTCTTTCTCCTTAGAGCGTTCGCGCTCTTTCCTCCGTTTGCGTCGCTTTCTGTCCTCCTCTTCATCCGAGTCCTCCTCGTCCTTGCTCCGTCTCTTGCTGCTTTTTCGATCGCGCGTCGAGGAGCCCTCACGGTCCTTGGAATACTCGTCTTTGCCCTAATAGTCGTTGGAAATTCATGTTTTCCATGACAGCGCCTTCCGAGGTCAAAACCCGTTGTTTCTGTATGGATGCGAGGATGGACGCACCACTGAAGAGCCAGTGCGGCGGCGTTCTCGGCTGGGGCTCGGACTCAAGGTTCGACTGCGCCGGCGCTACACACTGAGGATATAGCGCAAACGTTCCGGACATTAAAACACACTGACTGAATAATCTGAATGTTCGTGTCTTCCCCGTGGGCTGCGGCTCCGCTTCCGTTTGCTCTAAGAATACGCATGGGAAGAGCAAAAAATGCAATCCAAAGTGTGCTTACTGAAGAGCTTTCGTCCTTCCGCGAACGATAATCAGAGTCCACACTTGGATCTCTTCGGGCTCGTTTAACCTGCAGAAGCCTAAGCCCAGATACGGCTGAATCAGACGACAAAACTAACGTCTGGCCTTTCCGACGTGCGTTCTGGCTCGTCGCGGCCGCTTAGCGTTGCATCGGCGGCGTGACGACGAGAAGTATGGGAGCGCGATGCCGAGTCAGAGTGCCTGGAGGAACGGCCCTGGTGGTACGAATTGTCGTCGCGGAGGTGTCTCTCGGAAACTGGCGACGGAGACCGTTCTTTTATTTTACCACAGTGAACCCATAGTGTGCGAAAAATGAGATGTCAGAACAAGCAGTGAGGTGAGTCTCATTAAGGCTAATTTTGGTGGTCGATGTATCTCACCAGTGCGAGGTCTGGAGGACTGCTTTTCCTTCGGAGGTTGGTCCCATCTGGACGAGTAACCCATGGGAGCTGCCAAGGAGCTGGTGCGAAGAACTTGAACGGGGACACGAGCGAAGGTGCCGAGTCCAATCCATCATCTCGGCACAACTCGGAACACGGGAAGCTTCGGCCCGTGCTTCCACAATATGGCCTTTAACTATTTCTTTGAGCCCCTGAAACCATGTCTTGGGTGGTCCAACGGTTAAGATTCCCGCTTGTCAATTTACTTGCATACGCGGGCGACCGGGGTTCGACTCCCCGCTCGAGAGCTTTTTGCATCCTTTCTGGGTTTCGCTAAATGATTTTGAGGCCAACTCAAAAGAAATTCCCATGAATCAATTATATATGTCGGTCTACTAAATTATGATTGGCCAGCTTCCCGCGCCTGCGCGAGCAATGACTCTGCAAAGTCTCGAAAGTCGCTCCTTTGGCACGACCGACCAGGCTATTCATTTCAAATCAATCTTCGATCCAACGCCTACCAATGTGAGTACTCACCTTGAAGGCATAAATAACAGTCTGTGGTGCAGAAGCGTCGGCTGTTTCCTCGAGCTCTTTCAGCACGACGCGAATAACATTCTCCGCCGAATCGAAAGTACATCGCACGGTCGGCTGCATCCGCACATTCATCGAAACCTTCCACAGAGGCTCCCGCCGGAAAACTGCAACTTTTCTATTAATACGGCTCGCCGGGGCATACATAGCCGGGGGACGGAACGCACGCAGTCGTTTGGAGAGAGTCTTCTTGTGGGACAGAAGCTTGATGTGGCCCACCATCCCGCCCGAGAAATTATCATCTCCGCGCTTCACGAAGAGCTTGACGCCTTTGAGGTCCAAGGTCACGTCTTCCTCTTCCTCTCCGGTTAAATCTGCAGGCGTTTAGATGCGCTGACGGCTGCACGTTGCAGTTTGTGGACTGACGGGATTGTATAGCGAGAGTTGGGACCTTCGCTGGAATGAGAGCAGGTACCGACTCGCTCTTCCCCTCAGGTTCATTGGCATTGTCCAGGCTAGACGCGGTTGTTTCTACCGTAGAAACGTCTGTGGTGCTGGCCCAAATCGGCTTCCCGGCATTGGGGGCACTGTTTTTCGACGGACTGAAGGAGTGGAATGGCGACGAGGATCCGGCAAAATTCGCGAATCCGGAAGTCGCCCTACTCCGCTAAGGGCAAGCCGCGTGTCAAGTTACTGAAGTGGATCAACGAAAATGGTCTTACGCTGGAGGGAAATTGTGTAATGCGTGGAGGCGGCTGGTGGAACACAAACCGGGGTATTTCTGGGAAAATAGGCTCCTTTTTGGGCTCTTCTGGAACTGAGATGTCCTCGACGACCTCTGGCTGTGTCGGTATAATTTCACTGAGGACAGCGGGAGCCGTCGGTGGAGGCGGAACTGGCTCTGGAGGAGTTGGGTCGGCTATAGCATGTGGCTCATCGCTGGTCGGCGAGTCGCAGACGTCCAGAGTCATTTCCTTCTATGAGAGGAATCAGAAACAGACCTCCCTAGAGTGAATGGATAATATCAACCGCGCTTTCATTTAGACCTTGCTCCGGAGTGACAGATCCACTCCGACGTTTGTTTGGGTAAATCGACTTGAGATTCTGAGCAACGGAGGCTCAGCGATGATATGGATCCATAGGGAAACAACGAACATGTGGGTATCCCATATCCTGGATAGCAGCTATTCAACACCTTAATAGTGGAGAGTGCAATTGCAGACGTACAGGGTCGATTTCCGAGTCGTCTTGATCATGTGTACGCTTGCGTTTTAACGAGCTGCCTTTATCGGTAATTATGGTCTGTGATTCCAGGTGGAAGGGGCTTTTCTCGCGGGTTGAATTCAACGCGTCAACTTGTTTTTCGGAGACCATGTTGCTCGATGACTCTTCCGAGCTGGAATTGTCCTCAGGAGAATGCTGCGCTGCGCCGCGCCTGTGAAGATGTTAAATAAGTCCAGATGAGAAGATTTCCATGAGCGACGTACGGAAGCGGTCTGGAATTTCTAACGCAGGCATAACCGACAGTGGCTGCGATCGTTGCGATTCCACAAACGACAAAGTTGAAGTCTGCCACAGGGAGCATGGTTCTAGAATCCGGTGATGAGCATGGGCGGGCACACTTATTTGTTGCTACGTACGATGATACAGTAATCGGTGAAGTTAGGAGGAACGGAGCGCGGTTGTGAGAAACGGAGTTTTGAAGACAGCCCTTTTAAAGGAGGATAAGGATGCCGTGCGCACGCGCCAGGTGCGTGATAGACTCCTAGTAGCCTCGAGGACTCGGATCCAGGGCCACGCGGTATTCATGCTTGATTCGACAGTTCAGAAAGACATACGAATGCATGCTGTTCTGATCCATAGGAGCAAACTTCGTAAACATTGGCACGAACCATTCCGAAGGCAAAATTCAAGTTGTAACAAAGCCCTTAGAGCTCTGGCGTAGTTCGGCTCAAAAAAAGGTGGTCCTTTGAAAGTTTGGCGTCGGGTATTTTTAGCTGGCAATGGAGATGAACCAGTGCTGCGTCGCTTGAGAAAAGTTGCTAATTGAACGGGAGAAGTCACATCAGGTGATGTGACTGAGCTGGTTTCGCGTACACGGGACTCACTGTTAGGTCCACGCAGCGGCAGCGGAAGTCGAGATACACCAAGAGTACGGTACCGGAAAATATACGCGCGTGTGAGATTTATTGAACGCGTCAACCGGTTCAGGGCGGGGCGGCAATTGCGGGAACACATCTGCTGTGCCGAGCCCACGTGATCCTACGACCGAGGTCTCCACGTCAGTCGATTTGGCGGTATAAATACAGTGTTTCGGGTCTCTACCTTAACTTCACCACCATGTTTTCTTCCCGGCTTTTGCTGTCACTTGTTTTGGTGCCGGCGTTCGCCTCGGCGGCCATCTTCCCGCCCGACTCGCTGGTCAAGATGCTCGACGCGAAGAATTTCAAGAAAACAATGAAAGCAAACGTTGGTCTCTCATGTTCTTCATCTAAGCAGTTGTTAAGCTGGCATGCAGCAAACTAGTATGGTTGCCTTCGTCGCTCCTTGGTGCGGGGTATGTCCAGATCTTTTTCATTCTCGCTTTCATTCCTCATGCCATGATTCATAGCATTGCCAACGAATGGTGCCTGAATACAGCAAGGCCGCCTTAGGACTGCACCCGTTCATTCCCCTCTACGCTGTTGATTGCGACGATGAAAAGAACAAACGTTTGTGCGCAGAACAGGGTGTCCAAGGCTTCCCCACCATCAAGGTGAACTAAGCGTCGATTCAAGCTCCCACATGCTAACCCGATCTAGGTATTCCCTCGCGGGAAAGAAGTCCCTCCAATGCTTTACGAGTCCGGCGAAAGAACGGCTAGTGCTTTATATTATTTCGCGTCACGCCGGGTACCCGGTGCATTCAAAAAACTGTACAAGACTGAGGATATCATACCGTGGGTCGAAGAGGTGAGCCGACTCTCAGACGGGGCAGATGAGAACCATATCCTGAACTTCGTCGCAGACAATCGACAAGAAACGGACGCTACTCCTGACCAAGGACAAGAAAGTACCGCTCCTATGGAAAGTCCTCGCCAACAAATACCAGGGAGAGCTAGAATTTGGAACCCATCGTGACCGCAAAGGAAAGTCTTCTGTGGCCCTGGGATTCGAGGCGGGAGATCTGGTGAAGAAGGAGTCGAAGGTTCTCGTCTATTCTCCTGGATCGACCAAGCCTTTCCGTTATGAAGGTGAGTTCGTGCGAGTTTATTCATTTATTTACTAACGCATGGTATTTCAGGCCTCAACAAGCTGGATTCCCTGAGCAAATTTTTCGATTCAGTGGTCGACGGCTCTGCGGACCTCACAGTGGCCAATGAGGAGGCCAAGGCCGAGGAGTATGAACCCACCGCGGAGGAACTTGAGATCCAACTGAAACAGGAAGCCCAGCGGATGGCCCTTCTCCATGGTGGATTCTCCGACCTCATCGACTTTGAGCAGGCCATATTAAATGGGGAGGCTGCGAATTACCACGACGTGAATGGGTTCGGTTCGCCCCCGCCCATGAAGAAGAAAGAAAAGCCTGTGGAGAGTGAAGCAGCAGCCAAGGCGCCCGAGGATGCTGGTGAGCAGACTACTATTCACGCCGCGGCGACGCCAACTCCAGAGGCGCATGTCGGGAAGAGCGAGGGCGAGCTGTAGTTTTGTAATTTTGCTATCTGTAGATTATTATTTTATTTTTCCTAAACGGGATAGTTTTTGCGAATTAAACAAGTCCAAATATCCCTTTGTTCGCCCCGCCATTTACACGCTTGTCAAATAAGAATTTTGTACGGTATTCTTCAGTTTACTCTTGAACTGTGGACCCGTTGCGGTGTGCTGAGGTACCATGGCGCGTGGCGGCCACGCATCCCCGGTAGCAACCGTTCCAGTGTTGCCCAAAGTCTCTTTCCAGAAGATTGAAGACGATGATTCCACCCAACCGAGTGGTGTCCATGACGGGCAAGCGCGCAGTTTCGGTTGTGCGTCCTTTGCTGGTCGGCTGGTTCCTGATCTCACGAAACGCGTAGACAACAACTTCTCGGAGTTTCACCGACCCGACCAGTACATTCGGCATATTGGTGAGTCTCCTCGCTTCGGATTGTAGTTCGTGTATCGACCGACGTTGTAGAGCCACTGGAGATTGACCTCGAGCGGCAAGTCGAATATGACATGGACGAACAAGGTATGTCGCGCGCTTGTTGCCGCGTCTTTCACGTACTTATAACCCCGGCAGATCAAGAATGGCTGGATGCGGTCAACACAGAGCGCAAGAAGGAGCAATTGGACAAAGTCACCCATGAAGTCTTCGAGGTCGTGATGGACCGGTTAGAGAAAGAGTGGTTTAATCTGGTGCGTCGCCCCTGCTATTCCACCATAATCTTCTGAACGACCATATCAAGACTAAACATATACCCAAACCCGATTTGGCGCTCCCTTCGGAGGACTCCACCTGCGCTATTTGCGATGATTCTGAAGGGGAGAACAGCAACGCGATCGTGTTCTGTGATGGCTGCAATCTTGCCGTTCACCAAGGTGAGCAGCTTTGCCCCTCTCGCAGAGCCATTGATTCAAAGGCGCAGACTGCTACGGGGTTCCGTACATCCCCGAAGGGCAATGGTTATGTCGGAAATGCACCGTTTCGCCCGAAAACCCAGTGGTAAGCCCACACTGCACTTGGGTCTCGGATAAACTCCTGATTCTCGACAGTCTTGCATACTGTGTCCAAATGAAGGTGGCGCTTTCAAGCAAACGACCCAAGGGGAGTGGATACACCTCCTGTGTGCAATATGGGTCCCGGAGACGCGCGTCTCGAACGACGTCTTCATGGAGCCTATCATTGGCGTAGAGAGAATCTCTAAGCAACGCTGGAAACTCGTCCGTCCTCCATCCTTGCGCACACCAGTCCGTCTTCTCTGACCTCCCGTCGTTCTAGAAATGCACGATATGTGAAACGCGCGAAGGCGCGTGCATTCAATGCGCCAAGCAGTCCTGTTTCCTTGCGTTCCATGTGACGTGCGCTCGCAAAGACAAGTTACTCTTGCCAATGAAGAGCGCGCAAGGCTCTGAACCAGGTGCATTGACCTGCTTTTGCGAGCGGCACTTGCCCGTACGTGTACCTTCAATTCATCCCGATCAACTCTGATTGCGTTACAGAAAGAACAAGCAGAGATCCGTGAGGCGGCTAAGAAGGTCGAGGAGGAGGAGGAGGACGTTCAATACAACAATGCTCAGTTGTCCAAGTCGGCGCGAGCTTACGCCAAGACGTACAAGCCCGGGCCACCCTTGGTGCCTTTCATCATCATCGACAGAATCCTGCAGTACATTAGCAGGACCACCATTCGGAAGAAACCTGACTTTGTTGCTCTAATGTGCAAGTATTGGAGTCTGAAAAGAGAGGCCCGGCGAGGAGCGCCCCTATTAAAGCGACTTCACTTGGAACCGTGGACTGCAAGTACTGGCGCCAAGGTGCAGGGAGAGGAGGAGAAGGTCATGAAGCTAGAGGTGTGTGTTCCTCGGTTGCACCAGGCGTAGTTATTGACTCTGGATTAGCAACTGCAACACTTGCGCAAAGATCTCGAAGACCTGAAAGGCTTGACAGAGTTGAGCCGGAAACGCGAGAGTCGAAAGCTCAGACAGGCAGAGCTTATACACGACATCCTTTCTCATGCACTCTTTCTGCATGCTCCTAAACTGCGGGCGGCTTTCGAAAAGATCATGGCGTACGTAGATGTTTTCGTTGCACTTTAAAGTTAAACTCACATCGAGTGACCTTAGAAACGACCGGAACGAGTATTTCAAGCTCCCAGTTAGCAAGAAAGATGTACCAGATTACTTTGATATCATCAAACATCCAATGTCGTGGAGCACCATTGAAGTCAAGCTCGATAACCATGAATACTGGGATATACAGTCCTTCAAGGTGATATGCTTTCGCTCCAGTCGCCGCAAATATATTCATAATGTCACTAGGATGATATCCAACTGGTTCTCGACAACGCAGTCTTATACAATCCAGCGGGCTCAACCTTTCACAGAACAGCCGCGAGAATCAAGACATTTGCGCAGCCGATACTCGCGGATCTAGACCAGCTTTCTTCCTTCCCCAGTCTCCGTTCGACCGATTCTGGTAACGAAACGGACGGTACCGCTGAGTCATGGACCCCTCCCCTCATTGGCGACCTCGAGCCTCCACTGGAGATTCTCGAACTCCTCCTTTCCAGTGACGCCATCAAGGATGAGTCGGAGCTCATGCTCTCTGCGGATCCTATTACCTCTCTCTTCAACTTTGAACTGGAGAAGAAGAAACCGGTTCCTCCCCCCACTCCTCCTCCTCCTCCTCCTGTGAACCCCAAGGCAGAAAAGAAGAAGAGAGCGAGAGAGATCGAAAAGGAGAAACGAGAGGCCGAAAAGCAGAAACGATTACTAAGACGACAAGCTCAGCAAGCTGAGCCTTCCGCTGGTCAGACTAATTCCACGGTCGAAACGGCGTCAGCTCCGCCTGAGCTTCACATTCCCAGAACTCGAGGCGCTGTTGCGGCTGCTGTCGCCTTCGAAAGCGAGGCTAATGTCCAAGCGGAGGCTTCCGGTTCCATCTCTGCTCCGCCTCGGCGGCCCAAGGCAGACAAGGTGTCTGCGCCTGTTTCTGAGACTTCGAAGGCCCCTCGACAGAGGCGATCCTCGGCCCCAATGCCGGGCCCAGGCGAGATTCCCCTGGTTGAACACGTTGACGAGCGAGGATCCTTCACTATGTTTGAGCAAGGGTGGATCTTACCTCAGGGTCAACGACGTGGTGGTCGCGTCGCCCCCGAACGGTCAGGTTTACCGCCGCCCAAGAAGAAACCGCGTCTGGGTGAGTATTATAACGCGATGTGTATGTGGGGTTCTGACTCGCGCTTTAGAAAGTGGCACATCCCGCTTGTCTGTTTTCAGCACCGCTGCTTCCGACAATCAAACATTACAAGCAGACTCGCCTCGCGGAGCACCCTCGATATCAACAGGGGCTCCTACCGACGTCGACAATTCTATGGATGTAGACCCGGCAGAGCGTCCGCAATCAAGCAGAAACGCCGCCAACAGATCGGTCGATTCCGTTACCTCTCGTGTGCACTCCCTTTCCGTAGTCACTCCAGAACGGGTAGCCATTCCGCCACCCAACGTTATTCGGACACCCGACGGCAAGGTTATCATCGAGGAGCTGGATACACCTGCGATTCGAAAAGAGAAGAGCCTGCGTCGCCGGGAAGAGCGGTTGGCTGCGTCCGCCGCCGCCGCCGCCGACGCTGCTCCTTCCTCTCAAATGGAAGCGCCGTTATCTCCAATGTCAACATCGTCTTCTTTGTCACTCGACCTGGAGGCAGACGCAGATGCAGATGCAGACGCAGACGCAGACGCAGACGCAGACGCAGACACAGACACAGACGCAGACGCAGATGCAGATGCAGACACAGACGCCGACGCCGACGCCGACGCAGAGGTAGACCTTCCGCCAGAACCGAATGACGGAGCAGGAGTAGCGTCAGATTCGAGCGACCTTAGCGAGGTCGAAAGCGATGGAGAGCCGGATCAAGAACCAAGTCAACGCCATAAGGGTACCGAGCTGGGTGAACCCATTGGAGATCTCAGTGAAAGGGACGAGCCGGGTGAGCTCGGTGGAGAGGTGGACGAACCCAATAAGCTCAGTGGACAGCTGGATGAGCCTGACGGAGAGGTAGACGAGCCTGGCGGAGAGCAAGTTGAGCCCGAGGGAGAGCAGGTCGAGCCTGTTGGAGAGGAGGACGAGCCTGTTGGAGCGGAGGACGAGCCCGATGGAGAGCAGGAAGAGGCAGGCGGAGAGAAGAAAGAGGCAGGTGGAGAGAAGGAAGAGGCCGATGGCGAGGCGGTCGTCCCCGGTGAAGAGCAGGTGGAGCCTGTTGGAGAAGTGGACGAGTCCGATGGAGAGAGGGAAGAGGCCGATGGCGAGGTGGTCGTCCCTGGTGGAGAGCAGGTGGAGCCCGTTGGAGAGGTGGACGAGCCCGTCGGAGAGCAGGAAGAGGCCGGTCGAGAGGCGGCCGTGCCCGATGGAGA
Organism: Mycena epipterygia; assembly: GCA_029281465.1. Lineage (NCBI taxonomy): Eukaryota > Fungi > Basidiomycota > Agaricomycetes > Agaricales > Mycenaceae > Mycena > Mycena epipterygia. The sequence continues at coordinate 454,839 of JARJCQ010000011.1, read as the reverse complement.
GCCGGTGGAGGCCGATGGAGAACAAGACGATGCCGATGGAGAGCAGGACGATGCCGATGGAGAGCAGGACGATGCCGATGGAGAGCACGATGCCGATGGAGAACACGATGCCGATGGAGAACAGGAAGAGGGTGATGAAGAGCCTGATGGCCCCGACGCCGATACGGAGCAGGTTGAACCTGCGATTGTTCCACCAAGCGCAGTTCAGCCAGTCATAAAAATCACCCGGAAGAATACAAGGGAACTAGGACGCCTGGTGATCCCGCCAGGACAGAAACGATTAGAGCCGGGAACACTAGGTCAGTCTTGCATAATTTCAAGAAATCGAGGGCTGATGAGATTGGTCGTCTCTGTAGTCTGGGCGAAAGCACGTAAGGAATTTTTAACGCGGTCGTAGGTTGCCCCGGCTGATACAGACTGCAGAATCGTTTCCTTGGTGGCCTGCGACAGTATTTGACGATCGAGACCTGGCGATACCGATCAAGGTCTCGCAAATGGCGCAGGAGCTGCGCAAGAAACGGAAAGGGAAAGGTCCTATGCACATTGTGCGGTTCTATGATAAAACCAAGTCTTGGTAAGTGTTTGCGAATCCTATCCCGTCTAGCATTGATCCATTCCTCAGGCAATGTCTTCCTCTTGACAAAATGCGGGAGCTCGGAGAGAGCAAGGGTATGCCTCATGAATATTTGCTTCGACGCGAGTCATACTTACTTGGTTATAGTGCTGGATCAGGACATGCTCTCCAAGAATTCTACGATGCAACAGAAGTCCTACTGGAAGGCCAATCTCTTTGCAGAGTGTCAACTTGCGTATGCGTGAGCACGAAAGCAGGTTTCTCAATTCCGAATTTTCGCTGACGTTCGTCCATCCAGAGAAGCAATGGATGAGATGGAAAGCGGTGATGAGAAAGCGAAGTTCGTTAACATGTCAACGTGACGAGTGTAAAATTGTATATGTTCAGGACGGACCTTGGATTTGCATAGGTGCCGCTTTGGCTTCATGGCCGCGGGCAATGACAACTGGAAATAATACAACAGGGTCACTGATTTCACCATTATTCAAGCAAGGCATGCATTATTAAAAAAACAATTTCCCTCGTTAAACCTTCCTCCGAGTCGTACTCCCAAAGTTTAATCATGCGGGGCAAGCCGAGTGGCCAAAGGAGATGTCGTCGAAATACGGACCTGGATCACAGGGGTCATCAACTGCAAGAACCATGCGCACATGGGCATGGACCTACCCTTGTGGTTGCCGACGCTAACGGACAGCAACGAGTTCCCTGTCGCACAGTTCTCGTTGTCTTGGCCTGGGCAAGCAACAAAGTTCTGCTGCGTATCATCGATGATGTGAATCTCGCCGCTCGAGTGCTGGAACCCAAGGAATCTCGGGGGCACGGTGGGGACCGGGTCGTTTTGGTTGGTCATGAAGGTGACACCGACCTATTAACGAAAGAAAATCACGTCGTGTCGGAGGTAGAAGTACAAAAAAAGGAGACGAACACCAGAGTCAAGGAAATCAGCCCAGGCCTGGTTGCCGCCACGGGGGAGACCGAAGCCTGAAACGGAGACCTCTACCGAAGGGTCGACGGCGTTTTTGATCATAGCTCCAGTCATCGTCGCAATGGCAGCGCCTGCAGATGAATCAGGCCAAGGGAAAGATAGAGAGAATTCTTGGCGTACCAAGACTGTGGCCCGTGACGACGACTTTCTTGACGCCAGTGTCCGCCAATCCCTTCATGACGCCAGCCAGCAGGCCATCGGCGGTGCGCTCGAAGGTCTGTTGGAATCCGCTGTGCACTTGGATTCCCTCTGGCGCAACGGGTCAGCGGGAGCAAGGGGGAAACGGTAAACCGACTCACGGCCCTCCGTTTCAGGGAAACGGGTAGAGTTGAGGTCCACCAGCCCGAATTTAGCATCGTTCAAAATGGAGAGACTGGGGAATAGATAAATTATGCGAGGTGGTTTGAACTATCGAGGGCGCTCACATGTTTTTCGAGTCGGTTCCTTCATGGGCCACGACGATACTTTGGTCGTCCACGTCGTGCGCGATGAAGTCTATATCGGAACTAAGAATTATGTTTCACGCGGGATCGGACAGACGACGAACACAATGGAATAAGACCCTCGTCTGTAAATGGCAGGTGAGTTACAGCACTAAAACAGGATGGTGAGACGTACCTCCACCGGACTGCAAGAACGTCACATTTCCCAATACCTGACAGGGTGCGCCGCATGTCCAGGTCGTAATAGATTGGCTGGAACAGTACGCGACACGCGCGAATTGTGCCGGACGCAGTAGAGTCGATTCAACATCCGAATGAGAGAAAGCTGTCGTGGCCGCGCTTGTCGAGTCGGAGTCGGACCCCAGGCTTAGACCAAAAATAGGAGCAGAAAGAGCAGAAGGGATGAGGGAAAGCAGAGAGATTAATGCAAACATGGCTTGGAAAAAATGAGTAATTGGCGCTGCCAAAGAAGAAGAAATGAAAGAGTGACCGCGGGTGGGAGAAGAAGAAAAAAGAAAAACCACAGGCCTCTAGAACACCGTTGAGTTTTATAAGACCGTCCATCAGCTTTGATGGAAAATCTGTGAAACTTGATCGCTACTCTGGGCCTCCGTGGACCGTGGGTCGTGCAATAAACGTCCACAAGATTTGGAGATCAGACATATGGACTGAGGCGAAACAGCCTTGGCGCTCCGATCAGAAGGCAGTGCAAGGGATTATTACCAAAACGAGGATGACGGACGTATTTGGCACGAGCTCTCAAACGAAATAGAAGGCCGGGCAACAACGGATCGTCAGGGAGAAATTCATTCCGGCTACCGCTGCCGCCCGCATTGTGGTGACTCGAAAGCAAATCTCTTTCTTCTGCCATGTCTATCACCATCCGTCCGTACTCAACAAACTCAGAGTCCGACTTTGAATTCCTGTTCGCCGCGTTCAACTCTTGCGTAGAATGGCTAGCAAGCAAAGGACTACAGGGCCAGTGGGGAGCCGAGCCATGGGGAGCCGGTGTCAAGGAAAGACTGCGCGCTAAAATGCCCGTTGAAGATGCGAAAGGCGCGCGGAGGTGGATCGCAGAGGTAGACGGACAACCCGCGGGATACCTGGACGTCACGCCGTTCCGCCCCGACTATCTGCCCGTTTCCGACCAGGAGAAACCAGGGAAAGAATTCTTCGTGAAGACACTCGTGGTTGACAGGAAATTCGTGGGCCGGGGGGTCGGAGAATTTCTCCTGGACTTTGCGAAAAAGCTTGCAGTAGAAGAGAAGGCGGATTGGTTCCGCTTGGATTGCTGGAGGGGTCCCGCCGGGAAGGACGGCCTTGTGAAATACTATGAGGGAAACGGGTTTGTTAAAGCAAGGGAGTTCGCCAATCCTCCCAAAGGTGATGAGGAGGCAGAGTGGCCGGGGCAATTGCTCGAGATGAGGGTTAGTGATTTGCAATAGTCGTTCCATTATCGGTCGTCGCAGGGTACGAGAACTCCGAGTGATGAACAAGAATAAGTCGTTGAAAAAAAAAAAAAAACCACATTTGGAGATCTTTACCAAAGTCTCCGAAGTCGGACGACCTAGTTTATATTTATAGCACAATTCTGCTGAGGAGAAACATGTCACCCAGACACCGCAAGTCCTGACTAGGTGCGTACAATGTTGTCTGAGAGGTCTTCTTCCAGTAAGAGATAAGTATCTCGAGGTTCAGTGTGGGTTGATACGAGTTGAAAAACATCGGGTGCTGCCGGTGAATAACCGGATAAGCACGTCGTTTTATCAAATGTGTCAAGATCGACCCCGAGGCAAGTACAACAATACTGAGCGCTGGAATGACCGCATCCTGCGTGTTGAGGCCCCTGGGTAGGCCTCCATCGGTCGGGTTTCATCGACTACCACCTGGAATTGGGCCGAGAAAAGCTTTTATATTTTTGAAGGGACTTCACGCATATCCCATAATGTAGGTTCGGCTGAGACGGGGATGAGTGAGACGAAAAGAAACAGACGCTTACCAACGCTTACGAAGAAAAGGGATAAGCATGGCCCGGATGCCGGGCCATTTCGATCCTTCTTCGGCCATGGTACTTATATCGCCGGGTTCAGGCTGCTTGTCCAAATATGCCTTTCTTTCGGACTAAGAATACACCCCATGCCTCCGACGAGCCTTCTCGCCCCCACGAAGAGAAGGAGCGGATGGAGATCCTCCTCGACCACGACTATGTATTCCTGCGAGGAACTGGTGTGGACGTCGAGCCGGCTCGTCTTTCTGGAAATGTAGCTCTGTATCTGACCGAACCCACCACTATCCGATCCATTACCCTCCAGTTTCGCGGCAAAGCATATCTCCCCGTTCCTCCTCAGGATTCACCACAATCATCCAGCAATCCTCCTTCAACTTATGTTATCTGCAAACACAACTGGTCGTTCCTGGAGGGTCAGAAGAAGCACAACTACACCCTCAAGGCAGGGCGTCATCTCTTTCCATTTCAACTCCAGGTCGGCGGGTCGCTGCCGTGCAGCATTGTCACCGACGCGTTCGGGGGCACGACCGTGACCTACAAGCTGCGAGCCGTGGCTGAAAAGTCCGGTGCATTCAGCCACAACGTGCAGACGGTTGCCCCTGTGTATATTTTGCGCTCGCTAGTCCAAAGCTCGCTTGAATATCAGCAGACGCGCGACATCGAACACGTATGGGCGGGAAAATTGATGTTTTCCGTCGCGATTCCGCACATTGCGTGGGCCGCAGGGGACGAACTTCTGGCTTTGCTCAAGATTTCGCCGCTTGTCAAAGGCGTTGGCGTGCTCACTGTGACCACCTCTCTGCGCGAAACGACCAAGGTGTTCGGGCGCCCCAACGGCCTTACCCGGACAGTCGCCAGTGTGACGCACGAGATACTTGGGGGGAAGGCGGTGGAGGTGCGGCAGCTTGTGGATCATAAGGGCAAGCATTCCCATTTTTCACTGCCGCAGCGGTCCAATTCAGCACAATCGGACCCTGAAGCAGGTCCAAGTGGCAGCAGCAGCAGCAGCAATGTGTCTTCACCATTGCCACCCGATCCGGCCCAGAGCGAGGACGATGTCGTGCGTATCTCCATATTTGACATCCGTTTGTACGTTAACTCGCCACAGGTTACTTCCCTTCATATGCGTCTCCCCCGCCACTTGACGCCGAGCCACCAACTCGATCCAATAATGATTTCACACAACGTCCACTGGAGCGTCATTGTCACCAATGCCGACGGCCATCTCTCAGAATTATTTTGTTCCCTCCCCATTATCCTGCTCGACTCGCAACTATTAAGCGAAGCCCGAGCACACACCAAAATCGCACGCCGGCTGCTCGCAGGTGGGCCCGAAGTCCCGCCAGAACCAGAAGACACGAACGAGTTGCCGAGCTACCTCGCGCACGTCCGCGATCGCGTCGCCAACATGTTTCTCTCCGAGGGAAACACCATGCGCGTGACGAATCCGTGGGTCCACTCGGGCGTAAACCCTATTCTTGTCGACGGGAAACCAAGTACCGACGGTTCCGGCAAGGCCACGCCCCTCGAGGTCATCTCCGACTCGAACGACCCGTACATCCCCGACCCAGAGCACCCAGTCTTCCTCGACTGGGTGAACGCCGAGCTGCTCATCTCGCAAGGCGCAACTAAAATGCCAAACCACAGTCCGGACGAAGCGAGTGCTGAGAGCAGCACCCAAACGCCGCACCCGGACCACCCGCCAACGCCGCCGACCCCCGCTGCGGACGGCATCGCCACGTACACCCACGCCAGCAACGCGAGCCGCGCGCTCCCGGGGCTCTTCGTCGCGCTCATGGAGCCCACGAGCGCAATCACGCACCCGCACTGGTTCACCGCGCGCCCGGACCCGAAGGACCCGCGCGTGGCGTCGATCGACGTCCAGCGGCGCGTGCGCGAGGTCTCGCGGCCTAAGCCCGAGGTGGGCTCGGTGTTGCTACACCGGGCGTTCACGGAAGTGCCGGACTACGAGGTTGCGCTGCGGGGGTTCCTGGGGGGCGTGCCGCCGTTGAGCAGCATGCAGGGCCTGCCCTCGTATGACGAGGCGTCACGGAGTGGGACGCCGGACTTGTCCCCAAAACATGCTGAGAGCGCGGCGGGGACGTCTGCCGCCTCGTCATGACTCGGGGGTTAATTTTGATTCACATTTTGTATTACTAGCAAGCTAATTGTAATCGAAAGGGCGTGGTGCGGTTATTATCCCTGTCGGCGAGTCGGAGTCTCTAGCTGCGCCGGCATGATCTCGGCCCATGCACCATCACGACTACCTGATCCCGTCTTTCGTTCCAGCGCCACGAACTAAGACTACCATCAACTCCCTTCAATTCAACTCTGCGTAACGCTTCAAGAATGCCCAAATATAGCACTCCATGACCAAGTATATAACTCGAGCTGCTTGCTGACGCCGCCCCCTACCTTCGTGTAGTCTGACCACTCACGTCGACCCTTCATCGAAACCGCACTGCAGAAATTAAACATGAAAACAACTTGAAGTTGAAGCAGCAATATCAATGGCAGTGTATTCGTCCATCTTCCTCGTCCTCTCTCTGGCGTCTGCCGCGTTCTCGACGCCGATAATATCTGCGGATGTCCTCCGCGCTCGAGAGGAGTCACTGTGCGTATCCCTTTCTCACAGTGTTCAACTCTATACTTACTGATATTCAAATTTAAGGCACAATGCACATAGACTTAGACGCTTTGACGGCGACTTGGAAAGAACTTGAAAAATGGGCCAACAAATTATAAAATATGTAACGTATATGGTATGGATTGAATGTTACCTTTCTTGCCCTGTTCGTCGCTAAATGTATAAGATGTAGCTGCCCAAATTTTATGTGCGACACGTCCAAATAAATTTACATATGTAAGCGCCGGAAACGCAAGCCCCTGTAGAGCTGATCTCGGCTATTTTATTCGGTCTTGGTTCCTCCCAACTCCTCCCAACTCCTCTTCTCCGTCCTCCATGTCCGATTTTTCTTCAAACGCCCCGCTTCCCAAGCCCCCGGTCACGAAGCCCCACATCTGGGCCCATCTTTTTGCCCTGGACAAATGGATGAAGTTCTGCGGCACAACTCCCGCCGCCCTTGCCCACGCAACCCCCGCCACCTACCTATTCGCCAGCGAAGTTCCGGCTCTGTCGGAGTCGCTTCAAGAGGAAACGGAGTACACACGCTTCAAAGGAGCCGCGGACGCGATCGCACTGATGTGTGCAGTTTCTAAAGACGCGGAAAGCGTCACCGCTTATTCGATCGAAATCGCCATGGACGCGCAGTCCCAAGAGTCCTTCACCGTCAGACTGGCACGAAACGGGAAATTCCCTCCGCAAGATATCGGCTACATCGTGCAGTTTATAGCGGAAGCGAACGAGAAGATAGAGCAGGTGGAGTGGATCAACATCCAGAGCTGTATGTTTAATCAATCTTCGCGCTGGATTTGCGAACCTAATTCTTCCACAGCGGAGAGAGCCAAGTTGATGAAGGTCATTGCTCTCGTCGACATGCTACCGCGCATCGGGGAGCGGTGCCGATCCAAGATCACTGACACCGTGAACGGGAAGGGAGGGGAAGCGCTAGTAGCCTGGGCTGCGATCCCGCGAGACCTGTCCGGTTTCGTCATTTCGGAGAGCTCGTGTATGTTGAGCATCCGGAAGAAGATAGATGGGATTATCTCGGGGCGGCTGCGGAATTTCATTATTTCTGCCCACACTCTCCTCTTTGCCTTCCGACAGGCCCGACAACGTGGCCAAGCGACTACACAAAGTTGCACGATACGCCACAGCCTCGTTAAACCTGGTTTCGTGTTTGGTGGCGCTCAAAATGAAGGCCATTCGCGGATCCACAGCTGTGGACATCCACGTTCGAATCGTCGACACTAGCTCTACGCTGACATCGCCCTCCGCGGAAGACGAACCTGCAAATCTAGAAAATTACCTCGCAGATACGTTTCAGGTGTCAACAAGGTCACTCCAAGCAAGCAAAGTTGATGCGGCAAGGAACTCGTGGGCAGGTGCAAGAGCAAAGCCAACACTCTTCTATCATGCCGAGTTACAACTTGCAATGTTCTACATATTGAACGCCAACTTAGTACCTGTCGGGGCTTATATCGGTGTGTCGAAGCGTTGTTGTGGCCTCTGCGACTTTGTTCTCAAGTAGCCTAATTTTTGTTCTATTCAAAGTACACTGAGCTCATTCCTGTTTTAAAAAGCTGCAGCTCGATGCAAGCAGCAATCAGCATTACTCGCTCGACGCCACAGGAGCGCCGCACCTCTTTTCCGTGCGTAGCACACACGGACTCGGAAGGATCACCCCAACCTGGTGGTTCCCCGACCCCACTCTCACGCCATCTGCATTGCCCATGATTGAACGGGAGAAGGTCAGACGGCGGCTTGACCTCATCCGCTCCGAGCTGTCCGTCGTGCTGAAGGGCAAGGTCGGACGGATGCTGCCGCACCTGAAGAACAACCCGGATAATCATAGAGGTGCTGAGTTCGAGGGTTTGTCCGGACCCGATGAATTAGGGCCACTCCCTGGTGCATTTTTCCCCGAGTTCCACGAGGAGGAGGAGGGGCAGGACAGAGAGGGGCTTGATACTTAGTACATAGAGCATTGAGAAGGAAAATTTTCACGCGTCACTTGAGATTTCCATTTTTTCTAAAGACCCTTCCCTCACTCTGCATCTGAAGCCGCTACTCGTCCGCCGACTTTTTCCCTTCAAGCTAGATTCTATCTGCTCGCTACAAGGGGGGTCCTGGCGCTGAACTGGAACGGCAGACACGAGGACGACAGCGTCGTCTCTGAAAGAAGTGAACCGGAATGTGGAGAACGGGAGCGCCGTTTTATTCGACGAGCTCGCAAAACCCTCGGCGGTCAGTCTGGCTGAGCGAGAGCGGGGCACTGTGATCCGGAAGTTGGGAAAAGACGGCGAAGAAGGGACGATGGCTGGGTACTGCACCGGTTTTATATACGGGTACGGGGACTGACTCTCTTTTTAAAAGTTCCAAAAAATATATGCGCTCCCGAGTAGCCTTGTTTCGTCGTTGTCCGCAGGGACGGTCGCTGCCGTACGCTGAAGAGAGAAGGTCGCCTTTGGTCGGAGTTTGAATTCAAGTTAAACCCAATCACATCGGACTGACCATCCAATATCTCAACGCTTCACCCAGATGGACACGGAAGCACTATTGCTTGATGTGGACGAGACTAGCGGCGACCAGAGAAAATCTGTTAGGGCGTGGCACAGTCAAGGCACAGTCCGATCCCATTCCTTAATCACTATTACTTGGGAATTGTTGAACTTGAAGAGCGGGCGCAGAGAAGCAGAGGGAAGGAAGAAAAAAGAGATGCTATTTTGCAGTTGGTTAATTTGATTCGCATTTTGCATTACTCGCAAACTAATTGTAATCGAAAGGGCGTCGTGCTATGCGCTTATTATCCCTGTCGGTGAGTCGGAGTCACTCGGTGAGTCTAATTGCGCCAACATGATCTCAGCCCGTGCATCATCACGACTACCTGATCCTGTCTTTCGTTCCAGCGCCACGAACACCGTCTCCAGAGGCGGGCCTCACCTCGGAAAGTAAGACTACCATCAACTCCCTTCAATTCAACTCCGCGTAACCCTTCAAGAATGCCCAAATATAGCACTCCAAGTATATAACCCGAGGGCTGCTCGCTGGCACCGCTCCCTACCTTCGTGTAGTCTGGCCACTCACGTCGACCCTCGAGACCGCTCTGCAGAAATTTAAACATCAAAACAACTTGAAGTTGAACTGATCAGCAGCAATATCAATGGCAGTGTACTCGTCCATCTTCCTCGTCCTCTCTCTGGCGTCTGCCGCGTTCTCGACGCCAATAATATCCGCCAATGTCCTCCGTGCTCGAGAGGAGTCGCTGTGTGTATCCCCTTCTCACAGAGTTCAACTCCCAACTTACCTACGTTCGATTTCAAGACACAAACCTCGAGTGGGTGCAGGAGCTGTCGCCGCCCGCACGACCACACAGATATACGATGCCCGCCGTATGTATGTGTGGAAGGCTTTCATAAGCGCAGATATCCTGACGAATTTGATAGTTCATTAGAACGAAGATCATCGTGAGAGGATGCCCGCGGGGAATTCCACGTAGACTTAGACGGCTTGACGGCGAATTAGAAAGAATTTCAAAACGGACCAAAAACTACGAAATATGTACTATGAGCGTATGGTATGAGAACTTTACCTTTCTTGCGCGATCCGTCTCCAGGTCGTCTTCAAAGTGGAAAAAAAAAAAAAAAAAAAAAAAAAAAAATCGGTGAGAAGATATGAAAGGTGCTTAGTGCTAGTAGAATAAGACGCTGTCCTTTCCATGAGCATAAAATCTGTGAGACAGCGGCCTTGATGGAATTATGTCGAGCGCATCTGAAGATAGGGGCTCATTTTGTTTGAGCTTTAATTTTAACACTCGACACGGCCGCTGTCTTTACTGGACAGCTGAACCTCCCTCCTGCGGCCGGAGTAGCGTATCTAACCCGCAAATCCCAATTCCTCAATTACTTGGGAATTGCTGAAGAGCGGACGCAGAGAGGCAGAGATGCTCCTTTGCAGTTCAAGTTGTGGAAAGTTAGCCGTGTGGAGGTAACTCCTCGAATGCCTCGACGGCATTACAAACAGCCAAAAAAGGATTATAAAATATGTATTCGCGATCCACTGTCTAGAACCCGAACCCATGAGAAGACGTATGACTTCTCCCGCCATGAGAATGGCCACTCTGGAAGCCCCCGCCGCCCGGGAATCCGCCACCAAAGCCGCCCCCGCCGCCGTGGAACTGGGCAAAGAGCTCGGAGAGATCCATGCCGTTCATCCCGTTCATACCCGACGACTCACTCATCCCGTCCTCGTCCTCGCCCATGTCGTACCGCTCCCGTCGTTGCGGGTCGGAGAGCACCGCGTTCGCCTCCACCACGAGCTTGAATTTCTCCTCGTCTCCGCCCTGCGCAAAAACCGCCGTTAGAAGGAAAGCACAAGTGCCGTAGGCGTGGTATGTCCGTACCTTGTCGGGGTGGTGCTTCAAGCTCTCGCGCCGGTAGCCCTTGCGGACCTCCGCCTCGGTGCAGTCCCGCGCGACACCGAGGATCTTGTAGTAGTCCTTCGTTTTGCTGCGCTTGAGCGCCGCCTCGGCCTTTTTGAGCTCCGTCTTGAGTGCGCGGAGGTCGCCCTCGCCGGCGTTACCGTCCATGCCCACCTGCTGGATGGCGGACTTGAAGTCGGCTACCGCCTGGTCGTACTTCTCCAGGTGGAGATGGATGCGCGCGCGCGTGCGCAGGGCTTTGAACGAGGATGGGGTAAGCTCCAACGATGCGTCCGTGTCGCGGAGGGCGTCTTCGTGGCGGTTTACCTGTGGGTAGTGGTTAGCGTCTGCGGTGTCGCGAAAACGGTGGGGGCGGTACTTTAAGCAGCGCCGTCGCGCGGTTCGACAGCAGCGTGGCACGAATCTGGCCGCCCTTGGCCTCCTCCTCCACTTGACCGACGCGCTACAAGCTGGGTTAATTGGTGTCGACGTGGGAAACACGAGAATGGGTACATCGAGAGCCTCGCCGTATTTTTCGATCGCCTCGTCCATCCTGCCCGATTTGAACGCCGTGTTGCCTTCATCCTTCAGCCGCTCGACGTCCTTGACGCGCTTCCGTAACCGTTGGGCGGGCTCGTGGCCGGGGTCTCCGCGAAGTGCGGACTGCACGTGCTGCAGCGACTGCGGCAGTCTCCCGCTTAGGAAAAGCACCAGGCCGCGCGACGTGAGGACGTCCGGTGAACTCGCGTTTAATCGTAGTGCATCGCTGTCGAAATCGTCAGTCAGGAGCTTGAGAACGAAAAAATTCAGCGGCCGCACTTGGCCGCATTATTGGCCGCATCCAGGTTGCCGCGTGCCAGCTCGAGCTCAACCCTCCAGAGGCGCCACTCGGTTGGGATCTCGCCGCCCTCTCCCTCGATGCCCTGAAGGCACTTGTCGAGTGCGAGGCGCGCGTGGGCCCACTCCTTCTTTGCCTTGGCCGTCTGAAAGTTTTTCAGATGGCCCTCGAGCAGGTTGATCTTGCTCTGTAGCTGCAGTGCCGGAGCGTTCTTGGGCTCGAGCGCAATGACCGCACGCAGTGTCGAGAGCGCGGGTGTCGTCGATCCGAGGGCGAACTGACACCGCGCCAGGCGGAGGAGGGTCTTGGCCGACGGCGAGGCAGCCTGTATCGTCGAGGCATGCTGACAGTCGTCGAGGGCCGCACGGAAGCGCTTGATGCCCATGTACGCCGCAGCCCTGTTGGTCAGGAACGATGGCTCCGCGGGATTCATTTCTTCGAATTGAGGGCATACGACGGTGAGCCTCGGGGGCACGCAAGCGGCTGGCCTACTGCGTACCTATTGCTTTCGTGTAGAGGTCGATCGCGTCACCGAATCTTTTCGCTTTGAATGCGACATTGCCCTGCTCCTTTACTTTTTCGGCGCGGATAAGAATGTCTTCCTCCTCCTCCTCCTCCTCGGGCTGTGGCTCTGGCGGAGGCGAGGGCGCGGGTTCTGCGGTAGGGGTGCTGGGCCCGCTGGTGCTGGCCGAGGCTACGGGCTCGCTGGACGCGGGCTTAGACATACTGATTCTCGCAGGCGCCGTACGGCAGGCACGCACCCATTTGCAGGAGGCACGGGACCCGTGGAGGTCTTTTTCTTCGTCTTGGTCGCTTTCTTTGCCATTTTTTAACGGAGGGGAACGAGGGGGGGAAGCAACGGGATGCTGGAACGCGTGTCCAGCGGCCACTAATGAGCGGCAAAAAGTAAGGATTTGCACTTCCCGATGCGGTCTCTGTTTGTCTTGCTCTCTCATCTTCCAAAACATTCCGAGTTACAAAAATTATCTAAGTACACGGTGAGAACGCATTTCCTGTCCGGAGAGAATGCTGTAGGGAGTCGGAAAGCAGTCAAGAGGGACTGTCTAAAAATAACGCTGTTTGGCGCTTCAAATCCTCTGCGGATACATTTGAGGGCTTCGTATAGTTGCGGGAAGCCAGTAGGCATGACACGACAATGAACAAAGTCTGTAAACAGTGCTGAAAAACAGAATGGATTGCTGGGAGCGGTCTCGAACAAAGTTGCAATACAACCTGCGTAAATAGTCTTCGGGATATCCCCGAGTCCCTATAAAATTCAGAGATCGATACCGGTGGGCCTGGGTACGTGAGGTTGCACCGTTCGGTGTGGGGTTGCGTGGCTTGAGCCAGGGAGTCGAGTAGATCGTTAACCTCGGAAATTGAATACCAAAGTAGTGAAAAGACCCTCGACCTCAAAAAAAAGCCTGGACCTTCCAAGTGTCCCCAACTCTTGCCTCTACTGCCAGCTGGAATCCTTGCCTAGACCATGGGTCGCCACAGAGCTCAGATCTTCGTTGCGGTACTGCAATATTACACGTGGAGTGGCGGCCAGTTTCGAGGTGATGGCGCGCGGAAAAAATAAACAAGTCAATACAGCATTCCTGCTAGCAAGAAAGACTCGGACGCCAGCCCGATACTGCGATACCCACTCCTTGAGCCCCGAGGTCTTCTTCGAGAGCAGCGGGTTATTTCAACTCGCTCTCATCGTCCGCCGCGCGCATGGCGCAGTGTCAGGTCGGGCACCCGGCAACATGGAAGTGCTCGGCGTGTTCAAGCCCCAGCATCCAGGTCTATCGCTTTCGATTCCGCGCCCAACCGTCTTCTGATATATTCATCGGTGCTAGCAGTCGTCCTCACGCGCCCCAGCGCACTTTAACGCCCGCGGAGAGCTCATTCCGTATGTTATCGTGCAACAACCCCGCGAATTCGCGTTGGTTCCCAAAGAGGACGTTGCGATGAAGGTACGATTTTCATCTCGAGTTATGCCTTCATCCGCGCGTTCCAGTCCGCCTATCTGGTCTATTTTCTTCGGGGTGCCATGTTCACCTTTTTCGCGTTGTGGACGATCCCGTTACACCCCGCGCATTTGATAAGTGTTTTTTATTGCATGGCTAATTTATGTTTTCTCCAGGCCGTTCCCGATTCGCCTGACACGGACTCGGATGATGATATGGACCTCGAGCTCAAATATCCCGACGACGAGGTTCGTGCGGTCTTCTATTCTTTAGCCTGCGCGACTCTCTGTTTTTGCTGCCTCATGCCGAAGAATCGCCACACTTGAGCGGCGACCTAGTTCCTCTCAGTCCCTGTCTTTGGGCGCGTTTTTCCCGTATTTCTTTTCGCCTCCCGCGTTAACCCCGCGCGTGGTTGGAGCGGCGGACCTCTCAAGTTACTTCCATTCATTTTCTAGTAGGGCTCGCGTCGTCCTGACTCCATTCTCGAACGATTTATTCGTTGCCCTCGTGGACAGACACGGCATTTTCATTGTCGCGCTGAATCGGGTGCACTCTGGCATCCACATTCTGCGCTTTACCTCCCGATACTCATAGCGCTCCAGAATGCGCGCCACCTCTTCGTTCTATCTCGCTTATGCGTCTTTTTATTTTTATTTGTTCCCCTTTCACTTTCTTGTATCACCCCTGACTAACAACCTTCCTTTTTCCCAGCCCGCCGCCCCGGTCCCCCCTGCGCCACCGCCAGAATCTTCCACTTCTGCGGTCTCTCCTCCCAACCCATATACCCCGCCTACCCCATCCCAGTCGCAGTCTCCCTCGCTCCCGCCACCCCCGCACAAACCTCTTCCTCGGCGCACGCCTCGGCAATCTAGACCTTCCGCCAAATCCGCGTCTCAGGCGAACGGCGCACCCAAGTCCGCCCCGGCCCCGGCCCCGGTTACAGCACACGCGATCGCACTACCGCGCCTCCCGCCGTCCGTGCCGTCGGCCGTGTATACGGTCCCCCGCGCGGAGCTCGTGCACGGGATGCCGCCGCACGGGATTCCCATGCCAATGCCTATGCCCATACCAATACCCATATCTGTGCCCATGGGGTGGTCGCCTCCGGCGCCAGCCCCGGTGCAGGCGCCGTGCGCGACGACAGGGTGTCCCGGGACGGTGCCAACGGCCGGGCGGCGCTGCATGACGTGTGTGCGCGGGAGCTGGGCCGGGCGGAAGGAGGCGCGACGCAAGGAGGAGGTGGTGAAGGCGAAGGTGACGCCCAAGAGGGTGATCATCAAGCTGAAGGTCACTCCGAAGGCGGCGGCGGCTAAGCCAGCGCCCGAGGTGGCGGCGGACGAGAAGGGGAAAGGGAAGGCGGTAGAGGCTCCGATTCTTGTGGAAGCTACGCCGCCGAAGGATGGTGAGGACGAGGAGGACGCTGATGCGGGCATGTGGGACGGCGCGGGCTGGGACAGCGAGTTGTCCGACTTAACTGATTCCGACGGCGAAAGCGAAGTCGAGGTTTGTTTCGATTTCTTGTGCAGCCTTCAAGCTAACCGACCACTCAGGAGACTCCGCGTCCGTCGTTCAAGATCCGCATCCCGGCGCGCACGCCCTCCGGATCGCCATCAAAGCCCTCATCCGCATCTGCGTCCGCACTCCCGACGCCCCCCGCTTCTGTTTCGGGCACCCCCGAAGTGCAGCGCCTTTGCACTATCGCGCGATGCCGCGTTCCCCTCCCTCCGCACTCGCTCTACCGCTGGAAGTGCTGTTCTGCGTGCCGAAAGCAGTACCGCGAGTACCAGCGCGACCGCCTCGCGCGCCTCGCCGCGGGGAACGCTGGAGCCACCACCGCCACGACCACCACTACCGCCACCCCGCCGCCGCCAGCCCAGCCCTCGGCACCGCGCGCAGCCCGCCCCACACCGCTGCCAGCACACATCGAGGCGCTGCGCACTCACGCCGCGCAGAAGCAGTGGCAGCGCGAGGAGAACCGGCGTGCGCTGGAGATGGCGACCGCGCGCCCGCGGCCCGAGGAACCGGGGACGTGGAGCGTCGCGCCCGGGGTAGAGCTGCAGCGGAAGCAGCAGCAGGTCGAGGTGGTGACGGGTGCGCGTGTGTGCATGGGGCGCGGGTGCGGGCATATTATTCCCGGCGAGGAGGAGTATTCTTGGGCTCAGTGTGGGCCGTGTCGGGGGCGCGAGCGGCGGAAGGCCGAACGCGCGCTGGCGAAAGAGGGGAAGGGGAAGGCACCGACGGAAGGGGATGCGGAGAAGGACGACATACCGCTGGTGAGCGCTTTTTTATTTATTTGCTCTTCGTTTCGCGTGGTGTTGACCCGCGTCTGGTGTAGGCTTCGGTGCAGAGAGCTGGGCGCTGCATGTATGCGGATTGCGGAACACTCGTGCCTGTGGACGCCGAGGTCTCCGTGGCAGAGTGCGAACAGTGCCTACGTCGTAAGACGCAGCGCAGGACGCCGGGCAGACCGCCTGGAAGTCGAAATAAGCCGAAGGGGGTGAAGGCACCCGCTGTTGCGCCGCCGCCGGCGAAGCCCCTGTTCACGCGAAAGCCGCAACAGAGCTTGACCGCACCAGAGAAGGTGCCCTCTCTCCTTTGTTTTAGCCTCCCATCTTTTGCTAACAGAGGAACGACAGCCAATTGAAGTCCCGCGGAAGCGCAAGCGGGTATCACCATATCCCGCTTATCAGTGCCGCGACGCCCTGCTCCAAGACTTTGGCAGCCGCTTCCACAGCTTCATCGAGGCGCAGTCGTACTACTTCCTCATGCGCGGCGGGATGGGGATCACGCAGCCCCCTCCACAAGCCATGTTCGACTTTAGCGGGGAGTACGCCGTCGTTGCCGCGGACCTCGACGTCGTCGCCCGCAAGGCGGAGGTGGAGTTGGGCGTACACGCCGTCAAGGACGCCGTGGCACGTGCGGGCGGCCTTGAGTTCAGCCCGACGAGCTGGGTGAGCATCCTGGGTAACCCCGGCGGCATCGTAACGCGCTTCGCGTGCGTTCACCTCGTCAACGTGTTTCTCCCCATCCGCGTGCCGCCTGGCCACCCGCCGAACCCTGCGCGCCCGAAGAGCATGCAGGGCGAGCTCGAGATCGCCGTCCTCCCCGACGAGTCGCATAAGTATTTTCCGGGCGAGAAGACCATTGTGCGGTTTCGGCTCGTTGGGTGAGGTGCTTCATTTATTGCATAGTTTATGTTTCATGTATCTTGCTTTGTCGGATGCGCTATTTCGTTGCTGTTATCTTGCATTTGTGCATGGACTAAATACCCAATTAAACAATTGTACTTTTTTTTGCCATTCTCAAACGTCCCAATCAGCGACAACGTACGCTGATTCTGTTCATGCTTCTGACTATCACGCAGAGCACGTCTCGGTTCGACGTCTCGAAAATTGGTTGTTACTCAACGAACTATTGGACACGGACAGCGCTACTGGGCGGGTTCTGGACGGCATGTCGAACAAGTAGGGTTCCCGTTGAGGCCGGACCAGAGAACACGTTGAGGCCGGACCAGAGAACACCGCACCTTCACCACAGAGAACTTTTCCAGTCCTTCCGTGGGGAAACCCCGAGCGTAGCTTCTACAGAGGTAATGGGACCCGCTATAGACCACCTGGCTCATAAAAGTCGAAGAACATGCCCGCCTCCGTACGGGTTCCCCCGGGGAACAGGCGTATGCAAAGACGATCCTGAGGTATGTTGACGATAAAAATGTCGGTCTCGGTTTGGGAAGTGGCTTCTGGCTTCAGCTTTGTGCGACGTGCTTCAGCGGGTGTGTGCGTTGATGCGCAATGAAGACACACCCCAATAAGACTAAGACCGGTTGGGTCCACATTCGCCAGAAAGCCTTGGATTACTTCGAAGCGCCTCTCGTCGGGGGGATGCCCTCGGCATCGAGCAGCTGGTTAATTTCCTCGTAGGTAATGCGAGGCAAATCCACTTCGCCCTAAACATGGTTGATGACGGAAGTCGGGTACTCGGGCTCAGAGCGTTCGGTTCAGAGAGTTAAGTGAACGGTGGCGACCGATATGCAGGCGATGCTTACAGACATTAATGCAATAGTAGTGCGGCAGCAGCAAGACGGCCCTCGAAGATAGGAGGTTGATGGTTAGGTAAGCTCGTGTTCACGCGGTCATTAAAGAAAATACAATAAAATATTTATGCAAGCACATTCATTATTCTACGGCGTTAACTTGACACTCGGAACCTCAAACCATGCAGGAAGGTTGAGCCATATACACAGGCGCAGCGCCGACGCAATCCCGCACATCGTCTGTGCGCAGGTAGGGCACACCCCCAGCTTGCGCGCCTGCTCCGGCTCGGAGACGTGCATGCGCAGGTCGGCCAAGGCACCGAGGACGTCGTGCGTGTCGTCCACCCGCCGCCGGAGGGTAGCCACGAGCGCGCTGCAGCCCACACGGCAGTGGCAGGCGCGCGCACGCTGGGGCGCCCCGAACGCCATCGTGAGCGCCTTCGCCGCGCGGAGCGGACCTTGGCCCTTGGCCAGGCACATGAGATCCGCGTGCGCGAGGAGGCCCCAGCGTGCGGAGCGCTTGCCGGCTGCGAGTTTGGCCGCGTGTTGTGGGAGCGCGCGCGTGGCGGGGGAGTGGTACGTCTCGTAGCTGGCGGAGGGGCTGATGCGGGAAAGGCAGTAGAATGCCGCGGGGAGGAGCTCTGGGATGCCGAATTCGTGGGCGAGCCGGATGATGGATGCTGGCTCGGGGAAGCGGTCGTCGAGATATTGCTGGCCGCGCGGGGCTGTACCGAACGCCCGAGCGCGGGATTCGTGTTGCTCCCATACCGAAAGGGACGTGGGCCATTCGAATTTGAGCTGGTTCACGACGAGCACAGCTAAAGTGGCAATCTCATACTTCTTGCACACTCGGAGTAGTCCGCCCAGGTCTACATTCACGGTGGGCTCCTCGAGCTTGAAGGGCATGTCACTGGAAAAGTGGCAAGGTTAGTTGCGATACAGTCGTCGAGTTATTCAACTTACTGTGGGTAGTAGAGGCATCGGAGCATGGCTGCGAGGTCCTCAACCGAGTCATTGACCTGCAACAATTGGACATCGTCGACAGCTTGAATACCATCGATGTCGTCTTGTTGAACCCCGGCTGGCTCATTAAATATGTTGCAGAATACGGGGGAATAGTCGGACAGCATGCATCTGTGAACGAGAAACAGTCGCAGCTCTCCGCGGGCAGTATACGCGGATAAAGTGATGTCGCCATCCTCAAAGTATAGGCCCGGATATTTCATGGCGGACATTGTGAGTGAGGCCGCCGTAGAACATCGGCGGTTTTATACTGGTGGGCTCAAAGCGAGAACAACGACGGAATCTGGACAAGGCGCTCAAAGCGGGATGTGCACAAAAGGTTCAAAGCAGATTCCGACAAAGGGTTCAAAGCGGGAAAGCAACCAAAGGCAAAGGGCATTCCAAGCCTTGAGAG
The DNA here is from genome assembly GCA_029281465.1 of Mycena epipterygia. Taxonomy (NCBI): domain Eukaryota; kingdom Fungi; phylum Basidiomycota; class Agaricomycetes; order Agaricales; family Mycenaceae; genus Mycena; species Mycena epipterygia. Next base: position 435,549 of record JARJCQ010000011.1, on the reverse strand, counting down.
TCAAAGCAAGCGTGGAGCACAGGCACCGACGACGCCAGTACAGATAGTCCATCTTCAACAGTACCTACCTTCTACCAACTCTCCGTGTATGTAGTTATCTGAGTTGCAAAGACTACACTATGCTGTCCAGGAACTGATCCACTCGCAAGTCCGCGGTAGTGTAGCGAGAATCGTTCAGTAGCGCAATATGGCTTTGATGAATCTTTTGTTGGGTTCATATGTTGCCCATTGAGCTTCGGCTTTTGCATGTGCCATGTATAGCATATGGATTCGAGGAATCTGAGTTGTCTTAATTTTTGAATTAAAATTGAGGTCTTGAGAAACAATTGCCAAGACATGACGGCTGTAGTCAATGAATTAACGTTTAACGTTTCAGTCGAGTTGCGAGTCGGACGCCAGGACCCACTAGCGAGGACATTATTTGACGCCGCTGTCCGGTCAATGAAGGACTTGAGAGAGCTTGAATGTAAGCGAGCAACGGTTGCCGTCGCGGCGGCGGATGCTGTCGTTGACTAGACTTTGTCGATCCCGCCCAAGTTCCACCAATCTTTTTGCTCAGTGACCGTAGAAAACCGTTGCCAGAGGCGGATGCTTTAGGGTAGACTCGGAGGATACTTATCTTTTACTTGCTCCGAGAACGCCATCCGCGCGACCTTTGCAGCCGAGTGACACTGTGCGCATGCTGCAAATTGCATTATGCCAAAAAAAGGGCGAGATCAGTTCGGACGCGGCTCGCCAACGTCTTGCTCGTCTCGTACCCATTGCGCCACCGCACGGAGGGTGGCAGCAACTGGGGTGATACGTGTGTGATGTGTGGGTAGATGAGAATATAAGAGGAAGTTTACGTTACATGTGTCAGTTTGTGTACGCGCTGTGATGCAAGTTGAAAAAGGGCGCTCTTTGACGCAAACGTTATTGCTACGACTCCTCGACCGTTTCCTCGCCTCCCTTTACTCCTTTTCACGATGACGAACTCGCCCTACTCGCTCTTCTTCTCTTCCTCTGCCATCGGTCCCTCTCTCTACAAGCACAACCACCCCGCCGACGACGACATGGACATCGAGAACGCACCACGTTCCCCAGTGACCGGCGACCTCGAATACTTCACAGCTTCCACCTACCATACCAATCCCCATAATACCACCTCCAGAGCGCAGACCGCCCGTCCCCCTTTACGGAAGCGCCGCTCCAGCATCACCGCATCAGCGTCCCCAGTCAGCTCCATGAAGCTCGCCAAGTCGCCCGCCCGCGCGGCAGGCAACGCCTGGCACATCGCCAACGTCGCCGCCAACTCGCCCAGCAGATCCCGCAGCGGCAGCGCTAGCATGAACGTCGCCAGCGAGGACACGAGCATGCTCGGCCGAATGCGCAGCGGTAGCCTCGGTTCTCGGTATGTCTGCGCTTCAGGTCCTTTAGAGTCATGTATTGACGTTAGGTCTCGCAGCCTTCGTACCAAGAAGCCGTTGACCAACCGCCGCCCTCTTGCCCTGCTGTTTGCGCCCACGCCCCCGCCCCCTAGTGCGCCCCTGCCCGCCCTGCCTTTGTGCGCCCCTGCCCGGCCACCACTCTCTCGTTTAGCAATCCAGCCCGGTCTGCCGCCCGCAGATGTATTTTGCATGTCTCCCGTCTCGCCCGTGCCCTCGTCCCCCAGCATGGAATACTACCACGCCCCCGGCGTGTGGTCGGGCTTCGGCGCCATCGACGAGGAGGAGATGAAGGAAAATTGAATTGATCCTGCTCCGGCCCTGCCCAGCGTCTATGAGAGACGAACCATTGTTGTACGATTTGATTGGTGGTGCTTGATCCACTGTGTGTGTATTTCCTCTTGCTCCAGTTGCCCGACTAGTATCCGGCTCCCACATAGTTCATTCCCTAATTATATGGCTTGATGCCTCCCTGTAATACTCTATTACTTTCGCTCGTTTACGTTGTCGTAGACAGAATGTGGCTTGAAGTTGCAGCATGATCAAGGCGTAATAAATAATAAATAATAAATAATAAATGTAACTCCTCACACACCCAACGCTGCTGAAGCACTGATTCTCGAGGATGCAACAAATCAACTGCAGATACCACCTGGGCTCTCCTTTAACCTGCAAAGACGCGGCCAGAGGCTCCCACTCCTCTCTACGGTACCGATCTTCAGGGATTATATCGTTGGCATCAAAAAAGAATATCGTCTGCAGCTTGTCTTCGCCGCCCTTCTCGTCTAGCGTATGCGCTGGGGTAACGCCGCCATTGAGCCCGAATTGCCCCGCGAATTGCCCCCCCAACAGTAGGGCGGAGGTCCGCGCGTGCGGGACGCCGTGCACGTCTCGGCAGACGGCGTCTGGATGGTGCTCCAGCAGCCATTTCGTGATGATTTCACGCTGGAGGTCGCCTATGATTCAGCCACGGAGGAGATTGTCGGGTCGGGGGAGGTCGTCCGAGTCGTATTTGAGAGGCAAATCATCTTGATCGTGGATATCGTCGATGATTTGACGCAGCTTTGAAAGGAGGTCAGAGAGGTCCAAGGTCGAATAGAGGTGTGAGTTGTAAGAAAAGAGCTTACCTGGGCAGCGTTGGAGGGGAACTTTGGAAAATATGGCATACCAAGTTTTTTAAAAGGGGTGTTTGCTGATGTTAGTAACAAAGGCACTTGGCTACCACATGACCGTGTCTGCGCACGTGTTGATGACATCACGCGTTGCTCTTCTCATTTCAACAGACTGCGTTTTCTTTGCAATTTGCACAATCATCGTTCAACATTGACGTTCAGTGCCTGGAGTCCCGGCGCGCCCGCCAAGAGGTGAGCGATTGCAAAATCCACCTCGGTTTGTCGCCAAGGGGGGGTATGTAAGCAGCCGATATGGCAATCTGGAGTCAATTCTACTTTGGTTCGAGATTATATGACATCACCATCACCTGTGCCCAAGTTCACTGAAATGTGTTGTAAAATCTATTGCACTACATACAGGGCGAAATAAATTATTTCATGTACATAGAGCGGTAGATAGTGTATGCAAATAGGAGGTAGGAGAAATCTCAAGAGGATTTGAGGACGTCTTTGAGCCGAAATACAAAGTCAAGGATCTTAGACGTCGGTCGGTGATCTCGGACTTCCTGATTTGGGGGTCAGTTGAAATCGGGGATGATCGCTACCCAATCGCTACCTCTTAGCCCGCCCCTGGTTTTGTAGTGACTTTTGTAGACGGTAGAAACCTGTTTGGCATCATGATGGATAAGACTCAGGATAATATTATACTCCACTAGGTCCCCTTTCTTGGTGAGCAGTGGTGAGCAAGGCAAAACCTGACGGTCGTAGTGCATACTCACTTGATCTTTTCGTTTCCCCCCTTTAGACCTTCCCGGTCTATATCGTCTTGATGGCGCCCAGTTACTCATTCGTGCATGCATGCACACTATGGCATGTTTCAATTTCTCAGTGAGTCGCTAGCGTGGTTCACCCCTATATTCTATTTGTCACGAACCCCCTGATTTCCACGATCACCTTGCTTCCGTAGGCTTCCTCGTTATGTAAGGGGCTGTAAGGGGCGAAATTGAAAATGTCGGCTTCGGACTAGCTCAAGCTGGTTCTCTGCTGACTACCATGTTGTCGCTATGGCTCACCGTTCTTGCCGTCTTCCTCAGTGCATGCGCCACCACGATCACCACTCACAGCAAGATAGCCTCCGGCCATACATTCGATTATGTGAGTCCTCTAAATTGGAGTCTCATTTGTGCCTAGATCACTGACTCGGACGAATTGTAGGTGGTTGCGGGAGCTGGGTTTGTATTTTTTTTTGGTATTTTTATCTGGAGACTCATTCCATCCGCAAGTCTGTCTGGAATCGTTGTCGGGACCAAGGTTAGGAAACAGTATTCATTGAATATGTTTTACACAAAATTGACCGCATAATGTAGTTGAGCGCCCAGGGATATAGCGTCCTCCTTATCGAGGCAGGAAAGGATTTGCAGAATAACAGCGCCATCTATAATGCAGAACTCCGAGGCAGTAAGTTTCTCTCATTCTCCCCAACCACGACGGAGGTTCACTCACCTGACAGACCTAAACAACGACCCTGCCACTGACTGCAACTGGCATTATACGGCCAGCGATCAAAATGGTACGGCCTTGCCCATCAAGATCGACAGCGGAAAGTGTATCGGTGGAAGCTCTTCAATTGTGAGCCATTTCGCCACTTGATACACCTAAAACTCAGATGGTTTGTTCAGAACGGTATGGTCTGGTATCGGTGATTTTTTGCAACTTTTCCCTGCATGCCGCTTGATCACTCACAAATGTTCATTAGGCCAACGAGCGCAGAGTTGGATGCTCTCGAGGACCTTGGAAACCCCGGCTGGAACTCCCAGACCATGTTTCCAGTGCGCTGCGTCCGATTATCCCAATTTTAACCATCTAACCTCGACACAGTACATGAAGGCAATCGAACACAATATTCCTCCTTCGGCAGCTCAAAGAGCGGATGGAGCTGATATTGTCCCAGCCTACCATGGTTTCGACGGGGCCGTCAACGTATCCTTCCCGGTCCCGATGAGGATTCCGGCTGCGCAGGTTATTTACAAGGCCGCAATATTGCTTGTTTTCGGCATTCCCGACAGCCCTGACCTCAGCGACCGCACCGGCAACATCTCCGCCTCCACGTACGCCTCTGAGCCTCCCTCTTTCCGCAACTATTCACTGAAAGCTTGAACAGCTCTTGGACCATCTGGTGGGATCCTGTCGCGCAAATCACACGGCGAGCGTCCGCTGCATACTCCCTCTTATACCCCAAATCCAAGCAACAAGATACCCTCACTATCCTTACCGAGAACACGGTCGGAAAAGTCATATTCGACAAGAAGATGAGAGCGACTGGACTGCAATTCGGCCCTGCCGCCGGAGGAGCGCTGTATACCGTGAACGCTAAATACGAGGTCCTGCTTGCTGCCGGGAGTCTCGCTGTAAGCACTTTTCAGAATTCCTGCCTCTGTAAACTGATCACAACCACGCAGACGCCTCCTGTGGGATATCCTCAAACTTCCTCTGTTGTTTTCTCGTCTAACCGTTTTCATTTAGATCCTGGAACGTTCCGGCGTGGGCAGCAAATCGTTAGTTTACATCCTCTGCGTCCATTCCTCATTTCCTCACGTCCCCCAGTATTTTGGCCTCTGTTGGGATCAAGCAACTTGTCGATTTGCCAGGCGTCGGCTTGAATCTCCAGGTTTGCAGTCTATTGTTCTGTGATTGGTCTCAATGCTCATTAATATTTTCAGGATCAACCAGGAACCGGTCTTTCGGCGCTCGTGCAGACCGTCAATGCGTCTAACGATTTGTTAATTGACAATGTGAATCCACTCAATCCTCTTTGTATCATTTCCTCATGCCATTTTTTTCAGCGCAACATCTTTGCACCTGGTTAGTCGAGTCGGCGCCTCTTTGGCCCTAATTAATTGTCATTTTTAGTCATCTCACTGCTCGATATCGACCAGCTCTTCGGCAACAGTATGCCCCTTTCTCTCTTTCTGTACCTTAAGTTAGCTCATGGCCGTAAAATAGAATCCGCCGCACTTTCCGCGCAGCTCCAGAACCAAATCGCAGTCCGCGCCAAGGCAGCAGTTGCTGCCGGAACGGAGGCCAATATAGACGGCGCCACTCAACTGTTCACTACAGTCACGAACTTGATCACTAAGAGCAAGATGCCCATAACGGAACTCATATCCGAGTCGTACCCGGCAGTGATGACTTCCGCCTTTGTTCGTCCTCTTCAAGTTCTCTTGCATATTTTAGCGCTCAACTGACTACTCCCAGTGGCCTCTGGTGCCGCTTTCTCGCGGTTACATCCACATCAACTCTTCGGATGTGAGTAAAATTTTTCTCGCTCCATTATTATCCATATTAAACAAACGCCACCGTCAGCCATTTGCTGCTCCCAGAATCACGCCTCGATTCTTGTCGGACGATTTCGATGTCAAGATCGCGGTTGAGATATCCAAGAAAGCACGTTCGCTCTATCAGACTGATCCCTTTGCGCCAATCATCTCCGAGCTTGTGGTCGATGCGGTCGCAGCCAACGCAACAGACGCCGAATGGGCCGCCTGGTACGCCAGCACGGCATACGTAAGTCGCACTTCTTCTCCGTTTCTTTGCAACAACTAACCCTTTTTAAAAACAGGGGGCTTCTCACTGGGTGCGCCAAAATCTCCCGAATAGACAACTAAATACCCAACGCTAACTCATTAATAGATGGGATCTTCCGCCATGCGGCCCCGCGCGTCGGGTGGCGTCGTTTCGCCCACACTTGAGTACGTCGAACAGTGGATACCACAGTCCCCAAGCTCAATGATACTTGCTTAGGGTATATGGTACAACGGCTTTGCGCGTTGTTGACGCGTCCATTATGCCATTCCAAGTCACCAGCCACAGCATGTCGCTGGTCTACGCCATCAGCCAGAAGGCCGCAGACATGGTTATCGCCTGTCGGGTTTGACGCGCTTGCAATAATTAATTGGGAGAAGAGGAATAGAGGTTGACATTAATGATTAAATAGCAAATTACGTAGGTCTAGTCGTATATTATCAGACACCCTAGCCGTCGAGGCACGCCCAGGGGTTTATGGGGCTTTTGAGACGAGAGTCGACGTAGAAGGTTCATGATGGCATTTTGGATTCGTTTCAGGATTTGAGTAAAACCCAGATTTGAGTGCGGTCGTTCTGCAGGATGGTGTCAGCTTCAGTTTCCAAGAGTACGCAAGTTTAGTACCATGTTCGTGATGTCTGCGCAATTTATGAGTCGTGTGGTGTCTGTTCGTCGACCGAGTGCTGTCATTATTGTGAGTGGACGAAATGAAGTGGTAGCGGTTGGACACAAACCTTCGAGTCTGGCGTAAATGTAATGACATCATCGACTCGGAATATTCAAGTTGAGGATGGGAAGGAAAATGTCTCTGCGATGGGTAGTATCGCACATTTACTGGGCCTTAAAAAGCATTGGAGAATGATCATAAAAACAAGGGCTCTATTGTGTTGTTGCAGCCCTGGTTCACATATTCAATAGCGGTTGTGGGTCCACTCTGATGATCACAGAAGGAAGTTGGAGGTAAGCTGAGGGTAGCAACACCTGAACAAAAAACCTTCGGAGAAGAACAAGGATTAACAAGGCCGACGTTGTTTCCTTGTACTTACCGATGTCAATGTCAACAGATAGGAGTGGCAACAGAACTATGCATCACGATGTCGCTCATGGCCTCTGGGAAAGTTCTGCCTAAAGCTGCTGGAACTCAGCGATGTATACATCCAAAGCCGCCCCCGATATACGCGAGTTACATTAATACCACTCCCAACCCCGAGGTCTAGCAGTCCAGAGACAATCAAGTATGTAATTTTGTCAGCTGGAAAATGCGTCAGTCTGCAAAATGATTCCGAGGGTCAAGCGTCTCACAAAGAGATTCGGATTAAAATATTCAGTAATTTAATCGTCCTTCTTACTGGTCCCACCAACTCGCTTCTCCGCCTCTGTGATGGCCGCGTTGTCGGTCTGGGGAGCGCCAGCGACTAAGGTGATTCCAAGGTTAGTTCAGTCACTTCCAGCTGTGAACTAGAACTCACCAGCGCCAAACATTCCACCACCAGCTTTCCAAGGCCGCTTCAAGTCACCTTCTGCCTTGTGTCCCAAAAGGTGAACCTTGACGGGTACGGCCTCGTACAATCCTTTCAAACCCATGATTCCCTGGACGAACAGAGGCTGGGTGAACTTCATGTAGCCGTGCAAGAAGCCCATCATCGCGATGCCCATGTAGACGGAACGGAGCTGGCAAACATGGCATCAGCGAGGATGCCAAGAGCGACAGGAGGAGACGCACAAGTTTGGACGTCTCGGATAGGTCATAATCCCGTACAGTGGTTGTGACGAGTTGACCTGGTTCTTGCGTCTGTCGGGTATCTTCATATGTGGCAGAGAACCAATGGACACAGAAGACATACCATAGCGTTGGGAGGCTCCACTGGGTAAGCATTTATTAGTAGCCTGCCGAAGACGCTGTTTTTAGGGTTGTCTCACCGTATTTCAGCACGGTCTGGTCATTCTTGGATTTGATCTATGGACAGACATTAAAAGCAGAAAGAGGCAAGAGGGCGCTGCTTACAGCCATGGAGATGTAGTAGTAAATGCCCAGAACAATCACTTGTACAGCGACGTATCCGATCCGGACGTAGTTCAGAATGTCTGGGTCGTCGAAAGGGATTTTTCGGGCCACTGGAGGACGACGCTGTCAGATAAGACGCAAAATGGCAACTCGAGGGATGTGAACAGACATTGCATGACCCCGAGGGATATGACGAGATTCTGCACCGCGGGATTCATGTTGAGTGCGAGGGAAAAAAAGACGGGTCAAGCAGAAGGACGACGTGTACAAACCAAATCCAAATCAGGAAGATAAGATCAAATACATAAAATCACCCGAGAACAGTCGAGAAACAAGTCTATTATCCGTCCTAATTGCAAAAGTACACGTATGTAGATCGAACAGTAATAAATAAAGGCATAGTCTACAGAGAAAGGACAACATAGGATCAGTTCCACAGCAGTCACTGTTCATTTTATTTCACATTCATTCTTCATCTTCAAAGCGAAGTATTTGCGCGTCCTCGTCGACGGGAAGATTTCGGTATCCCCTGCGAGCGGGGAAGCGGGTTTGGAAGCGGGAGGTCGTCCACTCCCAAGCAATTCCGGCTAGTCCGATAAGGAACCATGGAATAGACGCAATGGTGTCGATGACCCCACTTGAATGGCGGCCAAAGGCAGGTGTGCCATCTCCGGGTAGACGGATAGTCCTGGATGAACGATAAGACGAAAAAAACAATCGGAAAGATGGGAGAAACGCACCCCCGGGCCAAACCGCTGTTGTTGTAATACCAGTACGCGACAAGCACGACGAATATCGTGGGCAGCAGGAACACCATGAACCAGAAGAAGCCACTATGTCCGGCAAATCCTGGGCACTGGTGCCTGGTGCCTTGATCTGGTCGCTCGCCACCGTCACAAGTCGAGAAGGATATCTTCCGGTAAGCCGTCCGCTCGTACCAAAAGTCTTCACCGTTCCGACAGGAGTTATCGGCGGGTAATGGCGTCGTCCCAGGGGCGAGAACACATTCATCCGCCTCGTTCTTGTAGTAGTTGAATTCACTGAAAAGTCTCAAGTGAGTCTTCTACCGACTTGAGTGAGGAATTGGGGTCAAACCATTCAAAGTCCGTCTTCATACACACGCAGTTCTTTTCAATTCGTTCCTTGGCCTTTTCTTGATCGCCAACAACGCAATCAGTTTCGCGCACACGACGGTGATAAAGAGTCTAATCGAGTGTCGGTAGGCTGGAATGGAGCGACGGATATAGACGAACCTGTCGTCCGAATAGACAGCGCTCCTGGCGCTCCTCGCTGGGACTCCATAGTTCAAAATCGTCTTGCCCAGGATTTTCAACACTGAGGACGCCTGGAATATAACATGTCAGCATTAAAAAAACGGCTATATGAATTTCTCTTGCATTTTTTAGATGTCAGAGCGGAGAAGTCCAGATGCACAACGGTCGTGACGGAGGAATGTGCTACATTGCCCATCAGGATGAACCGCCGACTGGTGTCGGATGGTACTGTCACAATCGACCGAATGCGCATCTTCTCGTCCGCGAACTGGTACTCGCGCCAATGCAGCCCCTCATCGGTGCTAAACAAAACGTGGTTTATGGGTTCTTCGTCGTTGGCCATGACCAAAATCGACCCGGAGTCACCAAACTCCCACAGGTGCGCATCCTTGTGCACTTCCTCCCACGTGAATCCGGCGTCGCGACTCAGGAAGGTGTCACTTTGGTCGTAGGGCGCCAGAGATTCGCCCACGTTGCCGACGGCCATAATTAAACCCACGATAGAAGGACTGCTGTAAGTCGCGCGAGGATCGCTTCGCTCGGTGTAGCCATGGACATGGAGTGCACAGCTGGTGCTCTGGCAGTCATATTTATTCCCGAGCGAGTCTACCTTGGGGGGCACCAACGGCTTCCATGTACCACCTGCATAAAATGTTAGAATCACCTTACCAAAATGAAATGAATACAAACCATCGTTATGAGTAATCCTTGTCTGCAGGGCCTTTCGTCCCGTCAGAACAGCCTCATGTGGATTTGATACGACATTGATCAAGGCAATTCCGTCGAGTCCGATCATCTTCTCAAAGTCAACGAACCCCCGTTCATCCCGGTTCACATTCTCAATTGATAGTCCAAAATATGTTCCATTGGAGTTGGACTTGAGGATGTTGCCCCAATATGGATCCGGCGCTTCCGACATGGTCATGTGAAGGAAGAGCGAGCCGGTAGATGATTCAAGAACAGTATACGCCTTGAGAGGGAATCAATAAGACGAGAAAACAGTGCATTGTGGTACTCACATGGGCCTCAGGGTGCATACTAGGAGGAAACATTCCTGTAGCGAACTTAACGCCATCAAGAGAAACTTGAAGGTCCAATGATCGCTTTTCAGGCAAAAGCTTCAAAGATTCCGTCAGCGAGCATACGAGACTGAATATAGCGTACGATACCCACCTCTGCGACTATCAAGAATTCCGAAAACTTGGCGAACCCAACAACCTCGTTGAAAAGTTTCGTCTTTGTTTTAAAGTAATTTGATCCCTCTACGAGAGACAGAGGATTGTCCATCTGGGAGAACATCCGTTGGGACCCCGTCTTCTCGTGATAAGACTCGCACAAGATCTCCGTAGGATCGGCATCCAACTTGGCATCCTTCGCCCATGCGCAGTTGACCACGTAGTTCTCTATGAAGTTCCAGTTGCGACCATTGTCTCGAGAGTACTGTGCTTCGGCGTGACAATTCCGAGCCATCACCCCCTCACAATCCTTGTTTCCCGTCCAGATGAGCCTGTCGGTGTCGGGATGGAATCGGAGGACCTGAGCGCGGAAAGTGTTGGGAGGCGTAGGAGCGGGGAGGGGGTTCCAGGTACGCCCACTGTCGGTGGTGGTGTAGAATATGTTGGTATCGGTAATAAGATACGCGCGAGCGTCGCTGTATTTATGGTGATAGAAAGCCAGGAAGCGTTTTTCTGGGAATTTCTGTTCCCAACTATAACCCTCATTGCTCGATTGCCAAATGCTGTTGTCCTCTAAACGGACAAGGATCGTCTAAAAGATGTGCATGAGTAGTTTATCGCATATGTACTGCACGTTCGCCTACCGTCGATTCCTTGAAGTATGCGTGCTGAACGACTTTGCTGGGGAATTGGAACTGAAAGACGCGTTAGATATTTGATCCTGAGACGGCACGACAACATACCGTTTGGTGAATAATACTCCCTGGCTCAGGTTGAGCTGAACAATGGCTTGAGTATATGTGGATAATGGGAGCAAGGGAAACATACCCTTGGAGCATGGCTTCGATACCTTATCATCCTTTGTTCCACCAGTGCAGGTGTTTCCGGGGATCTTCCTGTATCCAGAAGACCCCATGTACTCCTGTTCTGGAGTTTTGCATATGCCAGCAGGAATTGGCTCGGGTCCGACAGGTATACATTTATTGCCATCTTTAACGTAGTTGTAGTCACTGCAACCATGATTCGTTGAGCGGGCGTGTATCGCCAGATATGAAAGATTTTCACCATTCGTAATCGGCGTCTGTGCATTCGCAGGATTCCTCGTGTTCTACAGGATCTGTGAACTTCTCCCCAACGTAGCAGTCTACGTCTGCCTTGCGTCGCTTATACCATTGCTAAACCGCAAACTATGAGATGCTTGCGACAAGGTCACACACAGTGTTGCACGTACCTTGTGCCCCATAAGACATTCGCTGCCCGCTGCTCTTGCATACCATTTCTCGAAGTCGTCACCCGTACACTGCTTCCTCCGTGTTTTGGCGAAATCGAGGTGCACGATGACAAATCGGCCAATCTTGTTAGTTTGGTCCTTGCGTGCGACCTGACCTAGAAGGATGAATTTCTGGGACGTGGAATCAGGTAAAGTGAGGAGTGCGCGGGATCTCAACTTGACCCCGAAGTCGTAGGATTTCCTGCGAGGGTACGGTGAGAGGAAGGCAATATGAAGAATGAGATACGTACCACGTCTTCCCAAGGTCAAGGGAGTACCGGACGTCGCTGACGCCGTCCTCGTCGTTGACGATGACTAAAATGCTGCCCGAGTCTCCGAACTCGTATTTGTGAGCATCCGTCCGGATCATGCTCCAGCTGAGGCCACCGTCGCTGCTCATAAAGGTGTCGCTTTCCTCGTAAGGCAGGAGCGAGTTCCCTATCGAGCCTACGGCCATGACAAACCCGGGGGCGGGAGACGAGAATATCCGCCCGAAATTGTGCGGAGTAGTGACGGAGTGCAGATGCAGGGAGCATATGTCTACATCGTCGGGATTGCACTGCACCCGTTGGCCTGCGCTGTCCTTGGAGGGAGCACGAATTGGCGACCAGGTGCTGCCATCGTCGAACGTGATGAGAGACTTGAGCTGTTTGGGCTCGTTTCTGCCTTCGACATCCTCTGCGTTCAAAACGACGTTGGCGATACCGACACCCTCGAGACCGTAGATGCGTTCATAGTCCACGAACCCCATCTCATTCCGATTGGTATCCTTGAGACTCTGGACGAAGAATGTTCCATTGGAGTTGCTGACGAACAAGGTGCCAATGGTGCCTTGGTCTTGGAGGACAACGTCTACGGCAAGCGAGTGTGTTGTGGATTCCACAAGAGTATAGGCGTTCTCGCGGAGTTTGGCCGATGAGGCATGGGGGAACTGAGCCTTAGCCCAAGTCTTGGTGTCTACCGTCACGTACAGCAACATCTCGCCATTATTTGCGGCCATGTCTCTGAGCGCAACGACGGCGTATTTGGATACGATTGCAAAGGCGAGGACACCTCTGGCGTTCCTTCCGATGCCAAGTTCTTCGACCTTGTTCTCTTGTTCGAAAAAGTCGGTGCTCGAGTATAGACGAGACGAAGAGAGTGCATGGCCGCCCAGAGTGGTTCTGGTGTCGAAAGCAACACAATAAATGAGGTCCGTATGCGCGTCGTGCTTGAAGTCGGCACTGCTATGCGCGAACTGGCACCGTGATGTCTCGGTGAGAAGCAGTCGTAGCGTCGAGCCGAACGCATCTTTCGTCACGTATGTCTAGGACGCCGAGTGAGCAGGCGTCACCACAGAACAGCTGCTCCGACTCGCCTCGTCATGGCAAATGGCCGCCCAGCCTTGCTTATCGCACTTGGTACCCTGGTAGAGGATATATCCATATTTTGCGGGGTCCGAATGGAAGGAAAGCGGCCTCGCCACGAGCGCCGGTGCAATAGGCACTTCGAACGTCTGCCAAGTCTTTCCCCGATCTGCGGTCCGGTAATGTGTTGTTGTGCGCGTCAGGACGAATGCCTGGACAGCGTCAGCGCAGGCAAATACTATTTGAGAACGACGAAACTCACGATGGAGTTGTCGAATGGATGCTCAATAACCATGGCCGCGGCTCCCTTCGGGATATCCTCTGCACGCTTCCACGTCTTGCCCTCGTCCGCTGACACGTGTACACTCCCTTCAACGGAGTCATGGTAAATAGCATACTTGAAAACGCAGTTCAGACGAGATTTAAGGGTACATTCTGAGAGCTCACCGTGGTGTCATCGAAGAAAAACAGTCTAGCTGGTAAGTTCTGGAAAGTGGTGATTTCATGCTCTGGATTCTGGGCCACGAGCAGGAATGGCAGCGCGAGGAAGAAGAGAAATGCAGCGCATAAATGTCGATGCATTGTGTGCACAAAGTACACGTATGCAACTCGCTGCGGACACTATTCTGCAGCGGAGCGTTTTGAGCGGGGCACTGCTCACGTTACACAGGCACTGCCACAAGCTTCTATTTCGTCTTCTGACCTTTTGCTCGTTCGACCGCTTGGCTTGGTCTATCGTCTTCTCTTTCGCGATGGTACCTGAAAGTACTTGAATCTTATAAACAAGACTGCGCGCTTTTTGAAGGCCTCTGGGCTGTGATTTATATTCAACTTTGGCGCTTGACGATGCCATGGGTACCCGACCGTTGGCAGTTGGGCTCCCGAACCCGAAGATTAACGCCCAAGTCCACTCAAACTGCACTTGATTCATTACCGAGTTTGACTGCGGCTCGTCCTTGTTATCCGCACTTTAAAACGTTATTTTTGGGAGGAACTCACCCGAAGCGTGGTATCTCAGGGTATCTCAAAGAATTTGGGGTTCTCTCAAGAACTTGGTCAAGGAAGCGTCCAGCTACGTAGAGGTTTATATCATCCACTAGCAGGCTTGAGTCGTGGCCGGTTACGCGGTTTGAATCGAATCATTCCGATTTATTATTTAGACTCGGCCGTGAGCTGAGGAATATTCAGAGTCTTGCAAGGTTAAACGTTAAACGTTGAATAAGTGCGGCAAACGTTGAACAAACGCTGAGCACGGCGCGAGCGCGGAATGTTTTAAAGAAACTGAGAGTCGCAAGAACCGGGCCATCGGACCGAGCTTGAACGTTCGCCAGTTCGCTCATGTTGCCTCGTCCCAACTTCGTCGGACGCTTTGTCTGAACCCGCATCCCACGCGTGAACAACGGTTCTGGATTACGATTCTCGTTCAGAATCTTCAGATCCCAAGGACATGCGACGGCATTTGCAGTTGGGTAGCGTAGCAACTCTAGAACAAGGACTCTAGTCGACGCCACTGTTCCCTTGTTTTTTCGCCAGTTGATGCGTCGACTTTTGTGGCAACTCTAGCAACCCGTTGGACTACGCTGGCACTCGCTGTCACCCTTCCGCCTTTGTTCTATCTCGCGGCATCAAGCTATGGCCACACCTTGGCCACACTAGAACAATAACGTCACTACGCGACTTTCATCTAATCTAGAACACCGGATGGTCGGGCCAGCCCACCAAAGCGTCGCGCTTTGAATCTTTGATCCCCTCGTGTCGACCAATTTCGGCCTGCTACGTGTGGCCAATCCTCCAAATCTATAAAAGGATCGAGTAGCGAGATTCTTGACTTCAGCACCCAACTTTTCCCCCCATACAAGCTCTTCAAAGAGACTCCCAAACCTCACCTTTCAGTTTACTATCATGTCTTTTGACACTGCGACCATCATCGACCTCCTCGACGAATTGGATCTCGATATCCAAGGCTTTGAGGACGCGCTACCTGAGGGTAACCTCCTCCTCTCTCCTGACTGTAAACAACTCTCTTTCCTTGGTGTGTGCTCGTCTGACTGTATTTCAGCATTCGAGCGTGCACACGCGTCCACTTCCACCCTCGGTGTGGCGCTGACCGACAACGAAGAACTCCCAACCTTCGACCTCCTCGAGGAAATCGAGTTGGGCCCACGCAAGTGGGTCGCAGCCGGCCCTCCCATGTGGGACAGCATTCTCCGACCCATAGCCGCCGCACAGTCCGCCTTGAAAGACGCGCCACCGTGTCGGACTTTCCAAGGTCTCACCGTAGACGTCCCTCCTCGCACCCCATCGCGTTCTTCATTTCGTCCATTGTCCAAAGAGAACCTGCCGTCTCCAACAGAGCGCTCGTTCGCTCGTCTTCGTGACCGAGGCTCTAGTCGTACGTCCACTTCTTTCTTTGAGGCTGTCTGTGGCGCTAATTGATGTCGCCACAGTAGCTCTCAGAGCCCTCAATTCGGCTCTGGCTTCTCCTGAAATCCACCACCGAGTGTTGATTTGATGCGCCCCGAAACGATGTATTTTTATCGCCACCCGACATAGATGCCTTATTAAGTATCCTCTTCCTAATTACTTACATTGAGCGCGGAGTTCACAATTACAACCGGATTTATTGATACACAACCTGAGATACTTGAATTGGAGAGCAAGAGCAGAACGAATGTGAATGAGTCTCAATCAATAACCCCGAGATGATCCTCCTTGATGGTCCCAATGGCGAACTACACGAGGTTAGTCTAATGATAGGCTAGACAGGGTGTGAGGATGCATACAATCTCCGTGGCGTCGACCCGAGTACCGACGATTTTGAGACGCACATGCGTCGACTTTTCTATGATCTATGTCGAGGTGAGGCGGACTGCGCAAAGAACATGGCTTCAGCGGGAGTTATACCTGATCCACCGAGGCAAATGAGGGTGGATTCGAGTTGGAATCGAACCGGAGATCCGGGTGTATGAGCTGGAAAGAGGGGTAAAGAAGCCACACATATCCGAGGCAGGGAAAGCGACAGACTTGATGTGAAACGAATACCGTCAGTGGTCCCACGTCTGCGAAGAAACCCATCTGCGCGATTAGGAGTCAGGAATATGGATGGCGCAGGGAAATGAGATGGGGCACGTACTTTGTTGACGTTATTTACCACGCCGTCGACGACCTCGCCCTTGAAGGGCTTGAACACAATGGCTCGGTACCGTGTGATGAACTCGGCCTGCCCGCTCCCGCTCAGGACCATACCCTTCCCAATATCCAGGATCGAGACAACCGCGATGATGTAGCCAAATTGGCCGGAACAGGTGCCTTCGACGTCTGAATACAGTTTCGACTCGAGAAAACTCAGCATGCGAGGTCCAAAGTAGGATGGGTGAAGGAGAATTGTGTGGGTTAGTTCTTTCTGGAATAGAGACTACATTGGAAGAGCAGAAGCGACATGGTTCACAAGACTAACGATGAAGAACATTTTGGTCCTTGGACGAAAGTTGAAAGCAGTGGTGTGACCGATCGCACTGTCACACCGGCGACTCTCCGCTTTTCACCTCGGCGCCCAGAATGGGCAAACGCAGAGGAGGTTTAGCGGGTCTTGCTCGTTTCCTGCAACAATCATTCACGGAAGAGCCCTCTGAGCGTCCGGAGTCCGATCTCCCCCCCGCGAAGAAGAGGAAAACGAGCGAAAGTGGTGTCGCGGCCGTGGAATTTTCAGACTCACAATGGGTCGAAAAATACGACGCTACTGGCATGGTCCCGCACTATAAGCACGCGTCCGAAGTTCCGGAACATCTTCAAAAATGTCCGTCTTCCTTGCCTTTCCTTGCTTTCGACAGTTTTGCTGACTTGGGCGGTTTCCAGACTTTGCGCAGCGGACGCGATTTCTGTCGCTATATTCATCTCCCCCTGGATGTCTGCTCGACGAAGAAGGGTGGTACAGTATTACCCCGGAGCTCGTCGCGGATCGGATAGCCGAGCGATGCCGCTGTGATACCATTCTGGACGCGTTCTGCGGGGTTGGTGGGAACGCGATCGCGTTCGCGAAAACGTGCGAACGAGGTGTGTCGACTTGCCAAGAAACCTTCGTGCCGTCTGAGTTTCTTCCAGTAATCGCGCTGGACATCTCTCCGACCCGGCTCGCACTCGCCCGACACAATGCACAGATTTACGGGGTTGCCGACCGAATAGAGTTTATTCTCACGGACTACATATCCTTCGCCAATTCGTATCTCTCATGCAGCAAATCTTCGCCTCGTAGAATTGACGTTGTTTTTTTGAGTCCGCCTTGGGGTGGTCCCGGATATCTCGCGGGCGATACACGGCCTTCTTCACCAACTAAACCCGAGCCCGCCCCCGAAGCAGAGGCAACACACCCAAGCTACACACTTGCTTCAATCCAACCCGTTCACGGTGCAGAACTATTTCAATTATCGCGGAGGATTACTCCCAACATAGCGTATTATCTCCCCCGAAATACCCGACTGGACGAGATTGGTGCTTTGCTCAGCCCAGACGCTGGTAACGTGAACGCAGAGGAAAAGGTGGAAGTGGAGGAGGAATGGATGGGATCGAAATTGAAGGCTCTTACTTGTTATTTCGGAGGGTTAGCAGACGGACAAGCTGAACTGTTTGATGCATGTTGAAACTCTTCGATCGAGCAAAGGTTTCTGAATCGATATCGTCCAAATTCAGCAGCAAACGCATGCCCTGTCCTGCAGACTTCGTTCGAGGACGCACTACTAATCCAACCGCCACTGCCAGCCTAATCGCAACAAACTCAGTTTATTTTCTTCATCGCTGACCGTCAGCAAAGGATCCGTTATAAATTACTCTATAGTACATATCATGTCACCATGTCCTACGTTCATGCCCAGCTGCGCCGTGGCCCAGGAGCCAACGCCGCCGTGTGAGGGAAATTGCAAGTAAGCAGGGCCACAACATCTGATTTGGTCACCATTCCTGTCAGCTTCCCTCCCTCAGTAAAGATGATTTGGCGGAGGTTCTATAGTCATATCAAGCGCCGGTCGAGAACACTACAACTCTTGGAAATTACGCACCAACTTCTGGAACATGCTGACTACCAGTTCTTTAGGGACCTCTTTTCGGAGCTGTAATATAGCTTCCTCAAGGAGACCTGAAAGATCCACTTGGTCGTCGGGGATCGTAGAATTCCGGTGCGAGAAGCGACATCTCCTCGATGTCCCAGAGTCGACGTCTTCGGCGAGGAGAGGGGCTGATAAAATTGTAAGCACAAAGACAGACAGCGTCAGAATACATAGCGTACTGATGGCCAACTTGAGTTTGTCTCGGGTAATGAACCCAAGGAACTCCTGTCGACGAACGACGGGGAATCCATGGAAATCATGATCGTTCAACACGCCAGCTGAGCAAGCTTGTCGTCAAATTGAGGCAGGGGGTAATCGACACTGTTGGCGCACCGAGGTCTGCGACGGTTTCCCGCTCATCTTCAATTACAACTAGGTTTGCCAGTGGTCTCATCAGCTGCGCCCCCGTCTCTCCTTTGTCGCGAAAGTCGATGGGAGGCAGCCACGGATATCCTCTCATAGCGATCCAAACCGCATATATTCCTCCATCCTTGCCGAAAGCATCACCGACCCATTTGGAGGCCATAACGCTGATCATGATCGGAAGAACATGTGAAAGTGCACCGGTCAACTAATGAAACGTTAGACTGGGAGCAAACAAATCTATAATACCAACCTCGAAAAGAATGACCACCAGCGAGACTGGGACGAAATGAGAAACCGCGTCTCGAGAAATAAAAATAACACTGACTGGTCATGCGAGTGACTCCTCCGAGCATCGCTGAAGCACCAATCACAGCGTAAAATGCCGGCGAAACACATCGCACGGAAGGATCGGGCGGACACGAGAGAAAGATCCAAGCAGTGGGGTATGCACGTTGCAAGCCTTGACTGAGCAGTTTATCAGTCTATGTAGAATAACACAAGGCTCAAAGACCCACGTCAATAGACCAACCGCTCGGCCGAGACACGCGCCAATCGCAATAGTGGGCAAAAATATACCTGCTGGAATCTGGTGATTACGAATTAAGTATTTGACAATCGAGGATGCTCGTGCATTGTCTGACCATCATGCCAAACGTCCATGCAGTCAATAGAATTTTGATGGCGGCGGTGAGGATGAGCAGGAAGACGTTCTCCCACATCGCGGTGGGACTAGAACAAAGGTCTAAGCGACGGGATTGGGATCTGGGGAAACCCAGACACACTTGCAAAGACCGTGGTAGTCGATCTTCGTAGGATCACATTCTTGGAAGAGATTTGCGACCAATTCTGAAGTTTGAACACTGGGGATCGTCTAGTCAAGCACTGAGACATGCTATAATCAACAGTATTTACCGGGAGAATACCACCTGTTCAACACGTCGTTAAAGGTTGCTGTGTGAATCGAAGTTTTGAACATACAAGATAACTTATGGCAGCAGTAATCGCACTCGCACCAACGACCTCCAGAACCGGCCATTCATTCAAAACACTATTTCGTCTGTAGAGGGCGACTTCGACATTGAGCTTGATTAATAATGACCCGAGGATACCCTGAATCAAGGGAATTAGATTTTTTTTGAATTATACGAAATACTTTACCCCAATTACGCCCAATGTGAGCCAAGGGATCTGGGAAAGAAGACATTGGATGGATAGGACAAGAGGCGGATCTATCGGACTTACCAGTTCGAACGCGCGCCATGTATCACTGACGTTCGTCACCTGGAACAACACTAGTTTCGATGTTCCGAATGGGTTCACCCATTGTAGCGAGACGGCGGCGACAGCAGATGCCACAAAACCTCTCCACATGACTTCTGATTCGTTTGCAAATGTATCAAGCTCTGCACAAGGGTTGAGTTGTTTGTACTCAATGTTACGCGTGATCCAACCTTCGAGACCAAACAATACGCCTCCCAGTGGACTGCCAAATGCAACTGAGACTCCGGCTGCGCCTGCAGCAGCCAGTAGTTTTCGTTGTTGCGCTGAGGGAATCGTTGGGTACACGCACAAAAGATGGAGGCAAACAAACCTTCGCTATTCCTGAATTGCTTAAAGAACCGTGAAAGAAAGTATGCCATGCAGCATGAGACATGTACGAGTGGGCCCTGTGGTGCAAATCTTAGTGTTTTGCAGCCGGGATAAATGTAGAGAACGTACTTCCTTGCCCAAAGAGAGCCCCGAAGCAACAGCAAGAGCGAGACCAAGGGCTTTGATGAGCAGAGTCCACGGAGTCAAGAATGATGTCAAGACGTAGCCTCCCAAAATCTGTGGAGGTGAGTGTATGATCGAAGTACAGCACTTCAGACTAACCGCTTTGATTTCCGGGACTGAAAAGAGTCTGCTTCAATTAGAGCATACGAGCAAGTGAACCTGCTTACTTCCGGTATGGAACGCGTATGGGGCATAACTTTTCACCAGAACTGCGGCGCTCCCAGCGAAAGCAACCTCGAAAGAGGCTGAGAATGGTTTGGATAGGAAACACATATGCTCACTGCTAACACAACGTACACGAAGGTGTGCAGTAGTGATTGTGCAAGTACAACCCGCACACCCAGAAATTCACTCCACGTGTGCCATTCGGTGCATGCTTCTCCAGCATCTACCCCGCTGCAACACGCTACTTGGTTGTAGAAAAATCCGTAAGAACAGCGCCCTTCCCGGAGGTCCCCAAGCCTGGAAGGGACGACAGTTGGTTCTATATCTGAACCGAAATAAAACAAGAAACGTACCACTTCACGAGCACGTCTAACCACCCTCCTGTTAGGCCAATGCCAAACCCGGTTAAAATGACTACCAACCACATACGGGCAGCATCGAGCCTGGGAAAGCAGGTGAATATCCCAAAAATGTCAAGAACCCAGTTACAAACCAGGGGAGCAGGAGACCGCGAACACCATGTTGCGAGCGCTGAATGTTGGTGTGTTCCCGTTCCGCAGCCTCTTCACGAAGCCAATCAATTGTGCTCCCATCGACGTATCGCGAGAAGTGAGTTTGCTGTGTTGGAGAAGGTATCCGCCCATCCTCTGTTAACTCGAAGACTTCCTCCGGGAGGGGCATCGCGTGAACAGGCCAGGGCCGCGTTAATGGTGCTGAATAGAGAGGTTCCCAATAACAACGCCAAATAACGCGTCTTATGTCCCACCACCAAGATGATTCTTCCATGTCCTCTATGCTGCTTGGTCCCCTAGCTGACCTCCAGACTCTGTCCCATACCTTGTTCCTATCGCTCTCTCCCGTTCAATCGAAACCGCCCCCGCCGCCTCCGCTCTCTGCATTTCTCACATGTGACCAAGCTCTGTCCTCTGCTGTGAACCTCGCCCATACCCACCAAATAAAGCAGCGCAAAATTGAGGCGCTTAAGGATGAGATACTTGAGCTTGACCGGCGGTGGCGGGAGATATGCACAGAGCTGGAAGCAGGCAAACGAGAGTTGGAAGAAATGATCGAGGAAGGGGAGGAGCGGATAAAATCCATAGAACAGGCAAAGAAAGGTCGGTGCCTCTGGGATCGTCTTCAGCTCCGGACTAACCGATACGGCAGCCTCTATACCGTATCCTGAACTACTGGCATACGCGCAGAGTCTCAGCGCATTTACTTCTGCGCCACCGAATATGCCCGACCTTACCCTTCCTGGTCAACCCCCTCCACCGCTATTCTTCCCTCCGTTCCCGAACGAAGAGAAGATGCGCCGTGGTCGACTCAATGCTGAGGCCCCCTTGGGCTTGCTTGGGGAAACACATTCCGTTGGACGAGGTCGGTTCGCATGTCGTTCTTTTATCCGCCGTTGTTTAGCCTCTTTGCAGCTCCTACCGTCTCGCCACCAAAGGCTCCCGACGCAAGCCAGCATTTGGCGCCTGGCGCCAATCCATACCGACAGGATCTGCGCGCTCCTCAACCTCAGTTGTTCGATTTGGATCTGGATCTAAATCCTGATCTATAAGTACAGGTGCAGCGATGCGAAAAAAATCTTGTAAGAATAATGATATGTATTATAGCCCTCTTTATCCTACTGTGATTGAAATCCTGAAGTCACCTTACACCAGAGTGAACTCGCTTAACCGGGGTCGGAGGTGATCCAGCTGCAGCTTTCAACTCTCGCAGTAATCTCGATACTCGGCCGCCAGAGCGTTTCGCGTCGTCTCCAAAAGATTGGACACTCCAGGTCTGTAACTGATTCCGAAAGCCTATGTTCGGGCATACGATCGAGCGCTTCGCTTGCACGTAAACTATGGATTCCGAGGCCGTCATAGTTGTAGTGGCGACAAGATACGCGCACACGACAGTGGCACTGCGGCTGACGCCCTGGAAGCAATGTACCTACAATACCAGACATTATCAGCACTATATGCAAAGCAATCTGCACTACATACCAACACGTTGTTGTTTTCGTTCTCAGCTAAGGCTGCACTTATAAACTCCGTCGTTTGGTTGAGATATTGAGAGATATCGACGTCTGAGCGGTCTGCTATGGAGATATAGAGCCTTCGTTCCTCCGGGATGCATTCAGGGATGGTTGGGACTCGGTCCAAGATGCTGACTACATGCGTGATACCAAGCTTGGAAAGTTGCTTTTCGTCGTGAGCCTCATCGACCGAAATGTAAGCCCAACTGGTCTCCGCGGCCCAAACTTGAGCCACACACCGTGAAGTAATCCGAGAGGTAGACATGCGGTACAATGAGAGACGCGACGCGGGCCTTTCCAGAACCCAGGAGGCCTGTGCGCTGACTCTGGGCCAAGACTGCCGTTTGCCAGCTGGGTGCAGCGAAGGACAGCATAAGTTGAAGCCAAAACCACTCAGCTATTCCAGTGTATGAGTTGATATCAGTCACGATCAGATGGTTGGCCGCCACCGCCTCAGCCTCAGAGTCGGAACTGGCTCCCGAACCAAAGCTTTCGGCGAGGAGGACTTATGCAAGGAATTCTCCACAGCACTTACTGGAAATAGTATCTAATTTTCAGTGATTCTCGTACATTATTTATTTCCAAATGTCTCTCGAGCTCAAGCTCAAGCGCGAGGTCCTTTACACCGCTAACTCGTCTTCCGACTAAAACGGCACTGGAGCTATTTAGACAGTGAACGGCAAGAAAATCCCGCATTGGTAGTAGACCCCTAAGTGCGTCACACCACAGCCGTCACGGTCTTTGTGCGTTGACGCCCATCACCCTGGTCCCTCAAGATGGACGCTGTTGAGAAAGCGAACACGGAGCGGCAGAAACGATGGTATGTGGGTAGTTCCAAGCCATTACCTGTGTTTCAGATCGAGTCATGAAGGGTCAAAGACCAAAAAGTCGGTGAAGGTACCTACGCTGTGGTTTACCGAGGTCCGTCGCCTTTTTGAGCACAAAACCCCAGCTAGACCCGTCTTTTAGGAAGGGAAGCCTCCACCAACCGAAAGGTCGCTATAAAGAAGATCAAGGTTGGCCAGTTCAAGGATGGGCTGGACATGTCTGCAATTCGGGAGGTGAAATATCTGCGGGAACTCAAACACCAGAACGTAATCGAGGCAAGAAAATTACAACGAAGGCGATATTTTCTGCAAATTCACTCTGTTTTATAGCTCCTGGACGTATTCTCTTCAAAAACGAACTTGAATCTTGTCTTAGAGTTCCTCGATTCAGACTTGGAGATGATAATCAAAGACCGCTCCCTCGTTTTCCTTCCGGCCGATATAAAGAGTTGGATGGCCATGACATTCCGTGGGCTTGAATTCTGTCACCGGAACTGGATTCTCCATCGTGTAAGAGCATCATATTGTCTCAGATGTACCTCGCCCGAACGTAACACAGGATCTCAAACCCAACAATTTGCTCATCGCCTCGGACGGTCAGCTCAAGATTGCTGATTTCGGTCTGGCGCGCGACTTTGCGGACCCTGGGTATAAAATGACCTGCCAGGTTATCACGCGGTAAGCGCCCTTCTTAATACATCCATATACCTTCTCACCCCAGTACAAGGTGGTACCGGCCTCCAGAGCTCCTGTTCGGCAGCAGATACTACTCTACCGCAGTCGACGTGTGGTCTGTTGGTTGCATCTTTGCCGAGCTTATGCTCCGCACTCCCTATCTTGCTGGTGAGAGCGACATGGACCAGCTGAAGACAATATTTCGTGCACTGGGAACGCCGACGGAACAGGACTGGCCGGGGCATACCAAACTCCCTGACTACGTTCCGATGGGCCAGTTTCCCAAAACGCCCCTGCGGGACCTGTTTACGGCCGCCAGCGCCGACACTCTGAATCTCCTCAGCCAGTGCCTGGTGTACGAGCCCCGGAAGCGCATCACTGCCAAGGATGTTTGTCACCCTCCATCGCCGCCTCCCCTCCATCGTACTAACCGTGTATCCGCTAGGCGCTCCACCATGCTTACTTCTTCGCCCTCCCGTATCCCTCACATCCATCCAAACTGCCCAAATGCGCGGCTCAGCTTACTGCGGCGCTCCCACTCGAAGAGCTCGACGGGAACACGCTCACCGGCAAGACGAACCGGCTCAAGCGCAAGCTGTCCTCGCCCTCAGACGACACGAAAACACGTACCCTCGCGCGGCGACTCGATTTTACGAAACAAACACCCGGCTCGTAGGAGTGTTGGGATGTGATATCCATTTATTCGGTAGGAATCTGGGATACTAACGACTTGTCCATCTACTGTCCTATTTGGGCAATATGTACAATAATGAGATCAAGGCGGCGAACGCTTGGGTAGCCATCCCGATGGAGCGGAGGATCAATGGCTCGGTGTTCCCTGTGCCTGTACGCTGACACTGTTCAAGAATGCCATCGGTTCCTCCCGGAAATCATCAGTAATTATTTCCATGCCGTCGGGGTCGAAAAAGGATAGCAGCGCCCCCGATTTCTGAGTGTTCCATTTTGGCCAGAAGATAGGCCTGGATATACTTGCCGGAACATTTGGATCCAATGTGTTGATGAA
Organism: Mycena epipterygia; assembly: GCA_029281465.1. Classification (NCBI taxonomy): domain Eukaryota; kingdom Fungi; phylum Basidiomycota; class Agaricomycetes; order Agaricales; family Mycenaceae; genus Mycena; species Mycena epipterygia. The sequence continues at coordinate 410,406 of JARJCQ010000011.1, read as the reverse complement.
TTGGACTGTGCAAAAACAGTTCAGGGTGATTGAATGCAAAACTATAAGGACACATACTGAAAGCATCGATTCCATAGAAATCCGTAGTGTTTCTGGCGACCCATACGACAAAGTCCGCAGTATGCGAAGAACCCACGACCGGAGTTGATTTCTGTCGTTTGTAAACTAGTAATATTCAGTACAGTCTCTGGCGCAGTGTGGCAGTCACATACGGAATCCCCAGGCATCTTGTGAAGCGGAGGCTTTGCTGAGGAGATTCCTGCGCGGGCCCTGGAAAATAAAGTCTCCTTGTACGGCTGCCAGACGCTTAAATTCAGGACTGTCGACCGAATCAGTACCATTCAAGAAGTGCGCGCAGAAAATATTACGTGATGGCGTTTAAATCTCCAGTCCCGAACGGTGATCCCTGTTGACCCGACATTCAGTTTTTTTTCGGATAAAGTGCGTGTGGAAAGCTGACAGCTGCTGGATCGGAGGGGTACAGCGCACCGAGTTCTGGAATTCTGTCTTGTGGGACTCCGGGGAGGTAGCTTACATATAGCTTAAATAACCGCAATACAGCAGAGTGATGGTCACTGACTTGCTATGCATGTAACCTAAGAATTCCTCATCCGTGCTGAGAATCCAGGTCAACATCACTTGAAGGGTTCGAATGATTGCACATACGTGATATTCGTATTCGCAAAAGAGAACAAGCTTTAAGAGCGAAATCAATGCTGGACCAGACGATGAAAAAAAAGTACTTTCTTACGTTCCTTCATCGTCGCAATTGCCTGATATGATCGGGACCTGCCAGCAATCAGTCGATGAAGGTAGGGGAAGTATTTAGATAGATACCTTCACTTGAAGACCGCGGGACAGCGTAACGAACGGGTCTTGTTTTAGGATATCCCCATCTACTCGTGGTTTCCACACATTTCCGAGGCTTGAATATGCAAAAAGGTTGGGAGTCTGGTTGATAGCCGACATGAGAATGTCGAAGGGTGCGTGACGCAAGCAATGTAGGCTATCGGCTGCATGTGTGCAATTCGTACCCGCTACCAATTGATCATATTGCGGCTGGCCCTGGAGAACGTGTGGGATCGAGGGAGTAGCACCGGATTCCTGTGGTATACCGCTTCAAAATAGACTTCTGGACCGTGGAATCGAATTGAGTACCATGAAAGCTCCGTGAAATTTCGGTGCAACATTTGAACTAACGAGATGCATTCCCACAGATATTGCGCCAGCACTGAGACCCGAGCTAAGGGAGCGGGCGTTATTTGAGGTCTTTAAAAACAGTAGTGGAGGGAATACGAACATGATAACCTGTTTAGGGTCTCCGCCAAATGCACCGATATTCTTTTGAACCCATTCCAGAGCAAATTGTTCTAAGAAGATCATCAATCCATATCGTGGGGGTACGGGTCAGATAGCTCATACGGTCTCGTAAGGCGAGGTTGCTGACACCGGCAGCCTGCACCTCCTTGCCAGCCAAAAATCCGAAAGCTGAAGAGAATGAGAATTGTTCATGGTGAGAATTAGCCCTCACCAGTGACACGGTAGTTGGGCAATACGACTATGACAGGTTTCCCAACCACAATAGAACGTTCGACCACGGGATTCAAGGAATCATCTGAGGCGTCCCCAATTTCAAAACCACCTGTGCTTGAAATTAGACATATTCATTCCGGAGGGCGCGACTTGCCTCCGTGAAACCACTGAAACGAAGGATTCAACCAGTTAGAATGAGATTTATGGAACCAAAGGTAACTTACAACAAGGACAGGGAGTTTATGACCGTGGTTAACAGAAATAGGTTGGAGTACGTTGAGCGTAAGACCTAAAGCGACAAGTAAAGCAAACGTCTACTGCGATAGTCATCGCTTACAGTCTTCGGAAATTGAGCCATAGTTGCCAGTGAAGTTGAAGCCGGGAATCGGAGTCAACTGCTGCTGAGGACAGGCAGCACCGAACGAATCCGCCATTTTAACGCCAGCAAACTTGACTGGATCCCTGGGTGCGCGGAAACGCAAGTCTCCAACACTGCGGGTCTTTTCAGCGTTGAACCGCAGGGCTGAAATTGCATGCTCACGGGGGCTGAGCAAATGGCATTCCCAAAAACTGTGTTACATTGCCCAAAACCGTGCCTTGGAAAGCTCCGTACGGCAATTTGACGACAGTCGCAACGGGGGGGCCTTTCGAGGGATTTCCTGCGAAAACCTGAAGACTCAGAGAGAGCACCAGTAGACAGAGCGCGCGGTTCATCATGATCTTCAATTGTGCTAGCGACATGCTGTGTGCCGCGGACGTGGAAGAGCAAGCAGAACTGTGAGAGACTATTCACTGTGGATCACCCTTCGCTTGTTCACCCTTCCATTGCTTGCGTCGCGCGGCATTGTGTGGTTGTGGCTCCACTGCTGCTTCACGGACCCCATTCGGACGCTAAGCCATCTGCACTGGCGGCACCGGCCGCTGTCCGGGTCCCGGTCCGACGTCCCGGGTCCGTTAACTCCGAGAAGTCCGAGGTCCCCTGCTAGCGCTTTTCGTTTCCATGTACTTTTATCATAAGTCGCTGCCTGCTCCTCTGAGCTCACTCTATGAATCTATCTCGCTACGGGCTTACCTGTGCTCAAATGGTAGGCAGGTAAGTAGTATATGGGATTTGAAATGAATTGAAAAATGAAAGGAGGCAAGGTGCCTCTCGAACGTCCTCAACTGCCAGCCTCTCTCAGTCTCTCCAGCGTACTTTCCGCTTGCTTTCCGCAATGCACGCTCGGATCCCGGCCTGTCATTGAAAAGATCCAAAGATTAGCGCTCATCATCACTAAGTATCAGGAATAATTATAATGTACTTTTGCTGACTTGTTGCTCACGACCCTCTCACAACGTTACATGCATTCCTGGTCATTCTCGTCTGGGGAGCCTAGCACCCAGGTCGTAATGAGCATCCACCCTGCAGCTTCGGATACCAACGGGACCGACACACTTGTAATCCCTGGCTGTGTCGCGATCCTGTCCGTTTTCCTGCTGCTTTCCCGCCACGTCTTGTCGTCCAAGACGGTGAAGAAACTTCTTACGCTAGCGGGATTTTCCTCTGCTCGGAAATCTGAGATCGTTGCTCCAGGGATAGGAAAATTCACTCAGATTTTTGTGTATAGGTTGGGCAGACTATTGGGCTGTCTAGCTCTGTTCGGCCTTTCGTTCGCCTCTTTCATTAGAAATGGGGACACTGGGACCAAGTGGACGCGACGTCAGGGAATAGACACGACTATGAGCTTGACTTACGTGTGTCCCCACTCGTACAACTTGAAAATACACTAACCATGCGATTAGCTGTACGCTGCAATACTGGCTCTCCTCTCAATCAACCCAAAGCGGACGCGTCAGGGCCTGATCAGACACGTCAATTGTGTGCTTTTCGCAACATTCTGTGTATACTTATACAGGGATGTTTTCCCTCTCGCGACGTTCACCTGGGTGCCCGAGGATCGTGGTGAAGGGCCAGTGCTGTGGGCTAAAATTGCGCTGCTTTTCTTCACATCGGTCGTGATACCTCTCCTCACACCTCGCCAATATATTCCGATTGATCCTTTGGTAAGACGAACGGCTGACTACGAGCATTCGAACTCAACCAATATTGGTTTTTAGAACCCCATGAAAGTACCCAATCCCGAGCAGACCGCATCTATGCTATCGGTTCTACTATACATTTTCGTGGATCCTATAGTTTTCGCCGCATATCGCAATTCCCACCTCGGCGAGGAAGAATTGGCTCCTCTGTGCGATACCGACTCTGCTGAGTATCTGAAAGAGATGAGCTTCCCAGTATGTAACATGGAATCAATCCCAGCTATAAATTCTGACAATCCCTCTGATTACAGCACTTGGATGCCGTTTCCGGAAACAAGCGGCATATATTCTTCGGGCTTCTGTACATCTTCCGGCGGGAGTTTGTCATACTGAGCGGCCTTCAGTTTTTGAAAGTCGTTGGTACTGTCTTGAGGTAATTCACTCCTATCTATTTGAACAAGATATTTAAAGAGTCTGCAGCCCAGTCGCCATGAATCGGTTACTTCAGTGGGTCACAACCTTCTCGCAGGTTTACGATAAAGTTATCACGCGCTGCAGGTACCTTGAAACGAAAGGCGTAGATCATGCAGATGCCTTCGTCCGCCCCTGGCTCTGGATTTTGTTGCTCTTCCTCGCTCCAACGTTGGGTAAAATTGAATAACATTAAATCATGAAGCAACCATCATTCATTGTTTATCTCCAGAGTCTCTTGCAGCCCAGCTTTATCTTTTTATTAATGTACGGTTACCCCTGTCAGATCACATTTTGCTGTGCTCATTATCTCTAGACGCGGGTCCTTGTTCAATCAGAAGCAATCATCACAGAACTGGTTTTTACTCACAGGTTGGAAAGAGACCACTTCGGTTCGACGCATGAACCCTGATGTTTCTTAGTCTGCGAATTCGGGTCAAGGCAGAAACCACAGCGAAGGAGACCATGGTCAGTTCTTCCGCTGTTGCTGGAACACCTCGAAAAGCTCAGGGAAGCTTGACTGGCAAAATCAACAATTTAGTTACAACGGATCTAAGTGAGAGCGACTTGATGATTGTCACACAAGTTAGTGCTCATGTTCTCCTCCCAGGCACCATAGGTTCTTATATCTATTTAATGTTTTCCTCAAAACTGAAGAGGAAACCAAAGCCGACAGCAGAGATTTTTTATACCTCGTCGTCTTTGTGCCGACTCAGATAGCATTGTGTGTTTGGTTCTTATATGCCATTCTGGGATGGGCGGCCTGGGTTGCTCTCGTATCCATCGTTTTGCTAATCCCGGTTCCGGGCTACGGTTTGTACAACTTCGTTCACAGTGGTTTAAGACTGAAATATTTTCAGTGTCGAGACTCACCCAGAGAGTCCAAAGAGAACGTCTTAAACATACGGACCAACGAGTTCAGAGTGTTAGCGAAGGTGGGCAGTTTTATTCCGTCTTACTTTCTGCATTCGGCCCACACCTTTCTAGCTATGAGCATACTCAGAATGGTTCGTATCTCGCAGCTCTCTTATGGCGCACCATGTTGATTGTGTTCGACACAACAAGGTGAAATTATTCGGTTGGGAGCTCAAAATGGGGGACAGAATTGGTGGAAAGGCGTGTTTTCCGACAATACTATCTCCGTTATACTAAGACCTTATCAGAGGGATGCGGAGCTAATTTGGATGCGAAAGCGTCGGCTCTGGGATCTTTTCAGCAGCCTAATAAAGTGTGTGTTCCAATGCAATTATATCGACTAGTTAACATTGGTAACAGTTCCTTCGTCCCGGTTGTTACCATGATTTCCGTTTTTGGAACATAGTGAGACTCCCTCTGAAACATTCATTTACGATACTAAGTCACATCTAGTGTCAGCATGTATCGCATCGAGAAGTTATCCTCACTAACCCGTCCTCAAAGACTCTTATCATGCGACAACCCCTCAATGCCTCCAAGGTTTTCTCTTCTATGACAGTATTCGATCTCCTGAGGTAATTAATTGTCTGTTTTTTTCGCACTAATTGACTGACTCGAATCTAGTGACACGATCAACCAAGTTGGTACTTCATGTTGTTCCCTTCGATTTCACTGAATAATCTTATAGATGACGTTTCGATTAAATCAACTTATTAACGGAAAAGTTTCTTTCGACAGGGCGAACGATTTTCTGAAGAAGGTATTCCGTGGACCATGCTTGGAATTCACACATGCTGAGTTGCATGTAGACCGAATTGTTGGATACCTTCGATCAAGATATGAGTGTTGACTCTGGAGCAGACGACCGCATTGGTTTCCGTAACGCGACATTTTCGTGGGCCAAAGACCACGGTTCCGTCACCCCGTCGCAACGTGATTTCTTGCTGAAGATAGAAGGAGAAATAATCTTTGAGCGCGGCCGAATAAATCTCGTAGTTGGGCCCACCGGATCAGGTGCGTGCTCTCGGACGGCGAAAAACTAAAACTCACATCTCATCAGGAAAGACCTCGCTTCTTATGGCCCTCCTGGGTATGCGCATCATGTTTCCGCTATGTATACCTTTTGACATTCCGCCCAGGTGAAATGCACTGGATTCCATTGTTACCGGACTCGTGGTACAATCTTCCCCGCGCAGCCGGTATCGCATACGCAGCGCAAGAATCGTGGGTCCTGAATGCCACGATCAGGGTACGCTCACCACATTACCCCTATCTGTCACGTGGATAACAGCGCCATCAGGATAACATAATCTTTAATACGCCTTTTGATGCGGATCGGTACGAGAAAGGTGACGGAGTGCCTATTTGCCCCGTAGCTGGCTGAACTAAACCAAAATCAGTTCTATATCAGGTGCCTATTTGCAACTCCCGTAGCTGGCTGAACTCAACCGACCTGATCAGTGTGCTTTGGAGCCGGATCTTGCTTTATTTGAGGCCGGAGACGCGACTGAGGTTGGCGAAAGAGGTCAACAACGCTGCCCTTTCATTCACATATATTGACGAGTATGCAATACAGGATTGACACTGTCTGGTGGGCAGAAGGCACGACTTACGCTTGCCCGAGCTGTGGTAAGATACTATGCCATTGCACCCGTGCTTTTTCCTCACCGGAACCCCGTGAATAGTACTCGACAGCTGACATCTTGCTATTGGATGATGTTTTGGCGGCACTCGAGTATGTTATGCTTGGTGGAATTGACATTCTCTATTCTGACGGTAGACAGCGTTCATACATCCCAGTGGATCATCGACAACTGCTTTGCCGGTGACCTAGTGCGGGGACGGACGGTGATTCTCGTTGTACGTGCCGGAAATCACAAACTGCAACGACTGATTGATTTTGGAAGTCACATAACGTCGCCCTCACTCGTCCAATCGCCAGTTTCATAGTCAGTTTTGGTTCAGATGGACGAGTACAGAGTCAAGGCTCTGTTTCAGAACTCACAACAAGAGGTTACCTGGCAGCACAGATTCGGGAACAGCAAGAGGTTCTCAGCAAGACCCAAGAAGAAATCGACCCCGAACCTACAGCTCCTGTTGCGAAGGCAGATGGGAAGCTTATCGTCGCAGAGGAAATCCAACGCGGCCATGTGAGCTCCTCGGCCGGTGCGTTGAAATGTAGTGGCAGCGGACCTTATTTTGACCTGACCTCTTCGATGTAGTGAACATGTATCTAATTGCCATGGGAGGCCGTCACCCCTTCATTTTCTTCATCGTTTTTCTTGGAGGAGTTGTTCTCAATCAGGTCCTCGGCATTCTACGAACGTGGACTCTCGGTTTTTGGGCTCTTCAATATGAAGAATATCCGGCTTCTGAAGTGCCTGCCCCTTTGTAAGTGTCAATCCACACCACCCGAATCTTCCTTACGTTTGGAAATTACCCGCAGTTACCTTTCGCTCTTTGGTTAGTGTGAAAACGACTGAGCTTTTGTTTCAACCTAACAATGAACAGCTGGAGTTGTCCTCCTTGCTAATCTTTGTCTCTCCGCAACCATCGTCATTTTGATATCTGGACAATTGAGGGTTTCGAAGTCAATGCACGGAATGTTCGTCGAATCTGTTCTCCGTGCTCCTCTGAGGTTTTCCCAATTTCTTGTTTCCACTAGCAAGCACGCTAATTTAAACATTGTACAGGTGGATCGATGTCACACCGGTGTCTCGTGTTATCGCGAGATGCACAAGTGATATGGCAGCCGTAGACAGCGCCTTGGGCAACCTAGTGATGTACCTCTAATCCCTAGCTGTTAACCCTAACCCTAACCGACCACCAGGCCAATCTTGAGCAGAATCACTCGTATGCTGACGAGATTTGGTGTGGTGTTGCTGTACGCGCCCGCGTTCTTCGTCCCTGGCTTGCTGGTCGGTTCCCTGGGAGCGTGGGTTGGGCAAATCTATACTTCTGCCCAGTTACCTGTGAAACGTCTGCGTTCGAATGCCCATGCTCCCGTGCTCGGCCAGTGAGTGCTTTTCTACCGTAGCATTTGCTTATCTCACTCAATAACGTCACTTGCCATAGTTTAGGAACAGCAATCGCTGGACTAGGCACGTGCTCTTCGTTGGCGCTTAATGATCCCCAAGTTGACAAATTGCCAGTCTCAATTCGTGCTTTTGGTGCCGAATCAAAATTCAGCAGCGAACTGTCCTCCAGGATAGACAGATACTCAAAGACCTCCGTCAATTTTTGGAACTTGAATAGATGGGTGGCAGTTCGTATCAATATTTTAGGCTCCCTGTTTTCAGCGGCACTTGCAACATACCTCGTTTATGTAAAGCAGACTAGCGCGTCCGAAACTGGATTTCTGATCAACATGGCGGTCACTTTCACATCTGCGTTGCTCACCACTGTAGGTGCCCCCTCCCCCCCACTGAATCTGTTCTTGTTAACGAGATTGGCTCATAGGTTCGACTTGTCAACGAGTGGCAGGTCCAAGGTATTTGATCAATTTTCTTTGATCATATCGTGTAATGCTGACTCTCAAGTTTAGCCAATAGGTAAATTTTTACAGCTTAGATCATTGTGCGGCTCTCACGAAAACACCAGTCTTGAGCGCCTCCACAGTTACATTCATATTGACCACGAGGAGCCGGCCACTGAATCAGGAAAACCACCCGCTTACTGGCCAGGCAGTGGAGATCTCAAAGTAGAACATCTGTCGGCGAAGTATTCAGAGGATGGTCCAACCGTATTGCATGATATTTCGTTCCACATCAAGTCCGGCGAACGGGTCGGGATCGGTAAGCTTTTTCGTATCTTCGAAATGCCAAGTTTTAACTGGAGCTTCCAGTCGGTCGCACCGGTTCCGGGAAGGTAGGATTAATATTTCCAATACAGGAAAGTGGCTGAGGTCATTTATTATAGAGCTCTTTGACGCTGTCACTCCTGAGGTGTATCCCCACTACGGGAAAGATCCATTACGACGGACTTCCGACATCCAGCTTGAATTTGAACGCGTTGCGGTCAAGCATTACTATTATCCCTCAAATCGTAGGTCGAAGCAGATACGCAGCACGCAGCTGATGTATATGAGCTTCCAGCCAGAACTTCTTAGCGGTTCTTTACGATCGAATCTGGATCCCTTTAGCCAGTACGACGACGAGGAGCTCAACTACGCTTTACGTGCTGCTGGTCTCTTTGCTCTTCAGAGTGAAATAGGCGAAGATCGCATAACCTTGGACACTGCTATTTCAAGTGGCGGAAACAATTTCTCTATTGGAGAAAAGCAAATATTCGCACTTGCAAGGTGAGGCAGCATTTTATGGAGGAGGTACGGATTTGAACCCCTTTACAGGGCAATTGTACGCAAAAGCAAGATTTTGATATTAGATGAAGGTGCGAGATTTGTACGAAGCCAGTGTTCTGACGTCTCATCCTATTGAACAGCCACCTCTGCCATTGGTGAACACACGTCTTTGTACATGCCCTGTGTTCAGCGACTAATTCATCTGCTGAAAGATTATAAAACCGACTCGATTATCCAAACGTCCCTTCGGACAGAGTTAAAGGGAGATGTGACATTGATTACTGTTGCCCATCGTTTGCAGACGATTATGGATGCCGACAAGATTGTAAGCCGCAATGTTGGCTCTCGTCCTTTGCTTGAACTGATAATATCTACAATAGATGGTTTTGGACGCCGGTCGAATTGTGAGATATGCGTTTTTCGTCGCATGTCCGAGTCTAATGCCTTGAACTCTAGGTCGAATTCGATAGCCCGAAAGAGCTGTTGAAGATCCGGGATGGAAGATTGCGTGCAATGGTTGACGAGTCGAACGACCGGGATGCACTGTATGCAATGGCCATTGCAGCCGAGTGATCTTAAATACTCCGCATTTTAGTGACTGTCCACTTTGTTTTGGTTCGATTTTCAATGTCGCTTTTTTTCCATTTAAGGAACTTGGACGTGAGCGGCCAAGCCCTTTGCAGCTGTTTGGTCGTTATCTTGTCTTCCGTCCATCCGATATCCCAAACGTTTTTTCCTTTACAAACCTCCTTTATTCCCATCTTGTTTCGAATACAGCACTCGTCGCATATCCAGTTCAATTGAATGCCCGTGCGGCCGTTTTGGTCCCGCCTTTAGTCAGTTCCCCGCACTTTACTATCACCTTCACGTCCAGGCTCTGTTGCTTCGACTCGTCAGTCATGTATTGCTGTAAGTACTACTGCTATCTCATTCTTTTTTTCAAAGAAAGTGCATCCTACAGCGCATCCTACAGCGCATCCTCCTCTTATTTACTGACTCCAGTCAGTCGCTGACTGAGGAGACGAGGCAAATCTTCAACGGCTTCCTCACGCCGCACAATCCCCAGGCCAGACTCCAACCAGACTCCTAGAACTTGTTGCGGCATTTTCCCACTGCGGAATTACTACGGTTGGTGGGGTTGTTGGAATTTGGAACTACTCCAATGTAACTCTGGCGATACAAAGTTCTTGTACGTCTCTCATCAACGCTTTCCTCCAAAGCTGGAACCCCCGATTTTATCCGTTTGCTCGGATGGAATGCAGGCCGACATGAATGATCGCATGCCCGCGCCTTTACACAGACGTACCCCTCGCCGTCTTGGCTCGCTCATGCCCTGGTCGTCGTGCGGACAGGACGTATTCGTTCTATGCTCAAGACGGCAAGCCTGTCTTACGTACGTAACTCACGCTGTCGTGTTGCCAGCGCAAAGCTTGAACGGTCGAGGGGGGCGGCGAGGAGGGCCAGGCGTGTATTGTACATAGTATGGTCCATTTTACTTGTGAACGACCTAGGTAGACCTGAGGGTAGACTTTCCCCAACCACAGAGTCTGGTTGCCGCGTCTACAAAGAAGTCATGTTCGTGCTTCGTTGTTTGTATCCAACATGAGTGCCAGCGCAAATGAAGAGCCAAAGCCAGAACTCGAGTGGGGCAGAGGTAAAACAACACCCTCCGTGGTTCGTATGGACGCTGAGCTGATCTTGTAGTTCTCATATGTGGAGGGACCGACTGGTAAGCGTGTGGTTCTGTTGAACAGCTTTGGCGACTCCTTCTCACAAGAGGTTCTCTTGCTACTCCTTGTCACACTCATCGTCTATGTACGTACAGGCCAAGGCTAGGACGCAAGGGAGCTGCAAAACCAGAAGGCGCCGAGGGCGAGCCGTATGTCCTTACCTGAGCTCACCGTATGTCGGCTAAATCCAGACTTTAGCAGCCCTGACCTCTTGGAACCGCATATCCTGCGGTCATTGAGCAATATCAAAGCCACGTCGGTCCACACATCCGCTCATGCATGCCATTGCGTTATATTGGACACCGATGGTGTTGCCTGGTTATTCGGGCGGAACGGGTCGTGTGCATTGGGCATGCCGAATACCGTCGATGCCATCTCGGAGAACGCTCCGAGGAGACTGACTGCGTCGGAGCTGGGCGCGACAGCGACAACAAAGTTCGTTCATGCCGCGTGTGGCAGAAACCATACTCTGTTGGTCGGTTCGGATGGGCAGCTGTGGAGTGCGGGCATCAACAATCTCGCTCAGGTGCGTATCAAAATAAATACGTGTTTTTATTATCCTAACGTGTGCTTTATAGTGTGGCCACCCGGTATCTCCGGACATCCCAACCTTCAAGAGCGTCAATGTAGTATCGGAGGCTGGAACCAAAGAGCGCGTCGTGAAGGCTACGGCAGGCATAACCTTCTCTGCTGTGCTCACGGATTCGGGAAAGGGTGAGAATCAGAAGCTTCATTTAAATACGCATTCTTGCTCACTAGGTTTTTTTATAGTTTACACCTTCGGAAGCGGAGAGAAAGGACAGCTCGGAAACGGGAAAACGGGTGAACGGATTATCACTGGCAACAAGTTGGCCTTTGACATTGTATCTCAGCCCAGTATGTGATTCCACGTTCTGGCTTCATTTCCTGACTCTCCTTCATCCAGCTCAAGTCGAGGGAATCGATAATAGGAAAATCGTACAAATCTCTGCGGGACAGCAACACTGCATTGCCCTGGATTCAACTGGGTTGGTCGCTCCTTTCCTTTTCCATTTCGCTTAACTTACAGGACAGCTTGGTATATGTTTGGGGTTACGGCGGATATTGTCGTCTTGGCCTTGGAACGCAGGCTGACGAGCTCAAACCCAAGATGGTCCCAAATGTGCGTGCCTCCCTGCTTCGTGGTCCTTCTTCCATTAACATCGTGAATCCAGTTTGCGGGCCAGAATGAACTCCTACTGGGTGCGTTCGTTGTTGCCGGTCCAAGCAACAGTGTGGTGGTAGATCGCCAGGGCATGTATTGGATGACGGGGAAGGTGGGCTTGCCATAAAGTTTTCCCTGTAACCTCACATTAACATCTTGCCCACAGTGGAAGAACAGCGGGGAAGGTGAATCGTTCTGTCTGTATACCTTGCCTACTAGTCTAAACTGCGCACATAGGCTCTTCTGGGTCGCCATACTCGTCGTTCCGGTACATGCAGGATATCATGTTTGTGCACTTGTACTTTCCTGTTCACATCCTCTCACTTCTCAACAGGGCGTGCAAAGTAACGAAGGCATCATGCGGGGGTGTGACGCATTGGCTACTTACTCCCGACGACGATGACAAGGATACCGGGGAGCCGCGTGTCATGACGGTTGCTTGGGGACAAAACGCCGCGAACGGTAGAGGCCTCGCTTTCTGCTGCCCTCCAGCTTCTGACAAACTTTTGCGTGTGAAGGCGAACTTGGTCTCGGCCCAGATGAACCTAAAAGTGCTACCAAACCGACCCGGCACATGCCCCTTGTTGGCGTGAATGTTCTTGAGTTTGTCGACCCCTTCCCCCCCTTTTGCTATGCTGACCCTGTTTCTTGATAGCATCGCCGCGGGCCAAAACACTACCCTATTCATTGCGAAGCCTGAAGGAAAATACTCCGACCTCCCAAGGCACCCCATCGACGTCGATCCGCCGGAGGCGTGTATCCAGTGCGGAGAGGACCATGGCGACGATGGGCCTGAGGTGCTTGAATGCGAAAAGGTGGGTGTTGTACTCCCTGTTGTGGTTGCAAAAGCCGATGTGTCATACAGTGCGACGCTCCGTACCACCTCGCCTGTCTCACGCCGCCGCTCGAGAGCATCCCAGATGGCGAGTGGTTCTGCCCAGACTGCGAGGAGAGTCCCGGAGCCTCTGTGGGCGCGGCCGCAAAGAAGCTCAAGATCAAAAGCTTAAAAAGGAAAGCAGAACCACCGGCCAAAGCGGGTGGTAAGTATTCATTCATTCTACTAGTTCGCGAATCTCATGACGTCCGTACACAGCACCGAAAAAGAAAAAGCAATAGACACGATGTCTATATGTATTTATCGTTCAATGGTTTATTTTCCAATGTGGAAGCGGTGGTGATGTTGATTTGTATGATACACATGGACTTGGTTGGGTTCGACTTCCAGGTCTTTGGAAATCACTCTCGGGATGTGGTAGAGCATGTAATATTTATGCGATGCTATATTACAACCTTAAACGGATTCCTTTGCTTTTACAAGCACTGGAAGGTCGGTGAGTTCTGGGTTTTGCTTATTACAAACACTGAGAATAGTAGGGCGGTGATACCGCCTTGCAAGTGAACCCAGAGGCGCACACCGTGGGTCCAGTCCAACCCGTTCCTACGGAGGCGAATGAGTCCTGCCGATAGGATACTGGAACAGAAATCTACCTCCGCATTGCCCAAACTCTGTCTGGGTGGCTCCAGGAGCTGAAGCAGTGCCCGTTCCAGTGCCGGTCGTGGTTACGGGCGTCGTGGTTGCAGGCGTCGTCGTGGTTGCAGGCGTCGTCGCGGTTGTCGTCGAGGCTGGCGGACCTGCAGCGAGCTCAGTCAGTTCGTCACGCTTGTCTAGTCTGTGGCTCACCTGATGCTCCCGGTGCGAGACCTATTTTATTCATTGTCAGCATCCAGCACTCGCGGAATGTTTGATTTTTTGCAGCACGAACCTTGGTTCCCGCATCCCGTGCTAGGCCATAGAGGCGCAGTTACACCAGGTTCCAAGCACGCGCCATTGAATTGCGGGCTGCCATCGGACCCGGACCACAGGCTGCAGCTTACCTCGCTCCACGAACCCAGCAAGGCGCCGTGTCTAATCGAAACAATTAGTTCTCTCTGGACGAGAAAGGGGGCTTCCGTACCCGTTGGGGAAGAAGACAGCCGCTCCGCCCGTGTCCTCGCAGATATCGAAGCTGGCGCGCACGTCAATGCTGCTCTCAAGGGCCGTAAAAAAACGCTGCTCACTGCACCGGCATGTTAAACTGGTTCGCCTGGTCGGTCGCAGTCTGCCCGCACCACGCCTTCGCATCCATCAAGTCAACTGCGTTCCTCTGCAAGTATTATGCACGCACCTCGTTCCCCTGCGCAGGACACATATCCGTGACCTTCACGACAATCGACTTGCCAAAGGGTCCAGTAAAAGCGGGACTGTACGGGTCCTCGCTCCCAGTTAGCGCGAAGCAGCGTCCGCACGCGTCTCCAGGCCCCAATCCGGGCACGCTTCCAAACGCGAGCTGGCTGATCGCGGCGCTGTACCCCGACGCGCTGACCCCGCACGCGGGCATCGCGCACCCGCTGTACATCGTGAAGCTCGCGTTCCCCGGGCCCGCGCTCTGGATGTATCCCCCCGTCGCCGCCGCCGCCGCGCGCGGGTGCACAGCCACGCCCCGGACGCCGACGCCGCTCCCCAGAATAGTCATCGCGATCACAGAGGCCTGCAGGATCATTGTGTGTCGATTTCGAATTAATTACCCGTTTCCGAGTCGAGGTCGCGCTACTAAATACACGGGCGCGCCTGAACCTCGGGCACGACGAATTCCCGACGTGTTTCCGCCCGTGGGTGTTTTTTCGTGCGGGGTCACGTTGGTGGTTTCCTGGTCATGATCCCTGCGGCCGCGTTCCTGCGTGGCCTCGCTACGTGTAGCTTTCGCTGCCTATAGTGTGCATCTCTGCGACGCCTGACTGCTACGCGTTCCTCCGAGTCTCTTTCTCTTTCTTCCGCAGTCGTGCGTGCGCGCGTCATCAGGCATTAGTATCCCCCATTTTACTCTTCCTGAATTTCTCACCGCTCTCCCTTCATTTCTCACTGCTCTCTGAATTTCTCACTGCTCTCCGAATTTCTCACCGCTCCCTAAATTCTCACCACGTCGTCCATTTCTCATCCCTCTCCGAATATCCACGCCCTCCCAACCACAAGCATGTACATATCTGAAAGCACTTCCATAGCGAGGTATATACAATGAATAATATAGGCGCGTACAGGGGCCGTAAGTATATGGGGAGGTACGGATACACATAGCGGGGCGGAAAACTCGGGACCGTTCGTTTGATGCGGGGGTGAGGTGAGCGGTGGCCGTAAAAAGAGGCGGGCATGAGGTGAGGGTATGGGCGGAGGGTAGGGTAGTAAATGCGTCATCGTCGCAGTCGTTTTGCGTGTCATGCCACGTTGTTGTAGCTCCCTGCAATGATTGTATCAGCCCGCCAATACACAACGAGGGGAGGGAGGGGGGGAACGTACATATCCGCGCGAGGTTGTCGCCGCTGCCCGACGCGAGGAGGTTGCCCACGGGGTCGAGGCTGATCGAGATGACTGGGACAACGAAATGGATTAGCATTCGACGAGGGAGGAAGCACAGCACGCACCCGAGTTTTTGTGCCCCTGGAGCATACACTGCACGACGCCGGCCGCATCCCAGAACTGCACGCCGCGGTCCTTGGAGCCAGAGACGACCCACTGCGCGTCGTGCGAGACCGCCACGCTGAGCACGTAGTCCTGCGCGCGTCCATCAATCATCATCAATCGATACGCACAAAAAGCAGAGAGAATTGAAAGTATGTTGAAGAAAACGCACCTTGTGCCCAAGAAAGTTGGTGATGCACTGGCTCGGCTTGCCGCCCTCCTTGCGCGCCTTGCCGCCGCGCAGGTCCCAGTACTTGAGCGTGTTGTCGAGGCTGCCGCTGACGATGCCGTTGCCGTCGCGCGTGAAGACAACGCTGTAGACCGAGTCCTGGTGCCCGCGCAGCTGCTCGACGAGCACGCCCGTCGCGACCGCCCAGATGCGCACGACCGCGTCGACGCAGCCCGCCGCCACCAACGCGCCGTCGGGCGAGATGGCGACGCTCGTCACGCCCGCGTCGGCGTTGGCTGGCGGCGCGGGGTTGGCGGAGGAGGAGGAGGAGGACGGCTCGGGGTCGGGCGTAACGGCGAGGATGCGTGAGGAGCGGTCCTCCATGTCCCAGATGCGCACGGTGCGGTCGCCCGAGCCCGAGACGATGAGGCGGCCGTCAAAGGAAAAGTCGAGCGAGTAGATCTCCTGCTGGTGGCCGTCAAAGACGATGCGGATGGAGCGCTTGGCAATGTCCCAGATCTGCGCGCGGGGGGTAAGTGGGATTCAACGGGGCGGGAGGGCGCAGGCACGGACCCGGATGCGCTTATCTTCTGCGCCTGTCGCGAGATATTTACCATCGGGACTAAAGCGGACGCTACGGATGTAGAGGTCTCCGGTCGTGCCGGTCGACTCGTCAATGAGCACGCTAACACACGATGAGCAACCAAAGTTTTTTTTTTTGAACAAAGAAAGAACTTACCACGCCTTATGGCCCGTCTGCACGTCGAATATCTGGGCGGTCCTGTTGCACCCGGTCGCGAGCCACTTGCCGTCAGCGGAAAACTGCACACAGCACACGACGGTCTCGTGCATGAACGTGTGCACGAGGCTCACGTCGAGTGTGCGCGGGATGGCGGGGTTGTAGAGCACGAACCAGTCCGATCCCTCCTTCTTCCACTGTGGGGGCACGGTCGCGGGGTCGGGCGTGTCGGCGAGAAAGTCGTTCATGGGCACGGTGCGCGGCGGGAGGCGCGGGGTGGGGGTAAGACGGGCCGCGGCGGGTGGCTGGGGCGGCTGCGGGGGCGGGGGGAGAGCGGGGGTCGAGCCCGGGCCCATGAGCGGGCCCAAAGTAGACTCTTTGATACGCTTTGCGTCGCGCTGGACATCGAGGAAGCGCTCGCGATCAAGCTCGCGCTCCCTCACCTCCCTGTCGCGGTGTTCACGTATGGTGCCCTCGCGCTCGCGATCTGGCACGCCGCGCTCGCGGTCACGCAGGGCAATCCCGCGGTCGCGGTCCTCGCGGTCGCGGTACGGCTCGGGTGCGGCAAAGGCGCTGGGCTGCTGCTGCTGCTGTTGCGCGCGCGGTCCCTGTCTGCTGGCAAAGAGCTCTGCGCGCAGGGCGCGGACCTCCTCCTCGTACTGCTGGCGGACCTTGCCGTGCTTCTGCTCGAGGTCGTAGAGGGCCTGGCGGATGGTGTTGAGCTCGTCGACCTGGGCACTTATTGTGTTCTCGTATTTTTCGCGCTGTGCGCGGGAGATTGCGAGCTCATTCGCGAGGCCGTCGAACTCCTGCTTGACCTGGTCGAGGGTGTCCTGGAGGCGTGCGGGATTGTAAGGGTCTGGGGGGGCACCAGTGGGGCGCAGGGACCTATGCTGGGGGAGGGTGAGGGGGAGCAGGAGGCGGTCAAAGCGAGGCAAACCTGGTAGATTGCGCTCATATTAGTCGTCACCTGCGAATGGCATTCGAGTCGATCGGACCTGCCGCACACCTGTCCGTTTTTAGTTGCCGACCATCACTGTGGCTGTATCGACTCTTTTGGATCGCCATTAATTGGAGAAATCTCTTATGTGGAACAAGATGGCATTGAAAGTAGTACTAGCTAGTACTCTTCCGCCACTGTTTGGAGAAATCTCTTGCGATTCAGTCACGGAGGGTAGGCACAGAATATTTCACGAAAACACAATTTTCAGAATCAAAATTTAGCAGCCTGCTACCACTTCATATACTTGTCCTGGATCTGCGACCCAAGTGCTACGTTCTCAGTACTACGAAGAGAAGAAGGGAAGGCTCTTCGCTGGAAAAAAGTGAACCCCAACATGTTGGGGTTCACGAAAGCGCGGCGAAATACTGACAAAAAAGTGAACTTTTGAACCCCTATATGTCGGGGTCCACGAAAATGTGGTCCCAAAAAGTGAACGAGGTTCACGAAAGGTGACAAACCCGCGAAACCCAACATGTTGCAAAAAGTGAACCCCAACATGTAGGGGTTCACTTTTTGTCGAACCCAAGAAGCACTTTCGTGAAACCCAAAATGCTATATGCAACCTATATGCGAAGTTTTTTGGCAGGGAGAAAAGCTGACGTGAAAACAAATGATGAAATGTGATCGTCCGCCAAAATCTGGCGCTATATAACCTGTACCTACAGATAGCGGGAATTCTCTTCAGGTCAACCACAACACCCAGCATTCACAAGCGTACAATTACTTGCTCTTCGAAAGCTCCTCCCGCGCCTTCTTGTACAACGCCTCCTTCACCATCTCATTCCTCTCCCACCTGTCATGCTTGACCGGAAGAATCTCGCCGGGGCGCAGCCCCTCGTAGCTCTCGAGCACCGACGGCTCCTCCTTGACGCCGTACTTGGCCGGGTCCGTTCCGTGGTACGGGTGGTTCACGAGGTTGAACATCGGGAACAGCGCTGCACGGAACGGAGTCAGTCAGCCATCATCAAGAAACAGCTACGCAGGAAGAAAGAACGCACAGAACTTGAGCTGCGAGTACTGCGAATTGCGGTGGGCGGCACCCTGGACCCAGAGCGGCTGGGCCGACTCGCCATACAACGGCTTACCCTCGTGCGCGAGTTGTGTCAGCTCAGCGAGGTCGCGCGCCTCCTCGCGCTCGTTCTCCCGCCAGCCCCAGAAGCGCACTGATTGAGATTAATTGAGAGGACACGGTCAATTGCGCGCAAGACAAGAAGACGTACTGCTAGACCGCGAGTACGAGATGAAAAAGCCCGCGCAGAAGCCGAACCAGGCGCCGATGTAGAGCTGGGGCCGCATGCGGACGCCTGTGCGGTCGAGTTTCTCTGCAAACGACGTGGATTTATTAGTCTCGCGCATGAGGTGGGCCGATGCAAGCGTACCCCATCCCCAGAACACAGCAGGGGTGCCCACGGTGTAGGCGGCCCAGGTCGCATAGTCGCCGGGGCGCATGTATCGGATTACGCGGGATGCATGGGGGTCCGCGTCGATGAGCGGGTATCTGGGGCGAGTTTAGCCTTTCTTTCCTATTAACCAGCTGGAGGGCGCGGCCTACTTCTGCTTGCCCTCGCGCGGCTTAATCCACGACGACATGAGAGCAGAGTATGATGATTTGTGGTTGTTTGGCCGACATCAAAGGATGCGAATTGCAATTCATGTTCTCCATGGTCGGATTCTGCTCTGCTCGACACAGCTCTGCCAATCCATAACCCAAGAAATATTCAGCCATTTATGTACAAAACAACGCTCTATAATCGGTCGATGCATGCTGCAAGCAGATGTGGCGGTACCGCAGATGTGTACAGTTGTTTGGCACGGCACAGCCACTGCACCTTGTTTTCGCCACCATGAGCGGCGCCGTCAGGTCTCGCCCCCGCCGCAGCGCTGCCCGCTCTGTCGCGTCGTTGCCCTATGCACGCCCCAAGCAGGCCCCTGCAAAGAAATCTGTATGTTATCCCTTTTCCCCCGCTTTTTTTTGACTCACGGAACGTGCTGTGGCAGCCTTGGGCGATCGCGACTGGACTGCTCAACTACCTCAACCCCCTTCGCCTCCGCTCCGACTCGCGCTCGCTGTCCCCCATCGATGTCGACGACGACGACGAGCCTGATTCCGACTCGGTCTCGGACGAGAGTCCCCGCGAGTCCCTGTCGGCTCGTGGACGCCAGGTGCGCTTTGGCTGCTGCTTTGGCTCGTTTTCGCTTTATTAATCGCCTTTCAGATGGCCCGCAATCTCCCTACACCTCCCCAGCCTCCCCAGCCAGCACTAGCCATGGAACCCGTGCCATATCTGCTACCAGACTCGTCCTCGCCGCAAAAGAATCTCGAAACCGTCGCGACATTCCTCGAACAGCGCCGCGGCCAGACGATCTCCCCGCTCGAGGCAGAGGGCCTCATCTCCCTCATCCACAAGAGCACCCCAAGTTCGTCTGCCACCCATTTTATTTCGCTCGATTTCTGACTGCTTTCCAGCCGAAAAAACAGAGCCATTCCGCTTCTCCGCCAGCGCCAGCCTGCCCTCCACCCCCGCGCGTGGCAACTCCCCCGCGCACGACCTTTTCACCATCGGCGCTTCCTCATCCACCTCTGCGCTGAACGGCTCATCTCCGCGTAAGACCCTCTCCAAGAACCCGAACGGCGTCTACCGCTGGTCTGGCGGTGGCTCTGCGCGCCCGTCAAAGAATCGTTATGCCTCTCCCGCCTTTGGTACCCCCGCCCGTGCCGCATCCGAGCACCTTGTATTCCGTGACACCCCAGGGCAGCAGCAGAACGACGCCTCCCCCAAGCGTCGCCGCCTCGAGACACCTGCAGCGACACCCCCACCCGTACCGCGCTCTGCTGCCCCCGGTCCGTCCCCCACGCGCGCCGCCGCCTCACAGTACTTCCCCTTCCCCCTCAGCACCCCCGCGTCGTCCCCCGTCTCCGGCCACAGCCCCACCGTCACCGCTCCCACACCCGCCGCGGCCGCAACCACCCCCGCGCGCGCGGCGCTCGCCCTCGTCAAAACCGTGCCGGCCCACCCGTCCCCGCTGCGCCAGGCGTGGGGCGGCTCGCCGGGGTCCTCCCCGTCCTCCGCTGGCTCGTCGCCTGCGCAGCGCACGCCGACCAAGACCGCGATGATGGTGACCTCCCTCCTCCGCGACGCGGACGCGGAGGTCCCGCGGCGGACCGCAGAGGTGCGCAACCCATACCAAAGTGCGAGCCCCGTCGGTACACGCGTCACGAACACGCACCCGCCGGAGAGTGGGACACGCAAGCGCGCGCGGGCGATGGGGCGCCCGGCTCTACTGGCGGCGGAGAAAGAGAAGAAGGAAAGGGAGGAGCGCGAGAAACAGGAGAAGGAGGAGAAAGAGAAAGAGGCGGTGGTGGTGCCCCCGCAGGTGATCATCGAGGCCTCGCTGCCCAAGGGCAGCAAGCGTTCGCGGCCGCCGGCGCACTTCAACCCCAGCGCGAGCCTTAACAGCCTCTCGGCGCCCTCGGTCCCCGCGACGCGCCGCAGCCCGCGTCTCGAGCCCCAGCGCATTGAGGCAGTGGAGGAGGCCCAGGACAAGGACACGGAGGAGAAAGAGGCGGGCGCGCCGGCGGCGAAGCGTGCGCGCGTGCCCGCAGTGAACGGGAATGGAAAGGCTGTGAACGGGGACACCACCTCGTCGGAGAAGGAGAAGGAGCCTGCGCCCGCCCCCACCCCCGCTGCCACCCAGCCGTTCACGTTCCCCGCGTCAGCCTCAACGCCGTCCGTCTTCGGCAACGCCTCAAGCAGCATGAACGGACCCACGCTCGGGAGCAGCACGAGCACAAGCAACGCCAGCACGGCCGGCACCGGGTTCGAGTTCCGCCCTGGCCCCAAGACGCTCGCGAGCGCGCCCAAGGAGCCGTCGAAGCTGCGCTACTCGTTCGCGCCACCGCCCACGCCGCCCCCCGTCGCGGACAAGGAGCCCGAACGGCGGATGTTCCCCATGGACCCCCCGCCGCCGAAGGCCGTCCCCGCGCCGTCCGCGTTCGCATCCACATCCACATCCACATTCACGCCCCGCCGCGCACAGGACCCGAAGGAAGCGGCACGCGCGCTACCGCCGACTGCGCTCCCCGCCTTCGTGTTCGCGGTGCTCACCAACGCCTCGGGCCCTGCGGACAAGGCGCGCGACGCGGCGCGGCACCTCCCCAAAAGCGCGCTGCCCACCTTCGACTTCACCGCGCCCGCTTCCGTGTCCTCTGCGGACAAGGGCAAGGCGAAGGAGACTGCGCCGGTGCAGGGATTTAACTGGGCTGCGGCGGGCGTGAAGCCGCCCAAACCCGCGAGCGCGCCGGGGTCGTGGGAGTGCGGGACGTGCATGCTGGCGAACGGGCCTGAGGCGAAGGACAAGTGCGCCGTGTGCGACAGCCCGCGGGCGGTGCCGGAGAAGGCGCCACCGGTGCAGGGTTTCAACTGGGCCGCGGCGGGCGCGAAGCCGCCCAAGCCCGCGAACGCGCCGGGGTCGTGGACGTGCGGGACGTGCATGCTGATGAACGGGCCTGAGGTGGGGGATAAGTGCGCCGTGTGCGATAGCCCACGGTGACCTGAATTGAATTGAACGTGGGGTGTAGCAAATCAATTGCAATGCGCGGCCATGGCCTTTTTTCTTTCTGTTTCTGTTTCTCTGGTTCCTATTCTGCATACCTATACGTACACTCCATCCACACGACATACAGACAATGGTCCCCTGCTTCTGTTACTTTTGCATCCCCCACCCATCCATCCATACAACGACATCCCTGGTTTGAATTGTTCATGTTCCCTTAGCACAAAAGATTTGTATAGTACTGGTAGTAGGTAGTTTGGCTCAGTTGCTTGGAATGGACCACGGTGGCGGCGGGGTTATTCCACAATAGCAAAAAGTTTTTTTTTTGAAAGTTAACGCGCTTGTCATTTGCTATATCTCCTTTTGGATGTGGGCGTTGAGTTGAATCTGAGTCCACTCGCTCTTTGCTTTGACCACCGTCTTGCCCTCTTCGGCATAGTGGGCAAGTGTACACGTCAAATATATCATTTTGCGCACCCATATTGGAGCAATGAAAGTTACATATCGAGGACGGTACTGTGAAAACAAGGCAACCACTCATCCAGCGCCAGCTGGAACAGGCCGAGGCCCGTATAAAACGGTGCCTGCGACACGGGGCTGTAAAACCCGACGGTTTTGAAGTCGGAGTGGTTCGCGTCGGGGACGAGCAGAACACGCATGTCGGATACGTGTACCATTCCGGAATGTGTCAGTCCGAAGAATGAGGTCCCCGGGGCGGGCGAGTGGCAGCTATAGAAGAAGATGTAAAATGAGAAACTTGGCCGGGGGTGTCGTGCTTACGGCGGGATGGAGACCGTGGGCTGCCGTTGGGGCGAATTGGACTCAATGGAGGCAAGCCCCATGGTACGCCAAGGGTCGACTGTGAGGAGGTCAGCGTCATAGACGTACCAAAAGATCATTGCATAACTCGCATTCTCCGTTGGTGAACATGATATTTGACGGCGTCATGTTCCACCCACCATACTTGTTGACAAGCTGCACCTGCGGAGATGGGGGCAGATCAGGGAAGGTCTCGCTGCACTGCTGCTGGAATAGCTCGAGCGAGAGGAACGAGGTCTCGATCGACAGCGGGTTTTCTGGGTCTCCGCGCTGATAAAACCCTTGGAGAGCCTCAGTCATGCAGAATAAAAACGCGGGTGCGGCGTACCGTATTCAGAGCAATATTGTCTCATCCAGGAACGATCCTGCACAGGATCATCCGCATTGCCGGGGATGGAATCGTAGTCGAGTTCGGCGAGCGCGACCAAAAACGCGTTGAAGGCAGCGTTCACGCCGAGCGAGGAGACTATGCCGCCTTCAATCGGTTCTGCGGTCGAATTCTGAGTTTCCAATAGATTGCAAAAAGGCAGAAGAGAGTCTTGGAACCCGTAGTACTATTTTCAGTGTGAACGACTCTCGATGCCACGTTGCAGTATGTGAGTACCTGATAAAAGTCCAACGGGTCCATCAAAATGCTGGCTGCATCGACATTGCTGGTAGCGTTTGCTCGCTGTCTCGTCAGGCCACTGGCACCCGTAGTGTTTCCGCCAGGCCCGCTTAGTCTTGCCTTGAGCAAATCAAACTTGACGTCTACTGCGAGTGTCTCATTCGAGCTGCTCAGAGTATCGTCGACGAATCTGTGGGTGGATTAGTATGGGTTGCACAGTTACACTTGAATATTACTTTGTTACAGCAACCCAGTCGGCAGAACAGTTCCTGGTCAGGCTTCGTTCCGCCGCCTTGTAATAGCTCGCCATGTCGACCTGTGCCTGCTCCGATCTTGAGAAGGAAAGCCGTCGAGAAAAGACTCTCCATCACCTCCACTGGCGCCGAGGACGCCCAAGAAGCAAAAATAGTCGAGGGATTGCGCTGGCGAAGCAAAGCGCCTCTGACTCCTGGATAGGAACCACCAAGGAATATCCAAGGCGCGGAGGATGGGTGAATTGGAAGTGAGGTGGGATTGGTCGATGATGTATTGACCGCGTGCGCGGCCGTTTTGGGGAATGAATCGGCAAAAAACACGACGTCTTCCAGTGCTTGTTCGGTGTTCAAGTATTGCCATTGATCCGCAGTGGTGTTTTCCTGCAAAGACGCATTGAGGTCGTTAACGGCTTCCAGTACAGCGGATATTCACATTGACAGGGAAAGGCAGAGAGTCACCATAGAACCTGTGCTCCCACAGAAATGCAACGCCCCGGTACCTTTTTGCGAGCTGCATGACTGCCGAAAGGCCATGATATTCCTACAATAATATTTATATTTTCTGGAAGGAAAGAACTGGATCAGTCGTACTTGGAGGTAGTACGGGAGGAGGGGCTCGGCATTCTGCTCCCCGGAGTCGAAAACTGAACATGCCAAATCAACAGAGTGGCAGAACAGACGATGAAGACGGACGGAATACTGGGCCACCTGCTTCATAGTACGTTGAATTGACCCAATAGCGGTTGAGGAAGGTTTTCCGATTGCTTGCGTTGAAATGGTCCAGCGGCATCTGTCCGAACACAGTTAACCAATTGCCAGACAACATCGCCAAGTGGCTGAACCTCGATAAACAGCGGCTCATTTGGTCCCAGGTCCGTAGCACGAGTGTCAAATCGCTCTTGAAGCCCGAGTCGGGGAACCTTCAGGAGTTGTGTCGCTGACACTATTTGCCCGATAGCAAGACAAGCGAAGGATAATCCTAGCATGTTGAGGACAAGTTTAGGAGGAGACAGCGATAAGACAGAAGCCTGGATATTGAGCTCCCAAACCGACTGGGAAGCAACAATTCGGATTGCAAGCCGCCATGTTCTTAAGACTTCGTTGGACACATGATCATGTAGGGATTCCGGGATGCCGACAACAATGATTATGGCAAGAACCACGGCAGGCGATAACAAGACGACATCCTGCAGTCATTGGTGAGAATCCACGCATACATGCTAGAACCTTTATGAGCGTATAGAAAAAAACAAACGGTTTGAACGGATTTGGCATACACGATATGCGTCTGTAGTTCGTCCGACATATCACCGAATCGCGTCTGCCATCGTGCCGCGAACCACTCTGAGAGGGTCATTACTTTAGAAACGCAGGGTACTTTAAACTACTTAAACTTCAGTTGTGGACCGTGACCGCGTTCCGAGAAAATTTGATTCGATCAGCACTGTGCATTCAAGCTTGTCGTCAATGATCTTGAAATTGAAGAGCAAGATAGATATTGATACAGCATAAGAGCGCGGGCTTACTCCTCGAATCATCACACTAAGAGGAAATTCAATCGCAGTCGTATGATACCGACTTGAGAACGAAGATGGCATAGCATAGGAATTTTTCGCGGGCAGGATATACATGTACCATACTTCGTGCCTCAACAGGTCTCGGTTGGGGGAGCGTTTACCGGGGTGCAGCACCGGGAACGTTGCGCCTCTCCCGTCTAGGGCCACCGGGGCCGCTGCGCTCAGGCTGGGCGGTCACTGGGACGACAATGGAGACGGGGATGGAGTCGAAGTTCAAGGCCGTAAGGAGAGCCTAGATAAACGTCAGCAATGCACAAAATATATGCCGGGAAACCCACCTTAGTATCGGGGTCAATCTCCAATCCTCCAGAAGCCGAGGTGTCGAGGGCGGAAACCTCCGGCACGTAGTTGTCCTTCCGCTCCCTCTCCTCTTCTTGCAGCTTGAAGGAGATACCGCGGACGGGTCCCTTCTGAATGCGCTTCATGAGATGGGTGGTGAAGCCGGAGATTTTGTTGCGGAGGCGTTTTGAAGGTACTACCGCCTGTGATTATAGGGTATGAGTACGAAAGCGGGACACTCTGAGGTGCAGCAACTGACGACTTCATCGATGATACGCTTGTTGGTGTGGAAGTCGAGGGTGAGGCGGGGGTAGCTGAGGAGTTGGGTGAGCTCGAATGTCGGGGCTGGTGCAGCCGGTAAACTGACTATTTTTCAATGAGGACGCGGGAAGCACGCTTGGTGGTTTTGGTACGGACACGACCCTGGAGTAATATGAGCTCGAGGCCAACAGCAACGTCGACAAGATACACACCATCTTGAGTGAGGATTAATTTGCGAGGACGACGAATCGATGGCACGTTTGGCTGTGTTTGGTACTGTACAATTCCTCTGTCACGATCAGCCTCGGCTTTCAACAGACATAAACAGGTCGTCCACCAAAAATTCATTCCTCCTTCTGCTCCTCCACGATCCAAGGTAAATGACCTCTCCAGCTCTCCCCAGAACCTGGCCATCGTCTCTTTCTCATTGCATCTTCCGACAGCCCGTTTGACTCGCGCTCTTCATAGCACGACACTCATTCCTGGGTTTATCGACGCAACTCACTTTTAAGTAGCAAAATGGTCCGCATCTCCGTCCTCGTGCGTCCCGCTGTTCCCCTCCGCGTATTCTGCGTTAATTGTCCCTTAGAACGACTGTCTCAACAACATCGTCAATGCCGAGCGTCGCGGCAAGCGCCAGGTCCTCATCCGGCCATCCTCAAAAGTTGTCGTCAAGTTCTTGTCCGTCATGCAGCGTCACGGTGAGCGTCCTGCCTTGACTTTCTCTTCGTTTCCCTCCCCGGAGTGATAACTACGGTTGACGTGGGTCTCGCCTCCACCCGTTACTCGTTTTAACGCTCCGGAAAATTATACACCAGCTCCCGGATACCATACAACCCGCACCTCCGTTTAACAGGTCGTGGGTTCACAGATGGGCACACACCTTTTCTTTCCCTTCCTCTTCGCGTCGTTGGTCAGCCCTTTTACTGACGTTCGATCAAGGTTACATCAACGAATTCGAAATCATCGACGACCACCGTTCCGGCAAGATTGTCATCCAGCTGAACGGACGCCTCAACAAAACCGGAGTCATCTCCCCGCGTTTCAACGTACAGGTCACCCAAATTGAAAGCTGGGTCAACTTGTTGCTGCCGGCCAGAGGGTTCGGAATCATCATCCTCGTACGCGTTCACTCAATCAACATAATTCCCCATCACTCATGAGCGTAGACTACCAGCAGCGGTATCCTGGACCACGAGGAGGCCCGGCGCAAGAATGTTGGAGGGAAGCTGCTTGGGTATGTCTACTAGGCGTAGTGGATAGGGTTAAAATTCCGGCGAATATATTCGTTGTCTTGCTCCGGATTTTTTCGAGTGGTCCAGTCGACTTGTTGGTTGCCTTCTCGTAGCGGTCTGAGACGCAGACCTTTTTGACGTCGCTGTGTGATTCTAACAAGGCCAAACTATTGTTGCAAAGATGATCTCTCCGCCTTTCCTCTTGTGCTGTCTGCGCAAAATCCCAATACGTTGGGCGATTAAGACCACAGTGAGGCGAAGGCAAGGCGAAATACGGTCCGCAAGTTCGGTTTGCTCGCGCGCGTCTAAAACTGGTCAACCACGCTGCAACTGGAGGTTGTTTCAACCCAAGCCCCGTCCCCGCACCGGCGCTGCTCTCACAATCGTTCTATAGCGCGCGTGCGGTCGCCGACACCTTTTTCAATGGTGCAACACTGCTCGCAAACTAGACTTTGCATCTCATGGACATGTGCAACTCTCTGCCACCCCTGAAAGCTTAATGAACTTTAGGCGCCCGCGCCAACCAAACGAAGCTGCCTATAAATGTTTCTGCCTCGTGCTGCCTTGACTCTCACGGCGAATTTGCGCACGATATCGACCTTTTCACCCACCATGTCTCACCCTGTCCTGTGGCCCAGGTCGTTTTTCTACCCCGTTGGCAATTCATCAGCCGTCTGCCTTACCGATAACATACCTCCCGAGAAATCTGTTGACGTGTTGTTGCTGGGTTGTGGTGACCCACGCAATATATTGTACACGCTGCATGCTGATCCTCCGATTCGTGAGTTATGCTCCCCCTGGCTCGAAGATGTCTATCTCAACTAGATCGTCGTACTCAGAACGGCCTACGCTAGACTTCACCTGCTGTGATATCGAGCCTGCTGTCATAGGTGTGGCTTCCGCTCATCGTTGTTTCGAATGGTGTTTTTATTCAATTGCTTTCAGCTCGCAATGTGCTACTCTTCACTCTCATATACGATCGTCATCAGAGCAATCGTATATGGGATATATTCTATCACATCAAAGTCGACCAAACTTCGTTCGCGCTGCTGATCTCACAGTGCAAAAAACTTCTCGATATCTGCAGGGACCTTGATACCTGGCACAAATCTAGCTATTCCAGGTTCTTGCAGTTCTCCAGCAGCTATACCCTATCTCAACTACGACACTACCTGGAGCTTTACGCTCAGACCGAAGGATATTCCCAAGCAAAACATGAACAGCTTTTCTCCTCCTTTACTCGCGAATTTGAATCGCGCTACAGTCTTGCCCGCCACATTCCCAATCCCGAAGCTGCTCGGTCTGCCGGTCCATTCTCTAGGGACGTGGACAAGATCTTGACCAAGCACTTTTATCATTATTGGAAGACCGGAACTGTGTCCCGCTTATCAACAGATGTTGCCGCTGCGACGTTTGTCAATCCCACATTTGTTTACTCAGACTCTTTCGAGCCTTCTTTAGTAGGCAACCGCTGCACCCTCCACTACGGAATCTATCCCCTGAAAGGTTTCCATCTCGCGTCTGCGATCCTCACTTGTCCATCCTCTTCGTCGGAAGAAACCATCGAGAAACAATTGGTTTCATGTGCTCGATCACAGTTTCAAGAATGGTGTTCCGCATTCCAAGCCACAGCGTCGGCTTCCGAGACGCTCACAATCAGACTGATCACAGGACATGCATTGGCATTCTGCGAGAAACTAGCCCACTTGCAGAGCCTGTCAACACATCCGGACATCCATTTATTTGTGTCTCCGTGGCAGTGCGCAGAGTTGGTGTTGGATGGCGGTAATCGAGGCATGCCCAGTGCACCGACTAGTTTTGACGTGATTGATACGTCCAACCTCGCTGACCACGTCGGTCTACTAAATGTCCTACTTGCCACCGTCCCACTTCTTGCTCACGGTCCGACATCGGTTCTTTACACCGAAGTCGCCGTGAAGAAAAGTCAAAATAACAAGGCATCGAATTTTGATCAGCTTTTATGTGCCGGTATCCCAACAATCGCCTTGCTGCTGGGAGTCGCGCCCGCTGGTAGCATCGCTCAGTTTACCTCTACCTCCAAAGTGCATGACATCCTGATGGGTGATTCGTACCGCGAAAGAATCGCCTGGAAACTCCCGTACCACAGTGATTCGCTCCTTAGTGGGGGAATCGTGACACCTTCATTCTCGGATCCACTTGCCTTGGCCGCCGTTTTATTCAGCATTTACGAGCAGCTGTTCGCAGACGAAGATATCGGACAACTTATGAGTCGGTTACGAGTACCCCAGGACATCATCCATTACAACCGGGGGACCTTTGCCGCACTGCTCGGACTGGTCAGATCCAGGGTTCAGTCGGACTGGACAGCGGTCATGAACAACATCTTCGATCGGTTACAAGCAGATCGTAGACTGATCATGGGCTCTAACAACTACCAAGAGCTGTGTTGTCAGCTTTATCTTCGAGGAGTGTATTGTGTAGAGGCGTTGGATCCGGAACATACAACCCTGACGCTCATTCATCGAAAAGTTGGAGTATTCAAGGGGTGGAAGGAGGTGCCGCCGGTGGTTTGTCTCGTTCTCGTAATCCCGAGAAAACGAGTCAAAATACTCGAAGATATGGCCGCGCAACAACAACACCTCGGGTCCCCAATGTTTCAATGTGGAGTGAGAGGCAGGTCATTTCACAACATCTTCTCTTGCATCCAGGCCACTCTGGGAACTGCGTCGATCCAGGGAAGTGGAAGTGATGCTCAAGTCAGTATTGCCGAAGACACAGCTGGTTGGTCTGGGATGTCGCCTCTCGTCGTTTCGGTTTTTGTTCCAGCATTCAACCTTGTCGTCGATCCACAATCCACGCAGATTTCCCTTGGCCTTCATTCCACTCCAAGTACTGCGGGGTCTCTAACGGAAAAGTTAGGAATGTACTTGACTCTTTTCACCGCAGATATTATGGACAGGAGCACCGTCTATGTTACGCCAAATAGGCCTAATTGCTCTACATTGGCGTCAACGCCGATTGCGCCTACCATCTCCCGGACACAGGTTTCCGTCAGTATAAACGACTCTTGTATGTCGACCATGACCGCACGCTGGGAGATAGCCACAGACGAGCCGGGAATTAACCTCAAAGCTGCAAAAGTCGGCCACACACAGATATCTCCGTCGGCCATACGAGTGGCAGTGAATGATTATGCTCAGAAGAATTTGCTCTACCCATTCCCAATCGATGGCACGCGAGCGAAGGTCCGGATTGCCCGAAAATCAGGATGGATCGAGGTTCGTCTTGTAACTCGTGAGTCCGTAGATTGTCCTGATCGTCCGTGATGTACATAGATTGAGGCGCCTATCCGCCAATGGACTCCTTCAGCACCTGTCGACTTGACTCACACTTCATTTCTCGCTCAAAATGGGTGTCCCGCTGTTTGGAATATTCATCGGATCAACTTTGCATCCCTTCCGGTCATAGAGGGCAAAGCCCGTCTCGATCGACTCGCTTTCAAAACCAAAGGACATTGTTTATTTGCTTTTTCCGATCGCGAATTCGCTTCTTTTCTGGGACCAGCCCAATCGAAACCTGTTCTTGTTCAAGTCAAGGAATCGATTCTTTGTATATTCGAAGGGATTGTCGAATCAAGCGGGTCGCGCGTCGTCGTTCTCGCCGATCCAGAGAACGGGGGGATTTACACCGTGCTCTATTACAATGGAATTCGAATGGATTTGGCGTCACACACATTCGTCGCGGACGTTTGCATACTCCCACTCACGGAAGAATTGATAGAGGGACCTTTAGGGTCCAAAATCGTCGGTCTTACGCAAGGGGCGGTACTAGCCATAACCAGAGGAGATGGGGTGGTGGGAGCATGGAAACATTTGCTAGTGGCGTTCACCGAACGTTGCCGGTCGTGGAACCACAAATCAAGTTGCAAATACGCGATTTCAGGTCAAGTCCCGTTGTCTATGCACATCAGGCAGAATCCCCTCTGCGGCTGCGGAGAAGGAATTGGACTGGGAGCGTTGTCTCTTGACACCCGATGGAAGGAGCTTGCTCCGTTGATGACACGAGCAGCGATTTCGCCACTCTTCGCGATCGCCTACTTGGAGTCGGTGGACTCAAGGTTGAACGAGACGGCGAAGATTTGTGTCGCATGCCACAAGCCAGAATCCCCAAATTCGAAGCTACTCAAATGTGGTAGGTGCAAAGAGGTTGAATACTGCGGAAAGCCTTGTCAAGAGAGGCATTGGAAAGCGCACAAAAAGGCATGCAAGGCGAAAGTTGAAGCCGCGAAGGAGAGCATCTGAAGTTTGTGTACGCTCTTACATACTTGTCGTCTAACATGAAAATTTGGGTCAAATTCAGGTTGAATGATGAATTAAACTAAATTGCCAAATTGGGACGCGGGCGGTTGTTTACATTGTTTACATATTCGGAAACCGCCTCCGCATACAAGTATACTAAGGTAGACTGATTGTTTGTGCATGTGCTTGCTCAGGCTGTTCCCGACACCTCCGCCGGAATAACGTCCCATCGGTCCTCATCGTCAGGCGGGGTCGTGGGTCGAGGGTGAAAGGCCACGCCGTTCTCTCCATCATCCACCAAATCCGGTAAAGCCTCGAACTCTGCAATCGTCATAAGTCATTTGGAATAAGTAGTCGAGGAGACGAGAATACCGTAGCCACCGAGAATGACGTCCATTGCATCCATCGGTCCGAGGGTTTGGAGAAGGTGATCGAATTCTGGGTCTGCATCTCCGGATTCTTCCATCCCCCCCGAAGCCGCACTCGGGCCCGCCCCCATCTCGACGTCCCCGGCGTCCGTGCTTCCCACATGAATGACCGACCCCTCTTCCTGTTTTTGTGGAACGGGGGTCCACATCACCGCATCATAGAGCTCCAGTGAAGCATTGATGACGGCGTGGGTAGCACTGGAAAATGTGTCCAGGAGGTTCCGGTCCATCCGCTTCAGGCGGCGGAATCGCAGGGCCGCAGCAAAGTTCACGAGTATCGGGTTTAATTGGGTTTCACGCGGTCGAGATGGAGATGAAAAAGGGGGGAGAGGCACGCCGTCCTTGTCCTTGAGGACACCCTCGGTGCAGGTCCGATACTCTTTGGCGTGACCGTCGGTCCCAAGGATGGTGATCGTTTGCTCTGGATGAGGGTGGAAGCGACGAGGGTGCAGGATCGTAACTTGGTATTTATTTTGCAGCGTAATCTATATTGTAGATGACATTGAGGTTAGGGTGACACAGGTTGGCAGCAAAAGACATACAGAGTTGAAACAACCTTCGACGGAAGACCGGCCAAGATCTTTGCCATTTACATTGATAACGGCTGAGAGTGGTTAATGAGCCCGTTTGCTTGGATGTGAGCGAGACGAGATAGTACTAACATTGTCTTGCGGCGTTGTCGGTGAAAAACCACAACGTAAGGGCTTGCATGTCGTTGAGACATGGCGAAATGGCTATTGTGACCCAGTTGTCGTGGTGCTTGTGCAGCATAACAGACACTTGTGGTAGTCAGCGGTGAGGCGGCCGAACTCAAGGTGGAATAAACATACACCACGCCATATTGCTGTAATGTTCCAAGCTGAATCCAGCTGCTACAGCGAGCGGAATGACTTTGAGCTGGTAAATGAGAAGATTTATCTGAATCTGAGGGTCACCATGAGAGGGGGCACGATGTCAAAGTAGCGTACAATTTTATCTTGCTCCTGCTGTCGTTCCTTCGCATGGACAGCTGAGACAAAGGGCGCAAACTCGTTTGATAGATCGCTGAAACCGGTCACCATACAACCCTCTGTGCGGTCTTGTGAGTGGGTGTGGGTTCTCTGCGACGTTCTGGAGGAGATTATTTCCGAAGTATCAGCCTGGGCGATATGAGGGATGGTCCCAAGGGCGGGGAGATCCCAGAATCGCCTTTCGGTGATTCAGTTTTTAGTTGATAGGCCCCGCGACATTGAGGTTAATTCCAGGTTGTTGGGCGACAGGGGTGAATCTTGAAGTTGTGTGGCTGCGCTTGACCCTATTCCAGCCGCCGCCGCTTCTTCGTTGGAGCCAATAGCATCACTCAACACAGCATTCATCACAAAGAAGAAGTGGTTTTGGAACTGTGTCTGGAGTAAATGGATGTCCGAATCAAGTGGATTGTTTGCGCATGATAGGATCCAAGGCCGAGATAGAAAGTCAACCGAGTCGGGCCCAGCCACTTCTCATGATCTTCACCATTTCATACGCCTCTTCGTCTAACATGAAATTCTGGGTTTCAATGGCGCTTTACCGTGAATCAAACAAAAATGCCAAATTGGGACGCGAGCGGTTGTTTACGACAGTTAGGAACGCAAGATTGGCATGTGCTATAACCGCATGCGGAAGAGCGCATCCGGAGCGCACCCGCGCCGATCGCGGTTCAACTTTCGCTTGCCTCACATCGCCGTCCGCTATCCTGGCCTGGACAAGCACCCCGCCCGATTCCTGCCTGCATGGACTCAAATCCAACAGCTAACGCGCCCACGCTCTACGAAATCCTCGGCGTCGAGAAATCGGCCTCCGCCGACGAAAGTGTGTCCCTCATTCTGAGTTTGGATCT
The DNA here is from genome assembly GCA_029281465.1 of Mycena epipterygia. NCBI lineage: Eukaryota > Fungi > Basidiomycota > Agaricomycetes > Agaricales > Mycenaceae > Mycena > Mycena epipterygia. The sequence goes on along the minus strand of JARJCQ010000011.1, from coordinate 376,699 downwards.
GGTGCTGAGACTGCCTGCAGTTCGTCGAGCCTACAGAACGAAGGCGTTGGAGACGCACCCGGACAAGCTCGAACCGAGTGCATCGCCGGAAGAGAAGCAAGCTTCTGAAGCCAGGTTCCACGAGGTGCGCCGCACCGCGCTTTCCAGAGGATTACGTGTCGACGCGCTGACGCACGAGCCAGGTTCATGAAGCTTTCGAGGTGTTGCGCGACAGCTACAAACGACGGGTACGGTGTACTTTAAATTGTGGCGCGCCACGCGTACTGACCAGGAGCACGTAGTCGTATGACTTTCAGCACGGCTTCCGACCCCGGACCTATTCGCCATGGCCAGGAGAGCTCAGCGAGGACCAGATCCGGCGGATGAAAGACCGCAATGAATGGGCGCAAAAGCAGCGCGACCAGTGCTACGAACGCATCCGGATTATTAGAGCACGCGCCGAGCTCGAGAAAGAGGAGATGAGGAAACGAGATATAGAAGCTGCTGAGTATAGGCTGATGGTCGAGCGGATGCTGGAAGAGCTTTACAAGAAGAATCCAGAGTGGGCGGAACGAAAGGAGAAGCAGCAGGTATGTTTCCACGCCCCAGCCTGTATAATTCAGAAACGGGTTCTCACACGTCTGCCTTGCAGCGTACAACTGAGGGGGGCGCGAATACGCGTCCTTCACCGCCTGTTTCTTCCTGACCGGCCTCAGCATTCGAGACACTCCCTTACTTATATTTTTTATTATTATCTGACATTGGAACCGGACCACTGCTTTCGAATGTTGTATTTACGGCGATAACGCCCGCTCTGTCCACCGTCTTTATTATGAGAACAGATCGTTTCTAGTGGGGGGTATCGACCGACTTCGTCGCTGAAATGCAGTTCGACACGATCTCGGGACATATGTATGAAAATGGTTTCCTACCTGCTCTACTGAATCTTCAAGGTCCCCAAGCGACTCTTGGCTATGCGGCCAACATCAACGACCGCCCTGTCTAATTCTACCCTCCATGCCTGTGTGTCTGGTTCTATTCGAGAAATTTCCTCTACGGGGGGTTCATCCGGAGACAGAGAATGAGGGAGCTCCAAGACGTCTTCCATCTCGACCGCAATAGCAGCACGGCTCCGACCGTTCACGAATGTGATGTAGCGCAGGCCAGAGTATCGACGCTCGTAGCACGCGTTCAGATGCGCTAACCGAGCCAAGACTTCGGGAGAGGTGGGGGCCACTGTCGGGGTCGCGCCCTGCTCTTTCGCACTCAGAGCAGAGAGATTCTTGGTCTCCCCGATGCGGGGGTGTCCCGCGATAAATCGGGCGCGCAGCGGTAGGTCCCAGCTTGCAACTTGCGCGATGGCAGCATCGATGAGATCGGTATAGGATGTGAATCGCTTGCCCGAGGCGAGAGACGCAGCGAGCCCGGGAACCAAAGTGGAGAAGAGGATGTCGGAGGGTTCCAAAAGGACGGAGAGGACATCTGCCAGGTGCGAATCGTCGACGGCGTCAATTGAGGGCAAGGACGTCATGGTCGTTGTTAGCGGAAGTTGGCGGCCCGGCTTGGTGTTGTATTTATACCTTCAATCGCATTTCTGTTCCTTCTCCACCCGGTGACTCCTGACACATACAAACAGCTCCAGCAAACGGTCTTACAGCCTAGAGAACTCAAATGACTACAGCACTTCGCTGGGGAATCATCTCAACTGGAAAAATAGCGCGTCGTTCAGTCGTATATTGTCCTTCTCGTCTCATTCTTCGCCCTATTACAGGCGGCTGTCTTTGTCAAGGTAGAGAATCCCTACTTTCCATCGGTTACGTACAAACCCACAGCGGGCCATAGGATCTGCTCATCGATCCCAAGACGTGCGTATATTGCTGTCTCCCATAAAATCATCGATCGTAAACGAGGTGAAGCCGCGACGTTCATGATGTTGTGCACAAAGTCGTCGCCGTAGGATCGCGCAGCGTCGAGAAGGCCCAAGAGTTCATTGGTGTTAACGCTGGAGGGGACGCAGCAATCAAAGCCTTTGGAAGTTATGAAGAAGTCTACGCGGATAAGGTATGAACTCTGCGGGAGCGTCTCCGAATCGCTAACCAATATACTCTCAGGAAGTGGATGCCATTTACATCGGTTACTTGAACGCTGCATTTAATCGAGATCTGTCTAATTTTTCGGGATAGGGACACCCCACACGTATCATTATACCAACGCGCTCGATGCGATTCGCGCTAAGAAACACGTTCTGTGCGAAAAGCCGGTCACCACCAACGTCGCCGAGCTGCGCGCTCTCATTACTGCCGCCAAAGAGAATGGCGTCTTCTTCATGGAGGCGATGTGGACACGGTTCCAGCCTCTTCCTCAGGCAGTGATGAAGGTTCTAAACGAAGGGGCGGTCGGCGCGCCTGTAGTCGTTCATGCGGATTTATCTGGCGACTTTGATATCCAAAGTACGCGCTATGTTTCGGAACTCGAGTCTCTGGTTCGAAAATCTGCTGCCAGATATCCCCAAGACGCACAGAATCCTCGATCCGACTCTCGGAGGCGGTGCTTTACTGGATCTGTGGGTCTCATCCTTTTCTCGCGACACTTTTATTGACTGTTTGCAGCGGTCCTTATCCTCTCGTTTGGGTGCGCGAAATGCTTTAGCTTCGCATGGCTTTTGCAACTGACCTGTTTCAGGCAATCATGACCCTCTATGAGAACCCCCTCAACGAGCTAACGCCTCCGTCGACCATCAGTGCCAGCATGTTCAAAACGCCGCTAACGGGAGTGGACGCGAACACTTCCTTTACTCTCACCTTCGGGAAGATCGGGGCGCAGGCGATTCTCAGTTGCAGTATCAACCTCCACGCCGCATCCCCGGGCGTGACCATCCGCTGCGAGAAAGGCATCATTCGCGTTGCGGCTCCCATCTACTGTTCCAAGTCCTTCAAGGTCGAGTACTTCGGGGCGGACGGTGAGGTGGTCCGGGAAGAGGAGAAGTCGTTCAAGTATATAGGGCACGGGATGCATTTTGAGGCGGATGAGGTCGCGCGTTGCATCAGAGATGGAAAGACAGAAAGTGCGTTGTGGGGGCACGGCAAGAGTTTGCTGGAGATGTCGGTGTTTGATGAGGTTGGTTTGAAGTTTTCCAACTGAATATTCGATGCTAATATTCCTTTAGGTCAGGAAGCAGGGTGGTTATGTGCTGCCTGAGGGAGTAGAGAAGGTCCTTTGAAGATTAAATTGTGTTGCATGCCCGAACCCTATGTAATTTTATTTTGTCCGAACGAATTTTTTGGAGCAAGCCAGCGATTATCTCATCACGTGTTCAGCACTTTCCTTTACCCTCTGAAATTCTACTTTCAACTTTCCCTTGCATGTCGCTGTGCGGTGCATCTAGCGGGAGAACGCCCTTTGGCCGCGGAAAGCCGGTGCGTCCCTCTACACGTCTCGCTCTGTATCACCACTCACCCTCGGCAGATCCAACGCAAAGTCGTCGGTGCGTTTCTCCGACTTGACATGCAGCACTAAACGCTGACAGGAATTGCAGTGTGCGGCGACGGAGCCTGCGGTAAGCCCACACCCTGCGCCGTGCGCGCGTCGCACATTGAACCTTATGACAGCACTTGTCTTTGGCAGGCAAAACCTCGCTCCTGAACGTCTTTACGCGAGGTACGCTGCTTTGCATACCTCGTGTGCCCCGCTGACGCGCCACAGGCTTTTTCAGCCAGGTCTAGTGCGTAGCTGCTCCCCCGGAGCCTTTCTGGTGACCTGATCATGCCCGCACAGTGAGCCGACGGTGTTTGAGAACTACGTTCACGACATCTACATCGACGACCAGCAGGTCGAGCTGAGTCTGTGGGACACTGCCGGTGGGTTGATTTCCTTCCGAGCCCTTGGGCTGCGGCCTGATACTTGCGCAGGACAGGAGGAGTTCGACCGTCTGCGGTCGCTGTCGTATGCGGAGACGCACGTCATTATGATTTGTTTTTCGGTCAGTCGTCTTCACGCTCTACGCTGCATGCCCTGACTCCACTGGGCAGGTGGACAACCCAATTTCGCTGGAGAACGTGGAGACCAAGGTGTGTTTTATGCGGCTCGGCGCGACGCTTCGGTGACAAACGTTTGTGTAGTGGTTGGAGGAGATATTAGAATATTGTCCGGGGGTCAAGGTGCGCTCCTTCATATCTCCTCGCAGCACGTACTGATGCTCGCACAGCTCGTTCTCGTCGGTGCGCAATTTATAAACTATGTTGGTCTACCCCCCTTATAGCCTGCGACAGCGCTCAAGTGTGACCTTCGGGATGACCGACCGGTGAAGGAGCGGCTGCAGCGATATGGCTCGCACCCGGTTCAGTACGAAGAGGGGCTCGCCGTCGCGCGACGAATAAGAGCTTCCCGTTATCTTGGTGCGTCCATCGGCGACACTATTGCCCGACGACCGGTGCTTACTCAGCGCAGAGTGCAGCTCGAAGCACAACCGCGGGGTGGCAGAGGTGTTCCACGAGGCGGCCAGGGTGTCGCTGAGCACACGTCCCAAGGGGTCGAGCGATGGGTGCGTCGTGATGTGATGTGAGGGCGCGACGGGGAGATGGACATTCTATTATTTACTACAGCTGCTAATCGGAACAGGGACCGCGATGGTCCCGCATGCTTTCCTGCTTTCTATATCCGCCTCATTAACATGTAACTGCTGTTGTATATGCATACACTTTCTGGGATCAGTCAACGCTTGCGTTCTCCCCGCCTTTAGATCGAGCCCGGAAAAAGGTAAATCCGCTTTGCTGCTCGACCATGTTCAAAAATGTTTCTACAGTTTTCATGTCGTGCGTAACGGGGCCACACAAATTTCGTGTCGTGCGTATCATATCGTACAGTCTGCACTCGTGCGCCTCATGTTGCTCACTGGAGGAGGTATCACCATCAGCACCTAATTGATTCTCCAAGGAGTAGCGGCTTACCAAGACGTATCGGAAGGCGGGATTGTTCCAGTCGGAGACATCCTGCAGCCCAGTGAGGCGCTCATCATACTGCACGCGGCCCTCAGCAACGGCTTGGTCGCGCTTTTTGTTCGCTCGGCTGAACACCACCCGCAGCGCCAGGATGACGAATATCTCGAGGATCCGCGAGACCATGCACGCGATGACGCCCGTGATGTACGTCGGCGCCTCCGAGTCTTTGAACAGGAAGGGCCCAACGATGTTACTGCATGCATAGGAACGCCGTTAGCTCGATGTGCCTACTAACGATGCGTATGAGCGACTGACCCGGCCGCAACACCCAAGAACACCGACGCGCTGGCGATGGCTTTCTTCGTTTGGCCGCCCACTAAAGAGCGTTCAGTAAGTATGTATGCTTCGCCGACGCACGCAGGCACGTACCATTGCCGGAAACGAGGGACAGCCCGACGACGAACGTCGCGTTGGAGGCGCCGGTCATCCCTGCACGTCCGTTAATTAGGGGTCTGCTGCAAGGGTACGCGGAGCGGGGGGACGCACAATAACCCGCGAGCCTGGCTGCGCGCGGTTTTGCCCACGCAATCAGTGCGAAGCCGACGACGGTGGGGATGTTCGTGGCGACCATGAGCCAGGTACGGTTGCCCTTCGGCAGCTTGGAATTCACGACGAGGGCCGCGACGATGAACAGGACGATGACCGTCCCGTATGGAATTTGCATCAGCGCTGGAAGATATTAGTGTCATTTTGCGGTCGGCCGGTGAATCGCGCACTGGTCTCGAACGTGCTGAACCCGAACCTAATGAAAATTGAGGCTAGGTTCTACGGTGGAGGGTGATTCAGGCTTACCCCTGGACAATTAGTGTACCGCTGAAGAAGGGTTAGTGCATGAAAATAAGAGCGACGTTCTGCTCACAAGTTCGATGTTCCCCCCTGTTCATCTCGGTCAATTAACGTGCCTAAAAAAGATAGAATCAAACATACGTTGGGGACATTAGCGGTGAACCCGAAGAGGAAGAACAGATACGTCTTGATGTCCATAAAAGCCTCGAGTGCTTGGGAAGAGCTCCAGCTGCAAACGCATCAATGTACTGGCGCAAGAAATACCGGTGCGACCCACTGTCTGTTGTCCGTCCCGCTCTGGTCTTCCCGTTTGCGGCTCACGATGATGAGGCGCTCCGCCCGAGTGAACCAGTGCGTTTGGTACGGGGAGTCGGGGATGAAGATGAACATAAAAATGGCCCACGCGCAGCACATGGCGCCAATAATCAAGAACTCATATTTCCAGCTCGGCAGCCCTGCAATGTCGTTCAAAATCGCGCACATATATAGCCGGGAAAACGGCAAACCTTTGATCTACACGACGGCGGTTCGAATGAGGAGGTAAATCTGAACTGGCGCTAATAAACTTACATGTCCTGAAGCACGTCACGTCAATACTGGGTTATAACGGACGTGAAGGGGGGTAATTACCAATCGCGAAGCCTAGAAGGCCGCCCAGGCCGATGCCAACTCCGTTTGCGCTGTTCTCCGGGTCAGAAGACGCTCGGGAGGGCTGCGCCAAGTATCATACCAGTACCAGTACCCGATACGGGTCGGTTGCTGCTCTCGTGTGTACCACGTAGAGGTGATGAGCACGAAGGCGGGATCCGCCGTCGCTTCTGCTGCCCCAGATATGGTCCGTAATATAGCCCTGGGGCGCGAGGATCAGAAAAAAAAGGCTTGCGACGAGCTAGCATTGGCGTACAGGTCAGTGAAGTTGCGGCTGCCGGCCTGCGCCATGAGCAACGCGCCCCAGAGAAAAATCTGTTAACGTCGCGACGTTAATGGCGGAGGTCAAATCTACCCGGGTCAGGGGCATACGGACATTGAACGCGAGATATTTGTTGAGCGGGAACTTTTGCATGAGCAGATTTGTGGGGAGGGCCCATGCGACCCAGCCAACTTCGAGGAAGATTAGTATAGCCCATGGGGATGTGGCACGGGCGCACAGTAAAATAGACTGGATAGCCAGCTCTGAAGAAGTGTCAGCGACGAGAATGTCGTTGAAGGAATGAGTACTTGCGTATTGCGACTTGGCCAGATGCAAATCCTTCTTGACTGAGGGACGATAATTAATCCTGCGGACATGAAAAAACTTATTCGAACTCCGCTCACTGTCGAAGATCGCGGCATAGGACAGCGTGGTCTTGTCCCTAGGTAAAACTGCATTGATATCGCGGAATGCAGAAATGCATATCAACTTACACGTAATAAAACTGGAAGAAAGAAGAAAGTGTCAACATCATGTGGTCGAACTCGGAGCAATACACACACCATATAGCAAACTGGAATGAAGAGCCGGGTAAACGTATGGACACTATCAAATAATTCGGTACATACCCGACAGGGCAGGGATAATGAGCCAGTCGATCTTGCGTTCTCTGGAGCGCGGATTTGTTAGAAACAGGGGTCAACTTGACGGTTGCCACTTGCATCCGCGCGACCTCCTTCGGGTCCAAGACGGTTTCGTTCATGGTGGCGACATCCGCAACGAAATCCGGGCTGGGGTTCTTCTTGAGGAAATAACCCAGCACGCCCGGAGCCTTGTCGATATCGACGAGATCGTCACGGTTCGCCCACTCGAGCTCCTTGGCTGCCTTAGGCGCATACTCGGACTGCTCGATATCAGGCTTGTCGGACGGGTCGAGGGGTTTCAGGGACGCCATGTTGGAAGAGGTGGAAGAAGAAGACCTGAGGTATGTAAGAATTTGGCGATCACTTTATATAAGTTCCCCTGGAAGTACCCCACGGGGTGCGGGGAGTCGAAGTCGCGTCCGGACCGCCGATCACCTCTGTGATTTACGAATCTCGACACAAGTTTGAAATTTTAATCGCCAGGTCCGGACAAAATCCTGTCAAAAATCGCGGTTAAGAATGATGACGGATCGTGCGAGCAGAAGGGAGAGAAAAATCAGAAAGGTCTATGTATCCGGGGGAAAGGAATTCTAGAAGTAACAATTCGGGTGTCGAGATCTGCACAAAATGAACCAAGTGCATCCTGCCATTTTGGCGAAGCTTTCTGGTCGAGTGCGCCACCGTCGGAAAGCCCGGGGCGGTGAATCCGGGCGGGCCGTGCAGCTGGTCGGGCGATGCTCCGATACTTTAGGGAGGGTAATTTCAAACCCCCGTTGAGGCCGCCTGTCATTCGCGAGCAACGGTCTTCGAATGAGCCCAGTGCACCCGGCTCTGCCATTACGGAACCCCAAAGAAATGCCAAAGAATACAGCGAGATGTCGTCCGCCGCTGGCTTGCATTACAGCGTTTATTAACGTTCAACAGAGGATTCAATAGGGGGTTCAACGCGCTCTCAAATGATGGGATCATTGATGGTTGATTCGGCTCTTCGGGCCTCTCTTGCTCACGTCCGAGTTCAGCAAAACCTCACGAAACTCTGCAACATTTACATTACATTCACAAGCAAAGAAGCCAAATGCGATGAACCTCAAGATCGCCTTCCAGCAGCAAATATTCATTGAAGTAGCTAAGAAGGAGCAACTTTTAAAGGACTTGACGCGCAAATCAAATTCCACGGAGGATCGGCCCTGAAGCCCCCGGCCCGGAGAATATGCAGTCTTTGCTTTAAGGGAGCAAGATGCACCAGGATCGATATACCGACTTACGCAATGCCTGTTCCCATTTACAAGGCGAAATCCCTCACAGAGCTCCTCGGTTAGTTTTCCTTTCATCCCCCCGTCATTCCACTCATGTCTCCCAGCCATCCGCTCTCGTGAACAGCCCGACCATCCCGCTGTGCACACTGGCATCCCGGAGAAGGATAACAGCATCGTCTTGAGGACCTTGACGTGCGCCCTTTTCTGCTTTGTTTCCTTTTTTTTTTCTGACATAGATTTCAGTTTCTCTCAGGTCCAGAAAGCCGTGGATCGCCTCGCATGGCATTATTCAACCATTGGCCTTACCCCAAAGGTTCAACCCGGAGAAATCCCTCCTCCACACATCATTGCGGTATTTACTACCTCTGCTATTGATGAGTCGTTTCTCGAACTAGCCCTCGCTAAATTGGGTTCGTGAACTCTACACTTGTTCAAAAGGCCCCAGATTCACCGTTTCTCACCAGGCCTCGCTGCTCTTCTCTTGTCTGTCAACAACTCCGTACCCGCCGTCGCCCATTTGTGCAAGCTTACAAAGGCGACTCACCTGATTTATTCCGAGAAGTTCACGAAGGAGGCACACGAGGCCCAAGCAATCCTGAAATCCCAGGATTACGACTTAGGATTGGTCCCTGATAAACGGTTTCCGCTCTGGGGCGAGGGAGGCGTCGATTCCGCCACAGTAAAGCCTTTGGCTCCCATCTTGACCCCTGAGCAAGAGACCGACAGACCCGCCGTGATTCTGCACTCCTCAGGCTCGGTAATTCCTTCTTCTTATATGGATGTCGCCCCCATTGATTTTGTTAGACTGGGTTCCCCAAGCCAGTGTTCGTCACTCACTATGGACTTGTTGCGAATATCGCTATCAACCAGAACAAGCCCGGCTTCAGTACACTGCCCGTATACCACGGATACGGTCATTTTGCAATGTAAGCGCTTTTCTTCGCTTTACCAGCTGTATTCTCATCGTCGTCCAGCTTCCGATGCATGTATTCGACCCAACCGATTACCCTGTTCCCGCCCCATCTTCCCCTCACGTCTGCCAACATATGTGCAGTGTTGAAGGCTTCGCCGCCTGTACGGCAATGCTTTGCCGTCCCGTACGTTATCAAGGTATTTGACACCTCATTTTCCCTTGGGAAGTTGTCTAAAAGGGTATCAGCTTCTTGGGGAAACGCCCGAAGGGTTGGCAGCGCTTGCGAGTTTCGACATCGTTGGGTACGCAGGGGCTGCAGTTCCGGTACGCCATACACTAGGCCAGCGTTTCATCGTGGGACACTCACGCATCTTTCCTAGGATGATTTAGGAACGCGTCTCGTTGCTGGGGGCGTGAACCTTCTCAGCATCTACGGTACTACCGAGGTAGAGCTTCATCCTGCCCGTCGGTGCACCACACTAACCTGGTTTACAGACTGGCGGTCTGCTGAACTCTGCACGCGACATGGCCGTCGATAAGGACTGGAATTGGCTTCGCGCGACGGGTCTAATTCTCGACTACCTTGTCATGGAACCACGGGGCGACAACACCTTCGAGGCCGTCATCAAGGACGGATATCCTCCGAAGGTTGTTCGCGCCCGTGTGTTTTTCTGTCTGTTGCTCATTTTGAAATGTAGATCGAGACGAACCGCCCCGACGGATCCTACGCGACCAAAGATCTCTTCCTGCGGCATTCCGAGCACGACAACTGGTACAAATATATTGGGCGGCTCGACGACACGCTCGTGCAGACCCTGGGCGAGAAGACGAACCCAGGTATTTTATTTTAATTCTGCCTTCGTCGTGTGCTCAGACTTATCCGTCATCAGTGCCGATAGAACTTTGCATCCGCGGAAACAGCCCGTATGTCGCAGAAGGTGCGTACATGCCATGTTCTCCCCGTGGAGTCCGAATGCTGATCAGTGCTCTGAAGCCATCGTATTCGGCGCCGGCAAGCCGCAGACCGGATGCCTCATCCTCCCGTCAGACCTAGCCAAGGACCTCTCGCATGCGGAAATCATGGAGAAAGTATGGCCCGTTATCGAGCAAGCAAACGCAGCGGCGCCCACCCATTCCCGTCTTCTTCCTGAGATGGTCGAGATCTTGCCGTGAGTCCACCGTTATCCTGCAAGTGAGTGGCGCGCTTATATCCTCCAACAGCCACGGTACTGAAATCCCGATCGCCACCAAGATGAGCATATTGAGGCCGGCGTGTTATGCCAAGTTCAAGGACATCATCGGTTAGCCGTTTTCGTTACCTCCACGTTTCAATTTCGCTTAGCGCCCACAATCAGAGGGAATCTACCAGCGCTTCGAGCAGGAGGATGACGAAGCAGGCAAGCTCAGGTTGTCCAAGGCGGAGCTAGAGGAGTTCATCTTGAAGGCAATCGTGAAGACGCTGGGTCCGGTGAAGTCGGCCGACGTCGATCGCAAGGTGGATCTATTTGCCTTTGGCGTCGACTCGCTACAAGGCACGCGCATCCGGAATATATGCCAAAAGGAACTGTTCCTTGGGGGTAATACGCTGGGTCAGAATGGTGCGGGTCTCCTCGGTCGTGTGATTCGCCCATCACTCATGCCGTCTTTTCAGTTGTCTATGAGCATCCCTCGGTCGAGAAGTTGGCGGATCATATCATTAGCGTGCAGGCTGGCGCGGGCCAGGCGGCCGACCAGCACGAGGCGCAGATGATAGCTATGCTCGAAAAATGGGTTACCAAGGTCGGAGCGCATAAACCGGCTGTGAGCGCAACGAAGCGTCCCGAAGACGCGCGCGTGATCGTACGTGTTTGTGTGTTTTTTTGCCTCTGTCGTTTTTGACGGTGCTGCAGGTGCTGACTGGCGCGTCGGGATCGCTTGGTGCGCATATCCTACACCAGCTGGTGTCGTCGTCGTCTGTGCGCAAGGTGATATGTTTGTCCCGCGCCAAGTCGCACGAGGAGTCGGTTCAACGCATTGCCGAGTCGATGAAGACACGGAAGCTTCCGGTTCCGGGCGACAAACTTGTGTCGTATGCCGCCAACGCCAACGCGCCTCTGCTTGGTCTAACAGAAAGCGAGTATAATCTTATCCGAGACGAAGTGACTGACGTGATACATGTGAGTTGCCTTCTGCCTTTTCCCGAATCAATCGCTCATTGTACCTAGAACGCCTGGCCCGTGAACTTCGTGCTCAGTCTTGAAAGCTACGACGAGCATATCGGCGGCGCGGTCAACCTCATCAACCTCTGTCTTGCCTCGCCGTATGTGGAGCCCGCTGCGTTCTTCTTCAGCTCGTCCATCAGCTGTCGGCAAGGAGCCCCGGATGCCACGTGTACTGAGGATTTCCCGCCGTCTCCGAGCACCGCCGCGGGTACTGGGTATGCGCGCAGCAAGTGGGTCGTCGAGAAGCTGTGCCAGCGGGCTGCCGCGGGCTCGGGTGTTCCTGTTGGGGTCCTACGTATCGGGCAGATGGTGGGCGACTCCGTGAACGGGGTGTGGAACGAGACAGAGGGTAAGTCGTGGTGCATATTGGTCCTTCTTCGCTGACGGGCTGTGTAACAGCGTGGCCACTGATGTTCAAGGGCGCCAATACATTTGGCGCACTTCCCACCATCGACGAGGCAGGTTTTATTTCCAATCCAGGAGTGGTGTATTCTAACCTGTTTTTCGATAGCACCCTTCGTGGCTCCCCGTCGATTACGCTGGCAAAGGAATCGCCGAAGTGGTCCTCTCTGCTCACGCCGCCAAATCCGCCGTCGTTTACCACATCGTCAATCCCAACGTCACCGCTAGCTGGGACGACATGATTACGGGGCTCAAGTCCGCCGGACTCAAATTCGAGACCGTGGACCGTACGGCGTGGGTCGAGCGCCTGGCGAAATCGGACCCGGACGGCGTGAAGAATCCCACCATTAAGCTTCTTGTAAGCAGCTGTCTGTCTCTCCATCGGTTGAAGCCCAATGACAAAAAAAAAACAGCCGTTCTTCCAGATGCGTTACGCCAAGGCGCCGTGTCCGCCCATGGTTTTTCTCACCGACGAGACGGCCAAAGCGGCACCTAGCATCCGTGCATCGCCACCCATCAGTCCTGATTTAGTCGCCAAATGGGTCGCTTCATGGCGCGAGACGGGGTTTTTGGTATGAGTAGGGACCATGCGTATGTAATCTTTTCGGAAATAATGAGCTGTATTTTACTTTTGTGGTACGGTGAAGAGCTGCTATGCATCTGTTCGTCCTCGCTTCCGACGCCGCTCATCTTCGGTGCCGGCGCTTGCGCCCTTGTCTGTATCCTTCTCCTTGCCGACGACCTTTTGCACGACAGTCTCCCACATGACGTCGTTGAGGCCCTTGGCCTTGCCCAGCTGTTCGCGCAAACGTGCGACTTCCGTTTCCAGCTCGTTCACTTTGGATTGCAAGGAGACTGGATCTTGGCCAGCGGAGACCGCGGGCGGGGGCGCGAAGAAGTCGTGGTCCCGAAGAAGCGCCTCGGCGGTATATATGCTTGCTTCGTCTTCGTATACCTATCAATCAGGGACGTTAATTAATTCATTCGTGTGGAAAATCATGGCAAGAATGGATGATAATCACATTGTCTTGGACAGGCAGTATCATTGTGATATCGTGAGCCTCCCTGCTTTTGGCGTCGCGCATGCGCTGGAAGGGCGCGACGTGTTTGACGGGGATGGCATTATCGGACATGGACGCGTGGCCTGCGTGGAGGCTCAGGCTGACATGGCCGATGAGGTCTGGAGGCTTGAGCATGGTCACGAGGTACGTGATAGAAGAGCCCTTGTGCGTGGATATGCTGCGCAGGAGCTGGTGCGAGGGAATGTCGTATATGTGGATAATGCCCGCGGAGGTCCCGGCCAGCAAGAGCGTGGTCGTTAATGATATCGCTATCGAGACGACGGGTTCGCTGTATTAATGGTAAACGTTTGTTAGTAGGAGGTGGTGTTGGCACTGACCCGGCTGATATGAGCCGTCGCTTTTGGGCTTTTGTCTGGTCCTCGTCACCAACGCGGATGATGTCTGTAACGCCGGCCCCTCCGATTGCCTCCATTATCTGACTGCTGGATTTGTCTTCTCTTTGCCGGAAGAGATTCATTTGGTGGATTGAACCGTCCTTCGACGCCGCGAAAAACATGCGTTCTGTCAGATCCCAAGCCAGACAGGAAATCGGCTGGGGAAACTGAAATGTCGTCAAAAGAGACTGAGAAGAAAGATCCCAAAGCTGAAAATTAGTTGGGTCAGAATAATCCATGTGAGAGAGAAGGACGGTTTACTTTAACGGAGTGATCGACGGCAGAGGACAAAACCCTGCAGTTGGGAAAAGGACCGATGCCGCATGCTATATCCGTCACAGGCAGAGTGTGATCGGAAAGCACACAGTAGGGCAAAGGGAGGTCGCTGTGCATCTCGTCATCCAGTAATCTACAAAATGAGTGTTAATATCAGTTAGTTGACAGAGGCTGGCCAAATTGACCTGGATACGGACCAGACGCTGACGCCAGAATCCTCGCTCCCCGATAGAAGCGCCACACCATCGTGTGTGAACTTGAGAACGGTGACCTGTCGGTAATGGGCGTCCCACGAATTAAACAGGATGCCCGATGCAACCTAGAAAAGAAAAAAAGAAGTTTGCATCGAGATGCGGAGGTTTGGACGTAGAGACTTGCCTCCCAGAGATATATGCGCCCTTGCGATGTGCCACCAGCACAATATTCGCCCGAGTGGTCGACGGTAATACACGAAAGTTTTTCGGGCAGGACGATTTTTAAACTAATTTGGTCCTGAACGAGCTAATTGACACGGTAAGAAGAGAAATAACTTTAATGAGCACCTTTTGGAAGTTGTAGACGTTCAGGATAGACTTGTCGTGCTGAGCAGCTAGCAAAATACCGCCCTGGCCATTTTGCGAGTTTACTACAGCAGTGCCGTGCGGGGCTGAATTTGTTTGCTTGAACGACGCGAGAGTCGAGCCGGTCTGGAGGTCATGGATGGCGATTGCGCCTGGTCCAGCAGTCGGCGTCGCCGTACACAAAATTGTTTCGTGAAGAAGCATTTCGTTCACGTGCCAGCCGGAAAGAGCCAGAAGACTTCCTTATAAGGACAACACCTGCTTAAACTCGTACTCTCACTCGTACTCTTTGGTTGCGTCTACTCACTCCCCGGTTCCTCTCTATGGATCCTAACCAGTCATTCTACGACGTCCTCGAAATCCCTAGGGACGCCACACCCGACCAGAGTATGCACTCACTCTGCGCCACAACGCACCAGTGCACTGACCATTCCGCAGTCCGCAAGGCGTACAAGAAACAAGCGTTGCAAACGCATCCCGACAGACTCCCCGCTGGATTTACTCCTGCTCAGAAACAACACGCAGAGGACCGGTTTCGGAAGGTAAGCTGTGGAGCTGCCGGTCCCACACGACCCACCAACATTGTCAACAATTTCTAGGTCAGCAACGCGTACGAGGTCCTCAAAGATCCAGAGAACAGGAGGCTCTATGATACGCATGGTGTGTGGCCTCCCCCCACCCAACCGCAAGACCAGCAGTACTCCCCCCAGCCTCGGCGCTCTGGCCACAGACCAAGCCGCTATGAGCCGTTCCCGGATCCGTTTGCGGGTTTCTTTACTGAGCCGTTTGACCTATTCGATAAAATGTTCAGCGACTATCGGCGCCCATCTTACCATCCGGTCAACCACTCATCTTCAAACTGGCACCGAGACCCTTTTGAGGCCATGTATCGTATTCAAGATATGATGGCCGATCTCGAACGCGACATGTTCACTTCTTTTGCCTCTCCATTTACGCGTTCTCATTCTATTGGGTTTGAGTCTCCGGCCTTTGGCGACCGGGGTCAGATCCGATGGGCTCAAGAGAGCACGATGCTCAATACTGTCAACGGTGTTACCACCCGTGTTCACAAACGACGCGACTGGGGCGTGAGTGCAATCCGTGATTCTGGGGCTTGCACCCCATAATTAACTTTCAATCTACCCCAGGGAAATGAACACGTAACCCGCACCTATTCTGACGGCAGAGAGCGCAGAGAGGTCTACACCATCAATGGGGTGGAACAACAACGATCTCCCCGGGGCTATTTGCCTCCTCCGGGCCCGCCGCCTCCCCCTCAGGACCCGCGGAACATGCCTCCGCCGCCCCCGCAAATGAATAACCCTAGAGGTTACATTTCCCCGGCCCCGTCGTATCATAGCTCTCGCAGCTCCGCCCACTCCAAATACGGCCATCGTGGTGAGTAGACCATTATCTGCTTTTCCTCTCAAGCTCAATCCCAACAGCGCCAAATGGATATCGTCGCGGGCACTCGGAAGGTGCGTTGAATGTGCCTGTTATCATGCCCGACTAAGTTCCGTATAGAGCCCTTCATACCTGCCGATCCAGGTGAGGCATTGATGGCGAGACGGTTTCCACGAGGCTGATACTGTCCCTCAGGCCCGGTCATCCCTGACATGAATGCTCCGCGTGCGGATAGGGCACGAAGATGGTGGCATGGTGGCAACGGCAGGTAAATTAGGTGATTTGGACCTTGTGTTTCCCATGTATTAGTCTAGTCTAGTGTCTTGGCTTGCTGTCGTTATGTATCATATGTCTGTACTCGTATGTCTGTACTCGCTATCGCAGTGTTTTGCAACGATCGTTTGGCACGCGCTACAACAGTTGGATTGAGTTTTGGCCAGACATACATCGCACTGTTTCCCAAACTGTTAATAAATCGCGACATTGAGGGCAGCAATAAACACGGACGTGTTGGTTGAATTTTGATAGGGTCTATCTAAGAGATCCCGCAGATTGGCCCAGAAACCTAGGTCGTAAAGACGCTCTCCAGGAAGTACAGCCACAACCCTGTTGCCGCTATCACCTTCTAGATTAGACGAGGTGTTCCTACTAGGAATGCAGACAAATCGGGAAGATTGTTTCGACCGCCGCTCCTGCAGTGCATCTAGAGTTGTCAAGCCGCGGAGGAGGTCTCTTATCGTCCACAGAGCCAGGGTCTGCTCTGATTTAGGTCTGTTCACACCACGAATATATATATATGAGATCTCACCAGCGCAAACAACGAGAAAATGAATACGAAAGCGCAAATAGCGAAAAGCCTCAGACTGGGCTGTTCGATCAACGGTAAGTCGGCCTTTCGCTCGGTCTTGAGGACTCGGAAACCCAGGACGATGCCAAAAATCCAGCGACCAGCTGGGCCGCCGAAAAAAATCCAGGAGCCGTACCAGTCCCACCAGATGTGCTTCGCCCACGCGTCTTGTCGGGATACTGTTAGCGCGAGCGAGATGTGGCGCAGCAGGATGCGGTATATGGGAATGACGGAGACTGTCGCGGCGACAGGTGTAATTAGAAGCAAGCGTAGGAAAGGCTTCATGCGGGACTTTGTGACGCAGTTTCCAACCTGAAGGCAATCCGAATGAATTAAAAACAGGAGGTCTTGCAGAAGCACGAATACCCAGGGACAGTGGTGGTCGAACTCCATACGACAGACGCCGCAGGAAGAGCAGTGGTGCGACTGTGGGGGCTTCCACGCGCCACTGCACTTTGCGCAGGTGGCCAGATCTCCGTCTAGGTTGGTGCACTCGTAAGGGTCCGTGAGATCGTCTTTGTCTGGCAGAGGATGCCTGGGGATACTGTGAGCACTGCGCCCTCGCGCGAGGGATATCCACGTAATTCCCAGGAGAGGGATTAGGAATAGGACTGCAGCCAAGTACACGCCTATATATATTCCGCGACTCAACGAAACCGCACTACTTGTGGGAATTGCGGAATTACTGACATCCAAAGAGTCTTTCGCCGCGATGGATTATGAGCCATTTGCCTGCGCATACTCGCGTCAAATATTTGAGGCAGAATCAAGCGACCTACAGGCAATTTCAACGCTGGTAATCCACAAGCTGTATCTTAAAGTTCAAGGTGACGAATAGCGGGAGAAATTGCAGCGGTCAGGCCGGAATCGACAGCCGACATTAATATAAACTGAACACACGCAATAATGAGTAGCAGGAAACTTTGGACGCCGAGCTCCATCAAGCGTGTTCCACGGCGGCTCTTTGGACCCCAGGAAAAAATGGCCATGGCGGTTTGTGGCAAGTGCGGTGAACTTGGTTCGCTGATGTCAGCGATCCCGATTGGGCTACAATATCACGTGTTTGTGATTTTAATACGAAATCTGATGGCGGGGTGGCGGGATCGGGCGGGATGCATTTAATCAGCTCTAGTTTACCGAAAGTCCCGAGGAAAATAGCCTGAAGTGACATCTGGACGCGCTACTTGTTCTTACGTGCACCCACACCGGTCAAATTCACCCATGTCTTCACCAATTTTTTCTTTTGGAACGTCTGCCAAAATTGCCGGAATAAACCAAGAGAAAATCAAGAGGGCGGCGAAGTGCATTAAACTCATTCGCCATTGTGCGCCGGGATTTAAACCGTTTTGACTTCAGAATCGTGTTGCTGGTATTATTTCTGCGACAAGTTATAAAACAGCCTAGGGTTTTTAAATCGAAAATTGATTGCACAACCTGGATTGTTTTCAGCAAGAGGGAGGAGCAGGGGGGGGGGGGGCTGTTAAACAGATTGATGCGTAGAGAAGCTTTTTCATTCGATTGTTGACTCTGGTCGTTCGTATTCGCAGTCTGAAATTCGTATTCTACGAACAATTTGTTTTCATATGAGTCGGTCAAGTTCAGGCCTTCAGGCCCCTTCAGAGTCTTCAGATACGGTGAACGGCCGCACCTTCATATCACGTGTCGCACCCCGCGCACGGACCAAGCTGGAAATCTATATAAGACCCGCGTGGAAAAGATGATTCCTTAGATACATACTCATCAGGTATTTGCGCTTGTTTTATTTGCATCGAGGTGGCCCTAACATTGCGCAGGATCTTTTTATAGAAACTGACCGAGTCTCGCATTTTTACAAATGCCGCATCCTTCAATTCCACTCGATGACTTCCGCGCTCACTCGTTTAACCGAGAACATGGCCCCGCGCGAGCGGGGTCTCGAGGACGTTTGGTCGCCGATGTTTGTGCTCGCAAGGGCCATTCGGAGGTAGATCAGCGAGTCGAGCGTTTGTCTGATGGAATTTATTTACGTTGTACTGTCTTGTCCAATCCATTTGATTTCTGCGCTTTGACCAACCAAAACATTCGTTGTACTGGTGAACAGATGGGATTAATGGCCTCGCGAAAAATCGGTGTGAGACGTCGGAAGATGGACCAAGTAATTTTACTTTTCCGTTTACTTGTCCGTTGAAATCGTATCAAGCTGATACAGAAAAATGTGTGGGGGGGAAACCGAAGGGAGCTTGCCCGAATGAAGTCAGCTCGTGAATTGTCCACGGCAATCAGCTGCTCGGCAAGTCTCAGCGGTTTGGAGCGGAGAATACGCTCTGACGAGGCTGTCAAACTAAGTGAGACTAACCCAGCAAAACCCAGTTTTGAAAATTCAAAACGGACCAAGTCGAACGACCCCGAGTTCGGCTCCCCACACACATTCTGTAATCCATATTTCTTGATAAAATCTAGCATCCCTTTTGATGCTTGCGAAACTCGGTTCGCTCCAAACTGTTTGTTGATGAACAGCGGCAATATCGTCTGGATTTTCCGCCAATAAAGCAGGAAGGAATGTGACGACCAGCGGCCTTGTTGCGCTACCACATCTGGATTCACACCCCTGAGCAACAATTCCGTCGCTCCTCCGATGCGTGCGCTATGTCCATTGACTGTGAGGAGTCCTCGCATTTTCCATACCCCATTCACCCACGCCAGATATTCAGACTTGGTCATATTATGGTGACCGCCAACTTCTTTTTCGTATGCAAATAACGATGCATATGTGGGAACATTTTTGTTCGCATGTAAGTGTTGTCGCAGGGCAAATTGGGTGGAGAGTGCGGGCTCGGGTTCACTGACACAAATGTCGGCTCCTTCTTCTTTCGTGACCTTCGTCCATGGAATGCGGAAACCTGTGGACACTGCCTTTCCAGTGTCATCGGTTTCGAACAGTACCGCCTCACCGCGTGTTACATTATGTGATGGGTGGAATGCCGCTTCGCTCTTCGGCAAAAGTTCCCCTAGCCGGCAACAACCCCAGAATGCGACACATGCCGTCACCCAGACAGCTGCGTCTTTGCAGTTCGTCAAGTCCAGTGTCGTGTACAGCACATACATGTGCTCAATGGTGACTGGCGGCCGTTTTGCCCGCTTTGATGTGGATGGTACGAGTTTTTTGAGTCCCGCTTTTACACGCTTCATCTGTGGCGAGTCTCCATTCCATTGAGCACCGTTCACATCATGCCATATTTTCAGGCCTGCCAACCAGTTGTTGACCGTTCCATCTGAGTTGTAACCCACGGCGTCGGCTGCAAAAATGGCCAGGAGGTGTGCGGAAGCTGGCATTCGTGCCTCCTCATGGATGGATAATGTGTCGCAGGATTGTGTGAAGCGGAGCAAGCCTGCTCCGTAGTTGGATCGGGTCCCCTCGTCTAGACCTAGAAGCATGACTTTGAGGAATTTCTGAAAGCCTGCTGGGGAGATGCTATTCTGCGAGCGCCGATATCGTTCCGTGCAGGGTGTTTCCCACTTTTGGATCCGCTCGTGAGCCAGGACTAGTGGCCGGTATTCCAATGGTGAATATTCACACCCTGCGCGTGGCTTTCTTGGCTTCCTGTATCTTCCTTGCAACGCCCGAGCTGTTGGCGTACTGCCACATTTCTCTGTCTGCCGTCTTGCCTCAGAAATGGCATCTGGGATATTTGATGTCGGAGTTCTTCTCGCTACTGCTCGAGCTAATTCGCGTGCTTGAGAGGATTCATTCAATCGCAACATTGCAATGTTAAACGAGGCGGACAGCTAGTCAATGTGATTCAAGACCTTGTGTACCAAACATTGCTTTGACAAACATAGCTACACAAACGTGGGCATTCTGCCATTCTACACAAACATATATCACATCTTAGTGTCACAATCAAGCCTTAGGCGTCCGACTATCGGTATGAAGATAGCGGATTGGGTAGTGCCCGTGTTAGACTCGAGAAATGATGGAATAAAAGGTTAAACTACAACAGTGAATATACTACTGTACTTATAGTGTTTATTGAACCGTGTGAAGTAAACTAAATATACTAACTACAATAACCGACTAAGGCGTGTGTGACTGCGCCTGTCATAGAACTGTCAAGTTATATTAAAGAGTCCTGTGAACTGTATTGAAGACGCATGTTCTTATAAATACCACTACGTCACTTCATCGTCATCCTATACATCATGTCCCGTGATCTCTTCAGCGCTACCCTTGGCATCTATAAACTCCTGACAGCCTTGGCACGTGCTCTTAAGAACCGTTGGAACAATAAGATTGGCATCGAATCGTGACATTACCCCCCTAGGGTCGACGTCCTCGTCAACTGACGTGGAACGTGTATATTCCTCGACCCCTGGGAGAATAGGGAATTTCTCCAATATGTTAAAGCGACCCGTGACTGGGTCGAATATTTTACGTTGGGGATAAACGCGCGCCTCCTGTTTGTTCTGGAAGCACTTGATTAAATAATCCCACGAACCCTGTTTAAAGACTGGGACCGTCTGTTTCTTCGTCGAGTTTGCGGACTCCTCCGTTTTTGGTGGCATTAAGCCCTTTTCGCGTAAATGCGCAGCCAGCGCCTTCTTCTCGGCCTCGTTCATTCCGTCCAACTCGGCTAAGACCGACCGAACCGCAATCTTGTGCTCGACATTATACCTGTCCAAGAGCTTCTTTGCGTTCGTCAGGTGCCTCGTCGGCTCCCACGTTCTTTCTCCAAGTGGATAATTCTTCCACTTAATAAGATACTGGTATCCCCTGCCCCGCTTGCGGTGTTTGAGGATCTCCTCTACTTCGTACTCCTTCTCGCCGCTAATGATCATAGGCGGCGGCCGCTCCTCTCTCCGGTGTGCCGGTGGTTCCTCGTATGGCGTAAGCAGACTTTCGTTGAAGACCGGATGTGACTTGTCCGTCTCCGGCAGCCGAAGCTTGTATGCCGACGCGCCGACCTTCTCCAGAATCTCGTAAGGACCTATCCTTCTGTCCTCAAACTTCCCCGTCGGCCGATCGGTCTCGATATTCTTTCCTTCGAGATAAACTTTATCGCCGACCTTGAACTCCAGCGTGTCCCTGCGCTTCGCATCATAATATTTTTTCATTCTTTTCTGGGTTTTTTCCAGCGCAGCTGCCGCTTCATCGCGGATCTTTTTCATTTTTTCTGCCAAGTCATTCGCAGCTTCATTGCGTGATTCGACTGTGTTTTCTATTCCCTTCCAGGGATGCATTCCCGTGTTCACGAAGAATGGTGACATGCTCGTCGACGAGCTGACCTTATCGTTGTGAGCGAACTCGGCCATTGCCAGCCAATCGGACCAGTCCGATTGCCGGTAATTAATAAAGATTCGGAGATATTTTTCAATCTCCTGGTTCATCCTCTCCGTCTGCCCGTCCGTAATCAGGTGGAACGCTGTGCTGGGGTTCATTTCTACCCCCATGAGCTGGTTCAGTTCCTTCATGAACCCCGATACATACCTCGGATCTCTATCCGAGATAATCTTCCTAGGCACTCCGTGATATCTAATCACTCTATCCCGCGTTAACTTAGCGGTTCCCTCCGATGTCTGCTGCATGCTTGTTGCCTCGCAATGCATCATTTTTGAGAACGTGTCGACCCACACCTGTATGGCATCGAACCCGTTGCTGACCGGTAGTGGTCCGATAAGATCCATGGAAATGATCTGCCATGGTCCCTCCGCTATCTTGTGCGGATTCAGTTTTCCCTGCTGATATCGGTGCACCGTTGTCCTCTGACATCCTTCGCACTTCTTTATATAAATAGCAACCTGGTTGCCGAGCCTCGGCCACCAGTAGTTTCTTTCTATCATTTCCTGTGTTCGGTTCTCTCCGGGATGGCCGAGTAGGGGGTTGTTATGATGTAGCCCAATAATCTTATCGCGTAAATCTTCATTTCGCGGTACATAGATAAGTCCATTATAATAAATGACATTGTCTTTTTTCTCCCATCCGGGTAGTTTTTTCTCAAGCGCCAGCTTAACGCTTGTGTCCACCTTCTTCTCCTTTTGGATCTCGGCCATTATCTCTACTTCCGGTCCCTCCATCACTATGTCTTGTGATCGGAAGTATTCCGGTTTCAATAGGACGACGTCTTTGTTGTCGCCTTTTCCTTGGTCGTGATCTGATCTCCGAGATAAGAGATCTGCCTTCTTGTTCAACGCTCCGGCCCAATGTCTTAGCGTAAAGTTGTACTGCGCTAATTCTGTAAGCCATCGGGCTTGTCTCCGGTTCACTTTCTGGGGCTTTTTGAAGTACTCCAGGTTCTGATGATCAGTTATGATATCAACCGGTTCCTTCGTTCCGATTAGGAATTGCCTCCATTCAGCTAACGCGAGCATTATCGCGAGCATCTCTTTGTCGTAGATCTCGTAATTCCACTCCGTCTCGTCCAATCCGTGTGACTGGAACGCAACTGGTCTCCAAACGCCCTCCTGCTCCTGCTCGAGCACTGCCCCTGTCGCTCCTTCCGACGCATCGGCTTCCTGCCGGTATTTCCCATGGTCCGTGGGCAAGGCGAGGACCGCATCTTCTGTGATCCGATCCTTGAGCTTCTGGAACACGACTTTCTGTTCCGAGCCCCACGACCATCCTTCCTTCCCTGTCAGCCGTGTGAGCGGCTTGGCCACCTCCGAATATCCCCGGACGAATCTCCGGTAGAAATTCACGAACCCTAAGAACACCTGGGTTTGCTTCAGGTTCTTGGGTTCTGGCCACTCCATGATCCCTTTGATCTTGGCCGGGTCCATCCTCATCGAGTTATGGGATATGATTACACCCAAATACTCTATCTCTGTGCGTTCGAACTCGCACTTCTCCGGTTTAAGAAAGAGGCGGTGCTCTTCTAGCGTCGCCAAGACCCACTTCGTGATCTTGCGATGTTCTTCCAGATCTTCTGTGAAGATCAAGATGTCGTCCAGATAAACGATTACTTTTCCCTCATTGATTAGATCTCTGAGGATGTCGTTCATCATCGTCTGGAACGTCGCGGGCGAGTTTGTCAGCCCGAAGAACATTACCAAAGGCTCGAACAGCCCTCGGTTGGTCCGGAACGCTCCCTTCCACTCGTCTCCTTCCTTGATGCGGACGTTGTTGTAGCCCCATTGTATGTCCAGCTTCGTAAAGAAGCGCGCTCCTCGGAGTTTGGCTACTAGCTCCGATATCAATGGCAGGGGATAACAATTCTTGATCGTCATCTCATTTAGCTTCCGATAATCTTGAACCGGTCGCAGGCTGCCATCTTTCTTCTTGATGAAGAAGAACACCGAGGCCATCGGCGATTTGCTAGGGCGGATCCTTCCGCTCTTCAAGTTTTCTTCGAGGAAGTCGTCCAACTTCTCTCGCTCCATCACCGATAAAGGATAGATTTTGCAATCCACCGCTTTCGCGTCCGGTTTGAGTTCGATCGCGTGATCCCACGGTCTCTTCTCTGGTAGCGAGTCAAAAGACTCCTTCGCGAAGACTTTGACATATTCCCGATATTGCTCCGGGATCTTGTCCTCCGTCATCTGCTCCTTCTGCTTGTTCGCTTCTTCTGTGAACTGTTGTGCCTGGGTTCCCTTCAGCCTCAGGTCGATGGCTTCCGCGAAGTCGACTAGTAAAAGTGACTCGCCCTCCTCAAGCTCATTTGCGAACTTATCTCCTCTGCCGAACTCCGTGCCTTTCATGTTGCACTCGGCAGGACACCGGCTGAACACTATTTTCTGTGCTCTCCAGTCGATCAGGGGATTGTGCTTGAACAGCCAATTGTACCCTATGAAGATCCGGGCATTCCCCAGCCCCGTCACCAGGAAGCGTTGCTTCTCCTGATGTGGTCCTATCGCCATGATCAACTCAACGTAATGAGTGATCTTTCCTTTGGCGTTTTCGGTTCCGTCGGCATTTCGGGCGACGATGTGCACATCGAGCTCATGGAGCTCGAAACCTTCTGCCTTGGCATAATCTCGATCGATGCACGTGGCTGTGCAACCGTTATCAAGAAGTGCCTTGACAGTGCGCGTCTTCCCAGTGTCCAACGTGGTGAGAACCACAGGTACCAGCATCTCGTGATGCTTCCTCTCCTTCTGGATTGTCCTCATTTCTTCTTTGAGTAGACCCTTCTTCTTCTCCTCGATTGCCTTGTGGGATAACCACTTGGCCGCCTTGAGTCCGGTCAAGCCGACCGGTATCTCCTTCTTGGGCGCTTCCTCCTTAGGTAAGGATTGAGCCCTCGTGACATCGTCACCCTTTTTCGTCTCACTATTTTTCTTGCTGGTTTGGGTTCCAGGGGCCTTTTTGAATTGAGTTTTAAACGCGCTCCAGCATTTATTCTCTGAGTCCATTTTCTTGTTCTTTAAATTACGTAACCGATTCTTCCGTTCCGTAACATACATTTTTTGTTTCTTTTCTACGCTAGCTACAAGGAATTCATGTATGTCCCTACGTAAACTATCATTTTCGTCTGTATACATGTCATCAAAACCATCCGAGCTTGCTGCATCGGATGCGATCTCTATACTACTAATGTCTGGTAATTGTACATATTTGTTCGCCACCGGGGCGGGAGCAGAAACCATAACCGGGGGTGCCGCTTTTGGCCGCAAGGGGACCCCTTTAAAAACCCTTCTCTCGGAGTCGCGCGGCGAACTCTTTCAGCTCCTCCTCGGAGCATTCCTCGATCTTGACCGATCAGATATTAAATTTCCCCTTCCAGGGCTCGGGACAATCCCGCTTCATGTGGCCGTCCTTGCCACAGTTATAGCACAGGAAGGGCGTGCCTTTCGCCTTCTGTGCATCCACATCCATCAGGGCGGATTCCCCCGGCCCGATCTTCTTCGCCAGGTTTGGCGCTGTCCCCTTATAACCCGGGGGCGGGAATGTCTTCTGCGGCGTTGTTGCCGCGGTGGGGGTGACCCTGGGTGGCACCTTCGTCCACCACATCGAGGCCTCCCTGGCCTTCTGAAGCGCTGCACGCTCCATGTTCCGGCTGACCATGATCAGCCTCCTCTGGAGCTCCCGGTATGTGGCCGGGGGGTCCATCAGCCCTTGAGTGAGCTGCTTCCTCACCTCGCTCGAGACGAGGGTTTCCAGGGTCTCCACCAAGAAGGTGTCGTGGACCCCGGATTGGTCCGCCAGGTCGTACCCGGCCTCCTCCGCATTCAGCTCCCATTGCTGAATGAATTCCTTTAGGGGCGTCTGCCCCTGTCGAGTGGTGGTAAGGCGCATGTGCGCCAATTGTTTGCCGTTGCCGTCGGCGAAGGTCTCGGCAAGCGTCTCGAGAAAAGTCTCGAAGACGCAGTAGTTTTCATATCCCGGCTGGTTCCGGGATTTCTTCCTCCAGTTCCGCACCCAATCGGATGCGGGGCACTGTCCTCCGCCTTCTTTCCCCAAAAGGGACACCGTGAAGGCGATCTTCTTCTTCTCGGTATTGAACTCCGAGGAATATGCCCAGACATAGTTATCCAGGGCTTCTGACCAAGAATCCCACTTGGTCTTATCTTCGCCGCTGAAGAGCGACGGGGTCTTGGCCAGGGTGATCCGCAAGGATCCCGAGGCGGGGGCTGCCGCATAATATGCTTGCGGTGGGCGATATGGGGAAGGGGGCCTGTAGGGCGGTCCCTGGTATTCTTGCTCCATAGGAGCTGGGCTCGCCATTTGCGAGTGTCGTGGGGGGGTTTGGGGAAGTGGGCGCGGGGATGAATGGTGCGACATATGTGGCACAGGTGTCTGGGGTCTGGGTTGTCGGTGTCGGGTTATCGACGCGAAGGTCGATGGGTAAAGGATGGGTTGGAGGGGTGCAGGGTGGTGTAGTTCGGGGATGGAGTGGAAGGGTAGCGACTCGCTAGAGCCGGAGACGGTGGTGGGGGCCCTATACAGGGTGGTAGGATTCGCGACCAAAAAGGTCGGGCTGGGTCGGTGGTGCCACAGAGGCGTTGGTGGAGTCTAGGCGGTCTTTTGCTGACAGAACAGTCCGGGGTCTTCTACGACACCCCCCGTGGCTGCGAGATAGCCCTCTCCGAGGATTAGGCTAGTGCTCCTTTGACTGCTATGGTGTGGGGACGGGCTCAACGTTTCCCTTAGCACAGAGTCGTCTGTTCAAGTGGACCGCGCAAGATTGGCGCTGCAATTGTTTAACGTCGGTGTGGACGACGTGAAGTTGGTGGGTGGGAAGGGATTCGAATAGGGGTAAGACTGCCGCGACGGCAGAAGGATGTAGAGGTAGAGGGTAGGTTGGGGAGTAGGGGCGGTACGAGGGTATGATTGTTAACCTTTTATTATGTCACAATCAAGCCTTAGGCGTCCGACTATCAGTATGAAGATAGCAGATTGGGTAGTGCCCGTGTTAGACTCGAGAAATGATGGAATAAAAGGTTAAACTACAACAGCGAATATACTACTGTACTTATAGTGTTTATCGAACCGTGTGAAGTAAACTAAATATACTAACTACAATAACCGACTAAGGCGTGTGTGACTGCGCCTGTCATAGAACTGTCAAGTTATATTAAAGAGTCCTGTGAACTGTTGTGAAGACGCATGTTCTTATAAATACCACTACGTCACTTCATCGTCATCCTATACGTCATGTCCCGTGATCTCTTCAGCGCTACCCTTGGCGTCTATAAACTCCTGACAGCCTTGGCACGTGCTCTTAAGAACCGTTGGAACGATAAGATTGGCATCGAATCGTGACACTTAGTCGCGCTTGTCATCGTGGTATGCAACGAACTCCTTCAGCTCCTCTGGAAGCTCGAATTCTGGGTGGAATTGAAGCTCGCATGGACCAAATTTGGCTCGGGAAATTGTGTCTGCCAGATTGACCTTCGACTCCACGTATTCCATGCAAAGCGAGATGTTCCGAGCTGCGAGTACGACATGTGCCCTTTGTATGGACGCATTCACCTCAATGTTCTTTCCCTGACCTTTCTCAAAGGCTCCGATGACTCCTTTGTTGTCGCTGCGAATCAAGATATTCGCATCTTGGACATCTTTCCATTCGAGGATGTAGGCTGTGAGCTCGACGGCTACTCCCTCCGCCCATCCTATGTTCCTCCACGGTCTGCAGCCCATCTGGGGAGCAATTTCCATGCTGCCCATTGGGTGTGAGCCCAAATGATGCCGATTCCCCAGTCTGTTGACGCGTCGACCCAAATCCCGAGATCTACGAGTGGACCGCGTGGCTTCAACGACCTGTAGAATCCTGGCTTGCTCAGCACTTCCAGCCACCATTTCAGGTCAGAGATAACCAGTCGCGGGGGGTACAGCCGGGCATTTTCATTTTTGTAGGATGCGGAGAATGCTGACAGTGCAGGCAAAAAGGATCGGCCGTGTTCGTAAACATAAGTGAGGTGTGACAGGGATCCGATGATCTGCAAGACCTCTGTAAGTGGTGCTTGTTGTCGCTCGAACTTGGTGATGAAGTCGAGTACCCGCTGACGGAATTTTAGACATTTCCGTTCCGGAAGCAGCACCGTCCGCCGCAGGAAATCGAAAAGGAATCCCACGTATTCCACGATGAAATCAAAATCCTGCCCTTTCGTCAGGTGCCAAGGAACCTGTAGGTCTTTGATCATCACCAGTATGGCAACCTTGTCGTAGCTGTAACGAATTTCGATGAAATTGTAGCTTCCCGAGTCGGGGAATAACAGTCCTTCTGAGTACCATAGCACAAAGTGTCTGTTCGGGCACGGCTCTCGTGAATTCGCGCCATCATCGACCCATTTGATCGCAAAAGGAAGTCCCCGCTTCTTCCAGATGTCGACCACGGCATTCGCAATTTCTCCGTGCACCCCGCTCATGGAAGCCACGCCAAAAACTCCGACAGTGTTGCACCAGAATTGGTCCCTGTGCTGGCAGACCAGCAACTTTCGCTGCGTTGGCAGGATTGGTGCTGTACGGTATGCACTGATGACGTCTACCGTGGCGCCTTGCGTCCCAATCGGGCACGTCGCAGCCTGCATGAACAAAAGACCATTAATGACATATTCATGCACCTGTCTGGGGCTCGACCATGTTTCTCGTGCCAGCAATGAAGACACGCGCGCATTCTGCGGCCGTGTGCAGAAAAACTGCACTGGTCCGACGACTTTCAATCCACTGGTAAATCTGCTCACATATTCACCCATCTGTGATGCAGAACCCCACCGGGTTGGGAACTCATCCGAGTCGATCTGGTCGTTCATGGATATTCCATCCTTCTTCTTTTTCGAAGCATTGGTGCATGGCTGAAACTTTTCGGGCTTCGGTGGTGATGCATCCGCGTCTACCGGGGTGTACACCACCGTCATCGGACAACACCAAAACGGACCCCCGCATACTCGTTCCATCTCGGGCTGAGTGAAAGGGCCAATCATATGGCCTGCAGTCTTTTCGTCGGACAAGTACTTGTCTACCTGTGTCCGATACGTTTTGACAGAAGGATCATTTGCGAATATTGTTGTTTCTTGAATTGGCTGGAAGTCGCCCATGGGAAATCCATGTCGAAGATGGTGAACGAGATTAGGGTATTGGGGAGTAAGATTGAGAGTTTTTAGGGCCATCTCAAATGCGTCGGCGGAGTATGGGGTAATTATGGTGTTGTAGTCTGATAAAATATTGTTGATTTTGATGAAACGAGAGTTGAGGGAAATGTTTACAGCATCTGAAATAAATTCGGCTGCTCTTGCACTATGGTACATGGTGCCCGTGTTGCTGGGACCTTGATTAGCACTTGCCGGAAGCGGCATGGTGCTTGGTCATGCCGCATAAGGTGCAGGTGTGGCAGTGCAGATTGGCATTTCTAGCCTCACACGATCCGCGCAAGTTCCATCCGACGCAGATCTGGGTTTTCGGCTCTGAGATCCAGAAAATCTTTCCCCCCTCGACAAATATCTTGATAGGCCCTCCTTTGACAGTTGTCGGTGCTCGACATTCGCGTGCCATGTGTCCCGACTCCCCGCACTTGAGGCATAACGAATTGGTGGTGTCTTTCCGAAAGGACCTCTGCTCGCAATCAGGCTTCTCGTGCGGGTAAGGGGAGGATCGCTCAGGATATGAGGACGATGATGTCCGGTCTGGGTACGTGGGTCTGGATCTTGAGCTCTCGTGGCGATCGTGATCACGATTAGGTCTCTGAGTGTGCCGCTCCAGTTCTGCCATCTGCGAGGCGAACTTGTTTTCAAAGTACCGGGAACGGCTGGCCTCAAACTCCTTATGGTAGATGCCTTCATCCCACACTGTCGGTCTCCATGTCTGGCGCTGCATCCAGCTTCGGCACCACCTCTGCACCATCACAAAATCCTTCTCGTCCAGGAGGACGACATCCCGGCATCTTTGCCTGTGGTTGTCATATGCCTCCAGCTGCATTGCCGCCTCCACAGGTGCGTGCTCTATGAACCATCGGCGATAGTTCGCGTGTGCCTCGTCAAACCGAATGTGTGACAAGGTTGTTTCATCCTCAAAGATGGAGGGATCAAGGGTGTAGACATTGATGGTCTTCCCCTCGTCGTTGACTATGGTGCGCTTCTTTGGTTGGTACCTTGTGTCACTCTGATTGACAAACATGTCGAGGATGCGCTCGTTCGTGAACATCGAACGTTCAAGGTATATTCCGGCCATGGCGAGTTCCAAGACCCGAGGTGAGAACGGTGGCCTCTCGTTCTCCTCAATCCTCGCTGGCTGGACTGCTGCTGCATTGAAAATGCGTGGGAGCGCCACTGGACGTTCCGGTGTTGGTGGCGCAGGTGCGGCGTTGGTCCCGGGGCTCGCAGGGGTGGGACCCCTCATACCTGTCATCACCAACAAGAACAGATGTTGTGCTGCTGGGTCCATGTCTTTGATCATCCCATATATCGCCTGGGCATCTTCTAGTGCTTTTGTGTTCGGAGGCACTTCACCTGCGGGAATGGGTGGCTCCGGGACTTGGTAGTCATCGTCCGAGTCTGGTTCTGGCTGTTCATCCTCCCTGAATGTGTCACCCACTCCCCCTGCGGTGACTCCTGCCGCCTTCCTCTGAGCGTCTCGGCCTGCATTCTGCCTGGCTTTCTGCTCATTGCGAGTGTGCCACGCTGCTCTACGTGAGGGCCTGTTTGCCTGGAAGTCTTCCTGAGCTTTTCTCCACCTAACCGCTCTCGGCGTTGCCCCCAGTAGAGTGCTCTGTGCGCCGTTGGGTCCGTCGGGAGGTAAATTAGTCATTGTGGTGTAACGAATGTCTATTAAGTTTCGAGATTTGTTATTGTATTCTTTCTTCTAGTAAACTGAACGAGAGTGAAGCTCTTTCAAAAAATTAACGCTGAGGCGGCGCAAAATTTTGAGAGTTAGAGGAGAGGTCCGAGATCAAACACTGCCACCGATCGAATCAATTCTCGATTCGTCGTTGCTCAGTGTCGGACTGACAACTCTCAATTTTGCGAGGCCACACTAGAGCTTGTGGCAGCACTCGTTCCTCGCACTTGCTTTAGCTCAAGAACCACAGTTGTTGCGCAATTTCGTACGGGCGACTCTGGAAACATTTGACCTCGTTTACATGGCCATCGATCCCGACAAATCTCAGCACTTCGGCCGGCCATATTTCTTACCATTCGGTTCGATGTTCCTTCCTGTCTACACTTACTCGGGAGAAGATTTCTTTGTATTTCTGTTGTATCGTTCGAGCGGTAGATGGCTGCCAGTAGCATACGTTAGGCTGATGTATGTAGGTACTGTTTTTTTTCTCGTTCAATTCGACAGGGGGTGTGACACGTGACATCTGGAACATATTCGACACTTTGACACGGCCCAGGTTGGACCGTGACACCCCCCAAAATTTCAACACCGTCCCAAAAGAACGCAGGGTATCATACAGTCAACTGGGGCTTGGTTCTGGAAGCAAGGAGAGCCAGGCAGATTCACGTTTAAATCAATCATTTTGCCTAGTGACTTTATTGAGTTCAGCCTGATATTTGCCTAATATGCAGCTAGAAATGAGACAGAACAGTAAATGTGGTCAGTATCAATTCAGGGGATGCACCAGACATTCAATGGGAATTTCTGGCCCTCGAAACACACTTTGTATGATTTTCTGAATCGTCCGACCAAAGCCCCCCTGCGACGCGTGACTGTCGAATTGAATGAAAAAATACAGTACAGCAGCCGTACGTTCTTCAACGAGACCATCGCAGTTAATGCACTCCTCCTCCTATTCTACGTGGGCAGAGCGACAAAAAACCGCGTCTCCGCAAAGTTTACGCGTAGCTAATTAAGTAGCTGGAAGATTTCACTCGCGAAAGCACGTGAGGTCTTCGAAAGGCTTACATAATAAGAAACTTTGGACTGATTTTTGCTCACCGAGATGGCCGATATTTTTTATTTTTATTTATAGCGATTTTTAAAAACCTCAGAAAAATTGGCCGTCACACGTCACCTGAACACTTTGGTCGTAATAATACAGCGATCATTTATCGGGCGCGGCACTACGGTTGTCATACATAGTAATTTTTCTGTCCGGTGCATCTAAGTATTAATTTCCGAATATATGTGATAAATTTTAGGGGCTCCTTTGGCCATAGGCAACCAAAACTAAAGTATCGAATCAGAAAGGGAGCATGAGCACCGAAATATAGCACGCACGGATACTGGTCCCGGACCGTACAATAGAATACTAAGGTGCGGGTCAGCTGGTTTATAAACGTTATATGGAAGGACCCACATCG
This sequence comes from Mycena epipterygia, assembly GCA_029281465.1. Taxonomy (NCBI): domain Eukaryota; kingdom Fungi; phylum Basidiomycota; class Agaricomycetes; order Agaricales; family Mycenaceae; genus Mycena; species Mycena epipterygia. Next base: position 344,417 of record JARJCQ010000011.1, on the reverse strand, counting down.
AAGTCGTCGCCGGACAGAAAGATCATGTCGCCGTGGACCAAGGTCACTACAAAGGGCAGCTTCGGCTGTGAAGGCTTCCTCGGGCGTTTTCCTGGAGTGCCATCGATCACGGGGGTTATTTTTTCAGAGCTAGAGGAAGGGTCGAGGACCACACAGTCCATAGCGCCCGAGATAACCTGACCGGCTGTGAAGTTGAGTTTCCGACGTTTACGAGGACTATTGCCGTCCGCCGACGCTTTTGCTACCGGAATCGAAGCGTCAGGTTCTGGTAAAACGACGCCCCCTTCGCTGACAGCTTGCTCTGGCTCTTCTTCTACTTTAAAAATCATAACGTCCGCCATTGTACCCAGACTAGAGCCTGGATGTCCCGATTTCGGGAAGATCCTCAAAGAAAACTCTTGTCCCAGACACATGAGAACCACGCATTTTCCCGAGCCACGAACGTCTAGAAGCTCAGTTGCCTGAAGGAGAATAAGCACCCCAGTAGCACAGTTGAGTAATGACCAACCCGTCGTTTTCCACTGTCCACCCATCCTTTCACCACCAACCGCTGAATGTCAATTTCTTCGCCTCCCTGGCTGATGTAGGTTTTGATACTTTTCGCAATGACGTCTCGGGCACGGGTAAGACAACCTGGCCATTGCGTTTCCGGTGAGATGGCGGTGTGGCTGAAAATAGGAGAATCGTTGTTGTCTCGAACCAACTCGCAACCGGTCTGTATGCTGTGGAAAAGTTCTGTTGCATCTACCTGCAATGAAGGAGCATTGCCAGTGAAGACGTGTCTTGCAGAAACCTCTCGCTCGGTACCCGATTGCTGCTGCCCGTGCTGGTCCGTGCTAACGGCACCAGTGTGGGTAGCCAGGACATAGCGCAAAACAATCATTCCATCGGGCCATGTGCTCATGGTTGGTTCATCGACCCCCAGGGGGAGCGCATTTTTCGGTAGGTAAATTGGCAACGTATCGTGTGGGTTTCTGATGGAGTCTAGCGGGACGGAATATCCACTGCTGTTCCCCGTCCTGTCTGGGTTTTTCGAGGGGCAAAAAGAGCTGCTGCATCGACGGTGACGCAGCATCGTCACTCTATTGAGCTTTCCGCATTCTGCGCAGTACCATCCCTTATGTTCCTCCACCGTTTGTCCAGGACCGAAGCCCAGTTCCGCGTTGTCGTTGTACGGGACAAGAAGATGGAGAGGGAGAATTGAAGGACAACGGTGGGCGACGGGCGTGTTACTAAAGGCGTAATTAGGACTTTTAAGGTGGAGTGACTTGTAGTAGGGCGTGGAGGCATCGGTATCCGCAGGGGAAGAAACGGACGCGGGCTCAACCGTTCGTGCCCCGCTGGCGTTGAAATGAGGCAGCCACCACGGAGCCGCCATGTTAACGGTATCCAAGGGAAGACCCAAGTCTTCTTCCCCACCGGGACCCCACTCCAGTTTGAATTGCCACTTGACCCTTCCAGTTAGATCGCTGGAAGTCGGCCCTTGGCCCACTTGATCAATGCGGTCTTCCTGTTGCGAACATCCATGAGTATTACCTCCAGATCACAGAAGCACAGAATATATTTACCTGGACGCCGACGACGGTGTGAAAGCCCATGTAGGCAAACTTCACCTCATCTGGGAGCGGTACACCCAAAGACGTCGTCATGCACTCGTTTGATGCGAGACAAAGAACCGGTGTACAGTAGATATAAGCGTCGAGGAGTACTTGCACCTCTTTTGGAACCGGGTGAGGAATATTGGTTTGGTAGGTGGGAGCGGGCAACGAAGGCGGCGGCTTCGTGTATGTAGATGTGCTTGTCCCATAATTCACTGCTGTCGAATTGGTGATCGCGCCTATTGACGTCCCGGCCGGATCCGACGATGAGAATGTTGGGCGAGGAATGCTGGTTGGGTAGCGCCACGGAGGCGGCGGGTTCATAGGTATCCCATAAAGTAAGCGCCACGGAGGCGGCTGCTTCATAGGTATCCCATATGTTGCCGAATTGGCGACCGACGATGAGAAGACTGGGTGAGGAATCCCGGTTATGTAGTCGGGAGTTGACGAAGAAGGCGGCGGCTTCATATACGTATGTGTACTTGTCCTAGGATTTATCGTTGTTGAATCAATGGTCGTAGTCATTGACGTCCCCGCCCGACGTGGCGACGAGAATGCTACATCTTTGTCCAGGCTGATTAAACCTGCCGTGCCTTCGGGGAGGCCAAGGTTGCAATTTGGTTCAGATTTGACCTGAGCCAACGGATTACCGCTGGGGTAGACGCCAGCGTTCCAATTCCACGTCTGCGGAAACTGGGACTGGGGAGGACCACCGGCTGGCAAAAATTCTGAAGAGCGTGTTTCCCGCTCGGACGTCGCCGCAAGCAAGTTTAGAGCCGATGGACCCCTTAAACTAGCTGAATCTGCCGGCGGGAGAGCTGGGTCACGAGAGAAGTCCCTAACACTGCAACGAAAATTTAATTTCTTAATGACTGAAGAAAGACAGTGCGCAGACATGGTAATATCCATACGGACCATCTCCGCTTCCGAAGCATCGACGACAGTCATGCCGTTGGTTCCATCAAGTAGAATTATGGGAGTCTCGAAAACGTCGGATGCGATGCCATTGACGGAAGTGGTCAATTCAGGAAATATCGCCAATAACTCTTCTTTGTTCTGCAACGGATGTGAGAATGAATCGCCTCGAAAGAGATATATATCTCACACCGGACCATTGACGCGGTTTAAGTGGATCGGAATGCGAAACTGTGGGGGCAGGCTTTTTCGGCATATGGAGGATAGGTGCAGGAGTTTCCTGAGTCGCAATGCATTCCAAAGATCGCTCGAGTCCTTCAGCCACCCCTCCTCTTCCTCGCCCGCGACCTCTTCCTCGACCACGACCTCTGCCTCTTGCCGTTCCTCCGAGGACAGCTGTTGTAGGGAAGGAAGTGGTTGTTGAAATCGGTTCAACCACCGTCCAGTTGAGGGTTGGAGAAGGCAGAACTCCTGGTACTTGGTTAATGAAATTCAGCAAGCAAAAATATGGCCGACTTTTCGCATTTTTTCTCGGCCTCCTTGGAATCATTTCATTTTTGGTCTCTTCCTTCTTCATTTCGGACAATACCATAGTGACTTTAGGTTGAGGTTTTTGCGGTCGTTTGAGAATTGGTCTGGGCATAGTCATTGCAGAGAGTGACACCGGATAGTGCGGTGGCACAAGAGCCATTAGTCGGTCAGCGCGAGTGCTATTAGGTATGGCCATGCGCTGAGGGTGCCCAGAGTATGCTGGACTACTAGTGTGAACGAACTTGACACTAGGGCCTGATTCCGCTCTGAGATGTGGTCCGTTGGCTTGTACATTCCGTAAAAGAGTGGTCAAGGCAGCTGGCGGCAATTTCGTGGATGGAATTAGTCCATCCGGCGTGGGATAGTATGGATCCATGTGGGAACCAGAATAATGTCTGGTAGCTTTGCCGCCGGCCCAATGTGTCATTTAGGGAACATGCTTGTGCGCGACGTTATAAAGAGCTGACTGCCACGTCGCCAGAGTACAAAGCCTTCCAGATCATGTTCGTAACAGCTCGTTGGCAGTGTGTGGGCGCCTGGCCCAGGGTTGCCGTCATCGTTCGACGTCGAAAAGATTGTAAACCAAGCCAGCGGAGGTTATTACTAACAGCAGCAAACAACCGTCCCTTCAACCTCATGACCAACTCCAACTACGCCGACCGTGTACGAGCCTGTATTCATCATTTCAGGAGGATCCTGAAAAATAGGACGGCTGATTTGGTGCTCCAAGTTCGTTGAACATGTTCGATGAGAAGTCATCCGAAAAACCAAAAACCCTATGAATATTCACGCAAGAGACTATTTACTACGGGGCCACACTCTGGATCTTTGACTCAGCTTCTTCGAGTTTTCCAACAAGGTCTGGTTGGCTTTCAGCTGCTCCATCGTACTGGCCATCAACTGTGCCCATAGATATGGCTGCTCGTCACCCCCCGGCAAGCTGTCGAAGTACTCCCAACCTGCTACCCCTCCGAAATTAACCTGCATCTGGGCTAGGGTTTGGACGCTCGATACGATACTGTCGATGTCGATAAAGCCAAAGCCAGCATTTGGACTCGTGAGCGTGGTGGCCACCAATCTGCTCGGGTCGAGGCCAAAGTTGACTATATCGAGATACTGATCATCCGGGAAGAACTGCCCAAAGCCTGCGAATTTGTAAACCTCGTGAACTCGAGTCCGTCTGGCGCGTTGACTTGCACTCACCCGAGTAGAACTGCGCGTTATACCAAGATATCTGGTCCCCTACGGCCTTCTCGAGCTCAATATAGTCGAAGCCAGAGAGATTAGCTCCTTCCACGAGTGCGCTGGCTACCGGTGCAAGAGTAATAATGAAGTCTGGGCCGAAATCCGTCTTCAACTGTTGGATAAGATGGACGATATCCGCCAAGGGGGTGTCTTTACTGGACGTCAGCACAATGCGGCCATGCGATTACCCTGTCTCACCCTGCTCCACATCCAAATCTAGCCCGTCTATCTTATATCTGGAGCCCAGTCAGGATCGTCAACTTCGCGCGGGGAAAAGAAAAAAAAACTCACTTGGTAATGTAACCCGCCAATACTGGATAGTATGTGTCAAAAAGGTCCGGCGTCAAGCACGTGTACGTTCCTGGCGCGGCTCCTCCCTGAGCTATTTGTTAGGCGTAGTCGGCCGTATCAATTGTATCTTCATATTTACCAACATGCCAATGACCTTGATCCCAGTGGACTGCATGATCGCTATGTCGGACCACATCTGGTCAAAAATTGGCGCCTCTGGTACGTCATCTACGCAGGAAAATCAGTACGCGTCGACGACAACCTGGCGTATAACACACCGTTCAAATGCACCGAAACGTCGTTGAAATTTATGTGGAACGCTGCGAGAAGCAGACTACGGACAACTCAGTACGTGTTGGCGAGAATAAGGTTTACACGTACTGAGTGATCAGCGATATCAACGGCAAAGGCGTCACATAATGGCCAAAGGCAGAATTGGGCGCAAGAGAGCCATCATACTGCGTTTGATAGTAGACGGCGACGCGGTGACTGTCGAACGACGAGTTCATGGCCAGAGTTGACGTGGGCACACGGGCGGAACTGAACGGCCAGTAAGGTTTTTAAGGACGGCGATAAATACCTTGGCGGCATTCACGAGCTGATTTCAGCATGCTTATCCCAAGGAACTTAAGAGACATTGAATGATTGAAGCGAGTTACTGGCCCGGCCTTCTCGAGCGCATGCTATTATCTACATCAGCGCTTCGGATGAACAGCCTCTTGGCAAAAACTCGCATGAAAAGTGCTGGGTCAAATGCCCGATAATCTACTTGCAATGTCCCGTCCGAGGGACGTGACCTTCTCAACCTAGAATCCCTTTCCGAGGAAAGACCTTATCCTGCCAAAAAAGGAAGGTTTGATTCCCAAATGCCAAGGTACACATTTCCTCGGACGGTTTCATTCACTCCGGGGACAATGCTATGTCAGCTGGATAGATGATGTGCCTAGTACAAGGGATGCCGGTCAGTATATATACAAAATTAATACACCCGGGGTAGTCAAGTGCGATGCGAGTGAAGGGCCGCCGGGACGCCCCCCATCATTGACGATGGGAGCGCTCGCCTGCATTTAAGAAATACAACGCCAGTGTACGTCGAAAACGAAAGGCGACGGGGTTAATGGTGTAAAGTTTGGCAAAAGTGCTTCCGGAAACGAAAGGCCCCAAAACCATAAAGTGCTGAGCTCCGCAATAGGAGGGCGGCGTAGGAGGGGCGGCTAATTTACCGCAACGGAGCGTGATGACTGGACAGCCGGGAACGCAGAGGACATGGGCGACACTTGCGCCTGGCTTGAGTCGTCCATTATGGAGGATGTGAGCGGTGGCACGCTTGTGCTGGGTGTTGCTGGGCCCGTAGCAACCTTGCCAATGAACCAGGACTAAAAGAAAATTGGTTAATCCGTGCTACACGGAAAGAAGATCAAGGAACATACAGGTACCCAACCGCGGTCTCCGCCTTCCTCCTTGACAGCCTAAGAGAAAGCAATCAGTAACGGAGTTCCGAGACGGAATCCACCACGCACATATGACCAGTGGTTATACCGCTTAAACACCCGCAATGCATCGTCCTTGACTAGATCGAGCTCCTCCTCGCCCTTCTTCTTGTAGTCCGTGAGGGCAATGCCCGGGAAACTCGTTGATATGATGCTCAACGGAAGAATGGGGGTGTTGGACACGGGTGTCCCTGGCGGCGATTCCGAGTTGGAGGAACCCGAATTACTGCCTTTGGCTGCAGTCGCTTCAGCTATTGCGGATGCTACGGGAACGTTGGTCTCTAGGAGACAGCCTGCAGGGACCCAACCCTGCTTGACGATGTCCGTGTCGACGACCCCCGAACCAGTCGGGTCCCGTTGCACCACCCACCATCCCCGTGCGCGTGACAGAATGATAAACGTATCGCCACTGCGTATGGGTTAAACAAGCAAAAAAAAAAAAGAACGAAAAATCAGGACTTACACAACAACGTCGAACTCGTCTTCCTGCTCTGCCATGTATGGGTATATCGCCACGGCATACGACACACCTGAGGACGACACAGGAGGCATCTCTCTCGAGCTGTTCGGTGTCACCTCGCTCGGATCCGAATTCCCACGCTTTAGGCTCTCGTGCCCTCCGTTCGAGTTCGCAACAAGGGTAGAGCCCGTCGCCGACGTGCTCGTCGACAAGTGGTGCGCAGACGATCCCAATGCCTCATCAGCACTTGTACTGCGCTCAACCGACGGCGACATCATTCCGAGCTCCGGCCACCCGGGTGCCGGACTCATGGCGGTTGCAATACCTGGCGCCGATGCACCCGCACTCGCAGCCAAATCCACCTCGAGCTTCGGTGGTCGGTTAAGAGGCCGGGTGGATGTCGATGGTGCCTTTGCAGTGTGTCCGAGAGTAGCATTTGAGGTGGTTGCAGTTCCGTTGGACATGATAGACGATGCTTTGCGCGCAGCATGCTTTTGTTGGGCAACGGCGATAGGTGACCGGATGTCTTTAATGTGTTTGAGCATGAAAACGGGGTTCTTTTTGGCGTCTTTCAGCTTTTGGAAGAGCAGAAGGGGCTTTTCGTCGTAGCTCAGGCACCGCTCGATTCGGTTACCTGTCACAGAATTGATAAATGTGAAAAGACATCCGAATGCCGAAACTGACCCGTCGAGCCATAACATATGAACATGGCGTAGTTTTCCCAGTTGTCGTTGTTTATGCGGTACTTCTTGAGTGCAGCCGGGAGGACCTTCCATGTCGGATCTTCCAGACTGACCTTGAAGCTCTTCAGGGTTTCTGAACTATCTGTTCGTGCAGTCTTTGGCGGTACTGGCGTGTTGTTGAGGTTTGGTGAGTCAGTGGGTTGAGTCCCACGCGGCTTGTCGGGGGGCGTCGATGCGGACGCGGAGGAAAACTGCGACTGCCCGCTCCGCGAATACGAGAGGTCATGCTCTAGTTGCTGCGGCGAGGGATGCGGGGAGTCGATGTCGGGCTTCGTAGGTGACTTTGCGGGCCGCACATATTGTGCCCATTTGAATGACGGTTGGCGACGAAGGGACGGGTTCTCGTCCTGTGGAACGGATCAAAATGGCGTTCATCACACGCGGGCAGGAGGCGTACCGATCGTCCCAACGAGCTTCGGAAAGCATTGAAGTCGTCGACGAAGAGCTGGAGTGTTTGATTTAGATGTCGGTTTTCCTCCTCTAGATGATGCAGGCGCATGCCTGGGGAGACATGTAGATCAGGAACGGAATTCAATGCACAAAGTTTTACGGACCCTGGTCCTTGATCATGACATGCAGTTTATCCACCGTAAGCCCTTCGAGGCGTTCTGAGGCTTCGGCTGGTTCGGGGAAGTGAGCGAATGCGAGCCGATGTGCAAGAGGACGACTGACACGGAGGAACGTAGTCATCGGGGTCGATGGGGACGTTGTGAGCGACCTTGACGAGATAGACGGCCTTGAGAATGGCCAAACGCTGGCCAATGGTGGATACGCCAACAGCCTTGAGACTCTCTGCATTGAGCATACACAGGACCTCGCCTGTTATGCCATGTTCTGGGGAAGTGATAGATGAGTGCGGCGGATGGAATAGCGGCGGGAACGGACCCTTTATTTGTGATTCATACTGGGAAAAGCCAAGAGAAGAGAGCCATGTATGGACGTCGTATTCGTCCCACTCGGTAATGTTGCGGTCTGGCGTAGCGTCCATGGAGGAGAGACAGTGTCACACTTCCAACAGTGTCACAGTGTCACGTATGATGCTGCCGTTCAACTTTTCTAGAGTAAGACTTCATAAGACTTCAATGGGGAAAGTCCCGTCCACTCGGTTTCTTGGCTTCCAGCTATCCTTCTTAACACGAGACTCGAAGGTAGGCGCGTGACTGACATTTAAGCAAATTTCCATAGGTCGAGAACCTCTGAGGACCATCACTCCATCTATCCAAGATTTCGTTCGTATCTCGGCAGTCGGGGTTGTGAGACCATCGCTGTGGGTGACTCCGCGGGAAATAAAATGGCTGTAAAACGAGATCTTCATAAGCCTGCCTCTTTGTTCGATACCACCTTTCTGAGATGCCCGTGCCTTCTTCCCAAGATCTCATCCACAACTTGCTTCAGTATACGAAGGTCTCTGCGACCACTCTTCATAACCTTTCAGATGCAACGGGCGCGCCTTTCCTCAAAACAGTTGCTGGAGTGTCGTTGTCGATTGTATCTATGATGCAAGTACGGATTGAATATGGCCGTCGCTAATCCGCCTCACTCAGACTCACCTGTGGGATGCGAGAATGGATAGGGAGCGGTGTGTACGAATGGTCCAGGAAACATACCGGCTTCTGTGTGCCCTCGTCACGCTCTGTGTCAGATCGGGGCCACAGTTTATCTCCAAAAATGCTTGACAATATCGGCGGCTTCGCTCAGTACGTGTTGAGGACTTTTCAATCATTCCTAGGTTCGCTTTTACATGAATTCGTATATAAGACTCTGCAGAAGTTCCAGGCATGTCTCCGGTCTCAACAAGAACTAGGAAAAATCAAGCGCTTCGTCAAACAACATGAAATTACGATACAACTCCAGAAGCAGAGTTGAATGCCGCCTTGGATGTCATTTCTGTAAGATGCATAATATACGAATGAACATTGTGCTGTAACTCCAGATACGATCTGGAGCCGGGATGGCTGTGACAGTGGTGGAAATGCATATTGAGACTGAACAGCGACACCAAGAACTTCTTGAATTTGCAACACAAAGCGATAGTCAAATTTCACATGCGGCGTCTTCGGTGAATATCTGCACGACACCTGTACTCATGATGAACTAAAGACAACACAGATTGGTGAACGTTTATTACAGCTAAGCAACAGGTGACTGGCGATATTCCATATCGTGTAATTGTTTACGGTACCACAGTTCAAGTGCGCTATCAATCCTGCCGGCGTCCCCAAAAATATTCCACGGGAGAGAACCAGAGCTTCAAGTTATTGCCACGACTCTGCTCGCAAATCCGGCCAGAGCAGCAATACTTGGTACAGGCGGGATGGGTAAAACAACTCTCTCCATCGCCGCCCTGCACCATCCAGGCATAATGAACAAGTACACACCTCAGTACTTTGTTTCATGCGAGTCTGCCAGCAGCTGTGCTGATCTGGTCGCAATCATCGAGTCCTACCTTGGCCTCGATCCATCCAGCCAACTTTCTAAGGCAATTGTGCGCCGCTTTTCCGAGTGCACGCCCTCGATATTGGTCTTGGACAATTTTGAGACGCCTTGGGAGCCTGTTGACTCTCGAACCGACGTCGAGGAGTTTTTGTCGCTTTTAACAGAGGTCTCCCACCTGGGCCTATTGGTGACTTGAATGTGCACCTCGGATCTAGGCACACCTAACCCGTTTCAAGGACACTATGCGCGGCGCCGAGGGATCTGGAAAAGTGTGGTAGACACGGCCGTTCCTCCCTCCGTTGAACCCACTCCCATCCTTTACTTCCCGCCAAACCTTCCTGGAGATCGCGGACGAGCCGTCGGCCGACGAGGAGTCGGATCTCTCTCAGTTGCTCGATTTGCCAACTGACAACCTCCCTCTGGCAATTTCTCTGATGGCAAACGTGGCGGCATCCGAGGGATACTCAACCGCCCTGTCCCGCTGGAAAGCTGAAAGCACCGCGCTGCTCTCGGACGGCTACGACAAGCGCTCTAATCTCGAGAAATCCATCGACATGTCTCTTACCAGTCCGCGCATGGCCACATCCCCGCACGCCCAGGACCTCCTCAGCCTCCTCTCATTACTGCCCGATGACATTTCCGACGAGGATCTATTTGGCAGCGACGTGCCGATCCCTGCTCTCGCGCAGTGCAAGTCCACGCTCCTCCGCACCTCTCTTGTGTTCGTCGACCACGACAAACGGCTTAAGCTACTGAGCCCCATCCGCGAATACATCGGCAGCATGCACCCGCCGTCCCACTCGCTCGTCCGCCCCCCTCCGCAAACACTTTCGCAATCTCCTTAGGCTCTGAGACAGACACAAACAATTGTCGTCGGGGACCTTGTTTCCCGCCTCATTTCGAGCTTGAGAAACATGCACCACGTTCTGTTGCATGGGCTGAGCGACACTCCTTACGAGCTGGGAGAAGTTGGCCGCACCATTCTGACGCTGGGATCATTTTCTACGTCGCTTGCAAGGGGACGGAGCCCCCTTTTTCAGTACATTCCAGATTTAATCTCAACGACGGGCGACAGTCGACTGCAGTGGTTGTACTTCGTTGCGTGTCGATCGCGATCCTCAAGCTGGTGCCATCGACCCGCTAGTTCCCGAGGCAATCGAATATTTCGCTGCACAAAACGACTTGTCTGGACAAGATTTGGCCGTTTTTTACGTATCTTTCACCACGGCTGATCCCACAAAGCCACGTTCTACAACAAACTCGCTACGCATTATGAGAACATCGGGAACTACACGAAAGTAGGAGAATTCAACAAGCTTGGATTGGCGCTGGCGACGGAGGCCGGCGACGTTCTTCAACAGCTCGGAGCGCTCAGCGTCAGACCGTATCTCAAAAGACTAGTCGGCAATTATTTTGAAAGTCTCCACGCGGGTCAGCGGGCGGCACGCCTTGTGGGGAGTTTACTCGACGAGGCCAAAACCATGTGTTGCCTCGGCAGGCTATCCCAAATACTCGAATTGTGCAAGAAATCCCACGAGCTGCTGGGAACCAGCGTTCTAGACGAATACGCGATAGCAGTTGAAGTCTACGATGCCGAGGCCGAGATCCAGAAAGCCGAGTACGCCGAGGCCCGACGGTCGTACTACGCTTGACGGCGCCAAACCGATCGGTGTACTACCACAATAACGCGCTGATCAACTTGGCGGAGATCGATATTATGGCGGGACGGGAGGAGGCGGAAATCATCGTAACGCTCACGGCTGCGCAGGAGATGGCCGTGAGGCTGGGATGGGCTCGGGGGCTGCTTTTCTGTAAGAGGCTGATGGGCGGCTTGCACTTGGTTCGAGGACAGACCAGAGAGGCGCGTGATTCATATCTTGTGTATTTGGGAACGTATAGACAAGGAAACATGGCCTGGGGAGTATTGAAATGCTTGGAGAAACTCGGAGACCCGACCCACAAAATGCATGGGCTGGAGGAGACGTTCCATTGGGCTGGCACATATTTTGCGTGCTCGCGGAAGACGAAGAACCTGGGACACACGTACCAGTCGCTGCGATGCCTCGGGGACGTCCTGCTCGCGTACGGTTACGAAGTGACAGCGATGAATGTGTTCCATGCGGTCTTGGCCGGGTCGACAGAGATGGACGTCCACCGACGAAAGCAAGAATGTCTGGATCGTATTGGGGACAGGCGGAGATGATTACATAGCACATAGTGCAGTGTAGAGTCGGATAGGAACCGGAGTACCAAGAAATTGCAGATCAGCGTGATTGTATAATGGACTTCAAGTCCTCCACATGTCCTCCTCTTTCCCTGGTCTTCCCTAGCTTTTGCTTTTTGCTCTTGCTCTTTGCTCTTGCTCTTGCCCTCGTCGTCGTTCGCTGAGCGCAGATGGACGACCCCTGGTCCAATGCTTGGAGCGAGCCGACGACGACGAGCCCAGCAGCTGCCGCGCCAGGATATTCCTCAGCCTCCGTATTCCCTCCCCGCGACGTTGACGATGAGGAAGACATTACCATTCCATCCTGGGAGGCTCCAATAGGTTCGCAGTGGGCAGACTCGCAGAACTCTCTCTGGGGTGCTCGCTCCCCTGCACTCGATAAATTTCCCTCATGGCATTCCCCGTACGACGATCTTCCGTTGGGAAAGCCTTCACCATTACCCCCGGCTCCCTCGGATCTTCCAGAGGTTCCCTCAGAGGAGGACGAGGAGGAGCCAGAAGAAGTCGCGTCTGAACCTTCACCTGAGCCCGAGCTCGTGCTTGAACCTCCGGCTGAACCGCCATTCGAGCCGCCATTACCTTCACCAATAGTGCGTCCGATATCCCCTCCAGCATCGCCATCCGGCAGTCCCGATGCATTCGGGACCTTCGAGTCGGGTCTGAATGATCTTCCGTCGACTTCCGACCCATGGACGCCTTCTCGTCCGGCCTTTGTCCCGGACTCGGCAGACTCAGCGTGGGGCGCTGGTTGGGAGCCCTCCGACGTGGAAGAACACGAAGAAGATGCTCCCGTCGCAGCAGTAGATGAATGGGAGGCCGCAAGGCAGCAGAAGGCCATGCAGGACAAGCATGTAGTAAGCCTACCCTTGCTACATGTATACACCCTTGGACTCATTGCCTTGTGTCCTTGAAGCCACCAGAGCTACTTGCTTCTATACTGCTTCAATTTACTGAACTCGCAACCGAACTCTACCCGCCCCTTCCGATACCAACTCCCGATCCAGACGACTATCGAGCCAATCGTCACAAGGGCCTGAATGGATTCGACTCTCTGTGCGTCTCAGCTCCTCGGAGAAATCCTAAACCAACTGAACAATTTTATAGGAACCCCACAGTCGTCCGCCTCCTCCCTACGGATCTCACACTCCCTCCCCCGCTCCCCTTCTTAAAGTCTGCTACTGCAAAGCATACCTCAGATGCTTTGCGCCTTTCACGGAGCGCCGCATTCGTGCGGTTCAGCCCACTAGGCCACTACAGCGCGACCAAAGGTTCAACCGCGTGGGAGGCATCCGTGAAACGCCGGCCCGAACCCGTCGGCGACGCAGATCTGCTGCCCCCAGGCTGGCGGGTTGTCGAACCAAAGGCGAAGGATGAAGCTGCGGTCGACAAGAAGAAGCCTGGTCACGGTGGACTGCTTTCGTTCTTCGGGCGGCGCGCGGGGGCACCGCCTGTCGTAGCAGGGGAGGGAGCAACCCCCCGCTCCGCATCGCCGGCCTCCGGGTCTTCTCCGCGCGCGAGCATGGACAGCGTCAAGTCACCGACCTCATCCAACAAGTCACCGACCTCCGCCACCCCTTCCGCTGCCGTATCTACCGCTGTGAGCCCCATTGTGTCGAGCAGTACACCCCCGCCTCCTCCCGTAGTCCCTGTCGCATCACAGACAAGTGACGCAGGCGCAGATGCAAATCCCGGTACCCCCACTGCCGCACCGTCCGCCGTCTCCCGTTTCCTCGGACGCTTCGGGCGCAAGGCCCCGGCAGCAACGGGGCCACAGAATATGGCGCTGTCCGAGGGCGACTTTGACTTCCTCGCCGACATCGAAGGTACGGCTGCAGGGCCCAGCTTAGGTGGGGACGCGAATGCTCATTTCCCGATCATGGGTGCACTGCTCGATGAGCCGGTACCACTGCCCGCGAAGCTTGCGCCACCTCCCCGCCCCTCCGTTGCCGTTATTACATCCCAGAAAACCGGCGAAAAAGGCCGTCCTGTGATCGATCACGAAGCAGATGTCCCGATTTTCGGGACATACAGCCCGCCTCCTTCTATTAAACCATCGACTCCCCCAATTGCTCACAGTGTTTCCACACCAGTCCCCCTATCTCCGACTATGCCACCTGTCGATTCGAACATCGACTTTTCCGCATGGGGCTTTGACGAGGAGGATAAGAGCGGTGGGGTGGTGAGGAGGGATTCTGAGCCTGTTGTTGTTGCCCGGCCGCCAGCGAAACAGATGGTGAACACGAGGGCCGTGACAAACGCGAGAGGCGTGCCTCCACCAAGGCGTGCGCCGACCGCAATAATGTCTTCAGGGTCGTCCAAGCCGGCGGTCGTGCCTAAACTCGATGCGACGTTCGGTTTCCCACCTCCACCCCGGACGCAGACGCAGACACCCATTCTACCTCCACCACCTGGGACCAAGGCAACCACCGCCGTGTCGTTATTCGATGACGAGGACGACTTTTCGGACTTTCACGCACCCGCACAGATCCCCCCTCCTAAATCCTCTGCCAATTCCTTCTACGACGCGGGCTTCTCGTCCTCGACGAGTTCGGAGCGCGGGCTCTTCTCTGCGACGTCCTCCACGTCGATTCCGGCCAACCTCTTCGACGACTTTGACGACTTTATGCAATCCCCGCATGAGCCTGCGACGCTCCGCACGCCCTCTCCGCCACGCCCACCCGCCAAGCCAGGCCGCGTCCTCAGCCCTCCACCCGCCTCGCTTTCCTTTGCCCAGGCGGACGACGACACGCCTCTCGCGCTCATCGCGCATGGCTCGAACCCCTCGCTGGCCTCGAAACGCGCGGCCCATCAGCGCACCCTCAGCCTCGTCGAGAGTGCCGCCGCAAGCTCCGGGGTCCGCTGGCCCGCGCCCGCGTCACCACTTCCCGAAGCGCTTGCCCCACCGCCCGACCAGTCGGATCCGTTTGACTTTGGGGGATCGAGGATGCAGTCGCAGCAGGCGGCGTTCTTAGACGAGTCGCCGCCGCGGTTCATGGAAACGGCGCCGATCCGCGCGCTGTCCCCGCCTGCACCGAGCCCCATGCTGGCGCGTACTCCGTCCGGCGCGCAAAAGCTGTCAATACATTTTCCACCCCCACCCTCCGCGACCCCCATCCGCGCGTTTTCGCCGCCTGCACCGAGCCCGGTGTTGTCGCGGCCACCGTCCGGTGCGCAAAAGGTGCAGGCCCATTTTCCACCGCCGCCTTCCGCGGCAACCCCCGTCCGTGCGTTTTCGCCGCCCATACTGCCTCCGCCGTCTGTGGGCTTCACGCAAAAGGCACCGCTTCCGCCGTCAATGGCGACAGGCCAGCGGCCGCCGGCGCTGCCAACCCCGCTCTCGCTCAACTCGGCTCCGCCGGGCAAGGCGTCGGGGGGGTTGTCTGCGCAGGACCTTTCGTTCTTCGAAGGCTTGTAATTGACTTTTATTCAAACCGCGACTATATTTAATGTACTTTGCGCTATGATAATTGCTTTGAGGATGTCCGATTGCGTTGAACATTGGATGAGAACCAATCTGTTACACCCTTTACTAAGCTCTTGCGCGAGATATCCCAAATCCAAAGAGCATGCAGCATAAATTGACATGGCAATAGATAGCTACATAACGGGAGCCCAAAAACGAGAGTAGATGCGTCTACTCCTCCTCCTCCTCGTCGTTTTGGCTGCCAAGGACATGAGAGGGGAACAAGTCGGTGTTAGAGAAAAAAAAGCTTACACGGCGTTGTAGCGCAGCTGGTAAACGTCCTTGGACGGAGCAACGACGCGCACCCAGTCACGGATGGAGTGCTTTTTGAGGAACTTCTTCGTGAGGTACTTGAGATAGCGCTTGGAGAAGTGGATGGAGGTCGTTATCGTCAGTTTTGAGCCGGCGTCTTGAAGGAATTAATTGTTATTTTTTTAATAAAAAAGATGATGGCAGAGCTGCACGCACTGTCGCGGACGATTTTGACGCTCTCGCCGAGTTGGCCTGCCTTGCCCTCGACCTTGATGCGGTCGTGCAGGAATTTTTCAAAGTCTGCGCCATCGAAGATGCCGTCTGCAGCAGGTTTTGAGTAGTCGATAACGAACTTGTGCTTAGAAACGGTCTTGGTGGGGGCGGCTTTGGGCTGAAGAGAAAATGAGCCTACTGAGAAGAGAACTCAGCAAAGCGAGACGGACCATCGTGGCTGCTGGAGGGAAGAAGAGAGTGAGTACAAATTCAGTCGAGTGTGGCTGCGCAAAACTAAGCAGTACACACACACGTCAACACACCAACCGAAAGAAAACTTCACTTCAAGACCTCCATGGCGTCAAAACTTTCAGTGTCTAGCGTGCGCGGCTCCATCAAGGGGCTTCTGGCCGATGCCAATGGCGAGAAGAAGCGCAACTTCATCGAGACCATTGAGCTCCAGATCGGCCTCAAGAACTACGACCCCCAGCGCGACAAGCGTTTCTCGGGAACCGTCAAGTCTGTCTCCCGGCCATTTTATCATTCTGTTCCGGTTCTCACCTGTCGCAGGCTCCCTAATGTTCCCCGCCCGCGCATGTCCATCTGCATTCTCGCCGATGCCGCCGACATCGATCGCGCAAAACAGATCGAGCTCGAGTATATGAGCGTTGATGATCTCAAAAAGTGCGCCGGTCTTTTTTTGTTCGGCTTTCCTCCTGCTTACCACGACCGCGCAGACTCAACAAGAACAAGAAGCTGGTCAAGAAGCTCGCCAAGAAATACGATGCTTTCCTGGCATCCGAGACCCTCATCAAGCAGATTCCCCGTCTGCTTGGTCCCGGTCTGTCCAAGGGTCCGTGCACTGTATACTGCGTTTCCCTCAGTCACTCACCGTCATTTCAGCCGGAAAATTCCCCACCCCCATCTCGCACGCTGAGGACCTGTCGAACAAGCTCACTGAGGTGCGCTCGACCATCAAGTTCCAGCTCAAGAAGGTTTGCATAAAAACACACGGCATCTCTCTCGTTCCTAAATATCATTTAGGTCCTGTGCCTCGGTGTCGCCGTCGGCCACGTCCAGATGACTGAGGATGCTGTCCTCGGAAACGTCATGCTTTGTGAGTTCCGGCGCTTCGTCGACTGCCACAGTCCCTGACGCCTTCCCCCCCAGCGATCAACTTCCTCGTCTCCCTCCTCAAGAAGAACTGGCAGAACGTCAAGAGCTTGCACATCAAGACCACGATGGGCAAGCCCGTCCGCCTGTTCTGATTGCAGTCCGGGTCGAGTGGAGTGGAGATACGGGTTGGGGTCCCTTGCACGCTGCGCACGCTACACCAACGGCCGTCTGTGGACGGTCCGGACTGGGAGCTGGGGTTTACCAAGTTTTGTATCTCGTTAAAAATATGACATGATGATGCTCATGCATACTTCGTCTGTTGAGTGCTGGAAAGAACGGTACGCTATCAGAGTTGCGCTCTGCCGCGTCCGAGTCGGTGCTCTTCGACTCTGTGCTTTTGTCTGCCCCTGGTACGAGTCGCGAGGAATTATGTGCCGCCAATATAGTGCCCAAAATCGATGTGTGGGAGAAAACCTTTGCGGCAGTCTCGGAATATTTTCCAGATCTATGTGTATGTTATGAAACAAAGAGGTCAAGCCTGCGCCGGTATACCATGAAGGCGTCTGACAGCCACCGGCCCATCGCCTGTACTACGTCTGGGTTGACGAGCAACTCGGTCGTGCCGCCAATGCGGAAATTGTGTCCCACCGAGTATCCGCGCGCTGCAAATAGCTTCTTCCTCGTGAGATCGCCCTTCTTGTTGCGGTGCGCGAACAGCGGTAGGTCGGGCGGGATCTAGTTGACGCGTAGGTGGTTCTCCACTGCGCCTATTAGGTCGGAGCAGCGGCCTTTCTGGCGACACAGCATAACGTCGTCACTCTCCTCGCGGTTCGTTTTCGTGTAGGGTAGTTTGAGCACGCGCGAGCCAGCGTGCGTCAATGGTGATGCGAGGTCCAAGCCCGGCGATATTCTTCCTTCTTCGTACATGCCCTGCGTTTCCGAGAGGATCTCGCCTAGACGTATCTGTCCTCCGCAGCAGGTGGTAGCGTAAACGGCGGCGTCCCGCGGGTCGTTATGGTCGCTCTCTTCGTCCAGCGCGTTCGCCGCGTCGAAGATATCGTCTGTGACCGGTGGAGCCTGAGACTGCGGGGTTTTCGGAGTGTAACGTAGTCGTGCACCGCCTAGCCGTTGCTGATCGTGTATTATGTACGTGCCATGCCTTGAGTGCTACTATGAATCCCAAAGGATAACCACGTGACCGTGTCGCGTCGAGGTCGACTTGAACGTTCAACGCGTTCCGAGTCAAGACAACCTGTTAAGACCCAGTCAAGCAACTTTCCTCCCATGCGTACTACGGCTTCCTGTTCCAACTAGGGATCCGCTGAGGCCGCGGGAGAGCTCGCGCAGCAGACAAAGCCCTTTGCACAGCATGGTCCAGACCCTTTCCTTTTTAGGACACTGCTAATTTTCGCTGTGGAGGCCAAAAGTCCGGCGGCGTTCGAACCGCCTGAGAAAGCCCCATCGTTTGCGACTAACGACGTCCCAATAACTCACGAAATGAGCGACTTTGAGGCCATTCTTTGACTCAAGGACCGTCAGCCACCTAGGTTACACGTTGTACTTGTTTACTGCATATGCCAGCCCTCAGCCTGGTCACGTGCGTTAGATAAGATTTGCTCGCTGCGCTCGCAATTAATATTCAAGATTTCGGGTCAGCCACTTGCCAATTCTGGTGTCAGCCACCTGGGTCCTGGGCCTATAAAAACCCGGCGGCTGACAAGCGCGACTGCATTCTCTCTTGGTTCTTACCGCCATCTGCAGAATCCCAGCGCCTTGTAATTTCGCCCTACCAACGCCCTACAATGCTCTCCTTCCCCAACTTCCTTTTCGGATTCGTTCTCGGTGTGTTGTGGACCGTCGGGTGCTACGCGGTGCAGAACGCTATCGAGCATGGGATCGCCTCCCTCGTCGCATTCCCTACCATTTCCACATCGACACTCCTCATCATCGTCAACATCGCCGTCCTCGATATGGTTCTTATCTTCCCTCAACTTCGGTCGTTGGTACGCCTCGTCAAGAAGAAACGCCTCCACATTTCCCCACCCGCCTTCAAGACTCCCGTCCGGCGCGCGTACCCCAATTCGGTCCTCAACGTCACCGTCGTTCTGTCCATGACACTTTGTCGTGCAGCGGTCTTCGTTTGGAACACAATCTCGTCCATCGTGGGTCTTATTCGGTCGTTGGCGCTTCTCATCTGGAACCACGGCCTCCTCTTCATCGTCGGTGTTATCTGGTTGATCATCCCCGCGTGCGAAAAGACAGTGGCTTCCGTCATCTCCCGACTTCGGTCGTTGGCACGCCTCAGAAAACACCTCCACATTTCCCTGCCCGCCTTCAAGACTTCAGTCCGGCCCGCGTCACTCACTTGGGTCTTCAAAGTCACCGTCGGTCTACTCATTGCACTTTATCGTGCAGAAGTCGTCGTTATCTCCTCCATCCTGAGTCTTATTCGGTCGTTGGCACTTTTCATCTATAACCGCAGCATCCCCTCCATCGTCAGTGCTATCCGGTCATTCATCCCGGCGCACGACAAGACAATGTTCTACGGCGACAGTTCGATGGTCGAGTCAGAAGATGAGACCAACACAACATTGGTCGACGAGAGCGGGCCCCCAGCCCCCAGCAAGGGCACCGTCGGCTCCCCGGTTCCACCGCCGTCGTCCATCTGTCTCTCAGTCTCCGTCCCTTCTTCTCCGTCACTCACCACCGTCGATCTTCCCGCACCCGCGCCTGTCTCCCTCAATCCCTCGGTCCCGGTGTTCGTTCCCAACGCCAAGCACCAGGTCCCCTCCTCCGTCACTCGTAGTAGCAAGCAGGATTGCCAGCCTGTCAAGTCGCTTTCCTTCACCGTCACCGCGCCGGCCTTTGTTCCCAAGGCCGAGCAAGTTCGGGCTCCGATCGTCGACGAACATGCGGATCGTCTTGGATTGTCTGCTAGCATGTGGGCACCCGCGCCGGTTGCAGCACTTCCCGCCCTGCCCATCAAGAAGCCGTCGGTGCTGCGGAGGGCTCCTCCTCAATTCTGGTCTCGCGGTGGCTGCGCTGTCCGCCTTTCTGCTCCTTCCTCCTCGTCCTGAATTTCCTTCATCATCCAGAGAGTTTCGGTGTGGGCTGCTTATTTTGGTCCAAACGTTCTCTAGCTGAATATTTATTCAGTGGCATTTTACATTCCGATATCACTCGCCCACTTCTCCCTCCTCCGGTGTATTTCTACCACTGCCACATTGCGTATGGTGCGTTTCTATCCCACCCTTCACGACGTGGTCTGACATGCGAGTCTTTTCAGTGACATTCCTAGCGACATTCCTATGCCTTGTGCTATCACGCGCCTTGGCTTTTATCTCTTTTCCCAGTGCCACATTGCGTCTAGTGCGTTTCTATCCTACCCTCCACGACGTGCACTAAAATGCGATTCTTTTCAGCGACATTCCTATCCCTTGTACCATCACCCGCCTTGGCTTTTGCTCCGGTGTATTATATCTTGATACCTATTGCTTGGGTCCGTTTCTTCTCTCCTCATTCGACGGTGTTCTCACTCTCTCGCAGCACACCCTACCGACACCCTATCCCATCCAGTGCACCGGGATCGCCAAGTTCGCTTCCCGTGGGTCCGGTATGTACCCTCGCTTTCGTATGCGGCATATTTATTCATTTTAATCCTCAGTGACTTGTAATTGTATCGTTCGACTTGCTTGCTTGCTGGGGTGTAGGGGGTTGTTTATATCTGCTCGGGATGTCCATCATTCTCGATGTTTTTTATCTGCGCGAGATGTTCATCATTCTCGAGTGTTCTGTATATATCACAGAATTTATATTCGTTCATTTCGGTTTCGCACTGACCCCAGCTGCGCGCGGGTGAGTCTGGTTGAAAACGTCGAGGTTCTGCATGCTTTCTTCGACCGCGGCGCGTCTAACTTCAACTTGGAGGAGCATGCTGGACGGGCGGGAAAAGGCAGCTTGAAGTTGGTCTCGTGATCACGATTTTGGCTCTCCAACTCTTTCCGCAGGAGCGTCTGCCGCGTTGCTGCAGAAAATCACACCACCGCCTTGCCCAACAAATGAAAACGATAACATTGTGATTTGCGACAGGCCATACATATACATGTGGATAAATATATAAAATCAAAGCTCATAACACCCTCACAGCCTACTCTCCAGAAGCAACGGCCCATTCCTCCACCCAAGCGCGTTCTTCCCAAACGCGGCCACGAGCGCCTCATCGACCGTGCGCACGAACACAAACTCCATCACGTTCCGGATTTCCAGGGCGACGTCGTGCTCGACGTCCTTGCGGTTCGCCCACGGGAGGATGACTTTGGTTATTTGAGCGCGGTGCGCACCGAGGACCTTCGCGGGCGTCAGCAATTAAATAACGAGAGATGAGGATGCTCCCACCTTTTCCTTGATCCCGCCGACTGGCGTAACACGTCCTCGCAAGGTGATCTACCAACCTGTCAGAGGATGCTTTACACTTGACTGCAGCACATACCTCGCCGGTCATGGCCACATTCGTGGGAACACGGGCTCCAGTCAGGAGGGACACAAATGCGCACACCTAAGTAAGCCGTAAGTCGTCGTCGTCGGTGCATACGAGCAACGCTTACCATCGCAACTCCAGCACTTGGCCCATCCTTCTTCTGTGCACCGGCAGGCAGGTGCAGATGAATGTCAATCAATTCTGGCACCTTCAGCGGGTCGTGTGCGCGCGAGTTGGTTATACACAGATCGTACGCCTGCGTCTTGACCCAGCTTAGCGCAATTTCCCCACTCTCCTTGATAACCTGAGAAAGAAAAAGTAAGCACAAGACACCTCAACGGAACACAGCGATGCACGTACCTCCCCGAGACTTCCAGTCAACTTCAGCCGTCCCGTGCCGGGGACCGCGATGGTTTCAACGGGGAGAATTCCACCCTCTCCTTGGCCCATCACCACAAGACCATAGACAAGCCCGCGCCGCTCTTCCCTCTCCCTCTCATCCTCGTCCCAGCGCGCGATACCCAATATCGTCTCCAGCTCGCTCTCCTCCACAACCGCCGAGTACTCTCGCCCCTTGCCCTTCCGCTCCCCGCTGCCCTGCAATTTCACCGCGTCTCTCTCCTCGTCGACGGTCTCCGCCCACTCGACGGCCTTGTACCGCACCACCGCCCCAATAGCGCGCTCCAAGCTGCGCACGCCGGCTTCGCGCGTGTACTGCGTCGCGATCGTCATCAGCGCCGGTTCCGTGAGTTGTACATGGTCCGCGTCCATCCCGTTCGCGTTGAGCTGCTTCGGCAGTAGGAACCGCCGCGCGATGTGCATCTTCTCGTCGTACGTGTATCCTGTAACATAATTAACACTTGCGGGGCAGCACGAGGATGTCGTAGCACCAACCTGAGAGCTGCACAACCTCACACCGGTCGAGAAGGGGCCCGGAGATGGTTTCGAGGCTGTTGGCCGTGCAAATGAAGAGGACCTGGCTGAGATCGATGGGGACGTTGATGTAGTGGTCCTACAATCTTCGGGTAAGCAAGACAAAACATATAGAGGAGAGGGAAAATTTGCATTAAATGTATGGTTCTGCTCGGGATCCAGGACCTCGAGGAGCGCCGCGGACGGGTCGCCGTGGAAATTATTCTGTCCGATTTTGTCAATCTCGTCCCTGGATGGTACGGATTAGTGGAGGTCATTGGATACGAGAGAGGTGCGTACAGCAATATGACGGGGTCGCATCTCCCAGCTTTCCGCATAGCCTGCACGATTAACCCAGGCCCGCTTGCTACGTATGTGCGCCTGTGGCCACGTATTTCCCCCTCGTCGCGTACGCCACCCAGCGAAATCCGCTGGAACGGGCGGTCGAGAGCCTTGGCTACAGACTGCCCCAGGGAAGTCTTGCCTGTTCCCGGCGGCCCGAC
The DNA here is from genome assembly GCA_029281465.1 of Mycena epipterygia. NCBI lineage: Eukaryota > Fungi > Basidiomycota > Agaricomycetes > Agaricales > Mycenaceae > Mycena > Mycena epipterygia. The sequence goes on along the minus strand of JARJCQ010000011.1, from coordinate 321,548 downwards.
AAATCTGCAGTTGAGATCAGGTACGTGAAAGAAGTTGTCAAAGAAACAAAATGTACAAGAGGATGGGCCCTTTGACGCTTTTCCTTGCTGGACGTTGTGAAGACACTGGTGCTTTTGCGTTGTCTCCCTGTGGAGCTGCGCCATCTTTAGCCACCTCTTCTTTCTGACCCTCGGCCTTTATTGTGGCTACAGCAAGATTTTCACGTTCTGCGTTCATTTCCCTGAGCCGCACGACTGCAAGATATTCGATTAACCGTTTCTTGATCTTCTCGAGACCGAAGTGGTCGGAATCAAGTTGAGCCCGCGCTGCTGATAAGAACGACCGGTCCCGCATCGCTCGCGGAACCTCGAGGGTGGAGTTTGGCCACGGAACAGCGGTAAGCCACTCGAGCTGAAATAGATTGAGTATGATGTTGGCTCTGAATGGATATACGGAGACGCACGTAGGACCGAATAACCCCGTTCTCTACGGATCCTTGCGGGATGCGCTTCAATCTCCTCCATTCCCGCACGCCCATCTTTCGCTCCTCGGACCCTGGCTCCATCGCTTCGATACGACGCTTGAGATCAGCCAGGTCGTCGGCTTCGAGCTGCTCGTCGTCGTCCAGCTCCGATGCCGGATTCTGACCGCCGACGAGGTTGCCGGAGGACGCGCCAGAGAGCGACTGAAGTTCTTTGTGAATTGCAGCGAGCTGCTGACGCAGGAAATGTTCCTTCTGTTGCTTGTAGACGGACTCTTCGACCTGGGTGGCGATTTTGGTTGAGACCTCGGAGATGGAGGCTTGCTTCTGGAAGATCTCTGCCGCAAGAGTGAGGCGCGCCTCTGCGTCACTAGTGGCGAGAATGGCTGGGAGCGGGTCAGCGTAGTTCGTGTTAGCGATAATTAAGTAGAAAGTACCTAATTTATCCGCAAAGCTCGCGTTCACGGTGCCGACAAGAATGTCGGCCATCCACGCAGCCCTAGCATCGGTCATGTCCTCGAGCATGCCCGAGATCTTGTTGTACCCGTCGCGGCGGATCTGCTGTCCCGAGTCACGGGCCAGCCGGTCAAGCAGGCGTACAGCACTCTGCTTGAACGTGTCGACAACCTTGCGCGACGGGACCTTCTCGGTTGGCGGGTACTGTATATTGCACGGTGCGAACGGGTTCTCCGGGTCAAGCACATAGGGAGTGACCAAGCGGACCCGGGAGAGACCGTGGAGAGTCAAGAGGTAGCTTTGGCGGCTGTTGCGGCCTGGAGGCCGTACAAGACGCAGAATGCGGGCGGCAGTGCCACAGTCTGCCAAAGTGGTGGAATCGGCGTCGGAGAGGACAGGAATTGCGGCTATAACAGGGAGGGCATCGGAGTCCTCGATGAGGGCAACAAGGGCCTCGCCGACTTGATTAGAGACTGGGAGGGTGATCCTGGATGCGGGCAAGAGAATGATTGGATGGGGGAGGGGGAGGATGGGGAGCTTTGAGCTGGCCATTGTGGTGGATAGAAAGGAATTAGGGACGTCGTCCACTTTACATACAGACCCGATCCGTTACCCGAGTTTCACATGTCACAATTCTGTGTGTAAGCTGTCCCACCCTTGTCCCGCGGCCGCTTTCGACTCTGAGTCTTCTTTTTCACCTCCATGCGCACTTTATGGCGACCTCATCAAGTTCAACGCTCCATGCCGAAATTCGAAAGGCAAGAGGTTGCAGAAATTGCTGTAAGACGCGAGAATCAGGAAGAAATTCTACAAGTCATCGTGAACCTCCGAAACCAACGAGAAACTGTTGTGGGTGGACTTGGTTCCGCGACATTGCCAAGTTATAATTACCAAATTCAACTACCTTGCGCTATCGCATTTGGGGCATCTCAGGGCATCTCAGCATGAAATTGACTAAATTCAAATAGATACCTCCGCCCGCGTAACACTTTGCTCAAGAGCACTGGCGTGCTGGTTTCTGCTCGGTCAATTTTTGGGACGGGCCGACCGCTGGTCCATTTTCCTTTTCTCGCATCAGCTTCCCCCGGAGCCAATTCGCCGACGGGCTCGTTTGTGTCATCGTTGAGCAGCGTTGAGCCTGGTTGTCAACAGAGTTGGACTTCCAAGTGGATTGCCGGAGACGGGCCCCGGTGATCCTAGCCTTCCGCCGCCGGAACTCCCGACGGAGACAACTGCGACTGCCCGTTCTAATTTGGCACAAACTAAGGTGAGTGTTCTCGAAACTATTTCCTGCCGAGTCCTTCGATTCTTTTTTTTCGTTACCATGAATCCGTCTCCAGGCGACAAAATGTTTCGCTTCGAGCAGGATGATCTGAACCACAGGGTTGCTCCACTTTACTTCAACACCATGATCCCCGCCTCCATCCAGCCTCAAAAAAGAAATTGCGAACGATGATATTGACCAGCTAATTGTTGAAGAGGCGGTCTCCAGAGCTGTCGAGCGAGTTTGGACTGACTATATGGGGAAGCCACGCTAGACTCAAATCCAGCCTGTCTACCGATAGACAGATAGGCTTGCCTCCATAGATAGACAGTTACTGGTCTAGGAAACCGCCATGCAAAGCAACTTCACGGGAAAAAAAATTGGGACGGTTGTGGCAAAGAGCAAAAACGTTCACAAGGACTGTATGTAACCTTGATGTAACCCCTGCTTTCTCTCTCCTCATCCTAGATATCAAAACTGTCTACAGAAGAAATCTTTACCGACCTGTTCGATGCGCCAGACGTCTCCATACAGTTGTATGAGTTATTAAATGAACCGGACAAAATATGATACACCTTTTCTCTATCATGGACGTTTGGTTCAATTCATCGCATTAAAGGGAGGATAAGGTACATGAGCGCAATTAGTACTGTTAGCTGGACCCTACTGTTTTCTTCTTCTTCTTCTTCGCATTCGGTTTCGGTGCACCAACTTCGATCGATCCACCTGCAGCCTCTGCCTCTACACCCCCTCCCTGTTCAATCTTCGTTTTGGCCTCGAGGAAAAACATAACATCGCGTAGTTGATCCTGCAGGTCCTCGATTTTTGAAGCACTCTCGTTTTTCTCTTTCTCCGACTGCTCAAACCGTTCCTTCGCCTTCCCCAGATTCTTCAACAGACCTTCACTGACGGCCCGTTCAGTATCGAGTTCTTTTTCCAGCCGTCGGGCAAGATCCGTCAGTTTTTCCGCGCGGGTTTCCGCCCTGATCTTGTCCTTTGCTAATGACGCCACCCTGGCATCCTCCTCCTGCCTTCTCTGTGCCATATCTTCCTTGGCAGCCGCCCGCTCCTTCTCGAATTCGCTGCTCAGCCTCTCTAAAATTCCCCGCAGCTCGCCGACTTGTGTCTTCAGTTCATTGGTTTGCTCCTCGTAATAGGCCCGCTGGGAGTCGAGTTGGGACGTCAAGAGATACGAATATTCGATCCCGATTGCTTCGATCTTTTCAGCACTCAGAGCATCCGCAGGTCCTGGACCCAGACTGCCGTCTCTTGGATTGGTCCCCATCGACGACGAGGCACTGGGTAATTCAACTAACTTGCCGTCCGCCTTATTCTGGATCAAGCGGTGGACATAGCCGTCTCCGGCATAGTCCCACACGCGTTGTGTCTCCAGTTCAAGCGCATAAAGGTGCGTGGTAGACTGGTAGTGAGCCTGGGCGTGCGCCCGTCCATATCGCCCACATCCAATGTTACCACAAATCAGGCAAATCCATAGATTCGTCGTTGACTCGCAGGACGAACAGGCCGACAAGGTGGGCGCAGAAGGGTTGGCGAACGGGATGGAGCGTGTGGAGGAGGAAGTACTGGGGTGCGATGACAGGAGCGTCTGTGAGTAACGACATACCGGGCACCTAGAGGATACCGATTCAGCGCGGACTCCACCTATTCGCGTGGAACTCACCGGCTATCACCCCATTTGCTTAGACACATGCAATGGAATGTGTGGGAGCATGGGACAGTAATTAACCCTGTCACAGCGGAATCCATTCGTTCGAGACAGACGGGACAGGTCGGCAGTTCATACAGAGCTTGGGTGGCGGCCAAGCGCGACAATGCCGGGTCCTCTGCGTCCATATTGACGGACAGAATACGGACAACATGGCATATCTCCGGCTAGCGAGTAAACTGCCCTGTTAAAATCAATGTGGCTATAACTGTGGGACGCACCGACCTCCATAGAATTAAATGGCTTTCCGTTGTACGCTTCTGCAAACTCCGAAGCGTGGTCAGGATCCGAGAATCTGATGACAACGATGGAGCGGTTTGGGACTGAATCTCTGTCAACAAGTCAGCTTTTGGTCGTAGGTGCATTCGTGACCGCCATTCACCGAATGATCCGTAAATGGGTGATACCTTCAGCCGCTGGAGCTACAAAGGCCAAAAAATCGGACGGAGCCATCCATGACGGAACTGCGAGAACTCCTAGCAACACGCCATCGAATTCTGGTGACTCGGCTTTAACAGAAGACGAAGAAGCTTTGGGCTCAGAAGTTGTCGTTGAACCCTCGCGAAACAAATGAACGGTTCCCTCAGGGAGATTAGTCGATCCTGATTCGATACCTTCGTTTGGTATGAAGGTGGCGGCAGCGGGCTCTGCTAGTTATGAGTCGGATGCCGCAGCAATTGCACGTCCAGAGACTCACCGCGGCCATATTCACGCGCCTTTCCAGCAGAATACACTGTCTTATCGCTCATTTGAAAGTCCACCCAGTCAAGGCGTATGGGGCCAAATCTGTAGTCTTTATTCCGAGGATTATACAGTGCGTTTCGACGAGCAGTAGGTTTCGGCGTTTGGGCTGGTAATTTTACAAATATAGACCCCGGAGTAAATGTGTCAGTTTGACCGGATTTCAGCTGAACAGAGATGCGGATATGGTAGGCTCGCATTTCATCGTTGACAATGACTGCGAGGCGAAAGGGAAGGTGTGCCTTATTTGTTTCAGATGCCTTTGGTCTGCGGATCAAACTCGCGACATGTCCAGCGCCCTCACTCCATTTTCTCGGTTTGCAAGCTTCTTCCGTCACTATGCCCTCGCTGACTGCGTATCGAATGAAGACTACAATGGAATATTTTTTCTAAACCTTTTACTTTGAATACCCTAAAGGCTGTTCGTGGTGCTCTGCAAAATTCGACTCAACTGATGCCACCGGCGGCGGGATGGGCCAGGTAGAGATATTCTCTCTCCCATCAGGCGCCTGCCTTTATTCTTGCCAGCCAGGGAAACAAAGGGAGTGCTGCAGTCCTCATACCGTTTTGCAATGTACTGGGAGCACCGGGAATCTTGCTTCAAGTTAGGTCTCGGTCTATGCGATCTCATTCAGGGGAGGTGAGGTAAGAATTGAACCCAGGGTTGCATTCTTGACCCAACACGCGCGATTTTCAGTTTCCCTGGTGGGAAAATAGATGAACTATTAGATCTGAGCCTCCTCGACACTGCTTTGAGAGAGGCCACTGAAGAGCTAGGAATTTCAAGAGCTAGAATAGAACCACTAGGCTCCATTGGCCCGCCTGAGAAAAGTCTTCGCGGTGACACAGTCTGGCCATTCGTGGTAATTGAATCGTATTGACCGTGCTCCAGAGTTTAACCATTAGGAGACAGGGCTTTATACATGAAACCGCCGACCGTTCATACACCAACGGAAACGACCCTCTCCCTTCGATAGACCTTTCTGCCATCGAACGTACGGCTTCCAGGGATGAAGTGGCTGCAATCTTTCATTTGCCACTATTGGAATTAGCCAATCCACTGAGATCCAGACCATATTTATTCCGAAACGAGCGCCCATATTGGGCAGTAGAAGTTGCGGACCTCGTACCGGCAGGCGATGATGGTTTGCCATTTACCAGCGAGTCCATTGAAAGATCACAGGAGGACGAAGTTGGCGGCGGTCGGGAAGGCCGACTCGAAGTCTGGGGTCTCACTGGTTGGTATCTCTCTCTCCTTGCTTCATCTCTCTCGTCCATTCGGTAGAAGAGCGTGTGCAATATGTATTAATTTTCAGAGTATTGGACGTATCTCCGTGCTTTGACTGTGTAAAGTCGTGTCGAGGCGTGCCGAAAATGACATTATGATGCAGCGGAGCTCCCTGTCTTTAGCGCTCGCTGCCGGAGTCCAGGGCGCGTTCCATGCTCGATGCGGGAAACGTCCACCACTTCGCCTTCATCCCTCTTTTTAGCCGAGACTTTGAGTTTTCGGCGAGGGCCGTCACGCGAACGCCTCGAATCCCAAATGAGATACAGGACCGCCTCTGAGATCGCAACCACAGCCGCGACGAACAAGGAAAATAGGACTTGCTGCAGGGTCGTTCAAAAAAAAAGAGGGAGATGTCGAAATTGTAGTTCACACACCCATTCATTCTTCCATCCCGTTTGTCCAGCCGCCCACCACGCAGCGAACCCCGATCCGATTATGCTCAAGAGTGCGTTTAAAAGGGTCGTAATGGCCTGCCTTTCGGCCTTTCTGAGAGCTGCGGCTTCTTCGGGGCTCTTATCTGGCGTGTACGCTGGAAATTTGCGTTCCGGCGACGTGACTGAGCCAGCAAGAAGCGCGATCATAGTATAGGATTGGGACTCGAGAGACACAGATTGGAGCGCGGCTAGTCCTGCAGGAGTACGAGTCCATTGCGATATCGACTGCAAAAGTGTGTAGGGAACTGTTGTCGGAACAGGTTCAGAAATGTACGGGACGAGCTGAGAAGCGAGTTCGGGTGGCAGGAGGGGCGATAACGGTGTAAGGACCTCGACGAGGTGAGGCTCAAGGGAGATATTGAGCATGGTGGAACGACTAGCCATGGCGGTGATGGACAAGTGTAAGAAGTCTGAAGACCTGACACAGACACACTTCAAGTTAGTGCCGATCATTATCAACACAACTCCGAGTCCCATATAACTAGCCAACCAAATACCATGGCTGTTCCCTTTCTCCTCCGCTCAGGCTGACCGACCACCCAAAGCCCATATGGCTGATCTTATTTCCCCGTTCAACCTCGCCTGTGCTACCTTCGATGTTAACTCCTACGCCAGTGTGACATCCGTCGCGGCCATCCTCGAACCCATCACCGTGAAACTTGCACAGAGTAAAGGCCAGAGGTACGGGCCTCGGGCGTATCAACTCGCAGCAGCTGATAGAGCTGCAGGGAACAACTGGGTGAAAATGATGCGCTGTGGACAGATTTACGAAAACTTTGGCGCGACCTTAGCCGAGCCCAGTTAACATTCTGGGACAACGGTGACTCTGACGATGAGGCTGACGGCGAGGCCGAAAAGAAGAAGCAACACGGCTTCAGGATACTCTCTGCCAGTTTGGCAAGATTTACTAGGAATCTTGTGGCAGGTGTTCCACGGAACCAAATGAAGGCATTGTAAGCGCCACCGGCAGTATTCTAGTAAACGAAGAAATTGATCAAGCCTCACAATGTAGTGAGAATGAACCCGTTATTCGACGTCTCCTCCACTACTACACGTCGTGGTCCTCCATGGAAGACGAAGAAGGTTTGATTTTATATATTGCAGGTTTTCGATCGCTAATGAATCTGTAGCAATTTTGGTCGCACGCGTTTTGGCGCAAGCACTGTCGAATCTTGTAACCGGAAATGACATCCTTGTCTCAAAGTTATGGACCACCTACATGAACCTACCAGAGGACCAGGTGGTAATCATGTACGGCTCGGGTCCTGTCGAATTGATTTTCGCTGAGGCTGTTGTAGACGTCTTCTCTCTTATCCTGATCCTCGGACGCTTTTGGCGGCTCTTATTTTAATCCTCAATTGTATTGACGCAAGCAGAACTCGGATGTGCGTTCTACATCGCAACTTTAACCGAAATTCTGATCTTTCTTGCACAGAAAAATGTTAACCAGGACTGCGATCGGTGTCAGAATATGCATATCGCTGTTAGATAATATGGTCCAGTTGTATGACGCCGAGGATGGGTCTGAAGGGGCGCAAGCATTCGATATAGGGTAACCAGAGGCATCTTCGAACAGCTTTCTGGAAAGAGCTCAATTTTCTGGGCAGATACGAAATATTCTCCAGAATAATGGCAATGGATCTAGCGCCTAGTCTTTTCTCTCGACTCTCAATGTGTGTTGTTGTCTCCCCATATAACAACGATTCAAGTTTATGTATTTTTCTAGGTCAGAGGAGATCATTACTCCGCATCAGACTACTCTCCTTAAGCTGGTCGACTCGTATCTGCAGTCAGCAAGGATGTCTCCAACAACACCGCAGGGAACTCCAATATATGCCAAACTTCGGCCTATGCTTGCAAAGACATTCTTCTCCCTCTCTACCTATGCTCAAAGCTCCATTCGGGACTCTCTCGAAATTCCATCCAGCACTGCGTCGAAACAAGAGTCAGCGCCTTCGGCGCTACACATGTCGCCTGATGTCAACCGCGCAACATTTGAGCCCCCGTCGTCGTTGGATGTCATGTTACCCAAAGTTAGCGAGGCACTGGTGCTTGTCACCCAATGCATTGTAACGATCACTTTGGAGTCGTCGGATGCGGAGGACAACTCCCAGGATTTTTTTAACGAGGCACGTTTTGCAGATCAAGGCAAGGATCAGGGCATTGTTGAAAGCTTGACCGGCAAGTCATTTTCCCACCGTTATCCCCGTTCCTCTGGGAATCGCATGGCACTGACTTCAAACACAGAACTTCTGCGTCTGTTGGACGTGTTCCTGCCGCGCATCAATTTCGGGAAACCTGTGCGCTTGGCAGGGCCCGACGGGGCGGCGGCATTGCCCACGCACGTACAGCCTCCAGGCGGCGCTGATGGCGGTGCTAGCACGGGATTTTCCTTCCTAAAGAGGGATCTCGTCCGCCTTCTCGGGATCCTGTGCCACGGGACCAGGGCTGTGCAGGACCGTGCACGGCTTTGTGGTGGTATAGAAGCGGTTATGAATCTGTGCGTTATCGACGAGAGAAACCCATGTACGTCGCCAGGGCACTCGTCGTACTCGGAGTTTTTTACTCAGTTCCCTAGATCTTCGGGAACACGCGATATTCACTCTGCACAATCTGCTCCAAGGCAATCCTGAAAACCAAGCTGTAGTGGAGGCTATAAAACCTTCTGGAAAGTGGGATGACAGTGGTGTTCTGCAGGAAACGTCGGGGGCTGTCCGCAAGTAATGCACTGTCTTGTATAGACCAAGAAGATATGTATACACTGGATGAGCGTCGCTACTCTTCCTCTTCCTCCTCCTCGACTTGTAGGCGCCTCCTGGAACCGCCTGTTCTGCCCAAAGGGCGCACCCTATGCTCATCTGGGTCCTCCTCCTCTTCGCTTTCCACGTCCATGACCTCGTCCCCGTCTTCTCTGGGTGCCTCCTCCTTTGAACCAGCCGACCCTCGCCGCCGTTTCGTAGTATGCAATTGATTGATTTGTGCGTCGATTCGGTCGAGCTCATCATCGTCTTGGTGTCTTCTCTTACCGTTTGCACCCACATCTGACCCTTCCTCATCATCGGTGTCAACAACAAAGCCGTCGCGTTGATAGTCGGCGTCTTTTTTCTCATCGTCCGGAGGTCGATGTTTTGCCCGTCGCCCAGAAGAGCCGACCGCGTCCTCCTCATCCTCGTCCGACGCGTATGTCGGGCCCACGTCTTCGTCGTCGTCGCTCCACACGCTGGCGCCGCGCGATTTTCGCGAAGACCTTCTTTGTCGGCCGCCATCCTCTGAGTCGGCTTTCTTCTTGGACTTTCTCGCGTTCAACTTCATCAGCTCCATTTTCTCGCGTTCCGGGTCCATGGTGGGATCGGGCGCCATGCGTAGTCGCGCCACCTTGTTGTGTTTCTGACCAACAGCGCGAACGAGCATGCGGTGCGTCTCCGATTGCATGCCCGTCGGCCGCAGGGTCATATAACCGGTGACGAGCGCCTCTGACTGGAGGACTTGTGACCGTTTGTGCTGCGCCACGATGTAGGTGAGACCCTGCGATTTTGCGGCCTGGGTGGGGTGCGACGCGCCAAACGATTTGCCGCCGGACGTGTCGATGCTTTGATTTATGTCAAAGAGCTCTTTTCCCAGCCGCAGACTCAGTGTACCGTCGGACCACCGGATTATGCGGCTGTTCGACTGCCTCCTCTGCGTTTTTCTTCCTCCAGCCTATGTCGGGAAAGAGTAACGGGCACTCACATCATGGTCCTCCGCGTCCTTGGTCCACCTCCAGCGCACGGTGTTCTCCACCTTGAGCTTGATAGACATGCTTTTCTCGCGCAGTGTCTCTGCCTGTTGAGCCTCGTCTTCCTCCTGCTCTGGACCCATATAGGTCTCGTGGTGGAACGGCTTGGAATCGACTTTGACAAAATTGGGCATCCGAATGACCCAGTTCTAGGACGAGGGTCATTATTTTGACAGGCCAAAGCACTTTGCGCGCGCTTACATCTCCGCTGGAGCTCTTCGGAACAGGAATATTCGGAAACTCGACCATTGCTTCCCGCACTTCGACGGTAATCTCGGGGGGTGCCTCTTCCTCTTCGTACTCCTGTGCTCTACGCCGCTCGCGCTCCGGCGTTGGTACATTATCCGATGACGCCGCCGGAGACGTGGCTCTTCGGAGACAGCATAAATTTGCGGGCGGTCCTATGGTATATTCCCGACGACGTACTCGTGTGGCTCGGTGTCCTCGTTGCCAAAGAGGTCTTCCATTTCCTCATCCTGCCCCGCCTCCGCAGGCGCGTCCTGTTTCACGTCGGTATTCCATGGAACGAGGGCCCCCGCCAGCGAAGACATGATGGAGATTGCACAGGTTTGGCAGGCCAGCTGATTTCCAAATTGGGATGCGTGTCTTGTTTGGAACGCTTTGGAATTCTGATGGCGGCGGGTTGCGCTCTTTTTCACCGCCCGGCGAGGAGGTATGTGGGTCTGATCCGCCGCAATGCGCCGCCCGACGCCCCGACGCCAAGGCTGTGTCTACTGCCGCCCCCCCATACCTTCCAATGGACTCTTGTCAATGTGCTACCTGGATAATCCCTGCCTCCGCCCTGGCGTTTCAAATCCTCCCTGTGCCTGTAATGCCTATCTCGTTCTCAGGGTCTTTTGCTCACGGATGCTAGTCCGTTGCCTCCACACATTGATTGGCCGTGCCCCTCCACCTCGGGCTGGCGCGGGCGTGCGACAATCTCCAACAACGCCAAATCTGTCAACCGTTCATCGCGCCCTACATCGTGGAAATCACTGGATCATCTGTGTTATAGTCTTGTTTCACGCCATCATCAGAGATCACGCCGGAGAACATCCCGATCTTCCATCAAAAAAGTCAGGTCGGCAATGTAACAAGGCTGTGCTATATGTGGGTTTCCCGACCCGCGCCCCTTCTCGTCGTCGCAAGATTTTCCTCGTCGAAGATGCCAGCAATGCGGTGAATACTCGACTACTTATAATGCGCGATGGTCGTTGCTCAACATCGTAGCAAAGCCTCCCTCGACCGTCTCCCCAGAGTCTCCCTCCGGCACCTAACACCGATAAAGTCCTTTATAGGCAACTCCGCCAAGCTGCATATCCACACTTCATCATCTCTACCTCGCATCATGTCGGGGTACCAGAACTATGTGCGCAGATCACTTCTACTTTTAATTTCTAGTCTCTTATTTTTTCAAAATAATCCAGTCTCGTGGGTACACCACGGACGAGCAGGACGCGTCACCGGATGATTTATTCCAAAATGGCGTCCCAACTTATCCTTCCCATTTCGCGCCGTATCCCGAGCAACTTTGGGATGTAGCAGCGGCTGGTGGGGATTTTCACCATATCAGCATCGATGTCGTCGAACCCAATTCTGGCATCAACTATGCTCCCGTGCAGCCTTACCCTGCGCCTTCCCAGCAGCAACAGCAGTGGTCACAGTTGAATGAATCCATCAGTCAATCGAGGCGCTCTTCTGGCTCCAGTACCATGGAACCTGTTGCCCCCCCCTACATTCCTGCTTACGGGGTGCCCGAACCTGCTTTCGCTTATGGACCCTACCCAGGGTACCCACAGGGGCAGCAACACATCTCGCCGTCCGGGTCCACTGAATTGCTCTTATCTCCTGGCGGCTACGGCTCTGGCTCCCAGCACGTCTCCCCTCATACCACACCCCCGCTCCACTTGACTCCCCCAACGACGCCTGGTGGTAGTCACAGCCACCATAGCTTCACCGCATCTCCAAGCCCGGTCCTAAACTCGCCGTTGCTGCCATTCACGCCGCAGCCCAAGGTTAGCTACCCCATTGTTGATCTCATCTCAAGCATGTCGGTATTAACACTGCATCGTTTAGGCGGAAGAACGCACGCAGCCTCTATACACGCACCGAGACCAGCTTCAGTTCTTCAAAGATGCCCTGTCCCTCCCTTCTGCCGGCGTGTCCGGTCCTTTCGTGCCGCAGCTTATGTATAAGCCGCACACAAACAGCGATCGCCGCCGGTATGTCGAGGAGGTCGATATGGAGGCACCCATCCATTTCTGGGTGGAAAGCCCTTCGGAATGTGGAATCCCGCTTTCCGATGCCTTGCACTCTCGTGTTCGAAGGCTACTAAAGCGGGATGAAACTGTATTCGAAGGTCGGGGCCCAAGCGTATCTATCCGGCTCGAGGTGCGTTTTTTCTGCCCTCCAATTGACCCCGACTGATCGTTTATATTCTCAGTGGCCTGGATACCGTCAGTGGAGCAGACAGATCCCAACAAAAGACTTTCGCAGTCCCCCTGGCCCAATTACGCGCGCCAAATTAGCGAAAAACGTAGCAAAGTGTGTCCAACGGTTCATCCAGGTACGTTCCCGGCCTCCGTTTGAGAATACGCTTACTTATTCACCCCGCAGGAAAGGCATGGTCAACCCATGGAAGATGATGCGGACGCGAGATGGAGAGTCGGTCCTGGACCGAACCAGATCAAGCTCGAGGACCTTGTCCTCGTCAGCATACACCATGTCTCCATGGGTAGCTGGCAACCACACCTTAGACTGCGACGTCCCCTTTGAAGCGGAGGCTGAATACATGATTCGGTGAATACGGGCGAAACCTCCAAGTTATCCTCTTTGCATGTTTTTCTTAGGGGCCGGCCCTACTGCTATGCCCCTGCTTTCTTTTTCGCTCTATATTAGATAGTATTATTATTTCGCCTGTGTCGCAGTCTCAACGTACTCTAGCCTGACTTCAGGAAGAAGGGAATAGTCGTACTTGTACTTGTATCTTGTGTACTTGTGTTTTTTTCACATATAATAAATGTTCTTAGCCTTTCGAGCATCGAATTCGCCGACTCGGACCTTTCTATCAAAATTGAATCCACGGGGTGTACGGGCTCCACGGCCTGTAGAATTCTAGGCTCCCTGGCGCTCCCCGACGGTCACGGAGGTCCGTCTGCGCGCACAATGTGTGAAGTTTGCGCCTTGGGCGTACGCGTCGCGATGCAGATCAACAACGTAATTGGCAAATTGCCACGAGGAAACCACGTTATCGCACTTTGATCGTGCGATTTCAATAATTCTAACCGCTGCTTGCCGCGTTTACCTAATTTAATCCTACCTGGTGTTCAACGAAATGCTTTCATGATGACTCAGACCCTGAATTTTGTCGATTTTTTGGTTCAATTTCCGTGCAGCACCAATCGCGTCCACGTGATGTCATTTCCGCCACAAGCTTGAAGCAGAACAAGAGGCGTCCGTTTCAGGAACAAGGACACAGAGTGCTATAAAACCTGCTGGACCAATGAAATGAAGGGGGCTCACGGCTTGACCTCCCAGTTCTCGATGAGATGATGAGGGACGGCAGTCTTGGCGTAGCGCTCGTTTCGCGGCAAGTTATGGTATTTCAAGGTAATGCCATCTCTTCACGACTCCGAGTCTGCATTCGTTGACAATATATTCGCATAGCTGCACGATCACACACCAGGCGGGATCGGTTCCTCGACGTGTACACTTTCATGCCGTTCGGCGCAGATCGTGTCTTCCTGGCGACTCATGTCCCGCGCGCGCGCATAACTTTCAATATGATCCTTGCGGTTTTTCCGCCGGACGATATCCTTCGCACTCGTTCGCCTTCGCCGGGCATGCTGGAGTTGCCCGAAGAGGCCTTCACCGAGTTTAACCAGCTCAGTGCTCGCAACCAAGAACGTTACGAGTCACTGTTCAATGCATGGGCCGTGAAACATTGAACGCCCAATGACCCTTCCCTTCGCCCTACTTATGTATCAGTCTCGGATTTCACCGCTATCGCGTCGTGCTTGTATCAACACTTGTCTGTTCGTTCATCCTTGTGTATTGTCTTTAGTGCTCCTTCGTTCCACTGTATTTTCTTATTAGTCCACGACAACAAATGAATGGCTCGTATATTTGAAGAGTACAACCAGCAGCATGAGCAATAAGCAAAAGGGAATAAATTTAGAGAAAAGATACAGAAAGATGAGGCCCAAATCATGCCGACTGTGTGGCATTCGGATCCCGGTATATCTGGTGGGACTCGTTTACTACCCCGGTATACCGCAGACGGAGAATCACACACCTTCAGGTCCCAAATATTGCCGACCTTCTTGACGTCCTCCTCGACGACCGTCTCCATGGGTGCCGAGTCGTCGGCAGTGGACTCAAGCTTGAGACCCTGCTCATTGGCCAGGTGGAGGAGACAGATGAAGCAGAAACTCGTGCTGATTTCTTCCATCTTCTCTCGCGGGTATGATCGCTGAAGGCCGGAAATGACCGAGCTGAACACACGGGCCTCAGAGGGGTCCGTGGGCTCCTGCTCGTTTGGATCCACGTCCTACGCATCGTCAGTAACGAGGAAGGCAGAGTGGCGTCAAGCGTAAACACACACCATACTGTCCTCCTCCTCCTTGGGTTGAGAGACAACGATGTCAAGTCCTTTCCAGATATTGTCCTTCAACTTGCGCACATCGACCCTCTTTGCGCGTTTAGCGTAATTGACGAATTCGGGCTTAACCCGGCGCGTCTTGCCCTGGGTTGCGGCTAATAGATCTTGTTCCCCAGGTTCTACTTCAGGAGCGCCGCCGCCCTCTCCGTCGTCATATCCATCATCGAACCCAGGACCATCGTCGTAATCGTCGTGGAAGAACTGGGTGTTGAATGGAATAGCGCCTCCACCTGCGGCTAGCCACGAAGTCAGCGAACCGCCGACTGTACCGCAATAAGAAAACGTACTAGCATCCTCGTCATCGCCGTCCCGGCCCGCAGCCTGATCAGCAGCAGCCTGGGCCCAGAAGTTCTCGTCCACTTCACCGTCGCCGTCTTCGTTATACCTCACTTTTTGTCCCCGCATCTTGAGCTGGTAATTGGTAAGTTAAATGACGGGATGAAACATAACAAAAACGAAGAAACCTGGAATTTGGGCTTCAAAAACAAAGACACCAACTGCCGACTAGAGAAGTGCATGTCGTCCGGCAAACTGTGGTCGTCCTTCTTCTCCTTGTCCTTGCCCTTTTTCTTGGCCTTCCGTGCGGCGGGACCGGTACCAGGCATGTTAATGCCAACACCCTTCGTTACAGGCGCAAAGAGCTCCTTGGTGGTCTCTTTAAAGTCCTTCTCGGCGGGCGCAAAAAAATCGAGCTTGAACGCCTCTTTCTTCTCCCGCCGCGGTTTAGCTGCCTGCTTAGCACTGGCATCGGCATCCGCTGGAATCAACGTCAGTCGAGAAAGATACAAATGAGGAGAAAAAGACTCACGCCTCCGAATCACTTTCCGCAACTTCCAATGTTCGGGGCCAGCCCAATTCTTCAGGAGGTTTTTGTCAAAGTAATCCATCATGCCTCCATCGCCGTCGGCGTCGGTCATGGCCATGACCAGCTCATTAGGGGGCCGCCGGGGATCGAATGGGATCATGCCGCCGGAACCCCGGGCCATGCCCTGCTCGCTGGCCATTCCGGAGCCATTCGAGTGATTCTCGCCCCCATAGTCGTCACCGCCCATCATATCGCCCCCGTAGTCGTCACCCACCGCGTCGTCGCCGACGAAAAAGTCCTCTACAGGTGGACCACCGGCATCGACATTCATGGAATAGTCCGTGGGTCCGGCGTCATTGTCATCTTCATCCTCGTTGTCGAAATGCTGAGTATTGTCTTGGAAGAATGTCGTATCGTCAAAGGCGACGGACGCTTTCGAGAAGGAGAAATCCGTCAGGGAATGAGAGATTTCTTTATCCTCCAAGATGCTAAGATCAGGCAAAAAGTCTCCTAAGGAATGAACTTTGTGAGGAGAACGGCTAGGTCATTCAGGAATCCACTCACTTCGGAGATCAGTCAAATCGACTGCATCCTCGGGCTCGTCCATGTCTTCATCTTCCTCGACTCTTCCGACCGAGTCGCTGGCGTCGAAGATGACGCGTAGCGCTGTATCACTCCCGGCTCCCAAATTCAAATGGTTCATCAGAAGGCCTCCAGCGCCGCCTTCGTCAAAATCGGCCGAAGTCTTCTTGAAGAGAGGGTCTACGCTAAACTCGAGGTCGAGCTTCTTGCTGCGCAACTGAGCGGGGTCCTTTGCGAGGGTCGCCCCGGGTCTGTGGGACTTCTTCTTCTTCGATGTCGCCTCCTCGTCAGGGTTGTCCGAGCCGTTGCCGTCGTCATCGTCGTCCTTGCCGTCGTTAGCAAGATTGCTGAGCAGTTTGCCGGTCTCGGTGCCCACACTGTCGACGCGACTGGTCCAAATTTTGACGCAGCCGTCGAGAGTGCATGACGCGCGCTGGAAGTTGATGGAATTGCCATCGTCGTTGCGCAACAGCGACATGTCGTGGAAGTAGTCAATGAGGGCAAAATTCCACGAGTTGCCCGCGTTGATTTTCTGTGGAGCAACGTTAGTTTAAGTTGCGTGTCTGCAAACGCGGTCAGACATACATTATCCGTCGCCATCTTCATCCATTCATCAAAGTTGGAGCTCAGAATCTCGAGAGCGCGGGGTTCTACTACCGGCGCTGCCACCGAGTTGAGGGGCTGCTTCTGCCTCGCGGTGCGCGACGTTTCAGCAGGGTCGCGCTCGTTGGAGGGCTCGCTCGATGGGCCGGCCTGAGCATTTTCGATTATGGTGATCTTTGTGCTCTTGCGGCGCCTGCGCTTCTCCGCGGTGTCGTCGTTTATGTTGCGGCTCTTGAGGGGTTGGCGGGGCGGGGAGTCGGTGAAACTGACATCATGGACATCGCTAAGGCGTTTCTTGGTGATCCTCTGGGGCCGTGGGGTTTCCTGTTCAGCTTCCTGGTCCGAGTCGTCTGCGTAGAGCGACTGGGACTCTCCTGGACGCGCCATATTGTCGTGGCTTTCAACAAAAGGTTGTTGACACGTGATCTCAGCACGACCCGTAACACTCCAGTCACAGTCACATTTCTCCTATTTACTCCCATATGCATCTAAAGTGTTCTACCAGTACCATCCCTCTCGCACATCAATTCTACAATCCATGGACTGACCCACGTACGGTCCACCCCATCGCTTGTGAGAAACTTGGCACCCTGGATGCGTCCCAAGCAGCTCTTTTGGTCAAGTCAATGCAAGGTCATCCACGGCGCACAGCACAGACCGTGGTACCGCACTGACACTCGAACGCCTGGTCCATCTCCCATTCTGTGCTCGGATAGAAAAATGTGACTGCCGCGCATGAGCTGGTGTCGCGTAGATGGCAACGATCTTACGAGGGCTTCCCGCATCTATGTTCTTCAAAGCTCTGACGTGCCATTCCGCGGGGTCGGAAGACGATAAATCAAAGGCGATGTTTGGTTCGCACGAGTGGTTGACTTGGATGGAGATTAGCGAAATGGCTATCGAGGCACGTCGGAACTTGCCGTAGAGAAAATCAGAATTTAGTTCGACATTGTCTTGCGGTCCCTTGCCGTATTGGACTGTGCTGTAAGCCTTGCTGCTCCGCGTTAAATTATTGAGGACTGCCAATGTATCGCCTTCCCAGAATGACTGATCTTGATTAGCCATCGAATCGGCGACGGAGAGACACTTGTCTTACTCGATGTGACTTGAGAAACGAAGCGAAATTTCCAGATTGGAATTCTACAATGAAATTGGTGTGCGATGGGGTGTAGGAGAGCGCCATGAAGAGGGGGGGGGGGGGGGGGGGGGGGCACCGACTCCCTGAGCCCCTATTCGGCGCATCAATCACGTGGGGGCATAGCGGAGCTTGAAATGAGAAAAGATACAAGGCCAAACCTATACAGTTCACCTCTTCCCGACCTCACCGACAACCTCAAGACCCGATGGCCCCGACAAAAAAATCCAAGGCAGCAAAGTCCTCCGAGTCCATCTCGGCCAGGCTCGCCCTCGTCGTAAAGTCGGGCAAGTACACCCTCGGGTACAAGTCGGCTCTCAAGCAGATGCGCAGTGGTAAAGGTGAGCATCCACCTCTGTTCTCTCGGGGACTGGAGCGTGAGGCTGAGAAGGTCCCTTGAACTGACCACTCTCTTTTCTCCCTAACCCAGCCAAGCTTGTGCTTATCGCCGGCAATTGCCCGCCTCTGCGCAAATCCGAGCTGGAATACTACGCCATGCTCTCAAAAACTACGGTGCACCACTTCTCCGGCACCAACGTCGCCCTGGGTACCGCTGCTGGCAAGCTTTTCCGTGTCGGGTATGCCGCATCTCCTCGTTTTGTCCGACGATTTCTTAAATTTTTTATTTTTCAGCGTCATGACCGTTTCCGACCAGGGTGACTCTGACCTGCTCAACTTTGCCGAGGGCAACGCCGCATAGGCTATTTTACCATCCATGTTGCTCTGCTTGTATGACAATGTTATGCCTTGATCATGGATGTGTGGTTGTGAAACCTTTCCCGCAGTCGCGTTGCGGACGATGCGCAACTCTCGGCTTGTCGCACCTTGAGTTTGTAACTTATTTCTTCATCAAGTTTGAGTCGGTCAATCGTGTCCATCTTTCCATACATAGTTTGACACCAGGGCGCGTTGCGCTGTTGAGATCTCGCTG
This sequence comes from Mycena epipterygia, assembly GCA_029281465.1. Lineage (NCBI taxonomy): Eukaryota > Fungi > Basidiomycota > Agaricomycetes > Agaricales > Mycenaceae > Mycena > Mycena epipterygia. The sequence continues at coordinate 302,687 of JARJCQ010000011.1, read as the reverse complement.
AGCACAACTCAATCCCAAGTCTATCGCTGTTTCTGAACATCTTGTCGTGCATGTTATCCAAACTCAGATTATTATAAGCAACTACTTCATCATTCGTTCCAAAGTCATCAACACGTCTTCTCGCGACAAGACAGGTTCCACAGCGCCGCCACCCATGGTGGAATGCACAATGAGTCGTGCAATAACTTCCCCCTGCGAATCGTCAGCCTGAAATAAACAGAAATCAGGTCAAACGGACGCACAAGTTCAACCATAATTGCGACAACAATGAGCCTGAGCGTGCGTTGGTGAGAACATGCCGGGCTGAGTATCCCATCGAAAAAAACCTACCATATAATTATCCAAGTAATCCGCTCCATCGCAAAGTTGTTCAAGTGGTCGTGGATCGCGTCAAGCTGCAAGATATGAATGAGCGCAATCGCAGGCAAGCTGAGAAACAACCCTCACGAAATCGCTGGCTACGCCCAGTTTCTCATTGAGAACCTGCACACGGCCCTTGATCTCCATGTACTCTCGCACGGCATCGTACAGCTCCTTCAAGCTCGCCTCGCTCCAGAAGAGCTCTGGAACGTCAAGGACGTTGGACACCAGATTGACGTCCCGTCGGAGCTTGAAGAGACTGCCCGTGAGCTTGAGCGCATCGTGGCGCCGAAGCTGTAGCGCGCCCGAGGTGGCGAGTTGCTTCGGGATGGAAAGCGTGAGGGGCGATGAGAGTACGCGCTGTGCGTTTGTTTCGTAGTGCGCGAGGAGGGTAGATTGCGCGAGAGCGTGGGAGATGGAGAGCTTGAGGAGATGCGAACGGGATTTAAGAGCTACATACACACTTGAGCTTGTGACAGAAGAAATACACAATGCACGCACTGAAAAAATCGTTGTATATTCGGGGGTAGGCGATATGACGATCGTGCTGGGGATACAAGAAGTAAAATACGACACACAAGAAAGTGAATAGTACTAACTGCAAAATGGCACTCTTCAATCTCCCAATCCTCTTCCGCGATTTTTTGCTTCATGATCCCTGCATTGTCGATATCCTCGAGGACGCTCTTCTCCTGCTGTTCATCCAGCCCGAAAAATACGACAACCTAGGGACCCTGGTTTCAATCGCGAGAAGAAATACAAAGTCGTCCGGCTTACCCCGTATTCAAAGAAGACCACCTCCGCAACATCTTCCTCTGGAACTGTCCTATCTGGCGCTGCCCGAGGCGGTTCGTCTGAAAACGCTGTCGGCGGCCCTTCTAACACGGGGTTATCATCCTCGAAAGCATTAGATAGACCCGGTTCCGACGCGGGTGTCTGTGGTACCCCTTCGGACGGGGTCTCGGGAACAGACGACGGTGCGAATGGTTTGCGCGTAAAGACCGGGGAAGAGGAGCTGATGTATCCGTCGGGGTGTGCTTTGGGTGAATACGCGGTAGGAAAATAGGTTCCCTGATATCCGTCCTCTTCTGCCTCTGACAGGCGAGAGAGTATCGACCTGCCCGTAGTCGAGTTGGCCGGTACAGAGGACCGAATGTTCGAGTTGGGACCATAGCCGGGTAACAGAGGGAGATGGTACATCTGCAGGTTTCTTACTATTATATAGAGGATGGAACAGTCCATTGGAGAACATACCACATATAGCGCCTCATCGAACACTCTGGGGAAAACATTGTGCTCCCGTTTCAAAAACGAGCTGAGCAGCTTCATTTTGAACGAATTGCAGACGCAGTACACTGTGATGCGTCGAAAGCCAGCTCGCTTCCTCTGCTCTTTCGTCATCCGCTCGGCCTGGCTCTTGTATTCGCGGACACCGGCATCGGTTTCGTAGCCAAAAGCCAAATCCCCATCCTCGTCGGCAAGCAAGGGTTTGGTCTGTGGCGCAGACGGTAGGACCACGAGCTTTTGGGACGTCTTTGATGTCCGCTGAACTTTGGGTGCAGAAGCTAAACCAGAAACAGAAGCACGCCGCGTCAGACCCGAGCCTGTCGATGTGGCTCCAGAGAGTCGACTAGTGCGACGCCCGGGGACTTGGGAAGCTGAGGGAACGCGGGACACGCCTTCTGGACGGGACATAGCGCCGGACGACGTCGTCGTCGATGAAGAGGCACGTTGAAAGCAAAAATAGACCGATCAAATAATCGAATTGGCCATAAAACTGTAAGTAGAGTACAAAGTCCAGATTTTTTCTTGGACGAGGAGAAGAAATACACATAATGAACAGAGAGTGGGGGTATGATAAGATATAAATCGTGAGCAATAAATGTAAGGGCGAACATAATCTAATATACGTTCTGAAAGGGCTGCTGGTGCTGCATTGAAGGAGAACCCATCTGCATAGGCGTCATGGGTGGGCGGGGTGGCGACTGGGATTGGGATATCGACGGCATGGGGGAGGGACTGTGCTGCAAATGTGGTGACATCGAATGGGAGTTGAGTTGCCCGTTCATTGCCCGCATCCCATTGCGAGAACCGTTCGCTGAGGGCGTACGCACAGGCACGGGCACAGCATGCCTGTGGTTCGGGCTCGGCGACATGGATCCATTCATGGAACCGTTCATGGCACCGTTCATGGCTCCATTCATGGCACCGTTCATGGCTCCATTCATGGCCCCGTTCATGACTCCATTCATGGCTCCGTTCATGGCTCCATTCATAGCCCCGTTCATGGCTCCATTCATGGCTCCGTTCATGGCACCGTTCATGGCTCCGCTCTCCATCCCGTTCACCGAATTAGGGCGCATGGGAGATGTCCAGTTCATCTGGCGAGCAGGCGGGAGCTTAAGATTAATATTGGTCCCGGTGCCCAGAGGCATATTGAAGTTGGCACCGTTGGGCACATGCATATACGATGCGGGCATTTGGCGGTTTCCGTTGGTTTGCATCGCCTGCATGTCCTGGTTGGGCGAATTACCGGCGAAGGCAGATTTAAGATTCTGCATTTGCTGCATGCTCAAACTGGACGATTGCGGGAGGTACGATGCACCATTGGCTAGTCCCGACGTCGCATAACCATTCATAGAGGTAAGTTGGTAGCCATTGGGCGCTCCATTGACGTGCTGATTCTGAGATTTGGGCCGTGCGGGAGAATTGGCACGGACGCCGTTGACCAGATTTTCGGGCGGTTGAAGGAGGTTGACTGGGTCCTGAGGCTGATGGCCGGGAACGATTCCATTCGCCATCGGGAGCCCGTGGACACCCTCTGCAGTGGACGGGTCGACGTGGGGCATATTCATACCACGGACCTGACCATTGCTCCCGTTCGGGTTCGGAGAGTGTTGTTGGGATGTGGGGTGTGGAGGGGAAGCATGGGGAGGAGAAGCGTGATTCGGCATGCTGGCAACGACGGGGACGCCAGGAGGGCGCATCCCACCATTGGAGGATATCCGCATGTGCTGACCGGCGGCGGGTTGCATCTTCTTGATTTGAGTAGAGATGGGAGTGCCGTTGACGGTGGGAAGAGGCGGCACAGGGGCACTGGCCTGTTGCTGAGAAATCATGGGTTGCGCACCGGGAGGGAATGGGCGGGGGGCTCCGGTAGCATCTCTGCGGGTCATAAGGTACTGCATCCCCAGCTTGAACCCTGGAACTTTGGTCAACTCTCGGGTGCCATCCATGGGCGGAAAGTGCAGTGCAGTGTCGGTTGTGAGGCCCTGGTGATCATTCTCCGAAAGCAAGCACATGGAGTGACGCAGATACCTGAACGGGCCTTGAGTAAGGAGCAGAATTAAAAGCTGAAGTGCTTACTTTGGATCGTATTCATCGGTTAGGACTCTGTCCTGTTCGTCGGCACCATCGGGACCGACCGCCGGGCAGTCGTCTGAATCGAAACGCCAACGCTCTTTGAGACGGTTCAAATCCTCTACATCCATATCATCGTCTTCGGGAGGTGCGAATAGAGAAGAACGGCTACGCTGGAGGATGGACATGGCAGGTGCAACGGCTGGACGTCGTCGATCCAGCATGATACGGCCGCCACGACCCACACGCACGCGTACCGCACGGGGAACCATTGGTTCCTCTTCCACCGATACCGCTGGTGAATTCGGCCAGGCAGGCGACCCGACAGGCGGTACGTATTTAAATAGTCGCGATGTGTAAGGAATCATTGGCGCCTGGTACGCATTCTGGAAAGCAGTTAGACTTGTGAAGCCGAAAGGCAGCTCTGGCTCACGTTAATGCCGTCCTCCCAATGGTGATCCCTCTGCCGCGTCAGCTCCATGTCGATCTTGCTCTGAATCATGGCCGAGCGTGCTTGAGGTCGCATCAGCGGCTCAATTCGGGCAGATGTGGCGCTTGGGTCATTGGGAGTTCTGATCTTCAGCCCTGGTAGGCGACTGTACGGAGAACGAAGGTTAACAAGCAAGTAGGATAAGGTAGCAAAGATGCTCACGAGGTTTCTGGCTTCTTTGACGGCCGTTCCTTGTCGATCAGCAGTTCATCGTCTGCCTTGTCGCCGAGGGTGGGGAACTTGCGCTTCAAGTCGACCACAGCCAACCGCTTCTCCCAGACGTTCTGCGCTTGACGAGCGCACTCCTGTTTGAGCGTCTCGCGTGCCAATACGGACTTTGCGAGATCGAGGGGATATGCAAACTCGCCTTGCAGGCGCAGGAGTTTGTCAGAAGAGGTGACCTGCGATGCACGCGTTTTCCGGACAGCCTTGATCTCACGACGGCGGAAACAAATGTAAGATTCGTTCAGAATATCATTTTCATCCCCCTGGAAAAATGCGGGTGAGCTAATATTTAGCTTGAAGAAGATAGACACACATTCAAAATGGGTATTATCCTGTGGCCCTCGCGTTCAAGGCGACGCTCCTTCCAGTGAGGATAGATCGCACGGGCAATGCGAACCAGAGTAGAAGGGGGAGGGATCCAGGAAGGGACGGCGAAAGCCGCAAAGTCCGACGGCACTAGAGGCGCCGCGAACGTGTCGTGGTAGTCAGAGAAGGGAGGAAATGGCATGCCGTCCAAACTCTGGCGTGGGGGATGAGTGGTGGGTTTTGCCGGGGCCGAGGAACTTACAAGGTGAAGATGTTCGGTCTTCTCGTGCGTCACCTTCTCAAAGAGCCCCACGACGAGCTCGAACTCGTCCTCACTTACTACGACAGGCGACGACAGCTCGGGTTCCTTGCCCTTTGCTTTCGCACTGCGGGCAGAGGAGCGGACAGACGACATGGCACCCTGGGCACTGGTGCCTTCGCCGCGAGCTTCCTCGTTGTTCTTGTCAAGCCATTCCTTGTCTCGCTCATCCATGTAGTAGGTGCAGTCGTGAGCGAGCGAATTGCTAATCGCCTCCTCGACGGTCGTGGACGTGCAGACATAGGTGACAGGATCCTTCCACTTGTTCGAGGGATAGAGCTGCTCGTAATTGTCGACGATGCCGGTAGAGTCAGGGGTCGGGATGTAAGCGGCGGGGGGCACCGATTTCTTGTCATTGGAACCCCTGGTCGAGCGCTGAGTAGAGTAGTTTCGCTGTGCAGCCTCGGATAGAACTGCTTGCAAATGGTGCTCCTAAGGGTTAGGGTTAGTGATCGAATTTCCATTTTGGGCGAACCGCATTGGGTGTTCCGCGGGTCGACCCGCCACACGAAACAGTGACGTGGCACGATGTGATTGGGGGGCAGCGACTCACGTTTGCGTCGTCCTGGTCCACGCCAGCGACAGCAAGGTTGGACCTGCTTTTCTCATCGTCCTCGTCAGGGATGAATGGATCGGTGTCGATATTTCCATGGATGATTTTGAGACGATATTTGTTGGTGATGCGGTTACGGTTCCGGAGTGTGGTGGGTGGGTGGACGAGGCGGGGCATATCATGGAGAGAGGGAGAAGAAAGAACTAGAGAATAATTGGGAAGCGGGACGGGACGGATTGCGGGGGTGTTGTTGGGCCCGACCACTGAGTGTAATGTGTCGGCACGCGGGGTTCAAGGCGAGTCAATTCCGGGCCGAGTCACACCCAGGCGCGCGACTATTTGTTATGGCAAACATGTACATACAAATTCCCTAAGTGTATAATCAATCTGCGCGCTGGGGCGTTAGCATGCAGTTCATCCAGCCCCGGCAGTGGGCAGCATAGAAAAGACACACACCTCGACCGACTTTGCCCCAGGGCGGCCTTTGAAACGCCGCCCACGCCATCTCCGGTAATTCCGCTGTCGCGAGAAAGAAGCTCATAAATCGCGTCGGGAACACGCCAAGGTCTGAAAAGGAAAGGCTCAGAACATAGATGGCGAAGCCGCGTGCCCTGAATAGCTCACCGGTCCACGATGCGGCCGCTCCATGCAGAATAATCTCGGAAAGACCTTGGAGCTACTGTCAGGGCTCAAACTCTGGTCGACCACGTCAAGGGATGCTCGCCTGCTCCATACTCGGCCCCGAACATTGTCTCTCGTCGCAGAGGATCTGAGAAACGAGGAAAGACAGCTGAGAAACAGGACCACAGCCGGGTAAATGAAAAACACGCACCTCGTTGCCTGCAATGATGACAGCTTTGGGAAATAAAAAACCGACTAGGCGATGGACGTGAAAAAGGGAGGACGAATGCTTGAGAGCGGGGAGAAATCGTCCGCTCGCTTTTACGCCACAGCGGTGCAGGACATCAGTTATGGCGGCACTGTGTGGTGAGGTTCCCGCCAGTGATTCCATGCGCCCATCATGCCTAGTAGGATGAGGTGTCGATGGTGGTGGATGCTCTGCATATGCTGTGAGTATTGTCTCGATAACGGTGCGGAGCCTAGAGACGTACCAAGCGAGAGCAGAATTGTACGCTGGAAGCTGTGGCGAGGAGAATAACGGCAACGGAAGCAGAGGGTGCGGAATGTATGGGAGCAGCGAGGGGTACAAAGGCATCGTCGGGGTGTGTCGGTGGTGGGTGGTGCAGCACACAGCCAGAGAAGAGAGAGCGCAGGAATAGATCCTGATCCTACACGTGACAGCATCATTTTCCTGCGCCGGACTTCCCAATCGGAGCTTGATCGGCAAGGACCTCGATTCGAATTCGCTACAGTCTGGACTTTCCGTTTATTTACTACAGGCCTACAATCAGATTACAACGTAAAAAGGTACCAATGTTGGAATATTGACAGAATCTGAAATTTTAGCTTCAAGCTGTGGTTTTTTTTCGAACTACAATAATGCAGGTGCCATTTCTATCACGGAGCGAGGGCCTTTGCTCGTATAATCCGCCTTCGAGACAAAGTTTTTACCCATAGAGTCATTGAATGTAATCTAAACAAGCGTTTAGTACCCATGAGCTTCGAACCAAACGCAATGCATACCTTGGCCGTGATACTTGCGCCCAGGAACGCGGCGAAACCGTTTCCAGTGTCCCGATACTCGGGAAAGTATTCAGGTACATTCAAAACTCGTATAGAGCGAGGTTGAACGTCTGTCTGAAGTTCAGGGTTGACTATGAAGGGCGCAAGACGCGATTGCAGGGCAATGCCGATACCTGAAGAGGCACTTTAGTAATAGTAGGAAAGGCAAGGAAATGAGACACACCCTTGACATGTCGTGTAAGGTCCCCGGTGACAAAAAGACCGCCCCATATATACGGACGTTGGTCAACCTCAGTTTGTGCAACTGAAAGTCCGACCGCTTCTTGCAGCGGCAAGCTCATGTCGGAGGGCGTTTTCGGCAGCGCATCGGTAATGGGTATTCCCCGCAATAATAATGGGTCGAACAAGGGTTCGCAGAAGCGGTGCCGTTCCTTGCCCAATGTCAGAGAATGCCCGCGAAATTGGACGGTAAGGAGGTCCAGGGCCTCGATTTCGCGTGCGCGCTGTTGTTCAGCGGCAGAAGCTTTGGCTGTTGCTCGTTTTTTCATCCCGCTTTCGATGAGCGCTCTCTCCTTGCCAGCGACGATGACAGCAGCAATGTCGGTCACCCCTTCGTCTTCCGCGAGGGCTGTCTCGCCGTCGGAGGGAACCTTGACGTGACCGTCCTTCCACACCTGGCTTACGAGCTCAAGGAGTATGGAATGTGCCGCGTCAAAGTCTAGGGGAGCTTCGGGTGGCGATATAGCGGACATGACAGACTGGTTTGAACGCAGAAGAAATGCGAGATAATTTTGACAGTCTCGAATGCCGACCGAGGTGGATGTGCGAGCGGAATGAACAATAAACCCATCGTAGATGGGTGTAATGTCAGTTTTGTCGTGTCCAATGTCAACCACCACGCCGCTGAGACTATTTGCCGCGTACAGTTGGCCAACTGGACGTTCCAGAATCCCCAAGCCTGCAACATTGAAGCGTTCGAAGAATATTTGGCCTATTCGTTCATGTGTGTCTCTGGAGAGGCCTGGGAGCAGTGACAGCAGGACGGGCGACTCGTTCTGGACACGTCGCCGTTGCAGTTGATTGAAGAGCACGTATTTCCTGAGGGTCTACTGTGATTTCATGGATATCCCATAGATCACAAATACTTACCAGATGGCTTCAGCTTGAGTCCAATCCCTCACATCGCCGTCGGCGAAAGGCCAAGAAATAGCAATGTCGGGATCTGTACTCAGCGCCTCATCGAGTTGTGCGCCCACTAGGTAGTCCTTCACGGCGGCATTCCGTTGGCCGTTCTGAGGAAGCGAAGAAGCGCGGCTCGTTGACGCCAGTGGGTCTTCAGAGAGGTGCGATTTGCCATTTGTTTCCGTCCCGTTCGCGAACGCGTTTCTGCGCAAACCGACGCGCGCAGCAATTTCCTGTGAGATTCAGGATTCAGGGAGCTGATGAATCGGTGGGTTGGGGGCGTACAACAGTGGGTGTTTTCAAAAGATCGTGAAGGCCCAATCCCGCTCGTATGACGGTGCGCCCGGTTTCGATTATGATCACAGTCGAGTCGCGAAAGGACATTGCGCCTTTCTTTTACAGATGATTCAAGTCCTGGCGAGCCTAACGTAGACGCTTGCTCCGGAGAGGAAAGATGCAGAAGACGTGAATTGTGAAGCCGGTTTGTTTGGTTCGTACAAAGTTGGCGCGTCGCGGTCACGACTGTCAATGAAGTCGTACGATTCACATGCCGGCGGGACTCTCATGTACTCTCGTCTGTCCATCCAAGACTCTCCCAGTGAGCCGTTTACAGACTACTCTCGCTGGAGACTTCTCGTCAGCGAGAGTGGACGCCACACTTGGCATTACCTGAAAACGGATGAAGAGTGTGTAAAATGGCCTCAGAACTTCATCGACAAGTTCTGGCTGGGGTTGGATCTGAACTATCCCCCCCTCCCTCCTGCCAAGGACGCCCTCGCGGCTGCACGGAATGGCTACACATTCTACAAAACCCTGCAGTCGCACGACGGTCATTGGCCCGGAGAGTATGGAGGCCCTATGTTCCTCCTTCCTGGCCTAGTAATTGGCTCTTATGTTTCGGGCATGGACTTCAAATTGGAGGAGAGACAGGAAATGATCCGTTACTTGATGAACCGCGCTCATCCCGAGGATGGTGGATGGGGAATGTGAGTTGGGCTTTCTCTCCGTTGCACTGGCTCATTTGCCATATAGTCACGTCGAAGGACATTCTACCGTTTTTGGCACGGGATTGAACTATACCGCCCTTCGACTCCTGGGCATGGATGCCGACCATCCCGTCTGCACCAAGGCTCGAGGAACTCTTCATCGGCTAGGTGCGCTCGAGCCAGCATCGTTCATCTCAATTCTGATGATGTATCAGGCGGGGCGACCGCCATTCCTGCTTGGGGCAAATTCTGGCTATCGCTTTTGAACGTGTATGACTGGGAGGGTTTGTTCGCATTTTCTTTCCGCATTTCGTTTTGCTAAATGATGGCCCAGGCAACAACCCTGTGCCCCCAGAGCTATGGTACGCATCGTTTCAACAAAGTGACTTGAGCGCCAACGTTTAACCAGGCTCCTCCCTGACTGGCTCCCCTTCCACCCCCATAGATGGTGGATTCACACGCGTACCGTCTATGTCCCTATGAGCTATCTATACGGCGTTCGCTTCAAAATGCCCGAGAACGACCTTATTCTCGCCCTCCGCGGAGTCTGTTTTATACCTCTTGACTCGTATCAGCTGCTAAAGTCACTATAGGAGCTCTATCCAGAGCACTATTATTCCATCAACTGGCCCGCTCAGCGCAATAATGTGTGCAAAGCGGATTTGTATGCACCCCATACCGCCATTTTCGACATGCTCAACGTCCTATTGGGAGCGTACGAGTCATGTCCCCTGCCCCCGCTTCGTCGCTCGGCTGTAGCGCGCGCCTACGAATTAATCGTCTTCGAAGATGAAAACACAGGGTATCAGACGCTCGGCCCAGTGTCGAAGATGTTCAATCTAGTTGCACGGGTTCATCAGGAAGGTCCCGAAAGCGAGGCGTACAGGCTGCATAAAAGCAAACGCGACGACTTTATGTGGATGGGGGCTGAAGGCATGATGATGTGCGGCACAAATGGCAGCCAGCTTTGGGACGTAGGTTTCATCACCCAAGCACTTGTTGAGACGGGGCTCGCCGATCTGCCCGAAAATAAGGAAAGCTTGATCAAAGCGCTAGAATGGCTGGAAGACGGTCAGATTTTAGACCATCCAAAGCATTACAAGACGTCCTACCGCCACGGGACAAAGGGTGCTTGGGGGTTCAGGTGATTTCTTTTTCTTTTGCACAGAGGGCGTAAACCTTACCATTTCCCAGCACCAAGGAGCAGGGTTATGTGGTCAGCGACTGCACAGGGGAGGGGCTAAAGGCTGTGCTGTATTTGCAGAAGGATCTCAGGTTCGTCCGTCTTCATCTTTGAGTTGGCCTTAATAAATTGCCGATTTTTTAGCTTCACCCCAAAATTAATTTCTGATCGTCGACTTTGCGACGCCGTAGATCTTTTACTGACTATGCAAAATTCCAATGGCGGGTTTGCAAGTTATGAGCCAATTCGAGGACCCAAGTGGCTTGAACTCCTCAACCCAGCGGAGGTCTTCGGTAAAGCATCTGCCATAGAGTTGTATGCTGCAGTGTTCATTCTTGCGCGCTTTTTCTAGGAGATATCATGATAGAGTACAATTATCCCGAATGCACAACGTCTGTTGTACGTCTCCTGCCTGCTTCAATAATCCTCATCTCATGTCCAATCGAATAGATTACCTCGCTCTCGATTTTCCGCAAACATTACCCGAACTACCGCGCCGCTGATATTTCGTGAGTGTTATCGCATTGCGGGAGGTTTCTATCTTGCCTGATACCCGTTGTCAGCCGTACAATCAAAAGTGCCATTGCGTACCTCCATGAATGCCAGCAACCTGAAGGGGGCTGGGTCGGGTCTTGGGGGATTTGTTTTACATACGCCACACAATTTGCGCTCGAATCGCTTGCGCTAGTCGGAGAAACATATGCGACCAGCGACTCCAGCCGTAGGGCATGCGAGTTTTTGATCGGCAAACAGCGAGCCGACGGTGGTTGGGGAGAGAGCTACAAGGTAGTCAACCACCAGCACATCATATTTTGCGAACTATAACCTCATCGCATCCATTATAGAGCTGCGAAGTTACAGCATGGGTCGAGCATGCGGACAGCCAGGTCGTGCAGACGTGTTGGGCTGTTATGGCCCTCATGTACGCTCATTACCCGCACGCTGAGCCGTTAGAACGGGGCGTTTCTCTGGTCATGTCGCGCCAGTTGCCGGTATGTTTTCTCAATATTTGTATTTGAGCACTCTTTTAAAAACTTTTAGGACGGCTCATGGCCGCAAGAGGCCATTGAAGGCATCTTCGTAAGTCTGCCCCAACTGTTAGTCTTCTCGTTCCTGATCGATTGACATTTACAGAACAAAACTTGCGCGATAGCGTACCCGAACTTTAAGTTCTCGTTCCCTATCTGGATGCTCGGCAAGGCCCACAAATATCTGCGCGAATTAAAGTCCGAGACCGGGTCTTCTTGAGGCTACCATATTATTCAAGAAACTGCGGTAGATTAATCGTATATATATATTATCTCCTGTCCTTTATTTCGCCATCCCGTTGAGTCGTGCCTCAGCAGCACGAGCGCGCCTCTCTCTTTCCACTCGGGCTCTCATTTCCGGTGTCAGGCCCGCTATGCCCTCGACGGCTCCAGATGCTCCGCCGAGTTTACGTGGTCCTGTTGGGTCACGAACCTTTGGTTCCTGCACCACAGGTTTAGGTTCAGGTTCGGAAGGCGGCCTGGCCTTCCCTTCCCGTTCTTTGACTTTGTCCTTCAACCCTTTTCTCCTGACTTTCTTCTTCTCGTCTCGTTCCTCTTCCATTTCCTTACTTAGCGCGCTCGGCACCCGGGCGGCCCCAAACCAGTCCCACCAGTCGGGATGTGCCCCTGCACATCGCCGGAAAACATCGCGCACAGCGCGATTCCGTGCTAGATCATACGCGGTACGACGAGACCCTTTGGGAGGTTTCGGCGAATCGGACGCATCGCCGCTCTCATTGTCTTCAGGGTCCCCTGCTTTGGCGAGAGGGACATCCACAGTCGGATCGGCATGCAGGTCTTCCAGAAGCCAGCTCGTCACATCTTCATGGCCAGCGTGTGCTGCCAATTGCAGCACGGTCACCTTCCTTTCGGCGGCCCAATCCGGGATTAACGCATCGACGCCGCCTAAATTGGCTCCCTCGCGTTCCCAGAAAGATTTGAGAGGGTCCAATCGGCCTTTGCTGACCATTTCGAGAAGACGGGACCACTTCTCGCGGAAATTTTCTTCTTCCTTGGAAAGTTTCACGGGCTTGGGTTTTTCTGGGACGGGAGGAGCTTCGACGGGAATTGGCTTGGGTTTTGGCAGGGATGCAAGATATGCCTCGTCCTGCGCACGAAGTGCATCCTCCGTTAGATGCGATGTTTTGGCACGCGTGAGTTCCATTAGACAACGGGAGAGTTCAGATTGTGTCTAGGATACCAGTATAAGTCGGGGCGAAAAATCAAAGATAGAAGACGAACAGGACGACGTGTTGGAAACGGGAAGGTACGCAACCGTCCATCGCCTTTGCCGATGACGGAGCCTTCATAGTCGACGAAAATCTTGCGATTAGTGCCACTGGCTCGGATCCAGATTCGTTCGCAGGAGTCAATTTCTTCTGCCCATTCTTGGATGAGATTTCGTATGTCCTTGGTCCAGTCAGGATAAAAATGCAAGAAACTGGACAAAAAAAAAACGTACATCCCGCAGGGCTTGCTCCCCATATCGCCGGAGTTGTGCACCAGCACTCTTAGCGTTGCCTTTTGCATTATCATTCAGACCTTGGGATCCACCCTGCTTGCGACGAGCTTGAAGTAATGAGATGGAGTGGAATTACCACAACAGACAGAGACTGACTCGTGTAACGATGGAATGTCTTGTGCTTCAAGACTTCGGTGTCGGCCCTTGGCTTCTTTGGTTTCTTCTTCCTCTGGGAGTTGTACTCGTCGTCGTCGTCCTCTACTCCTCGGCTGACGCGCACAATTGCGCCCGCAAAGTGGCCACCAGCGACCATGAACATCGCCCAAGTGCGTTCCCCATTTTGCATGCCCTTGAGCTCAGAGAGATAGTCACTCTGATGGACACCAGAGTTGAACAACGCCTTGTAAACTCCAAGTTGCGTTGCCGGCGGCGAATGAAACCAGGCGAGGGCAGTTTGTGGAGAAGACGCAGGCTCTTGGTTTGGGGACCGTGAACGCGCTTTTCGCGTCGCCTTGTTGACAAGAGTATCTACGGCGTCGTCTGAATCGTCTGAATCACTGTCTTCGGACGCGGAACCAGATATCGAGTCCTCCAATCCTGTGAAATCCCATTAATGCTTGACGAGGCAGTAAGAAGATGGCGTACCATCGACCAGTTTCGAGAATTCCAGTTCAGAAACAGACTGGCCACCATTCAGTCTCGTTTTGACATTATATCGATGCCAATCGGATCGAAAATGAGCACGTTGTTCCTCAACATCTATGAAAGTGGTGCCATTGCAAACATTACAGGCTCGAGAGCCAGTGGTAGAGGTCGACGCGAGCGGCGCAGGCGAGGGTGATCTAGGACGAGGCTCACTGACGAGATTTCGGGGTGCAAGTGTGTCGAGGAGTTCGATTGGCAGAGAATAAACGTGGAAATGAGACATGAGCGACACAGAATTTGAATAACAACGATGCTACACAGGATGGATCGGTATAAGAGGCCACGACGGAGCCGAAAGAAAATGAGACTGACTTGAACGCAAGAAACCGAGTCAATATCAATCAGCGTCCCGATATGGAACACTGCTTTCTGACATCCAAATTGTAAACCTGCCAAGACCACTTGCTGCGCGATGGTTTCTCCTACCTTTTCCGGCCGCACGAAACTTGTTCTCTTCGATGTTGACGAAACTCTTACGCGCGCCCGCCAGGTATGACTACACCCCCAAGGACGCTACTTCGCTCTCTGACGTGTCTCTGAACAGCCCGTCTCTCCTGAGATGGTTGAAGTTCTAACCGCTCTAAGAAAGAAGTATGTTATTGGGTTCGTCAGTGGATCCGATCTCGTCAAAATCTCGGAGCAATTGTCAGTTAATGGCAGCAATGGCGCGTGTTTGGGTTCTTGCGTGTGTATTTCATTCTGAAGCAGCCGACTCAGTCGTCGACGATTTTGACTACGCGTTCGGGGAAAATGGCCTTACGGCCTACAAGCTGGGCCAGGTCCTCGAGACTCAATCTTTTATCAAGTACATTGGAGAGGACCGATACAAACTTCTCGTCAATTTCATTCTGCATTACCTCGCCGATCTGGATGTACCAATCAAACGGTATCGACTGGCTGTTCCTATATCATCATATTCCAGAATCTCAAAACATTCTTAGCGGAACTTTCATAGAATTTCGTAATGGGATGATTAACGTGAGCCCTTTGGGGCGGAATGCAACGTAATTCGTTTACTCTTTCCCCGGCATAACTTGAACTCTTTTCGCAGTATTGCCGAACGAAACGATTTTGCGGCCTATGACCAAGTTGGATTTCTTGTCGAGTTGCCCTTTGGTTGATCTCACTGAGTCGTAGATCCACGGCCTCCGTGCTGCATTCGTCAAAGTCCTGCAAGAAAAATTCGTCGATTATGGTCTCACCTTCTCGATTGGTGGGAAGATTTCTTTCGACATTTTCCCAAATGGATGGGACAAAACCTATGCTCTGAAACATGTTGCGGACGAGGGGTTCGAGGAAATACATTTTGTTGGCGACAGGACCTTCAAGGTAATGCGCGAGATTCGAATGCAGGCCGTCTCTGATCCATCCCAGGGCGGCAATGACTACGAAATTTTTGCCGATCCTCGCACCATCGGACATACTGTTGACGGCCCAGCAGACACCATCCGGCTCCTCAAAGAGGTGTTCTTGAAAGCATAATGTAATAAGTAACCAGAGCGAGATGTAGAATAAAGATATGTAATTTACACCAGTAGATATAAGGAGTCAAGAATCGGGTTCCCACCGGACATACCACGGCCTGCCAGTGGCTTGGTACTTCATCGCCCCGACGTACAGTTGCATACCTTCTTCCTTCAACTGCCGGAAACTTGGATCGGATACCACCAATGCAGCGAAAGCTGTCATCCTCGCTGAACCGGAATGCTCAAACTGGAATGATCGAAGTTGACCTAAGCGGCTGCCCTTCGAATCCAAACGCGAGTCCCATCTAGTAACAAGCATTTCAAGCAGACCTGGAACAGCTGGAACTGTTCGGTGGGGGGAGTTTTGCACGATATGCAAGGATTCCAAGCGCCTCAAAAACTTGAGGTCACTTTGGAAAAGATGGAGGAGACCGTCCGCTGCTTTGCGGAGCTGGAGTCGAAGGTTCACAAGGGAAGGAAAAGACTGGAGGCATTGGATAAGTACCGCCTCTGTGGTGGGCATGAGACAGAGGGTCAACTCCTGAAGCTGGAGTGAACATCGGGAAGCGAAAGAGATTAGGTCGGAAATGTCGTGGTGGATGTGTCTTGTGGTGCCAAATCGGAGAGTAAGGCATTGTAAAGCAGGCAAGGTCAAATGGTGGAGCAGGGTCGCAGTGAGAAGTTGGGTGGTTTTGTCCGTGATTTCAAGAGCGCGAAGATTAAGAGGCGCAAGAGGGGACAAGACCGCTCTAACGGGATAGCTCTCTGGAAATATAGAAAAGGCGCATTCCAAGAGGGTGGGACCGTTGCGAAGCACATAGACGCATTCGCAAACACTGATCTTCTCCGAACGGAAAACAGTGAGTTGTGCCCAAGGAATAGCCAACATCCACAGCGTTTCGGATATTTCGGCTCGCGGCACAGCCAATTTCTTGAGCAAAGGAAATGTACCAGAGGGACAGACGTCCTGGAAATATACTGGAGCAACTCGGAGCGAAACATTCCGCCATTGGGCCGAAAGTCGGCCAATCATGTTGAGCACCGGAGCAAATTGGGTCCTCCCAACCTCACTTGGCGCATCAGTGTCAAACGCGGGATCGTCGTCCACATGCAACGAGAGCGGCATGTTTCGGGCATGGGAGAGCCACTCGCAAAGGAAAACGCCTAGATTGAGATCTAGCGGAGGTTCTGGGAAAAACCAATCGAGATCCATATACAAAGAGGCCCAGAGGCCAGGAGTTGCCAATGCAATGTGTCTCCACTTGCGGCAGATACGACACAGAAGCATGGGAGCACTGGAAGGCTCAGGAATGATGAATTCGATGTCCGGGAGACAATGCAAGAATATTTCGGAAATGAGCTCGGATGGAAGGGTGAGCACAAATCGATTGATTGGCACAAATGCAATTGACCCATTTTCCCTCTGCACGAGGCTGTACTGTTTCTGATAATCTGGAGGTCGAAGGTACATGGAAGGACTTGCGGCAAAAGGGAGAAAAATGATGGCAACTTTGCACTACGCGTACACAAGGAGCAAACAACTGACTAATCTTTCGCCCTTCTTCCCTCCAATCCACCTCCCACCGCAGACTTTCTCATCGGACGCGTTTTACTGTCCTTCACCTCTCCACCTTCTTCAACTTCGGCGAGATGCCTGCTACAACTCCTACAACCAAGGAAAACGTGCCTCTCCGGTTTGTGCCACCTGGTCCCTTCAGGAGACGCGTCGAATTCTGTATTGACGCGCTTCCAGCGATGAAACAGCTCGCGAAACGGGGCCTGCAGCGAAAAGGCGGAAAATTGGACCCGCGGGATCATTCTCCTCTCAGCCAGTTCAATCATCGTTTGCGGACGTGCTTGAAAGATTGAAAGAAGAGAGCGCGGAGGGTGCTGGTGGGTTGCTATAATTTGGACCACCTCGTCGCTTTCTGACACAGTCTCGACGCGCAGGTGCGGAAGGTGGCTCAGACAGCTGGGCTAGACCGGCCCTGCGCCACATTGACCCCAAGAAAGATTCAATAGGTGAGAGCGTCTTGTCCTGTTCGCTGTGGACTGACCTACACGAAACCAAGTCTTCCAACAGATCGATGTGGAGGAATCCTACGACCACAACTCGGTCACTTTGCGCATGTTCGGCGTTACGAAAGTGAGCAAGTTGCATGCTTTTGGAAATCCACTCACATTCACCCAGGATGGCCACAGCGTCCTGGCTCATATTACCGATTTCCAGCCATACTTTTACGTCGCTCAGCCCCGAGGATTCAGGGAAGAGGACCTCGAACCTTTTCGTCAGCACCTAAACGTCCGCTTACCTCCTGACGGCGCCTGGATGATCGCTGACTTGTGTGGCACACAGACTCTGGTCGTCGGCGATCCCGTCGTAGACGCAAAACTTGTGTCAAAACGCAGCCTCTGGCAATACAGAGGCGATGACTGGATCCCCTTTATCAAACTTACCATTTCCGATCCCAGAAGTCTGCCGAAAGTCCGAGATGAGTTCTTATTACCCACTGAATATTCGGTAGAGCTGACATTTGGATATTCACGCGCGTTTGAGCGAAACGAATGCCGCTATGAGTTTTTTCCAACGGACAAGCCCATCGCTACTTTTGAAAGCAACATTGCGTACACTCTGCGCTTCATGATCGACACCAAGGTGCCCCCTTTTGTTTTCATCATTCTGCATCCACCTGATGCGATTTATAGGTTGTCGGTATGAACTGGATCGAAGTTCCGGCAAAAAAATACACCATTCTATCTGACAAGGGTAAAAAGTCCCATTGTCAGCTAGAAATCAGTGTTCGGTAAGTTCATATGCTGTGGGTCTGAAAACCCCTTATAGTCCTCAGGTACGATGGTTTCATCTCGCACGCCCCGGAAGGAGACTGGTCTAGCGTAGCTCCTCTTCGCATCCTGAGTTTCGATATCGAGTGTGCAGGACGGAAGGGCATTTTTCCTGAAGCTGAACAGGACCCGGTCATTCAAATTGCAAACATGGTCACGCGTCAGGGTCCGTCAGAGTCGAGCGCCAGTGGCCGTGATATTAACCTGCAGCTAGGGGAGCAAAAACCATTCATAAGAAATATCTTCACGCTCAATACGTGTTCGAACATTGTGGGTTCTCAAGTGCTCTCCTTCAAGGACGAGGAGAAACTGCTTCAAGCCTGGAGTGACTTCGTTACCGAGGTGGATCCAGATGTTGTCATTGGGTACAATATTGCTGGATTTGATTTCCCATACTTGCTCGATCGTGCAAAGGCCCTCAAGGCCCTCAAGTTTCCCTACCTCGGTAGACTCAAGAGTGAGCATCACTGTCTCCTTTTCTGGCTCAATTTGACAATTCCTGAAGACCACAAAACGGAAACCAAGGAAACACACTTCTCCTCTAAAGCTTACGGACAGCGGGACTCTAAGGACACCCGACTAGAGGGTCGTCTTCAGTTGGATGTCTTGCAGTATATGCAAAGAGAGCACAAGTTGCGAAGCTATACTCTCAATTCTGTTTGTGCCCAGTTCCTCGGTGAACAGAAGGAGGACGTCCACCACTCCGTTATTACGGAGCTCCAAAATGGTACACCTGAGTCAAGACGGCGATTAGCAGTTTATTGCTTAAAGGTAAAGATACCCTTCACGTTTCGGTCGCCGAGACTGATTTTCCGAAAAGGATGCATACCTTCCTCAGCGGCTGCTCGATAAGCTCATGTGTTTCGTGAACTACCTCGAGATGGCCCGCGTCACTGGTGTTCCTTTCAACTACCTTCTTTCTCGCGGCCAATCGATCAAAGTTCTGTCTCAGCTTTTCCGTAGAGCCAATGATGAAGGATACGTTATTCCAGCTCTCAAGAGTGAAGGTAACTTTTAATTGCGCTTGTCGGGCATTTACTTTACTACGATAATACAGGCTCCGACGAACAGTACGAAGGTGCCACCGTCATCGAGCCCATGAAGGGGTACTATGATGTCCCTATTGCGACCCTGGATTTCAGTTCCCTTTATCCGTCCATCATGATGGCGCACAATCTTTGCTACACCACCCTGCTCGATAAATCGACAGTTGATCGTCTTGGTTTGGTTAAAGATGTCGACTATATCACGACACCCAATAATGGTTAGCATTTCTGACCCAGTTCGTTTGCACCTCGTCACGGCTTCCATAGATATGTTCGCCACAACCAAAAAAAGGAAAGGCTTACTGCCCATGGTACTGGAAGATCTTATTTCCGCCCGTAAACGAGCAAAGGCGGATCTGAAGAAGGAGACCGATCCATTTAAGCGAGCTGTTCTTGACGGACGTCAACTTGCGCTCAAGGTCGGTGTTTTGTGGCTATTCCGAAACCCACGCTCAAGACTGGACCCCTATTTTATCAGATCAGTGCCAACTCTGTCTATGGTTTCACTGGGGCCACTATCGGAAAGCTCCCATGCTTGGAGATTTCTTCTAGCGTTACGGCGTATGGGCGCCAGATGATTGAGAAGACGAAGCAGGTGAGACATATTTGCTTTCAAATGACTCCCCTGAACCGTTTCATAGGAAGTCGAAGCTGAATACAGTATCGCGAATGGCCATTCTCATGATGCACAAGTCATCTACGGTGACACTGACTCGGTCATGGTGAAATTCGGTCCCATGGACCTTGAAAGAGTTATGGCTCTCGGTCAGTTTCATTCACTAAATCACACTCCGTTCAAGTATAAACGTTTTCATCCTTCAGGTGGAGAAGCTGCCGAGTTAGTGACCGCGAAGTTTGTCAAACCCATTAAACTGGAATTCGAGAAAGTGTATTTCCCGTATCTCCTCATCAGTAAGAAGAGATATGCCGGATTATATTGGACTCGGCCAGAGAAGTATGACAAGATGGATACAAAGGGTATTGAGGTACGTTGAGGTGCATGATGTCGCTTTACCTACTGATTCAATTTCGCCAGACTGTACGGCGTGACAATTGCCGGCTGGTCTCGACCGTCATCGAAACCTGCCTTCATAAGATGTTGATAAACCGCGATGTCAAAGGGGCGGAGGAGTGCGATATCACACCTTCCTTCCTATGTCAATGACTGATTCCTGTATAGATATACGAAGCAGACAATATCCGATCTTCTTCAAAACAAGGTCGACATGTCTCAACTTGTGATTACTAAGGCACTTGCCAAGAGCGGTATGTGCATGCGATTTAGTCGGAATACCACAAGTTGACTTTTTTTTTGTTTTTTTTCGAAGATTATGCTGCAAAACAAGCCCATGTCGAACTTGCAGAACGAATGAAGAAACGTGACGCAGGTATGTTTTTTAGCAATACTGCACAAGTCGTCCACCGATTCCTCAAAAAAGGTTCCGCCCCTGCGTTGGGTGACCGTGTCGCGTATGTTATTATCAAAGGCATGAAAGGTACGCGGAAAGTTAACTTTGGGCTGAATCGTGCTCTAATACCCATGGTGCAGGTGCTGCTGCATATGAAAAGTCCGAAGATCCGTTATACGTTCTCGAAAACAACGTTCCAATTGATACCAAATATTATCTCGATAATCAGCTATCCAAACCGCTGATGAGAATTTTCGAGCCCATTCTGGGTGAAAAAGCTTCTTCTTTGCGTTCGTTAGTTCCACCGATTTCCCTACTGGCGTTGAATGTGTTACAGTGTCCGGGGACCATACGCGAACTATTCAGATTGCCACGCCTACCGTCGGTGGGCTTATGAGGTTCGCTGTGAAAACGGTTACGTGTCTGGGATGCAAGACACCTCTCCGTGCCAACAACAGTATCAAGAGTGAGGGTTTCTTCTGGTCGTTGCACCCTCGCTAACAGCTCGTAGATGGCGCGCTCTGCAAGGACTGTAAGCCCAGAATGGGCGAGCTGTACCAGAAGCAGATATCCACAACATCGGCGTTGCAAGTGCGGTTCTCGCGCCTTTGGACGCAATGCCAACGTTGCCAGGGTTCTCTCCACCAGGTCTGACATTTCTTCGTTCTGCAATAGCCTGCTCAATTTATACGTAGGACGTATTGTGCACCAGTAAGGATTGTCCGATATTTTATATGAGGAAGAAGGCGCAAAAGGATGTCGAAGATGCGAACTCTGTTCTGGAGCGATTCGACTCTGATGTGTGGTGAATCTGCCTTTGCACGGACGCTTGTATTACTCCAAGTTGTAGTTGTACCCGATAATATAATAATTTATAAGAGCGCCCCAAGCCGCTTCGCGGCAACCTCCTGGCTGTTGTGGCTCCATGTCGACTCTACGTGCGCTGAAGTATCCCGAAACGGAGAATCAAGGCTTCAGACAAAAATTTAAAAGGCAGAGAATCGGTCTATTTGTCTCTGTTTCGATCCCGCGCCAATTCACTTTACAGTCTTTTTTTTTCGCCACTATCCTCTCTCCTCTAGATGGCGCCTAAGCCCACACCGAACGGCAATGCCGCCCAGCCGCCAGCAGAGGCCACACCCTCAAATATCCCCGCTGTAGTCGGTATCAACTTCGGGAATGCCTACGCTTCGATCGCTGTTTACACCAAGGTCCGTCGGTTGGCATCGACGCCGAGCTCGAGCATAATTTTCGCGTTCATGTAGGAAGGGCTAGCGGAATGTATTGCAAACGAAAATGGTGAACGGCAGATTGCATGCGCAATAGCGTTTCATGGCGAGGAAATTGTGCGTTCTTTCATTAACGCATCTGGTTCTGTTGGGACGCTCGAATGTCGATGCCGAGCGCCATCAAACAGCTCTAGATGCGACCTCTATCCAGACTTTAATCTTTCTTCTAGTATGTCGGCAACCAGGCCATGCCCCAATTGGTCAAAAACGCGCAGAATACTATCACCGGCTTTCGCAACCTCCTAGGAAAAAAGTGAATGCTTCGTTGTCGTTTCTATCTGGTGGCTAATACTAATTCTACAGGTTTTCTGAACTCGATCAGTCAACAGTCGCTACCTCAGCACCCATAATACAACATCCTACCGAGGCTGACAGCCCGGCGTACAAAGTTGATATCCTGCAACCAGCCCCGACGCCTTTACCGACCTCTACCTCCAACACCCCAGCTGCCTCCCATGCAGCCACTCCCCGTTCTGAGCCCATCCCATCGACACGGATATTAACACCACAGGAAGCTACGACAATGTTCCTGTCCTCCCTCCTCCAGTCCGCCACAGATTTCCTTGGGAAACCCATCCTTGGTGCCGTCATTACGGTGCCACCGTTCTTCACGCAAGCGCAAAAAGACGCACTCAAAAAGGCAGCGGAGGACGCGGGTGTCCGCGTTTTACAACTTATCGATGAAGCGAGCGCCGTGCTCACTACGACCACCTCTCCGCAATGGCCTGGTGGCGCAGAGGACCGGACACAATTGGTTGTAGATGTGGGGGCATCTTCGCTGTCGTTGTCCGTGATCGCTATGCGCTCCGGCCTGGGCTATATTTTGGGCTCCAGAACAACAACCAATGCTGCTAACATCGGAGGGAATGCCCTGTCGTCCCTCTTGGTCAAGCATTTCGCCAAGGAATTCACTAAAAAGACGAAAACCGCTTTACCTCAGCCGCCGTCAACGAAAGAGGATATCCGAGCAACGACCAAACTGCTCCTGGCTCTCGAGCACACAAAACGTACGCTTAGTGCGTCCCCTGCACCGGCCTCCTTGTCCGTTGAATCGCTGCACTCCGGCCTTGATTTCACGGCAACCATTGCACGCATGCGATTCGATCTTCTCGCAGCCCCGGTCTACACCGCCATCTCGTCGGAGATCAGGTCCCTCTTAGAGAGCATCGCAGTGGACCCTCACGATATAGATGAGATTGCCTATGTCGGCGGCACCGCATGTTTACCTGGACTCGATAGCCACCTGTTGACCAGTGTTGGATTCTCCGAAGACGTCCAGACGGCCTTTTCAAACTCGACGATGGGAAGTGGTGCGATAGGTGACCCGACGGGAGTGCTGTCTACGGGCTGTGCTCTGCAGGCTGCGTTACTCCTCGGGATCCCGGAGGAGTCGCCAGACTTGGTGCAGGCATTTGAACAGGCCGAAGAGGTTAAAACAACCGCTCGGACGATTGGCATGCTTTTCCCGACATCGGGTGCCGATGATTCAAATGGACTGGGAGGGATGTATATTTCTGTGATACACAAACACACTCCCCTCCCTGCCAGGCGAATCTTCGAAGTCGAAGTGACGCTCTCAGGCGGCGAGGGCGACAAGGCGACACAATTCGGGTTCGAGGTCTGGGAAGTCGAGGAGGGAATCAAAGTCGACAAGGTCGCGCCGCCTAAGTCTGACTTGCCGCCATCGTCCGATGACGAGGATGACGAGCCCGAGGAGGTTAAGACCAAGACGATCACGAAGCGCAACTTCCTTGGAACGCTCTTCGGCCAGACGACGGGGACCATCGTTAAAGACAAAAGCAAGAAGGGCGCATACACTGCCGCAGTGCAGATAGAGTTTGCGTTCGGGCTGGATGGTGTGTTACTTGTGGAAGCGCGGGATAGCAAGGGTGAAAAGGTCGGCGAACTGCGGGTCGAATAGACGACTTTCGTGTTTATGTAGATTCTGAGTTCATTCCATCATTTTCGAATTTTTCGTGCGATCGGACTCGCTGCGCGCCTGTGACATGATCGCCTAGACGTGTGACTCTGCTGCTACTTTTTTTCTCCATGTCCGTTCGGGTTTCATTAGCGGAGCAGATTGCCCAACTCCAAGAAGCTGCGCCAGTCGGTATATATCTATCCGCGCTCATCTTGTATTCCTCATATCAACAACTCCTCCAGACCTTGATCCCGAGGATGTTCAGGCCGGAGCAGACCCTACTGAAGAAGACGATGCGGAGCTGGTAACAGCTCGGGAACACTATGTCGATGTTGGGTGGATGACATGACCCTCAACCTTGCGGCCCTCCTAATCTCGTTTATTTACAGGCCTAGTACTCTTCGTAGACTGCAAAGTATCGCAGATCCGAAATATGAAGGAGTGAAGACTTCACGTAAACAACTCATGGAGAGCAGCGATCAGGAGCCGAGTGACCTTGAAGACGATGACTCTGACGGGGACAGCGAATCGGATGCTGAGGTCGAGGAAGGAGAGCAGCATGACGATAGTCAAAGCATTCCATCCGAGAGTGAACCCGAGGAAACTGGTGAAGAACGACAAACTACACTCCCAACTCCAAGGCAATCCAATTCGCAGCTAGATCCAGCAGAAGATCTACCTTCAACTCTACGGAAAACTCGAGAAGAGGACCGCAAGAAAGGAAAAGCGGTTTCGCAACAAATCGTGCGTATCTAGTTTTGCTACAGTTCATATCTCACGCCCCGTACAGGCCATGTGGGAGACCCTCCTCGATGCCCGAATACGCCTCCAGAAATCGGCGACCGCAGCCAATCGACTGCCTTCCGTGAGTATCTTTCTTCGATCGGTTTACTGTACTCATGATCATTTTCAGTCCTCGAATCTCTCCCAATTCACCGAGATGGAGGAGTGCCGTCAGTCGCTTGACAAAATGCTGGAGGAGGCATTTCTGTTGTCAGATGAATTATTCGACCTTCAAGAAGTAGGAAGAATTCTTAAACTTGCGATCATTCATCTGACTCGAAAAACAGAAATTGCTGTCCGCAAATGAGTCCATCACTGCTCCCCCGCGTAAGCGACGCAGACTCCAGTCGGATGCTTCCCCGTCAGAATTTTCCACACAATTGCATGAAGCAACAAGCGCCGCCTCTGCCATGGAGCACGCGTATGTCATTCTATTATATCCGCGCACCGTATATTAAAGAGAAAAAGGTATCATCCTCACCTCGTGCAGACACTGTCAAAATGGTCATCGAAAATCCAAGCCGTAGCCCCTTCTGCCCTTCTACCGTCGAACCGCAATGCATTTTCGTCAAGGAATTCACAAAATCTCAAGTCTGCAGTTCAGCTGATTGACGAAACCCTTGTCGACCACCGAAAGTTGATTACAAGGACACAGGTGCGGAGAAGCAAAGGCGTGCGACTTGGTGAGACTGCAGACATGGAGGACGAAGAAGGCAAAGTCGACATCGAAGTCTTTGACGACGCCGACTTTTACCAGCAACTACTCAGGGACATAATAGACTCCCGAGGCAACAATGGTCCTGGCTCCGATGACTGGATGGGTGTGCAGAAACAAAAGAAAGCCAAAAAGAAAGTGGACACAAAAGCGAGCAAGGGACGCAAGCTTCGGTTCGTTTCTACATTGTGTTCTCCCATCTTCTCTTCTCTCAATGCATGTTCAGCTACGAAGTTCACGAGAAGCTGCAAAACTTCATGGTGCCAGTGCCGGTGCCCGGTATGTGGCATGAAGAGCAGATAGACGAGTTGTTTTCGTCACTGATGGGGAGAGGATTTGAAGGCGCCCTTGGCAAGGAGGATGAAAGCATGGGGCTGGATGAGCCGCCGTCGGGTGACGTGCTGAAGGGCGGGTTCAAGGTGTTCGGATAGATTCGCTCCATAGAGGATTACGCTATACTAGTGCTGCCGAACACAGACAAATAATAAGCATCTTGACGCGTCGCACCTCTATTCCTTGCAGTTGAGGCGTCCACAGCGCTTAGCTCAGCGCTCCTCATCCTCGGTTTCTCCTGGCTGTTTGCGGCGCAGCAATTCGTGCGGAGTCCGAACAAGTCTCGGCGCCTAACCGGGCGCAGCTTACCGTTACCCACCGTACTTGTTGCAAATGGAGGCCTTTGAAGACGAGAATCCATTCGAGTCTGATTCTGACCGTCTGACATCCGCAACCTCTTCCCCCTCCAAAGTCGACTTATCCGAGCCTCCTTCGCCCCCTCCAAACCCATCCCGGCAGCTTTCACCGACGTCACCGACGTCTCCATCCTTAACACGCCCATTTCCTTCTCCGGGCACCCACAGACAGCCCCCGGCGACATTTAAAAGCGACTTTTGCTGTACGCGCGACCGGGTGCTCCATTCGGGGGAGGATGTTGAAATATTGGTATGTGGCTGGATTCTCTCCAACTTCATAAGCTTATGAGCATTTCATAAGATCACGGATGCCCAGAAGACTTCTGTGAATGCTACATCGCCGTATATTGTGTATGTCATTCAGACTGGGGTAAATACCTGCTTCCATTTGTGCACGCCACAGTCTTTGACCTTCGTACAGAACGCCGAAGCTCGACACCGTTATTCCGAATTCGAGTCTCTGCGCCTCAATCTCGTCAAGCTGTACCCCACGCTTATCATTCCCCCGATACCCTCAAAGCAGACCTTGGGCGACTATGCGGTCAAGCAGGCCAAGGCCAAGGAAGACACTGCCCTCATCGCACGGAGAAAGCGTATGCTCCAAACGTTTTTGAATCGCGTTGCAAGACACCCAATCCTTTCGAATGACCACGTATTCCACCGTTTCCTTGATGGGGAAGTTTCTTGGGTACTGCTCTCTTAGTCTGTCCACGCACGGTACTAAGCTGTCGCTCACAGAGTGAGGTTTTGAACTCCCCGCCGCTTTCCCACCTACCCAAGAACATCCTAAAGGCCCCTTCGCACAACCCCACTGATCAGAACGCTTCACCTGCCTATGCTGCGTTACCCAACCCTTCGACAGCCCATCCTTTGAGACACCCAGACCAACGGTTCCTCGACTCGGAAGCATTTACTAATAAATTTGCCAACCATGTCAGCGGCCCAATGGAAAAGGTTACCCGGCGGACATTGAAGAGATGGTCAGGTATGCGCGTGTTTCAATACTTATATAAACTCTATTTCACATGTTGTATTCAGACCAGGCCCAGGACCACGCCGACCTCGGTGCAGCGCTGAATGGATTTAGTCTCCACGAGAGTGGCGACTTGTCCGGGGCGATTGAAAAGACAGGTCAAGCTGTTGACGCTACATACGTGTCCACGACTAAACTTGTAAGAAGTCATTTATTCTATCTTTTGTTGCGTTGGTTAATCTGTTTTACAGCTTCAAGAACTCGAACAGAACTGGGCGGAACCTTTACACGAGTACACCCAGTTCGCGGCCATTATCAAAAAGCTGCTGGCTTACCGTCACCAGAAGAACGTCCAGTACGAGATGACGCAGGATGCACTGGAGTCGAAGAGAGAACAGTTAGAGGAGCTGGAGAAGAGTGAGCGTGAAGCGCGCCGCTTGGATCAGGCTCTTGGCCGAGGGCGGGTCAGTAGCGAGACTCCTGCCACCAGTCCAACCGAAGACCAGGCCGGAGAAGACCCCCAATCTTCTCCGTCCACTTACTTGCCGCCACATCCTGGACCAAACCCTTCGAGGCGGCGGGCACCAGGAATGGGCCTGCTGAATGCTCTGAGTTATACTCTCCATGGGATGATGGATGTCGATCCAGAGACTGCCCGAAGAAATGGTATCACTAAAACACGTGAAAGCATATCCCAAGTATGTTCTGCCTTCACAGACCTCATTCATTTTCTAAGGCGTGTCGTAGCTCGAGGACGCCCTCCATCTATCTGCACAGGACCTCAAATATTCAAGCTCCACTATTCAAGCAGATCTGGATCGATTCCAGAGACAGAAAGTAGCCGATCTGCGAGAGATGGCTATAAGTATGGCACGGACGCACCGTGATTGGTGCAAGAAGGTAAACTCCCCCTTTTTCCAATACATTATTTTGAGGCGTTCCATTGTAGAATCTGGAAGCTTGGGAAGAGGCAAAAAAGGAGATCGACAAAATTCCCAACCATCCGAACCAGCCCCCTCCCGCAGAGGCAGACTCCACGAGTGCTGGCCCTTCAAGCATAGCCCGCCGGGATTCGACAGCTACCGTAAATGGGCGCTGAGTCGTTTGTAGTAGTCTGATTGATGGATTGGTTTAATATCCTGTTTGAGCTATTGGACGGACGTTCGGTTGGATATTGTTCGTTTTAATGTGTAATCTTTAGCACTACCCTTTCAGCAAGCATAAATCATCAGTCCTTTTTATTTTTTTTGACTCAATCGTATACAACCATACACACATTGACTCCTTTCGTCGGAACCGCCGTGTCGAAGACTCAGAGCAACTGAATGACTACTTAGTTATAGCTTATTGCGCGAACCACTTTTGTCAACTCCTCTAATGTCCGACATCCCCAACTCGGTCTCGGGAGGGAAGCAGGTCGTACTCATTCTCGTGGGACTCATTGGCTCCGGCAAGGCACGTTCTTCATCTGGGGTTACAACTCGGATACAATTCTTACCAAAAATTAGAGTACTTTCGCACAGGCTCTCGAGGAAAATTTCCCGGAATTCCGGAGGTGCAACCAGGACGATCTCGGCGACAGGCGGCAGGTTGAACATTTGGCCAGAGCATCCCTCAGAAATGGCTCTTCTGTGTGCATCGATCGAACGAATTTTGACCCGTCGTACGTCGCAATGCTTTCCGAGTTTTCAAACAGCATGCTGACCAGTCGTAACGTCGTAGACAGCGTGCCCACTGGATCAAAATCGCTCGCGAAATTCCAGGAACTTTGATTTGGGTTATTGTGAGTTCAACACGGAAGCTGTTAGCCGAAAGGTTCTGACTCTCCATTCTACCAGGTCTTCGACACCCCGAAAGATGTACGTTCCTTATCTCACCCGGACAGCGGGGATCTGATTAACCACGTCTCGTGTACAGGTTTGTGCGACTCGTCTCCGAACGCGTAGGTTATTTCATTGGTCGCCCAACCTTCCATTTTTACGAGCTCGCACTTCTTTACTAGGAACGCACCACCCGACGATCAAAAATCCTGAAGACGCGCTCTCCATTTTAGACAGGTTTTCCTCACAATACCGGGCGCCTTCCGAGAATGAGGGTTATGACCGGATAATATATCTACAACCTTCGGAGCAGGAAATCCCGTATTCATACCCGAGTCTTGCCGCCATCCTGTATCGCGTACGTGATGCCCCCTCCGCCGCTCCAGTGGGTCCTGCCGTCTTTCAACCATCAACATGGGGTTCATCTTATTCTCGAGGCACGTCCTTTCGAGGGACTCGTGGTCGCGGCGGCGGTCATCACGTCAATCACACTAGTTATCGTGATGCTAGCAGTGCGCCGACGCGGGGCATGAACAGATGGGAAGCGCTTTCAGAGCAAAGCCAATTACGGACCGAGACACCAAGAATCCAGAGGGAATCCGAGCTTGCGTTTGTTCCCTTGGTCGGGGACTCCGGCTCTCGATCTGAGCCTAATGCCGCTGCAAATACTGAAGGTTTTCCAAATGCGTGAAGCAATGTCTATGGCAGATCGGATGTATTATGTGTACGCGCTCTTGAAAATACAATAACGCTAATGGGCTAATCCCATTCTACTGTCAATGAGCACCGCAGTGAATGGTATCAATCAGCGGTCTGATGCTTCCTCCTTCATTTTATGTCCCAAGAGTTTTGCGCTGACATTTCGAATATGAATGGCTATTGGTTGTGTGAAAATCAGATGGGCGCGCTCGAAATTGAATAGCAAGGCAGACCGACCAGCTCTCTGTAAAATCTTACGTGTCAGCGAAGCAATGGAAACTCCATCGAGACAGATCCTCACCTCAACGCCATGATCTTTGCTGCGCTGATATTGCTCCAACGCTTCTTCCAATTTCCCCGCTGCAGAAAAATGATATTCAAGTAAATATAGCGACAATAAGGCGGAAACCGACTGGCTTCGAGAACAGCGGCATAGTTGAACGCTATCTCAGGGTCGTCCGGAGAGAGTGTGGCAGCGATGCTGTATCACGACTCAGACATGAATATGCAGGTGTTACTTATTGTGTGGGATGCGACTTGCTGCAGATGTTTCAGAGCGAGGTCTGGTCGGGCAACAGGTGACATGATATATGCAGAAGCCAGATCTATAGCAAAGGATGATTACACTTCGATTTTCGGGGAATGCCATTGACATACTTGTGTGAGCGTCTGGACTTGAGGGCTGCAGAACAATAGATTCCTTCCAGGAGGAAATTGCCTCGTCAAACTCCTCTGACTGATGTCAGGAACGGCGGCGGTGGACATTGCACGGAACATGAGGTACTCAGATGGTAGTGTGTTACACCCAGATTGAATAGGGAGCTCGCATTCCGCCGTATTTCTGCGCTTCGTTTATAGAGTTCTTTTGCAGCGGACACATCGCCCTCTTCGAGCTTCGCAGTGCCCAGTTCCAGACAACGGAGAGCCTCGATATCTGCGGGATCGGCAGCAGTAGAGTGGGGCGTGGTCGAAGTGGCCCATCCTGATTCCCGGTTTGCGGTGCGGAATTAGGTTAAATGACGAACTTACGCCTCGAATGAGATACCAGAGCCCTGGGACGCGACGTTGGCCGCCTGGCTAGACGGAATGCAGCACTTCTCCACATCGCTTTTCAGTGTGAGTCACGGCCGTCCGGACCGATCGATCGCTTACAAACCATCATCCGAGATTTTTTGCTCTCACTTTCATGGCACCCAAAAACGAAAGCCAGGCTCAGCCCGATGCCTCTTCTTCCTCCAATCCAACAGACTACCTCCGCTCGGCTACTTTCTCTCGTCCAGAATCTTCCCCCACCGGGTTTGACCATGTAGCCACCGCCTCAGAACTTCTCATGGGCGCCTACGATCCAGCGAAACTGCACCCCCTCGCAGACCTGGGTGACAAATTAGATTATCTGCTTCTGGACGATGACAAAACAAACGACCTCCCTGGTGCCAATACCGCAATTCCATCGAGGGGGTGGAGTGATGATCTTTGCTACGGAACGGGCACCATGTATCTTGGGGGTGCGTCCAGATCTCTTTCAAATTACTGCATTCGATACATGGCGTGCTCCCGGCCTCGCTTACGCCTCTCTCACCTTATCTCTTCATCTCGGGCATCCCACATTTAGTCTCTCTTATTGTTCTTTGCCGTCACATGCTCATACATTTCTCCAAGGGCTGGCACTTGGCGGGGCATGGGGCGTACGTGAGGGCGCTACCAGACCGCTTGCAGTCTCCAATACGCGGTTACGGATCAACAGTGTCCTCAATTCCGTGACTAGGAGAGGAACTTTTATTGGAAACTCGGCTGGCGTTCTCGGTCCGTAAACCTACTGCCGGTAGGATCGTCTGCAATTTTCTGACCCCTCCTGCCCTTTTTTAGCACTGGTATACAACGGAGTTAATTCTTCGATCGATGCTATGCGCGGTAAACATGATATTCTCGGTAGCATGGGTGCTGGAGGAATCACTGGGGCACTGTACAAATCCACCGGTGCGAATTCTGTGTCTTATGATTTTATCAGTCGTCCTGATTTTTAACCGCCATCAGCTGGCGTAAAACCTGCACTCGCGGCGGCAACATTTATGTCAGGCGTGGCAGGGATCTGGAGTTATGTGAAAAAGAATGTTTGATCGTTGTCGGCCTGTATTTAAACATAATCCTCCCTTACTCTGGATCTTCTCGCCTCTTTAAGACTGTAAGCCTATTTCAAACACGCCTTCGCCGGAAATGTTGACTGGTATGATCTGAACACTTCTCACCCGTGGATCTGGCGGCTGAACGTACACATATCGAGGCAGTGATTTGGCATCTTCCAGAATCCACGATGACTCTGTGCGGTTGTGTCGTAGCAATCCTAATACTATAAATGATCCATTCTGCCACTCATTTCGGTTCCCAGTCCTGCTCCTGCTGTTGAACCCGTTCGCAGTCTGCGCCCGTGCGCGCGGCCGTCAAGCAATGCCAACTGATTCTAGAACAGCTAGTGCGCGACGGCGCAAGTTTTCACCACGGCGGGAGATACGCCGTTCCCGAGCCGGCGGCTCCAATCCCAAGGTCGGCTACATAGTCGAGCTTTTTGTCTATCCTTTTTGAAGCGCCTGACTGCTCATCAGATATTTCTTTTCCCAACTTCTTTTATGAATCCTATCACGAAAATGAGGAATTTGCATCATGTGCAAACCTCCAAAACTCTCATTCGTTTAAACTTTACGACCACATTTTCGGATCGGAGAAACTTTATATCATCCAATGGCTCTGCGTACAACCTTGAGGCTAGTAGCGGCCACTCATCACCTCAGACCGTGGCTTCTATTGTGTTTTCCTCAAACGGGTCTACTTCAAGTCGCAGCCCGCCATCCAGTCGTAACTCCATCTCTGAATATCCGACGCACCGTGCTCAATTACGCTCCAACCCTCGCATTCAATTATCCTCGCTGCTGGCCGACACTCGCAGCCGGTATATCCCGACGCACTCCATGTGACTATCAGAGCTAACACACGGGCCTAGATCTTATCAGCTCAACGTCGTTCAACACCCCCAAAAAACCGCTGAATTCGGATATGCAAGTCTCTCCCGTCTCCCTCTTACTCCGCCCACGGTTGTTCAACTCACGGTGCGGGACTCGAACGGCAACTCAATTATACCGTATGTATTCCCCACTCTACTGCCCTCAACATAGGCTGATAAGTTTTGCGAAGTGAAGAAGAATTGCCTTTTCTTATCGCGCATCTTTCGTTGTTCACCGAGAATGGAACGACGCCTCTGGATATGGGCTCCTCGACGACAGGCCCAGGATATAGACAGGGAGCCCCCCAACCGATTTTATATGGGAATCTGGTATCGTCAGTGGATCATCTGGAAGACCAGAACGGAAACATGGGCCTTTTCTTTCTCTTTCCAGACGTCAGCATCCGATGGCGCGGCCGTTTTCAGCTGGGCATCACTCTTGTGAGGATATGCAGGCGAGTCACCGCCATGTCCGGACAGTCCTCTGTTTCCTCTACTCCGTCCTCACTTGTTTCTTCTGCTAGGCCCGATTCATCCGGCCTCGCCGAGCAGGGCACAGCTCTTGCACAAGCACGCACCAGCACATTTGATGTTCTCCCTTATCACGAATACATTGCCGCTCGTTCGTGCTTCTGTTTCCCTCCCGTGAACTCGACTCATCTCCCTGAAGCTCCAACACGACTAACGCAGGCATTTCTTCGCCAGGGTGCCCGCATGTTCACGTTCTTGCAACCGTAATCCTGCGACGACCTTATCATTATATATCGGACCACAAATTTCGTTCTCTGTTTATAATTAATTAGTACTATTCGTTCTGTGTTAATGTTAATGCCAGCTGCGGCCAGCTGCGATTTACAGTGTACACTGCCTTGCCCTGCCTTTAAATTGTTCGGGTCACAACGGGTCACATCACACGTGCTTACAGCGAAGAGCTGCGGAGCCTCTTTATATTCGCGCCTCAGCCCATCGCATCTTTTGAATACCTCTATCACTATCACCTCTCACCTTTACGCCACTTCTACGACCTCTTGAACGCCATGGCCGCCAACGACTACTACAAAGGACAGCAGCAGCAGCAGCAGTACTACCCACCTGCAGGTCTGTCAGCGCCACTGGGCGCCAAAACCCAGCCATTTTTGGACTGACGTCTTTCCTTTCAGGTGGACCTCAGCAGCAGCAGGGCGGCTACTATCCCCAGGTCCGTCTCATCCTGGCTCAGCTCTCCAACTTTTCTCTGACATCAAATTACAGCAACCGCAAAACTCGTACCAGCAAGGTGGCTATCAAGGGCAACCACAGTACCAGGGTCCGCCGCAGGGATACCCCCAGCAGGGCTACCAGCCAAATCCCGGCCCGCAAACCATCTACGTGTAGGCCTAGAGTTGCTGGATCGTCTGCGCGTCAATTCATGTGTTTTGTAGCCAACAACCCCCACAGCAACAAAGTGGTGGAGGAGGCGGGTGCATGGCCTGTTTAGCAGGAGTGTGTCTGTGTTGCTGCGCCGAAGGTCGGTCACGATTGCTGGTTTCCTTCTCGATACTCATGGCACGCGTACAGAACTTTGCGAGTGCTTATTCTGAGTTGGAAGGACTGTTGGACTGTTATATTTCTTCTTCTTCTCTAATGCACACTTACTACTACATGGCTGCTGTACCGCGTACCACTGGAAATGTATCCATTTCATGGAAATGTCTCCAATTTATTTGATTTATCCGTGGCACAACGTTGAGTAGCTGATTGGCGGTCGGAGTGCATCGGATGGTCACACAGGGTCACACCCGGCCCGTCACACCTCCTTCCGTCCAAACCACAAAATGCTGTCAAGGCACTTGAGTGCGGGAGTGCTGAGGAAGGCGGCCTCCTCCCCTGCTTTCCGCCAGAAAAACCCACTCGCCTTCGCAGTAATATCCTCGCTTCCCTCCAGTTTCAAACACTCAACCCAATTCTCCACAGGTTCGTAATGCGTCCACCGCGTCGTCCTCCTCCGCGTTCGAGGTGCGCTGCCTCTTTCCCACTGCCCGTGGTGTCTAAACTCCCACCGCAGTCGTTTATGAACTCCCGCATCACCCTCGTATCCGTATCACTCTTCACTGCTGGTTCGGTAGCATGGTACACCCACCTCTATGGCTCCCTCCCGTTTCTGGCGCAGGTGCACGCGAGCCATGCAAGCGACGAGGGGCTGCACCCTCCCGAGTACCCTTGGTCGCACAAGGGCATCTTCGACACCTTTGATCACGCTAGGTATGTTTTCTTATCGACCCCATTCAACTCGATGTTCAGTTTTTCCCCACCCCAGCATCCGGAGAGGCTATCAAGTATACCGCGAGGTCTGTGCGGCCTGCCATTCTCTTGACCGCATTGCGTGGCGTAACCTGGTCGGCGTGTCCCACACCGTCGACGAGGTAAAAGCCATGGCCGAGGAAATCGAATATCAGGACGGGCCCGACGATGAAGGAGAGATGTTCATGCGCCCCGGAAAACTTGCCGACTATATGCCCGCTCCTTACGCTAACGAGTCGGCCGCCAGAGCCGGCAATGCTGGCGCGTTACCTCCTGATTTGAGTTTGATCGTCAAGGCGCGTCACGGCGGTGCGGTATGTTCGATTTCATCGTGTTTCTCGTCCGATGCTGACATAGTGCGCCCTAGGATTACGTCTTTGCCCTTCTCACCGGCTATGTGGATCCTCCGGCTGGCGTCGAGATCCGCGAAGGGATGAACTACAACCCTTTCTTCCCTGGCGGAGCCATTGGCATGGCCCGTGTCTTGTTCGACGGTTTGGTCGAGTACGATGATGGCAAGTCTTCGACGCTGTTACTTTATTGGCCTTGACGCGATTTCGCGCATTAGGAACTCCTGCTACAACGTCGCAGATGGCCAAGGATGTCGTGACATTCTTACACTGGGCCGCCGAGCCGGAACACGACGAGAGGAAAAAGACTGGGATCAAGGCAGTTATCCTGTTCTCGTCGCTGATGCTCATCAGTCTGTATGTCAAGCGCTTCAAATGGACGCCTCTCAAGAACAGGAAAATCTGTATGTCATATTCTTCGATTGCTGTTGCATTCCCTTACCCTGCCTTCAGTCTACGACCCGCCGGCAGACAAAACACATTAGAGGAGAGGACGCTTGTTCATACACACGTAGCCAATAAAGATTATAATTTCGTTTGAGAATTTGCTGTCGAATTGTTTGGTTTTGCTTGTCTGCTGCCTCCTCATTTCTAAGTCAAACTCCCACACCACGCCTTACATCCACGCACCATCTGCTCAGCATGTCCGCAGATTCATGGCCACCGCAGCTCAAGTGCGGCGGTTCATTGTCCTTTACCTGCTGCAGCTCATTCCTTTGTTCCGTAGGGACTGGGTCGCGAAATGTCTGGGGCAAATGACAGATACCAACAGAACAGAAGCCCAAGCTGAACTACGGCAGGTGATCGCTGACGCTTTTGCGGCTCAAACCCTCTGGACAACGGACTGGGCAGCCGTCCATCTCAAGGCTCTTCTCCCTCAACCGGTTCCACAATTCAACACGAGTTTAAAGCGCAAGAAGTATGCATCTGCTCGCGTGTTGTAGCCAAACGCTAACGTTCAACCCAGCCACGAAAACTCGCCCGCCGCTAAAAAAGTAAAGAAGGCATTAAAGAACAGCACCTCATCTCCTGCACTAGACCCCAATGATCGTGCCGCTCTGGATAAACGGGCCCAGCGATTTCAGCGTGAACACGAGATCGAACGAGAAAAATCGCGTACCGGCGGTCAGGCTTCTCTCAAGGCGAATTACCAAACTTCTCATCTATTCAATAACTCCAATTCTCGGTCTGCGTCGCCCTTCGGGCAGTCTGATGATCCAGATGCGGATCCAGTGCGCCCTTTCGTTTAACCTGGTGCTCGACTGATCGTATATTCAGAACGTCATGGATTGGGATCGTCATACGATCGTCGGGACTTCGAGCGAGATATTCAAGGACTATCTAAGGCTGACTACGGTACATCCTTCGCGCTTTCAAATGCAACACCGATATTGAAGCTTGTTTTCTTAGGAACCCAAACCCGAACAAATACGTCCCTATGCCATTCTTCAGCAAACTTTACTCGAGCTGAAAAAGCGGTTCCGTGAACGGACACCTTATAACTGGATATGTAGTCAATTCAAAAGCCTTCGTCAGGATCTCACAGTACGTCGTTTCCTCGTCTTCCCGATCTTGCAGGTGGCATCAGGTTCTGTGTTTTCTTTTGTGATTTCATAGGTGCAACGCATCAAGAATGAATTTACGGTCCAGGTCTACGAAATTCATGGTCGGATCGCGTTGGAATGTGTACGGTACCCATTCTTCTTCGACCTGTCAATATTTTCACCGGTCCTCTCTAGGGCGATATGGTCGAATACAATCAGTGCCAGGCGACGTTGAAGACCCTGTACGATCTGGGCATCCCTGGCAGGGTGGAGGAGTTTACTGCATATCGCATCCTCATGCTCTTGCACGGTCGCAACAGATCTGGTTCGTCCCCGATACCCTAAAGGTCGCCGATCTTGACGTAGCGTTCGCAGAGTTGAATCTATATGTAGGTCAGCTAACACCTAAACAGAAGGCGGATCCTGCGGTGCAGCATGCCCTCAGCGTACAGCGCGCACTAGCTATGGGGAACTACCATGCACTATTCGGACTATACTCAACATCGCCGAACATGGGCGCATATATTATGGATCATTTTGTTGCTCGTGAGAGAGCTAAAGCACTCATGGTGATTACCAAAGCGTCAGTTCTTCATCTTTTTTCTTCGGCCCCTCGATGCTAACAGCCACATTCCGGCAGATATAAATCGATCCCGCTCTCCTTCATCCATCAAGAGCTAGCGTTCGAGAGTCTAGAACAAGCCCGCGAATTTCTCGCCGACCACTCCGCCGCTTATTTCACGAACCCGGGCGGCTCCGATGGACAGAAGATGCTGGACTGCAAGCCTGCAGGCCCCCAGCTGACTCTGGCGTTCGAAACCAAATACCGCAAAGTGCTGATCAAAGGTGCAATATAACAACAGCAATCCCAGGTTACATTTCCCGGCCGCATCTAATTTTTTCTGGTCAATCTGTCTCGCGGACCCATCAACAGCATCCGAATCCCACGTAACTATCTTTATTCGACTCGACTCATCGCATTTTCGTTCTCAAATCATCATGCATTGTGGTTGCCCCAATTTTGGGCTCAAGATCGGGGGGTGGGTGGTGTACAATGTAATGTTGCGTATATAAGTTTGATATAAGTTGGCAAAATATGGTCGGATGAACATGCTATTACATCGCTCAATCGCGCATACGCGCTGGGATGAACCGTCGCACGGTCACCTCGCGTATAGAATAGTACTGCAAGCAAGCTGGAGAATTGAGCACATCGAGAGACACGCGCGACCGTGCTGGTATCGTAACGTAGGCCAGAATTAACGTCTGTCAATGGTCAGTGCTTAGTTGGGGGCCATGGATATCATCAGTACACACCTTGTAGACTTGACTGTTTACACGGTTGATGGTGCTGAGCCACGACCACGGGAAGGGCGACGAGTTGTGCAGATCAACTGAAGATGTTTCTTGGTCGGCTGGATCTTCGTAGACCGGGCAGACCACAAGCGAAAACCTAAGAACAGTATGAGCGCAAGGACAAGGCACAGGAGCTCTTGTTTACTCTGCGTGGTTGAAAACAGGGCCCCGTTTGTAAAGCATGTAGTCGACACAAAACTTGATGCCACCCCGGACGACCCAGCCCAGGGAACGATAGTGATGATACACAATATAGTTTATCAGAAATGGGTTGTCAAATTGCAAAGATGGTGTCGGTTTAGGCGACACGAAAAGCTGAGGCGTTAGATATGCGGCTTGGAAGGCGACCCATATTTGCTGGATGCTCATTAGTTCGTTCTATTTCGTGGATTATTCAGTACGAGAGATGAACTTCGTATTTCAGCCACTCGCCGTATGGGGGTCCGCAACTGTAAGGCAATCTAAATTCCACAGCAGAAAAAAAGCCTCGGGAAGTGTTAACTGAAGGTGCTCCAGATCCTCCGGCGGCTCCTCATCCTCTGGAACATCGTCCTGAGGTGTCACAGGCGTATCTGGGGGTTCAGCTGCAACTGGAGTCGGTTTCCACGTTGCAGCAGATGGAATCGCAGGTCCAGAGAGCGCGGGTACCACGACGCGACCTTCGGACTCGAAGACAGCCTCCGCTTCGGCTGCCACCGCTGCAATTGCGCGGGCACGATCAATTTTGAACTGCTTCCGCTCCGCACGACGCTTCGCGGTCATTTCTTCAGATGTGAGGCCTATACGCGATGGTCGACCTCGATGCACGGAAATTCGGGAGCAGGACGGGCTCACGGTTCCCGCCAGCGCGCCGGCTGTTGATCTGACGCGCGAGCCAGCTGGGCTCACTCCTCGACAAGTCTCCCTTGCCAAAAAAGCCTCGTCTCCAGAGTATGGTCGAGTCATGCTTGCTCGAAACCCACACCGAACGCGTCGCCTCATCGAAGATGCCCTGGCACTGGGGTGTCTCAACTTTGGTCAAAGTGAGCCCCAGGAGACCAAGCATGGACCGAACGCGCGTTGGCGGAGGATACCAAAAAATGAGAGGGAGCGGACACCCGTATATGCGGTTGTTGTCGTTGCGGCCTCCTGCAGGTTTGCCAGAGACGGGTCCTTTGCGGCCACTGGGCTTGATCAGAGACATGGCCCTTGCGAAATACGCGGTTGAGTCAAGAGGCTTCAGAAAATGACCCTAACCCTAATGATCCTCGCCCGCTCAATCAACGCGTCAAGCGAAACAGCGTCACATTTAAAGCTCATGACATCATGTCCGGATTTTCGTTCCTCTTCCTCCTGCCACCATGGACTCTCTTCCGATAGACATGTCCCACCCTGCAGTCCGTGACTACCTCGCCCTAGTCAGGTTCGTCGCGTTTGGGCTCATGTTTCGTTTAGCTGACCTCGTACCAGACTGCAGGTGCTGACTCCTTTGTCCCTTCTGATAAATATCGCAACAGTCGTGGTTTGTACGGTCGTTGTAAATCCATCCATCCGTTGGTCTTCCGCTTCGAATTCCTCCACGCGAACTCACTGGAATTAATCAGGAACGATATCCAAATTATATCCTACTTCCATCTCCCCGAGACCTTCGGTGATTTCAGTATATGTGGCCGCGATGTATCTAGGACAGATAGGCTACTGTGTCCTACTTGTCCTCGCGAGAAAGCCAGAAACAAAGGTCCGCATCGAGTTTAATGCCGAAGGTTTCAATGTTGATTCGGAGCAGAGAACTCTGACGAAAGGCGTTGGGTTGTCCCTCGTTTTCGCAAACTGGCTC
The DNA here is from genome assembly GCA_029281465.1 of Mycena epipterygia. Lineage (NCBI taxonomy): Eukaryota > Fungi > Basidiomycota > Agaricomycetes > Agaricales > Mycenaceae > Mycena > Mycena epipterygia. Next base: position 262,889 of record JARJCQ010000011.1, on the reverse strand, counting down.
ATGGCTATCTGGGCGGTCGCATGGGTGCGTGTGGTTCCAGTCCGAATCTGCTTATGTGCTCACTGTCAGCAGGTCTTTGAATGGTTCCTCACCGCCACAATTCTGCAAGGCATCCTTCTCATCTTACTTCTGTACTCAAATATCTCCCTCCTCACGTACCATGCGCCAACGACATCCCGCCCATTCGACATGGCCCTCATCCACGCCCCCCTCCGATTTTTCTTCGTCCTCCAATTCGCGCTCATGTTCCCGCTTGCACTCTTGTAAATATCTGGGTTTCCCGCCCTGCACTTTTCTAATCGCTGTTTCACAGTGTGGCGCTTGGACTAACGACCACTCCCCTGTACGACGGCACCCCGGCGGATTACGACGCCCACCCGTGGCCTGGTTTCGGGGTTGTCTTTGGTACGAACCTCGTCAGTCTTCTTGTTGTCACTCTCCGGCGCGACATCGTCTGGTGTGTGGCCGCGACATGGATCTGCATCAGCATTTGGTCGCTGCGGCCTAAGCCGCAATCGGTTTATGTGAGTTGAATCTGCACAATCAATATTTAAAACTGACCATGAACAGATAACCGCGCTCGTATTCACGATTATACATCCCCTGGCACTCATCGCGGCTTACATACACTCGTACTTCTTTACTCGAGCAGCTGTGGAGGGTAATGGGGCGGTAACCCTTCCTGGCGATGAGCATCCTGGGTTACATACGAACCGGCCATCCACAGAATCGCAGGTCCGCGGTCCCAGAGAAGTTGATACCGAGGCCGTTTGGGGTGAGTAAGGAGGGACCATAGCACATAGTGTTCGGACAGAGTATACTACATAGTACATTTCTTTCTTCCACCACTGAACTGCATGCATGAATCACTAGTACTTGACTGGCACAATCCCAACGGCGGGGCCTTGTTCCCCAAATATAAATCTGGCCACGCCCTCCAGCGCGGCAGGAGTATACTCGAAGCATGCAACGTACGGCTGCGTGACGCTCGCCGCATCGTAAGGCGCACAGCTCCCGATTACGATTATGGGAACTTGCACAGATTTCGCCAAGTCCTGCAACACCTCCAGCTGCCAGAGAGAACGGTCGGCGTTGCGGAGCGTAAATATCACCGCAACACAGTCCGCGGGCACACGCAGCTTTGTGTCACGCTCATACACAGTATGCGTGCACGGAGCGCGTTTGCCAATCGATTCAGCAAACGCTAGGAATGATGGGCCAGCTGTGTTCCGAAGGGCGCCGTCCTTGGTGCGCAGAACACCGTCAGCGTCATCGACCGCCTTGTTGAGACTTTCCATCGGGGGAGTGAACAACGCAACTGGCTCGCCAGCTTTCAGTGGCTGCACGCCGGTACCGTTGATGAGGGTTGTCGACATGCGATAGGCTTCGTCGCTCAGCACTGCGCTCTCTTTTTTCGCCTTTTCCCATTCGACATCGAAATCGTCTCCCTCTCCAAGAACATCGTCCCAGGTACCCGCAAATTTGTCCTTCAGCGCGTCGATTTTAGTTTCATCGAGCACCAGCCGACCCGATTCGACCGCCTTGTATGTTTCGAGAACAGCGCCACTTTGCCATGTCATGGTGTGGCAGATCATGACCACATCCGCGCCTGCTTCGAGGGCGCGAACGGCACCCTCCTCGACCCCGCACGCACCCTGCGACTTGTTGGATATCGCCTCCATCTCCAGGCAGTCCGTCACAACCAGACCTTCAAAGCCGAGCTCGCCGCGCAACAGGTCTGTGGTGATCGCCCGCGACAAGGAGCACGGGGCGTCGGTGCCCGTCACGGCAGGGAGCGCCATGTGTCCCGTCATGATGCTCGCGACGCCTTGCGCAATCAGTGCCTTGAACGGGGGCAGCTCCATGGCGCGCAGCTCGGTGGCAGATTTCATGATGCGCGGGAGCGCGAGGTGCGAGTCGACCGAGGTGTCGCCGTGCCCAGGGAAGTGCTTCGCGGACGGCGCGATGCCAGCGTTCGTAAGGCCCTGGGAGACAGCACAGGCAAATACGCCAACTTTCTGTGGGTCTCAGGGAGGCAAATCTGAGCTATTGTGCGACCGAAAGGAGGCGCCTTACCATCTCCAAATGACCGAACACCTAGCGGAACCATAGGCAACGGAGTCGTTGATAAGAATAATATATCTCTTACCAATAACAGGGTTGCGGGGGTCTGAATTGACGTCCGCAACAGGACTATAGGCCCAGTTGATGCCTGCGAGTTTGAGCTCTCTGCCGCTTGCAAAAGAAACCCGCTCGGCGATAGCGGAGGACCCAGTTGCCGCAAGGGCCATTGCACCAGGGCTATAAGGTATCAGCATTCAACATTATATCGAATGTTAGGGTAGCACAGACAATTGAGTGCCAGCGTCGGGTCTGCTGAACGCCGAGACGAGACCTGGAAAAGGATGAGGCTATAAAAACCCACACAAGATGCTTAAACCACAACCACACCGTTCTCTTGGTCTATGCCGATCAGCAAAGGCTTTATATGGCCAGCATCCTTCGCGAGTGTCTGCAGCTCGCGAACGAGGGCGCGGATTTGTGGGGCATCTGCATTCCGTCAACTCAGGATGGCATTGAAGTCGCGGAGGCCGACACACCGACGACGTTCCTCTTCATGAGGATGACGCTGCCGATGTAGTAGTCTTGAATAAGAGTCCGGATATCGGGCGAGAGAGAGTGGCCATGAAAACCAAAAACAAAGTGCTAAAAGGACTGTCGTATCGGGACACGATTGCGGACGGTGAGAGTAACGTACTTGTCCGATGCGCCTTTTCTCTGAGATGTCCATTGCGTGAGGCGAGCGAGCAATAGAACAGATAGAGAGCAACCTGAAAACGGCAAGATTGGCGGGCCGATCAGGTGACCGTATTCTCGTTTCGGCCCGACTCGGAGCCGGTTGCCTTCACCCTTGTTGCGAGCCTTTGGGCTCGGAGTTCATTTCAGAGCTTCAAAACTTTAGGCCCACTAGTGTCGCTATAAAACCCTTCCCAAGCATCCTTGCACCGGCGCGCGCAAATCGCTGTGGCGGACGCGTCCCTTCACTTCTGTTGAATATTTAGGTGCTTTCGTCGTCGTCCACCTGATTCCTTTCCTTTCTGTTTTATGCAACATCGTTTCTCCTGCTGGAAATGCTCTTGCGGTCAAATCTTAGCTCGGTCTCCCACGAGAACTGGGTTATCTCCAGCGTGAAACTCAAAACCCGCGCCGCTTGCGCTCTTGAAGACTATTCAACAGGTTTGAAGAATCCCGATGAACCATTGATATATATGCCGGGCTCTCTATTGGATGGACCTACTATTTGTCTTCTCGTCTACCCGGTCGACCGTCGGCACTTGTAAAATTCTACCCCTCACAAAATATCACAAGTCTAGGACGCTTCTTCATATTGACTGATATTCCACGTATCGCGTATCGCATAAATACTTAGCTATCCGAATCGATCCTTTCGGGCAATCTGGCAATTTTCTCAGCATCTAAGCATGTTCAGTTATTATTGAAAAGCCTTAGAGTACTGTATCAATGGAAACCAATTCGTCCATCCGTTATCGGGGATGTTTACATCCTTAGTCTTCTAGACGTAGATAGATATCATTTTTGTAAACTTGTAAACCTCACCCAGACCAAAGTGAATTTAATTCCAATGAATTGAACGCGTCTGTGGTCACGTGCCCGTTCTCTCTTCCTAAACCGTCAACGACCTCAACGTTTTCTATCCAACATGTCGGAGCAGCGCAGACAACAAATAGAGGCCAAGAAGGCGAAGCTCGAGCAGATGCGAGTGGCGCGGTTGGCCAGGACAAAACCGCGAACTTCAGGTGTCAGTTTCCATTTGGTACAAATTCTTTCAAGTTTGCGAATTCCGTAGCCAGGCCGCTGAAGGATCGACGGTGTCGACCCGAGAGTTCGACAGAACAGACATGAATCGTGTACTGGATGATATCCTTGGACCAAGTAGCGGCGACGGCACACCTTACCGTTCCGGCAGCCCATCCGTCGCTCAAGGTTCTGGCCGAGTTAGTCAAGCCAGTAATATGCCGCCGGAGCGTGGCAGTCCTCGACCCTCCCATGATATATCGATAGGGACTAGCGGGACTGATCCTCTCATATATCGGTAAGGCACCCGGTTCAGACTGCCATTCCCTAGTAATGCAGTTAATAGTGAAATGACGCCACGATATCTACCCGACCTAATAGACATTCAACAAGAAATTTTCGAGCTTCCCCAAAAGGTTCATTGTGTTTTGTGTTTTATCAGTTTCATTCTAAACTCTGGTCAGACGCGCACGATGTACGAGAAACATATTCAGACCGTCGAAATTGAGACGGAGGCTCCCGAAGCGTTCGAAGACAAGATACGGCAGCAACTTCTCACGCAGCAAACCCTTGAGGCTGAACGGATAGCCTACGAGAAAGCCTTGGAAGAGGAAGCAGCGAAGCTTGACCAAGAGATCGAGCAAGAAGTTCGAGGTAGATTACGGACTGCATCCCTACACCCCGAAAATCATTTAACAAAATTTACCAGAACTGTCTGAGGAGGAAAGAGCCGCTTTCTTGTCCGACCCGAAAGTGCTGGATTTCATTGACGATTCAACCAAAATCTTCCATCGTGTATTGAACGATCATTATAATTACATGAGCGATTACACACAAGGGACGGAAGCGGGGGGGTGCGCTCCATTTTCTTTCTTTGATCTGCCTTGTGTTCATGTCCCAGCAGCGATGATTCTGAAGGTAGACGAGTAAAACGAGTTTGTGAATTTTGGAACGAACGGTACGGAAAGAATCGTTCCATAACGGACGTTGACTGGTCGCCCAAAGTAAGCCTCGCAACTCAAGCTGGCAGTGAACTCACGGTTTCAGTTTCCTGAACTTACTGTTGCATCGTACAACAAAAACCATGCTGCTTTGAACGAGCCTGCTGGAATTGTTGCCGTTTGGAACACCCACTCCGTAGAACGACCAGAGTTCGTATTTCATTCCCAGGTTCGTCTCATTTCGCCATGTTGACCGTTTTGACCATTCTCTGATGATTCTAAAGTCTGACGTTCTTTCGGTCATGTTTTCGCCGTTCCATTCCAACCTAATATTTGGAGGCACTTACTCCGGTCAAATTCTGCTTTGGGATAATCGGTCAAAACATCTGCCTGTCCTGAAGACCCCCCTGTCTGCAGCTGGGCATACACATCCAGTTTATGCGATTCAAATGGTCGGCACTCAAAACGCACACAATCTGATCACGAGCAGCACCGATGGTACTGTCTGCAGTTGGCTCGTTGATATGCTTGCGCAGCCCCAGGTCCGATTGTAGCTTTTCTTGCATGTATATTGGTGCTTAAGATGGTCGCAGGAAACTCTTGAGCTGATCCACGCAGGACACAACAAGACTGGAGAAGTCGCGATCACCGCCCTGGACTTTCCAAATAACGAAACAACGACGTTTTGGGTCGGTACAGAAGAAGGCAACGTCTACCAGGCGAACCGTTATGATCGAGCAGGAGCCAAAGCAGGGTTGAATCAATACGATGTGTACAAGGGCCACTCCGGGCCTGTTATGGGGCTTCATTTCCATCCACTTGCGGGTCCTGTGGACTTTTCCGACCTGTTCTTGACGAGCTCAGTCGACTGGACGGTCAAGTTATGGCGAGCTAAGTCTTTGTCGAAACCCTCGACGTCACCGCATGCTATCAGTCCATTGTACTCTTTCGACGAAGCAGACGACTATGTCTACGACGTCAAGTGGCATCCACAGCATCCTGCCTTGTTTGGGACGGTGGACGGCTCCGGAAAATTCGACCTGTGGAACTTGAATATGGACACTGAAGTACGCGTTCATACTCCTTTTCCCTTCGTATGGGCTGACTATCTGCGCGACAGGTACCTGTGGTATCGACGAGTGTTGGTTCTGGTCGGGCGATCAATAAACTGCAATGGAATAAAGACGGTCGTCATGCGGCCCTTGGAGGAAGCGATGGAAAGCTGTATGTCTATGACATTGGGGACATGGCTACCTCACGGGGAGAGATAGAGTGGTCCGAGTAAGTCTACAATATTCTTGACTGATTTGTTCTCACACACCACCCTTATAACAGCATGCAGAAGGTTGTCGCTGGGATCAATACCAACGGGGTGGATGCTGGGCGATGATATACCATTTTCTTTTCTGTTTCTATTTAATTTTAATTGCGGAGAGACCGTCCCGAATGCCGGAGGGCTTTAGTATAAATAAGAGTAAACTGGGGTTATCCAGCGATTGCATTGCCCCTCTACATCTTACATCCACCTTGCACACATACCATCTAGTTATTAGCGTTTTACCATGCCCGACGATGATTCCATCCAATATCTGGGGAGTCGGCCTGCCCCCCGACCGCTACCGAACCACCCCTTTCTCAGCAGCTCACAGCGCCCGGTTACCGGTGAGTGACTCGTTGTTCTCGATGGATCACTACTAACAGCCAAGTGACATCGATAGGTGTTGCCCTGCACATTGAGAAGTGTGGCACCGAGCCCAACTACAGCCTGACATTCCGCAAGGCGGAGGAGCCGGTCGTGCACATCGGCCGGCGCCCTGGGTCCGACAGTGATAAGGGAAAGAACGAGCCTGGAAAGGCGTTCTTCACCTGTCCTGTAGTGAGCCGCCATCATGCTAAGATTGCATTTTCCGACAGTGGCCATGTAAGCCATGCGTCGCCGACATCCCCGTGGCTGTGCTAATTAGCATGTACCTACAGGTCTACTTGATGGATTTGAATAGCCACCATGGCTCTCACGTTCGCAAGAGAGACGAATCTGTCTCTAAGCAGATCAACCCAGAGACCCCGACTCTCCTCGCAGACGGCGATGTCGTCACCTTTGGCAAGTCCGTGGGTTCCGACAAAGGCCTTGTGCGCCCTGTCGTCGCTCGTGTCGACCTCTTGTACGGTTCTCAGCCTCCCCTTAAGCCCTTGATCGTCCCTGGTGTGCCAGAGGGACAGGATTCCTCTCCTTTACGCCCACCTTCTGGCCGCTACGGCGTCTATATTCCTGCGTCATCAGAGGCCTCTTCCTCATCTGACGAACTGGCATCTCCTGATTCTCACGATTCTGACATCGAGGAAATATCGGGCCCGCCGCCTGTTGCAGCCCGTTACCCATGGCACGACAACAGCGGCGACGCGACGTCGCAAGGCGTTTCGAAGCAGAACCATGGGTGTTTCGCTGCTCCTAGACAGCACTCGCCTTTCGGTTTCTCTCCCCTGCCCCTGGAAAGCTTGCGTCGATCTTCTCCTTTATTCCACCGTGAGGAATTCTACAATTTCGGATTTGATGCATACAGCAACGACATCTTTGAGGACCATGACAATTCGGATAACAGTAATTATTCGAGGTCTACTTCTCCGATGGACCTCTCTAGTTCTCCGGAACCCTCTGATCCACCCGCTGGTGAGGATAAAGAGAGTCTGATAGCCATCGGCGAGCCGGTCATCATCGGCGCGTGGCCTCGTTCGCGGTCGTCGTCACCCTCCGTTTTCTCGTCGTCGTTTCCCCCCGTTCGAATTCTTGCGCCCGTTGAAGAATCCGCTCCCGCAACGCCGATTGTGAACGAACCGCGGTCTCCAGAAGTGGTCGACTTGGTGGTAAATGAGACTACCGATGAGGTCATCATAATGGAGGAGAAAGATGAGCCTGAGAAGGTTGTTGAAAGCAGCGAAACTGCGCAGCTCAAGGCATCGTTGGCGGCTGTCAAGGTAAATTATTCACAATTGTTTTCTTTTGCGAGCCGTTACTGATGAATGTTGGGTAGGCGGAGGTTGCGAAACTTCATGCTCATAGGCGCAAGTACAAGCAGCGCTTCAATGATAATATCCATGTCATGGGGGACAAGTTTTCCGACCTCGAAGAAAGGACGACCGAAGCTCATGACCTCTACAATCTCCTGTCGGACAGACTGGAGGAGAATGTGGATGCTTGTCACCAAGCCCAGGCCCAACTGGACGAGCTGCAAGGTCGAATGGACGCCCCGTCGGAGAAGGCCTCTGAGATCGACACAGATCCATATGCCGATGAGGCGAAGGCAAATGCGAAGTTGTTGGAACAGCTTGTCGCCGGTGCGTTTTCGGCGAATAACCTCGGGTATACCGTGGACACTGATGCCTCACTGCAGAGATGACCGTGCTCCGTGACACTGCGCGAAAGGAAATGGCCGACGAGCTGCAGAGTGTTCGGGAGGCCAAGGAGTCGTTGAAGAGCCTCGCTGCGCAAGTACAAGTCCAGGTATGCATTGACGTTTAAGCAAAGTTTGAAGTCTCAAGTTGCACTGACACACTCAGGCCGCGTCATTGAAGCGGAAGCGTTGCGACAAAGATGGCGAGGACGAGGCGACGCCCGTGGTTGCGGAGGGAATGACGATGCCGCCACGTAAACGCGCGAGGCAGGTCGCCAAAGTGCTTGCACAGACGGCTACTGCCGTGACCATCGGGGCTGCAGTGACTTGGTCTGCGCTGGCCTTCAGCTAGGTTGAAAGCGAAAGAACATGTAGGATACGTGTAGGAGAGTGGGTATGTAAATTAATGAAATTGTTTATCTCTGTTCTGTATGTCGGGCACCCGTCGGGCCTTGTGCGGTCTCCGCGGAACCGGCGTCCCTTTTGGCCAGTGCCGCCGGCGTCCCTTTTGGATATGATATCATGCGCCCCTCAGCCTCGTTCAGGCTTGCATGATCATCCGCGCCAGACTCTTCCTATCCACCTTCACTCGTCCCATATACTCCCTTCCTGCTACCCCTTCATTCCGCACCATGACTACGCTCGCAGAATTCAAACAAGTGCGTCCTCATCTCCCCGGGCCGTCCTTTACCATAGTTTACCATTCACCACAAATGCAGGCCCCCCATAAGTAAGATCTCATCGCCTGAACCTGAAAATCTCTGATCGATGGATGCGAGAAAAGACTGCTCGTGTATGCGTCTGGCTGGCTTTCCATCTCGCCGCGAATTCTAATATCTGCCCCAGCATCCCTGGCCCGATCGAAGTAGCCGACGAGGTACGAACGTCGGGGCACGCGACGCGTCGTCGCTGAACCACGTCCAGGTTCTCTACGCCAATGCGCACCCTTCCATGTCCCATGTATCTCCCGATTTCATTCCGGTCTTTGGGGATTGTATTCGTATGACCCGGTAGGTCGTGGACGCGTGCGCCGCACTTGCCACTAACTTTAGTTCAGAGAAGTCGTGCTATCCACGGAGGGTCAACCATTCCTGATCTCAGGGAGCGGAACGCTGGGGTGGGACCAGGCACGCAACTGACTGTCCACGTTTCTGGGTCGATCTGACACGCACATAATTAGGTTGCAGCTAACCTGGTACAGCCCGGCGACAATGCGTTGGTCCTGCACAGTGGCTACTTCGGAGACAGTTTTACCGAGTGGTATGTTTCTATCTATGCCAAGAGCTCACAGGCATATGTGAATCTTCCAGTCTCGAAACCTATGGCGCCAAGGTTGATCAGCTCAAAGCTGAAATCGGCGCTGCTGTAAGCCAGGAAGCCATAGAAACGGCACTCAAGTCGAAGAAATATCGGCTTCTCACATTAACGCATGTAGATACCTCGACAGGTCTGTAATTTCCTTTGCATATTTTACGCTCCTTCTCAACTATCTGCAGGCGTCTTGTCCGACGCCAAGGCCATCGCGGAAACCGTGAAGCGCGTTTCCCCAGACACCTTGGTACGCACATACTTTTGGTGTCGGCAGCTAACGGGTGCTCATATATACTATCGCAGGTTATTTTGGACGGCGTGTGCTCGGTTGCCAGCGAAGAGCTGCGCATGGATGCATGGGGTATCGATGTTGTGTTAACCGCCAGCCAGAAAGGTCTTGGCGTCCCACCCGGACTCAGTATCCTCGTCGCCAGTCCTAAAGCGATAAAGGTGAGTCCTTCCCTTCCTGCTTATGTCCTTTGTATATTGATGCTGTTCAGGTGTTCGAATCACGGACGACCCCGGTGGCGTCCTATTACGCGAGCTGGAAGAAGTAAGTTGTGTGTATTACCGCGGCGCCTGGATGTTTACTCAATTCGTTCAGGTGGCTCCCCATTATGAAGGCGTATGAGAGCGGTAAAGCGGCGTACTTCGCTACGCCGCCCGTCAACTTGATCTACGCGTACCACGCGTCGCTTTCCCAAATCACCAAGAAGGCTCCATCGCTGGAAGAGCGCTTCAAGCTCCATCGCGCAGCCAGCCAGCAAATCAAGGATACCGCCGCCAAGCTGGGCCTCAAACAGCTCGCTCTCGATCCGGCGTTTGCGGCCAATGGAATGACCGCGGTACGCTCGTCTCGCGTCCTCTCGCGTGTTTCCACTACTGAGCTATCCTAGCTCTACTTTCCTGACGGCGTGACGGCGGCGGATGTATTACCGCAACTTGGTGCCAAGGGAATAATTGCTGCAGGAGGACTGCATGCTGCTATCAAGGGTGTGTCTCTGTTCCTCGCTCGGTCGCTTCTTGTTAACAAGCTGCATGAACTACCAGACAAATATTTCCGTCTAGGGTTCGCCTTTTCTCTTCCTCCGCTCCTTCATTACTGCAACTGACGTCACCAACTCAGGCATATGGGAATCACCGCTGTTGACGGGCAAAGGGGGGATATCCAGTCGGTCACAACTGCGTTGAAGGAAGTGTTTACCGCGAAGTGAATAGACTTTTAGTCCCGCGCCGGCTATAGACCCACTCCTAGATGGCCTTCATCGTAAATACGCACTTGTACCTCCCCGATCTTTGGAAAAGCCGCGTTGTACCCTTAGCATGCAGCTGTCATGCATGATTCGAGCGCCGTCCGGAGCGGATCCAAAATTTGTTCAACTTCTGGCTGAGAGCAATATGGTGAAAACAACAACGATGATCGTCCCAAGCGCCAGAGTTATGAACGCAGCGGTGAGACGCGCAACGGGAAAGGCTCCCTGAATCAACGCCGATTGAATCCTGAAATATCGTGTTGTGCCTGCTTCGAGTTTATTACTAGCGCCAATGGCGTGAAAATATTTGAAAACGAACCAAAGGCGAGAACGACAAGTCCCAAGCATACCATAGTTGCTCCGAGAGGGCGGGCCCACATCTGGACACGGCGGGTGGTCGGAAGAAACGATAGCTTGTCGTCCGCCGTCGCATTCGCGGAAATTGTAAATAGTTGGACCAACGCTAACAACCATACAGGCTCAACGAAATCAGGGAAGTGGAGCGAGTGCTGCTCACCGACGCCAGTTGACGCGACCACCAAACTCGTTCTGACGTACGCTAAAAAGGTTCGTTCTGAAGCCAGATGGTCTCGGGCGACGCTGCCAGAGTTTTCGAGCACGAGGGATAATTTAGGAAGCTTTGGTGTGGGCGGAGGTACAGCCTGCGGAGGATCCAGAATCTCTGGGCTGTGAGCCATGCTGCCGATTGGCTGCTCGTAATCTGGCGAGCCCGGGGGAGCCAAGAGAGCAGTGGGTGGAGCGGGGTTGTCCAATATCTGCGACATGGTGCGAGAGAGACGGGAGAATAGGGTGGGCCGCCTCAGAGATCCGACAAGAGGGGATGTCGGACTTGAGTCCGCCGACGGCGCGTGTTCACTGAATTCCGAATGCTGGCCGGACACGGTTTCCTGGTTCATCTCGGCCACCACGCTTATCGAAAGAGCCAGGGTCGGCTTATCGTAACTCCAAAAGGCACTTTTCATCCTATATCGGATTTGTTTGTTTGCACACTTGCGTCCCACGCTGATCTGGAGGACCAACCGTTCAAGCTCTTGGGCTGGCGGGTACAATCAAGATACGATTTGGAACGCCTGCCAGGGCACATGGATCGGATGCACAGACACCTGAAGTCAAGGCGGCAGACTTTCAAGCCAGCCTCTATACGCAGTTCTGAGCTTTTCCATGCTTTTCAAGACCTGCCACAAACCTGCGACGTCGAAAATTCTCAGGATAGCTTCTCTGTGGTTTCGTACTCGCGTATCTTCCATGATAATTCCACCAAAAGAGTCGTCTTCAGCCGCCGGTTTAACTGTCAGAGCCAGTGCCGTTATATTGGTCGCGCCCCACCGCTCGTCTTGCAATATCATCGGTCCGTTTCAGTGGGTCCAAGCTTCCAGCCTCATCCAGAGTTCTATATGGCTGCGAGTAAATATTTTCTATTCGTCGGCTTTATCGGATGAGGCTTCCGATAACACCAAGACCTCGTTTCCGCGGTTCCAGAAGCGGCGGGTATCCTGAACGTCAATCGAGTTCAAAGAGAGCCAGAAGGTTAATCGAGGATACGTTGATCCCTTTACACTCTACTTCACCCTCTAGCTTTTAAGAGGGTCGCTACTCCACCCCCGGGTCGCTCCTCTATTACATCTTTCGTTTTCAAAGCGAGAGTCGAAGCTGGTGAGTATGTATTCCCACGTCCACGTCCTCGCCTAGAGTTTTCGACGCGCGTTTGCAGCGTGCCCGCGTGGATCCACCCGCATACGTATACCTGGAAGCAGCGATTGGCGACCTCATTTTATCGTTCCCATGCTGTTTTGCGTTCATGCCATCTATGTAACGGCATACCCTGCACTGGACCTTCTCCCCATTGGCAGTGGTTATTGGCTACACATCGCCCCCGCGCACGGCTTTTCTTGAGACAATTCAATGGCTCTGCGGTCGAAGAACCAGCTACATGTTACGTTGGCAGTCGTCGAAAGTTGAACTTGCGGGCGAGAGGCTGGAGCACCATTTAGAGAATCTTCTAGTCCAGACGCCGGATTATCTGGAACAAGAGTGGACTGGTCCATCATTCTCTCGAAACGGAATGTTTATTTCTGGCAGCCATTTCCAGTAGACTGGTCGGTTGCACAAGGACCGACGGTCGTGAGCATCGACTGCATGCTCTGGAGTTTCAGATAGGGCTCAGATAGCAACAGTCAAGTATTTGTATTCAACTTTATACCGAGCGTGGATCTTTGTACTAATAGTCTTTATACGAGTTTGGAAGGACTGGTTTAACATACCCGACCCGCCTCTCTGGGGGCTTAAGCGGGACTGTACCCCCAAGCTCAATGCCACCACCGTCCACCAACAATTTTGGACGAGGTAGATACCATCCAATGAGGTTCCAGTCGAGCCCTGGACCATCTTCCCCTCGTTCCTCGACGTAAAACGCCTCCAAAGATGGAACCTTAGACGTAATACGCGTTGTATACCATCGAAGGGCGGCTTCTGATGTAACACTGGCTGCAGGTTCTTTCGGAGAGCTACGCGTTCTGCGTCGGGGTGCAGGAAGCCAGGGCGTCTTGTGTCCGAAGTTGATGCTTTGAAGGAGACGCGGGAAGGCAATGGTTCGAAGGTGTCGAAACGAGCTAATAGTGGAAATGAAATCATCCTTGAGAGAAACACATCAGAAAGCATGAGAGAAATAAGAGCTGAAACGCTTACAACGTGAAATAGTTTCAGGCCATAGACATCAACAGCCAATTCGGTAATCCCTGGCCATGATGTGCTCACAGCGCGCAAGACGTCCAACAGCGAATCGCTGACCTGGATGCGTAAACTAGTAATGTCCCAGCCCTCGAATCCTGAACCAGGGCGTGGGTCAGACGGTGTATGTCGTGTAACAGTAATTTGTTGCAGGATGAAGTCGGCGAAACAGGTGGTTGCTTCGAAAAAGGGGATAATAAATGGTATGGATAACTCGCTGCGTTGGAAGCTGAGGTCATCATAGTCGTCGACTAATGTGACTTTGGTCAGATCTGGGTGATCCTCGACGAACGGGGGGAGCCATGAAATGCTTCGGACGCCATTCATCGAAATTTCGAGTTCGCGCAGCCGCGGAAACCGCGGAACGTGCAGTTCGCCGAGACCAATTTCGACGAACGAGTATCTTCCGCTAACACGTAGCTTCCAGAGCTGGATACCGTGACGCAGGTCGGCCTCCAATTGTTTCAGTGCCTCCGGGTTCTGTGCGTGGCCCGAATGCAGCAAAAACTTGGATAGCGAGGAAGAAATAGAAAGTCTGGGTGGTTTTAAAACCGCTACAGTTTTGAGAGTTGGATGCCTGTCTATTATATCCAGCAGCGCGCCATCCACTTGCATGGCATCCAAGTCCAGCCACTTGAGCGAGGCGAGAAGAGGAAGAATATGCCCTACGATTTCGAGAGCCTCTGGGGTGCACGTCCCCCGGAGATGAAGGGTCCTGAAATTTAGCGGGGTCAACAACATAATTAAACCAAGAAAGGTTGGCGTACTGTATAGAGTTCACAACTATCGGAATCTCGAGAAAGTGATCATTGAGCTTCTTCAGCTTTTCCAAGCCTGTGCATTCGACATACGCAAAGATAGATGGAATGCAGACGCGACGAAAAACGCGGTTGACAAGGGAGAGAGTCGCAAGCTCGGGAGATGCGCGGCTGTAATTGAATGGATTTCTGTGCAGTCTTTGTCTCGCCTGCGTTGGAATCTGGACCGGGACTTCAATGAGGTAGTCGACTACGGCGATGAGGAGCTCTGCCGGGAGCATAGTCACAGTGGTTCCAGACTGAATTTTCTTGCAATGGCACGCAGCGTCAGACGCGTTGCGCCACTGGCAAGTCGCGAACTTTCGGCACGAGGGTCAAGATCGGACACGCGTCTTGTGTTGTCTGGGTTCGACTCCGTTCGATGAACAAGAAGAGAAAGGAAACAAAGAGTTGGCATAATTGCACACTGACTCGGACCATGTGCATGTGAAATTCATAATGAGCGGGTGAGGCCGGAGCGGAGTTGGATTCAACGCGAATCAGAAACGCGTTTATGTCACAAACACGTGCAACGTGTCACACTCATCCTTCGCGCGCGTTCAGCGCTCATTCTCGGTCGGAACATGGACGAAATTGTCGAGACCTCCGATCCTGAAGAGCTCGAAGAGCTTCGGTCCGCACGGCAAACGACTCTTAGGCCTCCCCAAATTCGTCCTTCTCAAACGGAAGACCGCCAGTCGCCACGGAAGCGCCCAAAAGTCAGAATGCCATTGATTTTCGTCGATTATCCAGCTCATTTATCAATCAGCTTCACCATGAGTACAGCGATAGTCCGCTTCAAACTCCTGTGTGCTCCCGTTCTTCATCACCCAGTGAAACTACCTCTCCCCGCTTTCAATCGTCCTCGGACTACACCTCTCCTGCCAGCCTCACAACAGCCAGCTCTCCAAAGCCAGGCTCACCGGTGGCCACTCCACCGATCTCTGTTATCGATTCCTCTGTTTCCCCTGCAATTAACCACGCCACGAGCAATCCACAGGATGTATTACGCGTTGGTGGCATCGCGAGCCCGAAGTTCGATATACAACCAAAGAATGGCACACCTCCCGCAAGTCCCCGAGTGGACTACAATGACCCAGGAAGCCCGATGGTCGCAGAGCCAGCCCCTCCCAGCACTCCTTACAGGCCGCACCGTTTGCGCTCCGAATCAGCGGATCCCTTATTACTGTTCACTCCCTCTCGCCCATCAATCCATGATGAGCACAGTGGATCCTCTACCGCTCCGATAGTTGGGAACGACGATTCTCCCTCCCAAAAAGCTTTCAGTACAGCATTATCTCCACTCAGTGCTCTGAGTCCTTCACCGCCTCCAACCCGAGCTCATGAATCCTCCCATAACTCTCCCTCGCCACGAAGATCAGCATCCCCACCGAGAAATTTGGAGGACTTGGATCTAGCTGATCAGCCACGTCGATACCCTCTCAGAGAACGACAAGCGAAGCAGATCAATCCCTATCAGCACGACAAAGCACAATACAAAAACACGCTACGCCACCACCCGGAAGCTCTCATAAAAGTCCGTAGTCCCAAACGCCACCACGCCCGTGAAGAGGAATACGAGGACCTTCAGACCCAGGAGAAGCCCCAGGAAGTGGACGGCTACGAGGCTGAAGATGATCACTGGGAAGAACGCGGTAGGCGCAGCCAATCGAGAAGCCGGAGTCGTACTACCACACCACCGTGGATTCGTGACAATCTTCCATCCATGTCTACAGATGAAGAAGATGGGAAAGGAGTTGCTGATTTGAGGAAGGAGGCGCATGGAATTATCCGGGAACAGAAGAGGCGGGAAGCAACAGGGAAACGCGGTAGAAGGGCCATCAGGCCGTTTCCTTTCCAGAAAACCGATGAGAACCGTCGCGCGTTGCATAAAGTATGTACCATTTTTCTTCCGTTATTTTATCTGACCATATGCAGTCTCCCTCCCGCCGTGCTCGTTCGGATTCACCTGAATCCCCGATACATGCTACAGGCCCCCGCGTCCCGCAGAAAGTGTGTAAACATTGTTTCGATAATATGTTCTGTATTCATCCTTGCAGTCTTCTTCGCATAGCCCCCGCGATGCCGCCTCCGGCTCCCCGTCTTCCCCCGCAGCAATCTCGCAAGCCCCCATCTCACGTCCGCTTACCCCTGCCTTTCAACATGCTCGCTCAGTCTCCCCACTGAGGTTATCCCTGGACAACAGTGATGTTGACATGGAAATGCACGGAAATGACTCCCCTCCTTCCCCTGTTCACCATAGTCAACAAAACGATTCTCCTATCAATATCAGTGACGACGACAGCGACACAGCTCATAAAACTCCAGAGCAACCGGAGGAGCCTGAGTCGGAACCTGAAATTCTGTCCAAGGAAGAGAGGAAGCAAAGAAGGAAGATACGCGCTCTCAATCGCATGTATCCTGCCTTCATGCGTGACCGGATGATGAAGGATGGTGCTCGAGCCAAAGCGTCAACCAAACGCCAGCGTTCCCCCACAGTATCCCCAGAAAGTGAAGGAGAACAACCGTTGCTTCCTGGGCAGACAAGGGTTCGCAGGGCAGAACATCCCCGCGATTTGCGAGACATCAAGGGGGACACCGATTCAGACGACCAAGTAGCCGGCACCAAGGATGATTCGATGGATGAGGATGAAGGACCCGCCGCAAGCGATTCGGACGTCGAAGTTGTGTGGCCTCACCGCAAGCGTCGTGCGCGCGACATCTCGTTCGAGAGCAGCTCAGAGGAGGCTCTCTCGGATGGCAGAATAGACGATGAACGAATAGAGGCATACTTGAGGGAGGCGCCCGTGCGCGGGTCCGGGTTGCAGGAGAAGGACATGATTGACTGGATGTTGGCCAATACCGCTGCAGTCGGAGGCACGAGGCGACCAAGCACACGAGTCAAATCTACCAGAGGTTCTCATTCCAAAGGTTCGACGCGATCTAAACCTTCCAACACGACACGCGGAGCTCAAAGACGCGGGCGCGAACGTCAGACATTGTTACCTTTTGGCCAACCACCCAACCGCGGCCTATCCCGAGATCGAGCGCGGGCCCACTCTCCTCCGTCGAATACCGGTCGAGGTGCAGCTGCTTCAGCCCCACGCGAAGGTCGTGAACGTGGTGCAGTACACCCCACACAGACACGATCTCCGCGCCGTCGTCGCCGAGAGCCGTCTTCGTATCTGAGCCCGGAACGTGGATATGTTGACGATTCGCCTTTACTCGATGCCCCTCCGTCCCCTCCTCATTTCGCTGGTCCCCTCAATGCAGCCGTTCCCGATAACCCGCATCCAGACATCCTGCGCAAAGCTCTTAGAAAACAGAAGGAGAAGGAAAGGCGTGCGTCCGTGAAGATGCACGGTGTCTATACTCATATCGCGCCCAAAGGCAGAAGGATAATAACAGGCCAACGTAGCAAAGCCGTCGCCATTGATGTCGCCGACCGTGGATTTCATGAGGCGCTGGCTCCCCTGAAGTTAAAGAAACCTCCAAATTTCCCCAACTTGAACATTGCCCATGCCAAGCCGAAACTAGCAGGATCTTCTGAAGCCAGAGTTAAGCAGAGGCTTTCTCGTGATCGCCCTCATACACCTGCTCCAGCGGATGTGGAGATCGACGAGGAGAGTGATGATGATCACCCAAATCCGGCAGATGTTGAGGAGCGATCATTGCTCCTTGACTTTGGTATACCGCTTGAGCCTGGGATTGAATTTAGCCTAGACACGTACACTGGAAGGGGCTGGCTTTCTGAACTGGTAACCCTTCCGGCTGTTATCGACCGTGAACAGACCCCAAAGCCTGTCCTTTTCTCCGCCCATGGGTTCGATTTGGGGCCCAATCTCACTGTTCCTCAGTTCTTGGCTATTATCGGCGATATCTGCGACCGAGCCTTCGAGTTCGCAACCGGAATTCCAGAGGATGATAATGAAGAGCAAGCCAAGCAATGGATAGGGCTCATGCATGCCACTTGCCAGCTGCTAACGTGGTTGCTCGCTGAGGGCGAAGAGACCCAGATGCTCATCAAGGATGCCATGCAGTCGCACATTATTCGTCTAACCTCCCAGATGCGGGAGGCATCCCTTACCACTAAATCGATGGATTCGACTACCTTCGTTATTTGTTGGTTTGTCGTCGAACTGTCAATCCGGTCGGGATTCAGATCGCTTGCTTGCGCTGCCAGTCGCTCGCCGGAACCGAATGTATTACAGGAAGCTTGTGCCCTCGTTATCCAATATCTCCTCGAATATGGTGTGGAGCGCGGGATGGAACCGCTCATCGGTGGTCCACATCGAATTGACGGTTCAACCACCGCCCACCGAGCATTTGAGGCTTGGGTGGGCATATTATACATAACAGACAAGTATAGGGATTCAACAGCGACGTCTGCCCATCCACTGTGGAATATGGTTCAGACTGCCCTATCAGCCCGCCAATCCGCTGAAACGTCTGATTTCGAAGCCAGCGAAAACGTCTGGCGAATCATATTCAGCCTCTCTACCCTGCCGCAAGTTTCGGCGAGGTGCAAATCTTTAAAGACAATTGGCATACCCCGCCTTCCGGTGTGCTGGGACATGGTCCTCTTTGCTCTCGAGGGGATCCGCTTTCAAGCAGATGCCAAAGTCGATGAAACTGTTTCTGATTCGAGCTTGGATACTCGCGACCGATATATCAAACTAGTCGTCGAAAGGTGCTGTCTCCTTTGGAGCAGGTGGCAGTGGCAACTCCATGACGCATTCGACACTCTTTACCGGCTCATTGACATTTTTCGAAGTCGTAAATTCGCGAATCTCCGACAGGAAAAGGCCGAGTTTCCCGATTTCCTGCGTGTCAATGACTGGTCTTTGCTGTCTCGGGCCATCCACAGTGAAACCGCGTTTGTCCTCTTTCTCAAATTGGTATATCAGACCCTCCTCGTCAATAAATCCAAGATCAAGAAGCTGCTATCGCTAGCAACGCCAGTGGGCTCCCTTCCATGGTCTGCAGCACAACCCCCATCGTTACACGACCTATCAATGTTGTTCAATCGATTCAGCGTCATTGCGATTGCAATCCACGTTGATCCTAGCCAATGTGCCCACTGGATCCAAAAGGCTCGGGGCTATGTCAAGTTCAAGGATGTTGATGCGACCACACGCCATGCGTACATTCGAGGTTTCATGTATCTCTCGAGTGTTATGGTCCACCGCGGTATTCAGCTCGACGAGCCGTTGAGTTGGTTGGATGAGATGGTTACTGTGTTGCTAGATGAGCACAAACAGGAAACAGGGCCTATAGTCGTGCTCGGCATCCATGCTCTCGTTGTATCCGTCCGTAACGTGCTACGCGCGTTCAAGAATGGACCCCCTCAATATCCAGACCCAAGGCTTCTTTGTGAGTGTTTTCAGGCTCGCTGTTGGCTGTATTGACGCTCGCCCAGTGTCTCTCGAACGAATCCTTCGTGACTCATCTTTGGTTAAACCTAGTAATGCTTCTGCCCACATAGTACCACGGCTTATCCGGAGCTTCTTGGCCGTCAGGGTGTTGGTTGTACCACCGAAACGGCCTTCTCTCCCTGCGATTATTCCAGATCAAGAGAGCCAGGACGAGTATGGGGCACTGGCGATTGACCAAGATGTCCTTGCGGCCTTAGATAAGGATTCGTCACGCCTCGAAGATGAGTACAAAACGAAAGACCGGAGTTTGTGCAGGGTGTGTACCCAAAGCTGTCATCGTTCTAAACTGACGTCTTCATTAGCTCCTCGAAAGTGTATCCTGGACGCTGTTTCGTCAATTGATGCAATGCGTTAAATTTGACGCATTAAAACAGAGCTTCAAAGAGAATGACCGTCTGAGTACCGACATCGCCAGTCTGACTGGATGTTGGTTGGGCTGCGGAAATATCATGATCCAGAATAGCGAAAAGGTGAGTTGTTCGCCCGTGACCTCTGTTCGAAATTGACGCGAATGCAGTCGTGGCCCACATTTCTGCATCCGTATCTGCATCCGTACGGGCCCCCAGATGTCGCCTGGCCAACATTGGATGCCTTCTGTCATCGCAGAACGAATTTCTTGGTGTTCAGCAATGTTTTAAAGCTTGATCCGATGGCCTACTTGGTATCATCTTCAGCTCCCTTGTCGAACTTTTCCACTCACTCCGCTACAGACTCTACAGGACACCTTCGTCATTGTCTTGTTTGAAGCACTAGCATCGTGGCACACGACTTCGGAGGACGACTACGTCAAATTGCTGCTCTCCATTGACGGGTCCCAGCATCCACTCTTGAAAGGCGCTTCTTGGGACGACCCGAACGGACAGAAAAAGAAGGGCGAGATCTCCTATATCGATTTGTTAACCGCACGGTTACCACTTATTACAGGTTTGATCCATGGCATCGTCGTCCCATGCCTATCTGATCGGTATTCTGCAGTTATACTAGACAATCTGAACCACTGTCTTACTGAGGCTGGCGCCGAAGACAACGAAAGATATTTGGGGTATTGTATTAAGATGTTTTCAGCGATGAAAAATGTCTACTTCGTATGTCGACCCCATCCTTCGCTGCCTCCGCTAACCGTTACCACAGGAGCTAGAAGCGGCCGCGAAACGGTCGTACGCGTCCTGGTGTTTACAGGTATACCAGGAATATCTGAACCGCCCCAAGATCGCAGACGAAGGCCGTCTGAGCCAATGGATGACATGGGCGAACGGATTGAAACCTAACAGGCAAAGTTGATGTATTTAATATTTTTAAATCTTTATAAGTCTCTTCTCCCTCGTATTATCGCCGAGCCATGATGAAGATTGGAAAACGCTGTAAATACACATGAGGAGCTGATATGGAAACAGGACGAATCAAGTCCGAGCGGCGACCAGCGCCAGTGTCCAAAACATTATAAACGGGCATGTAGGGTATCGTGGCCGTCATCAGGCTTAAAACGTCAGCATCAGTGTCTCAACGAATGAATCATCAAAACTCACTATGGGTCGTGGGATCTAAGGTCTATTCGACATGGTCTAGTCGTGAAATCGGCATGGGCGTCAAAATGCGAGCTGCTCGCGAGATTTTTCGGGGTGGAAGTTGAGCACAAACTCGAACTGGGGACCAGTCTCGGGGCTGTGGGGGTAGATGACGCACTTGGCAACGCCGCGCCACTCGCGTGCGATGATTTCGAGGGCCTCCTCGCCGTCCTTGGCAAGCCCGCTTTCGACTAGCCAGCACCCGATGACCATACCCGTTCGGCCGATTCCCCCGCGGCAGTGCACAGCCGTAATGCGGTCGCGCTCCTCGTTGTCCCGCAGAACGTCCATGACGCGATACATGTATTCGACGGACTCCGGAAGTGACCGATCTTTAATGGCGAAGCGGTGGTACTCGATCTCCTTCTCGTCGATGTTGAGGAGGGACGCACGCTCGAGCAGCTGGGAGGCATAAGGGCAGAGCTCGCCATCTTCCGTGAGGTCAATGAAGGTAACACAGCCCGCCTTGAGCAGCGCGTCGAGCTTGGGCTTGGAGGGATTCTTGGGGGTCCACGGATACTCGCAGGCGAGCAGATGGGTGGTGGCCCAATAGGAGTTGGGGATGGGGCGAGGTCGCATGAAGTTCCCGAGAGCCGCCAGCAGACGTTGGTCACGGTCAGCTTGCATGTCGGATAGCTTCGTCATGGTATGATAGGCAAAAGTAGAGCAAAAGTATGCAAGGACAGGCTTTTGTGTGAGAGAGTATGTAGTGGTAAGAGACAAAGAGCTCAGCTGGAGTCACTTTGTGTTTGTTGTGTTTCATCGCTTTTTCGCTTGGCTGTCCTTATATCCCCAGACGCCCCAGGCCTCCTGCTTCTAATGACTCGTATTCTCCGCCCCGTTTCCTCGTGTACAATCCAGTGCACGCCATTGGGCTAGACCCGACTCACAGAACTCCTTTTCGGGTACAGTAGGCTCTCCGACGCGATCCCACCTCACTTGGCACCCTTCCTGAAATCGATGCGCCGTATTCTATATCCCATCGATTGACTGTCCTGGGTCAGTTTCGAGGTGCAAAGCATAGTTATCGATCAGTGTGCACTGTGTGCATCCTGTCATTTTTTTTGCCTCATGTTTCGGGTCCAGGTGAACACGCGATTCGCCTGTCGTGCAGATGTCAAAGGCCTAGGCATGCCGTACATATGCACAACGTTTTTGATCAAATCGGGCAATTCTCGGTGTCGAGACTTCCGTGCGCCCAATATGTTTGCAGCAAATTAAATTATAATAGAGTAACATGCGTATATGCGAATTATGAATAAATGCCCATCATCCAAAGTATGTAGAATAAAGTATAAAATAAAATAAAGTCCCAAATAAAATGGCAAGACGTGACACTCCGTGAAAGTCGTAAAGGGTGGTACCCAGACCACCCAGAGGGTGATACCAAGGCCAAGACCGGCACCGATCTTCAAGCCCAGCAAGCTGCACGCAATTGGCACCCGAACGCGTGTACCCAGACTTGCAGGTGAAGCCGCAGAAGTCTTGGCGGGAGCATGACGGGACAGAGTATTGCGGGTGCGTGCAGGTCTTTTTGTCGCAGTTGTTGATCTGGACCGAGAGTTAAAAAATAGAACAGAGCAAAAAACTAAATCGCAACTTACTTTATCGGTGAGGGAGAAGATAAGGTCGGCTTTGGTGCCGATGGTCAGAGCGGTCTTGTGAGGAGCAAGGGGGGTGATGACCACAACGTCCGCCAGAACTGAAATGTAGGTACACAGCTCGCCTGAAGCTGAAAACAGCATCAACGCGGCGCTCGGGGATGGAAAATGAGGGACGTACCGGAGATGAAACCACAGTTGGTGCTGCCGAGCTTAATGGTTCCGGAAATGCAAGCACAAACGGTTGAAGCGACAGAGACGGAGACAGGCGCAGGTGCAGGTGCAGGTGCAGGTGTGTTCTCTACACACTTATCGCCGGAACGGCTGTATCCAGTCTGGCAAGTGAAGTAGCAGAGGTCTTGGCGGGAGCATGAAGGGACGGAGTATTGCGGGTGTGTGCAGGTCTTCTTGTCGTTGTCACCATAGCTGTTTATCTGAAAAACGAACGTCAGGATGGGAGCAGAACTGAAAAACGGTACACACTTTGCTGGTGAGGGAGAGAATGAGGTCGACCTTGGTGCCAATGGCGAGGGCGGTTTTGAGAGGGGCAAGACTGGTAGTAGTTAAAACGTTGGCCAAGACGCTGACGCAAGTACAGAGTTCATCTGAAGCTGAGGGTGGTGTATCAGCAACGCTCCAATAAAACGAGGAATCAAGTACCAGCGATGGAACCGCAATTAATAATCCCGACTTTAATAGTTCCAGAAATGCATGCGCAAACGATAGAAGCGGCATAGACATCAATGCCTGTGCGAGGAACAATAATAGCAGCTTGAGAAATGTTGGAAGGGCAACAATCGCAAGCGATAAAAGCGTCGAAGAAAAACGCACGGTGGAAGGAATGTGGTGGTGGGTACCGAGACGTAAAAGAAAGTGAAAGTGGGTCAAGTCAATTCTGGTTTGTTGCAATTTTGCCATGCTCCTTTTAAGAGACGCGCTTGATACGCGTCCCGCCGATCGACGTCCAACTTCTGCCGATTTAGGGTCGGTGGGACGTTCAGGAGACGCGTCGAGGCTAGTTGTTCCAGCAGATTAATTCACTTGGCGTTTTGCGTACCCTGGTCGAGCCCAAAGAATACACAAAAGGTTGACCATTGAGTATATATCTTCGTATGTTGACCTATGTAAGCAAAAGAGGTGAACTGTGTCCGCCACGGAACACGCAGGATTACTTCTCTCTCGTGGATAAATAACCCCTACCCGTAAAGGAATTCTCATCCCAACGAAACGATCGAGGAGGAGGTAAGGTATTAGAAATGTCGGACCTCAAGCCGAGGTGCTCAGGGCGAGGCACTAATTGCGGCTGAACGATAACCATTTCATAAAATTACAACAGATTGCAGACCGCGGTTAATGAGGAGGAGGAGTGCATCCTAATTCGCCCGATTAGAAGCCGAAACTTAATGCTAAAATGTTGCTGACCTCTTATTTTATTTCTCCGTTGAATCCTCCGAAGCAAGTTCGCTATCCGTATCAATGGCCATATCCGCATCAATGGCCATATGTTTGGCATGCCATACAACAACGGCGTTTTGAGCCAACTTTTCCAACCGAGCTTCGGACGGCAAATCGTAGCGAGACGAACTTTCAGACATCCGTACAACACGTGCCACGCTACAAGATAGCCATTGTCAGATATCGCAAAAGGTGGACCTAAAGACATGGTGACCTCTTTTCCAACAACTTTAAGCCTTCCTTCGTTGTTGTTTCCAGCGTCGTGAGATCATCACTGAACCGCTTCAATTGGGCTTGAGCGGCCATAGCGTCGTCCCGTGCTCGCTCCCAGACTCTGAGCGATGGCCGTCCTTTTGCTTTTGTCGCCGGCTGTTAGAGTCATAAGTACATGAAGGGCAGCTGGTGAAGAATGTATACCGGAGGATTGGACGGTGTTTGTTGGAGTTGCTGTATGGGGGAGGAACCTGTCGGCGAGAGCTAGTGTTTTCAGTTTGATATAGTGTTTATTTAGAATGCTAAATACGCATACACTGCCTGCCGTGGAACGAATTTGACACTTATCGCAGGTGGCCTTGAGGGTATTGATGAACCCTTGTAGAACAATGCTGAAAACTTTGTTCGAAACTGAAGAAACATAAGTGTACGCAACAAATGCCATGGAGGAGCGCACCTTCGATCATGGCTGACAGGACATCCTCCCGTATTCTAGGCAGAAACATTTTGGGATCCCGATAGAAGGTTTTGGATATTGGTTCGAAGGAAAAGAATTCAAAGGTTCCCAGATCCGTCAAGAGGCCGTATACCGTCAGAGATCTGAATCCCGCGAGACTATTAAGCTCTGCTGCAGCTGCAGTACATGCTGAGTAGAAAGCCGATAATCAATTAAATGCTTACAGTATAGCTCTGCAAACAGCTGAGCATAGCTTTCAGTGTCCAGGAGTTTTTTCAGCTCTATGACAAAGAACAAGACGTTGCCAACAATGAAGAGCTGTGAAGAACGAGATCAACAAATGAAACATCTTCCGTTCATAGAAAGCAAACCTCATGTTCAACAGAGCTGCCTGACGACAAGGCAGTCCTGGGCATGGGTTTCTCTGGCAAATCCGCGACACGCCCAGCAAAAAGTGCAAATATTGGGATCAGGAACTAGGATAACAAAAGCTCAGAGCATTGCAAAGACAGAACCAAGACTTACGGAATCGAGGAGCCTCACTTTTGAAGCCTCTAGGACTTGTTCTGTGGGTTCTGCATATACATCCATGGCGGACCAAGCGTGGGGATAATTTTTTTTGTGAAAGGAGGGTGGAAGGAAGCACGCCTCGACAGTCTGAATAGGGTCAAAAACAAGAACATTGAAAGAGAAGTCGAGGGTGAAGTAGGCCGCGACCTCTTTCCAAGTGATATTGGAGAAGGATGGGAGGTTGCGCCGAGCGCTCTTCAGTGTGGTATCAGGAATTCGCATGCGATTGGCGAGCTCGGCGACGACTTTCGTGGCCTCTGGATGTGCTTGGAGAGTTTTTAGGATGTCGGGCGTTAATCCCACCTCTTCCAGAATTTCGTCCATCTCCTCGCCACTATCTTCCGACATTTGCTTGCGCTTGGGCATTGCGGAGGACGCGAGTGACTGTGACCACGATGACGATGACGGCGTCACAGATATCTCAGAGAGTCGGATCCACTGGGGACGAGGTCTAATAGACCTGTGGATCGTGGACCATGGACCAACGTGCTCTTTAATCGTGGACCTGGGTAGACCTTGAATTGATATGGACCTTGGGATGGACCACACCGGGATATCCCGGCGCCTGATGGACTCTCCCACGCACCGTAATAATATTGTGCCACCCGACTCGTACATTAGAAAAAAGACGCGAGTCAAGCAGGAGCTCTGCAGGTTCATTGCTTTGTTTCACAACGTGCCACAGTAGTAGGCCTTTCCACAAGAAGTGGCAAAAAAAAGTCGAAAAACAGCGAAAAAAAACAGCAGTAAAAATGAAGAAAATTCGGCGTGGGGGGATTTCGCCTTCTACAGTGAGTCACATATCTAGATGTATCAGGAATCCCTCTTTTCGCTTCACAGTGATACAGAACTCCAGAAACTGGTGGCAGGTTGCAAGAGGATTGATCGCTTGATCGTTGTTTGTCCAATGTCACAGAATGTCACGCGCGATCGCCAAAGGTACCATCGTCTATAGACCGGTCCACCACCGAGGTCTATCCGCTGGTCCATCAACAGGCCTAATAGACCGGTCCATAGACCTTGCTCCCAGTGGATCCGACGTTCTCAGATATCTGCATCGGCCTCACTACATGTCCGCTCTTTTGCACTCTGGCACAGATCTAATTTTCGCTTCTGCACGCCGCAGGGTCTCGGTACGCTAAGTAAGGCATAGATAAAAACAATTTCAAGACTGAGGATCGCGCGTCCATCTCGATTCTCTTGAAGTGCCATGGGCCCGGGTACTACTTATGTAGTTCTCAAAACAAAAATTGTAGGATCGCAAATGACGGGTCACCGCACGGGAAAGTGGCATATTGTTCGCCGTGTTAACCTTATTAACCCATCAGACCCCGAAATCTTGCAACTTATTATCGCGCGAATTTTTTATCAAGGGCGCATTTTCTACTCAGTGCCAGTACTGACATCTTTCAGGCCTTCCTGTCCATCGTTTGCGTCGGTATGTTTGTCTGTGTCTCTCTTCTGACGTGCTCTAACCTTTGGGTTATAGGACTGGCATTCAGTGCGTCTCGAATTACTTTAACAATGTCGCTTAGTACCCCAACACATCCAACCACAACCACAGAAATGTACGTCTTGTTTACCTGACGATATATGCTGATATATGTATTTTAAAGGGTTACTTTCAAGGACATTCCCCGCTTAAGGCCTGTGCTACACAAGGCTACACACCAAGACGTAATGTGTCTCCTTCTTTCGCGGTGTCCAGATTCTGTTTACTTCCGGCTTCGCTATCTCTGTGGTCACGGATACAATAGTATCTGGGGCACGATACTATTACATCTGGACAATCAGACACGGGTACACAATGTTTGTGATTTCTGGTCAAAAGAGGAATGGAGTCACTAGCTCATGCGCCCGGCCTGCAGGTCCCACGAAGCGGAGGACGCCGTTGTGGTGTTCACCCTTAACGATAGTGGTAAGTCAGCTGTTATCTGCGTGAAACGATTTGGAACCATCATCATCAATAGCTTGACTTGGTGGGCGACGCAAAGCATGGCGATTTGGGGCTAGTCATTTATCTTTATTTTATTACCACGGTCATTATTTTGATCGCTTGCGTACGTCCCTTACAAATGTTTCACATCTAAGCATTTCGTCCTTACCTAGTATGCCCCATAATTTCGTCTACCACTATTGCTAAATGCAAGTACTTCTCGCTGTTTTATTCAATTGAATTTACCGCACTTAGTCTATTCAAATAGTGGGTGACTTCCCGTAAGCATTAAATATTCCTGGGGAATATATTTACAATTTCCGCTGTGATGCCGAGGGACCTGCCAGGACCCCATCAATCCAATCATCCCAAAACGGCCCAGATATAATCTCCCATCAGGTGAAAGAAGCAAGACGTGTAAACGCCCTTGACACCTTGAGATGTAGCCGAAATGGCGTGATCGGAGTTAGCCGGCATGATATATTGTACCTAGCCCGCCTTACAAGGTAGACTAGTCGCCGGGCGCGGTTATGGTGTTTGTGGGATCAAAATTCCCTAAAAGAGCGTAACCGAAAACAGTTAAGCCCGATTGGGCTTAACTTTTTATAGTAATAATCCACGTGAACCTCAACTGTTTATGGTAATAATCCATCATGTGATCTACTCACTGTAGATGTCCCCGCCCATCACTTGAAGTCGTTCTCGGTCAATAGTCAACATTTTATTCTAATTCAACTTTTCATCCCTAGGTTTCATTTACATGTGTAATCTATAAGAAACCTATATTACCTGGCTGCATGGCTGAGTCACAGTAGTAGAATTATGATGAACATACCTTAAGCTAGAAATATGTTCAGTTTGCTGCTCAGGCTTCGGACCATCCGCACTTGGTATCTGGATAGTAACTACTCCTTCCCTCACATGAAAGCTTGCCACAATCTCCACAAGGATTCTGGCAGCGACTCTTCTGACTGCTTCCTTTGCAGTCTGGAACCCTACATTTGTGGCATGTTCTTTTGCATCGTTTGCGCGGCTCTGCAGGCACAAAAACATCGGGGGCCAGTCGTTTCAAGTCGTTGAGGTCTTCTGGAGCTCTCAATATACCTAAGCTACTGCTGTCTGGACCAATATGGTCTGCTGGAGCTTTCCATGCACCTGAGCTACTGCTTTCTAAACCAGTGTAATTGATGTCCAGAGGATAGCTTCCCTGCAAATCATCAGTGAAGTTGTTTGCAAATTCGATGAGGCTGTCAATCTGGGAAAGGGTTGGTGGCGGATTCACAAAAGCTGTAGTCAAGCCACTGTAGTGTTGCAATTCATTAACTCCAGCAGGATGATAGGGACGAAAATTAGGCTGTCTCGATGCATTAGATCTAGCTGGATGATTGGGCTGAAGATCTGGCTGAGGAGTATTTAATTAAGTTGTGGACTGAAGTCCAGTGAGGGGTAAAGCTTTTATAGGTAATTGGAGAAGTGGAACTGAGGGGGGCACCTAAAGCTCAGCCATCATCTCGGAGTTTTTGTTGGAGAGCATGGATCCGGGGCAAGATTTGACTGATGGTATTTTTCTCATTAGATTCAAGTGAAACCTGAAGACGATTTAGGACTTCAACATTATAATGGCCTTGATACTTTGTCCAGATAGGAAGTAAACAGTGCCAATTATTCTGCGTGAAGCTGAACCTAGAGCTACAAGCAATGCATAGGAGGTACGCAAATTCTGGACTCTTTTCTTTTCTCCTTCCTTCTCTTTCCTTTTTGGGATCTTTTTTCTTAATTGTTTTGGGATCCCACAAACACCATAACCGAGCCAGTCGCCGTCGTGAGAATCGAGATATGTAAGAATGGAGGATAATAACAAGATGTCAGAGCGAAGGTGACGGGAATGCAAAAATTATGAGAATCAAGGGTTTGTCGATGAAATCGACATCCCGCGAAGGTTCCATCGGATCCGCTTCGCGTCTCGGTCCAGAACGGAGGGCTCTCTTGGCAACACGGGATGTGCGAGAGAGACAGCTCGGAACGGAAGAAAGGCGGAAGTCTTGATGACGGTTCTGGAACGAGAGGATGTCAATTTCAGTACGCAATGGCATTCCCGGGGCTTCGGGAGAGATGAGATGAAGCCCGAGAACACCACCCAGGAGCACAGCTCCAAAGAGCCAAAGGCTCGCTGAAGGGCGAATCTCAAACGACCGAAACCCCAAACAGGAGCTGTGCGGATGGGAATAATGATGGACGGAATGAAAGCAATGAGAGGCGGAGGCAAGCACTGTCCCATCCCCAGGGGTCCAGGACCAAGCTGAACGACTTCGCAAATAAGGGAGGTTAAGCATCAAGGGGACGCCCGAGTAAAAGCAGGCAGGAGGCCAGACAGTGCGTATAATGACGCGTAAAACAACTCCAAGGCGTAGCTCCAAGGGGCCCTTATATATGAAGGATAAATCCCATGGAGACCCTTGGCAGCTGCCCCAGTCTGCCGGAGACCACAAGAGGTGCCTGCCCAAACAGACCGTTCCAGACAATCTCTGACTTAAAGCGAAATCCGGTGCATCGCACCCAGCAGAAGATGAAAGAATGATGGAAAGGGATGGGATGGCGTCGAACGACCTCGTGGTTGCAGAGGTCCAATGCATACCGCAGTAATGGCACACATTCGACAGAAAAAATAACACTTCGGGAACCACCCGAAGTGTTGAAGGAAAAAACATAGAGATAAAGGAAGCAACTTAGCTTGAGACTCAGGCACCAACATATCGGGTCGAGACTTGACAAAGTCGCAAAACTCAAGCTAAGTTGTCGGCAGAAAGACGGTCAAAATACGACATCCGCAGATCCGCTGCAAGATTCCAGCTCAAATGTGTCTGGAGCGTGCTGGAATCTTGTCCAAGGATGGCCAGCATACTGCAGAAGCGTAAGAGGACGTCTCAGGCCGAAAAATCTGCGAGGCGAGCTCAGCAGCGTCGGAGGTGGTGAGCGTCGCGAGCAAAAAGGAATGTGTCACGGGGTGACGTGACCCGGGACGACAGGACGCTTCTCCGGGGCGACCGTCTACCTTGTCTACCACTAAGGCTGACTCGCAAGCTCGTCTTGCCTGAGCTCACAGCTGGGTTAAGTGTACAGTTTGGGAGTGGGCTATCTCTCATCGTTACAACTCCTGCTACGTCTCAAGGTGTCAAGGGGGAAAACCTATTTTCGGTGAAATATTGCAAGTGGGTAGGAACCCCCCGAATAGACTTTTCGACGGTCGATTATCCCGTTTTGGACTCATATGATTGATCGTCACTCTTCATCACTCCCTTCACAAGCTCTCCCACTCTTGCCACCGCCTAGCTGCCATAGAGAAACTTTCAGAACTGTACATTTGGCTGATCACAGGTGGAGCTTTCTTCCTGACCAAATGTACCAATTTTCTGGACCATTTTAGCCCAAATTCGACGTTCAAAGTCATTTGCACAACCGCAAGGCGCAATGGTTCTCCGAAATTGCCTTCTCAACATGAAACACTGAAAACCCACTCCAGTGGGATGCAGGGTGCAGAGTACACCAAACCTGCTTGTTGTGGCCGAATAAATATATCATTTTCTTGCGGGAAACACGAACGATATTAAAAGGCTTGAATATCCTGTCCATCAACCCCATCACTGGCACCCTCAAAAGGGTCCGGGAATTGCGCCAGATTATTTAAATCTTACGGGAAGTCACCCAATGTGCTAGCTACGTTGTGCTCTTGCCACTTTCTGTCCCGCAACATTCTTTGGCATATCATCCAAACTTATCGATATGTTGGCCCGGGCCTCCAGCCGCGGCTCCTGAAGTCTGAATAAAATTGCGGGGCCAATGGTGGACCGCGTTCCTTTTACTGTAAAAGACGATCGAGGTCCAACTTCGGCCGATTTAGGGTCGGCAAGACATTCAGGAGACGCGTCGAGGCTATTTGTTCCCAATTCACTTGGCGTTTCTCGCGTATGATAGCCCAAGGAATACATGAAAGGTTGATCATCTTCGTATACAGTGAGGCCCCGGGAAGCTCCCATAAGGGTAACTCCGAAGTTAGGGGATTTGAGGCGGAAATTTTGCGATTTTCAAGCCCGGATTTAGGGGATTTGAGGCCAAATTTTGGAAAACCCACTCCAAGTTAGGGATTTGAGGCGGATTTTTGCTCAACTCCGACGTGCTTTACCGCGCCCCAAAATTGAAAGTCTTTACCAGCGCGAACGCGTTCCCGCAGGAAATTAAGGTTCCGGCGCCGCGGGCGGCGCCGGGAAGAAAAACCACGAAAATTGACCGTATTTGGAAATGTCACGGCACGCGTAGTGTGACGTGCGTGACAGCCTACTCCGAGTTAGGGGATTTGAGACCAAAAAGGTCCAAAAAGCTAGGGGATTTGAGGCGATTTTGGCCGATTTTGGCGGAGTTACCTTTATGGGAGCTTCCCGGGGCCTATACAGTGACAGTTGACCTCAGGCTATATGTAAGCAAGAGGTGGAGTCCGCCATAGAATACGCAGGATTACTGCTCTCTCGTGGATAAACAACCCCTACCCGTGAAGGAATTCTCGTCCCCGCGAAATGATCGAGGAGGAGGAGGAGCTGAGGTATTACTTCAAGCCGAGGCGCTCAGGCCAATTACGGCGGAACGACCATTTCATCAAATTACGACAGATGGCAGACCGCAGTGTACACCTAATTCACCCGATTAGAGGGTGAAACCCAATGCCAAAATGCTACTGACCTCTTATTTTATTTCTCCGTTGAATCCTCCTGAGTAGGCTCGCTATCTCCGTCGTCGGGATTCAATTTCGCCGCGACAGTCATGAGCCTGTAAATATGAGCTAAACATGAACGCTGTGTATGAACTGTCAACGTACTTGGCTGCGTCTAGCCCGGCAAATGTTCGCATTGCGTGCAAATCCACCTGCAACTGCTCGCAAAGATCGGCCGTTTGCCCGATCGCACGGGACATTCTGCTCAGGGAGCTGGAAAGCTGAGAATAAAGCCGGTCTTTGGCTTGTGTCGCATTCGTCGGCGCGTTTCCAGTGTGACTAAACGCGTTCATGTCTCCATGAACGATGAAAGGAAGGCAAAGTGTGACGAGGTGACATCACGCGACAATCACGCCAAAGGCGGCTGGAGCACACACCCTCTCAAGGGTTCACAATCTAGCAAATACAGCGTATTGATACATTGTACATTGGTCGTAACAAACGGGAATAATCAGCCTTTAAACTGCGACATGAAGTTCTGCCATGAATAAGTTAAATCGGGGACGGTGCCGCTCATCATGTCATCTGCAGTTGAATACCCAACCGGTGAAGCGTATGGATAGTATTCCGGTTGCATCATTACCGGGGATTCATATGTTTGCGTCGTTGGAGAGCCGATAGAATAGTGAGGAAAGTCGTTGTAGTCTTGCTGCACGTGAGTAAAGCCTTGCCACGCGTGCGGACTTTCCACCATTATGGGCGGAGAGGGCGACGCGGGCTGAGAGGTTGGATCAGATCCGGAGCGCGAAGGTGTGGATGGCGAGGTCGTTCTGCGCGTGACCAACCGTGTCCCCCCGCCAAGGGCCGCCAGCTCGTCCACCTCGGTCTTCACCTTGGGGGCAGACCGCGTCGCCGAGTCTATATTATGGGAATCGGGACTAACGAGCGTTTCGTGCGCACGGACTTTGAGCTTGTGCAATATAGGCTACACAGGGATGAAACCGGGGGAAGCACAAAAAGGCAATGAACTCACCAGAATTTTCGCCGTCCGAGGACGGTCCGAAACTCGTTCAAACAGACTGCAAGCAGAGTCCAGATGGGAGAGTGCAGAAGGCGCCAGGGCCATCCGAGGCTTCATGGCTATCGAGCCAAGGACGATCTGGTGTTGATCTTTAGCATCGGAAAGGACGGAAAGGTTATGAAGGATAATAAGCTTACAGCGCATGAGAAGACATGCATGAAATAAAACCACATCCGCTCTGTCAGTGCGGGGTGTTGCTTGAAAAGACTTTCGATAAGACCGACAAATGTGCATGCACTCGTATAGGCGGCCAGCACAGAGGGCGCATATTTGCTGCCCATGGGATCTTGTGGATTATCTTCCAGCGCTTGAGCGAAAAACCCTCGATGCATATAGAATAACGCTATGTGGATATAAGAAAAATAATGAGTTTGATGGATATTGACACAAGACGCATGTTTGCTTATCTCTTTGATGGCGAAACTACAATATCTCTGCATCGTGAGCTCGACTGTTGGCTGTTCCGGCTCCACGGTCGGCTTTGCACCTCCGAATCCAGGTACTTGCAGGCTCGGCGGCACATAATAGGTTCGCACTTTCTTATCGAGCTCTTGGACAGTCCTATACGCAGGCGCGTGCGCACCGAAGACCTGGTCGTGAACGACGGACAAGCATTCAGACGCCCAGCCGTGCTTCCAGGCTGCAACTAGAATAACAAGTAAGTTCTCGATTTCGGGTCAGGGACAAGGATTCCAACATACACGACATTTCAACTTCTCCCGACATGTTTGTGGTGTGCTCATGCGGAAGCTTTGTGTCGATATGCGCGAGCGCGAAGGAGGGAGGTCGTCCGAAGGTCAGACTCTGAAGCAGGGGTTAGATTCCGACCAAAAGAGCCGACAACAATTAGTATTACCTGCCACGAGTCATACGTGTAAATTTCGTAGAGCAGGCATCGTCTTCTATGTGTCTCGCCTGGGTCCAGGTTCCATCTTCCACTGTCACGATCTATGAATGGAATATTCGGTCTCGACTATTAACTGCGGCACGAAATAGAGTCTCACGCAATCCAATCTGCAGCGCGAGTCAGGTGAGGGACATGCAGGATTAAAATGGACAAACACTGTGAGCCAATTTGACGACCAAACCCATCAAAACCCATCTAGGGCCTTCAATGTCCGCCCAAAACATGTAGTGGCACATCAAAACCTGTACATCATACATCAGCTGGATTTCCCAAAGAAGAAAACACGGACAAGGGCTTGGATTCCAGCGATGGATGGCTCCTCAAGAACCGAGTCGATTGCTAGAGCTGCTCTTGATAACTCGTAATATTGTCGAGCCTCGGCGGAATGAGCAGGCATATTCAGGTCCACCAATGTTCCTAGAGCGAGGACCATGTAAAGGACGGCGAGCTTGTGGGAGCTCACAGACTCGTAAGATGACCCGTTAGGATCGTACATTGGCCTGAATATGGACTCGTAAAAATCAGACTCATTGATGGGGGTATACCTAGAAACAGAATGAAAATAAATCCGTCGGAAAAGCTATTGAATCGTACATCCAAGCCGCTTGTCGGTAATAAATCTGGCACATGCGCTCTGCGACAGAAGTCCTGGGTAAGAGATTTACCAGGTTTGTCCGAACTTCTCGTCCAGTCTTGCTGATATTCGCAGTGAACGGAAACGCATATGCGATCCAAGGAATATCTGTGGGCATCGCGGACTCTCCGTCTGGGGATTCCTCCTCGTCACCCGAACCTGTTTCGTTCTGCGACAATTAATACGTGCAAAGTGGGACCAAAGCTCAGTTCATACCTGGAGAAGATACTACAAGGAACACGCATGAGATGATTGGCGGCACGCTTATTCGATTACACTCACCCAGGAATTGGCGGCTTGCCCAAAGAATGTCGAGCGGCCACCGTCGGAAATCGAACTAGTTTGCTAAGCTCTCACCACACAGCAGGCGTAAAGTTTTAACATACAGTGAGCCCATGGCATCGACACCTTCGTTTGGAGCGTCAGGCTTCTCCTGCTTTGGCGGAGCATCCAGCCTCTCCCTTTCCAATGGTCGCTTAATATTAAGCAGGTCCGGGGCCAAGAGCGGGTGGGGTTGGTGGGAATGTAACGAGTGGGACTGCGCAAGGCCGTCCTCTAGTTGACGCACTCGAGTTGCCAATTCCCCAATCTTATCGTGAAGAACCTCTGTGTTGGCTAGCACAAACCTGTTTCCTTTTCCGGTCGTCAACGATCCTGGCAGCGAAGATTGAGCGCAGATCTGATGAGCGTGGCATGTTCGAACCGTCAGGACAGATGGCGGCGCATCCTTTCTTGACGCAATTGCTGAGGAGAAGTGAGTGGGAGAAGATAGACGCGTCGGGGTCGCGGACCTGCAGGGAAATACGCGACTGCACCTGAATGCGGACGCGATCAGAGCCTGTTGACAAAGAAGATGGGTGCACGGACTTTAGTTTGAGCCTGGCGCGTCCGTCCAAGTCAGCATCCGATGCAGACGGGAGCAAGTGATCCGCACCGCCGGCACTCCGCGCACGAGAGCGCCGTCGTTGCGCGGCGTTTGTGCCTGGCCACCAACGGTGAAGCAGCCTCCCGAGGAGCATACGACAAGGAGGCCATGGAGGAGGAGATCTGGAAGAGAACCGGAGGCCGAGGTAATTCGGAGCTCCAACTCGCCCGACGCTCTAGTTGTTTGGCCCAGTTTTACAAATCCATTTGCGGCTTTCTCTTGAACCACCACCACCTCCATCCAGGTATGAGTTCCGTCCAACATCTATCTATGATGAGACTATTTAGATGACGAGTCTGAATGTTCGTGTGGGCCAGTTCCTGGTCCATGTGGCTTCTTTGACGATACAAAAAAAAATTACCATTCATGCTTTTCTGACTTTTTTTCTTTTCTTGTTGCCCTCCTCGTCCCTTTACGCCGTATCTCATCTCCTCCTCCCACAGATAACCAATGCCCCCCATCGACGACGACGACTGGTCGGATTCCGACGAGGAAGTCGTGTCAGAGGTCGAAACGTCCGTTTTGCTCGGCACGCCCGATGGAGCCATAACCGCTGCAGCGGACCTCGCCGACGCCGCTGTGTCGCGCATTGGCGGCCATCCTGTACGGTCTACCTCACCAGTGTACTGTTGTGTAGAATTTGACTGTCTATTACATATATCAAGGCCTTTCTTCCGTCCAATGAGCCTCCCTTTTCTTCCTCGTCCTGCAAAATATGTTCCAGGCCGATGGAGCTCCTCGTTCAGATGTGGTGTCCGTTCGAGAACAGTCCCATGGACCGAGCTCTCTATGTGTGGGGCTGCGCGGTGCCGGATTGTCAGGCCAAGGAGGGCAGGTACGTAACCCGTTTCCAGCCAGTTCGAGACTTATCTGGACCGCAGCCTGCGCGCATGGAGAGGATTGCGGTACAACGACGCATATGCGGCCAAGCTCGAAAAAAAATTGGCCAAACAAAAGCCAAAAAAAGTCACGACGCTAGTTCCGGCAAAGCCAGAGCCAAAAGCTAATCCTTTTTCTGCTGTGAGCAGCCGTACAGATATACATCTTCAACATAGGCTAATTGCTTCACAGCCAACTGGAGCGTCCAATCCAACCCCGTTTGGGTTAGGTGCCCAGATATTCGGGGACTCGGCGATGTCCGCTGCTTCTCCTCCAGTTGAAGCAGAAGATGAAACTAGTGACGCCGAAAGTGATGCTGGCTCCGATGAGGAGTTACTGACGGCACTAGCCGCAACCACACTGCACGAATCTCCCTGGCGATCTGCACCTTCCTACCCGCCGCTTTATTTATCCACCTGCTCTGAATATCTTCCAGCGCAATCTAAAATCAAGCTCCCCCCAGGCGTTCAGGTCGTCGACCCTCTCGATGATTCCGGCAAAGGTGGCAAGGACGTTTCCTGGATCTCAGAAGCGTATGAGAATTCACTTGATGTGGATCAAGTATTCGAGCGCTTCACAAAACGCGTAGGATATGAAGGAGACCAATGCGTGCGGTGTGTGATGGTATCAACCAGATACGTTTCCATTCTGACGTTGCAATTCATCAGGTATGAATTGGAAGGCACTCCACTGCCGTATGCCTCGGACAAGGTTTTAGATTCGCTTTTCCCGATGCCTCCTGCGCCGCTTCTGCCTGTTACCAAGGCCGCCTTCACAGTCGTACCACCCGCTAAAAGGACCTATAACCCTTCATCCATTCCGCCGTGCCCTGTTTGCAAATCTAAGCGCGTTTTCGAGTGTCAACTCATGCCGAACCTCATCAACGTTCTGCGTACTGGGGACGCAGAGAACAAGAAACTGACGGACGAGGAGCGCCGGAAACTCGTCGAGCAGGAACTTAAACGTAGCAATTCCGGTGCAAGCCGTGGAATGGAGTGGGGGACTTGTCTAATCTTCTCGTGTTCGAAGGATTGCTCTCTGAATGATGACGGGAAAGAGGCACGCGAATCGTGGAGGGAAGAGATGGTGCTTGTCCAGTGGGGGGTTTGAGAGAGTAACTTAGAAACTTGTCCAAGTCGGCCAGAACAAAATCGTCCAACTCGTTGACGTCGAGAAAAATCCGTACATTTGGCATAATACATAACGGTGCAAGGATTCAGAATGCTACTTAGCGAGGAACGAGCCAGATACGATAAAGCATGTGTCAGAGACTAGGTCTATTTCCCACCGACTTTGGGCCTTGGTGCCCACTGAGCCGGCCATATCCACCACCAGCCTGAGCCACCCGGAAGGTCGTTCACTTCAGGGCTGCCCCATCTTCCAACGAGACCAAAGGGCGTAACGAGGCCTGACCAACTCCATTGATGGGACCCGGCAGTAGGCGTATACGTCTTCTTCGCCTCCAGTAATCCACTTGCGAGTTCTATGTTCCCCTGTATGCTGAAACCGCCCACATGGTCCGAGCCTGAGCCATGAAAGGCAATGGAATTTGTGCCGTTTGTTGGTGAACGTCGAAGGGACATCCTCATGGGTGGGTCAAACTGGCCGATTTGTGTGTAATATCCACACCAAGGGGTCTCTCCGACGTTAAGCACGTCTAAAATCGAGATCAAGAATCCCGTATGCCGTGTTTGAGGATCAATAATATCAATCCAGCGAAAGTTGGCGATGTCTGGACTAGGAAGCGGTGGGGAAGGCGGAAGGATACTGCGGCTATTGGAAGCGATCACCTCCGGCCTGGCGCGTTCTACCAATAATTTGAGGCGTAAGAATGACGATGCGACAAGGACGGAGGAAAGTTGGGAAGATACGGTTCGCCGATAGAGCCTTATGTCAGAACGGCTAGCTCGCAGCATACCACCAAACAGACCGGGTGAACGACTGAATCCGTCGATGACTTTCGACAGGTTGACGCTACCATGCATCTCTAAAAGTTGTGTGCTTTCTGCGCTATGAAACACCGTTGCGAGACCAAGCGCAAGCAAATCTAGGGTCTCGCGCGCAAGCTGGCGAGGAATATCACTCTGGGCTTTGATAGGATCTGAGGTGTTTAAAACTCCATGACCGAAAGTTGGAAGGTGTGGGGCCGAGCATAGCTCGTCGGCTGTCCGAAGGATAGTGTTCCAGACAGGCCAATATTTGACCTGGGTGAGACGAGGAATATTCCGAGAAGCTATACGTCATTATATCAGGTCGATTTTGCATTGTGAAAAATGAGGCACACACTGTGATGAAGGAGGACGGCTGGAAGAAATCGAC
Organism: Mycena epipterygia; assembly: GCA_029281465.1. NCBI lineage: Eukaryota > Fungi > Basidiomycota > Agaricomycetes > Agaricales > Mycenaceae > Mycena > Mycena epipterygia. Next base: position 223,955 of record JARJCQ010000011.1, on the reverse strand, counting down.
TGAGATCTTCAAGCCATCTGAGAATTTCATCGCCCTGGTTGGTACTAGGGTTGACAGATCCTGCATTACCAGCAGTGGGAAGGAGGGTTATGGTCGAGTCATCGGTGATGGCGTGCTCAAAGAGCTCTTCAAGGCATGAGTGTATGTAGTCAATTTTGAACCATTGGCTGCCTTCGCTTTTCCTTTCGTCCAAGTTTTCTAGAGTATAGTTCTTCTCCCACAACGCGACATCCCATCCGTTGTTCTCGAGTCGCCATTTGAATAGAATAGGAACATTCAAAGAGTTTCTCGAGTATTGGTTGGCGAGCGACAAGGAGAACAGGTCGCGAGTGGTGGGGATGTGCAGCCCCACATTGTATAGTAGGTCAACTGGGAGGGCGGTCAGGAAGTCCATCTAGGTCTCTCTGGGTGTCTGTAGGCTGTTGGAATCGATGGAAACGTGTTGTATTAATATTGGCGCCGGCACAGGTTCGCTGATGCGTTGAACATTCTGAGCGCTAAAGAGTATAGGAACAGTATTGGAAATGGGGATAGCAGCCTTTATAACGCTCTGTTCAGTAATATGTAGCTGCGTTCAGTTTGACGAGCGAGGCACGAGCGTTTTGTTAGCGCTTTTGTCAAGAGACAAGGTAATGTGGGTTTAGTAGACAGATTCATAGAGGAGGGAGGAATATAAGATTGCTCGCTACGCTTGCTTGCTTCGCTCGCAATGAAGGGATCGTGATAAAACAGAGGATGGAAAATCCGAATCGGAAGGGGATGGAACGCGGAAACGGCCGAACCCGTACGCAGCGGGGCACCGAGGCCAAGGCAACCCGAGCGTGAGCTCCAAGAACAGGGGCGGGAGGGCGGGAAAACTTGTAAGAAGGATTGCGAGGAGACTGAGGAGGATTGCTTGAAAACTCGTAGTCGACGGAGCAACTCGACAGGTGGCTGTGCGCATCTGTAATCTAATCTGATGCGCAATAGATTGCACTAAACTACATTTCTTTGTCTACCACTCAGCAAAGTTTATTAATAATCGAGTCTGTACAGTGAACCATCCAAACCAAAACAATTAGTTAGAATTCCAATGGCCCTACTAAGGTGTATGCATGGTTCTATCATAAACTACCACTACTGATGGTAGAAGCGTCTTGCGGGGGAGCAGTTTCTTGCGTGGATATTTGTTCGTGCTCGGCAGCATCTCGGTACTTCGCCAAAGTTCCACACATTGAAAACAAGGATGATCCTGAGGCTAGAAGCAAGGCCGCCATAACGGTACGGGCGGCAATCATTTGCACGAGGCTCAGAGGAACACTCTCCTCGGAGGATCCGGTCGTTTTGGTGTCGTGGTAATAGATAGATCCGAATGTGCAGGTACTCAGGACAATCGCCCTGCGATGCGTCGTAACTCTATGTCAATTTTTCAAGGGTGTCACTTACCACCAAGTCGAGACACTAGACATTGATAGCAGCACATGTCTATCCATATTCCACATCGATAACACGCCGTTATTTGCATGCTGGAAAATAATTTTTAGGCCCAAATAGATAGTGGTCAGGTGAAGGGTACCTGAAGGAAGTGATATGCATAATGCACGTCTTTGGCATGTTTATTGTCTAAGTAGTACGGAAATAGGCATTGGTTGACCAGCAGACTGTGAAACATGGCAGCAAATGTCACGTATGCCAGGACGCGTGTTGCGGGATCGCTTTTATCCGAGATTTGAAGAGCGACTAAGACGAAACTGTAGAGTGTTATCGGCCACTAAATTCACGCAAACGCAAGGCACTTACGCGGACAGGAAAACTGTTACCCTGCTGCACCATATCCATTCTTTGATCTTATCTTCCAGATATCTTTCCCAGGACCGTCCGAGTTCGAGCACGGACGCCGGCATCGGGTTACTGTCCTCATCATTAGAGCACAGGAAAGGCCGGGCCTCGTCCCGGCAATGTCGGGCGCAGGCAAGAATAGGCTCTAGTTCAGATGCGTAGATTAAAGGCCTGCGAAGGAGGAGAAAGTTCGTGTGGAGAGTCGAAAGAAGCGCGAGGACTGCCGAAAGCAGAGCAAGGATGAGCAAGACCATTCTGGATCCTACAGAAAGCATGCAATGCAGAAAATCGCCGGCTAACCGGAAGGGTCGTTGTAGAATCCCCGAGTCTGGTTCCCTGTGCAATAAACACTGTCAGTGCGCGCCGGGCTACAAAATACGAACAACTCACACGCTACCGCCACATTCAAGTTGGCTAGGGAAGAAAACGTCAGTCAACATCAAATGTAACGCTACGTGGGCACATACGAGGGAGGTATTATCTCCCGGGGTGGTGGGCTTCTGTCCTTGACTCCTCGTTTCCAAAGGCCTGTGGACGTCCCTTCGGGAATGACCGACTTGTCGGGCGACATTGGTATCGATCCACTGGGGAGTAGGACGCGGATTTCGAGAGCCGTCGATGAACCTTGAAGAATAGTATCCGACATTTGGAAAGAGATGGGATTGTATGTGTTTAAAACGTAGACGCACATTTTGATTAAATATTCTTTCGGATGCAGATAGTCATTGTTCTTTTGGCAGGACGGGAACCATGCCGAAAGATGGAAACCGAAGTACAAGAGCTACTTTTGCCGGTAGTCAACAGGAGAGAGATACAGTCCGCTTATGCTTGCATTGTGCAGGAGCGGCGATCAGAGAAGCTTGACGTTCTTGTTTTTTGTCTAAGTCTTCGTTGCGCGGAAAGTGGGGCTCCGGTCATTTCGAGCATGCACAGAGATGGTAATTCCTCGGTAATATTTCGAGGATAGCCTTGCGGGCTGGACTGGGCTGGAGATATCGATCGGTGTGGTTCGTGCGGACTTGGAGACGCGTTGTTTGCACATATTGTTGTTACTCGGCAACTCACGGCGAGCCTCCGCCGGTTCGACCGAATCTTGAACGGTTGAACCTCCACGGGTCGAACCTCGATATGATGTGCTACTGACCAACGACCATCTGAAAATCGGTTTTTGCATGGCATAAGGCGTTGTGACCTGGCTATTTATTCAGGCATTATGAATACTACAATATCGAAACAACGGCCGGGCGGCCCAGAACATGCCCGGAGAAACAAGCGCTCGGAGCGTCCGGATGCTGGAGCTCCTCGCTAATAAGCATACAACTTCTGTGCAGCTTGTAGGCTGATATTATTCAAGAACGCAATCGGTTCGTCCCGGAAGTCATCGGAAATTATTTCCAAGCCCGAGGAGTCCACAAAGGACAGTAACGCCCCCGATTTCAGAGTGTTCCATTTCGGCCAGACAAAAGAGCCGGATTCACTTGTCGGGATGTTTGGATCCAACGTGTTAATAAATTGAACTGGGCAAACATACTTAGTTCAGTGGGATTAACGTAAAGAATATAGAGGATACACACTGAGACCGTCAATTGCGAAAAAATCGGTGGTATTTCTGGCGAGCCATTCTTTAGAGTCCGAACAATGTGAAGCACCCAGGATCGGTGTTGATTTGCCTCGCTTGTAAACTAAAAAATTCAGTGCCGTGTCTTACGCAGTTCAGCAGTGACCTACTGAATCCCCAAACATCTTGTGTAATAGAAGCTTTGCTGAGCAGAAGCCTACATGGCGCTTGGAAAATAAGGTCTCCTTGTACAGCCGCCAGACGCTTAAATTCGGGACTATGGGACGAATCAGTACTATGTAAGAAGTGCGTGCGGAAAAATTACGTGATAGCATTCAAACGTCCAGTCCCAAACGGCGATCCCTGTCCAACCAAAATTCAGATTTGATGGCACAGAGTTCGTTTTTTTTATAAACTAACAGCTGCTGGATCGGCTGGATACAGCTCACCAAGTTGTAAAATCTTGTCCCGTGAGACTCCGGGGAAGTAGCTTTGTTTGCGGTTTGAACGATAAGCGCAATAACAAAGCGACAACTGACTTGTTATGCATGTACTCCAAGAATCCATGGTCTGTGCTGAAAATCCAAATCAACACTGAGGTGAAGGCGTGTAGATGTTTGCACGTACGTGATGTTCAATAACGGCAAGGTGAATATCCTTGAGTGGGAAATCAATGCTGGACTATTCATGAACAAATGTCTCATTCTTACGTTCCTTCGTCTTCACAATTGCCTGCTATGATCGGAACCTGCCAGCAATAGGTCGCTCTCAAGGTAAGGGAAAGTGCTTAGATGGGTACCTTGGCGTGAAGACCTCGGGACATTGTAATGAAAGGATGGTGTTTTATAATATCCCCATCTATTCGCGGCTTCCACACATTTCCAAGACTTGAATATGAAAAAACGTTGGGCGTCTGGTTGATAGCCGACATGAGGATGTCGAAAGGTGCGTGACGCAAGCAATCGAGGCTGTCAGCTGCCTGCGAGCAATTCGTAGCCGCTACCAATTGATCATATTGCGGTTGGCCCTCGGTAATGGTTGGGATCGAGGGAGCACAACCAGATTCCTATAAATATTTTTAAAAAGACTTGGAGACCGTGCAGTCGAATCAAGTACCATGAAAGCTCCGTGAAATTTGGGTGCAACATTTGAGCTAATAAGATGCATTCCCACAGAGAGTGCGCCAGCACTGAGACCGGAGCTAAGCAAGCGGGTGTCATTCGAGGTCTTGATAACCAATTGTGGAGAAAAATACGAACATGATAACCTGGTTAGGGTCTCCACCGAATGCACTAATATGCTTTTGAACCCATTCCAGAGCAAATTGTTCTAGGAAAATCGTAAATGCCTATGGCGGGCCAAAGAGAGTAACTCGTACGGTCTCGTAAGCCGAGGTTGCTGACACCGGCATCCTTCACCTCCTTGCCAGCCAAAAATCCGAAAGCTGAAAATGATGAGAATTGCTCATGGTGGGATATTAGCCCTCACCATTGACACGGTAGTTGGGTAACACGACTATGACAGGTTTCCCATTTACAAGAGAACGCTCGACAAGTGAACTCATGCCAGAGTCTCCCGCGCTCCCGATTTCAAAAGCGCCTGAAGTTCGATATTAGAGGAATTCCGTTGTAAAGGGCGGGACTTGCCTCCGTGAAACCACTGCAATTAAGAATTCAGACCAGTTGGAATGAGATATACGGAGTCAAAAGTATCTTACAACAAGGACAGGGAGTTTGTGACCGCGATTGGGTTTGAGCACGTTGATCGTAAGACCTACACGACAATTGAAGTAAAGTTCTAGGGATATGGTCATCGCTTACAGTCTTCCGAAATTGAGCGATATTGGGCAGCCGAGCTGCGGCCAGGAACACGAGACAAGGTTTGCTGAGGACAGGCAGGACCAAAGGTATCCGCCATTCTAAGTTCAACAAATTTAACTGGCTCCCTAGGCTCGCGGAAACGAAATTCCCCAACACTGGGGGTCTTGTTCAGCGTTGAACTGTGGTGCGGAAATTGCATGCTCACGGCGGCTGAGCAAATGGCATGCCCAAAAACTGTGTTACATTGCCCACGACAGTGCCTTGGAAAGGCCCGTATGACAATTTGACGACAGGAGGGTGGATGCCTGAGTCATTATTCAAGAGATTGTCGGCCAGGAGAGCCAGAGAGGATACTAGCAGAGATAGAGCGCGGTTCATCTCTAATTGGCGGATCATTCCGATCAGCACCGCTCTTGAGATTACCCACAGATCGTTCTGCCCACGCTTGTCCGAAAGTAAGTGCTAACAATCTGAGCTGTAGTTGACAATGTGCCACCGACATCCGTGCTGAGCGGGCGACCTATGCCAATCTAGCCGCATCTCTTCCTACCCATGTCAGCCAGTGAGTAAATTTTCTCTCTTCTTTCCCATTTAATTCAAAGGTACTGATTGCTGCTAGACTCGGCAACCGGCGAGAATGGGACCGCTGCAATGTTCAAGGCGATGGCCGGCGTTCGTGCTTTGGCTGTCCACTTGTATATGTATGCTAATAATCCAATCGTTATAAGAATGCTGCCAGAGCATACTTTTCTGCATACTCTCAGCACGGTCGGATCGAGGACCTCGACAAGGCTTTGAGTCTCATGCGCGAGCTTCTCGTAGACAATGGCACCTTTGATCATCTCAATATCACCGCGAACCTGCTACGCTTGCGCTTTGAAGCATTGTCCGAAGACGATGATATCGAACAATCAGTGCTCTACTACCGCGAAGCTATCTCCCTCCTACCCACCGTCGACGAACACCGTCGTTCCGCATGCGCGCACATGGCTCACACCGGTCTTGCCACCACGCTCTCCACCCGCTTCCGGGCGTTCGCAGGGCCGGAGGACCTGGAAAATTCAATCGCTCAATATTTCATGGCTGTAGACCTTGGCCCCCAAATCGACGGCAATTACGCCAATTCTGTCTCTGGTCTCGCGTCTGCTTTGGTTACTCGGTTCGAGTACTTCGGCGATGTAAATGACCTCAATACCGCCGTCCCTTTGATTCGAGTGTCCCTTACGCTACTCGACGAGACGGATCCACAGCGCATATCGCTGACTTTGAGGTTGGCAGACAATCTTTCGCGCTCTTTCGACCAATCTGGAGACCTCGGTGAACTGGAGGAAGCTATTGTGCTTTACCGGGCAGTCATTGCTGTTCGTGCCGAGGACCATCCGGAGATCGTGTTGGCTATCAGCAATTTAGCTAGCGCACACCACAGCCGATACGAATGTCTCAACGAGATTGAAGATCTTGGCTCTGCAATTTGTTTGCACGAGGTAGCACTTGCACTGATGTCCCCAGAGCACCCCGGTCGGGCTTCTGCGCTTAACAATCTGGGAAATGCTCTGATGACTCGCTTTGAGAAGCTATCAGAGCAGCGGGATCTCGAGAAGGGCATGGACTGCTATCGAGATGCATTGGCGATTCGTGGTCCAGGACATCCTGACCGGGCTATGGCTCTCATCAGCATGGGTCAGGGACTGCTGAAATCTTTCAACAACACAGGCCACATAGACGAGCTAGACGATGGTATTAGCCATTACCGCGAGGCAATATCTCTTTTACCAGAAGGCCACCGTCATCGATCTGTGGCTTTCCAAAACCTCGCAGCCCTTCTTTCCACCAAATTCCACTTTCTCGGTCAGAGACGAGATCTGGAGGAGGCACTCGAGATTTCCCGTCAGAATCTGGAATCCCATCCAGTTGGAGATGCCAGTCGCCCATCCGCGCTTGCTGCATCTGCGAGTATCCTTTTCCAGCGGTTCCAAAGTTTCGCTCTCGTAGAAGACCTGACACAAAGCATCACTTATCAGCTGGAGGTGCTTGAACTGTGTCCCGCGGAACACAGCAGGCGTTCTTCGTATATTCATGACCTTGCATGTGCCCTATTAGCTTCGTATACACATTTCCACGAACCCGAGGATCTCGAAACGGCGCTGCGCAACCACTCGCTTGCGCTATCATTGCGTCCCGAGGGGCATGCTGACAGGGCAAAGTCATTGCAGGGTGTCGCCCAAGCATATTCCGCCCGCTTCGAGCGATTTGGGCGAATGGATGATCTGGAGGCCGCGATCGACCGGGACCGCGAAGCGCTCTCTCTTCGTCCCCCGGGCCATGTACACCGTTTTTCATATCTCAACGATTTAGCGGTCGACCTGTGCACCCGGTTTGACCAAATCGGCAAAATGGCAGACCTCGAGGAAGCTATCGAGTGCTTCACCGAGGCGAAGAACAGCATGCGTAAAACCGCGCCCGCTCAATCACGCCTCGATCGCCATCTCGCGATAGCCTATCTCAAGCAGCACGTCGTCCAGCCTAGCGCGGAGCTTCTTGCGAAGGGGTTCCGCCATTTCGAGACAAGCTTCAGCCATGCGTCCGCGGCGCCGGGGGAGGCCGTGATGACGCTCCTAGACTGGGCCGCGGCTGCCCGCGAGCACGGCGCGCGCGTTCCACTAACAGCGTATTCACGTGCGCTGGTCCTTCTCGACCAGACGGTCACGGTTCCGGCGACGCTCGGCATGCAGCACAAGTCCCTCTCGGCCCAGCGCACGCCGCTGACCATCGCGATGGACGCGGCGGCGGTCGCGATCGAGGACGGGCAGCTGGAGGTGGCGGTTGAGCTGCTCGAACAGGGGCGGGCGATGCTCTGGACGCGCATGCGCGGGTACCGCACGTCGCTTGAGCGGCTCCCCGACGCACTCGCGGCGCAGTTCGAGAAGGTGACGAAACAGCTCGAGGTGCTCGCCACTTCGGCGGACGGCGCGTTCCGCGACGACAGGGACCGCGTGCTCGACTTTGACCACAAGATGACGGCGCAAAGGGTGCTCCAAGAGAAGCGGGACGAGTTGGTACTCGCGATTAGGCAGCTTGACGGGTTTGCCAACTTTCTGCGGCCGATGCCGTTCGAGGCCTTGCGGGCGGCTGCGGAAGGTGGTCCAGTTATTCTAGTCAATGTCAGCCAATTCAACTGCGACGCGCTGATTTTGCGGGAGGCGGGACCGCCGACGCTTGTCCCGCTGCCCGACTTGACTCTGGACGGTCTTCGGGAGCTGAACGGGAAATTCCTGAAGGCGCGGGGGCGCACCAATTCAACGCAGCTTGTCCTGATTCTAAGAAGGTTGTGGAAAGAGGTGGTGCAACCCATCGTTGCCAAGCTTCACGAGCTCGAGGTCCCGCGCAACACCCGACTCTGGTGGTGCCCGACGTCGTTCCTTTGCGGGTTTCCGCTTCACGCCGCAGGGATGTACACCAAAGCGGAGCCAGATGCGAACCTGCCGAATCTGTTCATTTCTTCGTACACACCGACGCTGTCGGCGCTCATCCAGGCGCGGTCGGACGTACGGCCGGGCGGGCACGTTCAGCTCTTGGTCATCGGACAGTCAGAGGAAGAGCTTCCTGCGGTGCGCGAGGAGATGGCGCAGCTGCAGGCGTTGGGCCCCTTTGTGAACACGCTCGCCGGGGAGGGCGCGACGGCGCTGCGGGTCCTGTCGGCGATGCAGCAGCACGCGTACATGCATTTTGCGTGCCACGCGGAGCAGCGGCGCGAGCCGTTCACGTCTGCGTTCCGGCTGCACGGGGGTGACCTGCGGCTGCTGGACGTCGCGCAGGAGCGGCTGCGGCGGGCGGACTTTGCGTTCCTGGCGGCGTGTTCAACTGCGGCGGGGGACGCGGAGACGCCCGACGAGATTATCCACCTCGCCGCCGCGATGCTGTTTGCAGGGTTCCGGAGCGTGGTGGGGACGCTGTGGGAGATGGCGGACGTGGACGGGCCGTTTGTGGCGCGCGAATTTTACGGGCATATGTTTCGCGAGGGCGCGGGCGGGGCGCACTTTGGTGACGCGGCGGCGGCGCTGCACGGGGCGATGCGCGCGCTGAGGAAAAAGGAGCCGCAGAGCGTTAGTCGGTGGATTAATTTCATTCATGTGGGTGCGTAGAGACGAAGAGAATATAACTATGAGTCGACGCGACGCGCCGCGATAAGATAAGATAAGCGCCGGGAATTGCCGTGTAACTAGCTAGTCCTCACGTACAAACAAACCGCTTCAAGTCGTTCCAAGTCAAAATCTCTCTCGTCGTCCGTCATGGTAAAAGGTTCGTCGCTGTTGTCGCCGTAGTGTTCGCTGGCTGACGTGCGTGCAGTATACAAACCCGGCAAGGTCTGCTCTCTTCTGCGGGGCCAGAGCGCGCGCTCACAATTGGTCGTCTAGGTCGCACTCTTGCTGCAGGGCCGGCAGGCAGGGAAGAAGGTGGTCGTGATCAAGCAGCTCGATGAGGGAACCAAGGAGCGCCCCTACCCCCACGCCATCGTCGCCGGCATCGAGCGGTACCCGCGGAAGGTGACCCGCCGCATGGGCCAGAAAAAAGTGTCGCACAGGAGTAAGGTCAAGCCTTTCATCAAGGTGCGTTGAGCTGCGTTGGGTTCGACGGTCGCAGACTGACTGGGTGGCGCGCAGGTGGTCAACTACTCGCATCTGTTCCCGACGCGGTACGCACTCGAGCTGGAGGGGCTGAAGGGCTCTGTCGCGGCGGACACGTTCAAGGAGCCGACACAGCGGGAGGACGCGAAGAAGACGATAAAAAAGCTGCTGGAGGACCGCTACACTGCCGGCAAGAACAGGTGGTTCTTCACTCCTCTCCGGGTGAGCCGTCTTTTGCGCTGGGATGCTGTCTCGATGCTCATGTCTTTTTGCACAGTTCTGAACGATTCGCTGTTTTGTCGAATATGCCTGTTCGTATAAACTACTGTATGGTTCATGATTATGCCACGCCATTCCATTGCTGTTCGTGGCTACCTGCGCGTTTGTAAGCTGTTGTGCCTGCCATGACTGTTGTGGCTGTCCCGGCCTCCGTGTGCTCTGTAGCCTGCTGCACGTAAGACGACGTGCGCGTAGTGCTGTCCAAGTATGTAAGCATTGTAAGGAACGAGCCTGGTTGCAGTACGAGTAGCAGGCTAGATGTTGATATATTGATGTGCCTTTATATCTTTCTCTCTCTTACCCCGCTCACCCCATGCCCAACTCCCGCCCATTTCCCCACACCCGTGCCCAGCTCTCCGCCATTGCGCGCCAGTACAAGCCGCTGCCCAGCGACGTCTACGATGGCGACGCCGACGACGACTTCTCGCGCGTCTCGTCGGAGCTGGTCGAGCAGGTCGTGTCGCTGCTGGTCAACGAGCGCGAGGACGAGCTCAAGGCTGTCCTCAAGGCCGCATACGGCATGGACGACGAGATGGTGGGTGCCTCGCACTGCGGTGTGGCCCGACTGACCGTGTCTGCAGGTGGAGCAGAGTGTCCTGGACCTGATGCACAAGCACCACGACGACGAGGCGGGTGTGCCGTTTCTCTTCCTGACCCCCACTCGCCGCCCCATCTCGCGGCCCTCGTCGCGAGCATCTGCGCGGCTGCGGCCAGAGACGCCATCTTCCGCGCCTAGCTCGCCACTGGGCCTCGCCTTTCGCAGGCCCCACACCCCGCTCACGTCCCCGCTCGCCCCCGCCTCATCTGCGTCGTCTTACATGACTGCAAAAAACGACTACTCGCCGCAGTCGTCGCCGGTGCTCCCACATGTCCCCCAGTTCACCGCGAGTCTCCCCGCTTCGCCCTTGTCTTCCCCGCGTCTCTTGAACGCAAAGGCGAACGAGTTCAAGCCCATTCCCCGGCCCCTCTCCGCCGCGTCGTCAAACCCCGGCGCCCTGCGCGCGGAAACACCCTCGCCCGACATGTGGTCCCACAGCCCGTTGCGTTCTAGTCTCGCCATCGCTGCGCCACTGATCCCCGAGCGCTCGCTCACCCCCAGTTCGTCCTTGCGCTCCTCAATGCACCTCGGGGACAACGAGGACGAGGACGAGGACGATGACCCCTTCGATCCGTTCGCGGCAAAGTCTCTCCCACGCTCATTCCATGCCCTCTCCGTGTCAGATTACGACGCCCAGTGGTCCAACTCGTCCAACTCCAACGCGTCGCTCTCGCCCGACAATCTCCCGTCGCACTTCGCGTACACCGACTCGTCCGAGTCGAGCGGCTTTTCTCCACCCGAGGACACCGCCGAGATGGAGGCCGCGGCCGCCGCGATGCTCACCGAGGGCATGACCCCCTTTGACGTCCTCAGCTCCGTCTTTGGCTCGACGCTCGCCCCGTCCGAGCTTGAGGATGCGCTCGCCGCCAACGGGTACGACTTTGAGCGCGCGATGGCCTGGCTCGTCGACCGCGCCGTGCCCGTCGTGCCGCAGCAGAGCCCCCAGCTGCGCATCCAGCAGATGGGCGGCCGCGTTACCGTCGTCGCGCGCGATCCCGGGCGCGGGCGCGGCGTCCAAGACCCACGTTCGCCGCCCCGGTACGTCAACGGGCGGCCCGCGCAGGGCGGAAACCGAGTCTGCCGCTATTTTGTCGCGGGCGAGTGCCTCCGTGCCGACTGTCGTTTCAGGTATGTTTGTCTGCACGTCATGACTATGGCCGCCTAAAATTGTACTCTAGCCACGATCTCGAGCGCGCGCTGTGCCGCTTTTGGCTCCGCGGAACATGTGCCAAACAGGATAATTGCGAATTCCTACATCATCTACCGAAGGATGTGGACATGTCGAGCCTGAGCGCCGCCATGTCGCGCGCCAACGTGCCGCCTGGGACGGGTCCGCTGGCGATGCACACTGCGCCGCCGCCGGACGATTTCCCCGCGCTGGGGATGGACGGGAACAAGAGCAGACGCGGCGGCTACGGGTACAACGACCCGGGGCGCACGCGGTTCTCTGCCGCGGTGAAAAAGCCAGCGCCGGCCGCGCTGACGGACCCGACGCTGATTGCGCGGCGCGAGGCGATGGGGCACTCTGCGGACAACCTGTATCACCGCTCGGCGATCGTTGCGCCTCGGCCATCGCCGCGACTGAAGCTCCGCCCGCCGGCGCTGCTGCCGACGCTGCCGACGGGCGAGGCGATCAACAGCCTATATATGACTTATAGGTCGCGTGCGCTGCAGCTCGGGGCGGCGCGGAACGCGTGCCTGTCGCGGGCGGCGGACGCGTGGCGGCGGGGGGACGGGGCGGCGGCGAAGCGGTTCAGCCGGGAGGGGCACGAGCTGAACGACAAGATGGGGAAGGAGATGGCGGGCGCAGCGAGCAAGCTGGTGCGCGAGCGGGCGAAGCTCGCGGAGCAGGCGGTGCGGAGCCGGGACTCAGGGTGGTCGGACGACCCTGGGGACCGGGCGAGCCGGGGGCGGAGCTGTGGAGGCGGGCTGGGGGTGTGCCTCGGAGTTGCGGGACGCGAGGTGGGCGACGGCAAGCTTACCGGGGAAGAGCGCACAGAGTGCATGCTGGACCTACACGGGTTGCACTCGAACGAGGCGACCGAGGTGCTCGAGGAGTTTCTGCTCGCGGTAAGTGGCGTCGGGTTTAGATGGGTATCGGTGTTTAATCTCTCCCTTTTCTTTCATATAGCTGGAACACGAGCATTTCTACGGATTAGGTGAGATTGTTATTACCTGTGTTTCATTATGTGCGCCATGCTGACAGCTGGGTTGCTGCAGCGTACGTGGTGGTCGGAGAGGAAAAGCACACGGGGACGCAGGATGTGGCGCGCGGTGCGTCGCGGGCGCGGCTGGCGACGGGGGTGCGGGAGTGGGTGCACCGGTGGGGGTACCCATGGTCGGAGCGGGATGGTATCATCTGTGTGGACGCGCTCACACATGCGTCTGAGTGAGGCGCGCCCCACCATTAACAGCGAGGTGCGGTCGACCAGGCAGCGGACCATCAATAAATAAGGAATGTGACAAGAAATGTGAATATGCAATGTATTTGTAGTAGAAGAATCAATTAAAATTTGGAGTTATGGGCGGCGTGTCCAAGGTCAGCGAGCGGGGTATACCAACACATTCGTATGTGGGCTTTGTTTTTGAGAAATTAACTTGTCTTTTTCAGTTCGATTGTTGGGAGCAACCCGCCTCAGTGATGCCCCTATCTTCACATCCTCCTCAATGCTGCCGGTCTCCGGGTGTAGATCAGCTTCAGCGCCCTCCCCGCCAGCCATACCCTCCAAAGTCGAAGTCAATGCAGCTACTGCTCGCTTCCTGGACACGAATTTCGACCTGGACGGGATGGCTCACACTCTGGGCGTCGACGCTATGCTCCTGACGCATGCCTTTTTGAATAATGTCAAGAACAACGTCGAATTTCAGCCCGAGATGGTTGAATTTTCGTCAGTATCCGCGGACCACCTCGACCCCCTGCGAGATATCGGACGCCTCGTCTTCCGGCCGGAGGCTGTGGCGGCGTTGACCGAGGCGGGGAACGCCATCCTCGAGCCGTATACGCTGTATCGGGCGCATGCGCGGGAGCATGCCTGGCCTCGGGTTCGCACGGCGTTTTACATCTTATTTTTGTCGGAGGCGTGGCGCTGACTGAGGACAACCAGAGCGAGGCCGGGCCCAGGGTGTTTGTGGACAGTATAGTCGTCCCCGCAGTGCACGCGGCGCAGGAGCTGCAGGCCACCAGTCCGATTACTGTGATCTCCGACACGGGGACGAGCCAGACGGAGGCGGGCGACCGGCTCGTGATCATACCGCGGTATGACGTCCCGCCGACGCGCGTTGGGGAGGGCGGCGCGGCGGTGTGCTTCCATGGGCTGGTGGACTTTGCGGTTGTGCTCGTTCATGGGGAGCTGCTTCGTACGTTGGGTTTACTGCTCTTCGATGGGCCTAGCATTATTTTGTTGGCGCAGGTGATCTACAGGTGTGGTCCGCGCCGCCGCCGCCCAGGCCGCGCGCCTGCTTGATTGGTATATTGGAGGCGACGGCGCCCGTGACCCTCGAGGCCGGACGCCCGCAGATCGAGGCGCAGTGCCTCGCGTTGCTGAGAGCCACGTTTGTCTTCTCCCCGAATATAATATGGTTTCTGACAATTCCCTCCGTCGAGCAGCGGACGGGCGTGCTTCGCGGGTGTGCTCACCAACGGCCTCTGTTGGCTGTTTTATGTCGCCGTGGCGCACGAAGATTTGAAGGGGATCACGATATTCGAGAGCGCGAATCTGGTGAGCGGGAAAGACGACGGGCTTATTGTGGGGGCGCTTGTTGAAGTTATGCGGCACCCGGACACGGTCCCGTCCGTTTTCAGTACGACTCGGGCGCAGCTGTATTGTTGAATTGATGTGTGTTTCGGTCTTTCACTTGAGACTTTTTCTTAATTCGTTTATGAGACCGCAACCGACGATTTCGTTTAAATGACTACTCCACCTTCGTAGGCCCTGGATAGAGTGCAGTGATAGCACTTTGCCGGCTGTCGCCAAATGAAAAGCGATACGATACCTACCCGCTGGTGGGCAAGACCCATTTTTTGGTTGGTTGGGCACAGCCGTCTTTCCCTAGGCGAAATCAGTGATTGACTCGTCGCAAAATAAGTATTCTGAGCTATGCACTCTGGGCTACTCTGAGCTACTCTAAGCTACCTTTACTCTGCTCTGGCTACTCGGAAGTGCTGCAGAGCGAGACCGGGTTTCGTTCCTGAATGGAAGCGGTCCAGGGCCAAATGAACGCGTCCCTTGTACCCCAGATGAATAGCACTTTCCCGGGATTAAGAAGTACTTGTAAAAATCTTGCCCCGGGCCCAAAAAAAACCCGATGCCTACTCGTTGCAATTTCCGAGCTTTCGACACCCGTGAATTGCAGACGTCTCGTATCCTACGTTTCAAACGCCGCCGCCGGCCGTTCAACTTTGAATGCGTGTTTCAACACGGTGGGATCCGCGGCGTTGGCGAGGTAAGTCTGCAGATCGATTTGATGCTCTTGAGTGCAGACTATTTAGCAGATGGACTCGAGGAGTGTGAGATGGCTTGACTTTTGAGTTGCCGAGGAAGTAGGAGGCGGTCGAATGGCATGAAAAATCGACCATTGACTTTCTGCTGGGCTCAAATGCTCTCAAGATGGGTGCAGGGACGTTCTATACATTTTTTCCGGAGTGATTTGAGTTCACTATTGTCCTTTGATCCCAAAATGGGATGCAAACCCCACAATTTCTCGCTCTGTGGGCCATCTCTGAGTGCATGTCCCTAGCTCGATTGCCTATCACGAAATGTGACTTTTTATGTGGATATGCCAATAATGCACATGGGATCAATTCCCCTAACAACACTACCCGACACTCAGCACCGCAACATATACCCTTTTCACGAACTCTCACGTCTTTGCATGAACCACCATGGACGACCACCCCCACATCGAGTTCGACGCCCCGCCCTCCGCCATCTCCCCCGCACCCACCGACAAACGCCATTATTCCATTGACCTCAGTCTCGAGCTCGAGCGCCAGCTCGACATGGAGTCGCTTCCTCCGACCCCCGCAGCCCCCCGCGACCACGAGCAACGACCAGAAACAGAACCAGCACCGACCCCCAGGACCAACATCATGCAGATGCCCGACATCGACCCCCACGTCCTCGCACACATCATCGGCGAGCTCCGGCACCAGCTCACAGACATGACCAAGGAGCGCGACGATCTCCTCGTTCTGCTCTCAACCGCCCACGAGAAGGAGTCAGAGCTCGAGGACGCCCTCCAGCACATCACCGAGAAGGCGATGGCTCTCGACGAGGCCTTATCCGACTCGCGCAAGAAGAACACCGACGACGAGGAGGCCATCTCCATGTTGCGCACAAAGGTCGAGGAGAGCAGGTTGGTGCGCCAGTGTTCTCTTTACATCGGTTACTAAAGAACACCCCTAGACGCGGCCTTATGCGCCTCCAGGCAGAGAGCCGCAGATCGACCGGACCCATGCCGCTCGACACGAACCGCGCAAACGCGCCCTCGGCGTTCATGGGCCCACCCTCGTCCAAGCGTGCCTCATTCACACCCCTCACCGGCACCTTCAACGCCGGCCGCCCCAACAACGCCCACCGCCGCATCTCCTCCGTCTCCGACTCCAACATCGCCCTCACCGTCCCGGACATGGCCAGCCCCGCCCCCTCCGCCTCCTCCGCCAACCGCCGCATGTCCGGCTTCTTCGGCCGTTCCTCGCCCCCAGAGCAGCAGCAGCAGCAGCCCCAGTACCCCTCCTCCCCCTCCCCAGACGAGCTTGACAAGCTGCGTAAGGAGCTGCGCACCGTCCAAGACGCGCTGGAGGAGACCCGCCACGAGCTCACCGAGGCCACCGAGGCGCGCGAGGCGTCCGAGACGTGCGTCGTCGCGCTCCGCGAGTACATCGCCGAGAACAACATCGGCGAGCCCTCCGCGGCGGTCAAGCTCCCGCCGCTGCCCGCCGCCACGACCGGCGAGGAGCCCGACAGCAACGCGCAGAAAAAGGGCTGGGGGTTTAAGCTCTGGAAGGTCGACACGGCCGTCAAGGGCGCGCCCGGGCCTGCGTCCGCGGCGTCGACGTCTAACGCTACGGCGTCGCCCGTCATCCCCCCCGCCGCGCTCCCTGCCGCCAACAGCAATAGCAACGGCAGCGCCGCGTCATCGCCGGCGGCGCCCCTCGCACGCAAGCTGACCGGGTTCTTCAGCTCGCGCGCGAGCGTGTCGTCGATGGCGTCCTTCACGCCGTCGCTCGCGCCCGCGCCGCTGCAGCCGCTCGCGCACCGCGACTCGGTGTACAGCGTGTCGGACGCGTCGTCGCTCGCGGAGCCCATCAGCCCCACGAGCATGAACCACGCCGGCGCGGAGGAGGTAAGGGTGCGGGATGTGAATGGGTCGCCGGATTTGGCGGGGGTGCATGCGGGGCCGGGCGCGGGGGAGGAGGTGAAGCAGCAGCAGCATGAGCAGGCGCCGCGGATGGAGGAGGTCGATTTGGGGTTTGAGGAGGTTGGGGTATGAGTGAGGAAGAGGAGGGGGAGGACGTGTGGAATGCACCCACGCGCCGTGCGTAATGCACGCGCGCGCACGCATTGATTATGCATTAATTTCGGGTGCTCGACGAACAGCGACGAGTCCTAGATGTCGATTTGTTTATCTTATTATTTGTAATGAATGCCGCGAGCGAGCGGTTTATGATTCATATTATATATATTGCATGCATTTATTTGGGTGTGGGAGGCATACTTATTTACGATCTAGAGCTTCGCTGGATTTTGGATTCAGAGCCTCGGAAGGATGCATCAAAGCTTCGAATAAATTTGGATTTATATTCCAAGCGCTCGGATCGTTTGTCGCGCGGAGGATAACAACGTGGACTAGTGCTGCCTCGGTACTGTATGATGTCATGCTCATTGCATCCCTGAGTACAGAACCGGTATATTGCCTGAACGGGCAATAGATGCCACGGTTGCGTAGAAAGAAGAGAGGATCGGTATTGTTCCCGCGATAGGGGTCGAGCATTAAATAATAAATTCAGAGGGGAGCATTGATATTCAGTCTTGGAGGTCGAGTCTCGAGGGATTAATATTCATTCAACTCAGGGACTCCTCGGAGCTTCTAATAGTTGTGGCTGAGTGCGGAGGATGAATGCGGTTGCGCAGAGATTGGTGACTTGAAGCCGTGGATAATTAAGTTCAGAAGGGAGGATTAGTATTCGGTCTTGGAGGGGCCGTGTCCATGGATTCATCCTCCCCTTCGAATAATTACGAATGGTTGAGTGCGGAGTGCGAGGATAATGAAAGGTCGGGCGTTTGCTGCGAGCACTAGTAGCGATGACGATATATTGAGGCATTTATAAAGACAGAAATGGGAGATTGCCTTAAGGAGCGGGCGGGGTCGAGAATTAGATGTGGATTCATCCTCCCCTTCAGAGGTTCGAATAATTATGAATGACTGAGTGCGCCGGAGTGTGAGGATAATGGAAGGTCGGGCGTTTGCTGCGAGCACTAGTAGCGATGACGATATATTGAGGCATTTATAAGGACAGAAATGGGAGATTGCCTTAAGAAGAAAGAGAGAGTTTTTGGCTCGCTGACAGGCGACGACAGATTGTATGTGAACGTGGTCAATTTACGAGGACGGAAATGGATGGTGCATTGCTCAGAGATTGCGGGGAGCGCGATGGTTTGGAAATTCATGAATGCAGCACGCGTGGACATATTCTGAAGGCGACAAATTGCCCTGCGCGCGTCTAAATATTATGTCGGGAGGACAGAAATGGCAAGTATATTACCTGAACGGGCGGCAGTGGGAACAGACAAAATCATGTGTCCCCGCCGACAAATCGAATTCGCGGGAGAATCACCGTGCAATCTAATCTCGGTGAATCTTTCATGCGCACCGTCAAGGCGTGAGAGCGCGCGATGAATTGTTGACCTGCTGAGTCCGAGATGGTCGGGGGGGCCAGTCCGAGATACAAGGAACTCCCAAGATGCGCGCGTAGCCGAGACAGGGAAGTTGAGCAGCGCAAGGGCGTTGTTCAGTCAGCGTCGGCGCGCAAATGATCTCAGCGCTCCGGCGACCCACCCGCCTGCCGCACGTCCAGTTTTGTGCCCATGGAATTATGTCTCCAAATATCTATAATCCATGTACCCCGAGTAGATCGCCGAGCGTGCTGGGTCGAAACTGAAGGAAGGAGATATCACAACACCTAGTCAATCAGTTGCCTGAGCGAGACCAGTGGCGCAGAACCCGTATGCTTTCGAGTGTAAAAGTAACCGCGCTGCGTGTCGAGGATAATGCGTATGCTCTGCTTCTCGGGATTCACTAAGCGAGGTTGGCCGTTGGCGAGCACTGGTTTGAGACAAGTGGGGTTACCTGCACCGGGCATCAGGTCCATCGCGTATTTTTCGCGAGGTTAGGATAGCCTTGCTGTATGGCGTGAAAGAAGATAGCCAGAAATATGCCGTTTAGGGCCCGAAAGATGTACGTACTATATGTATAACGCCATCCTTTCTCCCTCTCCTTCTCCCATCTCCCGCCCATGTCCAGTGCCCCAGTCAAGCGGGATGTCCACAACTCCCCCGACGGCCTCTCCAAGAAACGCAGAAAGGGCGCGACCCGACTCAGCTGTGCAGAATGTCGCAGGTTCGGTTATCAGACCCATTTGCTTCCGCGGATCCTAACCGACTACCAGGCTCAAGTTGCGCTGCGACCGCTCCATTCCCTGTGGCTCGTGCATAAAGGTGCGCGCCAGACGACGACGAGCCCCATCCGCGACACTGACATCCCATCCAAGCGCGGGTGCGGCGCAATCTGTCCAGATGTACGCTCTTTGCCCATTCGGAACACGCTCACCACCTAATTTGCGGTAAATAGGGCTCTCTCACCACTGGCCAGGGAAATCGGTATGCATCTCTGCCCCCTCCGAGGCCGCCTGACCTGACGTGGCCACAGGTTCGTGCTCGCGTCCACCCAGGAACTGCACGAGAAGATCTCCGAGCTCGCAAATCGGGTCCGCGAGCTTGAGGATGCCCTCCGCTCGTCCCACTCGCACCTCTCCAACGAGCAGCACCCCCTGCTCTCCGAGGAACTCCTTCGCATAAAAGCGCCCCTCCAGCGCGAGGTCCCCGCCTTCCGCAACCAGCCCGCTGGCGGCCCCACGATAAAAGAGGAGGAGCACAACCCCGATGTCGTCGATGCCTTTGGTTCCCTCTCCATCAGCCTCTCCGGCGGCGCCAAGTACTTTGGCACGACCGCCAACTCCTGGGTGCGTCGCTCAACTCTCCCTCCGTGTTCCGCGCTTCATCCTAATCCTCCCATCAGTACTTCTTGCAGGTGCGTGCCCCCCCGCGCGCTTCGCGAATGCCATCCAAACTGACACTTTTTCTTAAAGAACGAGACGGCGGAGGAGGAGCCGGAGGATGACCATCTCACGAGCTTGCAGAGCGTGCTTCCCGCGCACATCCTCACCCGCGCCGCCGCGTTCCCCATCTCCCCCGTCACCCCGCCCGCCCACGAGGGCGAGTCCCTCCGCAGCCTCTTTTGGTACCTCCCCCCCGGCGCAAAGGCCGCTGCCCTGCGCGACATCTACTTTACCCATGCGGCCTGGATGTAGGTTGGTTTACTCCTCGCCCGGCGCCTTCTAATTCCTCTGATCCAGGTACGCTCCTATTTCGCCGGAGTCGTTCGAGGCCGAGGTCTACTCGCAGTTCTACGACCCGAATGCGGCCCCCCCGGGCGACCAGCCGGTCCTCGCCCACCGCCTCTCGCTCATGTTCATCGTTCTCGCCATCGGCTCGCTCATGGACACCGCCGAGCCCGCGTACAATCTAGAGGCGGAGAAGTACCACCAACTCGCGCGCGCAGCGTAAGCCGTCCGTCTTCTCTGAGGTAAAAACGCGCAGCTAATTTTTTTTCGTACTCGACAGCCTTTTCCTCCACTCGTTTTTCGACCAGCCTACCATCAACGCGGTTCAGTCCCTCGTGCGTTTCTGCTGGCGATATGCTTATTTTGTTGACGTGTTGCTCAGTTCCTAATGGCGTATTACCTTTTCCTCGCGGACCGTCACGGCACCGGCTCGGGCGCGCGCTGGGCCATAATGGGCATCGCTGTCAAGGTGGCTCAGAGCGTGCGTCAAATTATTCTCGTTTCTATTCGTCTCCGCTCACGGGCCCCTCTGCAGATTGGGCTACGTAAGCCCAAATGAATGTGGAAATGCCCCCATTACTCACTCTTTCTTTTCTAGATCGGGACAGCGGGCGATGGAAGGTTGATCCTATTGAAACGCAGCGGAGACGCGAGCTTTTCTGGGAGGTGGGTTAAAAAAATAACGCGCCGCGTGTTTTGCCGTTTACTGTTCATCACCAGCTGTTCACGTACGACTCCTGGCAATGCCTGACCTTTGGCCGCCCAACGTCGTTCGCACTCGCACACGTCGATTGCAAGATGCCGCACTCCAGCGATCCGGCGGACGATCAAGCCTGTGGGTCCCCGTCTGATCTACCCCGCGTCGCGTGAAGACTGACTTGATCTATGAAAAAAAGTCTACGCCTGGAAGCATCGTTTCTGCTCTGAGTGCATGATCATGTTTCATGACCAGGCGTTCGGAGCGAAGACTCCGACTTACGCAACGGTCCTCCAGCTCGATCGCAAGATGCGCGCGTTCCCCGTTCCGCCGATCCTCCAAGTTGCGGGCTTTGGCAGTTCCGAACCGCGTCCGGGCGGCTTCCCCGAGACGATCATGCTCACGCTCCAGCGGCATATCGTGCTCGCGATCAGAGAGATGAGTACGTCCCCCGAAGGCGTGCGAGGGCATATGATATGAACGCTGATGGCATTTGGCAGATCTGCTGTACCTTCATCGCAGCTTCTTTGCACGCGCGATAAGCGACCATCCTAAGGATCCGCTGGGCAGCCCGTATGGCACGTCCGTCATCGCGGCGTACCGCAGCGCAGGCTCGCTCGTCGCGCTCATGCGCAATCTGCATAGCCAGTTGAAGGAGCCCAGCGAGCGGATCTGGTGCGTGGTGGAGCTGTTCTTGCCAAATATAAAAAATGTTGACGAGCTGAATGGTTCTTGTTAGGTTCCTGTGGACACATATGTTCTCGTGCGCAATTATTTTGGGGAGCATCGTTACCCGGTGCCCGTCAATGAGCCTGGCTCCATCGGCTCTTGTTCAACTCGATTCAGCCTGCGAACTGTTCTCCAAGGCCGCACGTGGCTTCCGTGCCGTTAAAGTCCTCGTGAGTGCCACCCGTCTTTTTTTTTTTGTATAGATCAAGTATCAACCCCTTTTCTAGAATATTATGCTTCACCTGCAGGAAAAGGCGCACCACAGTCTCGAGGACTTCCGTAAGGGTAAACTGTCGCCTTCGGCACGTCGCATTTCGCCGGATTCGCTCTCGCCGCAAGAGGAGAACGACGAGCTCTCGACGTTGGGTGGGAAGACGCGTTTGGTAGCTAAAAAGGAACCGGTGTCGCCGTTGATGCTCGACCGCTCTCCGACCTCGCACAACCCTGTTGTGCCTCTGCCGCTGTCGCCCTCGCTGAATGAGCAGGTGCACCCAAGTGTCCTGGAATATTTGAACACGTTCCAGCAGCCTTCCTCGGCCCACGGCTCGTATTCGGACGTCGACGTCGACTTGTCGCCGGTATCGATGTACGGCATGTCCGCGATGCCGGCGTCTTACCACTCCGATTCGACCGGGTCGTACTTGTCGCATTCGCCGACGCAGATGGATTCGCAGCAGTCGATGTTCCACCAAAACCAGGCGCGCAGCCATAGCGGCTCGTCGCAGCGCTCGCACGCGATGGGCAACGGGGCGGCGCCGAACGTGTCGTTCCCGCAGTACTTCCCGGTGTACGATTACAGGACGACGACCATGAACGACGGGTACGGCTCGAGCTCGACCGCGCCGATCCTCGACGTTGCTCCCATGCCGGGCCAGCGACGCGCTTCGGGGTCGCCCGAGGGGAACATGAATTCGTCCATTTGGCAAGACTTTGTTGGCGATCTCGTGTCAATGAACTGAGAGGGGAATCGGCGTACGCGCCGCGCGCAGTAGAAGCAAGTGTTGTTGTTGTAAGTATACCCTTGGTATTACTAACTTGTATGTATGGTATGTACAGTATCTCCCGTACTTTTGTTTTGTTTCTTGGATCATAATGAATGCTTTCCAGACCGAGCGCAGCAGCAGTGGTACATTGAATATTAGACGCGTGCCATAGTAATAATCTACCGCTTCTTGGCCATTCTCCTGCTGTCCTCTGCAAGGAAGAAAATAAGTCAGTTGGGCCCGCGAGAGTTCACCGACGCGCGTACCCTTTTCCTTCGCCTTCTTCGGCGTGCCCTTCCCTCTCCGCTTCTTGTCCTCGACGTCCTGCAACCGCTGGACCTCTTTTTCATTCACAATGCCGAATTCAGGAAACTCGCGCGCGATCGCGGCCAGGTCGATGTGTTTGGGGTAGTACTCCATCATGGCGGGCCCGCGCAGGTGCGCGCGCAGATATTTGGCACCGGTGCGCAGGTTTTTGGGATTGTACGACGTTTGGAATATTTCGCACCGGAGGCGGGTGAGGGCTTTCATCGTACGAGAAGCGGGCATTGCCCTGACTGCGTTCATTTTGGGCGGGGTGGGTGGCCCTTCAGGCCGCTCTATGGGGCACTGGCAGGGAGATGATGTCGCAAAGACGTGGGATCATAACACGAACAATCACCTCCAAGTGTCGAACTCCATTCGGACAAATACAGGCGTGACTTGACCGTTCGCGATTTCCAAAAAGGTTCGCCTCTGCCGAAAAATACATCCTAGTCTAATCGCTATCGCTATCGCTGCTGCTGCCGCTACTTTTGTCATCGTCGGTGCTGCTCTCCTCGTCGCTCTCCTGATCCTCCAACGTCGACTTTTTCACATTCCCTCCGCGCATGGCTGTCATCTGTCCGGCAATCGTGTCTTCATCCGGGTCAGAAATTTCGTCCTCGTCACCTTGCTCTTCAGCAGTCAGCGCAGACAAGTCGTCGATCTTCATCTGGAGTGAGTCTTGTCAACACACCGAAAAAAGCAGCAAGAGAAAGATAGAAAAGAAAACGAACAGCAATATCCTGCGTAGCCTCCTCGCCGACAAACGAGTCGCTCACAACATACACGCGCCATGTCAGCACGCCCGTGTTCTGGGGTGCCTGGAACTGGATCTTGTACGCGCGGAAGTCGCTCGCGTCACCTGTGCGCCGGAACGGTACATCCGTGATCTTCAGCGGCGGGACCACCACGCGGTTCGACTTGTCGTCCGCGAGAACGACCCACCAGCTGGGTTTGCGTGTCTGTGTCGCCGGATTAGTGACCATGAATAAAATACAAGAATCTGGAATGCGACGTACCCCCGGCCAGAAAGGTGCGTGTGCACCCCCAGAAACGGCCTGGCCCGGCTGCAGGTCCTCCGCGTCTTTGCGCGAGTTCAAAAATGGCATTTCCCGCTCTTCAACAGCCCGTGCCAGCCGCTTCGCTTCCTCTCCATCCACTTCCTCCTCTTTTAGCGACTCTGCATCAGGGGGCACGACCCGTAATTTCACTACTAGGTACACAATCGATGACGGTGTAATCAGTCGCTCGCCAATCACTATATCTCATGTCAATACATCAACGAAGTAAGAACTAACGCAAACGCACCTCGGAAGGAAACGTCAACGATTTCGACGTGCCCCCATCGGTCGAGCGCTTTGCGCACATCTTCCACGCGCCCATCTGCTTGATCCTCCAGCGTGCGGGTAAACGCTGCGTAGTCATTATTGTTTGCTGGCGCTTCGCTAAGCTTGACGCCGGGCAGCTGTGCAAGTTGGTGACGAGGGGCGGGAGCAGGGGGAAGTGCTTGAGTGAAGAAGGCGTGCAGACGCATAATCGCGAGTGTCGGCGCCAGCCAGTTGCGCGATTGTGAAATTGTGAGCAGAGCGCTGAGCAGGAGAGGCGTCTGCAGGAGAAGCGCGGATTGCTCTGTGTTTCTGCTGTTTAGTGCGAGTCGACCTAATGAGAAAGGTGCGCACCCTTTGCCAGTCCTGGTCCCACATCTAACCGCAAGAGGTACGCGTAGAGGAGGACCATCGCGCGTCGCTGCCGGGCGTCCTCACCCGCGATATCCGCCCACGCTTTAGGGCCCAGCGCCGCGCTGACCTCGGTCTCGAGCGCCGCGGTGCTCTCCTTCACGGATGGTACTCGCTCGAAGGGATATGCGGCAGCAAGTACGCGTACAACGTCTGCCTCCGTGGCCTCCTCCGTGAGGGTCTTGAAGAACGCAGAAGCGGAGAGCGAATGGATGCCGTCCTTGGTCTTCTGGCGCGAGCCGAACCACCAGCGGCCCACAAGTGCAGGAAGTACACCACCCACGAGAATCCCGTACACACCCAGCACCCAGATGTTGTTGTGGCCCGCAATAATCCATGCGGGGAGCGCAATGCCCATGGTGAGTTCTTGGCGGCCATCAGGGTTGCCATACTTCTCGAGGTTCTCGCGGATAACTGGGTCAGTGAGGCTGGGAATAAATTCGTGAGACAGTGCTACGAAGAATGAGCCAGCGGACTGACGATTTGTATGCCTTGGTAATGCGAACGAAGCGATCCTGGATGAACTCGATTGTCTCATTGACGGATACGGTGACTTTATCGGGATGGCTGGAGGTTATATTTAGCAACCAGAAACGGGCATAGAAAAAAGAGTAGAATGATCATCGCTTATGGAGAGCAGGATTGCCTGCCAGCAGCACGTCTCGGATACACGAAGGGTGAACATCGCGGGGGACCGTACACTTGCAGCACGACGCAGAATTAATGCCACGTCGCCGATCCCGGGCCAGCAGCACGGACACGTATACGGAAAATACTCACTAAAGTTTGCTCATTTTCTTGTAGTGGCTCTTGATTTCCTTCTCGCTCAAACCGACGTTAATGCCCAAGATCTCGAAGGGGTTGTAGACCTGGTTGTCCATCTGGGCGCCTGCGACCTTCCAGCAGAGGTACGCAAAGACGGACCAGCCGACGATGACAAAGGACATTCTGCTGCACGTCAGTCGACATGGAATATATGCAGGGACAAGACTGACTTCTTTCCCGGGAGACGCAGCGGGGAGCCCCGGATGCGCTTGCGCTGGGCGATACACGGGCCACATTCGCATGGTATGGGTTTGTTGACAGACCGGGAGCGGGCAGGGACCAGCGAATATGTGAGTGGGATGAGGACAAGGGAAAGGAAGGTGATAACAAAGTACGCGGCCATGTTGCCCGCCTCATCGTAGTGGTATTCTCCGGCCATGGCGAAGGGAGGAGAGAGGGTATTATTGCGTCACGGGATCACGACGCGTCGAATAATTCATCCACACGTACATAAACGTGGTACTACGTTGCATTGGTGCTCAAGCGCTCAGCGCTCAATCTTAAAGCGATAAATACTTTTCATTTGCATTTGCGACCATGGACAATCAAAGTAAGCGACTAGTACGTAGCAAACACGAGAAAGGAATATCCGAATGGCGGAGGTCATTGCTCCAGAGACGAGGACGAGGAGAGCCGTAGTAACAACTAGGGAGAGCACTAATACAGAGGGGGACGTGGATGGTGGATGCTAAAAGCGACGGGCATTGACTTTGGGATACAAACATGGTAGGGAATTCGTTATTTTCTAAGACAATCCGCTTAGAGGTTCGTGGCAGGAGGGGACGTATTGAAGAAATTAGTTCGTTGGGACGAACTGGAGCTGCGGGTTTTAGAATTTGGGTGATGCTGGCGGAAGTAGTGTTGCTGATGCGGGGGCCGCTCGTACCCTAGGCCCATATTCTTCTGCTTCACCTTGCGCTCCCGCCTCGACTCCTTCCGACTTTTTGTCGGAACGTCTTGTTGATGAGGGGGTGCTTGCGTATGCGCCGTTGCGTTTGTGGGCGTACGATCACCGTCGCGCGCACGACTGGGGAGGCTGAACGGCGGTTGCCTGGCAGACGATGTGACGTCTTTATCCTGCCACAACATGCTGCTCAACGGACTGTTTCTCATCACGTTGCCAAAATCAGCAGTGGACCCAGGAGTGTCCGAGCCCCAGCCCCATCGGCTTAAATTCAAATGTTTGCGGGATTGTTCCGTCGGCGAGGCGGGTGCTTGGCCGTCAGAAGGCTCCGAGTCGAGGAATGCCGAGTCCAGCACGTCATCGAGGTCAATCGTCTGGGCAGGCGGGAGTTCCGGAGAGGTAGTGAGTTCCGAAGAGGACAAGAGTTGGAACGAGGGTTGAGAAAGGGGAGGAAGAGACAGCTGTCTTGAAGGAAGGGAATGTCTGGGACTGGTCTGGATGAAACATATCAGACACGAGATGCTACACAAAGCCAACGTTAAACATACCCGGCCAAAATGGGAGGCGGATTTTCCTCTGCCGTGACCTCTAACGCGTGGATGAGGGGAAGGCACACTCGTATGTGTATCATCTATTACAGCACGAATAGTATCGCCGGGGATGAAACTACCTGTCCTGGGACCATTGCCTCGGGACGAAACACTTTGCGCATTGACGTCGTCGTCGAACTCGTCCGGATTGTCCGAATCCTCCAAGAAAACGCGACCTGACAAGATATCGGCGGGCTTGGGGGAATCCACATTACCCTGCGAACCAAACGGGCGACGGTTGCGAGGAGCGGGACTGGCGGAAGGGCTCATAGTAGACATGGGATTGATGGAGGAGACACTGAAGGGTAGGTTGAACAAGCGCATGGCACGTTCATTGGGCAAATGGTCTTCCCCAACAAGCTCCTCGTCCGTAGTGTCACCACCCTCGATCCCAAAGTCTTCGTCGGTTTCCATGTCCTCATTGTCGCTGTCTTGGCTTGGGGATGCACTGGTTTCGACGAGGCTGGAGTTGACCTCAAAGTCTACATCCAACAGACCACGACCTTCACCAAGACCATTGGAAAAAATAACCTGCCCATCCCAACCCTCCGTCAACTCGAACGGAAGATTTTCCAGGTCCCGCCGCAGACGCGGAATAAGTCCCGCTAGAGCAGCGTCACTTAGAGACATACTGTCTAAATCAGACTGGTCCCCGTCATCTGCCCGCTCGTCGTTCTCGTCGGGAGGGGAGGAGTGATCATCATCCTCTTCGGAATCTGTCAGGTTGGCAAAGAACAAGTCGGCGTCAAAACTCGACTCCTGGTCATCTTCGGCTTCAGACCATCCAGTGGCGACTCCGATGTACCCAGAGCCGACAGGTAACCCATCCGGCTCGTCATCGTCCTCTTCCGCCTCTTGCTCCTCCTCCTCCTCCTCGTCCTCTGTAGCATCGCTGTCTACATCCATCTCAACGTCACTTGGCCCAACGCTCCGCTTGCGAGGCCGAATGACCCAATTATTATGAGGAGTCCTCCTCTTTTGTCCGTCCTCCCCCAGGAGTTCGCGACGGACACGAGACTTTTCAGCACTGCGACTTTCTTCCGCTACAATAAAGTTTTCCTCCTCGGCCTCCATGGACGAGTCGGAGTCGAATCCAGACAATGAAACCATATCTGATTCGGAAGACGACGACAAGGCAGATGCCGACACGAATGTTGGGAACTGAACGGATCGCGCGTCGTCGTTGTCGTCGTTGAAATGAAAGTGATTGTCGACGTCGCTCAATTCAGAGGACGACTCGCTCGATTCTACGCGTCTCCGTTTGGACGCCGAAGACTTTTTGACGGTCGTGCCTTTGCCCTTGAGCTTGGTGGGGATGCGGGGGATGCCCGACTTTTTCGGGGCAGTTGGTTTGCGTCGGTGAGCGGTCTGAGAAGGATGGTAGAATGCGAGGGCATCGTTGCTGGGCTTTATTCCGAGTTGACGGGAGGGGAGAGGTTTGGGAGGACGCCCTTTCCGCTTGGGAACGGTCCCGTATTGAGAGGAGAAGGAGGTGGATGGGCGAGGAGAAGCCGTAGAGGTTCCACCGCCTGCTGCGGAGGCGGACGTCGTCGGTCGTACACTCTTTGAATTGCCGAAACTCGCTTGTCGTTTGCCGAGCATGCTGGGTGGTATGGTAAGCCTGATTTTCAGAGAAGGAAGCTTCGGCATGACAACTTGGGACGCTGTGGATGAAGAAGCAATAGCTGGGGCAGGGATACTGCTGCTGGAACTGGCATTGAGAGTAGAAATAGTGATCGCTGGGCGCGGCTTGTTTGCACAAGTGCATTCGCCATCGCACACAGGGCAGATGTCGTTGTCCTCGTCCTCTTCCCGTGCAAGTGGGCTTGCGGCGGCGCCTACGGTATGGGGGTGAGAAGGCGACATTGCGGGAGTCTGGTGTTTTGGATGCGCTGCAGAAAAAAAGACATCAATCGATGCTCGTGTGATCAAGACGGTGACGAAGGCGAGGTTCAGCAACAGAGCAGGGTGATTTGAGGGACAACATAATGCTAAGAGCGAGTGCTACGCAGTACGAGGGAGGTTGTGGACCGGGCAGTAACACCGCCTCGATGGACGCGTGTGACGGGGATAAAAGAAAGAAACTCACGGCTGAGAAGAAATTTGGACATCTGTTAGCGCAATAGGACATGGGTAGGATGAAAGGTCCAGGATTGAGGATTTGGGGGGGAGTAAGTGGCACTTTGGCCACGGCGCTCGTCGTTCGTGGAAGAGAGAGTAATTTCCTCTCAATCAATTTGATGACCATCGCTCGCTTCCGACCCATCACTCCAACCCTGACTGAAGTTTTTGAACCGACTCTAAGCTCCGCTCAACGGCGACCTCAACCCCAAGGGAGCAGGTCCATTCTTTATTCCTCTGCCATCCTTTTTTTCTTTCTTACAGACTAGTCTAAAACTAGTCCTTCGCCGCCCTCACATGACAGACTTAATTTGAACCCGCTCGCTCCGGTGTTAACGTATAAGCGCACCGACGTCTACTTGGCTTTACAATTTACTTCGCGTCGGTGAAACCCAAGGAAAATAGGCAAATCTACGCACCACTTTGGCACCACTCTCTTACTGCCTCCGCGTCCGTATTTTTACGTGCCCCCACGCCTCGAGCGCGTTTGTCTCTAAGTATATTCGTTCCCCTGTCGCGCCACGCATAATTTGCCACGATTTCTCCGGGCGGAAACGGCCCACAGGCCCACAGCTGTCCGCCCCAGGAATCTTGCACGGTCACGAGTCCGTTCTGTCCATCCGCTAATCACTATCGACAACTTCCACGCTTCTTCCACGCACTAGACAAATGGCTATAAAAGCAGCTGCTCGATATCTCTGTTCGAACAACCGTCCGCTGTTCTTTGGCAATGTCTACCTCTAAAAAAAATGTCTCGCCCCTCAGCGGCTCCAACTTTGACCCATTTGCCACGCACCCATTCACGTCGTACTCCCCGCCCGCACCCCGCGCACCCATGCCTCCCCGAAATCTTGCCCCGTCCCATAGCCATAACACAAGCCGCTCGCCGCCAAAATCTCCACCCTCATCCGCACCGGGGCCCGTCTTCGTCCCTTATCGACCAGAGCCCTCAGCCCCAGAGCTGAACCAGGTCCTGAAGAAGCAGCCACAAGGGTCGGGTCATTAGTGCGCGCGAGCTATGAACATGCATTTATTTATTCAAGGTGACTCTTTATCCCGGATCCGGTCCACTCGTTATTCACATGCCAGACAGCGGCGGGATGCTGAAGCGCTATCATTGCACCGCGGTGCCTATACCATGCGCGTTACTTACTGGATGGGAGTTAGTTGGACTAAAATAATGGGCTTAGGTTAACAGATTGTACATGCAACATCATTTTCTCGCATTGGTATCGACTCTCACAGTTCGTCCCTACTGAGTAGCCAGGCCTGAATTCGACCCGACAGGACCCGCCCCATCGCTTCAGTAAATCAGCATCAAAAATTGGCTCAGCAGTGAATTGGCGGCCCCCGTAATGATTCGCGTACGCAAAAGCGCGCAATGCGCATGCTCCGTTATTGTTGTCACGGAACTAAGTTGAGCTCCGTCAGGGACCTCAGGGTACATTCTGGGGCTCAAACGGTTATCTGATTCACGGCTACTCGTACTGCCCCTTCGAGGTCCGTTCACGTACTTAACTCCGATCTCGTACAAATGGAACACGTTCATGTCGCTCAGAATTCCACGGAGAACCACGGTCGAGGCTTGGCACTTAAATACAAGAGTTCCCACCGGCCTTCAGTTCCAGGGTAACTTCACCCTTAGATAGGGGGTGGCTATGCCTGTCAAAGCGAGAGCATGCATTCCGTATGCGGAAATTTTATTCTACCGCGCGACAACACTCCTGGTCATTTTCAAGTAACAATACAATCGCCTAGATTGATTCAAGCAGCTCCCGTAACACTTTGAGCTCGTCACAATTGTCGACATATGGAAGTCGATGATACGCGGAACTCCCTCTGCATCCACAAGGATGTTTTTGAGTCGCAAATCATTGTGGAGAACACCGAGTGAATAGAGAGAGACCGCTTTGTCGAGAAGCATCATTTTCCTACAGGGATATGTACATCCCGAGCAAAAGACAACGGAGCGATGCAAAAGACGACATACTGTGCGAGCGTTAAAGCTATAATCGTGTCCCCAGGCGTTCCCACGTCATCGAGAACAAGGATGACTGACCCATCGTTGTCTCTCCAAAGACCGTAGTAGTAGGGAGTAATATCGAATTCCGTACACGAGTTGGCCGCTAAATGTTCGTAGACAACGGCCTCAGCACGCAGATATCGAGCTTCCGGGTCTTCCTCAACACCACACATGTCAGGGCCTTCGGTGCAGACAGTCATCTTGACTACGACAGGCAGCGACTGTCCCGCGCCCTCGAGAATCATGTCGCCGCCCCAAATATCTCCAATTGTCGCCTGAGCAATCTTGTGTTTCAGAATGATCCCGACGTGTTCGACACGAAAGCGGCCGTCCGATGTTGGAATGGAGTGTTCCGGAAGGGCATCAGAGAACGTAGAGACACTTGAAGGATGTGTCGACGGGTCTGATTCCTGTGAAGGATCGGAAAGAGGATCGATGATAACCAATTGGCTAAACCCTTCGGATTGCAGATGCCATTCAGGGACGTCAAACGCAAGATGAATTTTCTGTATTGCACATTTAGCTTTGGGCAAATAACAAAGTTAGAAACTTGCCGTCGGTAGAACATTATACTGACCACCAGCTCGTTTCATCCGGGAGCGTTCCGTCCGGAAGCGTTTTGCCTGAGCGCGTGTCAGAAGGCCGCCGGTTTGCCTGCCTGAATTGAAACTGGCACCTTCACTTGGCCCCCGGGATTCTCTCTTACCACCCTGAGCCTCAGCGGTTGCCGCAGCCCGTTGCCGAGCGACTGTAGTCGGCTTGAAGATGTCGCATTTCTCTTTTCAGGGTATTTCATGCTCGTTGTGGAGGTCGAGACGTTCGAGTACGTTTTGGTAGGCTGCGAGAAATAGTGCCGACGGTTCAAAGAATGTATCCTTCATCGGCGGCGTTGTCCAAGGGTGATATGATGGCGATACTGCGAATGCGAAGTACGGTATCGCTGTGTGTCTCGTTGTACGAGCTCACTTGGCTGTATGTCAAACCGTGCTTCGTCATTTCGCGCCAATTCTTGTGAAAGAACAGTAAATATTCGGACTGCAGCTTATGATCAAAATATACCTGGACAGCAAGATTTCTGGCATGGTGCATCCAGTTTTTCATTTCGTCGAGCATAAGGCTTGTTCCCTCCAATTCTGCTTGACATGATGTCCACTTTCTTCCGAGGATGCCGTCCAAAGCGTTCCGTTCGTTGGGAATTGAGCCACTTGGGGGTTCTGATTCTTTTTCCTCGACTGCGTTAGGCTTGATTTCATCATCGAATACAGCAACGTACTTTGCGTCGCATCCGACCTCAGCTTAGATACTGGCGATATTTCTCGAGGTTCCTATGTTCTTAGGCTTCCCTGAGGGAGGGGGCAGAAGTGCATCAGTGCGACGTGTGTCCATGAATCTGTCGCAACCAGCGCACTCGGGTGAAGGCCAGGGAAACGGGGTATCCTGTTCAAGCACATCCAACGCCATGAAAAGTAGAGCAAGGTATGCTCGCGGGTTGTTGGCTCGTAGGTTTTTGGACTTGTAGGAGATCAGCTCACGGAGCTTCTCGTATAGCAACCCATCGATGAGAGGGACAAGTGTACCATCGGCGAGCTTGTTGTCGATGTTGGTGATACTTTTACTTGTGTGGAAGCCGTCTCTTGACCGCGAGCAATTCGAGGTCGTCCACCATCTCCTTTCTGCCGTATTGAATCTTGGCCAGCTGCGCAGGCTTCGCGAGCTGTCTATCACAGGCGGAAGGGCCTCGTGTCCCATCGGAGTTCGTGTGGTTGTCATCAGGACAGAGACGTTGGAGACCGCCTGCGATGACCTTTATGAGTTGAGACTTGTTCAGGAGGTCATAAGTGCCAGCGTCGAGACCAAGAGGTCGCGGAAGAGAACGGCGAGTGTCCATGATGGTTGAGGAGAGAGAGAAAGCAAGAACATCGAACAATGAGATTCAAAGAAACATAGAGTCTATTATTAGAACACAGCCAACAAAAACGCGTATCGCGTGTCACGTGCAGTTCGCGACTTAACGCGTCGCGTCCACCATGCTCCCGGAAGAGCTCCTCCTCGCCGTGATCGAATACCTTATTCAAGTCCCGGTCCGTATCCCAACGCAGGCGAGAAGAAGAGTGTACAGAAATCCATTCAATTACCTTGTTAACCGCGTATTTCGTCACATCTGCATTCCATCTCTCTTTGCGTATGTCGAATGCAAAAGCTTCAATGATCGCTGTCTCGACTCGTGAACTCTATACGGCACGCCACCTTTCCTGGATTGCGCTCTTTCGTTGACCCCGCCAATCTTTCTCAGAACCCTTCATCTCAGGGGATGTACAACCCAGAGGCTGTGGCATTACACGACATGCCTCATTCCCAGGTTCAGAATTCGACGGTTGGGATGTTACTGGTCTAAACATCGAGGCTGGTGATTCGCTGCTGGATGCATTAATATTGCGCATTCAAGTGGACACTATTCCCTGGGATCACCGAATTAGCTGTTGAGGTCAACGGCTTCGAACAACCATTTTACATTGTATGTGTTACAGTCTTGTTTCTGGTGCCTTCTGATGAGGTTTCGCCCAGGATGATTTCATTTCCGCCATTAGCTCGTTCCGACACCTTCAAACAATCCATGGGCCCGCGTCTCCTTGAAGACATCAATTTCGGGAACAAGACGCCCTGGCTTCCTGCACCGCGACGCAGAACGCGTAGTTCTCCGAAAGAATCTGCACCCAGCGTTATATCAGAAGCCGCCCTTCGATGGTATACAACGCGTATTGCATCCAAGGTTCCATCTTTGGAGGCATTTTACGTCGAGGAAGACGGGAAAGATGGTCCAGGGCTTCACCGGAGCCTCGTCGGTTTATAATGATATCTCCCCGTCCAAAGCTGTTGGTGGACGGTAGTGGCGTTGAACTTTTGGGAACAGTCCCGCTTCAGCCCCAGAGAGGCGGGTAGGGTATGTTAACAGTCCTTCCAGCTCGTATAAAGAATAGTACAAAGGTCTGTGCTGAGTTTGAACACAAATAATTGATCTGTAAGACCATGGTCGTGGTTCATTTAGGTGCGACCAAAAGGCTGCGAGTGTTATGGTGAAGAAGTCAACTAGGGTCCCCTCGTATTAGTCTTGGGCGACAACATTCCGGGAGGATACATCCGCCAGTTGTTCCAAATCGTAGTGGTCAGACTCGAGTCCAAAGCCTTGAGTGCTTTACGCCTTATTTCCTCCATCTCGTCCATGTTAAAATACAAATTACTGACTACCCGACTAATGTGTATCCCTAGTTAGACTCTTCAACCTGGATGGTCAACTCCTCTAATCCTGATATCCGCCGTCGGAGAAGCGAATCAACTCGTTCGACAACGCGGTCCAATTTGGCATGTGTTCGCCGCTGGTTAGAATGGGGACCACTCGGGTCAAACGACGAGGCGGAAGGTGCCAGTTGTATGTGAATCGACCCAATCAGGGTGGTTGCATCTTTAGGCCAAAACCGCGGGGCCGTGAATGACGCGAGGCCTTCTACAGAACTCAACTACGCAAAGAATAAGTCGATACATTGGAGGTGGATATTTAGCACGAACCTCCGCAAGCGCTTGCTCTATAGTCGCCTCTCGGTCAGAAACGTCTAAGCAGAGAACTCGCCCTGTGTCCATGACGAGAGGGACAACACTGGCAGCGATCAAAATTGCGATAAATAGAGAGGCGATGGGATCGAAGCCGGTCCAGCCATAAAATTGTATCAACAGCGTTGAGATGATGACCCCGACGGACCCTAACGTGTCCTAAAACCTTGGTCAGTTCGTACTCTTGGTAAAGATATTAGCCGCATACCGCCATTACATGGAGGAATACCCCACGCATGTTATGACTGTGACCTTCATGTGAGGGCGGCGCATGAGAAGGATTATGTAAATTTGGAATATGCTCGTCTTCGTGGTGGGTTTTATAATGCTCGTCGTGCCCGAAGCGATAATTAGGTGTTATCGGAGTGCCGATATCAGGAAGGTGCATCGGCGACCCGGGCACGCCGTGCACATGGAGTGACGGCCCACTAAAATGGCGCTTTGGGTTGGAATCTACAGGTGTTGTAGGTTGACTTGCGCCATGCGCGTGGCCATTTTGAAGAGGCTCATTCGAGTGGGAGTGGGAGTGGGAGTGGGAGTGGTTTAATTCTGAAGCATGGCTGTGGTCATGCAATGGAGGAGAGTGGGAGTGACCATTAGGCGAAGTGGGGGAATGCGAATGCGCATGAGCAGCTGGGGGTGACGGGGGCGGGGAATGAGAGTGTGAATGACCCTGCGGAGAGTGGGAGTGTGAATGGGCCGAGGCCGAAGGCGGGGAGTGTGAATGCGAATGAGAGGAGGTCAACGGCGGGGAGTGTGAATGCGCCTGAGGGGAGAGCGGAGATGGAGGAGGTGAGTGTGAGTGTGAGTGACTCGAAGAGTGCGAATGGCCATGGTCATCAAACCCGATTGAGGGACTGCCGTGCTCGGAATGACCGTGGCTTTCACTCTGAGAATGGCCGTGTGAGTGACCGTGTGAGTGAGAATGACCTCCCTGTTCTACAGTCAGTACTTTTCATCCACATCAAACAAAGCGCGTACATGGTGGTGTCCTCCCATAGCAAACATGCCAAACAAATTCACAGCCAGACCCAGAGAACTGACAAGAAGAAGCTGGCTAGTATTCATCTCAGGGGGTTCCAAGCTGCAAGTCTCGAATTAGTAAAAGAAAGAAAATCCCAAGGCCACCTACAGGCGTTCGATGGCTTCGAAGACAATGAATATCGAGATCAAGATCAAAAAGATCCCATTCGCGAACCCCGATAAGGTTTCAATTCGACCATAGCTGGAAAAAAGGCTCATAAGCTACTTGTCAAGAATAAGATGATCTCCGCACCCATAGGTGAAACGCTCGTTAGGTTCCCAAGTTGCCATTACGGACGCGAAGAGCCCGACCCCAATAGCCATGCAATCGAAGGCCATATGTATCGCTGGGGAAACTGGTTCAGTATATTGGCAACCTCCTCTTTGTTAAAAAACGCACCGTCAGAAATCAAACCCAAACTATTGGTCCAGACACCATAAAGCATCTGAACAAGCATGTAGGCCATATTCAGCATCAGGAAATAGAATATCTTGCGGGACTCTGGATTCGACAAGATAGTCTTGAGGTAAGACCTGATGAGGCGCGAAGTGGGGGTCCGCGGCGCGGCCGGGAAGGCGTCGATCTTCTCCGGTTGCATGCCTAATGCACGAATTGGTCAGCGTCAAACCTGGTATAAAAAATAAGAACGGACCGAAGTAAAGGAGGATTGCCACCGCGGCATCGGTCCATGTCGGAAACTGCGAGAAGGCGAGAGATCCGAAGATAGCAGCAAAGACC
Organism: Mycena epipterygia; assembly: GCA_029281465.1. Taxonomy (NCBI): domain Eukaryota; kingdom Fungi; phylum Basidiomycota; class Agaricomycetes; order Agaricales; family Mycenaceae; genus Mycena; species Mycena epipterygia. Next base: position 187,356 of record JARJCQ010000011.1, on the reverse strand, counting down.
GAAGTGCTGGGATAAGCCAACATGAAATGTTGCGGAGTGAAGGACAAATGGCTCAAGGACCGTGCTGTGATCGGCGAGAAAAACAGTAACGAAAAGGCGAGAAAAGGAATGGCAGCTAGGGAAACGAGGGGAAGAGCCGGCGTTGGAGAGAAATCAAGCTGCAAACCCAATGAACACTACAAAAGCCAGCAACAGGAACAAGACTTACAACAACCGTTCGGAAGACATAAAACGGCAGTGCGAAGCAGGATGCGCCTAAAGCACTTGCCGCGATGGTAAACGTGGAACCCAATGATGGAGCCAAAATGCCGATAGTCTGGTCAAGCGCGCTCGAAGTCAATGAATGAGCTAGCAGAGCACCATATCCTGGGAGGAAACGCCATAGGTTTGCTGAGGAGAGTTGGGTGTCGGATGCAATAGAAAGCGCCCATGCAAGCGCAACGGCCAATGTTTTCCGAGGCTACTAAGCAATGAGCGCTAGCGTACGACCTCGGGAATGGAAATGTACCGTGGAAGTAGTCCACAGAGTGTTGAGCCATAGGGTGGAGAAATGAGTGAACAGGACCACACTGCCCGCGACGCGTTGAGTATGATACCACGAAAGCAGCTGCGGAAATACCGAGTAGAAGGGAGTCGGTAAAGAGCCGTGAATAGGCAGCCCTGTTGGACGAAAACCAGCAGGGAAGCCGTCCCGAGGACGGACCACTGACAGTGGCAGCAAATCAACGAGGGAGGACGTGATGCAGAAATGTTATTGCGCACCTCAATTGACTTGCGCTGCGCCAGCTGTCCTGTCCGACCTTCCCAAACCAATACACCAAATCCAGCACAGGCCAGGACTCTCATGACAACCCAGAACACCCCGACATCGAAATCCAACAATCCTTTGCCAGCGTGAAGAGAAGTCGCGTATAAAACACTTGTCAAGAGTATCCTTGGAATGTGCTTTTGTATAGAGGTCGAGAAAACCCTGGGGCTCAGACTGATCTTGTTCCGAGTCTTTGCATCCGGCGCTGGCATCGGGAATAGAGAAGTGGAGAAGGCAAAGCTCAAAGTTGGTTCAAACCATAACCCTAACGTCTTTGCTAACCGGTCCGACAGATATTACTTCCGATAACTTCGACCAAAAATAAATCCAAGCATGTGGTGTACAAAGCAGCCACAGATTCAGTTCAAACTACAAGCCCGATTTCCATCCACCTCCTTCAAAGACCGGTGCAACGGCGGCACCCACCTTTAAAAGGCGACGGTCATGGTATCTGGGAGCCACCAATGACAGACCAATGGGCATCCCATGGTCCCCAACGAAACCAGGAATGTTCAGGACCGGAACGTGGAGCGCCTGCAAGCTGTGAGTATACATATTATATAGTAAAATTTGGGAATACACACGGTCCACATTCCGCAAAGCGCTGCATTTCCTGTGCTCGTCAGACCCTCTGGTGTTTTATATCCGTGTGAACGACTATCTTCACAAAAATGTATAAATTACCTGGTGCCTCATCCACGACAGAAGGGCTGATTATCGCGTCGTAACGACTCAAAATAATATCCATCTTTGGCCGCAACACGGATAGATTGTCCAGCGCGGCCAAATGATCGCGATGCGTTATCCTGGCAGGATTTTCGACGAATTCAACCAACACCGGATCGAGCTTGTCCTTTGCACGAATATACTCGCTCAGGAAGGTCGTCTGAGCATCACATTGGAATGCTTGCAGGTGTGATTTTGTTACACTTGCAAATTCCTCGGGCAGCTCGAGTTCCTCAACCGAGGCGCCCTGGTCACGAAGGAGTTGGACTGCTAGATTCAATGCATTCGTCGTTCCCGGCCCTACTTGAGGCCATACGTGTGTCTTGCATACTGCAAACTTCGCGCCATGGATTTTAAACGGCGCAACGGGCTGGTCGTCATCTTCGAGCCTGACCGCATCCGCAAGAAGCTCGAGGTCCACCATAGATCTGGCGAAGAAACCCATTGTGTCGAAATTCAAAGAACAGACCTTGACGCCCTCCCGCGAGATAGCGCCCCACGTCGGTTTTATGGCGAATATGCCGTTGAAAGAAGCCGGACGAATGATGCTAAACTGGATTAAGACACTATAAGCGATTCAAGGCTGCGCGTACCTGCCAATGGTTTGCGTCCCCAGAGCGACTGGAACTTGAAAATCGCCAACAGCTGCACCAGACCCAGAAGAGGACCCTCCTGGGGTCCGGGTGGGATTATGCGGGTTACGCGTTTTGGTACCCACTGTGACGCTGGCGAATTCCGTCTGGAGCTGGTTAGAAATATAACGAAGTTCATATGGCATGCCACACACCGTTGTTGTTTTCCCTTTTTTTTTGAGGTTGGTTAGAAAAGGCGTAACTACATATAACAGGTTGGGATATACCAAATATGAGTGCACCGGCACTTCTCAGCATCATTATCAGCGCAGCGTCCATTGGCACAGGAGCATCGTTTTTATAAATTGGGGAATTATGTTGCGTCGGCATGTCAGCAGTGTACATGATGTCCTTGACACCAATCGGTACTCCATGCAAAGGACCGCGCTTTTCCATAGGTATGGCATCGAGTTCGCGTGCCTCGGTGAGGATGTATTGTCGGTTGAGGTAAGCCCATGCCTGGACGTCGGGATCCCGGGCTGCGATACGATCCAAAAGCGATTGAACGTAACTCTCTACCTATTCACAAAAGTTTATAAAGTTAGCTTGCGAGACTATTCTCTACCTTTAAACCAGAGGAGAGGATCTCAGCGGCGGTCATGCGATATGCGAGACTATCCTCACCTTTAAACCAGAAGAGAGGAACTCAGCGGCGGTCATGCGATAAGAGGCCATGAGGGTATGAGAGAACCCGTTGCTGAGTGATTGCAATTTGCGGCCCGATGAAGAATCGCACAGGACTTATTGGGCCAGCATAGCAGCATTGACCGAAACGGGTCAACTTGAGGCATAGCGGTATAGAGTGGAACGAGTCGAAGATAGACCACACTTGATCTAAGCCAAAAGGCCAGAGTGCCCAGGAAGGCTACATAGTGGGTGGCAAGAGAACATCGGGACATGTCCAAATGCGGGATGTTTACTGGTTGGCTTCTCTCTTCTTCCTCAGCGCCAGGCATCCTGGACCTGTTTTCTTTCTTCATTTATTCTTTCTTTATTCTTCTCTTGTACACTGTCATGAGCACGCCAGGAAAGGCAGTCAAGACGGCCTCTTCAAAATCCAGCTTCCTCGACAAGGCTGTTCGATATCTCCTCGACTCGGACTCGACACCCGACCGATGCCCCGAAGACATCTGGCTTCTTGGAGTCCGCCATCCAGGCTGGGTTGGTGACTCGGCCGAGAACGTGGATGCAGAAACCCAGGGCCAGGACTCGTCCCACCATTGGCCCCCGCAATTTTACTCAGACTTCAGGAGTCGCGTCTGGTGCACCTATCGGCGGGACTTCGAGGCAATCCGCGACGGGGGCCCTCGAGGATGGACCTCGGACGCAGGGTGGGGCTGTATGCTACGAACTGGCCAAAGTCTGCTCGCAAATGCGCTGCTCAACATACATGTTGGACGGGGTGCGTTTCCCACCTTCCTTTCGAAATGTCAAATCAAATTAAATCAAACAGATTGGCGACGGCCTCCGGCCCCGCCAACGGCTCGCTCGCCTTCGTTCTTCCTTCCATCCCCTAATTCATCTCCCAAAAATACTCATCGTCGCAAACACTCTGCCTCGGCCTCCCCGTCTCCTGTTGCAGCTCCCCCGCCCTTCTCCCCAACCACTACATCCAACTCTGCTTCCTCCTCCTCCCAAGAAGATCATACTCGCCTTCGAGCCCGTCATGCAGCATATGTGCGGCTCCTTACGTGGTTCCTTGACACACCCGCGCCGGAGGCGCCATTCAGCGTCCACCGCATGGCCTTCGCCGGTAAGGATCTTGGAACCGACGTTGGTATGTGGTTCGGCCCAAGTATCGCTGCAGGCGCCATCAAGTAAAATCGTCAATTCCGTACCTTGCTTCTCATACTGAATATTGCACAGAGCTCTTGTGCAAGCGTTCCCTGAATGTGGCTTAGGGGTATCAGTTGCCACAGACGGCGTCTTGTATCAGACGTCCGTATTCGAGGCATCGCATGCGTCTCCGACATCAGAGTCGGATTCTGACGTCGGTTCGCTTTCCTGGGGTGACCGTCCTGTCCTCCTCCTCCTTGGTCTACGACTGGGACTGGACGGTGTCAACCCGATCTACCACGAAACGATAAAGGTATTGTTCCCCGAACACACGAAGGCTGCCACTGACTGTCTTCAGCAACTTTACACCTTCCCGCAGTCCGTTGGTATCGCAGGTGGACGTCCGTCTTCTTCTTACTACTTCGTTGGTTCGCAAGCCGAAGGTCTATTCTACCTCGACCCCCATCATTCGAGGCCTGCAGTGCCCCTGCGGCCTCCGGCCAAGACATCAACCGAAAAGGACATGGATGACGCGGCAGAGCAGTACTACTCCTCAGCGTACACCCCAGCGGAGCTCCAGACGTTTCACTGTGATAAAGTACGGAAGATGCCTCTAGGAGGGCTTGACCCAAGCATGCTCGTGGGCTTTTTATGCCGTGATGCCGAGGAGTGGACAGATTTCCGGAAACGTGTGGTGGAGGTATGTTACGTTCCCTCATTCAGTCTTCGGTAGTTGATGGTCATGCAACGTAGCTACCTCGTGCAATTTTCTCTGTGCAAGAAGAACCTCCGTCATGGCCTTCTATGGACTTGGGTGGAGACGACGATGATGACGCTCTTGCGCTTGAGAGCCTCGCTAGCTCGGAGCCGGATGCCGCCGCCGCCGCGGCCGTCCCACCTTTGACATCCGATACTACTACTGCTGCTCTCCCCTCACTTGTTAACTCCGTCGCTTCCAGTGCCAAATCGCCTGAAGACACACAGTCTCCGACCGATATCCCGCCTGGGCCCTTGCGCGTGAACAGCGATGACTCTATACGCTCTAGTACTGGCGGGAATGGGAAAGGTCGTCTGTCGTTCACCATGGAAGGGTTCCGGAACAAGCTGCGGTCGTTTGGCCGTAGTCGAACGTCATTACCGCTTGCGGAGGGTGATGGGAGGTAAGCCCCCCTGTGGTTTTCTGCTGTGTCCCTGCGTCCGTGAGTCCCCGTGCGTGGTTGAATGCAATCCACTGACCATTTGTAGCCATCTCGTAGATGACGCGTCGGGCCCCTTGCCGTGTAAAGCCACGCGCAGGTTGTTCAGAGCCTCGTTTACTGATGCTTTAGTATTAGAGTCCTGGATGGATTGGACTCTGGACTTTATATCTCCTTTGCTCATGGCGTTTCTTCCAGGTTTTCATTTGTCTGATGAGCCCTTTTACCCCACGCTATCTACCACATACCCGTTCTGCTACTGTACCTTGTATAGATATCGAAGAACTTGTAAATCTAGAGACAGTCTCATTGTTGTACCTATACACGCCTAATTTTCGCATGGTCCTGTCAGTTCAAGGCTCAAGCAAAACTAAATCTTATCGAGCGAATGTCAAGAGACACGAACAAGCAATTGAGACGACCATGCATGCCTTGGTCATTTCTTGACTTCGAGTCGCTCTCCGCATAGCGGTACCACGCAAGTATTAATTATTATAAACTCCGTACTTTAGTCTGCGGGCGAACTGTGTTGGATTCTTTCTCCCTGAGGCCATAGATTTTTACTGGCGTCAGTGATTCTTGCGTACTACTACCGACTCCTTTGGCCACTGAAAGAGAACTTTGGAGACATCCAGGCTCAATCGGGGCAATATAATTGAATTTGGGAGTCCTAGCAGTCACCACAGCCCAGTGATATCAGGCTACCCAGGGAAATAAGGACAGGCATCATCGTTTATCACGCAATGTTCAGTGACTTCCTCGACGAGCTTGAGTGTGCATCCACGTCATAGTTGTTCTCCCGCGGAAAGTCACCAACGTTATACTCGACCTGGTGGTCTATGAACACCTCCATTTTCTGTCGCTGTTATCAGGGATTTGTGTGTAGCATCAAAAGAGCAAACGCACTCCAGGCATACCGTTCACGTCGCTAGATTGAACTTTCTTGTGTGGAGGACGATTAATGTTGGAGTTTCCCGGGTGTGGATCAGTGGTAGAGTGTACACCGTTGATGCTGATGGGATGTTTCATCGGGATCCCAATTGGCCGGGGTCCAACGTATCGGTGGCGGTACCAGTTACGGAGGTTGAGCCTGGGATCTACATCAGAGAAAGTAGCAGGACACCATCAGAGCACATACGTAGCTAGTACACTGTTAGAATAAACTGAGCGCGGTAAGTTCAACTGAATAAGACAGCGAACATAAGGACTTGCATTTAGCAATGGTGAAGTATATTCCAAGGTAGACGAAATTATGGGGCATGCTTAGCCACTGGAAGGACAAAATGCTTAGATCTGAAACATTTGTGAGGGAAAAGGGACGTACGCAAGCGATCGAAATAATGACCACGGCACTAAAATAAAGATAAATGACTAGCCCCAAATCACAATGCTTTGCGCCGCCCACCAAGTCAAACTATTGATGGTGATCGTTCCAAATCGTTCCACGCAGATGACAGATGACTTACCAGCCATCGTTAATAGTGAACACCACAACGGCGTCCACCGCTTCGTGGGACCTGCAGGCCTGGCGCATGAGCTACTCCATTCCTCTTTTGACCAGAAATCACACACATTGTATATCCTTGTCTGATTGTCCGGATGTAATAGTATCGTGCCCCAGATACTATTATATCCGTGACCGCAGAGATAGCCAAGCCGGAAGTAAACAGAATCTGCACACCGCGAGGGAAGGTGAGATGCATTACGTCTTGGGGTGTAGTACAAACCTTAAACCGACCAGCGAAAGCAGGGAATGTCCTTGATAGTAGCCTTTTAAAATATATATATCAGCATGTATTGTCAATTAAACAAGACGTACATTTCTGTGGTTGTGGCTAGATGTGTCGAGGTAAGCGACATTGTTAAAAGTAACTCGAGACGCACTGAATGCCAGTCCTGATCACCCAACAGTTAGAGCACGTCAGAAGAGACACGAGCAAACATACCGACGCGAACGATGGACAGGAAGGCCTGGAAAATGTGAGCATTGACACCGAGTAGAAAATGTTCTGATGTACAATAGGTCCACTTAGCCACCAATTATGCTTGCTCACTGTTTGGGCATTTATTTGAAATCGACAGACTGGGATTTTTTTAATAAACGAACATTTGTGTATCCTCCACCCGTAAAAGCTGTGACGAGCAACTAATCAGAATCTGCGTCAGATCCCCCAAAAAAGAAATCCACGCACACGTTCACGCTCAAGGTAATGACGGCCGTCAATGAAACGGTGACCTGAAACGGCGGTTAATGAGACTGGTCGGTCTATACGGGCAGAACCGCACGGCTACTGCTCTAATTACAACCCAATTAGCAGGACAGCGTCCGGATTCATTGGAAGAGACGAACGGGAATATATTTTCGACGATCTCCGGGTTGGAAAAGTTCAAGATGATATACTGCCAGACGGCGGTGCAAATGAGAACGGTATGCACAGCGTCTGTGATCCTAAGGGTTTCCTCAGTGAAAAGGGGAGTTGAATTCCGGTACTGTGCGCACCAAATCCACGCGACCTGTCTCAGGCATCTGAGCACACTGAATTCCAAAACATAGATAACACACCAGAATCTTGTATCTATGCGCATCGGAGGGAAATATCTGGAAGTAAAGAAAGGTCTGAAAGCCTAGCACAGCTGAAAGCCTGTAATGGGTTAGCTCCGCTCCCTCTGGCACTGTGGCAGGAGCTGCTCTCACCCAACAGCAGCTATGCATCCAGCTAAAGCGGCACCCAGTGTTGAGCGCACATCGGAGGACATGGTTATAATGAACACCAGGAAGGAAGGATACACAATATGTGTCAAATCTGTACTTATTTAAACGACGTGAGTGGAGCCCAACTCAATCCCAGTTAACTTACCCATCTATCAAGATGCTCGTAAAGTCATCATATAGTGATGAGTCCTATGGAGTCTCAGATGAATAGACAAAAAAAGACCAGAACCCACCGGCGGATGCTGAACAGTTGAAGTCAGGTCGGCACCTCCTTATTTAAAAGACTTGTGAGTGGAGCACAACTCAAATCCCGGTCAACCTACCCATCTATCAAGACGCCCGTAAAGTCATCAAATGCTGGGCGCTGATGAGTCCTCATGAGACTCTCAGATGAGAGCACAAAAAAAAAGGCCAGAACCTCCAGTTGACATTGAAGTCAGGTCGGCACCTGCCAATGCCGGAAATACGATCTTCCTTTCCCATTGCTCTTGCTCCAAGTAAAACCCACTGAGAGAAAATCCAGAAGAGAATCGGCTCGATGATGCAGCATAACATAACACATGGGCCGCAACAAGAGACTAACCGCAGTCTGAAATTAATGCTGAACTTGCGACCACACACTGAATTATTAAAGATGGCCGCAACGCCCACGCACGCCAAGTTGGCGAACCCGAGTATTGACACGATGATACTCCAGTGGCAAGCAAAATACACACACACCTGAGCACAAGTTTGAATTTGGAGGCGGTCCTACCGCAACTCGTGGTGATGTCGGTGTGTCGATATCTCGATGGCGAGAAGGTCAACAATGATATCGACGGCGTATGGGAGCACTCTGAGAGAATTTCAGCGGCGGTGGCCGGACGACGACAGCCGTTAAGTTTGATTGATCAGTATATATAGCGCCCTTGACAAATTTCGCACAGTAATCTGGGTTATAGGTGCAAGGAGAGCACAAGCTCACTCATCGCCGCGGACGCTTGGTATCTCAAGTGAGGAACGGAAGTCAAGTTATCAACGATGGACCGTGATTTCCGAGCGGAGTTTGGAAGTTAACACGTACGAAAACACGATAGCAGATTACAGATACATGCAAAACAATTCAAAGGTATTACTATGTTGAACTATGGTCGATACTTTTTAAAAATCTGGCGTACGCTGAGGATTGGATGTGCTGCAGCTTTACAGCTTCGTCTACATGTGTCGGTTGAACCTCAGCCTGGGAAGGAGATTACTATCCGTCTTCCAAATAAAACATCTCGCACGACATACCAGTGTAAAGGGCCGGACTTTGTCGACCATCCTCACCAATGCCCCAATCATATCCGACAGCGCGGCGTTATGTCGCGGATCTGACCGGTCTCGCAGGGCATCTGGGAGTATACCGATAAGTTTGGACGCGTTGCGTGTCAACTCGTCCATCTCCTCCTCCAGCGCAGAGATGGCATCTAGCTCTTGCTCTTGGCCTAGGTCATCCTGCAGCTCTGGAAGACGCGTGACGATGTGGGCAAAGTCCACGAATGCCTGACATATCCGCTTAACACCCTGTTGTATGAGAATAACGTATCACATTACCTTTCCGCGCACATGCCATCCATCTACCGCCCGGCCATTAAACCGATTGAATAGATCTGTAAGGAGCGTGAGGTCGCGCCGGATGACAGCATCCGGCGCAAGCTTCAAGACAGCAATATCGTGCGCGGCATTATATAGCCCGGCGGAGAGATACAACTCATACGCTTCGAACATCTCGCCGCAGTTGAGGGCATATATAGCCTAGATGAAATACCGTCAGCTCGCAAGTGAAGGGCAAATGAAAGACGATGACCTTGGCCTCCTGCACCCAGGTCATCGGAATCCTGAGGCTTCCCACTATGCCGCGGGTCGTCCATTCGTCCATTCGCGCTGCATATCTAGCCAGGAGATCCTTGATCGCTTTCTCCCGCCTGTATCAGGTGAGCAGATGCACTTGGAACTGAACTGAAATGAGCGCACCCTGTCGAGCCCTCGATGTGTAGAAGTACGAAGATTGCCTCCTGGATCATGCCCTGTTGCTCCAACTGGAACGCGTAGCTGTTTGTCAGCAGATCCGCACTTGGACTGTGACCTTCGACACCAGTTTCCTCGACGTCCTCGTCCGAGGACGATGGTGACGTCCGTCGAATTCCAGGATCACCGCGGTCGGCGAAATCGCGGACACGCATACATCGCGAGAGAATGATATAGAGGTGCCATGGGAGCGAGTAGTCCAGAGGGGACAATCCAAACGACAGGGGTGAAAGTACATGCGATAGCGAACACGATGGCTCGGCGTGTAGTCGTATCAGAGAGAATAACGCATCTGGCGCGGAAGATGGAGACGGAAGCTTCCACCGCGATTTGGATGGCGTCAAAGTCTCCTCATACCATGGGATGGGCCCTGCTATTTTCCGCGTAGGCGTCGATTTGTCAACAAGCCGATTATACGCAGCAAAAACCTGAGAGATGGGCGCATCCACGAGTTCCGAAAACCACAGATGTAGTCCGAACACCCGCTTCCAGTCGAGGCCTGCGACAATGTCCACATCCGCACACTTGTCCTGCCCCCCGCCCTTCGATCCCTCAACAACGGCATCTACGACCCCAGCGAGCAGCGCATACACCTTCCGCACGTTTTCGTCGATATGAACATCCACCCGTTGCTCCCGCCAAATTTCCAGCTGATCCTTCAAATCTTCGCGGAATTCAAAATCACCCCCTGCTTGTGATATGAGTGTCGCGAGCTTCAGGTACCCGCCGTCCATTGCTACCTCACTGGCACGCTCTACCTGGTTGCCAGTGAGGTGCAAGAATGCAATGGCAGCAGGACCTGCAGCTGGGTTGGCCCGCATATCGGCATCCACGGACTGGGCGACAGCATCTTCTAGCCACGCGGACAGGGCAGCCTTCCGACGGAGGGCAGCGATACGCGAACGGATATCGGGAGTAACGGAGTCGCCGAGGCGTAGATTGAGTGAATCAAAGAGAGCGGAACCCAAACGAAACAGAGACGCCTCATACGAGCGGTCCGTGGGGGGGAATAAACTGGCGAAGGAGGAGAAGTGTAGGTTAGTGGATGAGGGGTTCGCGAATGGAACGTCGTCATCATCAAAGTCGATAGGGGAATGGGATAGTTGATGTTGGAGGAGCTTGTCGGAGATGACGCTGGACTCGGATATGGGGACCTTCGTTTTCCATATTATGGATGAGTTGGCTGAAGTTTTTCTGCGCACGTTAAAAACATGAAATTGAACACAGGGGGCTCAAACTCACGCGGAGGTAGAGGGGGCGCAAAGTGTGCCAGGATGTACCAATGTGCCACCAGGGCCCCACCCAACGCGAAAAGAACGACCAAACGCCAATCCAGCGTCGACGAGAGCAGCTTCGTTCCCTGCGAAAGCGGATTCCGAGCTCTCTACACGTGCATACTTCCGTGAAGGTCGATACGCCGGAGGTTCGATATCTTGAGCAAAAGACGCGCGCTAGAAATGGGTCTTTGAATAGGCTATCCGAAAACACGACAATGCCACGGACAGTACCTCCTTGGACTCGAAGCGCAAACCATCTCCATCCGAGTCGCGACTATGCTTGCGATTCAGGGCTTGTGGCACCTGGAGGTGAACGCGTACAGGTTTCTCTGCAGCTCTCAGAGCCGCTGCCTCCTCTGGAACGCGAAAGAGAGACGTCTGCATTACGTGCATTTTCTGAGCGTCCACGCCGATGTGCTGGGCCCACGGAATGAGTGTCGGGTCTGCACGAGGCCTCGAGACCTCATGTGCATATTGAATATCGCCATTTTCGTCCTCGACAAGACCGTTCCGGGGCCTTGGTCGCGTTACCAGCTCCTCCTCGCGAAAGTCTGAAGACGCCGAACTGGACGATTCATCATCGCTGTCTTCTTCGGGGAGTTCTGGGGCCTCTTCGGGGATTTTTTCCTCGTCAGATGGCGGCTCGTCGTCGCTGCTGCTATCGCTAGTGTATGCGCGAAACCGAGCCATTCGGCGGGGAAGACAGCTCGTGGATGGTGATCGCACTCCAAGGCTGTAGCCAAGCCGGCACAAATACCACTTTTATATCTCAACCAAGTTGCTCACAGAAAATTACAAAAGAAAAGCAAATAAAGAGAGAAAACAAAATCCATTATGACAGAGCAAAGTAAGTGTAGTTTAAGGAGGGGCGATCAGTAGAAACCAGTCATCTGCTGGAGAAACGAATTGATGTTGGCTTGGTGATGCAGACAAAGACTCAAGAGAAACACTCACAGGCATCATGCCGTTCATATGCGGAGGTGCTTGGCCTACGAAACTGGGGCCGTTGGTTATCATCAATCCCGGATTGATGATGTTAGTTTCAGCTTCAGCCTTCTCCTTTTCCACATCCTTCTTCGACCGCTCTTTGACCTCCTTCTCCAGCTGCGCCAGCTGGATAGAACGCGGGTCAGTGAAAGACCCATGTAATATACTGGACGTTAAACGCACCTTGCTGACCAGGGAGCGCTGCACCTGGATCCGATATGGCATGTAAAAGTCGTTCAGCCCATGCTGCCACGAAAGCTCTTCGACGACATCCGAGCGCAATAGATCGAAGCAGATGTACAGTAGTGCCGAGAAGCACTCCTTGTTCCCGATGTCCACAAAGTAAGACAACAGCTCCTCCGCGACCTCTGTCGACCCGGAAACGGACGCTGTGATCATCGCGTCTTTGAAAAGCCGGTCCTGCTTCGACAGTGCTATAGATGCATCCCATCTCGAGTTTTTCTGCATAAAGACGTAAAAAAAGGCAACCGGTTCCAATTTGGTATGCAAACCTTGTACAGGTGCGCCGCGAGTCGTCGGAATTCAAGAAGGGGAGAGGCTTCGAGGCGTTGTGCCAGCCCGATGTTGTTGAAATTGTCAAAGTTGTCGATTGAATCCCGCAGCGTCTTGTAGTCCTCTTCCTCCATCAGCAGGTCATTGTAGGCGTCATTCACATCTTCAAGATTCAACTGCACGAGGAACAGTCAGTATGATCCTATACCCCCAACAATATGCTCACTTCTTGAACGGCGATGAGGTAATTGCGAATCAATGGAAGGTGGTCTTGTTTTCTGAACATACGAACGACGCGCGCGTGGTTGATACGCGGAATCAGGACGGTCAACAAGTCAGTCAGTAACGTGGGCTGTTCCTCCAGGTAGAAGGATAGAGCGCGATAATAGCTGTCGCGGAGTAAACATTATGGTCATTATCAAACGAGTTTGAAACGTACATCTCGATGTTTGCTGCGCGGACAATCACGTCCTTGAACTGGTTGTGTTCCCAGGCGTCCGCAGATCGTTCAATCATGGCAACAGCAGCATTGTCCTATAATGTCGATATCAGCAACGAGGAGAACGGGGCAAAAAGGCAACTTGCAAATTCATCGTATTTGATGTAAAGGAACACGAGTTCCGGCCACAAGTGCGCCTTCTCCGCAGCTTTCAGGACCTAAGTATTAACGATTAATTGCAGTGTCAAGAAAGGAGCTCAAAAACACAACTTGCCTTGGGGATGTTGATACGAGAGACGTACACCTTCAGGTGCTCCATAACTGTTGCAAAGTCAGCAAACATTATGGTGGGGACTTTCGCTGCATACGTTTGGCAGGCTGGTATTTGCTCAGCAAGATCGCCATCTCAGTGAAGATACCCATGTGTGCCCGCTCAAGACCCAAGCCAGCCTTCAACAGAGCGATGACTTCCTCGAAGTGTCCACGGCGTTCATACAGCTGTACAAGTGCCGACAACTCCTCGGCGTGGACGATGATGTTCAAACCACAAATCTCCGCCTAGCGACCGCAGTCAGAGCAGTTCAGCGATAGTCTAAGGCTCCTTACCAGTGTGAACTCTGACTTCTCTATGCAGGCTGCGTGGACCTGTTTCCACACCCTAAGGACAACGGTCACCAATCGACTTGGGAGAAAGCACACGTGACTTACTGGGTATTCCCAGCTTTCCTGGCACTGTCTACTGCAGCTTGGTTTTCTCCCAAGTAGATCAGGGTCGTCGCCAGCCGAGCCCAGTTCGAGATGCTCGCGAACAATAGCTTTGCGGCTTGATACAACTCGTCGTTGAAGCATTTCTCGCCGACCTCCAGAATATCCGCAACATTGGTCATTCCCAGGAAGTCCTCCATGTCGTGTAGTCGGTCAGTCTTGGCATAGGCATATGCCAGCTCCGTATCGATCTTGGGTTCCCGCAACGATTTGCGCGCCATTTGCAGGAACCGAACGAGGTCATCTTGCTTGCCAGCACGAGTCGAAATTTCGATGACTTCCATGAAATTCGTCGCGTCCTCCGCCTTGATGTACGAGTCTGAACAGGGAGAAGCTGAAGTTGGGATCCGAACTGAATAAATTTGGAATTAACTTACCGATAGAGTCCTTGATGCGCAGACCATCGAGCTGGGCCTTAGCAAGCCTGCTCCACACCTCGGGCTTGTTGACCTTGTTGGCAAAGTCCAAACCACGGTCAATAGATACGATGTGCTCTACAAGAACATTGATGGCGAGACCATGTTGTTCGTATTTCTTGTAGATTGTGAGAGCCTCTTCGTACAGACCATGCTCTGTGGCAATCTTGGCGATTTCGTTCGAATCGTAGTTCTGAAGTTTGTTGATGTAGCCAACAACTTTCCCCTTGTCCGCGCGGATAGCGGTGAGTAACAGGAGATTCTGCAAATTACGGTTGTCGCTGAAAGGGGATGGCTCGATGATGATTTTCTCCAGCAGCTCGATCAGCTCAATGGGAAGATCAGCCTGGATGAAGGCCTTGACTGTGATAGAAACATCATCCGGATCTGTGCATTCAGGGAGTGCAGTAGCGACGATCTAGTGCGGCGTATTTAGAATGTGGCCAGCAGTACTAGGGATGGTCTTACCTGATCAATGAGCTGACGACGATGAAGATTGCCCCCAGCAAGAACTTGCGCCCAGAGATCTGGCTGGCGCCTCTTGACTAGATAACGAGCCTGCTGCTTGAACATCGAGTTTTCGTTGGTAATAGAGATGAGTTCATCGTCGCAGAAGCCTTTAGCGTATGCGATATACGCGAGGTATGGATCACGCTTCTCGCAGAACTTCCCGACGACCATGGGGTCGTATAACTATACCCACTTATAAGCAAACGGTCGCGAGTAAAAGAAAGGGTGCGTACGTTGTTATCTTTCAAGAACGCCTCGGGATTGTTGTTGCTGTCGATATAAATCTTCGCGATGGCATTGAAAACCGCGGTGTCCTGGCTTCCGGCTTGAACCCGGGCCTCGAGCCAGGGGAGAATCAGTTTCAACCTGTTGCGTTCCTCGACTTCATGAACAAGCTCGTCGATGGGGAAGTTTCCGGTGACAGATGCGAGGAGACTCTTGATAGTCCCTTCATCGCAGTCGACGTCTAGTAGCCCACCAACCACCTGAGGCGTGCGAACAGAATTGACCCGTTGGACGTAGACTTCGATGAATTTAGTTAAGCCATTCTGGTACAAGTAGAGGACCAGGTCATGGACGAAATCGAAACGGTCGCAAACAATGATCAGAGGAAGCTGGTCGGACAGTTTAGCCTCCTTGAGGAAATTCTTGACTTTTTCGGGGTTGTAGTGATTGCTCTCCCGGCAAATACGTTCAACCTCCCGAATTTGGCCAGTGCGTGTAGCGGCTTGGATGTACTTGAAGTGGACTTCAGGATCCTCGCTGACGTTCACCACAGACCCGAGATAGTAGTAGAGGCCTAGCGTAAAACAGTTAAGAGCCGATGCCTGGCAATGGAATGATGACGAACCTTCGAAACTCTTGAAACCTTCAAACATCTCGATGAGCTTGACCGGCCCAAGGATATCCGAGTACTTGGTCGCAATCTGAATGACGATCTGCAAGTTTTGGCGGATATTGACTTTCAGCATTTCTTGCAAGCAGGCCATGGACTGCTCGGTGGTGAGATTACTGAAATAGTTAATAAGCCACTAGTAAAATGTTAGTAATTGTGATGCAAAGCGAAAATAAAAACAAACCTCGGGCTGAAGGGCCGCAGTGTGCACGATTGCTCGCTTGATGTCAGCAAGATCCTCGTAGTGCTCAAGAGCCTATATCAAGGTAAAAAACCAGGTAGAGAAGGGAAAACAAATCCGCACCCTCTGCAATAAGCCAGCCTTTTCGCACAGGTTGGCGATCCGGGGGCGATCGTAGTGAGTGAACATCTCATTCCCAAGGATCGCGTCCGCGACCTGAGGAGCATGGACAAGGTTCATTTCGAGGAGACGGGTCTGAAGAGGACCCTGTTCGGGCCTATTCTCCTTCAAGGCATCGAGCAGGAATGACGTTGCAGGCTGAATCATATTCTGGGACATGAAAACGTCGACAACCTGGATATAGATATGAGGATTTCGGATCGGAATAACACGGGAAAGCACCTACTCTTTCGACGTCGACGAGTGGACCCGTTTCGTCATTGACAAGTTGAGCCGCAAATTCGGCCCCCTTTTCAGGATTCGTTCGCATAACATGCTGCAGTAATGCAAAATAGTCGGGGCTATATCCGACCTTCTTCGAATACAGCACGATCTTCTCCGTCTGGCCAGTCTCTGCAAAGCAAGCGATGACCTTATTGGGGACATTTGCCCTCAAATAGACGCTGAGAGCAAGGGTCATGTCGTGAAGGCGAACAATATCACCGAGTTCTTCGCTGCATGTGAGCTATCACGACATCAGAATGTTTCGGCCAAGGAGTTGAATGAAAAGACCTTGTTCTCTTTCAGCCATTTCTCGAGCAGTTGCTTGCGACCCTGCTGGAGAACGGGGCGGGCAAGCTCCAAGGATTCCAGGTGATTGAGTTCACCCTTCTCAAGTAATATTCCAAAGTATTGCAAGATGGGCGAGAGGCCACCGGGAGGTGCAGGAGCTGCCTTGAAGGCCTCGATTACTTGAACCGTGCGCAAGATACCCTAAAAACAGGTGTTCGAAACCGTCAAAAAAGATTTGGAGAAACAACATACCCTGGGCGAGTTCGCAGCGATCTTGGCAGCTTCTCCGTAGTTGCCGCTCTGGAAAAGCTGGTTATATTGCTGAACGTACAAGTCATCGGCCCCTGGCAAGTTCGCGCGACTGGCTAATTTGAATGCAAGCTCGGTGTTGTTGAGGACGGTCAAGATATATGGGATAATGGTCTGCTCGTCGACATTGACGCTCAGGACTTGGCCTTTCTTGTTGACCCCAATAATACCGTTAGTGGCCTCGTGCTCCGCAGTGACGAAGATGGTCTCTCCGGAAATCCTGTTCATGTATACACAGGCCCCGGATTCCAGATCATATAGATGGATGAAGCCGTATTTCGTCACGAGGTAAATGATGCCGTGCTTTTTCGAAACCTGCATCGCAACGGGGAAGTCGTTTGTGGCCTCTGGTGGGAAGTATACATCAACGGCTTTCTTGACGAACGGAGGGTCCGGAGCTGTGTGGTCAATTTCAACGACATGGAGCTTCCAGACTAGGTTAGTTTATACGGATATGGTGAACTGACTGGACGAACCTTTGCACCAGTTGCAGTCCGAACTGCGAAACTGAACAGCTTTGTCGGTTTCTGGTAACCGTCCTGCTTTATCTCTGCGAACGCCGCAGCGTGTCCCTCTATAGGCTGACTGACGCCTCGCTCCCGGCTGTAAAGCTGCATGGAGCCCTTGACTTTGAAGGCGGAAGGATTTGTTGTATTGCCGGATATGCCGACGAGGACGAGCCATTTCTCGTCGGGGGTGACACGATAGTTGATTATCTGGGCACCGCTGAGGGTGGGGTGCCGGTCGAATATTTTCTGAGGCGGTGATGTCTGGTCGGCAATTGTCCAGTGAAAAACGGACGACTCGGTGACCATTCCGATCGTAGTGTCGGAGACCCATTTCCAGAAAACGACGTCTGCATCGTTGACATGGGACTTGACCTTTTGTTTCGTGTCAATGTTGAATATCTGCAGAGTCCGTCCGGCTGCGCAGCGCAGGCAACGTCAGCTATTATAGGACAGAAGCGACGTGGTGGACCAGCTACCTTTGAGGGCCAGAATCTTCTGGGTCGGGTGCATAATGGCGGATTCCGCGGAAATGGGCCGCCGTAACACGTTGTTAGCGTCGGCCAAGTCGATAATGACGACTTGGTTTTGCTCGTTGACCTTTTCCCGAACACATATGAAGTGGTCCGATTCAAGAGTCAAGGTCTAGGAGAATCACGGCATAAGAAGGTAGTTAATGCACTACGTCGCGCGATAGACGAACCTGAAATGATATGGAAGCTGGCTGAACCCCCACACTCGTTAATTGGAGGTGCTCGCAAAACGCGATGGGTTTGGGGGGTTCCATGGCTGAAGATTAGGATTAGGTACAGAAAGGTTATGAGGGAGGCTGGAATGACCTGGAAACAAAGTCGGGGTGGTAGGTCGAACAAATGTGAATGCGTTGGCCGGGTGTTTGGCTCTGCTTAATTCAGACGCCCTTGGAATTAAACCCCGCTGAAAATTATAATTGCGATTCTGTCTCGCTTAGCATTCTCAGCCTGGTTCAACCACTATTGTCGCTCACCATGGTCGCAGAAAATGTGGTTAGGAATGTGCAGAACAAAGCAGGCGTGGCGAACACATGCTGCATACACGCCTCCGAGTCAATCCACCGATCGGTGGTACTAGTACATTCCAATATAATAATAATATACATCTTCATCCACTTTACTCCTCAGCCAACGCAAGAGCCTGCTCGAGGTCCTCGTCGTCAAGGAGTACACTCAAAGGGGGCGCATTCCCATAAAGAATCCGCTGTAGGACAATCGCTTGAATCCAATCAATATCTAATCGGTGGCGCATTTGCAAGACGACACACCCAAATCTATAGAGAGCTGGAAGACTGCACAGGCCTTGAACTGTATTGGAGATCCTTGCCAAAAGAAATAGGCAGTCCTGTAAATCATAAGTCAAATTTCGTTTAAAGTGCACGAAGCGTACTTGAAAGCGTCTCCTCCAGCCCATCCAACAAGGGTCGACATTCTGAAGCCATACAACGAGCGTTGCTTGTAATTGCTGCAGAAATGGCATTAATAGCTTATAGCGTAGGAGGAAATACAACGCACCTAATTAATTGGGGAATAGGCAAAGTGCTTTCTAATCCTAATGCCACAAAGCCGAGTATCGCCACGTAAATTTTGAATTGCCCCAATATAAGGAAGAGTATAGCTTGGAAGAGTCTGGATGGAAGTGAGGACGATACCTAGATATGACAGAAAATATGCGCACATCAAACCCGCCAGGAACTCGACGTGCTGGGTGTACGTGGACCACTGCCAGAACGAAAAAGGGCGAGAGGACCCTCCCAGATTTTCAGGGCTGATGCGAGGTCGGTAGAGGATGCAGATGTATAAAAGTGCAAGCTAATTGTAGCGTTCATGAATTGAGCTGGCAAGAGGTGGGTTGCTAAATACCTGGGCCAGTATCATGAAAATTGACTGGAACAGTAATGCAAATTCGAAATGATCGCTGTAAGCAGAATGAGATGGATATCCAGAGCGCTTCCAACGCAAAACTGACCCCAGCCAGAAGAAACATCTGGTGATGTTGGCAATAAGACTTGTGAACCACATGTCAGCCAAGCACAAGAATTGACAAGTCAAACCAACAGGATTGCACAAACGTCACGAGAAAAGCCAGTGGCATCCCTGGATGGATGGCAAATTTAGTATAGCAAACGCAGCAACACCGATACATATGACGCGCTTTTTCCGGACAATTGAAAATGCCTGATCAGCGTAGACCTACGAGAGGGAATGAGGGACACACGTCCAGCGAGGAATCAATGAAATAATTACTAGCGGAGGTCCCACGGCCATGCCTATCGAAGCCAGAGTGGAGATCCAGGAAGCCATTTGTGATTTTCGAAACGAGGTTCGGATGGTTCGTTTCTAAGTTGCTCAAATTCGTTTGTTGGTGTCTAATTCAAAGTAATTGAAGACCAGCAGGTGTGGAAGTGTAACGAGCGACGAACAAACACAACGCGCGTCTGTCTAGAGCGGGAGGTGGGCGGGAAGGCGTTGGTACACACGTCACAATAAGCTGTCGAAATGATATCACGTGACAGACTCTGAATGGGCGCGCTCAGGGGCTCTACATGCATAGCTACGGAGCGGCAGTACTCGTTGAAAAGATGGCGAAAGGCATCTGAACAGTCCTGAATTACGGTGTCGTCCAGGCGCCTTGTGCAAACTCGTTGGTGAGTGCGCAAGGCAAGTTGAAGGCAAGACCCGATTCCCAAGTCCACTGATATCATGAAATAAAGGCGGCCATTCAGAAATAAAGAGAATGCAAAAGAATACAATTGGTCGTGGCAAAGAATAAAGAAGGTTGTAGTCCGTGCATGGAGAGGATAGAAGTGAGGAACTTGAAGTGTTTCACACAGGTCAATCATGGTGTCTATTGTCATGCCTGGACAGCAGCTCCTCCACGTGGGCGTCCCATTTTCTTGCGTTTTGTGGACTTGGCAAGAGCGGCGCTACCAATATGTCTAAAAGACAATATTAGACCACAGCCAGAAACAGCACAGACGCACCATGCTCCTCAGTAGTTAAAGTCCTCTCCCATTCAGTCAACTTTTGGATGAAGGGGAGCTCCGCCGCCTCGACGGCTTGGATACTTTTTTGACGGATGGCATGGCGTTCATCTATGCTTTAAATATGCGAGTTGAAAGAAATGTCGTGGTCGAGGGTGTTCAACATACGCTAGCAGTCTTAGCAGGTACAGGGAGCAAGACCACCCCATCCGAAGCGGCCCGAATGGCATCCTGATCAAGACGTCGGTCTACGTCGGTAAAAAGCCCAGAAATAAGGACTGAATTGGATGGATGTACGACAAATTCCTGCTGTTTGGCGAAGAGTTAGATTTTTTGACTTCTTGAGTCGTGACGCCTGTGCGGACCTCCTTCAGTGAGGTTACGGATATAAAATGGGGGAAGTTGTTGAACCAGTTGAGGACGACATTGTCTGAATCAAGTCGCTATTACGACACCCGATCAAAATGAGAAAAGTCACACCTTAAGCTTGGACCGCCTGGCCGACAGTTACTTATTAGCAGTTTTGCTCAAGTTCTGCTCAAGTTCTGTCTTGTATTGCCTGAATCCGACACTCAATCTTACCTCGGACAACACCGATTTCGTCCATGGCATCAACCTCAAGAGGTGCAGACGACGCGGAAATGAAAAAGGCCCTGGCCACCGGGGCGGTCAAGGAGGCACCAATTTCAGCTAGTGAGTTCGCGCTTGGTTCGTGCACTCGATAGGATTCATTTTTCTGACTCCATCCAGTCCCGCCAATAGCATGTTATTGCTTTGCCTCGATTCTTATGACGGTGATAAATAAGGTGCAGTGTCTCTCTATAATCCTGTATCTCGACTAATATCTCGCCAGTTTGTGGTTTCTGGCGCAAACTTTTCCATGAATTTCCTCCTGTTGGCCATTCAGAGCACGGTATGCGTCAGCTGCGTGGCAATTGTGAAGAAGGCGGGGATTATCTCGTTTAGAGCCCTTGATATGCAAGACGCTAAGGCTTGGTTTCCCATAAGCTTCATGCTCGTAATTGTGATTTACACGGGCTCCAAAAGTCTAGTGCGTCCCACGTCTCCAACCCTGAAATACCTGTTAATATATCCCGCTGCTCGCAGCAATTTCTCTCAATACCAGTCTACACGATCTTTAAAAATCTCACGATTATTCTCATCGTAAGCCAGGAGTGATTTGTGCGTGGTTTTTCCTTACGCCACCACAGGCATACGGCGAAGTCATTTGGTTCGGTGGTCGAGTGACTGGCCTGACATTCATCTCGTTTATTTTCATGGTAACACGCCGGCACATACTGCATCTATCCCTGACTTACACTGCAAATTTCCAGGTCATTTCATCTGTGGTTGCGGCATGGGCGGATGTGACTGGTGCGCTAGTGGATTCGATGCCCACAGGAAGCTCCGGGATCAGTGCAACGTCTCTCCAAACTGTAAAAGGCGTTGTCCATAGCTTGAACATCGGATACTTTTGGATGTTGGTCAACTGTCTTGCAAGCGCAGCCTATGTGGGTCGAATCCGATGCACACCCTTCATCCGTATGAACTGCAGCTTTAGGTCCTCTCGATGCGCAAGAGAATAAAAGTGACCGGGTTCTCAGATTGGGATAGCATGGTCTACAACAACTTGCTGTGAGTTTACTGAAATGTGATACTCCTCTTCGAGACCAACCCTTTAAACCAGTTCGATTCCTGTCCTTATCGTCTTTTCCATTATTGTGGAGGATTGGGGTTCTGAAAATTTAGCTCGTAATTTGTGAGCGCATGCCTGTACGCCATGTTTCACCGTTATTCAGTCATATCTTTCCAGCCCCCCAGAAACTCGACACGTCTTGCTCTCCGCTATTGCATTCTCTGGGGCAGCAGCGGTGGGAATCTCGTACACTACAGCCTGGTGTATACGCACCACGAGCAGTACAACATATAGGTAACGTCGCTTGCTATCACTGCTCAGGTCGCAATTTAACCTCTGCTCTCAGCATGGTCGGAGCCTTGAATAAATTACCCGTCGCTGCCAGTGGATTGCTATTCTTTGGAGATGCTGTAACATTTGGGTCAGTTTCGGCGATTGGCCTGGGTTTTTTCGCTGGGATCCTATATGCCGTGGCCAAGAATAATCAGAAGGCTGCGGAGGCACGGGCACAGGGTGATACTATAATACCTTTAGCAAACAGAAAGTAGATTCTGGTTTCTCTCGTGTACTAATAATAGTTGTGGGTACACCATACAACCCGAGCAATTCCCACTTCCAAACTCAAAACAGTGGCCCGCACCAAATGCGCAATTACATCCCATCCATTTTGTAACATAAATTAAACTCAATCGAATATACAGAACCCTTAATCTCAACCACCGAATACACGGCCCACACTTTTTTGCACTGCTCCGGTGAGAAGTTGTCCTCCGATCCCTCCCAATCCTAGGCTCCACCCTGAGCCAACGACATTGGTTGCCCACCGCTGTTTGGCGTCTCGATCCCTGAAGGGGGTAAGCGCGACAACAGAACCCAAGGTTGCAAACACGCACGCATAAGTGAACCCAACCGCATTCGTCACGTTGAAGACGAGTGCAAGGACAACAATAGGCATAAAACTACGGCTTGTAGGTTAATGCGATAAACAGGAACAGGATGGGAAGCTGACCTGAGCCTGAATCTTAGCAGGGATACAATGAAGCTGGGAATAAACAATCAGGATACACATACGACGCATGTACCCAGTGGACTTACAGTGCAACCCAAAGAAGCGGGAACACATAAATGGCGATCTGCGCTCGGTACATTAGCAAAATAAATGCATAAGAATGCGGGCGATTACCCAAAACATCCTAAAAGTCAGATACGTCAATGCTTATAGGTAGAAGAGAAGCCAAAGAAAACTTGCTTGGAGTCGACTACATTGGCAGGGCGTGAAGGCTAAGACCGGATGAGAACATGGTATTTGGTTTAATGAATCCACGTACGTCTCGGCTTTCGAAAACCCAGAAGCTTTCCCCGTCTTCGTCAACCTGAAGGCACGCTGAATATCGACGAGGTCGAAATAAGAGTATGGCTTACTTGATTCCAGAAACGTAACCCCACCAACGTTCTGCCAGCAACATTCTACGGGAGGGGTCAGGCAGGAACAAGAGTCGCAGAGGACTACGAACGCGGCAATTCCAAAAATCCATCGACAAAAGCACAACCACCCCTACAGCTGAAAGGACATAGTTATCTTGGCAACAAACGTCAGTTACGATTTTCACCCCCGAGGTTTTAGAGACCTGTGACGAATCCAGAGAGCAAATACACGGTGATGGCGGCCGTACGGAACAAGAACAGGAAGAAGAGAGCCAATGGGTGCGCAGACTGGTAGCGGTCAGCACGCGTCTTGGTCGACGCAAAATCACGTACTTGACGAAATATGCCTGCTATACCTGCAGAGAGACTGAGCTTTAAAGTACAAAAGACGTGTCGCAGCGCATTTACCGGCCTCTGCGTCACTCTCAGTCGTCGCCATTTCTGGCGCACGATTTGTCGGGGTGAGAACCACGGGGCGTGCATTGTTCGAGGCTGGAGAAGAAGAGTTGATGTTTCCGACGACCTCGTCGGGTTCGATTTGCCCGTCGAAAGCGCTCATGGCGAGAGTTGAGGTGATGCGTGGCGGTCAAGAAGGATCGGGTCGTCGGTCCGAACTCAGAACTGCTTTTGCTTCGTCGCGCTCATGTGCGGGCTTCTGCGCTAGTTCCCCGCACGTTTCACCCTCGAACGTTCGACATCCTTTTGCTATTAAATCTTTTTTAAGAAAAACAAGCTCTACGCTGATCCTTGCCGCCATGGACGCATCCGAAACCAGCCCCCTTCTAAGCCGAGAACCCACACACTCGTTTCCAAGCATCTCGGGCGCTCTCCTGCGCCTCGGCGACCGCGTTGGTCGTACTTCCATTGAAGAGGTCTGCCCACGGGATTTGGGGGACGTCTGCAAGGAAACGGCCTTCCGCCTCATTGTTCTCCTCGAATTGAGAACGAAAAAGTTGCGGCAGAAACCACACTCCGACGTCTGGAACAACTGGGTGCAGCTCGCAACAAACGAAAATGACATAGCCCGATTGGATGAGCAGGTCGTCAATGCTTGGGTTCTGTTTCTCGATGGATACCGAACGACGGCAGAAATTGAACAAGTTCTTTGGACTGCATTCGCAGTCAATGACGATTCATCTCGTCGAGTCCGCGGTACGTCTCTTTCTATTATCAATGAGTGTCCTGTCTGACTTGGGTCTAGTCGTTGATTTATTGAATCTCGACTGCCCGAGCCAGCTCATCTGCCACGACGTCGTTATTCTCAGTCTCGCCAATTTCTGGAAATATGGGTCCTCTCGAGAAGTGGCCGCCCGAACGAATTTTTCGTCTGGAATTGGCTTGCGTTATGACGCGATCTGTACTCCCCGGTCAGTGACTTTAGCTTCAGCCAGTCTACAGTACCTCACGCAGTGAACAGAGTTCTGCATGGAATGGATCTTGTGGCCCATTTGGTTTATTTGGGGGTCCTCGTCAGCTACGTGATGCACCCACCAACGGAACCGACGATTTCCAGCACAAGCCTTGAGCTTGATTACATTGGCCCGAGGGAGATTCTGCTCATGCTGTTTTCGTCCTCCATTCTGATCCGACCTTGGACAATCTTTAATCTTCCATTTGCCTTTACCCTTTTGATGTTTTTATCCAGCCTTCGAGCCGGCGGCGTTCCCTTCGCTGGAAGTGCATCATTTAATATCCTACTGCTCTGTTTTGCTTTCCACGTTTTTCAACTTCATTTTCCGCGTTCACCAAGTCCCCTTTTCCTTTTCAAAGTACATCAGAGTTTGCCCTTCGCAGGCTTCCTAGCCCATGGATTTTCTCACATCATCCTGCCCATCACGCTTTTCTTTATCCCAGTATCCCTTCTAGGCATTTCCTGGTTGTCTATGGCCCTGGCAGAGACATTTTTCAGCCCATTCGCACTTGCTCCAACCCCCATCGAGACACGCAATACCGTGCTTTTCATGATCTTTGCCGTATGCGCTGCCATACTCTGCTCGCTCTTCGTCTTCGTTGTGCAGGGACGGGGGTTGGATACCAATGCGTCCGGATGGGACGTCTACTCCCCTACAGTTGGCCGGGAGGCGCGCGCGTCTTTCGTGCAAGCGGTTATCGCGTATTCATCCCCCTACACATTTCCGGCACCTTTCAGCCTCTTGCACGCACTCTTGATCAGCGGCCCCTCGTTCTTACTGGTCAATTGCCTGCGCTTTCGACTACCCTTTGCACAAGCGGAAAAAATACTTTGGAGGATGACCGTTGGTCCTGTAGGACTGGTCTTTGCGTTGGCAATGTGGTTGCTGCCTTGAATAATCAGTGAGTTTGCCTTGTTGCGTAGTGTTCTGTTGAAGCTGAACTCAACCCAGGTATTCCATTTCCGACAATGCAATACATTTGGATTGTCTGTCGCCCACATCCCTTTACACGGAATTACGGATAGAGTTAATGTATATACCAGTAATTTGTAGGATCCATTTGATTCAAGCGAAGTTTAAAGTGGACTGTCTGTCCTTCGGTCGATTCCGGAACCGCGAGCACGTGATCCTCCGCAAGTCTTCAAGCACTTGCTCAACTCTCGTTCAGACCGCAGACCGCCCATGTTCGAAAAAGTGCAGGGACTCTGACCTTTCTGCCGCGCACTCACTGACGTGCAACTAGATAACATCACTCTGGTCGTCGACTCCGGCTCCCCCGTACGACCCGACGAACCCCAAAGTCAATCCATTGAATCCGCAGGGTCTGAAACCGTGAGATGTCGCCTCCTCGTCCGTGTTCCATATATCCTGAACGCCGCACCATCTAGATGCTGCGCCTGCCCGCAAACTAAATCTGCCCGAGACGACTGCTTCTTGAATAATTCCACCGCCGAAGCAGATGACAAATGCAGAGAGCTGGTCGCGAACCACCTCGCATGTATGCGCGGTCTGGGTTTCAAGCTTTAAAACTAGCCAGGACGGAGTATACATCGAAGAACATTACAAATATCTAATTATCCAAACTTAATTGAATTTTTAGCCGCGACACATTGAGAGGATGTCTAATCTACTGCGCCTCCTGCATCTCCTCCGGCGTTGGGCCGCCGCCGCCCTGTTCCCGATCTTTCCGCACAGCCTGCACAACGTCGTCAACTCGGAGGAGCATCCGTGCAGCCTACAAAAACCGTCAAATGGGGAAACTTTCCAATGCAGAGGAAATTCTACCTCAATGGCAGTTTTGAAAGTTTGAATCTGTAAAAAAAAGGGTTTAGTAATGGATATCAGGAGACGAGAATCTGGTATACCTTGACGCTCGCAGACTCGTACAGCCCATAGACCTTCATGTCTACAATCTCACCTGTCTCTCCGTTAAGCCCCCACGAGCTTTCGCCATTCGCGTGCTTTGCCTGGGGAAAGTCAGCACTACGTGGAAAAACACCGAGATGACGACGCACCCTCAACTCCGTCAGTACCCGAATGACATTCCCCCCGCTGTTCTGAACCAAAGTCCGTGGAATCACCTCCATCGCGTCTGCTACCGCGCGATAAGGCCACCCCTCTACGCCGACGATGCTGCGCGCCTTGGCCTGCAGCCCCACGCTTATAGCCATCTCCGTTGCACCACCGCCCGGGGCGAGCATCGGGTTGAACACCACGTTGCGCGCCACGCTCATGGCGTCCGCCAAATTCCTGTCAATCTCGTTCAGGATATCTTTGGACGGGCCGCGGAGCAGGATGGTGCATGCTTTGGGCGTGCGGCATTCAGTAAGGAAGGAAAAGTATCTAGACGGTGATTAGAAAATAAATAACGAGGGAAGATGGAGGGAGAACTCACTCGTCCCCGATTTTGTCGATGTTGAAGAGACCACACTGGGTGCCGACATCGGCTTCACGAAGGTCCTCGACGCGGTTCACAATGGTTGCGCCGACGGCAAGGGCAATACGATTGTTGTCTGATTTGCGCACGCGACGCAGCGCCGAGACGTTGTGTTTCACCAGGAGGTGTTGTGCCGTGTCTGTTTCCGTTAGAACTGAGATGGGGTTTCAAGAGAAAAAGGCACATACCCGAGATACCCTTCTCAGTAATGACCAAGTCTGGCTTGAACTCCAATATCCGGTTCACGAGCGCCTTGACCTGCTCTTCCTCAATATCTTGTGCCCGGCCCCAGTCGCCCTCTTTCGAGAACTCCATGTTCGTCTGACTCTCGCCCTTCTTGTACTCGAGAGGGCAGTCGAGCAGGATGATCCTGGGGTTCGCGATGCGACGGCGCATCTGAGGGTGTGTTATGTCCTTGTTGAGCATGACCCCGCTCAGCACCGTGCTCTGCTCAATCTCCCCACCGGGCACCTTCTCCACCCGCGCATAGCGCTTGATGTCCACGGTCTTCATGCCATTGTCGTCCTGCGCGACAGTGCGAACGGCGTCGAGCGCGAGCTTGCACATCAGGTCGGACCAGCGCATGACGAACTTGGTGCCGATGGAGGTCTTGATCAGCGCGAGCATCTCAGTGTCGTTGGTCGTGTCGATCGGGACGGATATGCGCTTCACTATTTCGAGCGCATCTTTGAGCGCTTTGTTGTACGCGGAGATGATGACGACGGGGTGAATGTCGCGCTCCAGTTGAGAGAGCGACTGCGCGAGGATTTCTCCGGCGAGGATAATGACACTCGTGGTGCCGTCGCCGCACTCTTCGTCTTGTGTCCGGCTGAGCTCGATCATGTTTTTTGCGGCGGGATGAGCGACATCGATCTCTCGCAGGATGGCATTGCCATCGTTGGTCAGTCTAAAATCGCGAGTGAGTAGCGAGCCAGGGATCTTGTTCGAGGACGTGCAATATTCCGCCCATGGGATCCAAAATCATCTTGAGCATGGCTTTTGGGCCGAGACATGTCCGGATGACGTCCGCGACGGTCTAGATGAGGGTTAAGACGGACGAAGTACAATGCGGTTGAGGCGCACTTTAGCAGCGGTGATATTTGAGATTTGGGCCTTTCTCCCCGACTGCCGGGCGGGGGCCGTGTCTGTTCGCGAATGAAATTATGTGAAAGGCACTTTGGGGGCAACAACGCCGTACTCATCACGAAGATTGGTGCCTGCGACATGGCGAAGGAAAGGAAGTAATAGTTCGCGAAAAGACGCGTAGAGTTTGGAAGTCACACTCTAGCCAAACAAAGGATTTCTTACTTTGAACCTCTTCGTCTGCTCTCTTGGTTTACTTCTTGAGAAAATCAAGACATGTAGCCCACCTTTAGCACCGCAAGCTCAACGCTGAATTTTCGTCTTTATTTTAATCTTTCGAGGTCCCCGGCGAGGTGCCTGCAGGGTTTTAAATTTTAGGTGTTTTACGGCTGACCGAATGCACGGTCGGCCTCTGAGAATTGGGAGAGGTCCTCCTAGCGGTATTTACGAGATGGCTTTAGGGAGGTATGAGCAGCAAAGTCACCGAGATCTCCGGTCGTAGGCCAGAATTCGAGCGCCATGCGGTTTCATGCTGCACTGGATAGGTACAACGTCGCGTTTATTCGTATGAGAGGCTAGAATAAGATAGATAGTTTATATAGTGTGCCAGCGATGAGCATGTTCTCCAAGTTGCCTGGAATAGGATTGTCCGTAGAGACTGCGCGAGGCCAGCCCGTACTACTTCGGTTCCCCACAAAGAAGTCGCAATCTCATCAACTACCACCGGTCTATAGGCACCGATAGTTGATTAGAACGCTACTGACCTCGACGGGCATCGCGGGCTCGGCTACACCAACCAAGGCTACACTGATATTGGTTATCATACACATCTGGCTACTAGAGCACCGAGTACGGTTGCCGAGTCACCGTCGCATCACCCGCCACATCCAAAGTAATGGTTAGAAGATACCATTCCTGATCTACACAGCGACGACATCCATCAGACGGCTGAAACCCGTCACATATTGCAGAGCATGTAGATTAAGGACGACCCGAGTACCCCGCCCGTGACGGCGATGACCCACGCGACGGGCGTGGTGAACACCGCGACGAAGGGGCCGTCCCACGAGTCGGGCAGCGTCAGCGCAAGCGCAGTCGGGAGCGGCAGCTTTGCCGCCAAACAGTTTGCTGTCCATCCTGCAGTGATTTCTCAGTAAGTATATGTGGACGGAGAGGTAAGAGACGCAAAAAAGGCGCACCGGTGAGCACAACGTTCGAGCCGGCAAGGGGGTCGGGCGCGGGCTTGTTGGCATCGACGAGGTTGGTGAACATGCACTGCTCGCAGGTGGAGAGGAGCCCCGCGAGAGTGGGCGCGCAGTAGCACGCCGTGTCGTTGAGCCCGCAGGCCTGGATTGCCGTTCTGGCGCTCGCACAGCCGACGTCGCACTGCAAGAGGAGGTGAGCGGACTGTTCACGATAGACGCATGCAGTGAAACGCACACTAGAAATGACGGGGGTCGAGGTGAAGGTGAGGACGTCTGGAGCCTGGACGACGGTCTTCCCGACAGTGACGTTGAATGCCAGGGCTTTGTGGGGGGTCAGCGGAGCCGGGGAAGCGGGGGACAGCATACCTCGGCCAGCGAGAACAGTGAGGAGTGCAGCGGAGATGAGCTTGGGGAACATGGTATCGGAAAAGACTGTAAAATGCCTGCCAGAGGAAGTGGTAGAAAGAAGGACGCGAATGATTAGGTCAGCGGTCGTCGCTCTCGCATCAAGTGATGCGGCAGTTGAACGATCAACTACCGCTTTCAATGGCTATCACTCTGGTTCGGGGTCTGGCTTCAACAATACATGCTTCCAGCAGCAAATTAACACAACATGAGTGTACAACCGTGTTACTACAACAATGGATGGACAGATATACCACAGCGCGCATAAGGGTCATAAAAAAGAAAATAAGTAAGGCAAAACAAGACGAAAGCAAGAGCGACGACGAAAAATAAAATGAGACAGGAATACCTACTCGAGATCAACGACGGTTTCCTCGGTAGTCAGCGCACGGCGCCTCGGGGCCTGGCCGGCCTCGCTGTTTGCGTCCTCGTCCTTGCGCAGGAGTTCCTTGACCCAGACAGCGGGCGCCCCCTTGATGGCCTCGGCGAACGCAAAGGCGAGGCCGACGGCGGCATTGAGCACGCGCAGGCGGACGCCGAGGGGATCCTGGGCGTAGATGGGGCCCAGGCCCGTGCCCGGTGCGGGGACCGTTGCGGGATTGTACGCAAACTGGAGCGCGAGCCGGATGATGGACGCCGTAAGCGGGTCAAAGGGGACCGCGCGCGTCGGCGTCGGAGTCGACACGGCGGGGGAGAACGAGATGATGGTGCCGAGGAGCGCGGGCAGGAGCAGCGACGGGATGAACCAGTGGGTAAGTGTGGGGAGGAAGCCCGGATAGCTGAGGGTATATATCGGGGGATAGGGCAGCGCGAGAGTGGTGCCGGCGAGTGAAAGCTGCAGGGGGTTATTCAAACGACGCGACGCGACAGATTAAATAGACGGACGTCGTAGACCTGCCACGGGATCATGGTGTAGAGGATGAACAGCAGTTCAAATACGGCGGTGAGGCTCCATATATTGCGCGAATTTGAGAGAAACTAGTGGGGATTTGAGATTAGTTGCTAGGGGGGACGCGGGGGACGGACCCCTCTGAATGCAATGAGACCCTCATTTGCGGAGCGGCGGGCGCTCTCCTCGCTCTCCTTAAAGCGCTGGACGACCATCGAGACATCTGGCCGCGACAGGGGGAGGTGGTCGATGATGCTCCTGTCGGCATGGGCGACCTCCATGGAAGTGTCTGCGCTCTCGGGGAGAGGGGGCAAACTGCTGGGCGTCCCCGGGGAGAATGGATTTGATTTGAGGTACGCAGAGACGTCGCGATTGTCGACAGGGGTTGATTCGCGCACGGGGATTAGTTTGACGACCCGTGGCTCAATGCGAGAGCTGTAGGAGATGAGGGACGGAAGGCAGACGCAAATCAAGGGGCGTACGGCGGGGGCTGGGGCTGGGCGCTGCGTTTTCGACGGCCAAAGAGGCCGGCAAAAAACGGGGTCGTCCTCGAGCTCTGCCTGGTTGTTGTCGAGGTGCTTTTTTATGCGGGATTGGAGGTCGTCCTTGGTGCCGGACGAGTCGATGTCGAGGGCAGAGGCGAGCTGCTGGAGCTCGGATTTCTTCTTGGGCTGGAGGGCGCCGGAGAACGAGGGGGTGGGGGCCATGGTGGTGATGGTAAGACGAGAGTGTCAAGAGGGACTATAACAACTATAAACATACACAACGCGTCGCTCACGTGTGTACGCGTTGTAGATCTCATCCAGTCCTTGTTTTTTGCGAAATTCTAACAAGTCCAGAGCCTATACCAACGCATTGGTATACCTCTCGAGTTTTCGCGAAATTCTTCTAAGTCCCAACGGTATACCAACACGTTGGTATGCCCCCTCACTAGAAATTCTTCTTCCAAGTCCAGAGGGTCTACCAATGGCCAAGTCTTACTGAGGTTTTTATGCCGAAATTCTACAAAGTCCAGAGCAACGCGTTGGTATACCCCGAGATATCTTTGTTGTCCAAGTTCTAGTCCAGAGGGTCTACCAACCTCTACCAACGCGTTGGACCTCTGCCGGTGAGTATTCCCTGTCCGGAATTTCTTCCAAGTCCCAAGTCTAGAGCCTATACCAACACGCTGGTATACCCTGAGCCTGATCATGAGTGTTGCTTTTGTCCCGCTGAGTATGTTTTGCAAAATTATTAAAAGTCCCAAAGGCATACCCTCCGAGTGTTTCTTTTGTCCAAGTCTCGCTGAGTATTTTTTTGCGGAATTCTCCGTCTGGTATAGCTCGGGTGGTTTTGTCTAAGTGACATGTCCGCATATGGACATCGCTCCTTCTCCGTAGCAGTCGACTGCTCGTCCTGCTGCAATGCCTCCCCAAGTCGCCAACCTCGCCCAGACCCCCATTACCTGCCACGCCTTCAGCCCAGACCACACCCAGGTCGCCGTCAGCCTCAACTCCAACGACGCCCAGATCTTCACCCGCCAGGGCACCACCTGGACCTCCACAGAGACCCTCGCAGAGGTCCGCTCTTTCTCCTCTATTTACGACGACTCTCACCTCACATAACCAGCACGATAAACTGATCACGTCCATCGACTGGGCCCCCAACTCGAACCGCATCGTCACCGCCTCGCAGGACAGGAATGCCTACGTCTGGCAGCAGACCCCCGATCCAGAGACCGGCAAGCTCATCTGGAAGCCGACCCTCGTCCTGCTCAGGATAAACAGGGCCGCCACCCACGTCCGCTGGAGCCCCAAGGAAGACAAATTCGCGGTGGCCAGCGGTGCCCGGTGAGTGCGTTCTCTTTCCCTCCGCAGCAAGTGCTCATTGCAGCCCGCAGCGCGATCGCCATCTGCTCCTTCGACCCCGAGAACAACTGGTGGGTCTCCAAACTCCTCAAGAAGCCGATCCGCTCCACGGTCTTGTCGGTGGACTGGCACCCCAACAACGTCCTCCTCGCGGCCGGAAGCGCAGATATGAAGGCCCGCGTCTTTTCCGCGTACATCAAGGAGGTCGATGACAAGTGTGTGCACTCAGTTTTCCCATTTCCCTTGCTAATATTGCGGTCAGGCCCGCCGCTACGGTATGGGGCTCTAAGCTGCCGTTCAACACCATCTGCGGCGAGTATGCCAGTCCCGCCGGCGGTTGGGTGCACGCTGTTGGCTTCTCGCCCTCTGGAGACGTTCTTGCATTTGCTAGTAAGCCGCCCGCCCGCCTCTTATCGCTGCTCCATCTGATTCAATTGTGCGCAGGTCACGACAGCTCAATCAGCATCGTCTACCCGAACGGCCCGACCATCTACAACATCCGCATCTCGTCTCTCCCGTTCGTCACTCTGACGTGGACCGCCGAGGACACCATTGTAGCGGCAGGCCACGACTGCCAGCCGGTGGTCTTTGCCGGCTCCGAAGGCGGATGGCAGGGCGTCGGCAGCCTCGACGACAGCACCTCCAGCAAGGCCGCCAACCCGCGCGCGGCCGTCGGCCGTCTCAACTCGGCGGCGTTCTCGACGTTCCGCGACGCAGACACGCGCGGGCAGTCGAGCGCCAGCGGGTCGACGGACACGAAGTTGCTGACGGTGCACCAGAACACCATCACGAGCGTACGCCCGTACGAGTCCAAGGGCGGCCGCGTCGTCAAAGTCAGCACGAGCGGCGTCGACGGCAACTTGGTCATCTGGGATGCGGACAGCGTCGCTGCGAGCGGTGGATTGACGGGGCGCATGGGCGGCATGCGTATGTAGATTAGAATAATAGTACACTGTAAATCACGATGACGGCTCCCCGGCGTTCTGCTCGTTTATGACTCCCCACACCGAGGCCTTGAACTAGAGGGCAGGCGCTGGGTACACACGGTATGCACACCCTTGAAGGCTGCACTCACCAACGTCAAGATCAGCCCCATCTTGTTCTCTAGGACGCGCAGACGCGCCAGGAGGGTGGCGTCCGGCTTCTCGGTCAGGTTGCGCGTCTTTTGCGTGAGCTGGATGCCTTCGTTCCAGTAGAATCGCGTGCGGCGCGTCGCGTCCACGCACCTGCTTCAAGTTTTGGGCAAGTTTGGCGTATTCCCAGAGGACGTCGGCTTCGAGGGGCGAAAGAGCAGGGTTGCTTATGTACGGGTTCTCAGAGAAGACATCGGGCGGCGGCGGAGGGGTTGACATAGCTGCCTCCGTTACATGGACGACGTGAAGGCGAGCGCTTTGTTTGCTCCTATTACCATTTGACTCCTTCACCCTCTCCACCACCTCCACACCACTATAATGGACCTAGGATCTAACTTTGCAGCCAAGCTGGAGCCATTCCTGCTCATAGCCAAGTCTCTCAAGGGCGCGGCGGCGGCAAAGCTCATCGCAGACGCCACCAGCGCCCCGGGCGTCTTTGTCTTTGCGGAGCTACTCGAGCTCAGTAATATCCAGGAGGTGCAATGCACGGCTCCCACTTTACGCGTGTTCTAAATCCCCCTCCAGCTCAGCAAGAGCGAGACGCATGCAAAGTCCTTTGCGCTGCTGCAGCTGTTTGCGTACCGGACATACGAGGATTACATGCGTGCGCCGTTTTTGACTTGTCCGAGGGACCGCCGCTGACGGAGACGGAACAGAGAACAAGGACGCCTTCCCGCCGCTGAACGCCGCGCAAACAACCAAGCTCAAGCATCTCTCCATCGTCTCCCTTGCCTCGGAGCGCCGTGTGCGTGCATACACGCTCGCTTATCCCCCCTCACGCTAACGAGCAACCAGATCCTGCCGTACACCGACCTTCTCCGCGCGCTCGACATGCCGACGGTGCGCGAGTTGGAGGACCTCATCATCGACGCCATCTACCTCGACATCCTGCGCGGCAAGCTCGACCAGAAGCAGGCGCAGCTCGAGGTCGAGTACACGATGGGCCGCGACCTCGCGCCGGGCGCCGTCGAGGCGGTGCTTGCGGCGCTGCGTGACTGGGCGCAGACGACGGCGGGCGTGCTGCAGACGCTCGACGCGAAGCTCGCGGATGTGGCTGCGATGGGCGTGGTGCGGCGCGCGGACCAGGCCGCGCACGACAAGGCGCTGCAGGCGGCGCTGCGCGATGCGGCGGAGCGCGCGAAGGACAAGGGCGGGCGCCGCGGGGGCCTTGGGCAGGGCAGTTCGGGGAATGTATATTACGGCGAGGCGATGGACGTGGACGAGCCCGGGAGCGGGATGGTCATGGGCGGGCAAGAGAACGTCAAGGGCAAGGGGCGCAAGTGCGTGTTCTCTTCGTTGCCTGCGCAAGTCCTGACTGACCTCCTCGTAGGCCTACACAAGAGTCGAAGCCGGTACGGAAGCGCAATCGGTTCTAGGCGTACAGTAGGGGACAATCAAATTCGCTTTTCTTATAACGCAAGAGCGAGTGGCTGCTTTAAGAAACCAGCGTCCGTAAAATACTGGAGCAAGCATCCAACATGCTCTGCCCTCAAACTAGGCATACGGCGCCCAGTACTTCCCGTACACCTGCAAACACCTTCAATGCATGGAAAATCCCGCAAAACGACCCAATTCACCTCGATTTTCTCTTTGCCCAGCACTCGAGTGCTACCCCGCAGTTGGAGACGAAGACTGGCGCGCCCTGGGTCGACGGCTAGCGGGTCGGGCATCCAGTTTCTTCTGTGCGGTGGCAGGAACTTTAGGAGAACTCGGTCCCTTGTGTGACCGTGCTGTGGGGTGCTGTGCTCTCAGAGAAGCACGCAACGTGGGTACTGCAAGTGAGCTTATCCTCGAGGATTCGGTTGTGGAAAGCGAGGAGTTGGTCATCCGCTGTGTTTCGAGCTCAGTCGTGCAATGACCGCGGCTGGTGAAGGGTGCTTAGGCGCAAATCGTTCTTGTTCGACGACGCTGCCTGGATCCAGACGTCCTCGACGAGGGTGAAGCGGTTAGCATTCTGCGCGTCACCGGCACACCAACGGGTCTGGATGGTTCTGCCCAAGAGGAAAAGCTAAAATTCCCACTCAGATGCCCCGTCGAAACCCAGTGGTAAATTCGACGGGGTCGACGAAGCCCTCCAATTTTCAGAGCAAGAAGGCATCGCACAATTCATAGAGGGCTATGAGCAAAGACCCCAGCTGACCGCGCCTGCGCATCTGCGTGGCGTTGTTGTCGTCGCAAAACGAGCACCATACGTCAGTCAGCTACCAGCCGGTGTACGACGTACCGTTTCTTCGTACGTCGAACAGAAGGCCCAGTTGAGGGCAGGGATCGACAGGCCCATCATGGTCTCTCGGTCTTTGACCCTGTTCGTCGTCCCCCATATCACGCCCTAGATGTGGGCTGTTCTATGAGGGAGGCTATGCAGATGCGAACCCCTCCCGGCTGCCTAAGGAACTTGCGTGTCGACCTGAGGCTGTCGAAGTCCGGGCTTTTGAACGCGGGCTTCTTTGCGAGCTTGAACCAAGGTGTAGCGAATACCGTGTCGTACGGTGGTCGAAGTCGATGTCATCGTGTGGTGGAGGACAAGATGAGAAGTTAGGGGCTCGGTTTCGCCTACCTCTTTGCATTCTTACTTCAACTTGCGTGCATGCCCCGCCGACGTAACTTTGGGAAAGGAGCGCGTACAAATACATGATATCCTGAAGAAAAACCGCATAGAAAGCATCCAACATAACAGCAGAGGATAGCGAGACTAGGACTAGTCAGGCGAGGCCTCCCTCTCGCCGTAATTCCTCACGAACCCCTTCCAGGATACGCCCGAGGTAGTTCGATCCCCCTTGACCGGGAGCACCCTCGCCCCAATGAGGGTCCTCTTCATCCGCATATATAAGCTGCGCGTCCCCCGTCCCCAAAAGCATCGTCCGCAGATCCGGGTGCTGCCTGAACTTGTGGAGGAGCACCTCCTGCATCTGCGAACAACACGTCAGTCGGATTCCACAGAAAAGTTGACATGATAGACGTACCAATGGCAGATACGCGGTTTTCCAATCGCCGCGGACAGCATTGGGAGCCGACCGCGCGATCTCCTGACTGACGGCATGCACCCTGCTGGCGTCACCGCAGGTGCGGATGTGCTCTGCGAGGGCCGGGTTGTTGGGAAGGTACTTCATCGCCTCGTGCAAGTGCATCGCAGACGGGTACCTGACGTCGTTGTAGAAGATCGGGTGCGACGAATAATTCAAGAACGCGGTAAATGGCGGCGTGGAGCCAGAGAAACGGATGACTTGTGGCGCGGGTGCACCGGCAAAAAACTGCTGACCATCGTTTAACCCTGGTTGTGCTGGTTGCGGGACAGGAAACTGCTGGTCCTGTAAAGTAACAGGGCGTGGTGCGCCAGCAGGATCAATTGCAGGCGCTTGCTGCTGAGTCGCAGAATTGACAGGTGGTTGGGGCTGGCCGTTGATAAATACGGGCACAAAATGAACATCTTCCTCCTTCCTCCCTCGACCAGTCAGTGCCCTGAGCAACCCCCCGGTCCTGTTGCCTCTGCGTCGCCCATAGCTCGGTGGAAGACCGCCCTGTTGCGAGTATGCAGCAGTAAGAAGCGCCGTGGTCTGCGGCAGGTTCAGAAGCGTGTTGTATGGCGATAATTCATACAAGTCGCGGGGAGGGGTGGGAAGAGGATTTGAAAGCGGCGGGCGGGGCTGTGGGAGAGGTGGTGGCCCAAATACAGCAGGGTTGGGCGTGGGTAGGGGTTGCAGGACCCGGGCAATGTCGGGGTTGGCCCTCTCCCGAAACGGCACTTGTGGTTGCTGCTGTGGCACCTGCGTTTGCTGCTGTGGCACCTGTTGTTGCTGCTGCGGGATCTCACCAAAGGTGCTTCCGGTAAACGGAGTCTGGGCGCGTTGGGTTGCGGTGGTGGGAGCAACCTGGGGAGACGCAAAGGATGTGAGTTGGGCGCCTTCGCGTGGACTAGTGAAAAGAGGAGTGGAGCGAACAGGTGCAGGCGGGATCACTGGACGTATATTTTCTGGCTGCTGCGATTGTTGAACTGCAGGTTCTGCCGGGTTGCTTGCTGATCAGCGAACCGAGCCAATAGCGCAATACACGACGCACGATGAGGTAGCTGGGGTCCCATCCCCGTATGCCCAGCATGCCAGCCTGAAAAGAAAATTAATTGGTGAACGAAAGCGGGCATAGAAATGCGGTTGCCTTGAACATAAGCCTGTGCGAGTTGCTCTTGGTCGGACCCTGATCTACTTCGTTTGGATTTCCGCTTTTTCTTGTTCGATAATCCATTCTGCTGAGTTTGCAATTGAGGTGGCAAGTATAGATTGGGATTTTGCCCGTATGGAACATTGTAGCCCGGGGTCACCAGTGGCACTGGCTGACTGAGTGGATATGGACGTGCTCGAGGCTTAGACGAGGACAATCCCATTTCCGAAGCGTTTTGAGAACACGAGGTGAACACAAGTTATAGATGAGTTCAGAATATCCACGCTATCCGGCTACACGCCAAAATTCGGAAAATTCGAGGGCATGGCGAGTCCTCGTGTTAGCCGATATCAAACCTAGGTTTGGTTCTGCCAAACATGATGTGACCGAGTGTGACGGCACGCGTCTTCCAGAGGGCAGCCACAAAATAGGAGCTTGATTCTCAGACTGAACGGACGGCATTGCAATATAAAATACAACATATCGAGTACACCAAGTTCAACGATCGCGCCATTCCAACGTCTTTCTCGCTTCCTCGATAGCGGGTGGCCCATCCTTCAGCTCGTCGAACTGGTACATGGGGAAATCCAGAAGCACAGTCTTCTTCACGATGGGAGGTAGATTCTTGTATAATGCCGGAGGGATGGGGATCAAGATAGAGGTTCTGCGAAGGTACGTCTTGTATTGTTCCCAAATGGCGGAGTCTTCTTCGCGAGCCGTAGGGCCGTAACTCTTCAGATAGAATCTCTTTGCCTGAGGCTTCGCCGAAGTGGGGACGCCGGACCCAAACATCAACACACTGATTTCGTTGAGCTGTTGGTAGGTAAACGCAAAGGCGAAACGCACATGACCGTGAAAATGGGCGACAAGATGGCGGCGTATTGAGCGGATTGTGCAGAGGATGACAGAGATCCGTCTGTGGTCGGCGACAGACAGAGAATCCAGATTCCCCACCAGCACATCATTCTTTCATCGGAAGTTATTCAAGTCGGCCGTTGCAATTTGAACAAAAAGACGTACTCTCCAAAGTACGGGGGGTGCCGGCTCCACGCCCATAGACCGGCCTGGAGATAATGTTATCGAAAAGAGCACAACACTTATGGATCAAGCACCAACGTTGATTGGTCTGTCCTTCGGGGTTGTCTTGGAGGACTTGTATCGGTACTGTGACACGTTTAATTTCAGGGAACAGTGAAGATGGGACACATGCTTTTTGCATATCTGCCGTAGCTTCGACGAAAAGACCCAGCGCCCACAGCACAATCCCCGCAATATCACGCGAGGTGCCAAAGGGAGGATTGGACCCGCCATGCGCAACATCCGAGATAGCAGGAGAATTCAAGATGACCACAGGAAGGGAGACGATCCAAACCTTTGCGCGAGTAAGTTGAAGATGAAGACAAGTGAAGAAACCAGTTATTACCCATAAAATCTGGGCTAAGGACAAGTTGCTTCGTTAGTAAGGAACAGAAGACGATGCAGAGAGTATCTGACCTATCCAGAAAGCTATGCAGGCAGGATGTGTAAAACAAGGGCATCCACGAGGAGCGGAAAACCCACCGAGGAATTTGAAAAAATGTTTCCGAATCTCATCGAAGCGCCCGTCGTGTCCAGTCATGAGGACGCGAAAAAATAGGAAGCCTACATGTGTATGATAGTGAGATGAGGAACAGTGCTAGCGGCGGAACACTCACCCGCGATCCTGACCGCCCAAATCATGACCAGACTAGGCGGAAAGTTAGAGCTTAGTCGCGACATTACGAGCACTTTGGAACGGACATGCTAGTCACCACATTACGAGTGTGAAAAGTGTCTCCGGCGAGCAGCGTTAACAAGGCTATAGAGCGAACTATTCGTCAACACTTGAGAGGGGATATTTACGGCCGAGACTTGCCCAAAATGAAAAAGTTGGATCCCTGACAGCATAACTGTTAGCACGGAACACGAAACGAATCAAAGTAGTGCCTACTCCGGTCAGATCTGTTATTTTGTCAACCTGGAAAGTATAGGCAATGGCAAAGCCGAGGAGCTGATAGGCGGTTGTGACGAGGAGAGTGAGGCCGAGGTAATACGAGTCCAGCGCATAGACGGGCATGGTTGTGGGAGATGTTGGGACGCGAGAGGCGCCGAATAGAGGACGTGTGCTGCGTTTTGTGCCCGCCGCGGGGGTGTTTGTGGTGAGGGATTGAGTGCAACCGCGAAACGGTCGATGTCATCTTTCGTAGTTTTGTACAGCTCAGATCTGGGGAAGCATCGGCGGCACTGCCACTGACACCCATTGAGCGATCAAGATGATTGGTTGTATCTATAGGTCTGTTGTACACGACAAGATTCCCTGCCTGTCTACGCGACATCCCGAATATTAATGTACACAAAGAGCGTGGAGAACAGGTATTGGCAAAGCTGTGCATCATGCAAGGGAAGGTGTCGGAAGCCTGCGTAACGTTACAGATAGACGAACGAAAATAGTAAGTTAATTGCTCACCATGTTCCAAGCTTGAGAGTGGGGCGATAAAGCTGGCCAGGGGTTCACGATCCGGTTTTTTGTCTTGTTTCACAATGAATTCGACAAAAATCAGCTCCTTCATCCCGCCGATGCAGTCAAACGGCAAGCAGAGTTCCTCTTGCCACATAGGATTGAACCCGTTGTTTTTCACAGGTCCAGTGCAGTAGGAGATAGTACGCGCGGAAGTGGCGGATCCGCCACTAGCATCTGAGGGCGGGACGTGGTTATAGCTCTTGTTAGCAGGCAAAAACGGGGAGTTCGACCAGGCAGGAATGTGCAGGGAAACCTGAACATAAGGATCAACAACTGATTTCTCCAAGATCTCTCTCCCGGAGCTATCCTTTGGCCGCGGGAGTTGCTGCGCCGATATGATCTATGGACTAGTAAGAGCAGTATTGGAAGGGAGGTAGAGAAGCTCACGGTAACGTCGAAAAAGTGCTTAGTGTGCTTCCGTAGCTCTTCAAAGTGGGGATCTCGAAGCGCTAGCGGTTTCAGAACATATCCCTGGCGGCCGCTCCGCATGAACATCGCCTGATTAATTCTGTAACCGAGATCCATTGTTTGGATATTCAACGCAACCAATTGGCATCCAGCGGCCCAATACTGAAGAGGCTCATAGTTCGTCGAGTTGACGCGCGTGCCCTTGGGATAAATTCGGACGACATGTGTTTGTGTGTGTCGTATTAAATCTTCTATTCCAACGCCTCCCTTGATGTACTTATTCGCCGTGTTCTCGGAGAGCGAGAAAATCTGCTCCGGAGCATATTGCTCAGACTTGTCTATTCCTCGACATTTGACACCGACGGTATAGCTTATTCCGAGGTTAGTGTCCCACAAGAAGGCAAAACAGAGCACTTACACCAGGAGGGACGCGAGTGCCATTGACATTGGAACTTTGGCTTTCGATTTAGATTTCGTCTTTGAGTCTGCGGGGGGAGAGGCAATGCCGCGCAGCTTGTGCCATTTGGATTTCAGTTCGCTGATCTCCTCGCCGATCTCTTCCATAACGACTGCAGCTTCCGACTCAGACTCGGAAGATTCTGATGAAGGAGGTTCTGCCTCGAGATGGGCCGCCTTGGCCGCGGCGGCCTCACCCGCCTTCTTGTGCGCTTTGATGGATTCCAGCTCTGCTGCCACAAAAAGATTTTTCGTCTATCGCGTCACACGCGCATCAGATCTCTCATACTTTAACGAAGAAAGGGCTGTACTTTCACCATAATCTTGCCTTTCAGCTGTTCTGGGCTGGGCAACACGTCGATCTTGAGATGTTTGTCCAGCGGAGCTTTGACCAAAGCAGACCCAAAGGCTTTCGTCATGATATCGACAAGCATATCCTGCTGCGCTATCCCGCAGTGCACCTCGCAAGATAGGAAGACGGGATACGGTGAAGACACAAAAGCGTATTTCGCGACCGCTTGGCAGATTTCTCTGACCGAGACCTGCGAAGTCAGCGTTTTGCCGTGGTACACCATTGGCTCGTGCGTGCCGTCATAGATATCCACTTGAACGAACTTTATTTAATGAGTTGTTTTTAATAGGTAGACAGGGAACGCACATTCGACACTTCGGCATGCACATAGCAAGGCTCGAATGTACCTGGAACGAATTAGAATCGTCGAGCTGCTTGCCAGGGAGAAAATATACCCTTCGATGGTACTAACACCCATAAGTTGGTTACCGACCAAGTACGTGTTGTGGGATGTGGATATGAAATAATCCGACATTGGCTGTGTCATATCGTTTGATTCGGGACGTGTTGGAGCGTTATCTTGAGCCACGAGGAACGAAGAGAAGTTTTCCAAGCTCATGAAAGGCACGGCCTGAGGGGAGGAAGACGGTGCAGCAACTGAAGGGAGAGTGGATACAGCGGGGGGGACATCCGTAGAAGCCGGTGCCGTAGAAGCTGCTGGGACCACCGGAGGTGGGAGGACGGAAGAGGGAGTGGATACAGCGGGGGGCACATCCGTAGAAGCCGGTGCTGTAGAAGTCGCTGGAACCACTGGAGATGGTCCTTCGGCCGGTGGGGCGACTGAAGTGGGAGGAGGTTGAATGGACGGCGCATCCACTGCAGGGGCGAGTGGCACTGAGGACGCCGATAAAGAGGAAGCGGGTGTTGAAGGAGCCGCAACCGCGGCCGGCGGGACAACGGAACTGGGAGTAGACTGAATGGGGGCCACATTCACTGCAGGGGGAGCGAGTGGCACTGAAGTCGCCGTTGAAGAGGAAAGGGGCGCGGAGGGAGCCGCAACCGGGGTAGTAGCATACTTCTCAAATATGGTCTTCAGTTCGGCCGAGGTAAGTGAGGACTAGAAGAGCTCTAATTAGTCGAATCAATTAAAAAGCAGAAATGCGAACTTTTTGTGTGTTCGTCATAAACTTCTCAAACACGGGGAAATCGAAAGTCTGGTCACCACAAAGCTTCTTATACAGAGCCTCGAGTTCCGGCCGACGCTTCAAAAGTTTCCCAAAGTGCTGGAACTCCCGAAAATCCAGCGACTTTTTGTGCGTCGTATCAGCTTCCTAGTATTGGATGATTACTTGAGATGTGAATTTATAGAAACTTGGACGCACTTGGAACAGCCGTTCTAATTCACCCTTTGGAAAATTCATATTCAACCGAAGGCACATTGCTTTGACCTCGCCTAGAGTCAAGGACTGGTCCCCACCGGTGTCCGCGCCTTTCCAGTACTGCCTTTCCCAGACTGTTTGCCTCATCTCTGTGTTCTCGAGACTATGCATTAGTCCCAGCCGTATGGCATACAGTTTCCGGACCGTGGATTCCCACAGAAGAAATATATCTTGGGTGGGGGCAAGTATGTGAAGGGTCTTGTATGTGCTGTTCAATACGTATACGATCGTGATCCACTGGAATCAAATTAGGGCCAGTTGAGGGATGAGCGACGATCTCACTCTAGCGGCGGCATCCCCGGAGAATCCAAACTGGGCGCAATAGTATTGAGCATCGGGACCTGTCCGAATCTCTTTGATGGTCTCGATCGGCACTGAGGGATGAGTTAGGGCCTTTGTGAGAGTACCAGGAAACAGGCAGGGCGCACCCAGTCCATGTTTCCGAGACTTATACAAGATCTGGCCCTCATCGGGGTCGATACGGAATACGACTTTCTTTCCGGCGCGTGTTTTCTCGCTAACCTTGATGAGTTGAGTTCCCTGTTGAAGCAACAAGGGAACAGTCAGGTTATCCGGTTGGGAGGGATCTGGTTTTGGAGTCGTATTGGTGGCCATGGTCGGGGAAAGTTGGTTTGGCGTGGAGGTCGATGGAGCAAATTGCAATTACTTTCAAGGTGCGAGCAGAGGTCGTGACGTCAAAACATCCCCATCAATGCGCTCGGGAAGCCAGTCCACTTGTGGGGGCTGTGCTGTTCGCTAAGATGACAGCGCGCGAACTTTCTCAAGCTCTTGGCTTGGTCTTGGTCAATTCTTCGCTCTTTCTGCTGCCTCCACCAGGCTTTTCAAAGTCTAAGCGCTCAGCACTCAGGCCTCAGTCATTGGCGGCACAACTTGCCCCGTATCGCTATCACTAATGTCA
Organism: Mycena epipterygia; assembly: GCA_029281465.1. Classification (NCBI taxonomy): domain Eukaryota; kingdom Fungi; phylum Basidiomycota; class Agaricomycetes; order Agaricales; family Mycenaceae; genus Mycena; species Mycena epipterygia. The sequence goes on along the minus strand of JARJCQ010000011.1, from coordinate 143,230 downwards.
CCATCAGTGCCAGACGCCAGACCGTGACGCCTTTCGGCGACCTCTGGGAAACACAAATGTGCTATAAATCGAACCGAAAAGACAAATGAATGTAAGGAAATCTAGGAAATTCTGGAAGGCCCTGCGACGGCATTGACCGCTGAAGAACTCGGTCCAGCAGCGTCCACCATCAACACATCCTCTTCGGCCGGTATGAGATACTCGACGTCTTCGAACATGTGGGGAAACAAAATTGCGAGCATGTCATCAATTCTGGCGCAGCAGCATAAGCGATAATGACCTCCGAGGTGCAAATGTGGCACCTACTTGAAGATAAAGTCGCCTTTTTGCACCTTCTTGGCAGGAGAGTCGACCACCTTCTTCTCCCCATCGAGAGACGACACATTCAATATCGACCCCACCGAATTGCTCTTAGTGTAGATCGATGTTCCCTGCCCAACTGGATTAGAGGTTGCAGGCGTCGGCGATTCTCACATACCTGACGCGCCGCTAGATCCAGGATGTTCCTCTCAACAGTATCTACGGAATATGAGCTTGAGTTCCGGAGTCATTCGAAAAGTTACCTTCGGCGTAATAACAAAATACTACGGACTGTTAGAAGATGCGGAAGGTCCTATAATCGATACTTACCTTCGGTTGGTCTCGTCTGCCCCATCCGGTCTATGCGAGCGATGGCTATAGCGTTTTTGAGTTAGTTTGCACCTGTAAAATGTTCATGCCTCTTACCTTGGATTTCGAAGCCGTGATGGACAACGCTCTCCAAGAGGAACACGCGAGACGCACATGTGATGTTCAAGCCCGCATTTTCTCTTTCACTGTTCCGGCAAGTTAGTCGGTGTTGCATGAAGGTCGATGCCATCCATACCCATGGAGGAGGAGAACATCGATATCGTCGGACGAAGCGAATTTCTTCACAGCGGGGAGTCCCTTGCGATTTTGGTCAATTCTCAGACACGATATTCCTACAGGAAAAAGTCAGAGGGAGAAATTGTTAAATATGAAGTGCCGACCATTTTCTCGCAACGCCGATTCCACGACTGGTAAATCCGGTCAAAACTCGAATGCAAAACGAAGCGCGACTCTTACTGAACAAACTGTCAGCCCACGCAGAGAAAACAATGCTCTTTGCGCCTGCATCAGCAGTTCGCAGATACAATAGATGTCGGACCTGAAGAAAAATTGGAACAAATATTCGTTTTCGAAGCAGGGATACGGACCAGCGTCTGGATTTTGTTGCCATGATCGCCGAAAGAGGGTGTATTCTGGAATTCGGCGAAAACTTTGGGGTCTGCGCAACGAATCATTAGATCTCCCTTTATATCACGGACGAAGCCTGCAGATACCGATTCTATTATATTCGATCTCTCGGCGGGACTTGGGCATGATAAGATCGCCGTCGGTCTCCATGGGTTCGGCAGGTTGCTCCGCTACAGCAAATCGTTCAAGTTTCTCAGGTTCAATGGCAACCCTGCAAACGGGGCACGTTCTGTGTTTTTTGGCGATCCATGCCTTCATGCAGTCCTGCATGGCACATTCAATCTGTGCCAAGGAGATATGTCGTGAATACTAACCTCGCAGAAAACATGGGCACTGGAAGGAAAACGAAAATGTTAGCGAGAAAAAATGTGATAACTTATTCACGTGCCATGGCGTGATGAATCCTACAAGGACTGTTTAGAGATGAGGCTCAGAAATATCTGCAAACGACTCACCGCGGATGAAATCGCATTTGCAAAGAATGCACGCTTCTTCGTCCTCATCCACTTCCGCACTGACCTTATTTTTCGACAGATGATCGAGGTACCTCTGCCTCGCTCGGTTGGTGTTAATCTAAAGGGTCAGAATCAATGAGTTGCACGGGAACGCGGAGAGCGTAGTTCCCAAGTACCTTGGCGGCCAGATCCCTTTGTTCAGCTGCACATTCTTGGAGTGCCTGGGCGACGGTATTCTCGAAGACGGCATCAGATACCGAGTCGGATATTTCTTGCAATTGACGGAAGTAAAGGATCCGTTGATTGAACGCCTTGCGATATAGAGCAAGATCGGCATCCAGTTTGTCCAGAAGTGTTCCTACGTCGCTTAGAGGTGGCTGGGACGGACGAAGGAAATGTCGCAAACGTACCTTGCTCGGCGATGAGCTTTCGGAGATCAGCGATCGCTCGTTTTAACATGATCTTCTCGGGGTCTTCATCTTTGTGCATACGAGCTGCCCTGCTGGCCATTTCGACAACAATCTGTGAAAGTCTTACTAATGAGCAGGGGGAGTGAGTCTAAGATGCGTACACTTTTGAGAGCTCTGCCTTGTAGCTCCTCGAGAAGATCCTTGCGCTTTGTGGAGAGTTCTTTATGAAGCACCTCGTGTTCCGGCTGCAATTCTATACCGTCGAACATTTCGGCAGATACATCCAACGCCGCGGATGCTTTGATTGCTGCTTTGGTGTGTCGAAGTTTTTTCTCCCTCTAAAAGTAAATGTGAGAAAGCTGTTTTAAACCCTTTTAATCCGCCATACCGCATCATGAGCGGCCAACAATGTCCGCTCCTTCAAAAGAGCCTCACGGCGATCTGCAAGAAGAGACGTATAGTTTATCAAGTATGATTCTGCTTCACCTTGTTCATCGAGGGTGCGCTGGTACTCTTGACCATCTGCTTCTTCTCCTGGAGTCAGCTTTTGGGTAAGCAACTCTGTCATCCGCGTCCTCCATTCCCACAAGAGAGAGCATTGCTCGTTCAGGACATTTTCAATGATTTCGTTCGCCTCTTCTTGCTAGCGGGGGGATTCAGTTTGAATCCCAAAAGCAAACCGGATATGGAACTCACGGATTTCATGGATTCCGCAACTTTGGTCTTGTACCTGAGGAACGGGAGCTCGATTTGGAGTTCTTCAGATGTCAGGCCTTTGGATGTCGCATCTCTAGTCAATTGATTCGTGGCAGAAATTGCTTCCTGCTCGCTTCCTTTTTCCGATATGTTAGTCATATTCCGAGGCGTGAGAAGGAAAATATTACTCTTTAATAGAGTGCGCCGGATGGTCTCTGCTTCCTCGTAAGCTGCATTCTCAGCTGCCAACTGAGATGCGCCCAGCATATGGTAGGCATCTCCTTGCAAGAATTTCACTCTGTGCATAACAAGTCGGCATTCTCGCAGCCGTTGCTTGAGGGCGCGACGTCTTGACCTATGTTCTTTGGTAGCAGACGTATGAGAAGCGTCGTCGTCGTCGTCGTCAGACTCTAAATCCGATAGGGGAGACAAGGAGCGTTGTCGTTCTTTTCCCTTGCCTTTATCGGCTGGCGATGCATTCGGGGTTGTTTCCGGTTCGGATTCTTGCTCCTGGTGAAGACCACTGTTGGCTTCATGAGTAGCAAGCATTGATTCGATTTCTTCGATCAACTGTGCAGTCTCCTTTTCGGCGAGTAGAAGAGTTTCCAGACAATGTTGGTATCGGTTTTTATCGGGAACATGCTGTTGGAGCTGAGCCATCCGGATAAGACCTTGTACCTGGGACGAAAGGTGAACTACGAATCGTAGCCAGAGACAGAAAACTTGCCTTGCTTTTGTAATCATCCATGACCACACCCCAGTTATTGTCACACATGGTCTAGAAAGCATCATCAAAAGGAGGACAAATCGTCGTATATTTATACAGACTTGAAGAACTTGTTCCATACTCTTCAGGGCGCCAGATTTGAATAACTTGTCACCCAATTGACCGACCTAGCAACGTAGATGAGCATGATGCATTGTATTGACCACGAGAGTGGTTACCTGGGGATGAGTACAAATTGCCCGCAGCCTTCGAAGAAGAGACCGAAGCAGAGTACCATCAGGTTCCCGGTTCTCACCCCGTACATCCACACCACGCGCATCCAGACCAAGTTCGAGTAGTATTGATTCCAAATTCTCGTCGTACACCTACATATCAGGTGAATAAGAAATTAATGGAAGTTAGACAAGTCATAACGCACGTGTCTCTCCACCGGGCCCATCTCGATACCGACGAGGTATCGGGTTTGCTGTGGAATTGTCAACTCCGATTTGACACTCGCTTTGGTCGTTCTGATAGATTCACGTTAGGTTGGTGTTGAAGAAGGAGCATTAGCATACCGAATCGCGATGCTGCGGAAGAAAGCGCTAAAGTGGTTGGCGTATCCAGGAAGGCCAAGTCGGGCCCAATGACGAGATGAGCCGATGATATGATCTACTCGGAGGAACCTGTGTCGATGGTCAACCGCCATGTATTGCAACGGTGAAATCAGCCCCACCTTAAAACGTGAATAAGATCTGCAATCTGGGTTCGAGCAGGTGTCCCAGAAACTGCGAAGGATGCTAGACGAGGGACTACACCGGATATATGAATGAGCCACATGCATGAACAAGGATGAAGACGTACTCAACGACACCATGTCTCTGCGGAAGAGCACGATTACAAAAAAAACACGAATGAAAAACGCAATTACTCACTCAATTCTTGCCCCACCCGCTTGCTGAACCTCGTCCATTACAACTCTGGTCCATTCGACGAGGACTAAGGGCGATCTCGGACGTTCCCTCCTGCTCGAGTATACTACATCCTCCCGTCTTGGACGGTCAGGGGCCGCACGGGCTACATTTAGGTCCGTCTTCAAGACCTGATACGTGCAAATAACCACGTCAAAGCCCTGCACATATAAAGACCAGTCGATGATTTCTTCAGCGTGTTCCCCAGCCTTGTCTTCATTGAGATAATCTTCTTCACTGTCTTCGTCTTCACTGTCGTTGTTCTTCTTTTTCCTGGCCTTGCTTTTCTTCTTGTTGGCATTGGATTTCCCTTTCCCTCTGGATGCAGCGCGAAGTCGGCGTACCCGCTCCTCCTCGATGTCGGTGGCAGTGATGGGAACTTTCACCTTCGTCCACCCATCGTAGACGAGTACTTTCAGCGAAGGCGCATGTAGCTTCAATTCGTCTACCCATTGCGTCGCAAGAGCGGGAGGGGTGACGATTAGTGTAGTCTAACAAATTATCCTTGAGCAAATTGAGACTTTTGAGGATGAAAGAAAGAAAAAACCTTGACAGCTTTGACTTCGACCTTTGCCTCGGGATCCCACCGCTTGATTCCAGGATGTCTGTCGGGGGAAGCAGGATTTAAAAGTAAAAGTGAAATCATCAGCAGAGTTTTTCCAAGGCCGGGCTCTTCGGCCAAAATAGCGCCCAGTGTAGGAGGCTCTTCGGGCACGATGGGAGCTACATTTCCCGTCAAACGGTTGACGTAGAAAACATGGGTTCCCTCTTTGATCTTGTCCCAGAACGAAAATTCCCTGCTATCAGCTGGCTTCTCGACGATTTCGCCGTTTGGAGATACCATCTTGCCGTCTCGATCAAGCAACCACGCGACGCTGCGGCGCTGAAAGGGGAGTAAAGTTGGGAGCAGCTCATCGGGCTGCATCGCGCGGTCCGCAGCGGCATGTTGAAGAACTGGGGCAGGACCGAGGATGGAGTAGAAAAACGGGATATTGGTTACACGTTCTGAATCAGGCAAGAGGGCGGCATCAGGATACAGGAATTCAAGGAGCCTCCGTTGATCATCTTCGGCGAGTGTCGGTTTAGATCGAGTGATTCGAATGGGTTCGTAAATCGAAGAAGTGAGTGAGATAGTGAGTTCTACTCGGAGGCTGAATGGTAAGTGTTCTGCATTCTCCGCAGGGAGCCTGACAAGCGTCAAATGTCCGTCGATGGCAACGCGGCCAGACGCCTGCAAGGCAATGCATGCCACCAAGATATCGTGATTGGGCTCGGAGTAACGATCGGGGATCAGACCAAGCGATTCGAAGTCAAGCTCGTCGAGGAGGTTTGGAAGAAGCAATAACCACTCCGTGGTATCATTGCGCTTCTGGAGCACCTCGGAGACTAGAACAGCGCGCCCGCTATGCTCCGCAAGCCCGATGGCGCCAAGATCAAACTCTTGCGGCTCACAGGAGCCGCCGAGTAGTGCCAGGGTTTCCTGTAGGTTCTCCTCATCCAAACTCCATTCCTCGAGCAAGTCCTCGCTGGCAAAACATCCGGGCATGGGGCCTTTAGGAACGCAAGTGTTGTAGTCGATTTGAAACGTATGTGTGAGGACGGGTATGCTTTCAGCAGGGGTGGCTTGGAAATGTGTCGTGAGACGAGGGTAGCGCATTGTCGCCCATGCAGCTATGTCATTGTCCTGGCCATTCGTATCTTTATCCTTGGCCGTGGATGCGGACGTTTTGGCGCGCTTTTGCGTCTTCGCGTTTACCGGGGATGCAGGAGATGAGGCGCGCTTTTTGCCCTTCTCCGGCTTTTCCGGTTCCTCAGACGCGTTGGAAATGGGTACTTGGAGAAGATCTACGAATGCTGAGAGATTCAAGGCAGGTCTGTAGACGAAATCATCGGGGTGCTTGATTAGTCGGACTCCGCGCGGACGAAAATATTGTTTGGGGAGTGCACGAATGGATTCGCTGTGCCGCGAAGATGTATTCCGCATCTCGAGCCCACTCTAGGGGGTAGTAGGCAAGATGAAGCCACGGGGAGTGCAGACGCAGGAAATCCGAAAATCAAGGTGGTGGTAGCTTGTCAAGAGGTAATTAGGAGAAGGTCACAGTCATGTGCTTCACGTGACGCTTGTGACGAGTCAAGGAATGTCAAGTTCGGGCCCGAGCGTAATCGCATTATAGAACCTTGACTATCTACGTGCGATTACAGCGATTACAGACCTACATAGAGGCCTTCCCCCGGGGCTCAAACGGGAGGAAGAGTGCCAAGAAACCCGCGAAGATAATCAAGGCTCCGGAGATATACACTGGGACTGCCGTTGACAGATTAGCGTAAAGGGCAATCACCGGAGCCTAGGAAGGATGAGGGCGGTACAAGGAAAGCAACCACGAAATGCACGCACGATTACCCCAAACACCCTAGTTGCAGTGGACACCAGTGCATTTCCGGTACCACGATCCTTGGCAGGAAAAATCTCGGGAGAGATGGCGTATAAAACACCATACATGATCTGTGCACCACGTTAGCTCTTCGACCCGCTGTGATAGATAGAGGCCATCTCACGTTCGAAAAAAATACGTAGCCACAATTCCACCCGAGAAGCTGCACAGAGCTTCGGGCGGTTGTGCTCGCGAAAAGAAAGGCTCCCGTTAGCCCTAAGTTTCACGAGGGGTCGTTGAATAATGCAACCTCCATGAAATAACAGACAACTTGCCCGAGGAAATGGCCAGGGTTCCTTTCCTTCCGATGTAAGGGAGTTCCACAGCCCATCCGGCCAAAAAGGCTCCGGGAACACCGATGACGCTTAGAATCACTTGCTGAAGAAGGACGTCGGAAAACTATAAGAGAGGTTTAAAAGACCACTGACGTTGCGGTAGGTGAGGTACAACGATCCATCATTGAATTGGGCACCCCGACTCGCAAGTCTGATGGCATTCACTGAGTACCCACCCAGCCACGAGGACCCAAGGCAAAGGAAAACGCACAGAAATGGGAGGAAACTGTTGTAAAGCGTCGATGCAAGTCCAATAATGCCTATAGCCAATTAGATTAGTGGCGGAAACATAAAACGACGTTGCATACCCCATAGTGCGATCAGGAGGGATGTAGAAATTGCCATTTTGCGTGTCGCAAAGAGCGCTTTGATATGCACGGTGGTGAAAACGGAGGTTTTGCTAAGTAAGGGCCGCGTCACGGTCCCGTTTTCTTTGGCATGCTTCTCCTCGACCCGTGTCAAATCCTCTACGCTTAGACTGGTTGTGGTAGAATTGTACGCCGCTATCTGTTGAATAATATCCACTGCCCTCTGATCTTGTCCCATTCCCACCAGGAAACGAGGGCTCTCCAAAAGGTTGAAGACGAAAAAGCGTATGAACGACATAATCAGTGTCAGGGCTCCCAGGATAAAAAGTAGGTAGCGCCAGCCCATGTTGTCGGCCATGCTGCACGTCGACGCAGAGGATGAGCAGGAGAAGTTGGCAATCAGAGGCCAGGCGAGCTGAAGAAACAACACATTAGAGCTTGGAGTTTGTTAAAATGGTGCTTCATACCAAACTGATAAGGAGCTGGCCGAGACTCCACCACACGGACATGACGGTAAGGAGGTACTGGTGGGAGGCCGGAACGAGGTCTAGCAATGGGTATGAGAAGCAAAATAAAATAAAATCGTCGGAGACAAACCTAAGAAAACGGCAGAATCCACAGGCAAATTTCCTATGAAATTCGGCGGTGAGCACGATTCGACAGCACCAAAAAGATCCTCACCTCCAACGCCAACACCCACCACAGCCAACAAGGAAGCCAGTGTCAAGAAATTAGGCGAACCTCCGGCTGACAGCCCAAATACACCGGCGATCAGTAAAGTCTGCACACGCTGATGTATGAAATAGAGCGGCGCAAGAGAAAATCGCCCGAACCAAGTTGAAGGACCATTTTCTTCCCCATACGTCTGAGCCAAGGCCCCACACAATTGCGCCGACGAGTAATCCGATGTTTGCAGCAAGCGAGAGGAAGGGTCCGTTGAATTTGAACTCGGCGATGACGGGAGTGAGTATAAGACCGGTGATAAGCTGGTTCTGTGGTTAATCCTAAGCAGCCGACAACGACGGCCGCGCTTACCGGCCACACGCTGTCGGCGAACCAGCCAAAGCCAGCACATACGAAGAGATAGTACTGTTCCCAGTCTCTATTAGATTAAGTATACCGTCAAAATGCAGCTCGACTCGCCTGTTCGGGGGACAAGATTGGAAGACGGTAAAAGGCAGAAAAAACAAATAATCGCACCTGATAACGACCCATTCCAATGTCCTGGATCGCGCTGTTCAAGACGCGGGTTTTCGCATGGTAAACGGGGTCGACAGTGGAGTCGTCGTAGAGGTCTTCGAGGTGCTTTTCCGGGGCCATGGATGCAGGAAGGAAGGCTTGGAAGACAGACCAGAAGGGGCAGCAAGTCCGGCTTTAAATTTACCGTATGCCTGCCATCAACGTTAGGCTTGACAATGACATGATCAATTCTCGCGCATCACTTTTCTGGAATAACTTCAATGTAAGCCCACCCACGCCGTTGCCCAATTGGGAAGCTCACGTGAATGTCGGCGATCACACGGCAGCCTGTTCCCAATAGGGTAACTCTCTGAGGCGGCCATCCCATTCACCCTATTGTGTGCCACCCTGGCGCGTTTCGACGCGTCAAACCTCTCATTTAATAACTACCATCACATCCTATTGCTCTACGCCTTTTTACCTCATCCATGGACTATACATTCGTCCCCTCCGAGCCACAAGGCCCCTATCAGCCTCCCTCCCTCCGATGCTAGCACCTCCACGAACAATTTAAAATGGTCGATATACACGCCGGAGACGGCCTCCAGAAGCCACACAGCGTCTACCACCGAGCGGGAGGCTCTTTCGCATGGGCGCGGCCATCTCGCTGCGTTATTGGCAGAGCTTGATCGTCTCCTATTTGCCGTTCTAGCTTCAACACAAAATCCCCCGGAATCGACATTGACTGCAGCACCAGCTCCCAGCTGCACACAACAAGGGTCGAAGCGGAAGGCGGCGAAGGCTTCCTTGTTACCTCCCTCTCCGGAGAAGAAGGCGTCAAAGCGCCATCAGTCCCATGCTCCTCACTAAATTACTTTTTACTTGTTATTTACTACAATATACTGTGAAGACTTGTCTTTTTACTCGTTGCGACGTCTGTGCCACCTTGTGCCACTTGCCATTGTCTTTCTTACCTCCAGTAGTCGACCTGCCGCCTGTTCGCCTAGTAGCTGCCGTCTGCTTGCCGTCTCGCACGTGAGCTTCCCAATCGGGTAGTAGCGTGGGTTCCCACTTTTCTTCCTTTGCCAAAATGAGGCTTAAGATTCAGTCTGTGCCACCTCTGCTGCCTGCGCAAAAGGTGTGGTTCACTCCGGACGAGCAGTGTATCACAGTGGCAGATCTGAAGTCTGCCTTGGCCAGGGTGTTGGAGTTCAAGACCGCGTCGCTTGACCTTGCCCTCGATGGTTTCCTTCTCCTCGATGTCAGTTCCGTGCTGGATGTACTGCGAGATGGCGACTTGGTCGTCGTAAAAGCTGTTAATATTTCCAAGCTCCCACCTGGTACGCGTTTTTTGTTTTCTTTCTCTGTCTCAGTTTCCGATTACTATAATAAGAGGTCGGCCAGAAACGAAAACGGAGCACGACTCCTGTCCGTCGCACTGAGAAGAAGCCCCAGCTGCTCCCTCTCCCCAGCTCGACGCCCTCATCGTCCTCATCCTCATCCTCATCCTCATCATCATCTTCTGACTCGTCCGACTCGGACTCGGACTCGGACTCATCGTCTTCCTCGTCTACAACGCCGCCAACCTCCACTTCTCACAAACCCGCTCTTGTCCCTCAAACCCAGACAGCCCGCAGATCTCGCCCCTGGCCGCCAACCACCACACTAAAAGTCGCTGCCCCAACAAAACCCATGGTTCCGCCGGGAAAAGGCAAGCCCTCCACCCACTCCCGCAACGTGCGCCGGAGAATCAAGCGCATCGCGTCCGTGTCCGGACCTGCGCCTCCCCCAGACTTTGTATCCACCACCAACGCGACCCCCGCAGTGCAAGTCGATACGGAGGCAGATCGGCGGAGGGCGCGGCAGGGCAGGATCCACGGGCCGGCCCCGGATGTCGCGTCCGCGCTGAACAACGCGTTCGGTGGGAACGAGCGGGCGGGGCGGCTCGATCCTGGCGTATTATCGTCACCCGCGTCGTCTTCATCTTCGTTGCACACCCCACTCTATCCGCCGACCGAGGCGGAGGAGATGCTGAACGTGCAGATGATGTCGATGCTCCCCAAGTCGAAGAACAAGAACAAGAGCCGCAGGGGCGGCGAGGAAATCGATCCGCGGAGCAGAAAGATCGTATTTGGGACGCCGCCGCCGCGCGTCCCCGTGGAGGAGGTGGAGGAGGCGCCCAAGGTGTACCGCCCCGCACTCATCCCGCCTTCCTCCCTCCCGGCCCACCTAATCCCGGCCAACGTCTTCATCACGTATGTGGACGTAGAGGAAGGCATGAAAAAACCCAAGAAAAAGAAGCGCAGAATGCAAGAGGAGGAGGAGAATTGGGGAATGGAAGAGGCGGCTGCAGACAACACGGTGCTGGACTACGGTGAGGAGGATGCAGGGATGGTCGTTGAGCCGAATGCTCCCTGCTTCGATTTTGACGCGGCACCCCTCATCACATCGCCTATGCAGCTCACCATGGGCTGTATCATCGGATTCACGGTGCGTGGGTTTGACGCTGTCTTTTTTGTTTTATTCAGAACGGTCGCAGGGGTTGACCATCAATTTCCAAACCCACTCTCCCGAGGTGGGAAAACGTTACGGACGCGTGCTGAGCTGGACGGAGCAGTATGTAGTCACGATCCGGCCCATGTTCGAAGGTGAGGAGGACGAGGTGGAGGACGAGGTTTTCGACTGGAAACTGGTTGAAGGACAGTGGAAACTACTACAATAATTTATTCACAATTCAATCGTGCTGTGGTGTGGACTGGTTCGCAAAGTTGTCCAGCGGCCGACAGGGGCTTGTTATTGTCTGTTTGCCATCAAGGGTGTTGACTTGTCTTTCTCTATCGCCCACCATGGTAGTCTTTTTTCGTTTTCGCTCTCCACGCACTAATGTCCTGCAGCCTCCTCCGAAATCAAAAGGTGGGAAGATGCTTAGCCTCATCAACTGGCGGCTGAAAGTGACGATCAACGACGGGCGCGCGCTGACGGGGCAAATGCTCGCCTTTGACCGACACATGAACCTCGTGCTGGCCGACTGCGAAGAGTTCAGACGCGTGCGGCCCAAGAAAAAGGCGGGCGAGGAGCCCGCGCCCGAGCAGGAGATGAAGCGCACGCTGGGGCTGGTGATCCTGCGCGGCGAGACCGTGGTGAGTCTGAGCGTCGAGGGCCCCCCGCCCGTCGTCGATGAGGACAAAAAGAATGCGGTGCGCGCGAATGCTTTCTTCCTCCCTGATCTTCCCTCACCGTCCTTGTAGCTTCCCGTTGGCCCCGGCCGTGGCATGCCTGCGGGTCGCGGCATGGGTATGATGCCTCCAAGTGCGTTCGTCCCCTACGCCGTGCCTCCTTGCTACTAACCGGTCTTTTTTTGCAGTGGGTATGCCCGCGATGGCACGTCCTCCGATGCCATTCGCGCCGCCAGGAATGCCCGGTCCCCCGCCCGGATTCAGGCCACCTGGTTTCCCGCCGGGCATGCCCTTCCCGCCGCCCCCGGGCTTCGCGGGCGGACCCCCGCCAGGGTGAGTGCACCGTCGCGTCCGCGTTTCGCTTATATGGCTGACACAACGCGCAGGTTCCAGCCCCCGCAGTAGAGTGGTGTTTGTTTGGCTCGCGAATTCTTGTAACTTGGTCTCGAATGAAAATGTCGATTTGCGCGCGTGTAACGGAATTTGTGCGGTCGCCGTTATTTGAGGCCTGATTCTATTTCGCCTTTCGGGGGGAGCTCACGGCGCGCCCCCATACATATCTGGATCTTGGCAATATTCTCGCTCATCGAAACAATTATGATTTTTCTTTTTTTCACTTCAACTGAATCATTAAGGTCTCCATCGTCCTACTAGGCTCTCGAACAAATATCGGTGTTAAGTAGTTTCATACAATTGGTGCTCTGCTACATTCTCACAAGTGGTAGAATATCCTTACGCAGGTATTAACTCCAATTCTGCGCCCAACCGACAACTGTTGGTTATTCTTTTCGCGGGGCTATGCATCGAATATGGAGTCATAGCTTTGTGGGCTTGGGCCTCGGGGACTGGACTTGACTGTGGGTCTCTAGAACGCAGTTTCACTCGACCGCGGGTCTCTAGACAAGAGCAGAGTCTGAGACGAACGTCTGCCTCCTGCGGTTGACACTAGATCGTCGGACGCAGGTCCCGTCTCGGGCTCGGGACGAGAACAAGACGAAGACGGTGGTAACGACGATGTGAAACTCTTCCACTGGCGCTAGACCGAAAAATGCAAGCATGAATCGCTGTAGCTTGTTTTTGTTTTGTGGGGAAATAGCAACCGTGGATCCTTGACACGCATTGCTTCGAGATTTGATTAGACGTGCGCATTGCCTGCAGAACAACAGGACGGAACTCACCGACTTGTTTGCAGCCACTAGATCGTCGGACCCGGCCTCCTCTCGGGACGAGAACAGGAAGAAGGTCGTGGTAACGGCGGCTGTGAAGTTATTCCACTAGTCCGAAAAGTACAAGCAGGAACCACGCCAAACTTCGCTCAAAAAGTGCAAGCAGAGTTCACGCGAAATTTTACTCGACTGTGGGTCTCTCAGCAGAGTTTCACTCGACCGCGCGTCTCTCGATCAAGTACCAGAGCAGAGCAAAGTCAGTCCGAAGACGGACACTGTTTTCATGCGCTAGTCTGCCCCGCCCACTGGCAGTTCTGCTTTCAAATTTGTGCTCGTTATGAAGCCCTCTGCGGGCAGCCCCAGCAGAACGGAACACCGACTTGTTTTACAGCCACTAGATCGTTGTACGCGGGCGCCGTCTCGGCGGTAACGACACGGACGGTGGTAATGAGCACTAGGCAGGAATGTTTTACTTCCAGGGCACATCCTCCCCGCTCGACTGGTTCGGACGCAGGCCCGTCTCGGGATGAGAGCACGACGGTTGTAACGAGGGTTTTGCGCTTCTTCCAGTGCACTGGCGCTAGTCCAAAAAACGCACTTGGCGCTGCGACTTGGCGCACATTGTCAACTTCATAAATCCGTTTTCCGCAAGTTGCCGAATCTAATCGCATTCTTGGCGGATGCCGAATACATTGTTTCGAGATTCGATTAGATGTACGCTATATTTTCTCGGCAACTTCCGCTCAGCACCGCATCGAGGGCCCGTTCGGTGCTTCGGACTTCCCTGAGTCCTGACCGGAAAGTGCCGGCGGGACCCTGCAGAATGTCAGAATGTCGTTCCTACCACTTGTCATTCTAGGCAATTTCCGCGATCGGGCGACGGGCGTGTGTTGTTCGTGCGGCTAGTCACTGGTTCTCGCGCCGAGTCAGCGTCGCGCCGTCGGCTAACGTAGGCGCGAAGTAAGGTGAGTGTCAAAATGTTGGCGTATTTATTGCTTTTTCGATCGTGTGCAGCATCACGACTCTCGCGGACCCACGATCGAGGAGTTTGCGCGGGCGAACATACGGCATCAGCCTTGGGGGCAAGATCCGCGTTGTCGCAGAGAGCCAGCCACTGGCGACGGGGGTGGATTTGCCATGGAGAGATGGAGCCTACTAGTTTAAATGATGCACCCGCCTGATGGAGGCGCAAGCCTTCCTGCTTCGACTCTCACTCAGCCTCGCAGCGCGGCTCACACGCGCCCGCTAATGGTCTAATAAAGATGGTCTAATAAAATATATATGCACACTGTGTCGCTATAGCGCAACGTACGTACGCGACGCCGCACACCGAATGAATATCATCCATCAAGGCAGCGGATCCAATTATATTGCGACTTGTGGGCGAGTGCGCTGCACCCGGCGTTTTCCAGGCGCAATTGGCAATTCGGCGAGTGGCTTGTCGTGGTGTCGTGATTTCTGTGGGCACTTGTCGACTTTGCGTCGCGGGAGGTGTCAGGGGCTGCCCAAAGTGGGCTAGCGCGCCCGAGACGGACGGACCCGGCGCGCAGCTGGCCGTCGCGCAATGGCGTCGGGTTGTCGACGTCTGAATGCTCGCCGACGGAATCCACCTCGCCGACTGAATGCATCATGCTCGCCGACCTGCCCACCGACACGTCGGGCAAACCCCGGGCAGCGAGTCAGTTGACAGCGCTTCTTTCTCAAGCTTAATTTTATAGTGGTGTGCAAGAGGGCTGATAGATAGAAGTTGCCAATACATGCTACGTACATTGCGATTGTACAGACAGAATAACGTACATGCGAGACGCGTCTAAAGTGTAGTGCGGTGCGGTGCAGGAGCCAGCAGTGAGTGTGGGGGAGGCAGTGGAATGAGCGGTGGGAGATAATGCAATGCGAGAGTCCATATATAGAGAGAACGTGTGGTCATCATGGGGCCTTTTGGGCGCGTTCGTGAAGACGAACAGAACGCAGGCTGCGCTCGTGAAGACGAAGCAGAACGCAGGGCATCTATGGGAGAGACAACAACAATAATGGCGCATCATGCACGGGCAGACTTGCGGCCACGAGCAGCGGCGGGGCGGCGCACGCGCGGGCTGTCTGGCTCGGGGGAGAGCCACCAGACGGGCGAGACGTCGCCGTCGGACGTGGTCTCGTCGGACGGTGGCGGTTGGGGTTTCGCGAACACGGTAAAGTGGGCGGTGGTGAGGCGCGGGAGGTGGGGGCGAGGTGCCCAGGAGCGTACGAAGCTGCCGAGCGAGACGGGGGACGTGGGCCCGGCCGAGCTCGCTACGAGGGATTCTGTCGCGGTGGGGGATGTGCGTGCAGGCCGCGGGGGTGATGGGTGGGGCCTGGAGGAGAGCGGGGAGTCGGATGTGATGCACGCGGTGGGGTGTTGGGGCGTGAGGATGCGCTTCGAGGGGGATGTGTAGATGGTAGGTGCGCGGGGTGCGGGGTGGACGTTCTGTGCCCAGAGCTCGACGCGGTGCCAGGAGGAGTAGGAGAGGGAGTCTAGGTCCTCGTCGGGGGGGCAGGCGGTGGCCTCGCAGGCCGTTGAGCAGTACATGGTCTGTGCGTCGACGACGTTGCCGCACTCGAGGCAGGCGTCTTGGCACCACTGGGCGGAGGCAGACATCTTTGCCCGCCAGCCAACGACACTGTTTCTTTTAAAGAAAGACTACAGCCCATCTAGCCCCAATTGCACGCTCGGCTTCTTGCAGATACACCCATTAGGGCATAGCGAAAATAAATAAATTACTCCACAGGATCTCGATCGGCGGTCTCGAATCACACTGGGCCATTATCAGCCATTACCGCTTCTGGCAGCCAGACAGCCCCCCAGGAACCCTTTCGTAACCTCTACCAACGCTTTCGGGTTCTCTGGACTGGGAGATTTTCTTTAAACAAAAAAAGAGGGAGGGTCCTCTTCACTCTTCATCACCGCACTTTTGTGAACCCCAACACGTTGGGGTTCACTTTTTGTTCAAGCCCTTTTTTCGAGAAATTTTTCAAAGGCTACCAACGTTGGTAGCCCCTCTTGTTGGGTCCACTTTTTTCTGGCAAAGTCCTTTTTTCTAGGAACTTTCCACTCTACCGACATGTTGGTAACCCCTTTTTTGGAGAAATTTCCCAAGTCCAGAGCCTCTAACCAAATGTGCTGTGCCTGTGTCACCGCACTTTTGTGAACCCCAACATGTAGGGGTTCACTTTTGCCCAAGTCCTTTTTTGTGAAAAAAATTCAAGTTACTTTTTCGCGAACCAACATGTTGGGGTTCACTTGGAAAGTCCCGGCCCTCTACCACCACGTTGGTAGCCCCCATTTTTTGTTCCAAAATTTCAAAAGTCACTTTTCGTGAACCCCAACATGTAGGAGTTCACTTTTTCGTCAAAACCCAGACCCCCGAGAGATTTTCTCAAGTCCACGCGTGAACCCCAACATGTTGGGGTTCACTTTTAGCCCCCCCCTTTTCGAGAAGTCTTCCAAGTTGAGAAGTCTTCCAAGTCGAGATGGTCTACCAACAGCCCCGCAAAACGGCGCTTTGGCAGTTGGCCTTGTGCTATGAAAAGCGCGGTGGCCGGGGGCCATCACCAACAGTCTCCCATTGTCCACGCCTATTCCTGCCTCGCCTCTCACAAGAACCGCAGAAGCAGACCGAGGCACCGGCGGACAATGCAGCCCTCCACGCCCGCCCTTCCACCCAGAACTTCCCAACAGCCATCTTTCTTCGTCGCGACGTCGCGACGTCGCGAAAAATATGCTCAACAAGATGAGATCCCGAGTCTGGACCAGCGGCGGACGAGCCATGTCCTGCGCACGTCAATCACCGAGGCTCCAAGACGCTTCCCTCTACGCGGCCAGTAAGCGAACCGCGCATAGAGACACTCTCTCCGTATCTCCGGTGGCGGTGCCTATTATTGCCTCTACATCCTCTCGACTACTGGTTTTTTTTAGTCGCCCCCACCTTCTTCCCCTCGGCCTCCACCCTCGCTTGTTCGCGCGCATCTGCCCGTCTCGCATATTCCTGCCCCGCCTAAGAGACAATACATAGCACATCAGCTCCCGTCCCCTGACACGCACACGCACACATGCACGCACCTGCAGCAGAAGAACGAACCCCAGACAAAATATGATGATGATGTTGGCCGCAGACAGCACCGTCATCGCTTCGATGCGGACCTGGCGTGTCTCGTCCTCGAGCGGCTCCACGATCGTCCGCAGCGTTGGTATCACGACTGTAATGTACACCGCGAACCCGAATACGACCACCACTGAGTAAAAAAAAAAAACAATTGCGTGAGCGAAAATAGCAGGTATCCGCGAAGCTTCCCACCTAGCGATGATCCATCAAAGAACATGGCGCTGTCGTCCCAGGTGTGCAGCTTGGCCACCAGCCCCAGCAGCATCACCCCGACCATCCCGTGCAGCATCGCCTGTGGTGTCGGTTAGCACGCTCTTGCTTTCGTTCTATCCACCCACCTTGATCGCGGGCGGCGCATTGAAAAACGTCGTGTAAAACTGGAACCCGTCCTCCACCGTGTCCTCGCTCAGCCCACCCCACAGCACCCGGTGGTCAATGTTGAAGCAGATGAACAGCACCCCGAGGAAAAAGCATATCGGCCCAAGCACTGCAGCCTGTCTGAAGCCCATGTTGCGGCGGGTGAAAAAAGATGTCAACGTTGTTGGTGTCGGAGATTGTTTGATCCCTTGATGCGCCCAAAGATAAGATAATTTTGTACCAAATATTGCGAAACAAACAGGGTATAGTACACGATATATGAGAGAAAAAACATCGTACATACAGCGTTCGTGTTACACATAACTTAACCTATACGGGCGCCACCGGCGCGTCCGTTCGCGGCGATTGTGGCGGCCGCGGCGACGCTGGCAGCCCCATCATCGTCGAGTACCGATTCCCGCGCGACGACTGTGTCACCGAAACATTCAACCCTTTCGACGTCGCAATGCTCGCTGCCTTGCTCGCCGCTTTGCTCGCCGCGGGCGTGGTGGGCGACGCCGACGACTCGTGCTGCACAGATGACCCCGGCCCCGGGCTCGAGCTCGACGATTCCATCGTCTCGGTTGTTTCAGTCCCGCTTTCGTACTGCAAAGAGTCGTCGTCCGATGGCCCCTCTTCCGCCGCTGAAGGGAAGGAACCGTCAATACACAAACAATAAATCGAGATCGAGCACCACGTACCAGGCAGGCTCCGTCCCGACAAACCGAGCAGCTGATCGGCAGCCCCGCTCGAGTATTGTTGACTGTTCCGACGTTGGTGCGTCTCTGATGGCCGGTCCGACGCCCCCGACGCCTCTGCCTCTGCTGCGTCCTTCTCCCCCTCTGCCGCCCCCTCCTCTCCCTCCCCGCCCTCCGCATCGACGTTGAACACCCGGTTAAACTCCCCGAGCATCAGACTAAACACCCCGGCGGGGATCCCCAACGTCGGGCTGAACACGATCCCCACGTTCCGCATCGTCATCTTGTTCACACCCGCGTTTTGCACGATCAGTATCAAGTGCGCCGTCAACGCCCGCAGCAGGCTGTAGTTGGCAATTGGCAGCGCCGCAATGAGTTGCGAGAGCTCCCTGATCCGCTCCTGCGGGTCCACAAAGTCTATCCAACCGTCAAAACAGGCCCAGGCCCGAAAAAAAAGCATCACATACCGATGACGGACAGGAAGCGAAGATGAAGGTTGTGCGTGAGAATGCTGGCAGGCAGCTCCCTCAAAAAGCTCTTCAGAAGCCCAGCGATCGCGTGCGGGTCCCAGTATTCGTCGGACCCTACCAGGTCAATGTCCCCTTCTACGTACAAAGGTTGAAAATCAGCATATATACGCAATGGCTCGGCTCTTACCCATATTGAACCGGTCCTTCAGACTCTTGATCACGGCAGAGCTGCCACTCAACCGATAGATGCCCTCTTCTTGGTCCGCCTTCTTGGCTTCCAAATACTGAATCGAACGAAACACGATGGCCGGGAGGTTGGCGATCTGCGCGACATCCAAAGACTCTTCTAGCGTCACCCCGAACACCGCCCGAGGAGCATACGTGACGGCGGGAGCATGCGACTTGTCTGCGCCTGGGGAGCATTAGCTTTTGGCTAAAAAAATTACCAATGCGACAGCTTACCAGCACCAGGCCGCCCAAAGCCCCAGAACGAACGCGACTTTGCCTTCTCTCGCCGTTCATTGGCCGCAGCAGTGGCAGCAACGTCCGGCGGAGGAGCATCCTTCCCTCCAAACTTGTATCCGGCGGGGATAGGCGCGCCATTCAGCGGGCCCGAAATCTTGACCTTGGCTTCCATTTTCTCGGGCGACGGCGACGGCACCCTGTCAGACGGCGGCGGCGGCGCACCCTGCGACGATGGGGGCCCAGGCGTGATCGGGGACGACACAACCGTATTCAGCGTAGGCTGGAAGCCTTTTGGCGCCCCTTCCCGCGTCCGGTGGTGCTCGGGCGAGTGTTGCCGGCGGCCTTTCGACGGCGTCGCGTTCCCATTCTGCAGGTCCGGGTAGTGTCCCTGCTCCGAGTTGGCGCGCTGGTACGACGCATCTTGCGGGAAGCTCGCGGCGGTGGACAGCGGTGACGAGTCGGGCAGGCTCGACGGCTGCGCGCGCTGCTGCTGCTCCATTACCCGCCGTGCGGTCTGCGAGTCGGTGAACCCGCCCGCGGAACGGTCTACCGGCGAGTAGTCGAGGGAGCGTGCGGGGCTCGCCGAGCGCGCGTTGACGTCGGTGCTCGGGCGCGATGGCAGCGGCGCACCGTTCGAATACCCGTTGTTGGCAGAGGACGACTGGCCATACGAGACCGGCTCCTCGCTGTACGCGCCCGAGAAGTACCGCACCAGCATCTCGACCCAGCTGTCTCGGTCGGCGTCGCTCTCCGCGCAGAGTACGTGCCGTGGGTGGTTGCCGCCTGGGCCCTTTTTCGCCTCGACGATGAGAAAGGCATGTCGGTATTCTTTCTCTTCGTCGGTCGCGGGCCGGTCGTTGCGCTGTTGGCGGCCGATCTGCGCGCCGGTCACTGTTATTGAGCCCAGATGCGCGCCGCCACGCTGTTGGATTCGTCGGATACAGATCAAGTAGAGCAGAAATTATACGCACGCAGTCGTAGTATTCGAGCACGGGTCCCTGCAGGACAAAGAACCGGGTCTTCCACCCGCCAAAGTTCTTGCCGCGCTTGGTTAAATAGCCCTCCTTGTGCCCCGCTTGCATAACAGGCTGTTTGTACTCGCGTACAATGTCGGACGTGAAGAATGCGATCACCTCGTCGTTGTTCTTGATGGGCAGATTGACGAGCGCCTGCAAGTACGTTTCGAGGATGGCCTGCGGCGCTGCAAGTGTCAGACGGGGACGGACAAAACGAAAAAGCACACGCACCTTTCTCTGGTCCACCTTGGCCGGAGCATGGTCTTTCCAAAGCTTGCCCTCGGGCAAGCTGACCATCTTTTTCCCCACGCCTTTGCCCACGCTGTTGCGCACCCGCTGGTCGAGCGCCAGGACGTCCGAGTACATCTTCTCGACCTTCCAGCCTTCCTTGTTGTTTCCCGGGTCGACATACACGACAAACGACAGCACCTCCTTCCCGCGGTCGTTTGGACGGACGAACGAATGCGAGACGGTGACGGTCGTGTGCGGGAGATCAGTGGAAATCAGAGGCAGGGCTCGGAACGACGCGGGGACGGTGCTAACGTTGGAAGGCCGCTGGGGCTGCAGGGAGACCAATGTCTCGGAAGACGGCCCAAATTGCTGCTGCTGCTGGTACTGCTGCTGCTGCATCTGCTGCGCACGCTCCTGCTGCATTCGTTCCTGCTGCGCGCGTTCCTGCTGAGCCATGGCGTGCCGTTCCTGCGCCTGCTGATACGCCTGGGTCTGGGCCTGTGTATTGGCCATTGCCTGTGCGCTCGCCTGTAGCTCGGCCTGTGACTGCGACTGGCCCATGCTTGGCGGCGGCAAGGGAAAGTCGGATGCAGCGGCTGATGGCCTGCGCGGTGCATATAGCGACTGCGTGGGCGGCAGCGCGGTTTCCGGCGCGTCCTCGTCGTCATCCGCGTCGTCTTCTGCGTCGCCCTCGTCGTCCCCTTGCACCTCATCATCGTCCTCATCATCTTCGTCGTCGTCGTCGTCGTCCCCTTCGTCCTCGAGATCGAGAAATTGGCTCTGTGAGGGCGCGGACGGTGCGGTGGGGAGGACACGCGGGGCGAATGCATCGACCCTTGGGCTCGGGACGGGGGTCTCGCCCATGTTGGCGATGTACTGGCGGGCCTCGTCCGGGAGCGAGATGCGGGACTCGCGTGACAGCGGCTGGGAGCGCGAGTCGCTGAGGGCCGCGAGCATGTTGCCATTCACGCGTGGCGGCAGCGGCTGGGCGGTATCGGTCGGGGAGCTGGGCGAGGAGGCCGTGATTTCGGGGGTCGGCGTGATGGTGGAGGTGGATGCATGGGGCGTGTGGGAGTGAGCGGGGGCCTGTGAGAAGGTGGCGGGGGCGGTCTGGGGCGTGAACATGGCGGGGGACTGGCGCTGCTGGGGTGGTGTGTGGGGTACGGAGCTCTGGGCGGTGGAGGGGGTGCTGCTGCTCTCGTTGCGGACGACGAGGCGGGAGGGGGGGTGGCTGAAGGGTGCGTTTTCGGGTGTGGCAGAGGCGATTGCGCTGGCGGGGACCGGGAGACTCTCTGCCCGAGGTGGCACCAGCAGCGGGGCGAGAGTTGATTTTTGGCGCGGGGGGGTGGCGGTCGAGTTTGACTGGAACGAGGGATACGTGGGCATCTCCTGCTGTGGTGGCCGCGCCGATCGCGGGGTTTCTGAACGTCTGCTGTGAGCGGTGAGCGTACGAGCATCGAGATAGAAACGCACGGATATCGTCCGCGACCCCATTTTCCTTGCGGAGTCTGCGGTCAGGCGAGGCCCCGCCGACGAGGGCGGTCAGCTTTGCTTTGTAGCCATCGCGCTCAGAGCGGACGCGCTCGAGCTCCTTGAGGATCTGGTTGTAGCCGGTGCGCTGCTTCTCGATGAGCTTCCAGAGCTGGGCGTTCTGGGAGCTGAGAACGTTGCGCTCTGCGACAGCCTGCTCGAGGGCAGCCAGCTTCGGGTCCTGCGAAGCGGCATGGGCGGAGAGGAGCGCGTCGACAGAGAGGGTGGCGGCGGGTGCGGCGGGAGAGTTGGCGGGGAAGGAGGAAGAGCTAGCAGAGCTGGCGGAGGAGGAGGTGAGGGTGCGCTGGTGGAGGTGAGGATGGTGTGGCACTGCCGGAGAGGAGGTGCTCGCCGGAGGGAATGGGTGGCCTCGGCTGGGCGTCGACGACATGGAGGTCGAGAATAGCAATTTGACGGCAACAGGCGCTGGGTCACACTTGTAACATATTTCTAACACTCAAACTCTACCGGCTACCAACGCGCTGATACACCCTTGATATACTGTATGGATGAAGGAGAATCCACCACCGCATTGGTATAGCCTCTGGACAGGAATTTTGCTCTCTGGTCGACGAGACAGATTACTCGGGGGATATACCAATGGTCTGGGACCTGTAGAATTTTGTACTCAGGGGTTAGTATAACGCGTTGGTATAGGCCTTGGACTTTGAGGAATTTCGCCCAAATTAAATGAGAGCGCGTTGGTAGACTCTCGATTGAAGAATTTCACGAAAGACTGAGACGAATTCACGCGAAATTCCAAGTTTACGACATCGCATGAAATATTTCATTGCTCTTGTCGACTTGGACAGCTGTTTCGCTATCGTGTGCAAAGAAAAAAAGTTGAAGTATTGAGAATCAAGCTGTCGTGATTGGCGCTCATCACGACTGACTGGATCTACGCGGTCAACATCTCTCCTTATGCTCCCTCGCGTCCTCCTGCGCCTGCCGCGGCTCTGCAGGCCCTTCTCCGCGCCCACGGAGCATGCAGTCATCTCCACCTTTGACCTCTTCAGCATCGGCGGTGCGTGCAGCCCCATCACCACCTGCCACGCTGACAGCTGCTCCCATCAGTCGGGCCCTCGTCGTCCCACACAGTGGGGCCCATGCGTGCGGGCAAGATTTTCTGTGCAGGTGCGAATCCGGCGCGTCGCTACCCAACATATCCCCATCTTTGCCGCAGATCTCAAAGAGCTCGACCTCCTCGACAAGGTGCCCTAAATATTTCTCGCGTCACGTCCCTGTCCTCATCCTGTTCAAGGTCAAGACCGTCAAAATCACCTTGTGCGTCCCCCCCCAGTCGCGCTAGCCGCTGTCCTGACTTGACTCGACCAGGTATGGATCTCTCGCGGCGACAGGTACGTCGGTCGCTGCTGCCGTCTAACGTTCCCTAAAGCACCACCCAGGAAAAGGGTATTGACGCGTCTGTCTCGCCCCGTCGCGTGCTAATATTTATTTACAGCCATCACACGCCCCAGGCAATATTGCTCGGCCTCGAGGGCAGGTAGGTCTCCCCTAAAAGTCCCCCCGTATCGTGATTCACCCGCCCCAGCGACCCCGAAACCATAGACACCGGCACGATCCCCTCGCGGTATGATACAATCGTCAAAGGCAAGTCTCTCCTGCTGTCTGGCTACCACAGAATCCATTACGACATGGACCGCGACATGCTCTGGCGCTGGGACCAGGTACTCAAGACCCACCCCAACGGCATGCGCTTCAGCGTGTTCGGCGAGGACGGCGACCTGCTCGCCACCAACGAGTACTTTAGCGTCGGGGGTGGGTTCGTCGTGAATGACAAGACCAAAGTCGATGAGAATCTCTTCTACAAGGGCGTCGATAAAAAGGCCGTCCACGGTGCTCGCCTGCATCAAGTCCACCCTCCTTCAGACTCGGAGGCCATTGTGATTTCTTCCGCCGACGCTGCTCCCCCTGACCAGTCCGCGGAGCAGGAGCCGGGCCCACCATACCCCTTCTCGTCGGGCAACAGTCTGCTTGAACTCACGAAAAAGCATAATGTGCGTCTTGGCGCACACGTGGCTCGTAGCAATTCTTACCGCCTTCAGATGACCATTGCCCAAATCGTGTGGGACAACGAAAAGGCGTTTGGTTATTCGGATGACGACATCCATTCAAAGGCAGGTTTCCTGCTGTATCCGTAGCGGCACCGCTGATACGCGTGGCCAGATAATGCGCATCTGGAGTGTCATGGATGATTGTATCCGAACAGGCGTATCGTCGACCGAAACCACACTGCCCGGCCGATTGCGATTGAGGCGGAGAGCACCAATGCTTTATCGGAGACTTATGCGAGGGTCCGTAATCGTGGTGATATATTATCTTATATCGTCTAATCTGTATAATAGCTTTTATCCTGGAATAGCATCTCCTTTGACCAACCCTCTCATCACAGCCGGAAGCGCGGGCTGGAGGCCGGATGGCGCGATCGACGCGCCCACCGCCGGCCTCCCGACGCATTCTGACACAACCATAGACCCGGACGCGCCAACACTTCTTCGCCCTGCTGTTTCGCGTGCTGCCCGCGTAGTCGGTTCGTTTGATCACTCTGTGCTGCCTATGCCTCCTGTGCGGCACATCCTCCAATTTTTTTCTCTTCTCTCCGCTGATTTCTACCAGAGGAAAACCGTCATTCCGGCCATGGACTTTCTCTCCTGTTACGCCATTGCTGTAAACGAGGTAAATGCTGGTGGCGGCCGCATTGTGACTTCACCGACGAATGGCGCTGCGGGAGTAATTCCGGCAGTGCTCAAATACATCCTCGAGGTGAATGAACTCTTTTTCGGGATCAGATGGATGAATGGATATTCACGACGATACCTCAGTTCGTGAGCGACGATCCAGAGAAGAGCGTCATTACGTTCCTCTTGACGGCATCGGTAGGCACAACAACAAGTGGTACTTACAGCATCCACACATCAACGCATCTTACTCCAGGCTATCGGCATGCTATTCAAACGTGGGAGCACCATCTCCGCTGCCGAGGGTGGGTGTCAGGCAGAAGTCGGTGGTATGCGCACACCTTTGCTTCCCCAATTGGAATAATAATATAACGAGTCTAGTGGCGTGTTCGATGGCTAGCGCGGGCTTTGCGGCGTGTATGGGCGGTGCGTTGGGCGCGTGCTCCGTTTGGCGAATTTCCTGACATGGCTGTATTCTCGCGACAGCATCGCCGGAAACCGTCTTGCAGGTTTCGTATTAGTAATTTATTCGCTGACGTCCGGTACTCTAATGTTTTCTCGTAGGCGGCTGAGATCGGTATAGGTGAGATTTTATGTTCTCTTACGTTCAAGGCACCCGTCAACTTGTTTGGGCATGCGCAGAGCACAATTTGGGGTTGACTTGCGATCCTATCGATGGGCTCGTGCAAGTGCCCTGCATTGAACGAAACAGTCTCGGAGGTAGGATGTGATGTGTGACGCATGTGTTCGTTCCTAATTAATTGCGCGGATAGCTGTAAAGGCGGTCACGGCAGCACAACTGTCCCTCGCCAGTGATGGCGTCTACAGTGTTACGCTGGACGAAGCCATCGAGGCCATGCGGGTCACGGCCGCAGATATGAGCGTGAGTTTCCCGTTTGCTTTTGATAGATATCCCCACTCACATGCATCCAGGTCAAATACAAGGAGACGTCGTTGTCCGTAAGTCGACTCCACTGCACGCCACCCGTTCCTTTTTAATGATGGATCCATCGATCGACAGGGCTTGGCTGTAAGTTGCACTTTTTGGATCCTCGTTCAAGATTCTAAATTCGATCAGACTTCTGTGAGGATCCCGCTCACTGTCCCTGCGTGCTAGATTTTGTTGCTTTAGACTATGTTACGTTTTGTGTTAATAGTTGTCCCCGCTTGTTTTCGCCATAGAATTATAGATGTTTTGTTGTTGTCGGCCCAAGCGGCAAATACGCGTCATGTGATGACCCAATCCGGCATCCCATCTCGCCACCATCTGCCACCATGCTGCCGAGCGATATTGTCGGCGTTCGAGCATCGATTGCAGCGGTCCTCCTTGTGATTATATGCTGTCTCGCCAACGCCCAACTTCGTGGCGCGGTAGCCCGCTGGCGCCGCAAGTTCATTCACCAACCCGTTTTTGACGCAGATCTCGCCACACACCATGCCATCCCATTCCCGCAGCGTCTCCCCCGCTTCCCCCCTCCAGCGCCCGCCGAACTCGCCAGCCTGGATACCCGCGCGTTCGAGTCGCTGCGCCCGCCCCGGAGTCCCGTTCTGAATCGACGACAGTTCCCTGCACCCGGCTCGCCCAACCAACAACTTCTATCCCCGAGACAGCGCCAAAACGCGCAGCATAGACTCCAGTACCCTCCATCGCTACCCACAACCCCCGTGCTCCCCTTCCCAGCCACTCCGCCCCAGTCGCCGGCGCGCGATCTCGCGTATCGAAGCCATCTCCACATATACAGTCCAGTGCATGTCAAGCACGCCGCTCTCCTGCCGTCTACTCTGTCTCCCTTCGCCGTAGAATTCATTCCTAGCATCTCGCGCCTCGCTTCAGGCCCTCCGCGCTCTTCGTTGACGAGAATGATTCCCTTGCCGGGATCTCCCGATGTTTTGGCCTCCCCTGCGACGATCAAACCCTCGATGCGCATGGAACCGGTTCTCCCTGTACGGCTGCCCTCTCCTGTCCCAGTGCCGATTTCTCCGCAAGTACAAACTATTACATTCGACGAACCTTCTGCTCCTCTGCCTATCGCTGCGTGTCCAGAATCTCCAGCTTCGACGACATCTACTACTACTCCTGCTTCAATTCAAACCGACCCACCGTTCCTTCCTAGGTCTCCCCCGAAGCGCCTTCGGGTGATGCGACGCGCTCCTTCCTTTCCTTCTTCTCTCTATGGAGCGCCACTTTCAATCGTGCTTGAGGAGATTCCTCAACCATCTTCAAGCGCCAGGAAAACAAACGCTACCAAGATGAGGAAAAGACACTCGATGGTGATACGTACGTCTGTGGCTCCCATCTACTCCCCTGCCGTTCCGGACTTGGCGTCGTCGCCTGTCCCGCTGTCCGAGGAGGCATTGTCAAATGGGCAGTCTGAACCTGGGTTGGGATTAAATGTTGTTGCAGACGGTCAAACCGCAGATGCCAGCGTCAATAGTCCGACACTTGAGGAAGATCGTGTCATCCCAGCGTTCGTTTTGGAGTCGACATCGTCATCTATTCCACTGTCCGAGGAGGAATCACCGAAGGGTCTTCTCAGTTCAAGTGGGCAGTCTGAACGTGTTACAGAAGGTCAAACCGCAGATGCTAGCGTCATTAGTCCGACACTGGAGGATGGCCGTGACATCCCAGCTTTCGTCCCGGTCTCGACATCGTCGCCTATCCCACGATCACCGAAGAAGGGTCTGTCCAATTCAACTGGACGCTCTAACGATGCTGCGGACAGTCAAACCGCAGATGACAACGTCACTAGTACGATACTTGAAGAAGATCGGTCTTGTCGCCACCCATTATCCGATATGCACAACACAGCTACTCAAGGTACCCCCGAAGTTTCAAAACGCCTTGCGGCTTCCCACCTGTGTCCTCCATCCGGCATACACTCAGTGGCCGCCCTCATATCCCCTTCCAAGGCTCCGAGACACGTTGACCGTGGACCAAACCCGGTCTATCACTATGACCCTAAAGCACCTGCGGTTGCCATCGCAAAAAGTATCGTCCACACAGCCCAGGACGACTTCAAGGGCTTCTCCACTGCACTGGCAGCCAGGTTTGAGCAAAAGGGATGGGCCGAGGCCGGGCCGAACGAGCTTGCGCCAGCGAAGAAGAATAAAAAGAAGAAGAAGAAAGTGGCTGCGATGCGCACCCCGGCGGCCCCGCCGATGATACCTGTCTATGTAGCAGCGTCCTCTTTTGCTATTAACCCTCCGTCGCCGAGTGTGGGAAAGCCGACGCCCAGACCACTTCTTCCCGCTTTTGAAGAAACTAATTCTGCCGAGCCTTTGTCTGCGCCACTTCAGGATAAAAAGCGGCCTCCCGTCGTCATCGACTTGACGTTTCCCTTGGAGATAGATTTGGGTTCGGTGGAGAGCGCTTCGGGCGAGCGCGTCGTCAATAATGGATGTCACCCTGACTGTGGCGACATATATTGCCCTGGGGGGTGTTCTGCAATCGAGTGTTAGCTTTAGCCTCTTCATTTTTCATTATTGCCAGTCTAGAATAGATGTGTATGTATCAATTTTACCGATTTGTAAATGCCCGCACTTGACCGCTCCTCATCATGTGAACTTGGCGCCGCACTTGCTTCATTACCAACATGTCTCGTTTGGCTTCCAAGATCTTCAACACGAAATTGACGCGGTTGCTAGGTTAGCATCGTCTAGTACATACTTCGGACGCTCATAACACGGCTTTCAAGGCATCCGGACACCAGTTGTCTTGCCTCCAATGGCTGGAGCGGCGGGAGGTAAAAATAATATACATGCCCTTAGTCATTTATTAACAAAATATTAACAAAAATACAGGTGAACTGGCAGGTCAGGTCTCGTTGGCCGGAGGATTTGGGTTTCTGTCTGCAGGTTGATTCTTCATTCGACAGGGTTTGTTCCAATTTGACGCTAATATACTAGGTTATGGTGCTTCAGCGGACGACTTCAAGCAACAATTGTCTCTAGCCCATTCTGCCGTCAAGCTCCAAACACCTCCTTCGACAGCTCAATTCCCTGTTGGTGTCGGCTATCTTGCGTGGCAATTGGAACAGCCCAACTCGTCCCTGGTCGATCTTCTGTCCGTTGCATTGGAACACAACGTTCAGGCGGTTTGGTTTGCTTTCGGCGAAGATCTCGGTCGGTGGATCCAATTTGTCCGTGACCACGATACGCGCATGGGCAAGGAACAGAAAACCACTATATTTGTTCAAATCTCTACGGTCAAAGAAGCACTTATTGCCGTCAATGAATGGAAAGTAGATTGCATCGTGGCGCAAGGTCGAGTCTGGGCTCCATCCCACGCATGCGGTTTCTGATTTCCATGTTTTTTTATAGGCGTTGAGAGCGGAGGGCATGGGGCCGGCTATGCTTTACCTGTTCTGAACCTCGTTCCCTTGATTCTGTCTGCCATGCCGGCAGAGGGTCCCCCAATCCTTGCAGCCGGAGGATTGGCTAACGGCGACCATATTGCGGCTATGCTGACTCTGGGGGCCGCGGGCGGCGTTCTGGGCACCCGCTTCCTTCTCGCGTATGAAAGTCTCTACTCGGATGTGCAACGTAAAGCTCTCGTTGGCGCCAACTCCGAGTTGTCAGTGCGAAGCATGGCAAGTACTCTCATTGCCCCTCTTTACATTAATTTAATACGGTGGGTAGGCCTGGGATCACGCTCGCGAGACTCTGGGATGGCCTGCAGGGGTCGATGGACGGGGTTTACGAAACAGCAAGTTTACGACCATTGTGGAGTACTTTGAGCTGAAACGAAATGAGCAGGTACCGTGGAAGACTTTGAGAACAAAGTGAACATCGAAACTTTGAAGACAAAATTCAAGGAAGGGGTCAAGAACCAAGATCCGGATCGCATAATTGTGTGGGCCGGAACAGGCGTGGGACAGATGAACCAGACCCAAACAGCCAAGGCAAGTGCGTTCCTTCCTTCTTGGAGTTCGCATCAACTTTTTGCACATAGTCGATTGTCGAAGAGTTGCACCGAGAATGCCTAGAAAGTCTTATGAGAGCTAGCCAGTTGTATCATGATCATTGATTTTGTCCTTCTTATGTATAATAATTACAGCGAAAAGTACATCTCTAGTTTCCATCAGATTCGTTAATGAACAATTTCGACGGTAAGGTCGCCTTGGTTGATGGAATCGCCTAATGCGGACTGTCGGATTCGTCTAAACATATGAAGAAACGAGTGCGCACCTTCCTGCACGACAACACGCTTGATATGACCTGATACGGGCGCGGTGACAGCCGATTCCATCTGTGCGACGATCATTAGCACAGGAATATAATATTTGCCTGGTAATATGCTCACCTTCATCGCACTCAGAACTAAAGTGGTCGTTTGAAAATAAGCTTCAGCACACGGATGGGCGTAGAGAGAGCACATACCCGCAAGCGGATCACCCTTCTTGATCTCCTGGCCCTCCTTGACTCTAACTTCCACCACCACACCTGACATGGGAGCCCCAACCGATCCAGGATCGTTGGTGGCCTTCTCCCGCGAGACGGTTTCGACAGCCGAGTTCTTGTCCTCAACAGATACCGCACGGACCTGAGGTAAAACAGCGTTAAATGCATGAGGCCACGGCGTTTAGCTGGTCTCACCTCTCCATTAACTTCAAACCAAACATCACGTTGAGCACGGCCCTCGACAACTGGACCAACAGCCATGAGGCGAATAATAAGGGTCTTGCCCTTTTCGATGGAGATGTGCATCTCCTCGCCAATGTCTGGACGCCCTAGGAAGTAACGTGTGGGAATAACGCTGGAGGGTCATCTCAGTGTTGTACCATCAATGCCGGTAAAGTGAACGTGCCTCAGATCGCCATACTTCTCGATGAATCCTTGATATTCTTCGAACACCTAACCAACTCGTCACCAACTGTATCAACACGAAGAAATAACGTACCTTGGGGTACATCACCGACGAGATAACATCAGCATCTGTAATGTGCTTCCCAAAGTTGCTTCGCAGCTCCGCCTTGATCTTCTTGAAATCCAAAGGCGACATGGTGGCGCCAGGGCGGCCGTCAATTCTGGGCTTGTTCCTGATAATCCGAGTACGCAAAGGCTCCGGGAATCCTCCCACGGGTTGTCCGAGATAGCCCTGGAAGAACTCTACCACTGAAGACGGGAAGTCCAGCTGTTCAGCACGCTCAATGACCTGATCTTTGGAGAGCGAATTGGAGGTCATCCATTGGGCAAAGTCTCCGACCACCTTGGACGAAGGTGTGACCTAAGTGCGATCAACACAAATTAGCCAGATTCGATTCAGCTATAGTTACTTTGATGATATTTCCACACTTTGCCAGGAAAGTCAGACCAGGTCACTGGGTCGACATGAGCAACTTACGAGGTCATTAGCTTCGATGTATTTCTGCTTGATGACTGCGAGAAAATTCCGTAAACAGCCAACCAGATCAAGGAGCAGAAGCAGGCCTACCAGTCCATTGGGTCCCAAGACCCAATTGAGAGGCTTGGAACTATGAAAAAAATGTTACGAAAGGCATTTCACCAGAATTGGAATAGACGTACCATGAGGTTGGTGTATTGTCCTCCAGGCATCTCGTGATCGAAGACGCTCGAATCCGATGCTCTAACATTAGCCTCGAAGCAGGTGTAGAGTAGTCGAACTTGGCTCCAGTAAACATTGAGGGCTTGAATGTCTTCGAACCTAATGCCTGTCCCAAGAGATGTCTGCTCCAAGGCCATGCATACCGCGCCCATGGATGGCTGTGACGTTAACCCAGACATGCCTACGCAAAAAAAAAAAAAAAATTAGCCCGAGATCATACAGCGAGTGAGAAGACTGACTATCAATGGCGACATCGACGACGTCGGCTCCAGCAGCAGCGCAAGCGATCATGCTGGCTGCGGCGATACCTGCAGTGTCATGAGAATGCACATGGATAGGAAGGTCCGGGTGCGCCTTGCGAATTGCACCGATGAGGCTGGAACGGGGTCAGTGAAAATCGTAACAATTCAAAGCAGGGGGACGACGAACATCTTGGCAGCCTCGGGTTTTAACAGACCAGCCATGTCCTTGACACCAAGAACGTGGATTCCTTCCTTCACGAGCTGGTCCACAAAGTCCAGGTAGTATTGTAAAGTGTATTTCTTCTCCTTGGGGTTTGCCACATCGCCACTGTAGCAAACGACGGCCTCGCAGACACCGCCGGCCTTCTTGGCAGCATCGATACCGAGTTGCATCTGGGTTCTTGTTCAAAGCGGTACCATAGTCATCATTTCTTTCACTTACGTTTTCTAGAAAAGGGGGTTTAGCAACTATACACACCAACAACAGCAAAACAACATACCGAAGTAGTTGAGCGAATCGAAAACTCGGAAGATATCCAAGCCATTCTCCACTGCCTTTTTCGAGAACTCGTAAATGGCATTGTCACTTGCACCTCGGTCAGTGGCGTATGCCAGTGGAATTTGACCAAGACCTACGGATAACTCGTATATCCGACTCCATTTGCCCCTCGAACTAGAGCTTGCAAGGGAATGTTGGGCACCAGTTTGCGCAGAGTTCGCTAATATATATGAGAATCGGGAATTGTTGATCGAGGTAAAAAAAAAACATACCAAACGCTCCCAAGGGTCTTCATACAAGAATCGCATCGCGACATCAAATGTCGCACCTCCCCAGCATTCCAAACTGTACGCATTCGCCAGAGCGTAGCTGGTCTCTTTGGCGATGTTGACCATGTCGATCGTGCGGAGACGGGTCGCGAGAAGGGACTGATGAGCGTCACGCCAAGTCGTGTCCATGATGAGGGTACCAGGGTACTCTCGCACGGCTTTAGCGAAGGCCTCGGGTCCGTGCTCCACGATGATGTTGCGCCAACCCACTTCACAAGGTAAGGATGCATCCAAGGGTGGGCCGTTGATAGGATCTTCTCGGTTCTGGAACTTGGGGATGACAACTTCGTCTTTAAGTCCAGGTTCGCCCTATATAGAGTTTAGTGTGTACCACAAGTGAATCGCAACTACTTACAACTTGACCCTTGATAGAGCTGCCGTTCACGGCCAGATCACCAAGGTACGCAAGCAGTTTCTGGGCCCGGTTCTGACTCTGCACCAATTTGAAGAGCTCTGGAGTATCATCGATGAACTAGATTGCAACAAGTGAGTATGGAGTGCAGGTAAAAGCAAAGATAATTAATTACAGTGGTCCACGTCTTACCCCCAATGAAGACATCGTTAGTCAAAAGGCGGAACAAGAACGGGATGTTTGTCTGGCCCAAGATCAGCGGGTCTACTTCAAAAGGTTAACCTTAACGAACCTTGACACCACGAATGCGAAACTCGACAAGGGCGCGCAGCATCTTGCGGCGTGCCACCTCATAGGTTGTACCGCTAACGGTGCATTTCACCAGCAGACTGTCATAGTGAGGCTACAGCCAGGATTAAGCGCCACGATAATGCAGATACAATGAAATATGAATACCGTTATCTGGGCGCCGGCGAAACCAGAACTAGCGTCAAGGCGGACGCCGTTACCTCCGGCGCTACGATAGACCTCGATCTTCCCGGTGTCAGGCTGGAAACCCTGCGATGCATCCTCTGTCGTGATGCGGCATTGTATCGCGAAACCGCGTTTCGTGACGGCCTCCTGCGTAAGTCCCAGCTGCGGCAGAGTAGCCCCGGCAGCGATTTGAATTTGGGCGGCCACGATATCAATTCCAGTAATCTCCTCTGTTGATAAAGATATCACGGTTGTGCTTGCACAAGAAGATAAAAGACGGACCTGTGATAGTGTGCTCGACTTGGATGCGGGGATTGATTTCGATAAAGTAATGTCTCCCCATTTGGTCTACCAGAAACTCTGCAGTCCCCGCATTCCGATAGCCGACGCTCTTCGCCAATTTGATTGCATCGGTCAGGATCGCCTGCCTGATTTCTTCGGGTAGATGGGTAGCCGGCGCGACCTCGACGACTTTCTGATGCCGCCTCTGAACCGAACAATCACGCTCGAATAGATGGATCGTATTGCCCTGTGCATCGGCGAGGAGCTGGACTTCGATGTGGCGCGGGCGTTCAAGGAACCGTTCAATGAAGACGGTTCCATCACCGAATGCGGATTTGGCCTCGCTAGTAGCGCGTTCGAACGCGTCTTTGAAATCGGATTGCTCGCGAACTACGCGCATTCCACGTCCACCGCCGCCCATAGCTGCTTTGATGATTACTGCGAATGATAGTGAGAAACCAGCGGCAGTAGAAAGATGGAGACCAACCTGGAAATCCATATTCTTTGATAAACGCGTCGCCATCGGTGTAGGATGCGACTGCTCCGGGTGTCCCAGGGACGACAGGGACGCCGACCTTCATTGCTTATGGCGAGAAATATCTAAGCAGGGGAAGACACCATGAATGGACGCGACATACCGAGGGTGCGCGCCTTGGTCTTATCGCCCAAGCCATCGATGACTTCGGGAGTAGGTCCGATGAATGCAATACCAGCTTGCTCAACTTTACGCGCGAACTCTGCGTTTTCGGACAGGAAGCCGTATCTGGGACCGATGATGGGCGGCGCTGAAGGGACGGATAGTGATGGACGTACCCTGGATGGATCATGTCTACCCCATGCTCAAGCGCAATCCTGATGATATCATCTTGGGCAAGGTATGCTCCTACAGGTGTCAGTCCTTTGCCTACTTGATATGCTTCATCGGACTGAACGATTGGAATCAGCGCGGGATGTGCAAAGGAAGACTTGGACCGACCTTTTGACGATGGGCGGACAACCGATCTTCGAAAGAGTAGATGGCGACGGTGTGCATCGCCAGCTCATGAGCGGATCTGAAGACGCGGATTGCGATTTCCTGGGCATGAACGGTTGGAAAGGGCTGCCAAGTTGACTCGAGGAACCTACACCGCGATTGGCGACCAGTATCTTGGGCAATGGACCGCTGTGGCCAGCACCTTTCCTCCGCATAGATTGTATGGAATGCACGGGGGTACCTGGGACGCTGGGGAAGGCCGAAAAGCTGCCCAAGCGGGGCGGGTGGAGAGAAGCCATGGTGGTTTGCTCTTCGTGGTGTAGTGGAGTATATGTAGTGAAAGAGTTGGTTGGTGTCGTTTGGGTGGGTGATAGAACTTTGGATTTTATATAGCTCCGCTATCTACTACCCGTACATAACTAACTTCAGCAACGGGCTATGCCCCCCGTATTGCCACTGTTGCCGCCTGACGCCGCTTAAAGTCCGCTAGGTAGCCAGGTCGCTTGAGCAAGAGAATCTCAAGTAAACAAGGGCAATATCAGCGCGTAAATTTGTTGTTGTGCCTGTATGCTCCTGGCAAATGCCAGAAGACAATTGGCACGCAGTGTGTCCAGGCAGCTGTTCCAGTCGAGTCAATTGAGGCCGAGTCGCGTCGAGTCATACAAGAAATCGATACTGATATATCACGCCAAATCTAGACACTCATTCACTACTTCCACCATGGATTCTGTGTCCCAGTCCCTTGCTTCCCTCTCTATCGCTCCGGCCGCCCACGTCTCCCATTCCGAAACCACATCCCCAGCGACATGGCGCGAGGCCCTCGGTGCAAACACATCTACCCCATTTGAGCTCATTAAAACCCTCGTCTACAAGCCCAAGACCGCGAAAACAGCGACCCCCATTCCCGTCGTCGTAATCGCCCGCGATGACAGTGATACCAACGCCGCTGCGATCGGCAAAAGTCTCAACTTGAAAGAGATGCGGCTGGCTTCGGAGGATCTGTTGACCGAGTTCTTTTCGCTCGACAAAAACTCGCGTGCGTACCTGTGTTCTACTCCGCCAGACGTCCCTCCTTAATCGATCTAGTATCTCCGTTGGCCCTCAACAAGACCATCTTTCCAAAGGTCGTCACAGTTGTCGACTCATCTATCGCTTCCTCTTCCTCCCTCTTCGCGGTGCACGCGTTGTCTTCCAGCTCTACCGTGTTTCTCTCCGGGAAAGACATCGTGGCGTATCTTCGCCATCTGGAAACCGACAGTGTGAAGATCCAAGAGCTGGATTTTGCCAATTTGGTTGGTTCCGTTGCGGCTCCCGCTCCCGCTGCGAAGCCTGCTGCAAAAGAAAAGGACGATGCCAAAATTGAAGGCGCCGTGCAGATCGCTATCGGGGTGAAGAAAGAGGTTGATTTTGCAACGTGGTACACAAATGTGGGCATCGAGTGTCGAGCCGTTGTTGAATGCTCATCCGACTGCAGGTTCTTATCAAAGCGGATATGTTGGACTACTATAGCGTAAGCGGCTGCTACATCTTGAAGCCCTGGTCCTATAGCATCTGGGAGGAAATAACACGTATGTGGTATAATCTGAATCGCCGTCGCCTCTGACATCTCGTAGAATGGTTCAACGCTGAGATAAAGGAACTCGGTGTCCAAAACTCGTACTTCCCGATGTTTGTGTCACAGAAAGTCCTTGAACGTGAAAAAAACCATATCGAAGGTTTCTCCCCCGAGGTAGCGTGGGTCACGAGAGCGTCAGTACTGCCTTTTTTTCACTCCAAAGACGACATTTGTTTACATGCGTCGATCCACAGCGGTAACTCTGATCTTGAAGAACCCATTGCGATCCGTCCAACTTCAGAAACTGCGATGTATCCATGTATGCCCCCCTCGTTTGTTCCGAACAGGCGTCTCATCGATCGGTAGACTATGCCAAATGGATCAAGAGTCATCGCGACCTTCCCCTGAAGCTCAATCAATGGAACAGTGTTGTACGATGGGAGTTCAAGAATCCCCAACCGTTCCTCCGCACGCGCGAATTCCTCTGGCAGGAAGGTCACACCGCGTTTCTCACCCAAGCAGAAGCTGACACCGAGGTCCGGCAAATTCTCGACCTCTACCGACGTGTGTTCGAGGACCTTCTTGCTGTTCCTGTCATCCCCGGCGTCAAATCCGAAAAGGAGAAATTTGCAGGCGGTCTATATACGACCACTGTGGAGGGCTTTATTCCGACGTCTGGCCGCGGAATCCAAGGCGCTACATCGCACTGTCTTGGGCAGAACTTCTCGAAGCCGGAAATGTTCAATATTTTCGTCGAAGATCCGAATGACCCTACAGGCCAAGGCAAAACGTACGTCTGGCAGAATTCGTGGGGGCTTTCAACACGAACAATTGGTGTGATGGTTATGGTGCACGGAGATAACCAGGGTTTGGTGTTGCCTCCACGGGTTGCGAGTGTGCAGGTCGTGATTGTACCGTGCGGTATCACGGCCAAGACCACAGACGAGAGCAGGGCCAAAATCAACAGCGCATGCGAGGACCTGGCCAAGACCCTCAAGAAGGCGGGTGTTCGAGCCAAAGCTGACCTGCGAGAGGGATACACCCCGGGGTATAAATTCAACGACTGGGAGCAAAAGGTACGTTGTCAATGAATTCCCCCAAACTGTTCCATTACTGAATTTCCCTCGCTGTTCAGGGTGTTCCCCTTCGCCTCGAAATTGGGCCAAATGACATTGCTAAGCAGCAGACCATGACGGTGCGCAGAGACACGGGTGTCAAGAACCCTGTCGGCCTCGCTCAAATTGGATCAACTGTGACTGCGCTGCTGGATACGATCCAAAGCGAGATGTTCAGCCGAGCCAAGACGACATATGATTCCTGTCTCAAGGAGATCACTCGTTGGGACGATGTTGTCCCCACTCTCGACAACAAGTGCATCGTCGTGATGCCGTGGTGTGAAGTTGAGGAATGCGAAGACGATATCAAGGAACGAAGTGGAAGAGCGTACGTATCGTTTACCTGTGGCGTCATCAACGCGCTGAAGTTTTTTTTTTTTACAGTTCGGAACCACAAGATGAACGCGCTCCGTCTGCTGGAGCCAAGTCCCTCGCTATTCCCTTTGATCAGTCGCGCTGGACTCCGATCGTTCCAGGTGAAACAAAATGTCCGGCCTGCGGAAAAGCCGCCAAACGGTGGACCATGTTCGGCCGATCGTATTAGATGTATCCAAGTTGTTTCTTAAATAAAACAAATTGTCGTTTCCTGAAATGGAGCGGAGGACGCGCAAGCTTTGTCGGTGCTTGGACGCCCGCATGCAGCCAAACAAAAAGTCAGCACAAGCTCCGAAAACGTCCGCTCGTCCATGTTGCAGAGAATAGCGCAGAGAGTAAGATTGCGATTTTATGGTGGTCAGACACTAACTTTTGTTAGAACTCCTTGCGCTCGGCGCAGCGGTTACGCTGGACGACCCGCCGGAATTTCGCAACACCCTCCGAACCGTATGAAGTCGTAGTCATCGGCGGCGGTGCGCGCGTTTTCCCTTCCACAACCTTCGCTCATTTTTCTTAGGTCCTGGTGGATATGTCGCCGCTATCAAGGCTGCTCAGCTTGGACTCAAGGTACTCTAAATTTGCGCTAGCATATCAACAACACTGAAACCAACGAAGACAGCCTGCATCGAGAAGCGCGGTTCCCTCGGTGGAACGTGCCTCAACGTCGGCTGCATCCCCTCCAAGGCCATGCTCAATAACTCGCACATGTATCATCAGGCTCAGCATGACATGAAGCGCCGCGGTATTGACGGTGCGTTCTTCCCTTGCATCTTATTCAGAAATCCTGACTTGCACTAACCAGTCTCCGGCGTGTCCCTCAATCTTCCTGTCATGCTTGCGGCGAAGGACACCGCTGTCTCGGGCCTGACTAAAGGCGTTGAGTTCCTGTTCAAGCAAAATGGTGTCGACTACATCAAAGGCGCCGCGTCGTTCGTATCACCCACGCGCATCTCCGTCCAGCTGCTTGAGGGTGGGGAGACGGAGGTTGAATCAAAGAGCGTCATCATCGCGACGGGCTCCGAAGTCACGCCCTTTCCTGGTGGTGGCATCCCCATCGACGAGAAGCAAATCGTAAGCTCAACAGGTGTGCTCGACCTCCAGGAGGTTCCGGAAAAACTTGTTGTCATCGGTGGGGGCATCATTGGTTTGGAGATGGGCAGCGTATGGAGCCGCCTTGGGGCCGAGGTCACCGTCGTCGAGTTCCTTGGCACTATTGGTGGCGCGGGTATCGATGGGGAGGTCGCGTATGTTTCCCCTCTATTATTTGGCAACTACACGTCATTGAGTATTACAACTCCATAGCAAGCAGTTCCAGCGCCTCCTCACCAAACAGGGCCTTAAGTTCAAACTTAACACCAAGGTCGTTTCCGCAGAAAAGACCAACGATGGCAAGGTCGCCCTCAAGACGGAGGCAGCAGCGGGCGGCAAGGAGGAGGTCATCGATGCAGACGTCGTCCTTGTCGCTGTTGGTCGCCGCCCCTATGTAGAGGGTCTGAACCTTGAGGCCATTGGTGTGGAAATGGACAACAAGGGCCGCATCGTCATCGATGACCAGTTCAACACCTCCGTCGAAAATATCAAGTGCATCGGCGACGTCACCTTCGGGCCTATGCTCGCGCACAAGGCTGAAGAGGAGGGTGTGTCCACATTTTCTTTCCTCTTCGTTTTCTAAATCACTAGCTCTCCAGGGATCGCTGCGGCCGAATTCCTGAAGACGGGGCATGGTCACGTAAATTATGCGGCAATCCCCTCTGTAGTATACACACACCCGGAGGTGGCGTGGGTCGGGAAGACGGAACAGGAACTCAAGACTGCTGGTGTCCAGTTCTCGATCGGAAAATTCAACTTTTCAGCCAACTCGCGCGCGAAGACCAACCTCGATACCGAGGGTTTCGTCAAGATTATTGCCGAGAAGGAGACGGACAAGATTTTAGGTGTGCATATAATCGGCCCGAACGCGGGTGAGATGATTTCGGAGGGTGTGCTCGCAATGGAGTACGGAGCAAGCGCAGAAGACGTCGCACGGACCAGTCACGCTCATGTGCGTCCCCTTTTACTTTTTTGGGCGTATTTATGCTTCGCACTTGTGTGGACCGCCATCCCGCGCTGTTCTTTTTCCCCGTATCGTCCATCTTCTGACATATTTTCTCCACAGCCGACCCTGAGCGAAGCCTTCAAGGAGGCCTGCATGGCCGCATTCTCTAAACCCATACACATGTAACTAGATTCTGATCTAATACGGTAGCAAGAAAAAAAAATAGATATAGTATTTGTGATGACTGGCTCCACCCCGTGGAAAATTCATGGGCCAGAACAAGTAATTTATTGCAGTGCTTCTTTTTGTAGAATGTACCTTGCTTGCATTGCAAAAGAAAACCAACAGCTCTACAAGTGTTCCATTACTTTAGTGTCCTAAATTGTTAGGGGTCGTCTCTGTTAAAAGAGAGTTAAATATGGATCCGCTGAAGGCTGCGGGGGAGCTCGCGCAGGAAGACAGAACAGTGTCGGACATTTCTGGTAGTGTTGAGTCATCCGTGACACCATGCAAGCAAATACCCTTCAAATACCCTTTTTTTTTTTTTGGTGGAGCGTTGAAGTAGTGGGCAGTCTGATCTGATCAGCCCCCCACTACACGTTGGTTTTCAGGCTTTCACCTGCAAGGAAAACCAACCCACCCTTAGTCTCTTATAAACAGACGGTACAACAAATCTCGCTCGTACCTCGCGTGTTGTAGTCTGTCGATTACTCGATCACTGTCATTGGTACCCGATGTTATTATGTAATCTTAAATTTCTCGAGCCTCGTTCACGCGTTCACAACACCTTCTTGCCCATTTTTGCGTCAGATTATCATTTATTCTACTAGAATGAACACCTTCTCCTGCCAAATCTTCGGCCCCGACGTCAAAGCCAGGATGTTGAACATTGATGGCATCAATGATGACCAATCCAGCATTCTCGTCCACTTAGAAGCTGGACACAGAGACAATATTAGAACAGACAATTCTCTCAAGAATCGGTGTAGAATCATTTTGGTCTCCTAGGATTTTCAGTTGAAGTTGTGCAAAGCGTAGAACACCGCAGGTCAAAATTCAAACTCAGCACTTTACATAATAACTGGGGGTACCAATGACGTGCCACGCGGTTAACTACAGACTAACCCACCCTGGGGAAATACACTTAGGTATGCCTCTGCCAGGCAGTGTGGGACTCAACTCTCCAAGCTAACGGTTCTGTCCCAGAGGACAGAGAGAGCCTATACCCACTAAAAATCCCAGACTGCCTGATCCAATTTTCAGGCAGATTTTCATTAGGGGAAGTCAAAGCTAGAATCGGAGGCCGATTCTGGCCGATTCTGATGTTGATTCTTGACCGATTCTGGCGGCAGAATCGACCGAGAATCAACATCAACTTTGACCCCCTCGGTTCTGAGCTCGATTCTGAGCTCGATTCCTGGAGGATTCAGTGTGTAGACAAACAACTGATAATTAAATTGAATATATTTTTTCTGGGCCCCAACCGTGCTATCTTATACCACGACACCATGCCGCGGCTCTCCTCGCGCCAACGTCGGGTGCGTGACGTCCTCAAGACGTTTCTCCATCACCACGCCACACATGTCAAGGCCGCCTTGCGGTGGAAGAACAAAACCAAACGCACACTCACCCATGCTGGATTCATGGCCGAAGAAATCAATGCTTTGGCGTCCGCATCCGCGCCGGCTGCCTTCGACACCCTATCCATCAAAATGACATCTGGCTCGGAGCCAGAGAGCACTGTTACATCAGTCGGCTCAGACGTGTCATCGCTGTCCAGCGGCATTGACTCGGAAAGCAGCGACAACTGGTCAGACCTCCTTGGCTCAGACTGGCGCGGAGTTTCTTCTAGCTCATCAGCGTCATCCGAAGGCTCCGATGATGCCAGCGACTCCAGCAGCGACGGTATGCCAGAACTTCACCCGGCTGGATACCCCGATTTGGATGATGATTCCGATGGCAGCTCTGACAGCGCTAGCGACTCGGACTCCGAAACCTCGAGCTCCTCTGGGGGCGATGTGGACGACGTGTGTTAGGGTTCGGACCCTAAATAGTAATCATTTGATTACTTAATTAACGTGGTTGTTATTGTGTTGCACTATTAGGCATCACCCACGTTACACCACACCCAGTTCTTATTTAAGTAGAAAATAACGTAGGCAAACAGTAGTCTTAATCTTCTGTTGTACTACCACATACTGTCAATACGATCCTCAGGGAACGTGCTGACTTGTTTGTGTGAAACACATCAGATTAAACAACAAGAGTCTATCCAGACTCTTACACTTTTTTGAGTCTCACGACCCAAGTAGTTATCGTGAACTACATACATTGTAGATAATCTCTTGAACTATTTTCCTCATGGGAAACAGAGGCAAGAGAACCAAGAAAAGGGCATCAAAATCCCATCGATCCCACCAGAACGAATTCGTCGAGACGAGGATAGAGGCAGTGATGGATAGTGATCCACCGATGGCCTCTGTGCCCTCATCGCAGACAGTGAGACCGCCAGATAATCTAGCCGTGATAAGCGATGAGCGAGGATCTCCGAGATCGACTACGATTGCCGGAGATCAGCGATCATCATCACTTCCGTCGTTGACCCCGTCACTGTACCCGGTCGATTATGAAGTGGGACGAAACATCCGATCCAGAAATGCGAGCAATAGCTCGGCCGACCGAGCATCTGTTAATGCCAGACTGTCATCCAGTTTGGTACAGGAATGCCCTGAAAGTGTGAACAGTGTGCACGCGGTACAGACACCGAACCGGCATCGTGCCAGTGTACATAGCGTTACTGACGAAGATGATGTTCGTGAAGGACGGATACCGACCTCCTCTCGAGGAATAGTGGTACTTAACCACTCACAGGTGAATAAAGTTCACCTGACTACTACCCGTACTAGCGAGGAACATTCCTCGCCGCGACCAGTAATAACTAGTCGGCCTATTTCAGTAGATGAGTGTGAAATAGCATCACAGGATATGCTCAGCTCCTCTCCGTATCCGGAGGAAAGTCAGATAATTTCTGATCATGAGAGACGCGCGCGGCGGGCAGAAAAGAAACGCCGCAGTAGCGTTGAGTCGCAGGAATCGGCAGATATGCATCAAGCAGCTGCTGCAAGTATGCTCACGGCAGGACACGCTGTCACCAGCGAAGAGCTGGACGCAAATATTGAGGCCGCACGAGCTACGTTAGCTTGCGAACGTGCGATTCATGAAAGTCCGGAAGAATTCCGGAGGCGTCAGGACGCATATCAACGTTCCGCTAGGCAATTGCGTGACTTACGCGTACAGGACGATCATGAGTTCGCCATGGAACTCGTGGCCAGTGAGTTGCGTGACATTGAACACACAGAGGTACAGGCGTGGATTGCGCGCGATCGCGAATACGCTGAAGAAATAGGGCGTAAAGAACGCACTGAAACACAGATAGATCCGCAAGAATTGGAAACCACTCGGCAGGCTGTTGCTCATTTTGAAGCGTCGGCAATGGCATTGGAGCAGCTAGCCGCCGATAATCGGAAGGAAGCAGCTCGGCGACAGAGCATACTTAGCGAGTACTTGACTCGCGAGATGCGGCAATCACGATCATGTCCGACTGCAGACGCAGTGGTACGAGGAGCTCCAAAGGCACCGAGTTATGTGGTGAATACACCACTAGTTCCTCAGGTCAAACCTGAACGTCTAACTCATGCATGGTACAATCACGTTGTACTACAATGGTACCGACTTCATGAAATTGAGAAGCAGGGTTCGTCGCTTATTAAAGACCAGGGAATTTCCTGGGACGAAACTGGACGCGCAGTGGAAGTAGGTCCAGCACCTAGTCGTGGAAGTTCAGTGGGTACGCGGGGAGGCAATCATACTCCCTCTGTAGTGTCCAGTCGACATTCAAAACAGTCTGAAGCCGAACCTAAGGTGTCACCTACACCTGCGGTCGGGGTCGAGGTGCCGCCGCCCACATTACCAGCGGTGGTCACACTACTGAAGCTGGGAATTACTGTGAAAGCCGAGCAGCATTCACAATATTATTCACGAGCGGGTACCACACCCGTACCTGGAGTGACAGGAACTGTCACCGATATTAATAGACCACAGGTTTATTCTCAGGTCAAAATTAAATCAACACCGGACGGTGGATCTGATTCGTCAGATTCTGACAGTAGTTCCTCGGATTCTACATATCAGCACGAGTCAACGTACTCGCGTGATGAAGATACAGACAGTGTATGGGAAAAGGATCCCAGCGACGTAGTATCCGAAGTCACCGCTAAATATAGCAACAAAAGACCTGAGAAGACGACACGCAGTGGCAATAAATATGTGTCCACTGGAAGACCCAGCACCATGTCCCCCGGAAAACAACGGGTACACCCCGGTCATGCGGTAGCCAGTGGTGCAGGTGGAGGTGGTGGACCTCCCAATGATTCGTCAGATGACGAAGGAAAGCAGTCGAGTAAGGATAGTAAGCGGCCCAAGCAGAGAGCCAATCCGCTACCATCCAGCTCGGAGGAATCCGAATCATCCGATGCGGATGACCAGTTATATGATCGAGGACATACTCGAGGGCCATCGACCACTCCACAGAAATATCCGCAGGAGTCCGAACGTGATAGGCAGCGTAGGAAACACCGCAATTCGAGGCGGAATCATCATTCGAGTGGATCACGGTCCGAATCGCAGGAGCAAATCCATCTCCTGGAACCAGGGGATCCAGTGTCAGCGGGTATTCCGCTGAAACAGCAGAACAAATGGAAACAATCGTTGCATGCACCGATAATTAATTATTACAAGGAAACCTTGGGCACTGAGTCGCCGCCTGCGGCAATACTGGATGAAAATCGGACTGTCCGATTTCCTGTTCCCGAGAAGTATTCAGGAAGTAAAGACCTGAAGGTCTTCGAAGGTCATATAATGGCAATGTGCCGTTGGCTACAAGTGCTCGGATTTGGTGGCAAAAAGAACCGCCACCAATGCATTTTGATGCATAGTTTTTACCTCACTGGTAATGCCGCAGAATGGTATAATACCCAGGTTATGGGATTTACCTGTACGAAGCGACACTGGACGCATCTTGAGGTAATCCTCGGACTATT
The DNA here is from genome assembly GCA_029281465.1 of Mycena epipterygia. Taxonomy (NCBI): domain Eukaryota; kingdom Fungi; phylum Basidiomycota; class Agaricomycetes; order Agaricales; family Mycenaceae; genus Mycena; species Mycena epipterygia. Next base: position 98,642 of record JARJCQ010000011.1, on the reverse strand, counting down.
CGATAGATTTATCGATACGTCGTGCGTACAGAACGCTACAGAACAGTTTTGGGCAACTAAGTACTCGCCTGAAATGGGAATTGCAGGGTTCTACAATGAGCTTATGGGAGCGGCGGGACGCATGATTAAGCGCCCGGACTCATATACGTTCAAGAACCAGTTCATGTCACGATTACCTGCCAAAATGGTACAATCATTGGTTGACCGTAATATAACGGCTGAGTACACGACCATACGTCAAATACTGGACGCCGGTATTAATTACGAATGGGGATTGAGCGTTACCGAACGCTATGCTGCCAATCGTGCAGCGAATAGATCAATGACACGGGAAGTTCCCCGTGCGTCTACATCGCCAAGGACACAGGATAGTCCAAGAATGTCGGTAGCCCGACGGGAAGACATTAAACACAAGTTGTTTAAATTGGTCAAGCATGACCAAACTAAGGCGAGAGGTCGCGATGGGGGAGGAAGTGGGGTAAAAACCGCACCAGATGGCATTAAATGCTACAGATGTGGTGGAGCCCACTATAAGAGGGATTGTACAGAGGAAGAATCGTTCGCGGCGAGAGGAGTTGTAGATGATAACTCCGAAGAGGAGGCGGAAAGGCCGCCGAAAGCATCGTCATCTAAGATGCCACCAGTTAAGCAGGGGGAGCAGCTTAGAGCCGCTCAGGAATCTGGACAGGAGGACGCGTCGTCCGAAGGAGAGTATACGCTGGAAGAATTCAGCAATTACAATCTGAGTGACAGTGAGGAACGCGGGGGTGGAATGCGCGAGAGATGCGCCCATATGTCTACCCGCTGGGATACCAGTAAGGTAGGCGTCAAGCAAACGCAACCAACCCTGTCACATCAGGTCACACTCGTCCAAATCGGGCAAAATGGGAGCGATAAATGAAAGATAAAAGTGTAGAGGCCTTTTAACTCAGTACATTAATAATCGAGCCGCAACATATTGTAGCAGAATAGTATCGGTGTCCCATAAAAAAAGAATGGACTCAAATGATTGAAATTGGTTGACTAGATATGAAAGCCGTTCAAATTTAGCCACTATCTCCCCTATTGCGCTGCCGAACCCGGTCAATTAGACCACGAGCTCCGTCTTCGAGCTGCCCCCCAATTGATGCAATAAATCGCTTCGCTTCAGCCAATTGATCCTCTGTGGTTCCGCTACCCAGATGGTTCTCGCGGGCAGTTAGACGTGTCCCAATCCGCCAAAACAGCTTGCGCATCTCATAGATTTGATGTTCCTTGTCAAGCATGCGTTCTGAAGCCTCCTGCTTCTCCCCCTGTGCAACGGAAAGCTGGTACCGGAGCTCCTCGGCCTCATCGATAAGTGCTGCAGCATCCTTGTTATATCCGACAACTGCTGCTCGAGCCGGGCTACATGGTCTCGGAGCTGCTGCTCTGGGGTGATATTATTATCTAGAGATCGTACATGAGCAATGTACTCCCCGCAAAGAATTGACTTACCGTCGCTATTCATGATCGAAGATAACATCAAAGATAATCATGTAACAGGTCACAGCGCTCACACTCGCACATATTCCCGAGTCGCGAAATTATCTGCATTAATTACGATGGTATCTCTAGCCCTGCATCTTCCAGATCATCCATTAAACGGTTTGGAACCAGTCTATGGCCGGGGTATTTCCGTGCAGCCCAAGCTGCGAGGGGCCCATTCAAACCAATGATGTACGCATCCATAAACCGTGCCGAGCGGTTGGCAAATCTGAAAGAATTTGAGTGCACAGAATGGGAAGAGGGAAGGCTTTAACGTACCGGCGCATTGACGAGAGTGGAACCGCATCAAGTGCAGCCAAAGTATTAGCTTCGAGAACGTCCTCGCGGGAGGACTCCAGGTTAAGCCGATACAGTCGTTTCGCATAGCCCCAGCATTGCTCAATAAAGTTGAGCTCGGGGTGAAATTTGGGCAGGAATAGGACCTGTATCCCGCGTTCCTCGCAGTCTATCTCGAGCATCGATTTAACGTGCTCGAAATCAGGTTGGTTATAAAGGAGACGGCGGCAGCAGCAGTCCAATGCAGGCGGAGTGCATTTGAAGCCTTTGCAGTTGGCCAATTTGCCAGTGGTATTGATGCCACGTTCCTGCAAGAGGATGAGCATGCCCTTGAAGAGTCCAGCCTGCAGATGGCCGTCCGGGAAGTAGAGTGCCTGTGGTTGCCCATCAAACTCGGTGTCAGCCATGCGAATTTTGTGCTTTTTATAAGCACCAGTGCTGGTGTAGACCTGGGCGCCGTGCGCGTCGCGCAGATTTACTTCAACAAGGAAGTTGGCCGAGGGGCCCTTCGGCATCTTGGTTGCAGACAAGGATCCCTCGGGGCACTTCAGATGTGTTGTAGCGTTATCGTAAACAAAGACATGGTCTTCATCTGGATAACACTCGGTCACAATATCCATTGCGTTTTGTGCCTGGATACATACAGTCTCGGTTAGAGCGGCAGAATAGAAATATTTATCACTCACCTGCTCGCGGATTTCAATATTTGTGAAATATCCATCCTTGTTCTTTCCGGGGCTCATGACAACTCGAGCGCTTCGTGTACTTTCAGGTGAACGAAGCCACCCGTAGCGCGACGAGACGAAATCTGCAACCATCAGAGATGCACCCTCACCCTTGGCGTAGGGTTTTGCTGGGGCATCCTTGTGATACCAGGTCTTGCGACGACGATCGTGAGCATAGAAGATGCTCTCGTCATGGAACCACACCACTACACGCCTCCCGGGCAAATTCGGGCCAATCTCGGGGAGGTTATCGTGAGACCAGGAATCCATTCTCACCCTAATTTTAGACCATGCCGGTAGAAACTTGTTTTGGCGGTAGGCAACAACATCTGGGCGCTCATGGCCATCGGCATATTGTCCTTTTTTCGGGTGCATCCACCTGGAAGCAAAATCCGGACTGAGAAATTTTTTTAAGCAGGTCGAACACTCACCGAAAGCCAAGCTCCTTGAGATAACGCTCCGCTGTTCGGATAGAAATCCGTCGGGTAATGCCGTGTTTCTGCATGATGTCGGGTCGGGCGAGGTATTCGACGAGTTTCTGGGCGGTGATGTCCTTTCCGAGTTCTTGGAGATGCAAGTTGATGCCTGCATTAAGATCCTCGTCAACGAGCATCGACGTCGTCCAATAACCATAAGGATTGAGCGGTAGGACAGTACGATCGGCAATAAATTGCCTGACCATAATGCGGAGCTGACGTGAACAATAGGTACCTCTCCCCAGCGAAACAGCAGCTTGGAGAGAAGAGGCGGCCCAGAACCTGACAGTTTTGGATAGAGGAGAGGTGTAGAAATTTAGCATTGACTGCATGGTTTCCATTCGAAGACGCACGAACACATCTATGCCCGGATCGATGTGTCCCTTGCCCGACTTCCGATGGGGGCAGAGCAGCGCGCGGAGGTCGTTTAAAGCAGCTGATGCGGCCGAGACAGATGGTGCTTCCTGCAGCTTCCCAGACGGAAGCGGCATTTCGGAAGCACGAGCCGATGTAAGGAGGTCCGGAACGGCATGGGGTGCTGGCGGCGGTTGGGCAGCGTGTCTAGCAGCCACTGCTCACCCCATTTCCGCGTGCAGCTCCCTCTCGACATCACTATCATCATCGGAGTCCAGCGGAAGTCTGCCAGAACGCCCCGCCAGAACAGAAATATCATCTTCATCCGGTACCTCTTCCACGGTAGCGCGCCGATTTGGTGGAGGTGGGAGAGTGAACGTGTAGAAAGAATGCTCCGGAGGGGATGCGAGCGGCCTGAGGGAGGCGGTAGCGCGAAAAATGCCCGTGTGTGTGAAAGGAAGCGGAGGCTGGGCAGCATCAGACAGGTGTGAGACAAGAAAGACATCGGAGGCGTTGTGTGGGAGGACAGGATCCATGGAGGCCTCGGAAGGCGATGTAGAGTGTCGCGGGGATACCTATGATGTAGCAGTCAATGGGCACGCGAAGGACGCGTCAATATGATCACGCACATTTTCCTTCCCATCGACTTTCCTCTTCTTCCGAGGGGACAATTTCTCTACAATTGTCTTTGCAAGGTTGCCGAGGCGTGCGAGGATATGCGACCGCTTCTTAGGCATCGTTCGGTGGGAGCCAGAAGGCCCAGAGGACGGCGGGCGCGAGGGGAGGATACGGAAGATGGGATCATTCCATTAATAATGCATCTAGATATTCGGCCCCGGATATTTTCTAAAACAGGCGATACAGGCCATTCAGGGCTACTATTGGCACAAAATGTTGCGGCCAGATTGTCGCCATTGGGCCACCCGATTATCCGACGCGCTTTTCTCTCTAATTTACCCGGATTTGGACGTGTCACGCTTGCTTACATAAACGTTGGTCGCGTTTGCTTGACGCCTACCTTATGTCCGAGGAGTATGAGTGGTCTGATGACGACGCGGATGAAGACATTGTCCTCGTAGAAAGATGACCAAGTCACGGGACCGTGGTGATACCCCGTGATAGTCAGAACACCGTGCTGGACAAGTGCGAGGAAACCCTCGATAGTCCGATCATTGATGAGGACAAGTTGTACAATGGGTCTGCCGGTGCTGACTTGCCCACGACGGAAACGTCGCACGGCAAGAATGATGTGAAGCCGACAAAACCGCCGATGAAGCTCGAGGTATCTCTCGATCTATTTGGGTTTTGTGACGAGTACCCGATGGAGGAATTCCTCACAGAAAAAGAGTTAGATAACCTCGCCAAAGAAATGGCGAATCACATCATATGGCAAGGAAATACCACGGAGGTGGAAGAATTTCTGTTTGCCACCGGAGAGAGATCTTCGTTATCAGTGCAACCGCCGTCAGAACGGCGAAAAATCATATTAAAGTGTTCCAAGGTGGTTCATAAACGACCCCTGCGGTCCGCTGCCGATAACTTTTGCTTAACGGCATATGTGGACATCAATGGACATAAAGCGTTTACGCTATTTGATTCTGGATGCACCACCGAGGCGATTAGCCCGGATTTTTGCCGAGTCGCGAACATTCGCGTGTTTCCCATTGAATCCGAAGTTGTTCTTCAACTTGGTACGGCCGGTAGTCGATCCAAGATAAATCACGGAGCGACTGCCCGAGTTAAATACTCGACTCTAGTATCGGAGGAGTATGTTGACATAGTCAACTTAGATCGATACGATGCTATTATAGGCACACGATATATGCGTAAGCATGGAATATCACTCGACTTTGAGCACAATCAAGTATTGGTTAAGCGGAAAGCCGCTCCAACGTTGTCGAACACCGACACAAAGTCGGAAGTAGAGCGCAGAAATGCAGCTCAACGAGTCGATCGACAAGAGTGACTTCCACGGCCGGATACCGTGAAACCAGACCCCGATAGGGATAAAAGTAAGGTTCCGACCTATAATAAACATCGACGATGCACACCGGATGGAAAGGTAACCATCGAGGATGACGACGAGGAGGATGAATCCCTCCATAAAATTGATCGGCCAGCATTTGAATTTCCAGTGTCGCTGGAAGATCTGGGAGAGGTCGTTGACCGAGAGGGAGTCGAGCACTCCAAAGTAATACAAGAGTTTTCACGGGCTAGATTCCTGTCATTACATACGACCATACCGAATAAATTTCGAACGGTAAAATTACCCCGCTCTGAGTATGGAGCACGACCCGTTAAAGTCATCCTACCGGACAAGGTGAAAGCTGATCTCACCGAAGTATTTCAAGCTGCGGCTGTCCAGCATTCCACGGAATTGAAATCAGAGGGAGCAAAGCTCACAGACGAGGATATTCCTCGATTAAGGGATCGTTGGATGGAGATTAGTAAAGACATCATGTCTGGAGTACCGGAGACAATGCCACCGCTATGTGCGGTAAACCATCGAATTCCATTGATCGATGACAAGAAGATATATAATTATCACTTGCCCAAATGCCCCGATTCAATGAAGGACCAACTGTTAGACAAAATTAACAGATACGTCCGGGCGGGATGGTGGACCGCTGTTCAAACAGATCAGGCAGCACCCATGCTGTGTATCCCGAAGAAGACGGGGTTGCTTCGAACGGCGATTGACTGTCGCAAACGAAATGAAAATACTTTGAAGGACGTAACACCCTTCCCGGACCAGGACCAGATCCGGATGGACTGTGCCCGAGCGAAATATCGCTCTAAAATTGACATGTCCAACGCGTATGAGCAGATACGCATAGTGGCGGAAGACATGTGGAAGACCGCATTCACTATGGTGTATGGCACATTCGTCAGTCACACGATGCAAATCGGCGAGTGTAATGCACCCGCTACATTCCAAAGAATTATGACGATGGTGTTCCAGGAATTCCTGGGCCGCTTTGTTCACGTATATTTAGATGATATATTCATCTATTCCAACTCTATAGAAGACCATGAGAAACATCTCAAACTTGTGTTTGATACACTTCGTAAGAATGCCTTTTATTTGAAAAAGGAAAAGTGCGATTTGTATTCCAAAAGCATGGACTGCCTTGGACATCTGATAGATGACCGTGGTCTCCACGCTGACACTGATAAAATGCAGCGTATTCGAGAATGGCAGGAGCCGCGGAATTACCTGGATGTACAGAGATTTCTGGGATTGGTGCAATATCTTGCTCAGTTTCTGCCGGATATTACAGCCTATACTGGTCCTCTGGCCGCGATCACCCGCAATGGTAATTCATTTGCATGGCGCCCGATGCATCAAGCATGTTTCGACATGATCAAACTCATTTGCTGTAAGACAGCAATTCTGCGACCCATCGACCCTAGCTCGGAAGAACCGATTTGGGTCATATGCGACGCGTCTATCTCTGGATTAGGCGCTATGTATGGTCAAGGACCGACATGACAGGAATGCAGACCTGCAGGATTTATGTCCAAGAAGTTTACATCGGCTCAGCACAATTACCGTGTGTTTGAGCAGGAAACTTTGGCCATACTCGAGGCATTACTCAAATGGGAGGACAAACTCCTCGGATATCGAATTCATGTGGTCACAGACCACAAGGCGTTAGAGTTCTTCAAAACTCAACCCAGATTGAGTGGCCGTCAGATACGTTGGATGGAATATCTCTCCAGATTTGACTTTGATATTAGATATATCAAAGGTGAACTGAACAAGGGTGCAGACGCGCTCTCTCATTATTACGAGAATGATACATGAGATGAGACCCATGAGATACAGGATTATGTCAATGCAGACATATGGCTTGACTCGGGACTGGACGATATCCCGTTTGACCGTAGGCTCGAAATCGAGTTGTTTGAACGAGCAGCAGTGATGCACGGCTTCGTCGTTGACCGAAAACGTGAAGTGGATAATTACGAACGCCTTGCATCTGCATCTGTTGCTCCGAGACGGAGCTTGCGACTGAATAAATCGTGTGAACCTCGAGATGTTGAGGTTGCTGCTTTAGAAGCAGCTGCAGAGCCGGAAGTTATTCTTGAGCGGGAGGAAACCTCCCTGGAAGATAACCCGACTATATTCCAGTCACGAGCTCGCAGGGATACTTTGCCTGAGTCTCCGTTACTGGAGGATAAGTTGCATACTGAAATCAAAGCCGGATACGCATCCGACGTGTTCTTCAGTAAAATACTGAAAAATCCTGGTGATTTTGCCATGTTCCGCCTGGAAGATGGGATAGTTATGACGCGAAACCACGGTGGAAAAGAGGTCGTCTGTATCCCAGATGCTATGCTGGGGGAGCAATCAATACGCGGTGCACTTATTGAACAAGCGCACTTTAGCCTTGGCCATTACGCTGGACAACGAACCGGTGACTATTTGCGCCGGTGGTACTGGTGGCCGAAGATTTCGAAAGAAGTCAATAAATTCTGCGACAGTTGCCATACATGCAAAGCTAGTCGTTCCAGTACACAGCTACCGGCAGGTAAATTACACTCGCTTCCAATCCCAACGAAGCCATGGGAATCCATAGCTATGGATTTTGTGGGACCATTTCCCAAGTCGAAGGGGTACAATTACTTATGGGTAATTATATGTCGATTGACATCACAGGTTCATGTTATACCCGTAAATACAACTACACGGGCGACAGAATTGTCCACAATATTTGTGCGCGAAATTGTGTGATTGCATGGGCTGCCACGCAGCATTGTCTCTGATAGAGACCCGAAGTTTACATTGGCATGGTGGAGAGAAGTCCACAGGTTATTGGGAGCAAGATTGCTCATGTCCACATCATTCCATCCGCAGACTGACAGCGCTACTGAACGAGTGAATCGCTCAATTGGGCAGATATTACGCTCGGTGGTGCAGCCCGATCAGAAGGACTGGGTGGACAAATTGCCCTTAGTTGAATTCGCAATTAACGCGAGTATTAACGCGTCGACGGGGTATGCCCCATTTGAACTAGCTGGTGGGTATATGCCCTCAATGTTGCGAGAATATTCTTCGCAGAAGCGGATTCCGCGAGGCGTGAAAGTGTTTGCAGACCAAGCGCTTCGAAATCTGGCCGAGGCGCACGATGCTATAATCGAAGCGCGAGTGTTCTCTACGGAGCAGTCCAACAAGCATCGAGGCATAGAACCAGTTATTGAAACTGGTAATCTAGTTTACTTATCGACAAAGAATCTGTCGTTACCCAAAGGAAGGGCAGGAAAACTGCTCCCCAAGTTTGTAGGTCCATACAGGGTGCAACGCGCAATGCCCGAGACATCGGACTATGAGCTGGAATTACCAGAGGTACTTGCCTCGTGGCGAGTGCACAACAGGTTCCACGTAAGCTTATTACGACCGTATGTGGAGAGTTCGGACGAACTCTTTCCTAACCGGTATAGACCCGGCCCTTACGACTTCGGTGCTCCTGCCGAAGACGAGTGGCTAGTTGATAGTATTATTGCCCATAAATGGGCGGGAAATGCTGTGGAATTTCATGTTAAATGGAACATGGGGGATACTACATGGGAAAAGTTCAGTGAGGTAAAACTGCTGAGCGCCCTTGACGATTATTACACGTTAAGGTGGAGAGCGTGGGAACCCCGCACCTTTATGTAAGCTGTGACAAAGTGTGACATGACCGTCCAAATCTTGAGGTCAAGAAAAAAAAATTCAATAAATCCACACCAAAAAATGTAATTCATAGAGAACAGAAAACTACATAGTTACAGACTGTTTAATCTCTGCTAGTGCATTGTAATTTTGTATGTCTTTTGTACATAACCCAAATCCTGTCCGGTGCATCCAAGATAATAAGCTGATATAAATTGGGCTGCCCTATTGGAAAAACCGAAGAATATACAATTGAGGGACTTCATCTAGACACCTCTTGACATTTGCTTCCATTTCATCAATATTCTTGGTGCTAGGGCTCTTTCAATATATGTATTTTGCTGCACCCCAGTACATTTCAATAAAGTTGAGTTCACGGTGATACTTTGGGTAGAAGTCACAAATATGACCATGACTTTCAATGAGTTCCTGAAGTGCAGATTTTTGATTGATAAAGTCTGGCTGATTGAAGAGAATTCTACGGCAACAACAGTTGGTTGCTCCTGCTTCACATTTGAATCCTGGACACTGAGCCAACAAGCCAGTATGAAACAGACCCCGCTCTTCAAAAATTTGCTCCATACCCTTGAACCATCCAGGCATTTGGGGATGATTATCAGGATAATAGAATTCCTGACAAGCTCCTCCAGGCAATGTTCCTGGTCGTATTCTGGGTGATTGCTTGGTCCCTTGGGCATCTTTCTTGCAGAGAGTGCATCTGCTGCACGTTCCACAGATTCTGTATCTGTGCTTGATTCACTCTCAGAGTCATTCTCAGAGTCTGAGGAAATCTCTGTAATTTCTTTGCTGGATGAGGGCTCTGAGGCTGTCTTTGGAGCCTTCCCTGCACTTCCAAAGAAAGATTGGAAGTCTGAGTAGCCCTGCTCTCTCATCTTGATCTCAGCCTGTTTTCTGCGCTGAGCAGTTTGCTAGAATGTCCTGTATAACCTTTTCTCTTTCTCTTTCTTCCAGCCTCTTGCTCTAGCCAATGTTCAGCTTTCTGAGCATCAAGCAGGAATTCTGCAAAAGAAGCCAGAGCAGTTTCAGAATTCAGTTCCATGTCTTCTTCATCTTCATTTTCTTCCTGCAGCTCTGTGCATTCTACATCTGGAAGTTCATCATCAAGCAAAGAGTCCCATGAGCCAGGAGCATCATCTAGAGAGGTGGGCTCCAATTCTGGGAAGGTTTGAGTGGGAGAATCCAATTCCAAAGGTGTTCCTTCTGGTGTTCCCTCTGGAATAGGGGTATTAGTCTGAGATCTTTTCAAAGTGAGGGCCTCTGTGGCCTTTGAGAGATTGTTCAGCCTGGCTTTCTTGCCTTTGCTGACTTTGAGCATGAAGCAGATGGAAGGGAGAGGAGAAGAGGGCAGAAAATGCGACCACAATGAGGTTTCCATGAGGCGCCGGAATGGCTGGGCCAGTCATGTGATTGATTACATAATCGGTCCAAATCCTCTTTTCCGTTTGACCGAAATCACACCAAATGGATGGAAAGTGCTGTAGGAACATATTTTCCAAAAAAGGAAATAAGTGCTTATAACTTTGGACTGATGTCCTTTTTGAAGATTCTGTTTCCTAGGAAGTGTTAACATTGTTAATAGGCACATTTCCTAGCATCCATAATATTTCTTTGAAGTTGTGTTGTATAGTTATAACGGTGTCACAAAATGGCTTACATAAAGGTGCGGGGTTCCCACGCTCTCCACCTTATGTGGAGTGAAAAGATGGCAGAGTCTGCCGAGGAAAGTTGTGAACTGAAGCGGGCCGATGTCCCGTGATCGCGAATATGGATCCACGGTAGACCATGTAACCGAGGCCATGCTGTAAGTCAGCAGGTACGGCGATCAACTCGTGCTTAGCCGAGTGGGGACAAGCGCCCACAAAAGAAGCTACAGTGAGAAATTATCTTAAAAAGGCGAGCGCTGCAGCACTGTAGCTACGACCCCAACTCTCACCCACTTATGAGTGGTACGGAACAGACTCCCATGTCCATGGACCCAGTAATGGACAAACACGACGATTTACTGGAACCCCCTGTTACGATTGATTTCGATAATCCGCCGAATACTGGAATGGACGTCGACGCGGACAAGCTTGCCGCAGAAGAGACAACCGACTGGACCGCGAACGGGGACGGAGATAATGCTGATGGAATGCCGTCGGAAAGCGTTGCTCCGTCGATGGACAAAGCGGACGGAATGCCGTCTGGATGCGTCGCTCCAGCGATGACTGAAGTAACGAGACTTGCGCATGGGGGAGAAGTACCAGGAAACGACCTGTTTGAATCATTTGATGCACAAGCTATTGAGGGGTTCCAGATGGACCTCGCGGTTATGGAGAGTCTGCGAGTGGACCTCAAGGTTGCGCAAGCGTTAAGCGAGCGCGCTACGAGGGACACGACTGAGCGGGCAGAGCTGAACATGCAGCTGAGAACAGACATCGCTAAGCTTCAGGAACGCCTGAAGTGGACCGAGAACCGAGTCAACGGGCTGGAAAAACAGCTGAAGGAGAAGGAGATCGAACATATGGATCTTGCCGATACAGTGCGCAACAAATCGGACAAAATTGCCGATATGTACGAGCGTATGGACGAGTACTGCGATGAGATCGACGACCACAAGGCCGAGGTTGCGAAGCTGAAGACCGAGCTCGAAGAGTACGAGTCCATTGGACAGCCACGGAAACGCACGCGGAAGGAGGAAGTGCCTCCGTCGTCGAAGGGATGCAGCTCCCGGAGTGGTCAATCCACCACAAAAGTCTGTGAACCAACGGCTGAAGACATCGAGATGATGGAAGCAGTTGACGCGGAAACCCGCGCTCGAGGTATGGGTATCCCTGCACCTAACGTTGAGGAAATAACCTCGTTATTAGAAGACGTGCCGCCGCTCAGCTACCAAGAGATGCAAGAGCGTGCGATTGCGGAAGCCCACGCCAAGTTACCCAAGCCGGTACTGGGGAATAAAATGCCTAAGGACTTGCCAACTTACGCATCCATCGGATATGTCGCGCCCCCCGACGCCACCCGCCGACACCAAGTATTCTACTCGGAATTTCCCCGACGACTGGCCGACATGGTGCCGTACATTCGAGCTACAACAGAAGATCCACGTCTGGGTCTACGCGTTTCGCCATTTCCTGATCTTCTTGTTTGCGATGTACATGAAGCCGGAGGAACGCCTCCCAATCCATGAGTGGGCAATTGCCCACTATTTCATCAGTGATTGGTTCGCGGAAACTTTATCCGCGATACATCGTGACTGGGAACAGGTCATAAAGCTTAGCGTCGAACTCGATGCGCTCAGCCGCGGAAAACTGGAATATAATCTGAAACAATATATCGAGTTTATGCAGTACCGCGAAATCGAGATACCAGGGATACCGTTCGTCGACAATGCATTCTCGGTAAACGAACGTGCAGCTCGCGGCGGAAATCTCTTGGACGTACTGTCCATCCCGTGCGGAAAGGCTAAGCAAGCCTCGGAAGCAGAGTGCTCAGCGCGCGGTTATCTGGAGCGATTATTTGTGGAGGTGTTCGTGACCCCCGGGTACTACGAGCGCGTCTCTGATGAACGTAGCTGGATGATCACCGATGAGTTCAAACCCATCCCTTGGCCTCTCGAGGACGCCCTCGACGCAACCATCAATGAAGTCATCGAAACAATGACATTATGCGGTGTATCGGTAGCCATGGTCGACGACGCGTGGCTCTTTGGCTACAACTTCATGCAGTACGTGGTTGCCCATCCAAAAGTCCCAGTTGGATCGACGAGAGAAGATGCCCATCGCCTCGATGTGCTGGTATCAGGGGTGGAACGGCCACCATCTCTAAACCCGAATGACGCAAGTGAGGTTGTACCTCGCGCTCCATCCCTTCCCTGGTTGTCGAAATCGGACCGGGCCGTACACTACAAGTTTTATGACTGGTATCACCCAGTCTATAAAATTATGCGCCGAGAGCCCGACTCGCGCTTGCAAGATATGGTCGACAAGGGAATCGGCGGTGGTAGAGGCGCTGTTCGATTTGACCCGGAACGGTTCGCGGAGTTGAACCCCTGGACTTCCAGGAAACCACAGTCTACCCCCTCCGAGTCCAAGGGCTCAGCTTCCCCAGCACGTACATCCCCTAAAGTCGAGAAGGGAAAGGCACGCGAACAGCCGCCTCCTTTTACGGTTGCATCGGTATCCCGCAGCCATGTCGCTCACCCCACCATGTCGCGCCGCAAGCCACGCACCTCGACGCTGGCCACTCTGATCATTTCCATGGGCAGCGCGCCTCCTACCACGGGTATACCCCGTATCTCACTCCCAGTGGCCTCCTCGGGCAGTAACTCGACGCCCGTGCCCATTATGTTCGGTACCATCTCTGGCCTGTCTCGAATGACGAACCTTGACACTGGTGAACCACCAATCAACGACGCGGAGATGTTGCCGTACGACGACGCACCACCCCAAGGCGACGACGAGGCCACTGACGCCATTGTATAAATATATTCATATCACTCTGCACCACCTACACTCGCATTCTTGGATAACAGGTCTAGCCTGTTGAATACAGTTCACCAAAAGTCCGCACCCAGGCGGCAAACTATTACCATGCACAGGTATATCCTGTCGATAACAGTATTATTGGACGATATAATTTCAATTGTCGTGAACATGCACCAGTGGCGTAATATACTGTAGCGATCGCTACTTTCTTGTAATATTACTCGAGCCAGTATATTGAATAATACTCATTCTTGATATCCCTATAATATAGGCTGGACTGGTGCCAGCCTGAGCGAGAGGATGTTAGGGTTTGGACCCTAAATAGTAATCATTTGATTACTTAATTAACGTGGTTGTTATTGTGTTGCACTATTAGGCATCACCCACGTTACACCACACCCAGTTCTTATTTAAGTAGAAAATAACGTAGGCAAACAGTAGTCTTAATCTTCTGTCGTACTACCACATACTGTCAATACGATCCTCAGGGAACGTGCCGACTTGTTTGTGTGAAACACATCAGATTAAGCAACAAGAGTCTATCCAGACTCTTACAACGTGGAAGGACTTGGAGACTGGGAGGATGAGGACGAAGAGCACTGTCATGATTCGGCTCAGTTGCCCGGATTACCCCATGGTAAACCCGGTCACACGACACTCCATCAACTATAGCAAACCCGATCGAGAGGTGCAATTGTGGTAGTTCTGATGCGCGTCGCAACTATCCCTCTCTGTTCTTGGCGCGTCACTACGCCCCTGCGTTCCTTGATTTCCCCTCAGTGTCGCATTTATCACATAGATACACTCCTGACTGTCAAATAGTATATAAGTAGAGTAGAATCTCCCTGTACAGTAGATTCTATCTCGTCTATTCTCCGGCCTTACCTTGGCCTGTTACTCTGGACTTGTACTTGCTTGAAGGTTCCTTCACTTCAGCTATCTCATTGACTCGGGTTCTCCCTCGCTCCGCTCGTCATAACCCTTGTCTCCTATTCTCGGCCCCTATTCTGAACTCCTACTCGGACTCCTGTCTTCAGTCTCAGTACGGGCTCAGTCTACGACATCCTTGGTGGTGGTTATCCGGTTGCACCCAGGCCTCTAGCAGACCCTTGCAGAGTACCATTGTTGGGTCCGACTCTGCGGGCTTGATGCATGCTAGTCCTGGATGGTTCGGGTTCTTGTTACGAGACAACCACCACCCTTCACCACCCATCTCTCCTACGTCTCTCGATCTATGGAGAGTTGAGTTCGAAGGAACACTGTCGAACATCCGGAGATCCATCATTCACTCGCCTGGCAATAATCCGCTCCTGTTCAACTCGCTATGCCCCTTCGGTAAACCCGGGTTAATCCGGGTTAATCCGGGTTAATCCCGGGTTAATCCCGTTGGGCCACTCGGAACTCTCACGGTTACTTGCCATGCCCCTATCCGGACTAGTTGAACCACATTACATGTGCTTGGTTCAACTATCGCTAGATGGATCTTCAGTCGCCGGCTACTTGCTGTGGCCATTCCTCTCAACACCTGGGCTAGGGCTTGCTGTGATGGTCGCAATCAGGCTGACCTAAGCGCCGTCGCTGACAAGCACGACCTCCCTGGACGACGTGCAAACCAATCGCGATGGGTGCGGGAAAATCTGGAGGAGATGTACTCCCAGCGTTATGAGATGGCGCGTGACACCTTCCCGCGCGGCCCCTCATTCTTACGACACATTCTCGGGAGGCTGAAAGACACATGGCCAGACCTTTTCCGCCAGGATCTCCGCATCTCCCCATTCACGTTCGACCAGCTCGTCAAAAAGATTGCGGATGACCCTGTTTTTGCCAACAACTCGTCCAACGTGCAGATGCCAGTCGAGGACCAGCTTGCGATCGTATTGTTTCGCTTCGGACACTCGGGGAATGCTGCAGGGCTTCAGAAGGTTGCAAATTGGGCCGGCATCGCGAAAGGTACTGTTTTACTTGTTACGCGGCGTGTAATGACAGCTGTCTTGCGGCCGGACTTCATGGAGGAGGTTGTACGTATGCCAACTGCTCCTGAGAAGGAGAAGGTGAAGGCTTGGGTTGAGGCGCATTCGTGCAAGGCGTGGCGAGACGGATGGTCCATGGTCGACGGAACATTGGTGCCCCTGTTTGACAAGCCGTTTTGGTATGGTCAAAGCTACTTCGACCGCAAGCGCAATTATTCCCTTAACATCCAGGTAAGTAAAAATATCCATCTGTCGGATGCACGGCTGACGTTGCGTTCAGATCATCAACCTGCCTAATCTTCAAATCATTGATTTTGGCTACGGCTTTACGGGAAGCACTCACAATTCAACTGCATGGGAGGGGACACGTCTCGCCAAAGAGCATGAGACACTGCTTGAAGACGGGGAATTCATATGGGCGGATTCAGCATATACTGTATGAGAACTGTTTAGTCTAGGGTACTTAAAACTTATTTGCGACAATGCTCAGATCGAGAGCTGGATTGTTGTGCCTTATAAGAAGCCTTACAGCCTTCTCCCGGGCAACAAAGAATTTAATAACCATGTGTCCATGGTATGCATTCGCTCGGAACACACCATTGGTTTCTTGAAAGGGTGTTTCCACTCCCTGAAAGAGTTGCGCGTTAACATCAAGGACAAAACAACCCACAAATTTGCGACATACTGGGTTGTGGCCTGTGTGGGTGTACACTCTTTTGAAATGCGGAGCAAAGCGGAGGAGCGTGGAGACAGTGATGAGGAAGCTGTCATGGCAGACCTGTTTATAAACGAAGGTCTGTCCTCGTCTTCCGACTCCAAAGCCAACGCTGTGCTGGCACCGGCAACCCCTCACATCCATTCCACGAGAACTAAGCGTGAATACCTCAAACACCGTTTATTCAAAGCAAAGGATCGACGTAAACGGCATAGGGCCCGAGAGCAACGAAGGGAGCTAGGTATGAGCAGCGATGGCGAGTCAAACCAATAGAGTAAGGACCATGAATGAAGTGTATGTACTTGAATTTTTTCGTAAAGACCGTGGTGGAAGTAGAAAGAGTGCATAAAGGCCATGATGTAAGTGTGTGTCGCTCGAAATGCTCAACGCCCGAGGTAGGCCCCGAAAGCAAGGCTGGATTCATCTTCATGATCCGGGTTGTAGATGGGGAGGGTGAAGTCCTGGTTAGCCGAGGTCAACGCTGCACTGGAGGGCCCTGCAGCAGCATTCTCACTGAAGTTGAAGTCGAAACGCGCCGCGTAGCCCGGAGGTTCAGATGGGCCATAGTGCGATCCGGACGACAAGGAACGGGTGTCATCGAAGAAGGTGCCGGCAGTGCGACCGTGGGATGTCACGGCCCCTCGACTCGCCATACAGAGCTCTTGGCTCTGTATCATCTTCAGCTCCTTCATCCTCAGCTTTGCCATCTTCTCCTCCCGCTTTCCTCTCTCCGCCTCCAGACGCCGGTCCTCACACTTCTCCACCACTCGACCCTTGACCTCAGTGGCTTTGATTGCTTGCCTCGTGCGGAGCGCGGTCAGCTCGAGCTCCTTCTGGCGTGTCCGCTCCTCGCTTTTGGCTATCTCGCTGAACTCCGCAAGCTTGGACTTCTTCGTCACCTTGACGGCAGGTGCAGCAGCAGTGGGAGTCGATTTGGAAGGTTTGGCTGAGTTCTTGTGGTGCGTCTCCTTCCCCTTTGCCTTGATCTTTGGCTCACCATCCCCCTCGTCCCTCTCCCCCTCCCCCACCTCCTCCTCATTCTCATCAGCCTTAGCATCATGTTCTGCTGCCAACGCCGACTCCGAAATCGTAGGCGACGAAGGCTCGTAGTCGTCCCCGCTCCCGACTCCAGCATCCTCGTCGTTGCTGGCAAGCTCAGAGAAGGTGCGCTTGGGGCGTGGGGAGGGGGGTTCGGGCGTGGGGTGCCAGTTGTGGAAGAGCATCTCGTCCTCCTGCTCGTCATTGTCGTCGGCCAATTTGTCCCCCTCGACATCGACATCCACCTCCATGGCAGCTGGCATGATGACCCCAGTGCTGACACCCGTACTGCTATGTCCTAGGCCAACCGGAACGAGATTGGGGCGTTGTGCGATGAGATTGCACATGTCGAAGTACCACGGGCAGACATCCTTGATTTGGTCTGGCGTAACCGCACAATCAGCTTCTGGCGCAGGGCAGGAGGAGGAAGGTGCGTACCCCACTTAGTCGTGAATGAGTTTGTGACATTCATGTCAATTTCCGAGGCGTGCTGGATGCCTGCACCGGTTTGGCCCATTTCGGTATCATATGCGGTCGAGATCTTGGCCATCCTACGGAAACACGGCATCAGCAGGAGCTACAGGTGCGCAATAGTGCCTCTTACACACAGAGACGGTTCTTGATCTTGTTAGCATATGCGACCTGCTTCTTTGTGGTCGTACAGCTAGCGATAGAGGCCTCGTACTTCTCGATGTCCCCGAGGACCAGTTTGGCAAGGTTCCATTGTGTGGTGACCTTTGGTTTCCCACCCCCATCGGTGGTTGATGCATTGGAGCCGCAGGGAGGGTACAATTACTGCTTGATTCCCTTGTCTGCATAGATGCACGCAATGAGCTTCAAGCTCAAGTGAGGGTCTTTCCAACTGGGAGGAGGTGAGTGGGCATCTGAGGTATGGACTAGGACTTACTCGACATCCAGTGCCTTGAACTCCTTCTTCTTCTTTCCCTCGTCGGCACTGTCCTCGCTACTATCATCATTTTTTTTCTTCAATTTCTTGGGTGCCTTTGAAGTCGGGGTTTTGATTCGTGCAGAGGGCTTCTTTTTGCCCGGGGCGGAGTCTTTTACAGCAGAGGTTCTGGCCATAGTAGTTGTCGAGCGGTGAGCGCGATGTACAGGGGTAGCAGGGAAAAAAATGAATAATTTATGATTGATTTGTAATATACACTTTAAGTCGCGCCGGACCCGGCATGCTCATAGCAAGTCGATTCTGGACTCAATTCTTGGGCTCGGGAATCGCCAGAATCGTTGTTTCGCCTCCAGAGGCGAAACAACGATTCTGGGTGATTCTGAAAAAACAGTGATTCTCGGTCGGAGAATCGATCCGAGAATCAACATCAGAATCTTTCTCAGAATCGGCCTCCGATTCTAGCTTTGACTTCCCCTATTGTCTGTCAGGACTCTGTCCCAAGTTTTGAGAACATGATCAATCTGTGTTGCTCGCTTTTCATATTGCCCAACATCAGTGAGAAGTTCCAATTTGAGTCTATAGTTACAGCCATTTGTAAAATTGATGACAGTCGGTGCAAAATAAATAAAAGAACTTTTGATGGGTCCTTTTTCTGATTACGTATCTCATCTAATTCTCAGCAGATTTGTTCAGTTCGAGCACTGTTCTAGAGGGCATAACCAGAGCTTCGGATTTGTGCCTGGCACAGCATGTAATTTGGAAAATTGGGCAGCTCGAAATGTGTGCCTAGAGTTTCCAATAAAATCTTGTTCTACTCAATGTTCTGTGAGTTTTCATTGGATCAGGTAGTTTCTGGGCAGGTTTGAGAGCTGTAAGCCTGGCATCCATTCTTGGTGAACCAAATTGTGTCGCAGTGGTCTGTGATCTCTCTGCCAAGTGGATCACTCATTTATTTGCGTAACTATATGTACCACATCAGGAAAACCAGGTGACACTTGACAGTACTTACCAGTGCTGCCTAGTGCCATAGTGCATCTAGATACATCCCCTCTATGCAGCACTGGCTAGTTGCCATGCCACACTATACAGTGCTGGGCAGCACTAGGCGAGCACTAGGGAAGTACTATGCAGCTCAGCGTTTCCCATGTATTCTGTACATTACCAGCTACTTGCGCTGTGATCCCTCGTATTCCAGCCCTGTGTTGCCCTTGAATCCAATAGTATTAGGTAGGGAGAAAGAGAATATATTCATTCAAGTAGCTACACATACAGCTGGTGACAGATTCGAGCCGTCGCCGAAGCATTCGCTGCAGTGCAACGCTCGCACTCCCTGCGCGGGTATCTCACCTCGGCCATTCCATGCCCGTACTTGCCTGCATGCGTGTATCCCCCTTCCTGCCCAAATGCGCACCTCCCGTCCACCGCCCAAGACAATCCCACTGCGCCGCTTGCGCCGTCTGCTCCGTGTTTGTCCACAGCGTACCAGCTCGCCTTCCCTGACTCTTCGGAGAGTGTTGCACATACAGATTCCGCCTCCATTAGGGAGCGAGCATCTTCTCTGGGTTCGGGTGGGTTCGAAGTGTGTTGGAGGTGTCAAAAAAAAAAACTCGATTAGTTGTTAATAACGATGGGTATCGCGGAGCACGTACCACACAGCCAATATAGCGTAGCCATGGCCTTGTCCCTCGAAACACAGACCATGTCAGTCAAGGGCTTCTGGAAATAACCAGCAATGCACCCATGTTTCACTGTCAGTGCATCTACGCGGAACCACAATTATCCTGCAGGCGTCTACAGGCAACATGTGTGTGCATAGAGTAAGCAAGAAAAGATGAAAGGTGTCAATCGGGCTCACCAGGGCGATCCTTGGACTTCAGAGAGTGATTGCACTGCAAAACAAAAACCTGCGCATGAGCATGCTATGTTAGTAGAGTGAGTTGCACCCACCATTGAAATGGTACTCCCGCATGCGCATCCATGGAGTATGGGGCTGGCTGCAGGTCAGTCGTTGTCCCGCACATTGTCGTCATCCACATTCACAATCCTCGACGACTCGTCCGTGTGCGACAATGTAGCGATGATGCCACCCAAAAGAACGTGGCCATGTCCCGTGTATTCGGATAGCTTGGGGGATGATGGCTTCGTTCAGCTTGTGCAAGGCCTCTGAGCGAAGTGGAGGGAAAAAGAAAGAGTGGCACTGGTGTTTGCGCTGTGTTTGGGTGTGGTTGGTAAGGCACGTGCGCCGCTGGCTTCATCCGTCACTCTCCGCGCTTGTGAACTCTATTTATATAACGTCATAGCAATTGTCTTCCTGTACGATATCTCAACCTGCTTCAGTGCAATCTTCAAAAAAATTCTGACCACAGCATCCCACTCAATCTCCAGGTGTAGGGCTCAGATTCGAGAGTCCAGACTGATTCAACACTGAATCTAAGGTCCGCAAGGGCAATTCAACTACGCCAATAAATTTCAATATATTACTAGTATATCTGCAATAATGTTGCATGCAGCTTCCTTTCAGGGAGGTCTAAGTCATTATCAAACCTGAGAGCAAGTCTCGAAACCGACCTGAATTGGTTGACAGCGCACAGACGGTGCGTCTCATTGAATCCCTTGAATTTGAAGTGTAGTTCTCGAAGGGAAGAAAAGAAGCGTGGGCTGAAGAGTCCAGGTCCAAATGTCGAGGAGTCTTCAAATTGCGGTCTCCTCACTGAAATTGGCTGGAAATTGGCAGTTTGAAAGCTTTCTCCTGTGAATCTCCGTGAATGCCAGTTTGTAGATTGTAAATATGCCAAAAAAACAAATATAACTTCATGTTCTACGGAATTTATCTGTCCAAAGTCATTCACTTTGAACTTTAGATTGCAAAACTTGAAGTTCGTTGAATCCGGGCGGCCGGCGCTGTGTAGCACTGCATAGTGCTCGGTGATGACCGCCCTAGTGCTGCCCAGTGCTGCCTAGTGATCAGCGAAATACTATGCAGTGCTGTCAAGCACTAGGGCCACTATGGGATCACTATGGCCTCTATGGCACTAGGGCCTGACTATGCCTCGGCTACGGTTTTCCTGATGCAAAGTCATTTTGGAGGCATTTTCTCTCCAGGTGCGAGCATATGCCACTGGATACTGTTCTGGGCGCACTTGACCTCAAGAGAGTTGGTTTTAATTTGATTGAGTAATGAGGGAAACAAGCTGGGGTTGGAATCACTGCGTTTTGAGAAAAATGTCAATGGGATGGACAGAGCAGTGGATTCTCCATAAGGCTCCAACCGTTTCCATTTATAACCATTTTTAAACGGTTAAAACTGTTTATATTTTCGTTTACTTTACAGACCCCTGTAAACTGTAAATAGATAGTAAATAAACAGTTTAAACAGTATTTTTCTGAGTGCCAGGGATGGTGCATAGGGCCTTGAGGCAGAGTTATCAGCAATGTCTTGTGATCATCAGATTGTTCCGATTGATATGATGTGCTCGCGTCGCTGGCACCCACCACTTGCTTTTTCCTTTGCCATGCACTCTCCGATGGCGGCAGGCGCTGCTGCTGCTGTACTATCCCTGTGTGCCCATACCTCATGTTCCCAATGCAGGGTTCAGCGCCCGTACAGGATCTCCCTACTTGACGGTATAAGGAGCCATGACTGGGAATCCAGGAGAAACCATTTGCACCTGTAAAATGTAGACACACATCCTCCCCGCGATCTTGCTTTGAATAAACCCCGCCGGAATTGTATCACTTCCTCCAAACTCTCTGATACCACCAATGGTGAAGTGAGTAGTGTTGTGCACCAAAACATTCTTGCCAGTGAGTCAGAATTCACACGTGTCTTGTCTGCGTGGCACATCAAATCTTGCTCATTCATATCTGTAGCTACGCCCATTCTTGGCCTTATCAAAAAGACACGTAAACTCTCAGTGCTCCTCCCAGAGACTGTCCGAGAAGCCACCGACACGGATGATGTCTATCGTGTAATCACCAAGGTCCGCGGCATCGACGACACCATTGCGGGGACTTTCAATTGTCACTTTGACATTCTGTTTGGCGAGGACTGCCACGAAGCTGATGGCCGTCTGCATGTGGTGACTTTGGCATGAACTGTATGGTCGAGTATCTTGAGTCAATCCATTGGGAATCTACCGGAATACCTCTTGATCTCGCAGCTAATAAGGTGACACGTGTGGTGGTGGAATTGGAACATCTTTGGTGTATTGCCCTTGTTGCGGGAGAAATATTACTCATCAGAATTAGTGCGTCGAAGGGCAAACGCGCAGCCAGCTCGAGGACATCTAAACCAATTGAGAAGGAAAACGGATTGTATGATGATGGATGGTGAGTGACTGCAACTGTCTTTGATGCGGCCGTCACTGGGAAGAATGGGAAGCCCGACAAGGACTTCAGACTGAAACACAAGAATCCATAATTGTCCGAGGAGGACAACAATGATTTTGATATAATTGAGTTGGATAAGCCTGCAACGCCCAAGGTGCCATTTTACTATTGTTCTCTTTCCTTGCTTGCACTATAACTACTTAAGGGTTCTCGTGGGCGTAAACTTCTCATAGTGGATGACGGTAGTGGCAACTCTGCTGACCAGCTTGTGATACATCGTTATCTATGCATAGTAAATACTGATACTGATACTCCTGTCTGTAACCTGCAACTGCTCGTCTGAAGAAGAAAGCGAAACAGACGACAGCCTCAGTTTTTATCCCAGTGCATTGTTATCCATGCATAGTAAATATCGAGACCAATACTTATGTCTATTGTAGAAATCAAAAAAATGGCAGCCCCAGACCCTGCCCCTAAGGTTACTGTCATCGAGATCAACGATGAAACTGAAGACAAATCGGACAAAACCAAGAAGCAGGGGCCAAAAAACACGCCAAGAGACCACTGGCATCCACCTCGCGCAGTGAAGTATGACGGAAAATTGTGCTGGGAATTCAAATGCAAACACTGCACCACGTATATGGCCTGTCTTGAAAATTGCATGCGAGCTGATCCAATTCTGCAGCTCTTACACATTTCCCTGCACCATCGGGAGAGATGACATGTTCAAAGATGAGCTTCCACAGCTGCCACTTGGTAACCTGGCGACGTATCTCAAGAAGCATGGTGGTCCTACCATCCCCATTCCTGGCAACGTTAGGCTGGGTGTGACTCAACATGTTTCAGCTGCATCGGCAAAAATCATAGAGGATTATATATGCCAAGGCAAGCTTCATCCTGCTGTCAATCCTACGCAGAAAGGCTTTCTCACCGTCTTCTCTGCATGGATATTGGAGGATGATCTTCCATTTACCACGGACGAGACATCCGGGATCCACTGGCTGTTTGAATAAATGCATTCCAAGTTCCTCCTGCCCAGTGATACTACTGTTTGCAACATGCTGGGCTGTATTTATACGGAAATGCATGACAAGTTAAAGGTTGAGCTCAAGGTTCTTCAAGTTTTCATTTTGTGGTGTTATTTCCTGCTAATCATTCACGTTCAAGAATGTTAAATTGAAGATTGCAGTGTCCGAAGACACATGGATGACACGTTCTATGATGTTCATGTTCGCCGGCACCATCGGAAGCTGGATCAGTGATGAATGGGAACTCGTCGAGCATGTTCTGGACTTCCATCCTATTGAGGATAAGCAACATGAAGGTGAGTTTGCAGCAGTTGTGATGGCAAAGTGCCTGTCTGAGCTGGGAGTCCTTCAAAAGATGAGTTTTTGCGATGTGTAGTCCACATAACGGGCTGATAATTTGTCGGTTACCTCATTGCACCCACACTTGATAATGCCGCACCCAACGATGTCCTCATGCACGTTGTGCTACACATAAACGGTTTGCTAGAAAGGTGCAGCCAACACTGATTAACCATCTACCAAGATATATGGGAAAACACACAAAGTTACAACCAGAGTCATATGGAGTCATAAGCAGAAGGGAATGAGCAGGGAGTGAGTGGAGTCATTATGAGTCAGAATCTTCAAACGAGTCAGGACGAGTTGGAATGAGTCAGAACGAGTCAGGATGAGTCGGGATAAGTCATACCCAGTCAGAACCAGTCAAACTATCTCTGACTCATACTTACTATGAGTCATGCCTGAGTAGTATATAAGTAGCATTGTTTTCAGTAGATAGTTAGTTTATTTTTCCCCACTTAAACTACAACAATACATTTCTTTTGCATCTTTACACATGTGTTGAAATTTATAAGTGCTATTCAGTAACTGTATCTTGATATATAACCGATTGCCCAAGACATTGCCCTACCGATCTTGCAGCTGTCACCGAAGCCGCTCAGCCGATATAAATAACCATTACCGTTCCGCCGTTACCACCGAGACCGCATTCAGTATTCACCGCCAAATCCTTAGAAAGGGAATTCTTACGGAATCCGAACACATAAAGGTTTCCTTCGAATAAAGCTATTTCCTAGGACTTTATAAGGAACTTATTTTCCGCTCTACATCTCTGGAGCCCACCGCGAGGGGAAAATATTCCATTACACCTACATTCCCTTCCTTTGATTACACCAACTATAGTTACGAATTATTTGCCAGAACTGCACCATACGATGACCATGCTAAATGGATTTTTCACAGAAGAGCAGCAAAGAGAATATGAACAAGCCTTTCCCGGACAACCAACAGCAGGGCCATCAGGTCCGACCGCCATAAACATCAAGAAAGATAAAGGGAAGGCCAAGGCAGGACCTCAGCCCCCCAGCCCCCAGCAGAACCAGGTGACGAGGACGATCCAAGTTCGTCAGAGATAAGTGACTATGAAGATTGGAAAACAAATTGGAAAGAGACACAAGGCACAGCACCCCGCAGTGCGGCATCTACCCCTGAGCCTGTACGTATGACTGCTCCTCCACCTGTTTCCTTCAGTGCACCGCTGCGCACTTCACTAGATATGCCTATTTGGGGAAGCAAGGATGCCCCCAAAACTTTTAAAGGTAAATATACTGAGATACAGCCATTTATGGACCATTATGAGCAGCTTTTGCACAAGTGTCGTGTTACCAGTGACAAGGAAAAATGCGAGAAGCTGCTAAACTATTGTTC
Source organism: Mycena epipterygia (assembly GCA_029281465.1). Lineage (NCBI taxonomy): Eukaryota > Fungi > Basidiomycota > Agaricomycetes > Agaricales > Mycenaceae > Mycena > Mycena epipterygia. Next base: position 73,447 of record JARJCQ010000011.1, on the reverse strand, counting down.
TATAGATGTACAGAATGTAATCCAAACCATGGAATGTTACGAATACAGGCGATGGTCGAAACTCAAACGAGAAATGTTGAAGCATTATGACGCCGAGCAGGCATTACAGCGCTACAAACCAGTCAACATTCAGTGTTATGCTATTAAAGCCCGAGGCACAACTTGTCATAGCCTAACACAATGGAGGAAGTATTTCGTAAAGTATAATACCATAGCAGGCGGGCCGCTGCGACGTGGACACCTTAGCAAAGAAGACTACCTCGGATTCTTTTGGATTGGAATCAACCGGCCACACCGTCTTATTCTGGAGAACCGCATTCTCCAGAACTCTTACCGTGATGACGAGGCTCAATATACGCTGCAGGAGTTGAATGCGGCTGCAGAATGGTATTTTCGACGAAACAGGTATGAATCCTTAATGATTCACGCAGCCGAATTAGGCGAGGAAGTAGACAAAGATTTCTCAGGGGAGGAATCCACGGATTCGGGATTGAGTAGTGAGGATTCGGGATCAGACTATGAAGAGTCCCGCTGAAAGAAGAAACTTTGGGCCAAGAAAAAGAAGCAGGAGCGTAGGAAGAAGTTGACTAGCAAGAAGGAAACCGGGCCGAAAGATAAGTTGGAATTTCAAGGAAACGAGGGGGAGATTATTGGCATGATTCGTAAACTCAATGCCATGAAACTTGATGATCCAGAGTATGCACCCATTTACTACAAGGTAATGGTCTTAGACCAGAGTGGGACGGCAAAGGACTGTGTTAAGGCCCCATTCAATGGAAGAAACGAACCACGCACCCTAGCACACACCGGAAATTCGGCTACGTCCAGCACTCCGTGGAACTCGACTGCTACGTATCCTAACAACATTCCTCTTGGCGCCCCGCCATTCCAAGGTGGAGGGAGCAACTTCACCGGGTGCTTTGGTTGTCTAGGGACGGGACATCGGATTTCCGAGTGTAGACAAGTAGCGGAGCTGGTCCAACGGAATGTCCTTGCTTATAATGAAACCACGCGGAGACTAATGATGAAGAATGGAGATATGATTCGTCGCTTACCAGGAGAGTCGCTTGTGAAGGCAGCCGAGCGGCTGTCGTCAGCAGACACACCTCGAGTCATGCTTGGAATTCTGGACAGAACCTTGAATAGACATCAGGCAGTGCAAGCATTCTTCCAAGGAGAAGGCCATCGCTCCCAAATTGTGGAAGTAGACAGCGAAGAAGAATCGGTGCAATATGAGGATGACTCTTCATCAGAATCCGACAGCAATCACGAAGCTAATAACGCACCGGGTAGAGTCTATCTTTCAGCTCCCCGGGAGACACCAGTAGAAGGACCCTATATCCACAAAGTGGATAAAACAATTCCAAGCACTCGGTCAGCCAGGAAACAAGTATTTGATGGGGTCTACCCGCCAAGCAGGGAGAAAGCCAAGATGAGGGTTGTAAAAGACCTCCAAGAAAAGAACTCGGCACCCGGACTGGAAGCACCCACAAAAGTAACGTCACCGCTAATTTCAGGTCCAGAGCCACCCCGGACTAATACAGTGGGAAAGCCGCGAGGCGCGCCTCCTGTTAGCGAAGGAATGGACTCCCTCCCTGAAATATCTCCTGTCAATGTGCGACGTGCAAGATTCGATAAAAATACGGACTCTGAAATTGAGGAGCTAGATAAAGATAAGATGAAAAAGAAGCTTCTGAAAAAGACTGATAATAAGGAGAATCAGTCACCTGATAAGATTGAGGCATCAGGAAAACAATCGGCGGGACGACAATCTGAGTTGTCCACGACAGTGGACCAACAGGAAGTAATGGACCGTATTTTGGATACCAAAGTGGAACTAACTATCCTTGCGCGAGATAATGGTCACTTCCAAAGTAATTCACGCGGACATTCAGGAGTTAATCAAAGTAAAGAACGTAAAAGCGGTGCTATTAGGACACACTGTCAATCACCCCCTGATCGCCAACATGGAATGGCCCAGAATGGAAGGAGTCCTAATTAAGATTGAGATGGAAACAAACGGGAAACCAGTATGCGCTATAATTGACACAGGGTCACAATTAGATGTTGTTCGCACCGATATCGCTGCACTGAGTATTTGAAAGACCGTAGATATGACCCAGGTTACGAATATGAATGACGCCAATGGCGGGCGTGGACAATTACAAGGATGGATTAAGGACGTTGAATTCAATTGTGGAGGCGCGTTAACTACAACAGACCTGTGGGTCTCACAACAAGCTCCCTTCAAACTTCTTCTAGGGCGACCCTGGCAGCGAGGTAATCTGGTAAGCATCGATGAACGAGAAGAAGGCACTTATCTGGTTTTCAAGGACAGAATTTCGCGGAAACCCTGTTTCGAGCTCCTTGCAGTGCCTTATGACGGACCTCTTGCTGATTTCCGCTCTGAGACAACTGTGCCTTATCATTCCTTCGCTATAACCCGGGCAGAGGAAATTCCGCGTGGAAGCGACCGCCAATTGGAAGTACTCCCGAATATACCGTGGACACCTGCATCGGGCTACCTCAAAGACGGGGCCACCAACGCGTTTCGAGCACCCCTGTATCCTTGCGCACCCGGAACCTTGTCCTTAAGAAGTGCAGCATTCTTCGTCAACCTCACCATTCTCAGTAGACGCGCAGCAGACACAGCCAACACAGCCAACCGGGTCTGGACGGTTCTCGGAGGATTGACTGTTGAATGTGGAAGCTCAGATGGAAGCCGAAAAGGCTGGATGGGTCTCAGATGGGTCTCAGATGGGAGGCGAAAAGCCCAGATCCATTGTAGGAGTAGCTACCTATATAGGTACAAGAACAATAGAGTGGGTAAAGACAATAAGAACAATAAGAACAATAAGGAGAAGATCAATATCAGTGAAGACAATAAGAACAATAAGATGAAAGATGAATATCGCCACAATAAGGAGTCATGTGATCATCCGAACCAAACACCAGAGTTCAACATTGACACAGTCAGGTACAACATCGTGAGAACCTGTGAGTCATCAGCAGCTAGGATATAAAGGGAGGAAGAACTCAACGCAAGAAAATCAACAGGAATTCCCATTCTACGTTCCTGATATGTCGTCAATTGTGATTCCCAATGGCTCACCTCCTCCCACAGACAACCGCCCCCTCCCCGCCTCTTACGACGAGGTACAGTTCCTCTCTCGCCAACACTTTCACCACCCCCACGTCCCAGCCATTACCCTTGCCTCCGACGACCCCGTGGCTGCCATTGAGGCCGCTGTTCTGCACCACTGGGCCAAGATTGACGCCGACGGGACAGTCGCTGTTTCCCCTACCTTCTCAGCCGCCCCGCAGTCCGAGTATTATGGAAGCATTACTCTGCCCAACGGGCAGGTTCTTCATCGCTCGGTAGCGGCCAACGTCTTTCAGGTGATAAAAAATGAAGAAACCAACGTACCATTTACTTTCCATGGACATGAATTCAACTTCATGCTCGTAACGCCACCGGACCCTGCAAGCCCATGGTCTCTAGAGCTTCCCTACCCGTCCAATGCCCAGCTACATGCCGAAATGGCCGCCATGACGCCCATTGACCTGCCGTGCATTGGGGATCCGGGTTTCCCTGTACACGCTACTGAGCAGCCTCTTCCCATGACCGCAGTTCGTCAGCGTATTCAAGAAGCGCATGCAGCGGCACATGCTGCGAATACTACAGAAGAATGGTCAACACCACTGGAAGAATGGACAACCATGACTCACCTTGTGGAAGAACCTGTTCTGCCAACTGTTCACTTATCCTCTTCAGCCGCAAAAGTCGACCTTGGGGACGAGCCCACTCCCCCTGTCATCCATATCACTGTAAACACCAGGTGGACAAGCATTGGGATGCACTTGGAAGAAGATGTAGCCGCCCGGGCTGCACACACACTCACTCTTACCAACGACGCCTTCACTGAATCGCCTCCTCCCTTACGGAATCATCCTTGACAGGCGAGGAGGAGTCCTCCTCCGATTTGCCAGACCTCTTGTACCCATCCGATTTTGTCGACAGAGCTGCTGCAGTTATGGTGAACGACAACGGGAGCACTATCGAAGTCTCGACTCGCGTTGACACCAGCATCTGCGCGACGTGTTTCCGAATTCATCATGGAGCCCTGTCGCCTCTTGAGCCTCATCCAGCAGCTTCCATGGAGGATAGTTCGGACGAAGAGTGCTGAGGTATGTTGTATTATATGGACGACATGATTAGGGACCCCCAACTCATACCTACTCTATTAGCCTTCCGTCAAGACCAGGCAACCGAGGGACTCACCACTGCGGCGAAAGCTGTGCCCGTAGCCTCTACACCTTTCATTATGAGCACGAACATGACTATCCAGGAGTTGCTGTCTCTTTCCACGGCAGAGGCAGTTTGCTACATGGACACCATGGCCACTCCTCGCGAAGTCCAAGAAGAATACCACGAGATGCGGTGCCAGATTGCAGAGCAGGTCAGCCTCAACGAGCAAGCAGCGCTGCAGGCCAGCCTCAACGAGCAAGCAGCACTGGAGGTTATGGTGCGCGAGCTAGAGGCATCGTTGACCACCATCAGTGACAGAGAAGAAGAAGCGGCACAGCCATCGGTTCCGATTGCTCCGACCCTGCCAGCTGTCATGGCCCATGTCGACCGCATGGCCGTACCGGTCCTTGATCCGCACCACAGGGATGTTGTTACCCGTGATGTCTGGTCGAGTTCCTCTCTCAGCTTGGAATCTTCAGACATCTCTTATGACAATATTGTTCCTTTTGCCACGCTCCCGGAACCTTGTTACCTGCCCGGGATACGCATTCCCAGTTTACTTAGCCCAGCCATCTCTGAATGGTCAGTTTGCAGCACCGACTTTAAAATTAATCCTCAACACATTATTGACGACACTCTCAGGATCTTGACTCAGCGTACAGAGGGAGATTGGTATGCCTACACAGCCACACCGTTTGGAGGAGACCTTCGGGAGGAAGGCGCTACCATTTCGCCCGCTTCTTTGGCCTTGCCCCCCAGCCCCGACATTCTCCCTGCAACTGCTGTCTCGACCCCAGACCCCGCACCCACCAGCATACTCCTCGCCGCCGCTGCCCAAGGAGCTGCTAGTGTGGCCGAATTTAGCTTCCGCGATAACAGCTACACGCAGCAGCAGGCGCACCTCCGCTTCTGGCTTTGCGACGGACAGGAACATCAGTATGACCACAATCAATACGAAGACGAAATGGGAGGGCATCCATTGTGTCATGCCCTTCTCACCCTCCAAGGCCCGCTTCGGCACCTTTTAGACGACGACACCACCCTCGATCACGGGAGGCATACGCTCGCTATCGTAGGCAAGTACCCTGGGCTACCCCGGCTCCGTGTTCTCGCTACAGTGGCGGCAAATTCCGATGCGCTTCCTACTCATGACCACCCAATTCCCGACCAGGTCATGATACATGCCCCTACCCCCACCTACGCCCCGACCGCTGCCAGCGATTCAATGCCAGATCTAACTCAATTTCCGACCTCCCTGGACTTCAGCCTTCCTGATCGCCGTCTGCTCCATGAGAAATTGTCAATGGACACGAAGGAGCCCAGGGAAATCAATGACAAGGAAGATTTTCAGTCGACAGAGTTGCATCGGCCCAAGCGCAAGGCCCCGGATGACAAAGAAATTGGAGAGTTTCAGGCTGGGCCACGTAAACGTCTACGTAAGTTTCAGGGCGCACTACTATGGCATACTGTTATTAAACGCGAAGCTTTCAAAGCCACAGGGCTTACCGACCCAGCCATTATTCGCTTTCTGGCAGGATGCCGGTTGGGAATCCTTGAAGGAATGCATCGCATTGAAAATATGCTCTGGCACCATTATGATGTGTCCGAGGTATGTGCCCACTACCGCGTCATCAACCGGATCTGCGCTCACCGGCATTCTTCATTCACAACAAAGGATAACTTTCCAACCACGTATGTACAGCACCCCCTTCTATTTGACACAGAAGCTGCCAAGCTACACACCCTTTGGAACCTTCTCCACCACAAGTGCCGTTACACTCTCGCCGCCCTTCTCTTTGAGGTCCTCACCATTCATATCAAAGCCGGTCACGCACTGGCCCACATGCTTAACGCCGGGTATTTGGAGGAGCAGTACCCCGAGGAATTGTCGCGATATTGGGAGCTACTCCCGACGTTCCCCCCCGATACATTTTTTGAATCCGACTCGGAACTCAACGAGCACGACTTTCGCATCTTCGACCTCAACTACGAGGAAAATGGCCACGAAAGCGACCGTCTCAGCAGCTCGGCCGACAGTATGGACGACCACACAGGTCAATCTCCTTCTTGGGCTGTGGATCGCATTACCTCCGGTGCTGGCAGCTCTGACAGCATCGACAGTGTCTACGTCCTTGCCCCTGAGGACTTCTGAATCATCTGGTACGATTCAGTTTAATCAGTCCGCCGCGACACTCACCCTCGCTTTCAGACTCCGATGCAGTAATAGCAGCCATGTTGGGATTCTCACTGGAGCGACCATCTCCTTTTGTGCTCTTGTATTTTTAATCTGCTATCTTTTCTTTCGGCCCGCCCTAGTGGCCATTCCAAGTTCACAAACACCGCCCAGAATCCATTACAGAACAGTGCCCACAGCCACCACACCGGCAACCACGACCCATGTACAAAAGTCCGCTTCCCAACCGACGCCCATCCTCACACACAACGGATCCCGCATTGTACTACGAGCTCTCGCCCCGACTACGACCAGTATCGACTACGTGTTCCGACTGAATAGCTCCCAAACACGCGATGTACTACATAGTAATCAGAATCAGTTGATATGATCCCTTGAATACATTCAATTACCTCTGAAAATACGAGTGCGTCTGGACGCGCCTATAAATACCATCTCTGAGAGGCCAACCATGAACTGTTTTTCTTTCACCAGTCTGAACCAAGCTCGAACATTACGACTTAACCACTCCAAGACACAACTAACCCAGGACCACCAATGAGACTGGGGGGAATTGGAGGATGACGATGAGTTTGTATTCTATCCCATGGCACTTCATGATGCACAGGGAATTGAATTTCAATCCTTTACAATGTACAAACATGTAGACAAGAAAATTTGCCCCGTATCCACCACATTTTCCCCCGACTATGAAGTCAAGCGCCAGATTCCAGAAGACCTCCTCAAGTCCTTACCATTATCAACCCCAAACCCGCCGCCCTTTATGCCAACTCAGTGTCTCGACGCAGAACGATTGAAGACGTTAGAAATTAACCATGACAACTTCCTTACTAGCGAGGAAGAGTGACTGTTCATATGAATTATAAAATTGAATCAACAGGCACTTGCCTTTGAGGACGCAGAAAGAGGAACTTTTAAAGATGAATACTTTTCACCGTACAAAATCGCCACAATTCTGCATACTCCATGGGAATATAAGAACATTCTGATCCCTCCTGGGATCCTACAGAAAGTCATTGATGTCCTGAAATTAAAGATGGAAGCCGGTGTCTATGAGATGTGTCAGTCCTCATATAGGTCGAGATGGTTCTGCGTTCTAAAGAAGAACGGGAAATTAAGGATAGTACACGACTTACAGCCGCTCAACAAAATATCTGTAAGGGATACAGGCATGCTACCCATCGTGGACAACTTTGTTGAAGAATTTGCCGGCCGACAGTGCTATACTGTTTTCGATCTGTATTGGGGATTCGACACACGAAAAATGGAGCCTAAAAGCAGGGACATGACGGCGTTCATGACACCCCTAGGTTTATTACAAATAACCTCCGTGCCTACGGGATACACGAACTCACCAGCAGAATTCCAGAAATGTAGGGTGTTTATTCTTCATGAAGACATCCCACACATTGCTAATATATTTATCAATGACCTTCCTATTAAAGGACCTAAAACCATGTATCCCGACGAACATGGGGAACCCAAACGACTCACCGAGAACCCCGGGATCAGACACTTCATTTGGGAATATGCCCAGGATGTCCACCGAATCATGCATAAAGTGACATGCGCGGGCGCTACCTTTTCAGCAACGAAAGTTCAGTGTTGCCGACAACAAGCATTAACTGTGGGGCAAACCTGCATGCCAGAAGGGCGAACACCTGACAGCAAGCGATTCTCGATTGGCCCGTATTAAATACACCTCAGGAAGTACGGAGATTTCTGGGTTTGTGCAGGACAGTACAAATCTGGATTAAGAACTATTCTATGCTCGTCCGGCCACTCACCGATTTATACAGGAAAAACTGCGATTTTCTGTGGGATGAGCAACGAGAATGGGCCTTTTCCCGAATCAAGCAACTCGTCGCAAATGACCCAGCATTACGTCCTATCAACTATGAATCAGAAGAGCAGGTAATATTATCAGTGGACTCAAGTCGGGAAGCTGCAGGAATGATACTCTCACAGAATGATGACCAAGGACGGAGATTCCCAGCCCGATACAGATCTATACCAATGAGTGAGCACGAGGCTCGATATTCCCAGCCAAAATTAGAACTATTCGGGTTGTATCGTGCCTTGCGACACTGGCGATTATACATAATAGGAGTAAAGAATCTTACAGTGGAAGTGGATGCCAAATACATCCAGGGACTCCTAAATAATCTCGATTTGCAACCCGACGCGGCAGTAAATCGCTGGATCCAGGGAATACTGATGTTCCATTTTGCATTAATTCACATACCTGCTACCAAGTTCCAAGGCCCGGATGCTCTGTCTAGACGCCGATCAGCAGAAGGTGAAGAAGTGGCTAGTGATGATGATGGATGGTTGGATGAGATCGCACTATTTACAACAGGGATGTCAGCACCCGAAATAGAAAAAGAAGACCTCATACCAGCAGTTTATTTGGCACGACGAGAACAAGAACAACTCCTGAAAGATATATTCCAATTCCTTACTACGCTCAAAGCCCCCAAATTTTCTAGTTCACAGAAACACCGACATTTTATCAGCAAGGCAACACGATACTTAGTTAGAGGAGGCAAACTGTTTCGCAGAAATCCCTCAGGACCCCCGTTGGTTGTAGTTTTGGAGCCCGAAAAGAGGTTACATATACTCTCGTGAGCACATGATGACCTTGGTCACCGAGGGGTACAAGCCGTGTGGGAGGTATTGAAGTTACGTTTTTTCTGGCCATGGCTGTACAGAGATATTCAACACCATATTGTGTCCTGTCATCGGTGCCAGATCCGGAGTACAAAGAAATTGGAGATTCCACTTACAGTATCCACCCCGGTTGCAGTCTTCCAGACGGTGTACATTGATATTATGATGATGCCGTTAGCTGACGATTTTAGAATGATTGTCGCTGCTCGAGATGATTTATCCGGAGCCTGTGAAGCTCAGGTGCTCAAGACAAAAACAGCTGATGACCTAGCCAATTTCTTTTGGACATACCTATATTGCCGCTATGGTTGCCCACGTAAAGTCATCACCGACAACGGCTCCGAGGTAAAAGCAGGATTTCAGAGACTCATGAAAACCATGGGAATACCACATGTGCGCATTTCAGCCTACAATAAGCATGCATCCGGGGTAGTAGAACAAGGACACTATACCCTTAGAGAAGCTCTAGTCAAATCATGCGGAGGAAATCTCAGCCTTTGGCTGGAGAAACTCGCAGCCGCACTGTTGGCAGATCGTGTCATGGTGAGCCGCGTCACCGGGTTTTCCCCATTCCAGCTACTCTATGCAACCGACCCCATATTACCTTTTGACCTTACCGAAGCCACGTTCCTGGTCCACGGATTTAGGAAGGGAATGACGACTGGGGAGCTACTTACCTTGCGCATTAAGCAGCTATCAAAGCATGACCGAGATCTCAAGAAAGCCTCGGAAACTTTGAGAAAAGCCAGTTTCAGATCAAAAGCACAATTCGAGAAACACTTCCTCAAGAAATTACAGAAAGATGAATATAAGAAAGGAGAATTAGTACTGGTACAAAATGTGAGCATTGAAACTGAAGTAAGCGCAAAGAAGAAGACAGACAATAAATATTTTGGCCCATACGAGGTCGAGCGAAAGAATAAAGGAGGGGCATATATTCTTAAAGAACTGGATGGCTCTTTATTCAGAAGAAATCCCACTGCAGCCTTCCGACTCCTACCATATATCACACGCGACCACTGGTTCATGAGACTCGGTGGATGCGATAATGAAGATGAATCGGAGGAAGAATCAGATCCGGTCAGTGATGATGAGGAACTTTTTGATTCCCCAGACGAGGACTAACAAGGAAGCCTTCCAAAGATTGGCACAACAGAAGTTGCGGCTCAATCAAATTGGTCAGACAAAGAATTTCAGGGTCCCCAAGGTTCAACACAGCGAAGATCTAAACTGCGCCACAATAAAAGCCTTCATATTGCGCAGCTACGTGTCTCTTTTTCTACATCCTCTCTGTCTTTCCCCTTCTTCTTTTACCCTTCCTCACTACTATTTTGACCGGAAACATGGCGGCTCGCCCCTCACTAGGGCTCATTGAGCAGATTCAAATCCACACTGAGACCGTGATTATCGAAGACCCACCAGAGGCTCGCCCTAGCACTAGTCTTTCTGAATACATGACGATCCTTGCGGTGTGGAGCTCCCACATGCACTACACCATGCACAACGCACCATCTCCCATCCAAGCCTTATTCGCAATCTCGCTTTGATACCCAATCCGGATTCATACATCCCATTCAAATCGCGTCTCCACTTCGAATTATCGTATTCGCACTACGACCTTGGACGATGGGCATCCGCGGACTGTCATCACCTTCCATCACGCCACGACCACGCCGCCAGCAAAGACTCGGACCCATAATCCAGGAACTCGGACTTCGAACCACTTGATAGCCGCCAAACTCGGTTCGCATAAGGCACCGGGAGACCCTGAAGAAGATGATGACGTTGACGAGTGGATAAACGTGGCCTGCGGGTTCGTGGTGGAGGTGATGAATTGGGGCCGGAAAAGGAAATCTTCCTTATTGGAAACAATCCCCGCGTCGCGACTTCGAATTGATGGATCTCCACTTGATCAAGACGTATACGGAAAATACTTCCAAGAAGTAAAATCCAAGGCCCAAGGAGAAGTGGCTCGCGTGTACATTTCGAAGATCGAGGACCAGCCATTCGAGATCCTGCGATCAGACAAGGCCCGCGCGGCGGACGTCAATTTATTGGAGATAGAATGGTTCCTGCTTACGAAGGATAGGCCCAGTGACATGGAGGATGAAGACTATGAAAGGTTCATTCGACGCAGTCAGAAGTTCTTTTTTCTGGACGACGCGCTATGGCGCATTGACTCACATGGAGAACACAAGCTGGTTCTGGATAAAAAGAAGCACGGAGAAATCCTCCGCCAGGTGCATGACGAACTGGGACACAAGGGGTTTTTCATAACACGGACACCTACTAATCCCAAATAACCCCTCTAGTTAGAGGGGGGACTGCTATGCATGTCCCCCCTCTAGTTAGAGGTGTTTCTCGTCGATTCCCCCATGCTGCAAAATACGCTACAAAACATGCTACAAACATGCTGCAGAAAATGCTACAAATATGCTGCAAATGACTTAGAGCTTTTATTCACGCATGTATTAAGTAATCCGTGCCGTCACCGCCGTCGGCGGCGGGTGCGCCCTGACCCAAAAAGGAAATTCACCAAGAAAAAAAATTCAGAAAATCTAGATAAAATACAGGGATGTACCAGCGTATATTGCGTTCAAAAAAGGATGTACCAGCGTATATTGCGTTCAAAAAAAGATGTACTAGCGTATATTGCGTTGTATCTAGAGCCCCGTTTACGACAAAATTGGGGGTATATACGCCGTAGGGGAAGGTAGCACGTAGCTAGTGCATCCCAGGAGGATTGCCTCGCCTCCCCTTGATGACGTGGCGCGGCGCTGCAGCGCCCGAGGCGCTGGAAGCGGCCGCGGAGGCGGTAGGTGATGCGGTGCGTCTGGGGGAGGTGCATGGAGCTGAGGTGGAGGCAGCGGGCGAGCGCGGGGTTGGGGAAACGGGCCGCGCCGGCGCAGCAGGGCTTGCAGGTCTCTTAACGAGATGCCTTGGCTGCGGCCTCGGCCTCGCAACCGCAGGCGCGGCGGACTCGCCACTGGCATCCTTCTTGCGCTTGGCGGGGGGCTCGCCATCGGCATGCTTACGCTTGCGCTTCGCGGTGGGGTCGTTGTCGGCGTGCTTGCATTTGCCCTTCGCAGCGGGCTCGTCCTCAGCGTGCTTCTTTTTGCGCTTCGCGGGGGGCTCGTCGGAGGCACGCTTCTTCTTGCGCTTCGTGGGGGGCTCTGCGTCGCGGGCGCAGGCGTCTGCGGTGTCCTTGGTGGGCCGCGCGTCATTACTGGTGTTGGTTTTGCATGCCTCGGTGGCTCCCGTGCTCGGCGCCTTGCCTGTGCACTTTGCTGCGCCGTTGCTGCGTGCACCCGCGGTCTTGCGCTTTTCGGTCTGTTTCGCCACCGCCGCCGCTGCCTTCTTCTCCTGCACTAGTGCGAGCAGCTTCTCGCGCACCGTCCCCCCGCTCCCTCTCGACACCTGCTCCCCACCGCTCTCGTCCTCGTCGCTGCTCGACCGCTCCTCCTCGTCTGACTCCTCTTCACTCGACTCGCCCCTCTTCCTCTTCTTCGTCCCTGCGCTCGCCTTCTTCGCCGCCGTGCGGCTCGACTTCCTTGCTGCCCCCTCTCCCTTCTTCGCCTTCGCCTTCGCCTTCGCCTCCCCCTTCTCGACCATGTCCTCGAAGTTGTCGAGGATGCGCTGGCACTCGGTGGGCGTGAGTACCTTCCAGCGGCATGTCCCCGCCTTCAGCGCGTCGCGGAGGATCTTCAGCGGTGGGAGTGCGCTCTGCAGCGACATCCGCTTGAATTCGACGCCCTGGGGCCAGCCTACGAGCCCAATGTTCTTGCCCTCGACCATCGACGTGATGTAATTCTCGTAATTCATGGCGACCCTCGTTTTCTTTGATACTGCCACTGTAAAACAAATCCACTGTTAGTATAACATCCTATAGGAAGAAGGAGCGGCGGGACGTACTAAGCCCCGTGAGGATAATGTCCTTGCACTCTGTCTGCATCCCCCGCAGCGTGTTGGAGCTTTTCCCTGCCACGAACACATGAGAATGAAAAACATGTTATCAAAGAATAAAGACGCACCTGTCTCCCGGTTTACTGCCCACAGCTCGAACAAGGAGATGACGTCCGCTGGCTCCTTTTTGAGCACATCTCGAAAGAAATCAAGCGCGCCCCCCGTACTGATAGTGGTGGGGGTGGTCGTATCGTGGAGGTGACCTCGCGAGAACATCGCGAAGCCGATAATATTCGCCCGCTGTGCCATCCCATTCACCTAAAACAGGTATTAACGTTAGAAGCTTAGCAAAAAAAAAACGCACCTCCTGCACTACGCGGCCTATGGTGCGCTTAGCATCCGCGTTTGCGGCGCGGTTGTTGGTGCGGGTCCCGTGCTGTCTGCAGTCGCGCTTTGCAACGAGGTTGGCGAGCGACCCCTCCACCTCCTCCTCCGTAAAGCCCTCGAGCAGCGAAGGGTCTTCTGCCACAAGCGCCTTGACATCGGGGATCGTCAAGCGGTTTCCCTCCTCGCGGCCTATAGCATGTTCGGATCAGTTTGCTCCCAAAAGGAAAGGAAAGGAAAGAAGACTTACCAGCATTCTGTTCCGTCATGACCAAAGAAATCTTGGCATTATAAATGCTCGGTGCACGCTGAGCCGTGTAACTGGAGGAGGTGAACATCCGCCGGCGCACTTCCTTGACCTTGATGCTGTGCTTGTCGGAAAGCCGCTGTGCATGCTCATCGCGCTCCTTCTCGAGCGCATCGAGGTCTTGGCCGAGCCGCTTCATTTTTGAGGCGTTGTCGCAGCGCTTCTTGAGCGTGGAGGAGCGGTCGTTCTTCCCACCCGCATCACGCTTGCGCTTGCGGACAGGAATGCGCACCTGCCCCGGGTTGCGGCTGCGGTGTGTCGATGCTCCAAGGCCAATGGAATCCACCCAGTCTTCGTCGCCATCGTCGAGCTCAAGGTAGATGATGTGTCGCGGAGGTGTGGCTGAGGTAGGGCCGGGGGGAGGTCGCCCTGTGTCTGCGTTGTCGTCGCCCGTGGACGATGAGGTGGGCATTTTTTGACATGTGGTGGTGGCAGAGATCCAAGCCTTTGGACTTGTTTGCCACAACACGTGCCTTTGGTTTCCGTTGGTTATTACAGTTCGTACTGGGACGTAGGAAGACATTTAGAGTAGAAAAATGGCAGGTGAGAGGGAGGGAAATGTGGAGGACTTGCGTGTGAATTTAATGTTGCTACCACGGAGGTTTACGGTAAGTTAGAAGCAACATATAGAAGCTTGTCAACAAATATATAGACATCAAAATATATTTATCTTGATGCGCTGTGCTGTGAGAAAGTTCTCGGACTTTAACCAGAGGACCCACCGCAGAGATGGGACAACGGTTAGCGATCGCCTGGGTTGGCCCCGCATGATCCTTGCCCGCTGGCTGTTCTATTTGCAACTCTTTTGTTTGACGCGGGCTTTGAGCCGATTTTTTTTCTTGTTGACTCAGCGCAATGCTTGTTCTCGGATCTCAGAACCATTATAATTTTTTTTTCTTTTCATTTCACCAGGAACACGATGGATAAGAAAAAGAACGACATTGTAGTGGAACAAAATAATACCAAAAAAGACCCTCGTGCGCACTGAGGGAGCAGAAAGAAAAAAAAGCGAAAAACATTCACACCATCGCCCGCGGCGGCGCGGACAAGAATTCCTCCAGGTCCTCGAGGTCGAGAACCTTTACACTCTCCCCCTTCCCCATCTCATGTACTGCCATTGCGCTAATTCACGAGGTCAGTTCCAAGACTGGAAAGAAGAAAAAGAACTAACGGGTCTTTATACAGCACCCGTGTACTGTTATTGAACAGTACGGGCAGCCCGCGATGGCGACGCGACTGCCCACCTGCGCCCGAGCCCCCTGCGTCAGCTTGAGGCGCAGTGACCCCAGAGGAGGGCGCGTGCCAGGGAAGCGAGTGAGGGGGAGGCCCGGTGCGGGATGCGCTCGAACCCACGGACACCGACATGCTGGATACCGAGGAAATTGAGCCGGCCGAGGGAGGGAAGGCACGGGTGCGGGCGCGAGCCGATTTGGCGGTGAGTTCAGGTGTGCGTGGTTATGGGGAGTGCGCACTCAGAGGGGAGCCACTGCCGCGGGCACGAGTGGCCTTGGTGGCGAGTCCCGGTGTGTATGGCAGCAGTGAGTGCGCGCGCGCAGGTGTGCTGTGTTTGCGCGATGACGGCGGGCTCGGGGGTGTGGAACACTTGGGCAGGCGCGCAAGATGAACGGCCTCGTCACCCTCCTTGAAATGTGGGGCTTTGGCCTCCTCCTTCACAAGCGATGGCGGGCTGGAGGGGGTGGCGTTCTTGTGTGGGCGTCTCAGCGGTGAGACCTCGCTGTCTTCCCTGAACAGAGGGGCCTTGAATTCCTCGGATGCATCGCGCTTGATGGAGGAATGTGTGGGCTCGCGCTTGATGGAGGCTCGTGCAGCCTTGTGTGGGGTGGAGCGGGTGGAGCGTCCCCGTGTTGTCGAACGTGGCGTGGAAGGCGCAGGTGTTGGAACCGACGGTGCAGTGGGCGCAGGGGAGGAAGCCGAAGAGCCGGAGGAGTCGCTTTCCTCATCTTCCGCTTCCTCATTGTAGCTGCCGTGGGTGTGGTATAGGCGACAGTTGGCCGCCCATCGATCTTCTGCCTCCTTGCGTGTGCCATAGATGAAGACGGGGCAACTAGAGACCGCAGCCTGTGCCTCAGCATCCGTCCTGAGCAGCAAAATCAGTCCGAGAATGAAAGAGAAAAAACTACTACGCACTGTTTGGTAAACAGCCCAGCACGCAACAGAAGGAACCAAGACTTGCGCTTATTGCTGTCGTGCTCATCGTCGCCTTTGTAGTTTCTGCGGTTTGGGTGGAATGGAGCTCGGCACACCCACACCATCGTATCGTGTTGGAGGCCGGTGCAGAGGGATGGATGCGAGAACAAAGAGAGTCACGCTGTGGTTCGACCAAATTGGGACAGAAGTCACCGATTCGTCTCCCGTGGCGTCTCTCGCTGCCTCAAATCTCTCTGGCTGTAGATCAAAAATATGTGTTGCAATACGAAACGTACCAAATGTACCTACTTGAATATTCTGGAGCTTCAATTATTATTATTTTGCGTCACCACATTTCTCTTTATGGACCCCACGCGCCTCGGGCGCGTTCGCCATGTCCTTGCGGTACTGCTGGGCAACTCCAGGCAGGTGTGCAACACTGAGCTCGCGCAGGTGAGGTAGGTAATAATCATAAAATGTGTCTTCGCCGAATTCGGTGATGAATTTCCTGCTCAGAAAATTTGTCTTCAAGATCGCTGAATAAAAAATGAGCCGCGCACCTCTTGCGTAGGCTGTAGGTGGTCCGGATGTCCAATTTTTTAGAAGAAATACAGAGACAAGAGTGAAGACTTACACTTCACGGTTATCAGCATCCCTGCCACGACGCTGCTTCCTTTGGAGTCGCTTTTTCAGCGGTTTGGTGCTTTCACGCAGTCTAAAAGTATTAGATATTAAACTATGAGATGTCTTTGAGGAGTTATGTGGTGTGAATTTACCTGTGCATCCTCTCGTGGGCTTTCTCTCGTGTTTCCTCGAGGTTTCTGATACATGATGAGCTCGCGCGCAATTTTGAGTCAGATCCCCTCACTTTTCTCGGTACTTTTGTTGAGCTTCAGCGTGTTTTCGACGCTTCTCTTCATCTGAGATGACGGGTTTGCGGGTCTTTAGGGATATGTTTTCAGACAACATCGAGAGATAGTAGAAAGAAGTAAGTTTACCGAGGTAAACAAAGGGCAAAGTACAGCGCCAAAAGCGCGTTCGTGATCAGGTTTGTCTTTTCATTTATTGAATTTCATCAAGTGTTGTAGGAAACAAAAAATAAATACAGACTGCTTTCAATAGGTCTACGCTATCTTTGATAAAATTTCCAGGTCGACAGGCCTGCCGTGGATATATATATAAAATGTTCTTTGCAGCCATTGGGAGCGCGTTCGTGATATCGGCTTTATCGGCCGCATCCAATCCCACCCCCGTCCCTCACCGATTTCTATCTCACACAAGTCCAAAAAAAAGGGTAAAAGGAGTAGATATTTGGAGAGCAGGGCTACAATGTACACTAAGGCTACCCGCGGTCTATAGGCCGTCAATCCCAGAGAACATTTTCACCCCCTCCTCCCTGCGCTGGGTGTCCTCAGCCGCTCTCGCCGCCTTCTCCTCATCGTCCACCCTCCGCCGTGTGCAACGCCGCGGGCGATAGCGGGGTACTCATCCTGCGTGCGGCGATGTCGCAGGGCCTCGCCAGCCAGCTGAATCCGCGGCTGGTGTTCCTCCATGAGCGCTGCCATGCCATCGGTGACAACTTTCCACTCGGCGTGGTCGCGAGGTGTGCCGCCAAGGACAGCGATGACGCGGTGGTGCGAGTCGAGCAAGTGGATTGTGAGGGTGCAGGTATATCAGAGGAAATACGCGGGGAAAAAAAAAGACTCACTCACCAAGCCAGTTAATGTACATGAAGCCTTGCGTGCCTGTGAGCGCACCGACTTCGTCCTGCGTGTACGAGGTGCCACCAAGGCCGGTCGTGGGGGCCTGTGCCTCCTGGACCGCTGGGGGTTGCCGGACGCGGCATGGGCCTCCTCACGCTTCTTGTCTTGCTGCGATCCTTGACAGCAAGCGAGCCCGCTTGGAGGGCAGCAGCAGGTGCGGCAGCGGTGCGAGGTGAAAGCGTAGCGGCAGCGGGGGGTGGGGGCGCCCAGAAAGGCAGAGGCTCGGGGCATTCGTCGTCGTCGCAGGCTTGCTCGAGCAAACGTTGCTTGAGGCATTCGCCGGCGTCAAAGTGTGCCAGGGGCGAGATTGCTCGCTCCACAGCGAGGTCGAAGGAGTAAAACTCCTTGCCGCTGCGGAGGGTACGGCGGGCTATAGTGGTGCATTATTAGTATGGTGAGGAAGGCGGCGAATAAAAAAGAAAAGAAAGAAAGAAAGGTCCAACGGAGAGTCTGGAGTTCCAGGGGCGGATCTTGGGTCTGCCGGTTTATGGGTGGGTATGAAGAAGAAAAAGAGGCCGCTGGTCTCGATTCGAGTTCCAGGGGCGGATCTCTGCACGGATGCGGGGCACGAAACGACAAAGTGACGTGGCAGGGAACTTACCGGCCATGTATGTGTGTGTAGTCTTGGAGACAGCAGTCTTGGACGTGCTTGCAGGCACGCGGCGCTTGGTCTTGTGAGGTGCGGGCGGGCGAGTGGCACGGGGTCAAAGGCAGAAGCGGGGTCAAAGGCAGAAGGTTTGTTGATGATCACGTTGTGTGATGAAGCGCGAGATGACATGTCACGCTCACGCCTCGCGTGCCAAGTCACTCGCGTGCCAAGTCATTCGCACTTACTTCTCACCATGAAGCGGCACACCACGACTGTGCAGCGTGGCAGCGCAAGCTCGAGGAAAATGACAATATTCAGCACTGAACGCAAGACAACTACCAACCCACGCCCTCAGGTCGAACAGCAAACACTGGGACCCAGCGCACTGGCAGATTACCGACGCAGCGGCGAGGAGAATTCAAGGACACGTTTGGAGAGTAGGTTTTTTAAATTCAAATGTAAATTTAAATTTCGTTGATTTATGCGTAGACATGGAGGGTAGCCAGCGCGACGCCGTCATGCACCTTCAAGGTTTAGCTGAAGACGACGATTTCAGTGCTGCCAACTTTATCAGCATGGAAGGCGTCCTCGACGGCTCGGAACGTATCAACGTCAGCCACGCTGGAGGAGAAATGCGATCGTTGGAGGAGGACATCGAGGAGGATATGGATGAAGAGGGGATTGAAGCGAAGAAAAAGTTAGCCTCCCTTTTTTAAATTCTTCTTCATACCCTGCATGCTGATTTTATCTTTAGGAAAGCAGAGGACTGGAGAACCCGACGAGACCGCACTGAGATTCACAACCGCGCCTTCCAAGGGCAGATGCCGGAGATGGTCACCGCCTACATCCGCTACTGTGCGGAGCAGGAGATGCCGGCTCGCCCTCGAGACACGCCGCAATCGAGATCGCCAACAGCTGAGGAGGTGTATGAAATAACGGTGGTGGATATGTTCGGTGCGTACTTTTTATTTTATTTTTTCGTGCTTGTAATCAATGTGTAGCAGAAACGTCCGAGGTCAACATGAAGCTGGACCCCCGCGGTGACGGCGTCACTCCAGCCTTAATCCTCGAAGGGTTGGTTCCCTGTGCACCCTACAAACCAGACTTCGCGATCACTGTGCGCGTGCTCGAGGCGTTCCGCGTTCTGCACGCCCGTGCTCCTCAGCTCGCCATCCAGCCATACGTTAAGTCGCTCTGTGATCTTCACGGGGTTTGTTTAATATTCCTCTATTTATTCTCAAGCTGGGCTGATTCTTTACAAGGTCCCGTTTAGGCCTTATCTTTCGCAGCAGTTCTCGATTGCGTACGATGTATACCTCGCAATCTGCCGCCAAACGGACGAGCGCGTCATGAACGCGCTGGGCCGCGATTCAAAGTGGCGTTTGAAGCATGCGTGCCCAGTGTGCATGTACAAGCTCGAGGGCGAAGACAAACTCATCTTCGAGATGCTCACCACCATGGACGGCAACGACTCTTTGAAGCGAGTGCTCCGGCGCCTCCGCTTGGATGATGAGGGCAATGGAGAGCCCACGCTCGGGAAATCAAAGGAGCGTGCCGACAATCGCGATGCGAGCAATGGGTACTTCCTCTCGCGCGAGCGTGTGGACGAGTGGGCAAAGACGCGCCTTGCGGAGGTCCTGCCCATGGAGGCAAATTCGGTACATGTTTTCATGTTATTTTGGACTATATACTTACATTAAATCAGAACGAGGATAACCCCTGTGCAGACCGCTGGAAGAATATGATCAGCGACGTTACATCGAAAATGTGGGGCATCTTTGACGAAATGGGCGTCTTCCTGGCGCTCTGCCGCCATGGTTTCGTGCTGGTCATCGCCGATATGATCAGAAGTGGCGAGCTGTGAGTACAGTGCTCGTGCACAATGTATTTAGCTAACTATCTTATCTACAGCGCGAAGTACCCGCTCGCGGTCATCGAGGAGCTTCTCGACGTCTTCGGGATGAAGCTCGGTGCTGGTTACGATGTTGGGTGCCACTTCGAGGCCACTGTCCGCAACAGCGAGCTCGGGGAGCAGGCGAGGGCCAAGAAGCTGAAGTGCCTTGTAGGGTCATTCCACGGGCACGCGCACAACCGCCTGTGCCAGCTCAGCTTCCTGGCAACGTACGTCGAAGGCATGGGCCTCGAAGACCTCGAGGGCTGCGAGCGGTACTTCTCACGCTCGAATGGTCTCGCGAGATCCTGCCGTTATGCCAGCAGGTTCCACCGGCAGCAGGAGATCACGACGTATGTGAAGCACTTTGACAGCTTCGAGACATATGCCAATCTCAGTATGTGCACCACTCTCATTTAATTCACTCTGTACTGATTACTCGTCTAGGTAAATTCCTGTGTATGAACTACCGACAGGCCCTCACCATCCTCAAGACAGAGCCAGCGTTGAAGGATTGGATGCGGCAGGAGGGAGTCGAGAGTGTCGACGAGTTCCACAGGTGGCTGGTGGAGGAGAAGGAGTACCTCGTCGGTCTCAAGCATGCAGCCAAGACGAACGTCGAGACACTCGAGATGGAGTACGTGCAGAAACTCGTCAACCTGAGCGTGAGCGAGTAAGTCTTTCGCTTTAATATGAAATGCAAAGGATTAACTAATGCGTTGCCAGGACGAGATACAGTGTGGTCGAGGGGGAGGCGAGATGTGCACGGGCAGATGATGCAGCGTATGCACCCGGCGTCTCGAAGGTGGAGCTGGCGAGGCGACATGCGAAGGAGAAGGTCGAGAAGGACCTCGAGAGCATCCATGCTCTCGAGGCGCAGCTCGATGTTGGTGAGCGTTGGACAGTGGTGTCGCCAAAGTGGGTGTCGACGGTGGTGTAGGTCAAGAAGAGGAAGTACCAGCTCGTGCTGGATGCGCTTGAGCTGCTCATTGTTGAGCGCATCTTTGAGCTGACAAAAATTAATCAGTCTCAGACCGGTGTGTCTTCAAGCCCCTAATACTTCATCTCTTCTAATGCTTTTATCAGGTTACAAGATGCGCAAGCACATCGTGAAGGCCCTTCAAGCAAGGTCGAAGGCGGTGAAGAACGCCATTGACAACTACAATGCTGCCGCCGTCTTACTTGATCCTCCGATGCCCCATCTCACCTGGGAGCAGGTTGTCGAGTACGCATTCCTTGCAGATTTTGACATCCTACGGGACACGCGCGCCGAAGTCCAGTCCCGACCGTGGACGCGCCCAGCTTACTGGCTGGCGATGGACCGTTACTTCAAGATTCTCCGTGCAAGGGAGGAGATCAAACGACTCAACGTTGAGATCCCCCGCGTGGTGACTTGGATTCGCGACGAGTACAGGGTGCTTCGCAGGAAGGAACAGGAGTTGTGCTTGAGCGCAGGCTTCACCGGGTCGCTGGTGCCGGGGAAGTCGATGGAGGTGTCAGCTGCACAGAGGGAGGCACGCGAGGTGGAGAGGGCGGCGCAAGCAGCGGCGAGGCAGGAGGAGGAGATGCAGGTTGACAGCTCCGATGAGGAGGGGCACGTGTTTGTACGAGCACGGGCACGCACAGCAGCGGTGCGTGGGGCGATGCAGGTACTGAGTTCGGATGAGGAGGAGGAGGAGGAGCAGGTGTTTGTGCACAACACCGCATCGAGCTGGAGCAGGGATGCAGATGAAGACGTGCAAGAGGGGTGGTCAGATGAAGAGGGTGATGAGGAGCTGGAGTCAGCGCTGTCAGCAAAGCTGTATACGCTCTCCATGCTTGCGGTAGATGGTGGGCGAGGTGCGGGGGGGGACAACAGGGACTAGTTTAGCCCACTTTTTTTCTTTTATATTTAATTCATTTTACTTGTATTATATCTGTACTTTTTTGGTGAATTTCCTTTTTGGGACAGGGCGCGCCCGCCGCCGACGGCGGTGACGGTGCGGGTTACTTAATACATGCGTGAATAAAAGCTCTAAGTCATTTGCAGCATATTTGTAGCATTTTCTGCAGCATGTTTGTAGCATGTTTTGTAGCGTATTTTGCAGCATGGGGGAATCGACGAGAAACACCTCTAACTAGAGGGGGGACACGCATAGCAGTCCCCCCTCTAACTAGAGGGGTTATTTGGGATTAGTGGGTGAACACAGAAAGGTTGTTGGATCGATTCTGGTGGCCGATGATGGGGCAAGACCTTAAGTGGTATTTGTCCACATGCCACGAATGCCAACTACGTTCAACCCAGAAAATCAACATTCCCCCAGTTGTATCCATGCCTCTGCCCTTATTTCATAAGGTGTATGCGGACACCATGTTATTGCCCAAATCCAACGGATACCGATACATGGCGCACGCCAGATGCTCCCTGAGCTCCTGGTCCGAATGGAGAATGTTGGAAGAAGAAACCGCTTATTCGCTCGGCTGCTACATATTTGAAGAAATCCTGTGCAGGTGGGGCGCGGTTGCCGAGATTGTCACAGATAATGGCGGGCCATAGGTTAAAGCCATAGAATGGCTGGCGAAGAAGTATGGGATCCATCATATCAAAATCTCGGGATACAACTCAAGAGCCAACGGGCCGGTAGAGCGACGGCACTACAACGTCCGCGAAGCTGTGTCCAAAGCATGCAAAGGAGATCTCTCAACCTGGACGGAGAAAATATTCTATGTTTTCTGGGTGGAGAGGGTATCCATCCAAAAATCATCCAGATATTCCCCTTATTACCTTGCCCATGGGGTCGAACCATTATTCCCGTTCGACATCACCGAGGCGACATACATGTTGCCTGTCAATGGAGATAAAATGACCACGGAGGAATTAATCGCGCGCCGAGTGGTCCAGCTCATGAAAAGGTCCGAGGAAATGGAGGTTCTCAAATCCAAGGTCTACAAATCCCGGGAGAAAGAAAATCGAGCCAAAATCTCGGATTTCGGTTTTAAACCTGGGACCCTCATTCTGCTCCGAAACTCCTCTATCGAAAACGAATGGTCACGAAAAGCGAAGCCTCGGTACTCTGGGCCCATGGTCGTTGTCGAAAGGAAATCGGAGGGATCCTACATTATTGCGGAACTGGATGGAGCAGTATCTCGAACCAGCACTGCGGCATTTCGCCTGATCCCCTACATGGCTCGCTCAACAATTTGAATTCCCATTACAAAATTCATTGAAAAGCCACAACCAAGGAAATGTAAAGAAAAAGAACCCATGTGGGGCGATACCAGAAAAAGATGGTTTGAAGGGCAGTCGGCCGAACCAAACTAATGAAAAAGAAGTTGCTCCCCGCAGGATAAAAGCTGTGATTAGAACGGGATGCTTGGAATCACGAGGAAGGCTATCAAAATAATATGAACTGCATGTACCCCGCTCATACATTTATTCAATCTCATTCCAACTTCACACTATCCTGGGTGCATGCGGTCGTATGGCAAGAAAATGTTCTATTCTCCACGAAGATTTATGACTTACACAATATAAAAACAACTAAAGCACTACCAACTGATGTGCCATCAACAAATATGGACGACAGGCCAATCAACCAAAGGATTTCGTGCCAAGACAAGTTTTTCAAACCTCGAGTTCGAATTTGGACTTAGGCCACAAAACGGAAAATTCATTGAAGAAAATATTCACTGCAGGGGTTGAAGAACTTTTAGAGCTCTAAATATCCTCCAAGACATGTTGTCTCTTTCAGAACTAATCTTTCCACTTTGAGAAGATTACATAAAAGAGAGGTTATGGTTTCAATCCTGGTTGGTGCCAAAATATAATATCTTTTTCAGGTAAGACCAGTTTTGGTAAGATTTGTCATCTTTCCTCTTCTAGTTTGATCAGAAACATGTGACTTTTTCTCACAGAACCAGAACTTATCTTTCCATTCCTTTGTTCAAACAAAGGAAACAAAATATAACTCATCTTTTCAATGAAAAGATGTCAAATATTTCCCAGGGCAATATTAGTGGAAAGATAAGTCATCTTTCTAAAACTGGGCCAGACTGAAAAAGTAGCTATTTTTTGGCACCAACCAGAATTGAAACCAGGACCTCTGGTTTATCTTTTCTTCTCAAAGTGGAAAGATGAGTTCAAAAAGAGCTGACATGTCTTGGAGCATATTTAGAGCTCTAAAAATTATTTAACCCCTGCAGTGATTATACATTTTTGGTGCCCAGGGGGGGCGCTACGCTACGACAAAATATTACTATGCCCCAGCAAGGGGGCGACTACACAAAATGGAAAGTTCAGCGGATTTTGCGGCTCTGCTCACCTGGCCGCTACCAGGGAGTTCAAGCATCTATCAATCAATATAAAGAAAGAAAAAAAAAATGTAAAGAAGAAAACGAGCCTGGGACCGACGCAGCGATCAACCCTCCGACGTGTCCATCCCCGTTGCTTCCACGGCCGCCAGCGTGTCTCCTTGAAGGTCTTCTTCCGTGCCGTACTTGAGCATATTGTGGTCTTCATCAGTGGTCCGAAGCTGCGACCGAAAAGAGGGCTGCAGGCTGGACAGTGACTGAGCGACTGCGAGGGTGTCCGAGGATTTGGCATCTTGCTCAACCAAGTCTTCGACGTTGGTCTGGGACGAGTGCCGCGATGTAACGCTTTCGGCGCGAGTAGACATGGCATGGGAGTACGGCTTGGACGGCGATCCGCAGGGAGGTTGAGACGCCCACGCTGGCGAAGACGTCGCTGAAGACTCTCGAAATGCGAGCCCATCAGAGGATCCACCGCCGGCAGCAAAACCGGCAATCAAAAATGAGGATGTCCCACCAATGTGCGGCGACGGGCCGAAGCGCAGCAAGCCAGACGATATCAAGGGCGATGTGGTGTGTTGATGCGCTCATGGTTGCAGAGTTGTCGGCGCATCGGGACCGGGGGCCAGAAGTTCAACTGTGGGAAAAATCGAGTTAAGCACAAAGGGGGGGGGGGGTAATTTGCGGTGAGGATGCGAATTAAAATCCGAAGTCACATACCTCGCGGAGGCACATCTGCCTTTGCCTTCCCCTTCCCTTTCGCTTTCGACAACCCATCCCCACTTTCCATCGACGTGCGCGAAATATCGCGAGGCGGGACTTCGTTGGTCGAACCATCGTTTTGCGGATCCGATGCCAAGTCTGGCGTGACGAGCAAGCCATCCTCGACGATTTTCTTGACCAAGCCATCTAGCAGCGACTTGAAGACGGGCTGGTCCGGCGAGGAAAGCAGCGAAGTCAGCTGCGCAACAGCGATGTCCGAGGGCGCGAAAGTGGCGGGTTGAGGCACGGCCGAAGTTGATGTTGAAGCGAACACGGATGGCGCGGAGGTTGGCGCCACGGGGAAAGACAGTGTGGTGTTGAGGGAGTTGGCAGCGTAGTTGGGACTGTGACGGCATACCAGGCAACTGTGGAGGATGTGCTCATTGACGTTGATGCCGAGGAGCTCAGTGAAGATGTCGATGATCGCCCGGACAAGCAAGTCAATCCACATCACGTTGATGCGGCTGAGGGCACGATCTATGAGGTGAAGGTTAGTACGGGACACGCGACTATATAGCTAAAGCTACGGATGCACCCGTTATCACCCAACTTCGCCACTGTGGGGATTCCGTGCAAACTTTCGACCTCGAGTTGCGACAGTGGAGGCACGACTTGTCCGGTGTCCCTGCACCCTTCTGAATCACGATGCACAGAAGGCCACCCTTGAAACACTCAACACACCCCTGCAAGCCGACGAGGAAATTAGAATTCGAAAAACGTTAGATAAAAAGATGAAAACACACCTTTCCACAGGTGAAAAACACGAGCAGCGGCAACGACTCGGATAAAACGCCAAACTCTTCGAGCCCCTGTACAAGGACGTACTTGCCGTTAATCGTAACCGGATACCCTCGACCCTGGCCTGTCCCGCTTCCCAGTGGGAAGGTCCAAAAGGCGGAAGGCAGGTTGTGAAGATGCCAGTCCCCGGTGGGGGCACCGTCCGTTGTGGAAACCCCTGCGTCGTTACTTGTTGACTCGGCGGGGACGTCTGGGGCTTGCCTTTGGCGGGCCTTCCTCAGGTACGTGTTCCTTGGACGACCAGGGGCACGACGATCTTCAGGAGAATGGGCTTGTCGTCCTCCGAGTCACGATCTTCGTCGATATGGGAGATGGGCAGGAATTCACCGCCACCCATGACAATGTCGTTGCCAGGGGCATCGTCTTCTGGAGGCTCAGTCGTCGAAGTGTGCTTGCGTTTCAGAGGGGCGGTATGCGAAGAAGGGTCGGAGGGGAGAACGTCGGGAGATAGCAGCGCGGGGACAGGAGGATGCTCCTGGGTGAGTTTGAAATAAATCATCTCACCCACAGAGTTGGTCTCCTGCCGGATACGATGCAGGACCCGGGTGCGATCGTTCTCCAAATCCAACCAATTTTGGGTCTGCACGGCGCAAAGGCTCTTTATCCTCTCGCGATTCTTGTCCACCTTCGCCCGCCAGACTCAGGACTTGGTAACAAACACATCCACGTGATCCTTTTGACGCTGCGAGTCCTGCTCCAACCATTTGGCCATGTTGGCCTGGTTCCGCTGGAATAGCGCGTTGGCCTTGTCACTGTCGTAGCAATTGATGGGCGCCTCCGGTACGAACGTGTCCAGAGGTTCGTAGGATTGAAGGACAGGACGAGGAAGACCCGACGGAACGTAATATGCATTGTACGGATCGGCGGGAAGACCGGCTGGATAGGGGTGTTCCAACGAGGGATACCAATATTCAAAAGCCATGATTTGAATGGACAGCGCGCGAAAATTGGTGAGGAGTTGCTGGATGGAGGTCCCGTACTTGGAAAGGTAGCTCGCCTCGGCGGATTCGAGCCACACAGGGTTCGCGAAGTTGTTGGGGTAACACTGGGGCAACCGTGGATGGTCCTCCATGGGCCCGTAATCCTCACGGACTTTGCAGAGAGTCGCAGGGCGATGGATTTGGAACTGCTCGGGCATATCGGCGTGCAGAACGGCGCGAAAGGACGGTGTGCGGCTAACAGACATCCAGGGGGGCATCGGGACGAGGGTGAGGGTGATCTCGAGCTTGGTGTCGCTATGGACTGTGGCATACCCATCGCCAAAGTTTGAAAGGGGAAGTGTTGAAGGTGCGGAAACACCTCCAGACGTGGCGGACTCCACGATTAAAGGATCCACCGGATCGACTCGACGACAGTGAGACGGCGGGTCTGCGCCTAGGCGTGTAAACCAGCTATTTTGTCACTCCTAGGAACGGCTTACCTTCCTAGGAACACCTATAAGGGAACAGTCATCCTTCCTAGGAGCCCTGTTCGGTGATATACAATACTTGGGGTGTGGGGCCGTGGCTTCGCCCGGCAGGAACTTCGTACTTATGTCCTTTTACCCAGTACCGACTTGACAATGAAATAACTTGCTGACATACGACGACATTTAATTCAGACTCTGATGTAGCTCCGCTTTATTTAATGGAAGCAGCGAGGACATCAAGATAATCCATCACTGAATCGAAGTGCTTTTAGCCAAGTTCGATTATCATAACCAAAATAGCTCACCTTGCCATGTAGCTTCCCGCGCTACGTCGAACGGTGGCACGAAGAATTCGTTCGCACCTGGACGCCATACACATCCCTTCGTCCCGAGGCTCCACACAATACCTTCACTGCTGCGCTTCGTGTCGCCGCCCGTTCCCCAACCTCGTTTGTTGAAAACTGTGGCAAAAGATGAGTCGTCCGATGTGCGTCTCACTGCAGCCGGGCAGGTGCTTCCATCACCGCACTGGTCACCATTATGGTGGTAAGGCACCAACCGAGTATTATCCAAAAAGATCCAGCGGGCTTTAGAGCGGGAGATATCGTCCAAGTCGGCTTCGCGGTTGTTGCATTCAAGACGCGCCAAAGGGACGGCAGCGTGAAATACGTGAGTAAGCTTGTATTGCGCACGTTAAGCACTCGCCTCGTGTTACAGAACAAGACGAACAAGCGCAAGAAGGACACGTACAATCACATCTCAATGCAAATCAGAGGCGACGTGGTGGACAGCGATGACAATGATATTGAGGGTGTGCAGGATAGGTTTCGGCGGATGTGCATAGACACCGACCTCGACTGATAGCTATTCGTATAGTACTATACCCGCATCTCAGAATTCATCAGCGTATTCGATTTCTCGTTGTGCAATAAGATTCAGACAGGACATACAGTATGTCGATAGGACAATAGAAAAAGCAGAGAAGTGGCAAGAGCCCGTTTCCGGCCAAGCAAAGCTGGTGGCTGTAGAACGAAAGACGTAACACATGTCAACAAAAACCAAAGTGCGGCGATAACCGACCCGGTATTTATAGCACGTACCGAAGATACTGGCTATTTCGTACAGAGAGGGTGTTAGATGCCAGAGAACGGGGAGCTGGTATTATTGCATGGTCCTCCAGATTGTGATACAAACCCATTCCGACACCGAAGAGTGAGAGGTGGCAAGGATTGGTTCTCAGGAACACATAGGATCGAGGACACTGATCAATACCGTTTGGTAACTCAGCTGTGTCACGTTGGCAGTCTTACACTTAGACCTAAAAGGGGTGATCCGTGTGTCAGACTGCGCTCAGAAATAGGGACATAAACGGCAGTGGAGTCATTAGGACTAAAATGGTACAGTTACTGCGACTCACTTCCAATCAGGTTTATAACTTGGCCACGGTGTTCTTCAACTGCATTGCAGTTCTGACTCTGAATTCACAGGTGTGAGACAGGAGATAACAGACTCAATTTAACTATGGTTGGAGTTATAACCTATCAGAAGATAAAATAATGGCTTCCCAAACATCCCAACCGAAAGGTAAAATATGAATTCACACCCTCGACACCGCCCGAGAGAGTGTATTGAAGCCGAAATTTACAATCAAGGACCATAACCTCACATTAGGTTCAGTCAAAACATGAACCTCAAACTTGAGCAGTTCCAGATTAAGTGCGGGGTTTGAATGAGCGGAAAATAGAATCGGACATCTTGGAGAGCTTTCGCGAGGTCGCAAACACATCTGAATTAGGATCAAAATAACGGAAAATGAGTGCTGTCAGTTCAAAGACTGAAGCGGATCATATTTGACAGTATGAAAACGACTGTAGCAGGAATAAGTACATAATAAAAAAAGATCGCGGAATGGGGGATTCGAACGGGTGACCATAGGATTACATAAAAACAGGACAGCCACTATTTTGTCACAAGAATCGTATTGAAACGAAGAAAAAAGACTTCAACACAGCCACTATTGGAGTAATCATAGTTTTGGGGGGCTAATAAAAAATCGAGGTCGCCAAAATCTTGGTATGACGTTTATGAAATAGACGATCACTTATTCCATAAGCACTCGTAAAGAGTCAGAGTGAGCTCCGAGCTGCTGATTGAGTGTTAATGATACGAGAGGTCTGGAATAGTGTATGTTCATGGGATTCTTGGCTCTTCCCAAATGGGAGTCAGGATCGCTGTCATATCCTAGGAAGCACCGTCAGTCCACAACCTCTATGTAGGGGCGGATTGCACGGCAGAGTTAGACACCATACCAAGGAGATATACCAAAGCCCAAGACAGACAACAGGGAATATCTCTGCTGCAACCCAACAACTGCACAGTTGAGGTTTGGAACTTGTATTACGAACCTAGGAAGGCACTTGCTTCCTAGGAACAGTATACTGTATGAACTATCACTGTACAAACGGCTTCCTAGGAACAAGTCGACAAAGGTACATATAGGCCTCCTAGAAATAGGAACAGTAATGACGACTATAAGCACGGAATGAGTCTTCCTAGGAAGGCTCCCCTGAAGCACAAATCACGATGTTTGAACACATATGACCTGGCTATAGGTCTAGACCACACATGACACATGTGTCGCGTTGCAAAGGCAAATACAAAGACAAAGCAACCATATTTGAAATACATGTGGAAGCTGGTTTAGAAGGAACATATAGCCGAGCAGGTTGCGTGGCTAGACGGCCCTGCGACATCCTTTAGCTCAACAAAATGACCAAAGGCTTGGTGTTTACAAACCAAGCCGCCCCAAAACGTCTTCATGGCAGGATACGCGTCAGCCCGGCCGTTCCTAGGAAGAATCAGATGACTCCTAGGAGTCATCTTGATGACTGTTTCGGCTGTTTCAGTTACGGATTACGGCAGCATGACCTGCCATCTCTCTGAATTTCCAATACTCCCTACTCAGTTACTCATTTCGTATTATTTCTGTTTACTCATATCTCACTGTCATGTATTTTCGAAGTAGTATAAAACCCCAGCTAGATCCTGCAGTTCAGGAGGACATCATGCCCCAGTATTGCCTAGACTTTGGTCGAAGCACTGCTTGTCAAGGCATTGGTGTACTCTTGACCTAGCTGCAGAGATTTGTTAACTCATATCTTCTGTATCTGTTCAATATAAGACCTTTGATTGTTGGCTACACTCGAAAGCTTTAAGTACCAAGCTCGCTTGTAGCGGCCGCTGCTAGTGAAAAGGTACCTCAGTTTGTATACTGAGGTCTGCTGTTGGAATCATACGAATTGGTGTGATCACAGTACCCTAAAGGTACCTTGGTTTGTATACCAAGGTCTGCTGTTGGAATCATATGAATTGGTGCGGTCGCAGTACCCTAAAGGTACCTTGGTTTGTATACTAAGGTCTGCTGTTGGAATTGTACGAATTGGTGTGATCACAGTACAAAGGTACCTCAGTGCCTGAGAGCCGAGGTCTATTGTTGGCATTCTACGAATTGGTAGCATCGCAATACTGTCTAAAAGGTACCTGTTGTTTGTACACACAGGTTGTCTGTTGGAACTCCACGAATCGGTGTGGTCGCAGCAAGAGGTGGGCATGCCAAAATTTTTGGATATCAACCTCTGAAGTATAGCTGGGTATCTTGCCATCTCATTTCTGATAGAATTTTTTTTAAATGGGTATTGGTTGTCTCGGGGTGGCGGTTTTGCTTTCTATTACCCCCCGATCTCAAGGTCAGCCTATTCGAAAAATATAAATGAAAATACCAATGTATAGCCAAGTCTTGCTAACCCCCCCTTTGGAAAAGACTGATTTCTCGTGGGACGACTTCTTCGTGAGATATTGGGCTGCCATCAATGCGTGTTCTCAGAAAGGGAATTCCATCAAAGTCCTTTAGTGCTTTGAATTCCTGGTCTTTCGCCCTACAAAGTTGATAGGAAGGTAGGGAATATACTGGAATGGGGGGGGTTATATATGTTGGATTTTCTGTTGGAGGCCGAGGGAGCGCGCAAAACGCAAAATACGGACCATCGGGCCGGTGGCGGAAGAGAGGTTGATATCTCGGGATTTGCCGGCGCCTGCCTCTTGGGTCGCAGTCCCCTATACCCACTCCTAGTGATCGCAGTAACATCCTAGGGAATAAAGCCCGTTCCTAGGAACACATAAAACCCATATAAACCCCGTTGCTTCGGTAACTTGGTAGCCATTTCAGTTGTTTATCAACTATTGTTTGCCTCCCACAAGTCCTAGACAGACTCCGAAGTCCGATCTGTCCAAATAGCAATAGTGTTGATTCAATCTTAGTCATATACTGTGGCGTAGACCTGAACTCAAGTCCGCATTGTGTGTTGTGTGTGTTGGTTGGTTGGTTTGGTGTTTTGCATCACTCTATATCAGTCCTAGCATAGGCCGCGCTCGAGTGCACCGTTTCAACGAGCTGAACCATAGTCGCCGGGCAGTTGAGTCCCTTGAGAATATTCTGCTCCACATGGTTAGGTTGTCCGGATTTTGTCTTGCTGTCGATGACTTCCAGCACAAGTTCCTGAATTAGCCCATGAAAGCATACAACTTCGGCTGCTGCGTAAGTGTAGCATCCATAGCGTGTATTCAATACGTCGGGGAAACTTCCAGGCTCGTCGAGATTGTAAAGTTCAAGCTTACGTTCCTGCATGAATATACGGCATTTATCTTGATACCCATGCTCCCTGTCTTTGTGACGAAGGAGAGCACCAATCAATTGGAGTAGTTTGATGGCACCGGACGAGCTGCAGTCGATAGCATGCTGGAGTGCAGCGCTGTCTGGATCTGTGGAACCGAGATTGATGATGGCGTCGTTTGCTTTATTGGCGAGAAGGACGGGAGGAGGAAGGTTGTGGGTGGTGTAGACAGTCTGAACTTGAACAACACCATAATGGACAACGTTGAGATCTTTATGGCAGCAGCAACCACCGAAGAGATGTGTGCAAGAATTGCTTTGTTGTGTAGGACTGAGGGAGTCGAATTTTTCTTCTCCAAATTTGCGCTCGAGGATTTCTTCCACAAGTGTCGACCTATCCTCAGTTGATCTGAACCGAAATATCAGAGAGATCCAAGATAAAAAAAACATAACACACAATGACTCTAGCTCCGACTCAGAGATCCCTCCGGCAGTCTGCAAATCTTCATTGGTGATTCCAAGAACCGCGAGAAGGATTATCCCCATTTCGACGTCCGCTTCGTCCATCGCCGCACGCCCCAGATCCCGGATCACGATGTCCTTCTTGTGTGCTGCCGAGAATTTAAATTCTTTCTTCCCATCCGCAGCGTGATCCTTAAGTTCGCCTATCTTTTTCCTCCAGTAGTCATTTTTGTGCATCACCCGCTTGTCTTGGGCTGACAGAGGACTGCGGGTGTAGGTATCGGCAATTCGGTTCAATGCTTCCATCGTCCCCTCAAATTGGTGTTGTCCGGTATGATCCAGTGCCAGTGCTACTTCCACAAACCAAGTTTGATGTTTCCATGTCAACTTGTCTGAGTCGTCGGTAGCAGGATCATAAGATGGGACAAGGAGGGTGATGTGGCGGGACTCGACAGTGATTCCACGGTGGGTAGTACCGTCAGAGCTCTCGACGAAGCCTAACGGTAATCAGGATAGCAAAAAAAAAAAGTAGGAAAAAGAAAAATACCTGGTGCGTCCATGATCTCCCGTCCCAATTGGATTTCTCCATACTTCCCCCCTTCATCGATAGCTCGGCCTACAGTCCGATGGCTCATGAACCGGCGTCGGACCTTGATGCCGAACGCGCGCACACAGCTATTAACAACAAACTCCACCTTGGCTGCTGAGCATCCAGCAAAGGTAAGATTCCGAGCGAGTTCCCGTGAGACCGCCGAATATTGGCATGTTCGGAAGCTTCTGTACATCTTCTGGGTTTCCTTCAGTGATTTCGTGGCCCGTTCTGTTCGTTTCTGGGCGGCATAGAATCGCTGTTGGATCACAGTTAAGGTGGATTGGAGAGCAACGATGGTAGCATCTTGAGAAACGATGCGAGTGGTAGCTGAAGCGAGCAGAAGGTCAAGATCCATGATTTCTCGTGATTTATCCTCCAGTTGATTGTATAAGCTCGCAACCGTACTGTGGTTGTCCTGTTTCTTGGTGTTCCGGTCCTTAATCCTCTTTGTTCTTTTGGCGAGTTTGTCATTGAAGGTGGCTTGGGCTTTGCGTTTGAGGGAATTCAGAGCTGAATTAGTGACAGATAGCGTCCTTTTTTGGTCGAGAAGAGTCCAGTTGTCCAAAGAAACTCTATCACAAGTATTCTGCAGCTGTAATAAATCTGCATGGAGTCCCGAGACAATCATCCTTTTGAATGATTTGTGCCTTCAGAGAGGGGGAAGGAGTCTTCTTCTTGCTCTTGGAGTCGTCTTCAAGGATGAGAAGCTGGGTGGGAGCAGTATTCTCGTCGTCACTGGAACCAGCATTCGCATGGTGCGATTTAGCCGATGTGCCATGGCCTGACGTTTTGTGAGCTTTCCCATTGATGGAGGAAGGATGACACGGTCAATCTGTGAGCAAGAGGTCCGTCCATACATGAGCAAAAAAAAGCAGGTTAGAAGTCTAGGAGTCGAGACACGTTCGTCGAAATTGATTTGTCATGCCTGTTACCTGATGTGACCACACGCGCTCGAGTGGACGGCAGGAAAAGCTAATTCCTTCCTCAAATCTCAATGAATGTCTTAGGTTTTGCAGAAAAAATCATGGGGAAATGGTCCCTCCCTAAAAGTACTGTGGCCGATTTTGGAGAATATCCTTGGTACTCGAGGAACTACCTAAGATCCCATGAAATTCAATACCATCTTGTGTATTTCGGAAAATTAAAAAATCGGCCACAGTACTTGTGTTCTCTTTCATAGTTTGCCCCAATTTGCCTGCTCAGTTTTCCTTCAGAGTGTGGCCACAAAGAGGAATTAGGCGAGCGAAACTGGAACTGACGGTTCCTATCAACCAAACACAGCCAAAGCTGCCGGATCGATCATGGGCGATGCCCGTCCCCACTGATACAGTTGTCAAGGAGTACGACAGGCTGGATAGCTTCCTTGTTGGGTCGAGGCGGATTAAATCCAAGGGGTGAACGAGGGAAATCGATAGGAGCCAACAACGGAGGGGATTCCGTAGAGGAAGGTAATGGGCAGTCATATAATCCGGTGTAGTATGAGCGACCGGTGAGAATCCAGATCGTCGGGATAACCCGAGGGAACAACGAGGTCAAGCCAAGGTAAGCCTGAGCATAGACGAGGTAGAATCTACTGTACAGGGAGATTCTACTCTACTTATATACTATTTGATGATCAGGAGAGTATCTATGTGATAAATGCGACACTGAGGAGAATCAAGGAACGCAGGGGCGTAGTGACGTGCCAAGAGCGTAGAGGGGTAGTTGCAACGTGTAGGGGCGGGTCGGAACTGCCGTGATCGCGTGTCTCGATCGGGTTTGCGATAGTTGATGGGTGTCACGTGACCGGGTTACCCGCGGGTTAATCCGGGCAGCTGAACCGAATCATGACAGGTTGAGAACACGAGTTGTGCAGCCATGTGATTGACCACGTCAATTCTTGGGCTCGCCTGGGCTCGTCGGCTCTGCTCATATAGCCTTCTATCTACTACATTTGGTGTACGTTACAGAATGGGAAACAAAGTCCTTCAAGTATTTAGGAATCTTTGGTGGGTTGGGATAGAGTAGCAACCTCAGCGGAAACTTCCCCCTCGATGGCACATCCACAATGTTATCTTTTGATGCGACCCACTCAATAGTGAGCCAAATAGAGTGCTCGTGGTAGAGCTGGAGGATATTTTGGAGGACAGCATTCTCCTGGGCATTGTATGACATGCTGCGAGCACACCTACAATGCCTTGGTTGTCCGACCTCAGCTTGAAATGGACACCCTGCAGGTTTGACTGACACGACAAGTGTGTTATATCCATGCAGCTGACCTACTTCTCTGCAACTCCGCAACTCCACTCCTCTGGTCCTCCGATAGCAGACTTGGTCAGCTCTCCGGGTTTTACGCAATGAAGGTTTACTGAGCGTTTCCCATTTATCCGATATTCTTACTTCTCCATTATTGTTTAACTTTGACTTCTTATCTTCTATTCTATTTATATATCACATTCATTGTCTTAACAATTCTTTACTTTATTTAGGATTACAATAACGTACTTTACTATAAAAGTTAGCGATACTTATGTCCATGTACTTCAGTTTGATTATTAACGTTGCTTTGCATTCTGCTTTGCTCTGAGTTGTTCTGACCTCCGCTCAACTCCGGTCCTCCAAACCTCCGTAACTCCGTCTTGCCAGCCCAGGTAGTTCGCACACCCTTACCTTACTGTGGTGACTGCGCGCTAACCTTGTTGTACTCCGAACTCCGACTCCAGTATTCCCTCCGAAGCTGATACTCTTGTCCATGAGTCCGGTTACAGTCCCCATTCGACTCGGTATATAACAGAGTGTGCATACCACCAGCTTGACTGCTACCATTTCCCCCCACCCTATGCACCTCCCTTTGTCGAACCATCCCTTGATGCATCTCCATGCCAGCCATTTTCCCCAGAACACCAGGCCGATGCCCCACCCTGTAGACGTGTCTACGTAGATCTTGTCTTGTTGCATGGGGGGTGGATTGGTGATGGCGAGACTCACGACAGGCTGGCTGAGTTCACCATGCCACCAATCGATGTCGGCCACGACGGTGGTGGAGATCGAGTGTTTTACAAAGGCGTTGACAGTGTCCTTGAATGATCCTGAGAGTTGGTATAGGCTCACCAAGCGCGAACGGCCCTGGGTAACGATAAGAGCACAATGATTGAGAGTGCCAACAACATTTTCGACTTCCTTCTTTGTCACCTTAGCGCCTGCTTGCCATGACTCGATCTTGTTAAGGTACTTGACTCTCTTGTCTTCTGGCAGGCTGGCAGGCTAACTGTTCGGTCTGCTGCGTTCCACTCGAAACATATGTACTCAAAGTATGTGCTGAACGGTGTGTGTTTCAAAAGCTCCCATGGCCAGCCCAGGTCATCGGCTAACTCGAAGAATAGCTGTTCGTCGTATTTATAGACAAAGCAGCCACCCTTCCTGTTGTATGGGAATCTGAAGAACACTCATCCACCCACTTGATTATTTCATCAATGGACATGTGCTTCAAGAGAAGGACCAGAAGATCTGCTAACCATCTGAAAACTCCAGGTGCGCTGGTCACGCCGAAGCTGAAGATGCGATCAAAATGGACCTGTCTGTTCCAAGATATCATAAGTTGCGAACGCTCATCTGGACACGTTGGTACATTTCTGAAAGCACTCTTCACATTGAATACCTGTGATTTGTTAGCTCCACTCCTGTGTGATTCCTCTCCATGCTCACTTCAGTGCCCTCGGGCACTCTCGCTAGTATCAGACAACATTGGGCAAAAGTGCCCCAGTCGCATGGGAATTGATTCTTATCAATTTGGGAATTTATTGACGGCATGTCGGGCTTGTCCTAAGGTGGTTAAACATCTGCCACTTGCCAATCGGCGGGTTCTTCTGAACACAACCAACCAGTGAGCAATGGAAGGGGCCAATTGCCTGTTGAAGAAGGATAGGGTCGTATCCAGCCGAGATGTGCCAGTGCCTGCTCACTGCTGATGTATGCATTGATGACATTGGGGTGTTCACACTGGAGGCAAAGATTGATGCACTTGGAAGTCAAGTGCGTCCAACGCATGTGCTCTGCACTCATGTGTGACATAGACAATCAATCTGAAATAGACTTCTCCTTTTAGTAATTCTTTTGTCAACACAATGCAACTTCATTTGTTCTTCGTGTCAAAACCGTGCGTGAAACCCTCGCGGATGCCTCTCAGAACATCCGCATATTCCTCCGCCCACTCTATTCTTGCGATAAAATGTTCCCATCGGTTCGCTTTCAAGGGTGTGATGATGGGAAACTTATCAGCATGCAGTGTACTTCTGGGCCGAATGCCTGGAAGTAGCAAGGCCTTTCGTGCTGGCACTGCAGAGAGAGCAGGTGTAGCGGAATCTGCAGCTGTTGCCACCGAGGTCACAGCCAGAACTATTGAATTTCCAGCACAGCTTGAGGTCTGGTATTGGGGTGACAAAACAGTTGCGGAAGTCACGGATGCACCAATGACCCTTCGGTTCAAGGCATTTGGGGCTAGCGTGGCTACTGCTGGTGCAATACACACACTTTCCATTGAAAGGTTTTTTGCCGACAAGGGTTGGGATGGAGGACGAAAGGAGTTGCAACTGGGGGACTGCGTCTGAAAGGAGTTCCGTTTGGATGAATCTCCGCTTGCATTCACCGTAGCAATGCTCGTCGTGTGTAGCAACCTATCTCTGTCCTTCTCTACCCCTTCTTTCCAGATCTTGTCTTGCCACTCTGACCAGTCGAAGTCTGAACTCTCAAGAAACACTCTTTTGACCTCAACGTGGTATGCTTTGTACCAGGCAAAATTCGCTTCAAAGTCTGCGCAGTGACGTATTGTGATGAAATGTGCCAGTAGTTGTTTGGAGAGCATCGCTCCCATGTCCTTGGGTTCGAAATGATGTTTGATGGCATCGGCAAGTGCCTCCCTGGCGGTGACAAACTCTGTTGAGGTGAGATCCGCATCTGCGAACTTGGCCCTGCACGGCTCGTATATTATGAAGCTGCTGTCTTCATTAAGCTGGAATTTCTTTTCTCCTTGTGTGTCTCTGTTGTCATTTGACAATGCGCACTTTGCTGGGGTCAGATCTGTGTTGGGAAAATGGCTGAACCGGGGATTGAACCTGGGACCTTCGTTTCATGTGAGATGCTCTAACCCAAAGGTATCCAACTGAGCTATTCTGCCGATAGTGTGAAGGGAACTCCCAGAAGGAACTTCAACAATCTGAGAGCAGGATCTGCCTTGGCCAACCCTCCCACAAGATCTTCTGAATGCGACGTGGTGCTGCGTTTTATGCACCAGAACTGTTCTCTTGTTTTGTATATTGAAAATACGAGTAGGTAGCTGGGACATCAGGGCAGCTTTGAAGCCCAGCATCCTTACA
Source organism: Mycena epipterygia (assembly GCA_029281465.1). Lineage (NCBI taxonomy): Eukaryota > Fungi > Basidiomycota > Agaricomycetes > Agaricales > Mycenaceae > Mycena > Mycena epipterygia. The sequence continues at coordinate 35,020 of JARJCQ010000011.1, read as the reverse complement.
GTTGAGCCACTTGCTGTTAGATGGTGGTCAATTGTAACTCACGTACAACCAATATATTATAGACTAGGGGCAGGGCTGGCTGTAAGTAGTGGGCACGTGGGCCGTATTATCTAGGCATGCTGGCCGAGAGGATGGCACGCTGGCTGTGGCATGCTGGCCAGTATAGGTGGCACGCTGGCCATAGTGGGTGGCTTGCTGGTCGGTCCCGACGGACGTGCTGGTCTGCCTCACGCATCCCTCACGATGCTTGGGCTGTGACACCGAAGTGCCGCTCAGGACACACGTTTGTAATTTGGATCCAGGCTGCGGCCAGCGGGTGGGAACACCTGGTGGCCGCCGCATGCAGGAGCGAGAGGTGGAAAAAATGGATGTACCTTGGTTTAGCGCACCTTGCACTGTCAATCTCGCCATTGAGTTTGTCGCTGACACTCTTAGCAGTCTCTGGAGCTCGTTCTTGGGCAGAGTGATCATTTCTTCATCTGATCCTTCCTCAGCAGCGCTTGTATAATTCATTCATTTGCGACCTGGGAGAGCTAGGAGCTGACGACAACATCTGTGCTGGGGACAGGATGGTAGTTGTTGTGTTGTTGAATGAAACTCTGCACGTTGCCTTCAGGGGAGCCTTTGCACTGATCTTCTGATCCACCTGTTGCATGCTCAACGCCACCGGTGTGACCTTCTTTGGCTTGCATGGGGTCAACTGTTTCTTTGCCTTCTTGGGTGCGGGCACAACTCCTGGTGTGTCTCTGGGCCGGTCTCCTACAAGAAACCATGAGTCTGGGCTGCTCATGCCTCACTCGCAGACTCGTGCCTTCAGACCAGAGTGGCAGCACCTCGGACTTTTGGGTTTTTTACGAAATGAAGGATTACTGAGTGTTTCCCATTGCTCCGAAATTCTTACTTCTCAATTATGGTTTTACTCTGACTTCTCAACTTCTGATCTATTTAGAGAACACAACTTATTGTTCATATCTTCTTTACTTTATTTAGGATTACAATAACGAACTTTACTATAAAAGTTACAATACTTATGTCTTGTACTTGAGTTTGATTATTAATGTTGCTTTAAACTCTGCTTGGCTCTGAGTCATCTTTCGACTTACTCTGGTACTCCGAACTTCTGTTCATTCACTTCGTCCTGCCAGCCTAGGTAGTATGCTGAAACGGTGCACTCGAGTGCGGCCTATGCTAGAACTGATATAGAGAGGTGTAAAACACCAAACCAACCAACACACACACAACACACAGTGCGGACTTGAGTTCAGGTCTACGCCGCAGTATACGACTAAGATTGAACCAACGCTATTGATATTGGACAAATCGAACTTCGGAGTCTGTTTAGGACTTGTGGGAGGCAATGATAGTTGATAAACAACTGAAATGGGCTAGTCACCGAAGCAACTGCGACCACACCGATTTGTGGAGTTCCAACAGATGACCTGTGTGTACAAACGACAGGTACCTTTTAGACGGCATTGTGATGCTACCAATTCGTAGAATGCCAACAATAGACCTCAGCTCTCAGGCACTGAGGTACCTTTGTACTGTGACCGCACCGATTCGTATGATTCCAACAATAGACCTTGGTATACAAACCAAGGTACCTTTAGGGTACTGCGACCGCACCAATTCGTATGATTCCAACAGCAGACCTCAGTATACAAACCGAGGTACCTTTGCACTAGCAGCGAGCTTGGTACTTAAAGCTTTCAAAGTTAGCCAACAATCAAAGGTCTTATATTGAACAGGTACAGAAGAGATGAGATGTTTTATATTAACAAATCTCTGCGGCCAATCCAAGAGTCTACCAATGCCTTGACAAGCAATGCTGCGACCAAAGTCTAGGCAATACTGGGGTGTGATATGCCCCTGAACCGCAGGTTTTATACTACTTTGAGAATACATGACAGTGAGATATGAGTAAGTAAACAGAAATAATATGAAATGAGTAACTGAGTGAGGAGTATTGGAAATTCGGAGAGACGGCAGGCTATGCTGCCATGATTTGTCGCTGAAACTGCCGAAACAGTCATCAAGATGATTCCTAGGAACCATCCGAGTCTTCCTGAACGGCCGTGCCAATGTGTATCCTGCTGTGAAGACGTTTTGAGGTGGCTTGGTTGGTGAACACCAAGCCTTGGGTCATTTCGTTGAGCTAAGGTATGCCGTGGGGCCATCCAGCCACGCAACACACCTGGGTATATGTTTCTCCTAAACCAGCTTCCACATGTATTTCAAATACGGTTGCTTTGTCTTTGTATTTGCCTTTGCAACGTGTGTTGGAATCAGTGATTGGACTGTGACATTCTCGCACCTTTAGTTAGTTACTTAATGGACTTATTTCAATGCTGTAGCTATTCCTGTGCACACAGCCATACTGCTGTATGCATTCTTATCAACACAGCCTTACTGCTGTATATATTCCTATGCACACAGCCTTACTGCTGTTGTGCTGTTGTGCTCTTACAGCCTTACTGCTGTATGCACTGCTTCTAGGCTATACATCTTAAACATATATAAGTAGGCTAGTATCAACCTGGGTCTTGAGTTTCTCACTGTTGACTTCAGGCAAGTAACTAGTCCACATTCTCTCACTCATGAATAGAGTTTCTCACTGTTGACTTCAGTCCATTGTGCTTGCCTGTTCAACAACGTGATGCGTGTGTCACGTGTGGTCTAGACCCATAGCCAGGTCATATGTGTTCAAACATTGTGATTTGTGCTTCAGGGGAGCCAGCCTTCCTAGGAAGACTTGTTCCGTGCTTATATTCATCATTACTGTTCCTAGGAAAGTATCTCCTTCCTAGGAGGCCTATATGTACCTTCATCAACTGTTCCTAGGAAAGTGATAGCTCATACAGTATACTGTTCCTAGGAAGCAAGTGCCTTCCTAGGTTCGTAATACAAGTTCCAAACCTCAACTGTGCAGTTGTTGGGTTGCAGAGATATACCCTGTTGTCTGTCTTGGACTTTGGTATATCTCCTTGGTATGGTGTCTAACTCTGCCGCACAATCCGCCCCTACATATAGGTTGTGGACTGAATCAGACGGTGCTTCCTAGGATATGACAGCGATCCCGACTCCCATGAAGAGCCAAGGATCCCACGAACATACACTATTCCAGACCTCTCGTATCATTAACACTCAATCAGCAGCTCGTTGCTCACTCTGACTCTTATTGTATATAACCGAACAGGGTTCCTAGGAAGGGTGACTGTTCCCTTATAGGTCTTCCTAGGAAGGTAAGCCATTCCTAGGAGCGACAAAATAGCTGGTTTACACTCCTAGGCGCAGACCCGCCGTCTCAACACACACCCTTACCTTACTGTGGTGACTGCGAACTAACCCTGTTGAACTCTGAACTTCACATATGACATCCATGGCAGACTGATAAAACTTGACTGTCCCCAGTCACCAATGTATATGCAACAACTTGTTGATTGAATGTTGTGGTGGGTAGTACAGGTCACATAAGAAATTTGACATGATTAAGTTGACAGGAACCCTGCAGGCCAGAAGCATTCAGTAGTAAAAAAGTGGAGCATCAATCAAGGACGGGTCAGGGGAAGCGAAGAGAGTGCAAGCTGTCTTGCACACCCACTTCATTTGGTACATCACCCCAGGCCCTTGTGCATGTTCATCTACACGTATCCAGGCTTTCCGCCTTTTGTCGTTTTTAATCCAGAGGTTGTACACTAAGGCTCCAACCATTTGGTTTCATTTGTGGATTCTGGCAAACCAAACGGAAACAGTAACCAAACAGTTTATAAATGGTATTTTCCGGACAGGAAATGGAGTAACAAGAATTTCAACAACTAGCCTCTGCCACATGCCAATGCTGCCCTTTTGAGAAGCCCTTCTTTTAACCACAATTTGGTGAGCATCACCTGCGCAATTGTACCTGATTTCAATGATCCACGAGATTTGTGGCAGAGATGGTGCGTGCTTGAGAACAAGCACTTGATGGAGACACTGGTATCAGGAATGGTAAGAAAGTCACGTATTATCTTTGAGACCATGGGGAACTCGAATTCATGCTCCTAATATGCCGAAAACAACTGATCAGTATTTGTGTAGACAGAATTTTCCCTCCACTCACCTTCCACCATGTCAGCAGGGAATTGTGGTTGCCCACATAGCTGTTGAATGCATCCCAAAACCGCTGCAGCTCGCTCACTGTGATTTGGGGCACTGTGACATCAGCCACATCGACCATGCATATATCATCCAGGAAGGAGCCAGATGTGCTGGGCTGGGAGTGACCCGCAGGTGTTAGTGGCTGGCTCAACTCCTTGCTTGTGTGATACAACTTGTAAGCACGTTCAAATACTACCATTGCCTTTGCCACAGTGAGGATAACTGATGGGTCCTCCAGGTCCATTTAGCAAAACCACGAAATACCAAGGATGGGTGAAGTACTACCAGCACATCAAGAAACGACCAAGGAAATATCAGGAGGAATAGACACATACATGCCATGATAATATTGAGCTGGCACCAGGCCTTCAAAAAGTATGTTTCCAGCTTTATCAGGCCAGCAGTCACAGTGTTGTGAAGGGAATTGGGCAATTCCTTGTTGTCTTGAGACGTCTGGAGGTGCTTGAGCATTCCCTTGTACATGGGAAGAACCCAAGGCAACATGGGTGTGCTCAAGCACGACATCTGCAATGTGACCTTTGTGAACAGCTGACGAATGGTTAAAGTTGCACGGAGAATCATTAATAAAACTCAAACCTTGAGCATATCACCAAGAGCTTCAAGAAGCTTCCACTCCTCATTTTTGAGCCAAAGCGGTCAGAGTTCTTCTTGTTGGAATCAGCGCGCACTTTGACATTGATCTGATAGCTATCTTATTGTGTTGATACAGATCCTATTGTTGTGATACTTATCTTATTGTGTTGGTACAGATCTTATTGTTCTATTGTTCTTATTGTTCTACTGTTGCTTATTGTTCTAGCACATATATAAGTAGGCTAGTGTAGACCTGAGTCCTCAGTTTCTCACTGTTGACTTCAGGCAAGTAAGTAGTCCACATTCTCTCACTCATGAATAGAGTTTCTCACTGTTGACTTCAGTCCATTGTGCTTGCCTGTTTAACACTTCCCACTCGCGTACCTAAATATTGATGGCCTGCCACAGTTTACGAGAGTAGATTTAGAGAGGGTGGGATGCTCACCTTTCGCATCAGCCATCCATGTTTAATCATTTTGTGAGTATAATTCCAGCGATGCCTGACATCACGGACAACCATAAGTGTTGCTTTCTCCCTGCCTGATGGAGCCAACTCCTCACCATACAACTTTACCACTAAAAGAAACGATGCACTCATCTTTTCCAGTGTCTGGAGGTCAGCCAGTCTTTTTGTGAGACCAAGGGTAACGTACTCTCCCTCATGCTCCTTGTCTTCAATCGCAGGGAAGTCAAGCATTTGCTCCACTAGCTCCCAGTCCGACGTTATCCAGCTCCTGATTGTCCCAGCAAACGTGAATGTCATTGAGCATGTTGTCCATGTATTAGTTGATGCTGTAATTTTGGATTTGATGTCCTAGACTCCCGTTAGATCAAGGTATAATAAATATAAAAAGAAGTACTTGCCACGAGCTTGGACTTGATGAGCTTATACATGTTGATGCAAAGTTCTGCTAAAGTGTTGCATACAGTTGTGTCACTGGGCAACTGGGAGCGTGTATGAAGGAAGGTGAACAAGCATTGGATACTGGGTGTCTTGCCCATTGTGAAGGGAAGATCATCTTTGAACATCCACATGGTGAATATTTTCAAAAAATTTGCCTGCATCGAGTTAATGACCGGGTTGAGCTTGCCTTCAAGGATAAAGTCCTTCATGATGCTGCCAGACAGCACCGATGCTTCACAGATTCTCCCTGGCATCACATCAGACAGCAGGGGTACACCTTTATGGTTGTCCTTGAGATGTGTAGTGAGATTGCCAATTGCTGGTGTGGGTTTCTCATCCCCAAATAGCTGGTTCTTGCTGACCATAAGGTTAAGCATCTGGCACACATATCAGCAACTGAACGATAACGGGGGTGATTAGACATGGTTACTGGTTGCAGTGATGGCATTTAAACAACCATTGTGGCTGGCCATTATTGATCACAATGAAAGCAATGAGGATGTGTTAAACAGGCAAGCACAATGGACTGAAGTCAACAGTGAGAAACTCAATTCATGAGAGAGAGAATGTAGACTAGCTACTTGCCTGAAGTCAACAGTGAGAAACTGAGGACTCAGGTCTACACTAGCCTACTTATATATATGTGCTAGAACAATAAGAACAATAGAACAATAAGATGTGTATCAACACAATAAGATCTGTATCACAACAATAAAGTAAGTATCAGAACAATAGGATCTGTATCAACACAATAAGATAGCTATCAGATCAATGTCAAAGTACGAGAATGGCACAGTCCAATCACTGATTCCAACAAATTACATTCACCCTTGATTCACACTTCGTAATCCAACACAAATCCACACCTCTCCTGACCAACCAGGCCCAGAGAAACAATAGTTTAAACCATTTATAAACAGTTTATTTATTGTTTGCCTCCACCGGCACACCAAATGGAAATGGAAACGGTTTTTACTGTTTTTAAATGTTTGTAAACGGAAATGGTTGGAGCCTTATTGTACACCCCCTTTCCTCATTGTTCTACATGGTGTGTGGTTTCCCAATCCCCCACTAGTTCTCCTATGCACTTGACAGCGGTTCCAGGCACTAACATCTCCCAAGGCTGGTTGGCCATTGTGAAAGCAGGGATGGGGTGTGTTGGGAAAAATGGCTGAACTGGGGATTGAACCCGGGACCTTCTCATATCATGTGAGATGCTCTTAAACCAACTGACCTATTCTGCCAATAGTGTGCAAGGAACAACATCCATATTGCAACAGGGTGGCATTCCTTCTTTATCAAGGCCAATTTCTTGGGGATCAATGTCATGAACAGATTTCTTATCTAATCTGATCGGACTTGATCTGAGCTTATCTGAGCTTATCTGATCTGATCGGACTTTGTCCTGGCTGTCCTTGACCTTATCCATGACCATCTGCACTGTAGATCAGAGTAGACACTATATTTAGTTACACTTACTGAGCGCTGACTGAGATCTTACTCATCTTTCCCATGAAGCTTACAGATCTCTTACATATCTTTCCCATGCTGACTGATAGCTTACTGATCCATTGCATTGTTATTGCACCATCTATTGCACTTGTAGTAGTATATGTACAGCCTGTTGTAGCTGTAGTTCCCCAGTGTTGAGCGGGTCATATCTCCACTAGCAATACAGTGCTCATTCCATCCTCTCATCTCCTCTCCTCCTCTCTGAGCTTGAATAAGACCTTGGCTTTCTCTGCACTTCTAAAGTGTATTGGCCAGTGTGTCTGACAGTCAATAGTAGGATACTCAAAGGTTGTTGTGTTTCAACAATGCCTTGAGGCCAAAGTGCAACACGAAGGTCTTGTTGATGGGGAAGGTGGGTGTGAGGAGTATGTATTGCCTAGGATCATGGGGCTCATCCGCATGCATAGAGGGTACAGTGTTCTGGATAGCATGGGGGAGGAAGGGCACAATGAAGCAATGGCATGTGAGTGCAGGGTGTGGCATGATGAGCACGTCTTGGCACAGGTCGTGTGAAAGATTGTGGTGGTGAAAAGCAGGTATCTCCTGGCAGACACTGTACATCTTGCAGACATGTCCGATGTTCTTGCGAAGATAGTACAGGGTGCCAGCTGGGCATCCCTTTAAATGGTCATGATGGTCATGAGAAGAGTGTGTGTTAGCATATACAATTTATGCAATGATTACAACGTTGTCATGAACAGATTTCTTATCTAATCTGATCGGACTTGATCTGAGCTTATCTGCACTGATCAGACTTTGTCCTGGCTGTCCTTGACCTTATCCATGACCATCTGCACTGTAGATCAGAGTAGACACTATACTTAGTTACACTTACTAAGTGCTGACTGAGTGCTGGCTCAAATTGCACAATCCATCCAGTGATTGGGCAAAGAGCACTCTCAAGTTTGACCGTTATCCAGTTCGATGTGAACCGCTAGGGGGGTGGGTGGATCCTGAGTCTGATGACCCAGAACTGGTAGATCCTGAGATTCAAGAGGGTGATCATCTTCTCATGGTTGACTTCAGTGAGGAGCTGCAAATCCGCGCTTTTCAGCCCAAAGCTGGCAAAGTGTCTGAAGAGCAATCCAAGAAGGAAAAGACCAAATCCTTTGAGGAAGCAGTGCCTCACAAGTACATGACTTCAGGGACTTGTTTGACAAAGAGAACTTCGATGAGATGCCGCCTTCTAGGCATTGGGACCACGCTATTGAGTTGTTGCCAGATGCCAAGAGTCTAGACTGAGTGGATAGATGAACAGAAGCAGCTCAACAAATTTCTTGATGAGAACTTGAAGACAGGACGTATCAGACGTATCAGACCGTCCAAGTCACCGATGGCCTCACCGTTCTTCTTTGTCAAGAAGAAGGATGGAACTCGTCGACCTATACAGGACTACCGAAAGCTGAATGATATGATGGTTAAGAACCGCTATCCTCTTCCGCTTATCCAGGAGTTGGTGGACAAACTCACACATGCTCGCTATTTCACCAAGCTGGATGTTCGTTGGGGAATCATTCAATAATGTCAGGATCAAGAGTGGAAGGCAGCATTCCGAACTAACAGAGGGCTGTTTGAGCCTCTGGTTATGTTCTTTGGCTTGACCAATTCACTGGCTACATTTCAGACAATGATGAACACCATTTTCAAAGAAGAGATTGACGGTGGAAAAGTCATTATCTACCTCGATGATATCCTAATCTTCACTAAAACATTGGAGGAACATGAGATCATGGTCTGGAAGGTCCTACAGAAGTTGTGTTCAAACAAGCTGTTCTTAAAGCACACAAAATGCATGTATGAACAAGCAGATGTCCAGCAATTCCTTGGATTCAAGAATTTCTATCGCCGGTTTATTTGAAGGCTTCTCCAATATAGCCAAGCCGCTGTCTGCTCTCACTGGAAACGGGGTGTGGCGGTGGAGTGCAGTGGAAGAGGAGGCATTTGCAGAGTTAAAGCATCGGATTACCACTGCGCCGGTCCTGGTTATACCAAGGCATGCCTTGTCAGAGTGCCGCCAGTATCTGCTTGGAGCGTCGGAGGACTTTGAGATCTGGACAGACCACAAAAATCTCGAATACTTCAGGAAGCCCCAGAAGCTAGACAGACACCAGGCGCGGTGGGTAGCAGACTTGCAGGAGTACCACTTCACAAACCAGGCAAGGCAATGGCTAAAGCAGACTACCTCTCGAGACGAGCAGGTCATGAGAAGGGGGAGAAAGACAATGAGAACATGGTTCTGCTAAAGCCTGAAATTTTCCGAGTTCATCACCATGACACCAGCGCTATCAGCGACAATATCATGGGTCGGATCAAGCATGCAGCCAAGAACAGAGACAATCTAGTTGTTGTTGAACAGGCAAGCACAATGGACTGAAGTCAACAGTGAGAAACTCTATTCATGAGTGAGAGAATGGGGACTAGCTACTTGCCTGAAGTCAACAGTGAGAAACTGAAGACCCAGGTCAATACTAGCCTACTTATATATGTATAGCCTAGAAGCAGTGCATACAGCAGTAAGGCTGTAAGAGCACAACAGCACAACAGCAGTAAGGCTGTGTTGATAAGAATGCATACAGCAGTATGGCTGTGTGCACAGAAATAACTACAGCATTGAAATGAGTCCATTAAGTAACTAACTAAAGGTGTGAGAATGTCACAGTCCAATCACTGATTCCAACACTCCCCCGGGACATATTCAACTCCAATAGAGCCCTTGGCCACTTCATCCCTAAGCCAGTAATGAGCTAGGTCAAGGTGTTTCATGCGACCATGGTGCTCAGGATTCTTGGACACCTAAATAGCAGACTGGTTGTCCATGAGGAGTGGAGATGCACCAGACACTCTATATCCTAGTTCAAACAGCAGATTCCGCATCCACTTGATCTCCTTTCCAGCATCCACACCAGCAATGTATTCAGCTTCAGTGGTGGAAAGAGAGACTGTGGTCTGCAGCTTGCTCCTCCAGCTCACTGGACCGCCAGCCATCATCACCAAATATCCTCCAGTGCTTTTGCCAGTCTGGACAGCCACCATGATCTGCATCGGTGTATGTAACAAAACGATGAGGTGAAGGAGAGGATTTGAAGTAGGTGATGCAGAAGTCAAGACTCCCTCTGATGTAGCGGAACAAATGCTTTACAGCCTTCCAAGCTTCTCCCGGATTACTATTGAAGCATGCAAGCACTCCAACAGTGTAGGATGTCCAGGCGAGTTTGGGTAGCCAGATACATCAGAGAGCCAACAGCAGAGAAGTAGATGCTACAGTACTGCTTGGCTTCCTCCTCAGTCTTAGCACCCATCTCCTTGGTCAATGTAACACCAGGAAGCATAGGAGTGCTGACAGGCTTGCAATCCGACATGTTGTACTGCTCAAGCATGTTCACAGCATACTGCAAAATATGAATATCTCCAGTGGCAGAGTCACGCTCAATTTTAATACCCAACAGCCATTCTGTGGGACCAAGATCCTTGACTTTCAATGAAGAGCCAAGCTGAGCGATCACTTTGTCAATTTCAGCATCATCCTTTGCATAGATCATGCCATCATGAACATAGATGGGAAGGATGATGTGCACTGTGCCATTGGAGTAGATGTAGCACGAACAATCAGACTGGAGACAAGAGAAGCCCATAGAGAGGAGCTTTGCATTCAGCTTCTTGTTCCACTGCCTGCCAGCCTGCTTCAGTCCATAGATGGACTTGCGCAGTTTGAGAAGCTGGCTACGCTCTCCCTGAGGAAATTCTTCTGGCTGAGTCATATAGACATCCTCCTCCAGATCTCCATTCGGGTAAGCAGAGGAGAAGTCAATGGAACGAAGCTTGAGATCGTGCTGAGCAGCAAGAGCCGGGATGGTGCGGAGGGTAGCAGATTTGAAGGTGGGGGAGAAGATTTCATTGTAATCAATGCCATGGCACTGGCCACAACCATCAGCAACAAGTCGGGGTTTGTAACGCTCATTGGAGCCATCGGACCTGTGCTTGCTCACAAAGACCCACTGGGAGCGAATTAGTTTGACACCAGGAGGTGCATCAACAACATCCTAAGTGCAGTTCTCTACAAGAGAGTTGATCTCTGAGACAGCTGCATCCTGCTAAAGATGCACATCTGTGTGCCGGAGTGCCTTATGATAGGAGCGAGGATTGCCAGACTGAACAGCAGATTGAGCAAACTGCACAGAAGCAACATTGACTTTTTGCAGTTTATGACTGCCAGGATTGCCCTGATGTGCCACAATGAGAACACTGCCTGGTTTCAGAAGCAACTCGTCATCACTTTCTGGATATCTAGGCAGCTGCCACCACTCCCCCACAGGTCGATGCTCTGTGGCTTGTCTATGGAAGCGGCGACGTGCAGCAACTCCAATGGGTGAAGGAGGACGCTGGGGTGAAAGAGGTTGCTCAGGAGCTGGAGGTGGTGAGGGAGGGCGGCGTGCGTACGACACAGGCAAAGCGTTGCGCTGCTTCAACTCGGTTAGGCGGTGGTTGAGGTGGTCAAAGGCCGGATGACTGACCAAGGGATCCGAAACCGATTGCAGTGGAGCCTGGAAACAAGAAAATGAGAAGTAATTAAACAATGGAAAGAAATGGAATCACCTTTCTAATGAGGAAGTGGTCCAATGTTCCAGCCGAACCTGGAGTGGGCTTTGGGGAAGGGATGTTGGGGCGTGGCGGAGTTAAAGGGCGGTCCCCAATCGAAGGTCCACGAGGCGGGGGTGAGGACGACGGCGAACGCATGCAATGGTCCTCCTGCGCCGTAGTAGATGCGCGAGGCGCTGGACCGGGACGTCTTGACCGAAAGGAAGGGGCTGGGGGACGGCCTCGTTTTGAAAGCTACGGACACGGCTGGCCATAGGTGCGGCGTAGCCGCCATTGTTGACAAAACCAATAGCGCGGTCGGCCTCGCGCTGGAGCCTGATGGGCAATGGAGGGAGGTAGTAAGATTCCGCTCCCGGTGCGTCGCCAGCCACCTCCTCGCCGTCCGAGTTGCGGTAGCGAATGGTGGGCGCAGTGTCACGATTCGATCTTGATTGTGACACGCAGGGTGAAGCTCGTGGTAGTGATGACCGGCCGTGTCGCGGGTGATGTCGAGGCGAGTAAGGAGGGCCTCGATGGCCTCAACGGAGCCGGGGTCCTCAAAATGGTCCTTCAAGTCACTGCGAGGGAGCGTGGCGTGCGTGGAGTTCAAGGAAATGAAAGGCGAAGAGACTGGTCGCATCTTCATAAACCAAGAAACAGTGTTGGAGGAGCGAAGCGAAAAGCTCGAGGTCCTGTTTAGCATGAATCATGCTAAAGAGGCACATATTGAGCTCTAAAAAAGGAGAAGGTTAGAATGGGAAAGGTGAACGAAGGGCGATGTCGCGCACCTTGGCTGCCCGTGATCATAAACGACTGGAGCCGCTCGTGGATTTGCATCTGCGAACGGCAGTCCTTGGAAAAAACGCACGCAAGGCCCCCAGCCTTGCAGGCCAAGCATGTGCGAAACCAGAAGGTGAAGATACAGATGGTGCCGTGCACAGCGCAGGTGGTGCAGATGAAAATCGCCTGTGAAAAGAAGACAGAAAAGTATCAATATGAGTGATAACAACGGGTTAAAGAAAAACTTACCCGATGATAGCTTGGATTGAGGATCGCCGCGTCCACCGTAGAGCGAGGAATAAGGGCCACGGCTGTTTCCGGGAGCAAGTCGTCATCATCGTTGAGCATGGTCACAGTGTCGTCCTGGTCGCCGGGGTCGGGGTGATGAGCAGCCGACGTCGTGTTGCGCGCCTTCGCAGCAGCCGTAGCAGCGGTAGCAGAGGGCTTCGGCGGCTTGGAGAGCGAACGACCAGTGGGCCTGGCAGCTTTCGCAGCCGGTCGGTCCTCCAGAATAACACGACGCGGCGGGGTGATCTTCTGCAAGAATAAAAAGTCAGATTCCTAGGAAGGGAGGAAAAAACAAGGAAGAACGCACCCAAGTGGCCAGCACTACAGGCTCGGGCTCGAGCTTGTCACCACTACCAGCGCTAGCGCGTGTTTGACGCTTGGGAGCAGGATTCTTGACCACCAGAGGTCTGCGCTTCTTGGGTTGTTCTTCTTCTTCAGGCGCAGGATCAGCCTCGTTGTCGGACCAAAGAGGCATGGGAATGGTGAAGGTCTCGTCCAATGGGTTGCTCTGAAAAGATAGCGTTTTAAAAGAGAGGACCCCATATGAGACGAGACGGGACACACACCTGGAACTTGTTACGAGGAGGGCAGGTAGCGGTGAGTGGTTTGATGTGCTCGCTGAAGGCCTTGTCGTTAAGACGAGCACGCGCGTTCCGGGCAGCCACGTTGACAGCCAGCATGAAGCGCTCAATGTCTTCAGGGCCTCCATCTGGGAAAAGAGAACAATACTGGACCTAGCAAAGGGTCAGTAAGCGTTTAGAAAAAGGATAGTGAGGAAGAGGACGTACCACGCTAGGCATTACCACGGAAAAGGCGGACTCGAGATCTTCAGGGTCGGCGTCAGCCACGGCCTTGGAATTGAAATAGGCGATGATGTCGTGGGCGGCGTCGATACGAAAGATCGACCAAGGGTCGGATGGGGCCTGCATTTCGGTGGCCTTGCGCTTGCCTTTGGTACGAGACGAAGACATAGCGGAGAGAGAGAAACAGAGGGAAGGTTGTGGAAGTAAGAGGCAAGAGGGTGTACTGCGGGCTTAAATGGAAAATTTTCCATCAGCGGAGTTGCGCGAGAACCCCCACAGAAATGGAAGACTTACCCTGCAACATATAAATCCTAAAAATATCCAAGATCTAGAACGGCACATTCTGATGATTCCCACAGAGTAGACTTGCCTGAAAAGGAAGTTAAACGATGGGATTTCGGAGTGTGTCTAACCAGGAATTGGTGGCAGTAAACGAGGAGACGAGACAGGAGGAATAAACCCCTGTGTTCTTGTCTGCAGACAGCAAAAATGATGATGACATCAATCAGGTGACCGTTCCTAGGAAGGTGTGAACTCTGATGTGAGGTTGACACTTCCTGTCAAAATCGGTCATATACAAGATCCGAAAGGAGATTGTGAGAAATATCAGTCACAACAGCAGTTGGGCGGATTTATGAAGTGTTGGATGTCGATAGAGGGCACAAAAATAAAAAAAATAACTTGAACGTCTTGAGAAGATATCATTCAGAGACCACTAAACATCGGAGCGAATGGCGCGACGATTGACTGAGGACAGTCAAGATTTAGGGAAGGGGAGATGAGACGGCGGGTCTGCGCCTAGGCGTGTAACCAGCTATTTTGTCGCTTCTAGGAACGGCTTACCTTCCTAGGAACACCTATAAGGGAACCGTCACCCTTCCTAGGAACCCTGTTCAGTGATATACAATTAGAGTCAGAGTGAGCTCCGCGCTGCTGATTGAGTGTTAATGATACGAGAGGTCTGGAATAGTGTATGTTTGTGGGATCCTTGGCTCTTCCCAAATGGGAGTCGGGATTGCTGTCATATCCTAGGAAGCACCGTCTGATTCAGTCCACAACCTATATGTAGGGGCGGATTGTGCGGCAGAGTTAGACACCATACCAAGGAGATATACCAAAGCCCAAGACAGACAACAAGGAATATCTCTGCTGCAACCCAACAACTGCACAGTCGAGCATTGGAACTTGTATTATGAACCTAGGAAGGCAATTGCTTCCTAGGAACAGTAATGGCGACTATAAACATGGAACGAGTCTTCCTAGGAAGGCTCCCCTGAAGCACAAATCACGATGTTTGAACACATATGACCTGGCCATAGGTCTAGACCGCACGTGACACACGCGTCGCGTTGCAAAGGCAAATACAAAGACAAAGCAACCATATTTGAAATACCTACGGAAGCTGGTTAGGGAGAAACATATACCCGAGCATGTTGCGTGGCCAGACGGCCCTGCGGCATATATTAGCTCAACGAAATGACCCAAGGCTTGGCGTTTACCAACCAAGCCACCTCAAAACGTCTTCACGGCAGGATACGCGTCGACTCGGCCGTTCCTAGGAAGGCTCGGATGGTTCCTAGGAATCATCATCTTGATGACTGTTTCGGCAGTTCAGCTACGAATCATGGCGGCATAACCAGCCGTCTCTCCGAATTTCCAATATCCCCTACTCAGTTACTCATTTCGTATTATTTCTGTTTACTCATATCTCACTGTCATGTATTCTCAAAGTAGTATAAAACCCCAGCTAGATCCTGCGGTTCAGGAGCATATCACGCCCCAGTATTGCCTAGACTTTGGTTGCAGCATTGCTTGTCAAGGCATTGGTAGACTCTTGGATTGACCGCAGAGATTTGTTGATATAAAACATCTCATCTCTTCTGTATCTGTTCAATATAAGACCTTTGATTGTTGGCTACCTTCGAAAGCTTTAAGTACCAAGCTCGCTTGTAGCTGCAGCTGCTAGTGCAAAGGTACCTCGGTTTGTATACTGAGGTCTGCTGTTGGAACTCCACGAATTGGTGTGGTCGCAGTACCCTAAAGGTACCTTGGTTTGTATACCAAGGTCTATTGTTGGAATCGTACGAATTGGTGCGATCGCAGTACAAAGGTACCTCAGTGCCTGAGAGCCGAGGTCTATTGTTGGCATTCTACGAATTGGTAGCATCGCAATACCGTCTAAAAGGTACCTGTCGTTTGTACACACAGGTTGTCTGTTGGAACTCCACAAATCGGTGTGGTCGCAGTCCCCTATACCCACTCTTAGTGATCGCAGTAGCATCCTAGGAAGTAAAGCCCGTTCCTAGGAACATATAAAACCCATATAAACCCCGTTGCTTCAATAACTTGGTAGCCCATTTCAGTTGTTTATCAACTATTGTTGCCTCCCACAAGTCCTAGACAGACTCTGAAGTTCGATCCGTCCAAATATCAATAGTGTTGATTCAATCTTAGTCGTATACTGCGGCGTAGACCTGAACTCAAGTCCGCACTGTGTGTGTTGTGTGTGTGTTGGTTGGTTGGTTTGGTGTTTTGCATCACTCTATATCAGTTCTAGCATAGGCCGCGCTCGAGTGCACCGTTTCACTGTCAAGCCCGAGGTCTAGACATTCTTTTTCCTCTGGTCATTCGTGACTGATGCACTGTAGGCCCCAGTACCCAAAACTACCAAGAGCACCAAGTCGGGTACCGCGGCGCCCAAGAAGCCTGCCACAAGCCGCAAGCCTACGGCCAGTGCTCTGGATCTTGTGGCAGAACCTGAGAGCGGTGGAGGAGGGGAGCCGTCTACGAACAAGGGCAAGGTCAGATGATCATCTGGTTTCACATCCCCGTGTTCTCTTCATTGATGATCATACAAGCTTCAAAATGGCATTCCATATGAGGCGCAAGAGTGGTACTTTCAATGCCTTCAAGGTGTTCAAAGCTTATGCTGAGAATCACTTTGAATGCAAGATCAAGGTGCTGCAGGAAGACGAAGGTGGGGAGTACATGTCCAACGAGTTCAGGGACTACTTGCTCTCTGAGGGCATTGTGTGCCGTCATTCGACACGGAACAGACCGCAGCAGAATGGAACAGCAGAGCGTGCTAACCGCACTGTTGATGAGCATGTCACGGCTATGCTACATGAAGCCAATCTGCCACCATCATTCAAGGCAATGGCTGTTGATTCTTACATCCATGTGGCCAACATGCATCCAACAGGTCATATTCCGGAGAACACCACTCCTCATGAGCTTTGGTACAAGCGGAAGCCTGATGTGTCTGACCTTCGGGTGTGGGCTGCCTTGCCTATGTGCCTGTGCAGAGGGACAAGAGGGATGCCTCAGGGTGCCATTTCCAGAGGTGCATCTTTATGGGCTATCCTACGGAGTACAAGGGGTGGTCCTTCTATAATCCTATGACCCAAAAGATGGTCATTGCAGAGCATGCTGTCTTTGATGAGCGCTACTTTCCTGGGAACAAGCCTCAACTGATGAAGCTCTGTCCCAAAGATCCTCCATCTCCATTCACCAATCTCCCTCCTCCTCCGGCCAAGCCATTGTTTGTGCCCTACGACGATGATGATGATGATTCTGGTGCTCGTCCAGCACCTCCTGCAGCAATTCCCAATCCTCCATCTCCACCTGCCTCTGAGCCCTCTACTCGCCCTCCTTCGCCTGCTCTAGCTCCTGAGCAGCCAGAGCAACCTCCTTCACCAATTGGAGTTGCTGCACATCGCCGCTTCCATGGACAAGCCACAGAGCATCGACCTGCGGGGGAGTGGTGGCAGCTGCCTAAAGATTCTCCTGCCTACAAAAACCACAGAGATCCACCTGCTGCTGTGCCCTCTGATTCAGAAAGTGATGATGAGTTGCTTCTGAAACCAGGAAGTGTTCTTATTGTGGCACATCAGGGCAATCCAGCCAGTCGTAAACTGCGAAAAGTCAATGTTGCTTCTGTGCAGTTTGCTCAATCTGCTGTTCAGTCTGGCAATCCTCGCTCCTATCATGAGGCACTCCGGCGCACAGATGCGCATCTTTGGCAGGATGCAGCTGTCTCAGAGATCAACTCTCTTCTAGAGAACTGCACTTGGGATGTTGTGGATGCACCTCCTGGTGTCAAACCAATTCGCTCTCAGTGGGTCTTTGTGATCAAGCACAGGTCCGATGGCTCCATTGAACGTTATAAGGCCCGACTTGTTGCTGACGGTCGTGGCCAGCACCATGGCATTGATTACAACGAAATCTTCTCCCCCACCTTCAAATCTGCTACCCTCCGCACCATCCCGGCTCTTGCTGCTCAGCACGATCTCAAGCTTCGTTCCATTGACTTCTCCTCTGCTTACCCGAATGGAGATCTGGAGGAGGATGTCTATATGACTCAGCCTGAAGGATTTCCTCAGGGAGAGCGTGGCCAGCTTCTCAAATTGCGCAAGTCCATCTATGGACTCAAGCAGGCTGGCCGGCAGTGGAACAAGAAGCTGAATGCAAAGCTCCTCTCTATGGGCTTCTCTTGTCTCCAGTCTGATCGCTCGTGCTACATCTACTCCAATGGCACGGTGCACATTGTCCTCCCCATCTACGTTGATGATGGCATGATCTGTGCAAAGGATGATGCTGAAATTGACAAAGTGATTGCTCAGCTTGGCTCTTCATTCAAGGTCAAGGATCTTGGTCCCACAGAATGGCTGTTGGGTATTAAGATTGAGCGTGACTCTGCCACTGGAGACATCCATATTTCGCAGCGCCAGTATGCTGTGAACATGCTTGAGCAGTACAACATGTCGGATTGCAAGCCTGTCTACCCAAACTCGCCCGGATATCTCCTACACTGTTGGAGTGCTTGCACGCTTCAATAGTAATCCAGGTGAAGCTCACTGGAAGGCTGTAAAGCATTTGTTCCGCTACATTAAAGGGAGTCTTGACTTCCGGATCACCTACTCCAAATCCTCTCCTTCACCTCATCGCTTTGTTACATACACTGATGCAGATCATGGTGGCTGTCCAGACACTGGCAAAAGTACTGGAGGATATTTGGTGATGATGGCTGGCGGTCCGGTGAGCTGGAGGAGCAAGCTGCAGACCACAGTCTCTCTTTCCACCACTGAAGCTGAATACATTGCTGGTGTGGATGCTGGAAAGGAGATCAAGTGGATGCGGAATCTGCTGTTTGAACTAGGATATAGAGTGTCTGGTGCATCTCCACTCCTCATGGACAACCAGTCTGCTATTCAGGTGTCCAAGAATCCTGAGCACCATGGTTGTATGAAACACCTTGACCTAGCTCATTACTGGCTTAGGGATGAAGTGGCCAAGGGTTCTATTGGAGTTGAATATGTCCCTACTGAAGAACAGTTAGCAGACATTCTGACCAAGGCACTTCCTCGTCCTACTGTGGCTCACTTGCGATCCAAGATAGGATTACAGGGGAGCTAGGCGAGACTGGTCTCGTCCCGGGGGAGTGTTGGAATCAGTGGTTGGACTATACCATTCTCACACTTTGATATTCATCTGATAGCTATCTTATTGTGTTGATACAGATCCTATTGTTGTGATACTTATCTTATTGTTCTGATACAGATCTTATTGTCTTAATACACATCTTATTGTCTATTGTTCTTATTGTTCTACTGTTGCTTATTGTTCTAGCACATATATAAGTAGGCTAGTGTAGACCTGAGTCCTCAGTTTCTCACTGTTGACTTCAGTCCATTGTGCTTGCCTGTTTGACATTCAATGGTGAACATTGTGTATTCCTGTGGTAGTTAGCTTGCTTCAGTGTAAGCTCGGGCATTTACCGCACCTTTTTCAACGACACAGGACTCTCTATGTCCTTTGGTTGCTGATGTAAGTAATGATGTAAGTCAGGTGAGTAGTAGATGCGTCGGGTTTACACATTCTTGCACTTTGACATTGATCTGATAGCTATCTTATTGTGTTGATACAGATCCTATTGTTGTGATACAGATCTTATTGTCTTGATACACATCTTATTGTTCTATTGTTCTTATTGTTCTACTGTTGCTTATTATTGTTCTAGCACATATATAAGTAGGCTAGTGTAGACCTGAGTCCTCAGTTTCTCACTGTTGACTTCAGGCAAGTAGCTAGTCCACATTCTCTCTCTCATGAATTGAGTTTCTCACTGTTGACTTCAGTCCATTGTGCTTGCCTGTTTAACACAAAAAACCTCGCTCATGGCAGAGAAAAATATTCGCGAAGTACAGATAGTGATGAAGAGCCCAGCTGAAGAGTGTTGATCCAGGAAGGTGGATTGAGGGGTGGGTTTAAATGAAAACCGACTGTGGCCACAACTGGAGTCTGGATGTAGACAATTTGTCTAAAGCGTTGAATTTTCTTACTTGCCCCACCGCCTTTCAGACCGTCAATGCTGAACTCTGCCATATATCCACCATTGTTCATTCTGACCAAGCGTATGCTAGGCCCAATGGTAATTGACGTTTCGAGTTTTGCCATGTCCCCAAATGACGAAGGCTGCTGCGTTCTGCATTTCGCCTGTTCAAAATCAGCCGGACCAATAGGCAGGGATCCATTCTGACCTCGCCCAATAACTGTTGGCATACTGCATGATTTGCAGTCTGTTGTCAATTCTGACCCAGTCGGCCATGGCTGGAGATGAATGCAATGTGACTCGGTCACAGGACTAGTAGACCCTGAGCCTCATAAAAATGAATCTCCATTGCTTTCAGGTTGATTGCATAGATGAAAGAAATACTGCAAGATCCAAAGTAAAAAAAAGTTGACGGGAGAGGCGTAGAAATAGTATTATATACAAGGAGCTGGCCAGTAGTATGTAAGCCTATCACGAGAATTCTCTAGACGAAACCACCATGAACACAACATTTGACTCTGCTGCCTCATCTGTAGAGTCAGTCTATGCCTATCCTACCATCTGACATACCGACTCTGCCAAAGACAGGAGACCTCAATCGATGTTCAGGCCGCCATCGAACTCGTGATTGAGTCTCTTAGAGATTACTTGGAGATCGAGGTATTCCTCTTGCATTGACAATACCTTGCCCTTCAACATATATCCTGCAGCTGGGGACACAGCCAACTGCAGCTCAACGACAAGTGATGGTAGCTCAGTCTGTCCTTTTGACAAGTTTTCATCCAGGGCCTAATTGCGTGTCATAGGCTCGCAACTTTATACATCTTGGGCATGCAGCCATCGTCGCAGCTGGACATTGGACATGTCATGATGGAAGGAGATCCGTAGTTGATTTAGCTTCATGTGCTTGTTTACTCTGTGTGGACACGAGACTCGAAAACCAGTCAAATCTCAATGGTCCATGGGCAGGGTCAGTTATATATTGTTTCCAGTCGTGATCGATTGGCTTGCTCGCAGTGAGTACTGGCCGGAAATGGTTCAATGAACCAGTCTTTTAAAGTACAAAGTCAAAGAAACTGTGGTGGCAGTGATGCTCGTGTAGACTGTGACTGTGACACAGCCACCTCATCCCATACTATGCCTCCCCGAAGTCCCTCTGCCGATGCCCTGCTCGTCGACTGTTGTACAAAGCTGCTGGAAAAGCTAGAAGACATGGAACATGATCTCGATGCCTGTCTTTGTTAAACAGGCAAGCACAATGGACTGAAGTCAACAGTGGGAAACTCTATTCATGAGTGAGAGAATGTGGACTAGCTACTTGCCTGAAGCCAACAGTGAGAAACTGAAGACTCAGGTCTACACTAGCCTTACTTATATATGTGCTAGAACAATAGCAACAGTAGAACAATAAGAACAATAGAACAATAAGATGTGTATCAAGACAATAAGATCTGTATCACAACAATAGGATCTGTATCAACACAATAAGATAGCTATCAGATCAATGTCAAAGTGCAAGAATGTGTAAACCCGACGCATCTACTACTCACCTGACTTACATCATTACTTACATCAGCACTCTTCTTGTCTCCTACCTGTATCTTCTGGTATACCTCTCGCTCTCAATTACATACTCTGGTTCTGTTTACCTCCGTCCGACTCTCCTAGTGTTTCTCCCCAGGATCCCCTGGTGAGTTTCCAGAATGGCACAGTCCAACCACTGATTCCAACAGTCCTGTGGAATCCAGCCCCAGCAACAGAACTTTCTGCAGCACCTTCCTCGAATGCCTGCGCCGGTTGTCCTCTCATGCTCAGCAAGCCCTGGGATCTCAACCTGTGCTTTAAGGCAGGTCGCTGGAGTTTCCCTTGCACCTCAAAGTTGCTTATTCCTTTGAAGGAGTCTCCAGCGGATGCTTGCTCACGAAGGTGTTGAATGTGGAAGCTCAGATGGAAGCCAAAAAGGCTGGATGGGTCTCAGATGGGTCTCAGATGGGAGGCGAAAAGCCCAGATCCATTGTAGGAGTAGCTACCTATATAGGTACAAGAACAATAGAGTGGGTAAAGACAATAAGAACAATAAGAACAATAAGGAGAAGATCAATATCAGTGAAGACAATAAGAACAATAAGATGAAAGATGAATATCGCCACAATAAGATCTGTATCAACACAATAAGGAGTCATGTGATCATTCGAACCAAACACCAGAGTTCAACAGAAGGGTGGACAAGCACTTGACTGATCTGTTGCATAATGCCAACCAGCCTCCTCTGTCCCTGGATGAGTTCATCTTAGCTATCACGACTCCTGGCGATTCCAATTGACAAAAAACAGAAGACGCTGCTTTGCCAGACTCTTGCGGGGTTATGATGGAGAGGGCATTGCTCAGGAGTGGGTGGGCAGACAATTCTATCTTGACCTGTGATTAGTTTTCACCATATTGCAGCGTGATGGATTGGGTGCCTTCTTTGAACCTGTGCGGCAGACGGTATCCCTTAGGGAGGATGTAGCGGCATTCCAGATGCAATTAGTTCTTGACCAAAGGGCATGGTTGACGGGGAACCACCAGGTACTGCGCAGTTTAACCCACCCTTGCTGACGGCACTTCACTCCTGATCAGGCACTCATGGCCAATATATACGCCTCCTTGGCCACTCAATTTGCACAGTATCTTCTTATACAACAAATCAACACCATCTTGTTCACTTTTGGACTGGCTGGAGCTCACAGGGGAAGGAAGTAAAAAAAGGAAGACCGAGTTCTACCAGTTCATATATCAAGACCTACTGGCCCATCGTCAACAGTTCACATCTCTTACAAGCAAGAAGGACCGTAAGCAGGCGATGCAGAGTGCTGAGCACAAGAAGGAGTACAAGACCTGGACCAAGATGACCATGGAACCGCAGATCTGGTCGCGCAACCGCGCAGTTGACATTTATAAAGGGGTGAGATGAACACCGATGTTGATTCCTCACGCTTCTCATGCAGGCTCTGTAGTTTGGCGCAGCAATGTTCTTTGATCCTTTCTGGGATGTAGCCTCTCTCAACTGACAACACCTTATCCCTGACTTTCCTGCACTCCTGAAAAAGCTGTTGAAGAACATCCCCGGGACGGTCTGCTGGAGATGGAGGAGGATGTCAGTGTGGCCAGTGGCCGATGGTCAGGTTCCTCGGGTGCATTGGCAGGTGTTTCAGCTGCAATGGGAGGCGGTTTGCACAGCTGCTTCAAAGAATTCTTTGGCACATATCGCGATGAGGTTCCTTGTTACGAGGTTGACTAGGTTTTGTTGTGGCTCTGATTGTATTTTGATTTGCGCATGAATTCTACAGTTTTCTAAATGGGCCAAAATCTCGCAGTGACAAGTACATTTTGCTATGACATGTCTTTTCTCCCTCTTGTGGTCCGAAATTCACCCGAACTCTGGGCGGGTGAGACGGCCTCTGATTATCCTCGTCAATGATGACCCCCTAATTTCAACATTGACGGATGGTCCGGATGATTTCACAAGGTGATATTGTTCTATCGAAGCAATGAATCCCAAGTACATAGCAGGCTCAGGAGCCATCTCCCTGTCTGCCATTCAGAGTGGCACGTGCGAAATGGAGACTCCTCGGATCAGAACCGCTGGCCTGAAAACAATGACATTAAGGTTAGGGTTAGCCCAACTTTGGATCAAAAAAATGGGTCCCGGCTGGGGCTTGAACAAGTCTTTCAGCGACAAGTCCAAGTTGGAGGAATTCCAAGGGGATAGCAAGGGGATAGAAAATTGTCCATAAATATAGTAAGATAAGTAAGCGTGACAAGTAAAAAATGTAGCAAGAGGAGGCGCATGCACTCTGCCCGTTGGTTAAAGATGTGGGCCCCATCCCAACGTGCCAGAGACAAGGCAGGAATGGGATTGGATGATAAGAGAGAGAGACAGGATGGTAGGTAAGAGAGAAAACATCTGGCAAAACATCTGTTAGTGAGATAGGCAGCTGAGAAACGTACAAAGCAAGCGGGTTGCACTGAGAGGATAACAAAGAAATCAGGCTGGCATAAAAAGAGATGAAGGGAAGACGCACCTGAAGTAGACCCATATGCACCCCGCCCAAAATAATTCAAACATACAGCCCACATCCTCACAACCAAACCAGCCAATAGGATAATGCAAACAACACCGAAAAAAATCAGCATTGACGTGGGAGCAACTACAAAGTCACATCATAGCACGCTTTAGAGCCCTCAGTACCCAGGGACCAGGTTCACGTGGCACCTGACCAGGTTGCAATGCAGAATATGAGGCCTCAATATTCAACAAGCGGTGTGGAAAGTGTGTCGCTACTGGTGGTCAAGAAGGAACCTGGGCAGCCGCCCATTTCCCTTTTGTATCCAGATGGTCATGTGATCAACTGTATAGCTCGGCAATCATTACCAAACAGGCAATGACAACTGCTTGCAACCCAAAAGGGTAATTCTTTTTGGCTGCACCATCATGGGCAAAAACCAAAGGCCTGGCCATGGAATGCATTCTTCCAAGCATCAAACCGAGATTAGAAGTTTATATCTTCGCCCTGGTGGGCCCTATGAACTGGGGCAGGAGAAGATTTGTGACTTGACAGGTGCGTTGCTCTCTATTGTGCCTACAGCCTTTCCTCACTCTTGCCTCCTCACACCTAGAAATCCATGAGGTGGATTCATTCCCCAGAGACTTTCTCAAGCAGCTCAAAAATGGCAAAAATGTTCGTAAGATGATTGCCCAAGAATACACCACAGCACTGACTGCCCTCCCCAATCTGTCGGAAGACCTGTCCCACATTCTCCTGCAGACCTTGCACACATGAGCGCGTCAGGGATGCCAGCCTACCTAGGGAAGCGCGGCACAAAAGATGACATCAACACAGATACGAAGAAACTCCCCCAGAATACCAGACAGGTCATCCACAAACATTGGCAGTCTATCAATGACGCCTTGACCACTATCACCCCTGTTCCTGTCCTCCTTGTTCGTTGTTTACAAGTGCTTTCCCAGCCTGCTCAGGCTATCCTCTGGCATGCCTGGTGCTCATTCATCGAGGCTGGGGGCTGAGCGCACAAGCATGGGGAAAGTTGCTCTTCCACCCCCGCCTTTCCATTTCGGGATTTGGTCTCACTTTTTGAACAAACCCCTCATAATTACTGATACACACCAAACCAGTGTCGGCAATCCTCAAAAACATGAAGCATTAATCCTGCTCATGAACCGCTTTCTTGCGTTGATAAAGCTGCACCTGGTACCAAGGGCCAGAGCCTTGCTCCACTACCATGCACCACAGCAGCTCAAGACACTTGAACCGTAAGATCAATCCTGCTATTTTGCACGCTGCAAACTGACATTGGTACTGTAGCATCTATGCTCGCGTCAAGTCTATCCTAGGGGATGAATTAGCTGCACGGGATTGCATCGACTGGGAGGGAATATTCTTTTGTGCCGCGGTGAAGGAGGGCTCGAGCGAGATTATCCATATTGACTGGAACGACGCCCTGGCGCTGTTAACCTTCAGAGCCAGGCTCAACCTGGTGCGGGGGCGAGTTTTGCATTCTGCAGCTCAGGTACAAGGTACCCTTTCTCCCTGGTCAGATGCTGGCCCTCCGAACACGCATCCTGGCCCATTGTGGGGCCACTGTAACCAGCGGGGGGCGCCTGGTGATAACATGTTTCTCAGACTCGCAGACCGTGGAACAATCCCTCTTTGGGACGGCCAAAGGATTTATTCCCGTTGTAGTATTCTAGTCTCACATTTCTTTATAAATTGCATGAGTTTTGTCATGCTGTGTCTCTATTTGTGCAATGATGTGCACCTTTTTCATGGTTTCCGCTGTTTTGCACCTGTTTAGACAAAAGTTTATTAAAAAATAATAGTAAGACACTGTCACATCAATTACAGACTAAGAGATGTTTGGCTCCTGAGAAAGTGTACAGGGCAGTTCCTCCTCGTTCCTGTAAACACCCAGCTCAAATTGCGTGCACAATGGGTAGGACGTGACCATGAAGCCTGCCATTGTTCACTCTGGATTGCTCAAAAGGTGGGTGTATGCAGCCAAGCAACACCTCATCTGTTGTTCCAGACTCTTCCTGGTGAAAACGTCACCCTTTTTGCCACCCTCCAGTTGAATTTTCTGCTCCCAGGCGTCTTTATACTGCAAGAGGCACATAGCCATACTTAATAAACTCGCCTGCAAAAGGAATAAGCAAGTACTGCAACGAAGATGATAGAACAGCAGGCTAACCTCTGCGATGCTGCCCCATGTCTGGTATTTGTCATCTGTAGTGACAACAGTGTACCGGGCTTCAATATATGCTGTCAGCCGCGCTGCACTTCTCCAGGCCTGCTCAGTTTCGATGCAGCGATCCTGAGGCACACAGATGTTGTTCCCCCAGTAGGAGGACCCATCATATGGCATATATCCTCCAGTCTCGAGTGCCAAATACAATATGGCGAATGAATGGAGCGTCAGGAGTTGCCAGAGGTCCCGCGGATCTGTCAGATTGTAGACCTGTGCGAGTTGATGATCTGGAAACAAAAATATGAGCAAGAACGTCAACAGGGATGAGAATCCTTGCCTTGGGTCAGATGGTGAACCTGGAACAGAAACATCTGGAGTAGGAGTCGTTTTGCAGGGTCATGGTCGGCATTGGTCGTTATACCACTGGTTATAATGATATGTAGGATTGTGTGGACGCTAGAGGCCACTGAATATACAGAATGACCATGCTAGCCCAACAGGACAGCATCTTCGAGACCTATAACAAGGTGGGGCATGGAGGATCTCATGTATCTATGATTATGTCAGGGATCTGAGAAAGATTGTTCCCAGCAGTGCATACAATATCATGTTTTTCCCCAATCGAAAAAATTCCCATCTGCAAAGGTTGACATTGGACGATTGAAAGTCCCAATTGTCCAATGCTTTGCGTGAATGCCATCCACTGTTGATGAACACATCCTGAACGAATCCCAAGGCAATCATTTTGGCACCGACCACAACTCAAATTGGGTGGCGAGTGTGTCTTGATGGATTGGAGTCTTTGCATGCTTGTTGCCAATGAGACCCCAGATCAAATTGCACCATGGCATATCTGCCTCGGGGAGCCAATCTACCAAGTCCAAATGCGTCATTGCACGTGAATGAGATGCAAAATTTCTGTCAATAGGTGAGTACAGCCAACACATTAACAACGCGGCAGAAACCCACTCCCAGCCCACCGCTAACAGGACTGTGCGGTTTGGGAACATATTGTGGATTATTGAGTACAGGAGCATCTTCTTGCATTTCCCGCATTGAAGACGCCTCAAGCAAATCACAGAGGGTTCCAACGTGTATCTGATGCGCATGCACCTTGTCTTCCTCCTCCTTGGACGCACGTTGAGCTTTCTTTCTGGTTTGAATCAGGTGACCTCGCTTGCATTTCTGGCCACCCCCAGCCGTAGTGTCTTCATCCTCTTCTTCCTCGGCCTCATCATCTTCAACATAATTGGCACCTGGATCTACTCTCAATGTCAGTGTCATGAAGGTAGGCGATAAGATTCATGTCCACCTTGCAAATCCGCTAGCCCATACGGGTCTCTGAAGCTTTGCAATGTTTCGAGATCAAAACGTGCACGAGGAAAATTGTTGGTGGCATCGACAATGAGAACACATTGATAGCGGTGTATATCTCGCTGCCACTGGTCGTCGTGCTCCAGGAATCGCTTCTGCGAGACGACATGCACCCTGCTCTGTGTATCGCTCGGTTTGATATTCACATCATCATTCCGAGCATTGGCATGATCAATGAGAAGAACACCCTCATGACGCAGCTGATACTGCTGCATCTCCACAAACATCTGCGGGTCCGTTGACTATTGAGGGACACGTATATATGAACTATCAACGGTGAAAAAAGATTGATTATGCATGAATGACGCATAAGGCCGACATGTGAGATGCTCTAACCCGAAGGTATCCAACTGAGCTATTCTGCCAATAGTGTGGAGGGAACTCCCAGAAGGAACTTCAACACTCCCCCTGGAGGATCTTTTGGACAGAGCCTCATCAGTTGAGGCTTGTTCCCAGGAAAGTAGCACTCATCAAAGACAGCATGCTCTGCAATGACCGTCTTTTGGGTCATAGGATTGTAGAAAGACCATCCCTTGTACTCTGTAGGATAGCCCATAAAGATGCACCTATGGAAATGGCATCCTGAGGTGTCCCTCTTGTCACGCTGCACAGGCACATAGGCAAGACAGCCCCACACCCGAAGGTCAGACACATCAGGCTTCCGCTTGTACCAAAGCTCATGAGGAGTGGTGTTCTCCGGAATATGACCTGTTGGATGCATGTTGGCCACATGGATGTAAGAATCAACAGCCATTGCCTTGAACGATGGTGGCAGATTGGCTTCATGTAGCATAGCCGTGACATGCTCATCAACAGTGTGGTTAGTATGCTCTGCTGTTCCATTCTGCTGCGGTCTGTTCCTTGTTGAATGACGGCGCACAATGCCCTCAGAGAGCAAGTAGTCCCTGAACTCGTTGGACATGTACTCCCCACCTTCGTCTTCCTGCAGCACCTTGATCTTGTGTTCAAAAGCTTTGAACACCTTGAGGGCATTGAAAGTACCACTCTTACGCCTCATATGGAATGCCATTTTGAAGCTTGTATGATCATCAATGAAGAGAACTCGGTATCTGTAACCCTCTCGGGTCCAGACCTTGTATTCCTTCAGATCAGAGTGTATGAGATCAAGAGGAGCTGCAGAACGATATCCAGTGGAACGAAACGGAGCCGCATTCAGCTTGCCTGCAAGCCAAGGCTCACAAATTGGATCTGGCTTCTGGTTTGAAGTGATTTTCGCACCAGTCACCAGATTCTTGCTCAAGATCCTCTGAGTATCAGAGTGATGGCCTAGCCGACGATGCAGCAGGTCAAGATCAAGAGGCAAGGTTGTTGTGGCAAGAGCTGAAACAGAAGATAAAACTGCGACCTCTCACAAATGCCTCATTCCTCTCATCAATGTCCACTTCAAACAGCAGGACTCCACCTCGATTGAAGCAGATGGTAGATCCCTTCATGACAATAGAGTAGCCATGGATGCGAGACAAATAGGTAGTAGAGATGAGATTATGAGACAACAGGGGAACATATAGGACATTTGTGAGGATAATAGGCCGGCTACTATGTTCGTGTATCAGTGGCCTAAGCAGTATCTCTCCCATGCTGTGGCCAAGCCATTGTCTGTGCCTTATGATGATGATGAATGCTGATTCTGGTGTTCATCCAGCACCTCCTGCAGCAATTCCCAATCCTCCATCTCCACCTGCCTCTGAGCTGTCTATCTGTTCGGCCACTAGACTCGAGCCTTCCAGGACCTCCGACATCTCTGCCACGATCTCTTCCTCGTTCCAGGCCCCTGGGGGTGATCCTGGGCAGTCTTCGTCGTCTGGCCTGCCCCGGCGTAAGCCTAGGGTCGAGGCGGACGAGTCTGAGCTCAATTTTGAGGGTTTCGCTGGGCCGTCTGCTGATGCTTGACTGGGTGCTCGTATTTTTGAACGATTTATCTACACCGCACGGACTCTTTTTCTTGGCCTGAACTCTTTCTTTACTTTGCTTTCAATATTTGGTACATGCATTCTACTTGTACCTCATTTTTAGCTTAGTAGGGATTCAAGTCTTTGTAGTATCTTTCTTGGGGGTCCTAGGACCCAAGTAATAATAATGCCACCATTGTCTTCCCATACTTGTGTGATAAGATTTGGGCAGCTTCTAAGCCTTTCTATTACTTGTACGCCACGAGACTTGTCAAAAGATATTTTTATTATCCCTAAGTCCGTTTTTGTCAGTGTGAACCAAGTCAAACTTTGACTTGAAACACTAGATTTTCACCGTCACATGTAATAGCTAAATGTATGAGCCATTTCATCGCCGTTTAGTCAACTTCTTTAGGTGTGAAACCCTGATTTTTCCACAATTAGCGCTTCCTAGGATCAAACTGCTGCTTCCTCAGAAGACATCTGTTCCTAGGAACCAAATTTTCGGTTTGTCTGATTCGCTCGATTTCTTCCTAGGAGCAACATGTGTTCCTAGGAACGGTCTTACCGTCCTGACAGTCCAGTGCCCAGTCCTTCCGAGTCGTTTCATTGTATTTCAAAACCCCTATCTGAGCCTAGAATATGCACACCTAAAAAGGCAATCTTCCCGCCCTGTTAAAAGGGATATTTAATGTTGAACTGCTGGCCGCACTTTCAGATTTTCGAAAAAATACTCTTTTAGTTTGCCGGAAAGTGTACTGGAATGTAATGAATTAATCATACTTTTACGATCAACGGGAAACAAAGACATTTTGCTGAAAGAGAAAAGTTGGCGGAATGAGATACATTTAACTGAGATTAATGTGATAACGAAAGACTTATTTTTAGCACTCCATTGATTCGTTGTAGAATGAAGGATTTTCAACAAAGAAAGAAAGGCAGGCTGAAAGATTACCTTTCAGCCTTCCTTTCACCGTAAATGAAAGAAAAGCATTCAGACATGCAGAAAGGGGTTTTGAAAGAACCCCTTTCTGCCTTGCTTTCACCTCAATGAAAAGTAAAAAATTCAGGCAGGCGGAAAAGCCATATTAAAATTCTATTTTCCGCGTCGCTTTCAGCGGGGTTGAAAGAGATATATTCCCTTTTTCTGAAAGCGGCGCGGAAAGACCATCTTTGCGCTACACCCTGGGGTGCACCTCAGGGTGTACCTGCGGGTGCAGCCAAAGGTACACCTTCGGGTGCACCTCATTGAAAAAAAAAAAAAATGGTTGCGATTATATAGACGTAGAGTGTACATGAATGGTTTATACAACAAGTAATCAGAAGAAAAAACACCCACATTGGGGCCGCGACTCGCGCAGGCCACATCTGCGACGGTGGGACTTGTCAAATGTACCCATGAGTTTGTTCGCGAGATGGGTTCGAACTAGGACGAAAAAAACTGTCAGTAAAAGGAGCCGCAGTGGAAAAAAGAGTGAGAAGATAAGCCTGCCTAGAAGAAGCAACGATACTCAGATTGACATTAAAAAGATGAGAAAACCTCGACGCACCTGCATGTGAGATATGGTAGTGTTGGAGCAACGAATCCGAGGCCTACAGAAAGATAGAGGTGAGTGAAACAAAAGCTGGGAGGGCGTGGTCAAAGAGTGGCTGCCGGGCAAAGTAGGAGGGGAGGTACACTAAGTAACGTAGACTCGGTATGTGGGGAGGTATACAAGTATATACTACCGACAAGAAAATGTGCGTAAACAATATGTAAACAATCTTACACTACAGTCAAAAATGGTCGGAAATCCGACGGGCTACCAGGTATGTACAGTGCTGGTACAGTCAAGAAATAACTACGAATAACTATGAACAGGGTAGGAGGGTGATGCCGAAGTCTTCAAGATCCACGCTGCGCCGGGATGAGAAAATAATAAAAAAAGAGAAAAGGGAGCAGAAACTCACCGGGAGGCGTTCACATCGCCTAGGGCGGCCAGGATGAGCTCACCCTGAAGCCGGAGGCGCGCAAAGTCCCCGACGTCGCGGAAGTACCAGAATTCACGGTGCTCAGTGCGGCACCCGTCGCACTGGCGGAGAACGCGGGGGGCCCCGTCGTCCAAGAAGAGGAGGTGGTTGAGCCGCTCTGGGAAAGGGGATGTAAGTAATGGAAGAGAAATTCAGGTGAAACTCAACGGCCACAACACAATAGTCCATGTAAAACACCCAAAACCAAAGGTGGGTCCAATCCCCCTTGTCGCACCGCGAGTACGAGCGCCGGCGGTCATTTAAGTTGCTAGCGTAGCCGTATTTCACCTCGAGCTCATTGAGGAAGGTGGCGCGGGTGATAACCGCTTGGTGGAAAGCGGTTAAGGTCGCGGTAGGGACACGCCCGCAGCAGTAGACAGCGCCGGGGCCCTCGCAGACGTAGAGGTCGATATCCGCCCAGTGTGTATCCAAGTGGGCACGGATTTGGAGTGCGGGGGCGAGGCGGCAGATGTCCGCGAGCGTGAGGATGCTCATCCCGATGTGAGGACGCGAAAACGACGGTGGAGGCGGGAAAACGGCGAGAAAGACGGCGAAAGTGAGAAAACGGGGGTGGAGGCGGTAAACGGCCGTAGATGCACCAAAAAGTCGTGAAAAGAGGAAGAAAAGAGTTGGGGAAGTGGTAGGGAAAGCCCCGAGGGTGGGACAGTGCCCAGAAGGATGAGGGAGAGGCCAGGGAGGGGACAGCAAAGCACAAAAGCAAGATGGACAGCACGAGAGATTTCAAAGTATGGTAGAGAGGAGAGAGAATGAGAATGAAGCTGAGGATGGAACAGGCCAAAGGAGATGCCCGCGGTCGCGAGGCGCGTCCTCGTCGATGCCGGTGAGTAGAACGAGGAGTAGCCCGTAATAAGCGCCCAATAAGCGCCCATGGTGGATACTGGTCACCGCAACTCTACGCATGCGCTTTCGCCTCCTAGGACAGTCGCTTGCGCTTCAAGACGAACACGGAGAGTGCGTTGACCATTGTGGAGCCTCGATTGACGGCCTGGCGCCATGGACTTTGAAATAAATTGTCGAAAAAAACGAAAGGCCGAGAATCTGAAAATCCGAGCATCAGCTCGGTTTGTAGCGGGCGGGGGCTCGCCGCGACTTACCAAAAGCTTAATATAGATGCCATACGCTGCGCGCGAGAGCCTTGGGCCGCTGAGATTAGAGTTGATAGAGCTGAATTGGGAAGAAGGTCAAAATGCGCCAAGATCGGGTTATAAAAAACTGACCTCCGGCAGTCTCTCGCGGTTCAGGACGAGCGCGGAGAGCGTGCTATGGGTTGTAGAGTGTTGATCGACGGCCTGGCGCCATGGACTTTGAGATAAAATGTCGAAAATTATCGCAAGGCCGAGAAGCTGAAAATCCGAGCATCAGCTCGGTTTCTAGCGGGCGAGAGCTCGCCGCGACTTACCAAAAGCTTAAGATAGATCTTATACGCCGCGTGCGGGAGCCTTGAGCCGCCGTGATTAGAGTTGATAGAGCTGGATGGGAAAAAGGTCAAATGCGCCAAAATCGAGTCATGAAAAAAACTGACCTCGGGCAGTCGCTCGCACTTCAAGAGGAGCACGGAGGGTGCATTGACCATTGTGGAGCCTCGATTGATGGCCTGGCGCGGTGTACTTTGAGAAAACAATGTCGAAATTGGGCATAACGCTGACAAGCTGAAAGTTGGAGCGTCAGATCGGTTTGTAGTGGGCGGGAGCTCGTGGGGACTTACCAAAAGCTCAAGATAGATGTTATACGCCGCGCGCGAGAGCCTTGAGCCGCTGTGATCAGAGTTGATAGAACCTGGATGGAAAGATGGTCAAAATGCGCCAAGATCGGGGCCCATAAGAAAACCGACCCTCGGGCAGTCTTTTGCAGGTCGGAGCAGACACAGAGCGGGCGTTAAGGACTTAAGAGCCTTTTTCCAGGCTCGAAAAGCGGTTCAGACGTGCGCTGAGTGATATACCCTCGGGGTGCGTCAAAGTCCACAAGTTTGAGCAGCGTGCTCGCGATGAACGATACAGATCTGGCCGCCATAGAAGTGATTGGAATCCCCGCCAAGCGATCGACACTTTGGGAGGGTCAGAAGGTTGCTGAGCCATTTGCATGCGACAAGGGTCAGCATGCGGGTCAAAGGTTTCGCTACGCGATCAACGAGCGATCTACACTCGTTGACCGAGCAATACCTTGCTCGTGACCGCGGGCAGCTCCACGGTCAACGAGTGATCTACGCTCGCTGACCTTGCTCATGGTGTCGTGTCAAGCCTGTTGTCACACTGTGTCACAACCCTGTGATCTTTCAAGGTGATTATTTTTTAGACCTCGCAAAATTCTCACAGTTCAAGTACGTAGCGGAAATTGTATGTGTGCATTCATTTTTCAAGTAAATACACAGTCTGAAACCACGCAGCCATTTATTGTACACGAAATTGAAATAAACCCTGGTGTGCGACATGCCATCTCCCTCCCAATTAATCCTGTCCAAGTCAGAAGGGCGTCGGGAGAACGAAATAATAAGGCACATACCCGTCTGAGATCCAAAACAACTGCACGACTATCCGAGAAGCTGAAGCGTGCGTAGTGACCAAGGACCTTGCTTGGGGCAACGTCGACCAAAGTCTCCGCCATTTTCGACGAGTAGGTACGAGCAGGGAAGTGCGGAAAGTCCTTAAAGGGATCGTTCTTGCCAAGGGGAAGACGTTCTTGGTGTCGGATGGCGAAGCATACTGAACCTTGGGGTGTAACCTTGATTTTCTCGATGCTTCCGAACCAGATTTTCCCCTCATCAAGATACGAGACGAGACTGTTTCCCATATGCGTCTTGGCTCTCGAAAAGTGCATTCCCGCGAAATCGTAGTACGCCTGTTCACCATCTTGGAATCCCTTTTTGCGAGGCTTCGTCTCGATCCCTGGGCGAGCCTCTGGATTCTCAATTTTATACTGCCGTGATAAAGATTGAAGAGACGGTTAAATTCTTGAAGAACTTTGGGGCAGTTGGGACGCTTGAGCCATCGCCGAAGATTAGCCCCACGCATCCAAGTAGTAAGGACTGTGGCCTCATGTTCGCCTACGGGGGTCAAATTCAGCAGCCGAATCAATAGCTAAGAATCTACTTACCACCAACACGTCCATTCGACTTGACCTTTTGAAGGCAAACCAATAAGGTGTTCGACAGGGAAGGCCCACCACAAAATCACTGGTCCCCATAGGTTGATGAAGTCGTGTATGTGGAAAGAAATGTGGACATTCGTTCTCTTCATATGATACTTTGTGTGAGGGTGACAGATGTAGAGGTCGTCTACCCACTGCTTCATGTACTCCTGATACGCTGTCGCACGCTCCGGCGTCATGGCAATAACGGCAAACAATGGTAACAGCTTGAAATAAAGCCATGCCATGGTTGAGGAGTGGCGCGGAAATGAGCTGCGTCAGGCCTGTTTTGTTCCCCCCCACATGATGACGAGCGCAATGGGTAGATATATTGTCATGATGAGACGCATTTGGTCCGCCTTCATTGAACCGGCAGCAGCTCGCCGTAATTTTTTGGACATGGTGAACCCAT